>CM032132.1:11999300-14399300 GCA_018894105.1 Jacaranda mimosifolia | reverse complement strand
TTCATATCTTTTACAATAGTTTTTGGTGAGTGCGAGTTTGATATGTCCTTTGATTATAGTGCTTGTTCTAAATGGTTATTGAGGCTGAAAAACTCTATCAAAGCTTTAAGCTACTTAAAAAAATTATCTCCATATCAAGATTTGCTCAAACAAAAAAATTGATCGTGTGATACAAAATCGATATTAACCCAAATTTGGGATGGAGATTTTGTTCGTATTAATAACCTTCCCAACATTACCTATATCTTTGGCTCTATTGGATGATTTGTCGCAAGTAGTCTCAAAAGTTCATATATGAAGATTTGTTTCCAAGGTTATTGATAGCAATGGGAGGAAACAACATATTCAAAGGATATTTTTGCAAGAAATTGAGTATGGTAAAAGCGAGTCAAAATTGTTCCCCTTCTAAAGGAAAATTTGGGTGGCCTGAAAGTTCTCCATGATGTAAATTTAGAATTTTTGAAAAGACTGTTTGCAGAGTGGCTTTTTCTGTAAACGAGAAAAATTTTAATAGATGCATCAATAAGTCAAGAGTCTACTATGTAGCTTCGTCTCCAAGTGAAATGGGTACACTTGAAACACAGCAAGATAATTTGAGGATAACAAGGAATTTCTTTAAAATGTTAGGATGGAAGTTCAAATTATTCGGTTTATAATTTTTTAAACTTGTTTGTAGTATTTTTGTCATAGTTATTGCAATGGTGACGATTGGCAAAAATATGAACTCAATGTCAGAATTTTGGGATTTGATTTATCTTGTTTGCAAAGAAATAATGAAAAATTTAGAGCCCATGTGGTTTTATTATCATTTACATTTACATTTTTAGCATTTTCAAAAGTCAAAAAATTAGTCATGGTTTCAAAAATGAAAAAAGAATGTACTTGAATGTTTTGCCTATAAATGTTTAAATGGTTTCTGTTTTCATGCCTAAAAAAATGTGTATTTTTCGAACAATGTGTGCTATATAATTGTTCTAGAGTGGCAGTGGGTACTTAATCTTAAATCGATCTTGAATTTGGGCCATAGGATATAATTGGATGATAGAGAGTAGGTTTGGAAAATAATTAAAATTTAAAACACTCTAGTGAAAATACGTAGATATTGATCATTTTAAATTTTAAAATAATGATGAAAAAAAAATAAGCATTGAAAATAAACATAAGTATGCAATTACACATATAGTGTTATATATATATTTATATGTATAAACCCTATCTTTTCATAAATACACAACAACACTAGCCCATAAAGATATACACGCGCAATGCACATGGCTACACTAAATAAGTGTACTACCACATATACAATTATATATATATATATATATTCGAGGATAACATATCACTACTGTGCTAAACGCTTTTTGATCTCAATGAATTTTTTTTTTCTTGTAAATGACAATTACATTATTTTCTCCATAGAAAACATATTTTTCATTCAAAACACATTTTGAAACATTTGTACAAGTTACGAAAATGAACACGATTAATAAAAGCTTTGAATTTTATTTGCCTAATCTGTCATTTAATTTACCACATGAAGTGCTTGATTTTGAAATTGTAATCGGTTTATCTACGATTAGAAGCACAGTTTTAATGAATGACTCGAAAGGTAAGTTGTTCAAAACGTAAATGCCTTAGTTTAGATACAATGTGTATAGAAAATGATAAATTTTGGGATACCATTAGGAATTTCCCCTTGATTGAGTAATGTTCAATAATATAACATGTGATTGAAAGGGTTAACTATTCGAGGCTAATTAAATCCCTTAGTTCAGACGACGTGTGTATAGAAAATGATACATTTTGGGATATAATCAGTTGTTGCCCATTGATTGAGATACTATTGTGGTCTAGATGCAACCAACTTTGAACTTTTGCTGAACAATTAACATGGAGGAGTCCAATCAAGTTGCCGCTTCACTTTGATAAACATAAATGTCTATTGTTGGAAAGAGTAGTTGTTGACCATTTGTGCTTCCTAGACTTTTCATCTAAATTTCCTTGCTGGGAGGGGTTAACTCTTAACTGCTGCCATGGCAATGGCTATAAGTGAATATAATTTTGCATCATTTACTTAAATGGATGACTTTCATGCATAAGACTATTTCGTTGGCTATTTTTTTTTTATGTGTCAAACATTTGTAAGTTCAAGTGTTTTAGTTGTATTGTTCCTTTCATATCTTTTACAATAGTTTTTGGTGAGTGCGAGTTTGATATATCCTTTCATTATAGTGCTTGTTCTAAATGGTTACTGAGGCTGAAAAACTCTTTCAAAGCTTTAAGCAGATTAAAAAAATTATCTCCATATCAAGATTTGCTCAAACAAACAAATTGATCGTGTTATACAAAATGGATATTCACCCAAATTTGGGATGGAGATTTTCTTTGTATTAATAATCTTGCCAACATCACCTATATCTTTGGCTCTATTGGATGATTTGTCGCAAGTAGTCTCAAAAGTTCATATATGAAGATTTGTTTCCAAGGTTATTGATAGCAATGGGAGGAAACAACATATTCAAAGGATTTTCTTGCAAGAAATTCAGTATGGTAAAAGCGAGTCAAAATTGTTCTCCTTCAAAAAGAAAATTTGCGTGGCCTGAAAGTTCTCCATGATGTAAATTTAGAATTTTTGAAAAGACCCTTTGGAGAGGCTTTTTCTGGAAGCAAGGAAAATTTTAATAGATGCATCAATAAGTCAAGAGTCTACTATACAACTTAGTCTCCAAGTGAAATGGATACACTTGAAAGACAGCTGATAATTTGATGAATAAGGAATTTCTTTATAATGTTAGGATGGAAGTTCAAATTATTCGGTTTATAATTTTTCAAACTTGTTTGTAGTATTTTTGTCATAGTTATTGCATTGGTGACGATTGGCAAAAATATGAACTCAATGTTACAATTTTGGAATTTGATTTATCTTGTTTGCAAAGAAAAACTTAAAACATTTAGAGCCCATGTGGTTTTATTATCATTTACATTTACATTTTTAGCATTTTCAAAAGACAAAAAATTAGTCATGATTTCAAAAATGAAAATGGAATGTATTTGAATGTTTTGCCTATAAATGTTTATATGCTTTCTATTTTCATGCCTAAAAAATCCGTATTTTTCGAAGAATATGTGCTATATAATTGTTCTAGAGTGGCAGTGGGGTACTTAATATTAAATCGAACTTGAATTTGGGTTGTAAGATATAATTGGATGATAGAGAGTAGGTTTGGAAAATAATTAAAATTTAAAACACTCTAGTGAACATATGTACATATTGATTATTTTAAAATTTAAAATAATGATGAAAGGAAAAATGAGCATTGAAAATAAACATAAGTATACAGTTACACATATAGTGTTATATATATATTTATATGTATAAACCCTCTATTTTCATAAACATACAACAACACTAGCCCCAGAAAGATATGCACGCACAATGCACATGGCTACACTAAATAAGTGTACGACCACATAAACAATTATATATATATATATTCGAGGATTACATATCACTACTACGCTAAACGCTTTTCGATCTCAATGAATTTTTTTTTTCTTGTAAATGACAATTACATTATCTTCTCCATAGAAAACATATTTTTCATTCAAAGCACATTTTGAAACATTTGTACAAGTTACGAAAATGAACACGATTGATAAAAGCTTTGAATTTTATTTGCCTAATCTGTCATTTAATTTACCACATGAGGTGCTTGATTTTGAAATTGTAATTGGTTTATCTAGGGTTAGATGCAGAGTTTTGATGAATGATTTGAAAGGTAAGTTGTTCAAAATGTAAATGCCTTAGTTTAGATACAATGTGTATAAAAAATGTTACATTTTAGGATACCATCAGGAATTTCCCCTTGATTGAGTTTTTTTGATAGATGTTCAATAGATTAGCATGTGATTGAAATGGTTAACAATTCAAGGCTACTTAAATCCCTTAGTTTAGACGATGTGTGTATAGAAAATGATACATTTTGGGGTATAATCAGTTGTTGCCCATTGATTGAGACACTATTGTTGTCTGGATGCAACCAACTTAGAACCTTTACTAAACAATTAACATGGAGGAGTCCAATCAAGTTGCCGCTTCACTTTGATAAACAGAAATGTCAATTGTTGGAAAGAGTGGCTATTGACCATTTGTGCTTCCTAGACTTTTCATCTAAATTTCCTTGCCGGGGGGGTTTAACTCTTCACTGTTGCCATAGCAATGGCTATAAGTGAATATAATTTTGCGCCATTTACTTAAATGGATGACTTTCATGCATAAGACTATTTTGGTGGCTATTTATTTTTTTTATGTTCCAAACATTTGTAATTTCAAGTATTTTGTTTGTAGTGTTGCTTTCATATCTTTTACAATAGTTTTATTGCGTGCAAGTTTGATATATCCTTTGATTATAGTGCTTGTTCTAAATGATTATTGAGGCTGAAAATCTCTTTCAAAGCTTTAAGCTGATAAAAAAAATTACCTCCTTATCAAGATTTGCTCAAACAAACAAATTGATTGTGTGATACAAAACGAATATTCAGCCAAATTTGGGATGGAGATTTTGTTGGTATTAATAACCTTGCCAACATCACCTATATCTTTGGCTCTATTGGATGATTTGTCGCAAGTAGTCTCAAAAGTTCATATATGAAGATTTGTTTCCAAAGTTATTGATAGCAATGGGAGGAAACAACATATTCAAAGGATTTTTTTGCAAAAAATTGAGTATGGTAAAAGCAAGTCAAAATTGCTCCCCTTCTAAAAGAAAATTTGGGTGGCCTAGAAGTTCTCCATGTTGTAAATTTAGACGACGTGTATATAGAAAATGAAACATTTTGGGATATAATCGGTTGTTGCCCATTGATTGAGATACTATTGTGGTCTAGATACAACCAACTTTGAACTTTTACTAAATAATTAACATGGAGGAGTCCAATCAAGTTGCCGCTTCACTTTGATAAACAGAAATGTCTATTGTTGGAAAGAATGACCATTGATCATTTGTGCTTCCCAGACTTTTCATCTAAATTTCCTTGCCATGAGGGGTTAACTCTTCAGCACTGCCCTGAAAATGGCTATAACTGAATACAATTTTGTGCCATTTACTTAAATGGATGGCTTTCCTGCGTAAGACTGTTTTGTTGGCTATTTTTTTTTTATGTTGCAAACATTTGTAAGTTCAAGTATTTTAGTTGTAGTGTTCCTTTCGGACCTTTTACAATAGTTTCTGGTGAGTGCGAGTTTGATATATCCTTTGATTAGAGTGCTTGTTCTAAAGGGTTATTAAGGTTGAAAAACTCTTTCAAAGCTTTAAGCTGATAAAAATAATTATCTCCTTATCAAGATTTGCTGAAACAAACAAATTGATCGTGCGATACAAAATGAATATTCACCCAAATTTGGGATGGAGATTTTGTTGGTATTAATAACCTTGGCCACATCACCTATATCTTTGGCTCTATTGGATGATTTGTCGCAAGTAGTCTCAAAATTACATATATGAAGATTTGTTTCCAAGGTTATTGATAGCAATGGGAGGGAACAACATATGCAAAGGATTGTTTTGCAAGAAATTGAGTATGGTAAAAGCGAATCAAAATTGTACCCCTTCTAAAAGAAAATTTGGGTGGCCTGAGAGTTCTCTATGATGTAAGTTTAGAATTTTTGAAAAGTCCCTTTACAGAGTGGCTTTTTCTGTAAGCGAGGAAAATTTTAATAGATGCATCAATAAGTCAGGAGTCTACTATACAACTTTGTCTCCAAGTGAAATGGGTACACTTGAAACACATAAAGATAATTTGAGGAGAACATGGAATTTCTTTATAATGTTAGGATGGAAGTTCAAATTATTTGTTTTATAATTTTTCAAACTTGTTTTTAGTATTTTTGTCATAGTTATTGCATTGGTGACGATTAGCAAAAATATGAACTCAATGTCATAATTTTGGGATTTGATTTATCTTGTTTGCAAAGAAAAACTTAAAAAATTTAGAGCCCATGTGGTTTTATTATCATTTACATTTACATGTTTAGCATTTTCAAAAGACAAAAAATTAGTCATGATTTCAAAAATGAAAATGGAATGTGTTTGAATGTTTTGCCTATAAATGTTTATATGGTTTCTATTTTCATGCCTAAAAAATGCTTATTTTTCGAAGAATATGGGCTATATAATTGTTCTAGAGTGGCAGTGGGGTACTTAATATTAAATTGAACTTGAATTTGGGCTATAAGATATAATTGGATGATAGAGAGTAGGTTTGGAATAAAATTAAAATTCAAAACACTCTAGTGAAAATATGTAGAAATTGATCATTTTAAATTTTAAAATAATGATGAAAAGAAAAATGAGCATTGAAAATAAACATAAGTATGCGATTACACATATAGTGTTATATATATATATTTATATGTATAAACCCTCTCTTTTTGTAAATATACAACAACACTAGCCCAGAAAGACATGCACGCGCAATGCACATGGCTACACTAAATTATTGTACGACCACATATGCAATTATATATATATATATATTCGGGCATTACATATCACTAATGCGCTAAACACTTTTTGATCACAATGAAATTTTTTTTTCTTGGAAATGACATTTACATTATTTTCGCCATAGAAAACTTATTTTTCATTCAAAACGCGTTTTGAAACATTCGCGAGTGTCTAAGGAAGAGGCAACAACGGGTGAATCAAAGTTCAGCTAAGGGAAATCAATGTGGTCCATGAAACTCAATCAATACCAAGCCAAAGGTCTCAGCTAGAGTATTTGCACTCGAAGGTGATGGGGTTCCAAATCCAACTGCTGTGGTTGAAGGTACTGTTCTCATATCTCAACACTCTGGAAAAGCTTTATTTAACCCTGGTGCAACTCACTCTTTCATTTCTATGCATTTCGTGAACTCCATAAATATACATGTAGAGGATTTATTATATGACTTAGAAGTGAATGCTCCTATGGGTTCTAGTATACTGACGAATAGATTTTGCAAGGCTTGTGATATACACATAGATGGTAGAGATTTCCCTGCAGACTTAGTCTTATTACCTATAGAAGGTTATGACGTTATTTTAGGGATGAATTGGTTGTCCAAATACCACGCCCATCTTGATTGTCGTTCTAAGGTGGTTAGTTTTTGCGAGCTTGCAAAATCAATAATAAAGTTGATTGGGGATCGAAAGTCAACTAAGATGACATTAATTTTGGCAACTCAGGCTAGAAAAGCACTAAGAAGGGGTGAGATGGGATACTTAACTCACTTGATCAATAGACCAAAAGACAAGAGGAAGATTGATGAGGTTTCAATAGTTGCGAATTCTCCTAATGTGTTCCCCGAAAAGTTAACATCATTACCTCCGGATCGCGAAGTTGAATTTACCATTGAGGTTCTTCTAGGGATAAATCCGATATCTACAGCACCATATAGGATGGCAGCAGCAGAGCTTAAGGAACTTAAGGTACAGTTACACGAATTGCTGGAAAGTGGGTTCATTCGACCGAGTTCATCTCCTTGGGGAGCACCCGTACTTTTTGTAAAGAAAAAGGATGGGACTTTGAAGATGTGTATAGATTATCGAGGCTTGAACAATGTCACGATTAAGAATAAGTATCCCTTGCCTAGAATTGAAGAACTCTTTGATCAATTACAAGGATCGCGAGTTTATTCTAAAATGGACCTTAGACAGGGTTACTACCAGCTAAAGATTAAGGAGGGGGACATACCTAAGACAGCAATAAACACTTGATACGGCTATTTTGAGTTTGTAGTGATGCCTTTTGGGTTAACAAATGCCCCCACAGCATTTATGGATTTGATGCACCAAGTGTTTAGACCAATTTGTGGTTATTTTTATTGACGATATTTTGATCTATTCGAAAAGTGAAAAGGAACACAAAGGACACTTGAGGATGGTATTACAAAAACTTCGGGAACATAAACTCTATGCTAAATTTAGCAAGTGTGAGTTTTGGCTCGACCGAGTAGCCTTTTTAGGACATGTCATTTTTGGATATGGAATTATGGTTGATCCGTCAAAGATTGAAGATTGTTAGAATGGAAAAGACTGGAGACAGTAACCGAGGTGAGAAGTTTCTTGAAGATTGTTAGAATGGAAAAGACCGGAGGCAATGACCGAGGTGAGAAGTTTCTTAGGTTTGGCAGGCTATTACAGGAGGTTTGTTCAGGATTTTTCAAAAATAGTTGCCCCGTTGTCTGGTCTGACTCAAAAAGAGACACCATTTAAGTGGACAGACAAGTACGAGCTTAGTTTTCAAGAGCTTAAGAAAAGATTAATGTCGGCACCAATATTAGCTCTACCTGAGGGTACTGAGGATTTCGTAGTATATACAGATGCTTCGAAAGAAGGCTTGGGATATGTTTTGATGCAAAAGGGTAAGGTAATAGCGTATGCCTCAATAAAGTTGAAACCCTATGAGCAGAACTACCCTACTCACGACTTAGAGTTAGCAGCAATTGTGTTTACCTTAAGGCCAAACATTTGTCAAAGGATTAGAGAGGCACAAGAAGGGGATGGAAATTTACAAAAGTTTAAGACGAATGCAATGGATACCCCTTAACACCAAGTTTGAAGTAGATCAGGAGGGGACTTTACTATATGAGAAACGGATCTATGTACCTACAGACGAGGAATTAAAGAAGGAAATATTGGATGAACCTCACAAGTCGAAGTACACAATCCATCCTGGTGGTAGTAAGATGTATCAAGATCTGAAGAAATACTACTGGTAGATCAATATGAAACGAGATATTTCTGACTACGTACGAAAGTGCCTTACCTGCCAACAAGTCAAAGCAGAGCACCAGAGACCAGCTGGGCTACTACAACCCCTAGAAGTGCCCATGTGGAAGTGGGAGATGATCACTATGGACTTCGTTACGGGGCTACCTATAGCAAAAGGAGGCTATAATAGTATTTGGGTGATAGTCGACAGACTAACGAAATCAGCTCATTTCCTACATGTCAAGGTTACCTATATAGTAGAAACACTAGCACAAATTTACACTGATCAAATTGTTAGGCTACATGGGGTTCCCATCAGTATAGTATCAGATCGGGATCCTAAATTTGTCTCTAGACTTTGGAAGCAAGTGCAGGAAAATTTGGGAACAAAACTACAATTTAATACGGCCGCACATCCACAGACAGATAGGTCAGACAGAGCGAACTATCCAGTTTTTAGAAGACATGCTCCGAGCTAGCATATTTGATTTTGGGGAAGGTTGGATTAAGCATCTTCCATTGATTGAGTTTGCATATAATAATAGCTACCAATCGAGTATTCAGATGGAACCTTATGAGGCATTGTATGGAAGAAAATGCCGGTCACCATTACACTGGGACATGAACGAGTATCGTGCGCCAACAACACTTGGGCATCGGAGAGCAATTAGGCCAGAGATAATATAAGAAGCTATCGATAAGGTTCACTTAATCAAGCAGAGACTGAAGACTGCCCAAAGCCAACAGAAGAGCTATGCCGATAATAGGAGAAAAGACCTGGAATTCAGTATCGGAGATATGATCTTTTTAAAGGTGTCACCAAGAAAGGGGATTGCAAGGATTGGCAAGGGAGGAAAGTTGAACCCTCGGTATGTTGGGCCTTTTGAGATAGTCGAACGGATTGGGGTAGAGGCTTATCGAATCCTTTTACCACCTCACCTTACGGGGATACATAATGTTTTCCACATTTCGCAACTGAAGCAGTATCACCCAGACCCCTCACATATTGTTAAGCACGAGAATCTACGGCTTCAGAAGGATTTGACATATGAAGAGAGACCGGTTCAAATTCTAGGTCGAAAAATTCAGAAGCTGCGCACTAGAGAGATTCCACTAGTAAAAATTATCTGGATAAACCATAACATGAAGGAAGCAACATGGGAAAACGAAGAGGAAATGCGAAAATATCATCCAGAACTTTTCGTTGACCCAGGTTAGAATTTGGGGACCAAATTCTTCTAAGGGGGGTGGGATGTACTGCCCCAAAATTTTATTTCGTATTTAATTGACTAATTTACCTTATTATACTTTATTTATTATCTAAATAAAAATATATATATGTATATAATATCTTAGAATTTTTTAATTATTTTATCCTATGTTTACCTATTATTCCATTTAATTTCTTGTATTTTCGCTATATCAGTTAGGAGATAATATATATACTTTTTCATTTTTATAAAAAAAATAAATAAATAAAAAGTTATAATTTTCTTATAATAATATTATATTATTGCTAGGAATTAGTAATTGAGACATTAGGAATTAATAATAAAGAGGTCAAATTTATTATAGGGTTATTTATTCTATTCCCAGGTGATTAATAATTAGAGTTTTAGTTGAAACAAACCACTTATCCTATACAAGATATTTGACCTATACCCTAAAACCCCTAGACTCACATTCAGTTTTAAGAAAAAGAAGAGAGAAAAGAAGAAAATCGAAAAAAAGGGTGGCGACCTGCGCAGACCCATTAGAAGAAATTGAAATCTAAAGAAATTTTGGTTAGTACTCTTAATTGTATGGAGAAATTTATTACCATTCCTTTATTAATTGATGACGTTGATTAGTGATTGTTGGTTAATTGAAGAAAATTGTTTATATATATATATACATACTTGTGTCTAGTGCCGATCTTCTATTTTGTAGTGTGGAGTTCATGATGTCTGGTGTGCAAGTTTGTCTTCTTCCATGAAACTATGCCAAAAAAAAAAAAAAAAGAAAACAAAAGGTTGCAAAGAGTGAGAAAACCGAGAGTGAGAAGAAAACTTTGCCTGTATGTATGTTTGTGTACGTACACCTATATACACATCAACCTTGGAAACTATTTTCATTTTTGTCTTCTTGCAATTAAAGCTTGTTAGGGAGGATATTCTCACATATATAAACATATATATAGATAGACTGATATCTTGTAAATATGTGCTTATTTCAAACATGCATATGTGGACTAGAAAGTTGTATCTTGATGGCACAAATCCAAATTTATATGTGTGTGTGTGTGTGTGCATATTTATGCTCCTAAATTCATGAAATTGGTTTTCACAAATTTAGATAGTAGAAGTGGATACCAATTTAGGCCGAATGTCAGTTAATTGGTGATTGATGTGCTTATTAAATGAATCAGGTGACTCAACTACTTATTTGATTGACTCTGAGATAGATGATTGACTTCTAGAATTGATTTTGAAGGTGAGTGTCTAAACCTATGTATTATACGATATTATGTTTTAAAACCCAGAAGGATATATGCTATCGTACCAATTGCTCGTAATTTTTTTCAAGATACAATGCACTCTATATGTATTCCAATGCATACAAAATGAATTTTTCTTTTCTTGTTTTTATTTCTAGATAAAAGAAATATTTTTTTTATCTTGTTGTCTTATTTCTAGATAAAGGAAAACCTACGTTTTTATGACTTATCTTATGTTTCTAGACTAGCAATTAAATTCGATGATCAATTAATTATTGTTACTATTACTGCTACTGTTATTGTTGGTTGGATCCAACTTGGTCTGGGCGAGCGAGGGACTTCACTGGGCAGCAGCAGGCTAGCCGGTTGAACCCCAAGCCCCCATGGCCTAATCCCCCCAGCACACAACAGAAGCCGTTTGTGGCTGAGGTGGGTCGTACGAATTCCCGAGGACGCTCGGGCACTGTTTTGGTAAGGTCGCTCCTTGCCCGGAGCGATAAGGGACTATGACAGAGGGAGCCATAAGGTTGACTGGCTACAGCAAAACGGACTGATCATCGTATTTAAGTTGATATTTTAAGAAATTGTTAACAAAATTTTGACTGGTTACTGCTTGATCGTTTATAAATTTCTCAACTGTTACTGCTAAACTGTTTTATGAGTTACTTTTTATAACACTTGAAAATTTCTACTGGACAAAAAAAAAATTAATTCAAGAACTCACTTTACACACTTTTGGCACTCACTGAGTCTTTTACTCACACTCTTTTCCTTTTCTTTACTTCCTTCTGGCAGACATAGATCCAAGTCCTAGTGAGGAGGTGGATCCTGCACATGATGAAAATAAAGGGTGAAGATGTAGTTTTGGAAATTTTTGTAGACTAGGATATTTCCCATTTAGTTCGGTAGTTTTGCTTTATTTGTTATGGATTTCATGATGCTTAGTTCTGGAAACATTTCGATACTTTGAGTTTTATATTGTTTGTTTGCTAGGAATTGGATGAGTTCCTATTTAACCTTATGTTTTGGATTGTTAATTTTGATTTTTTTTTGCCATTAAATTTCATGCTCAAATCTAGTATAAATATGGTTAAATTTTGGGGCGTGACATTTTACTAAACAATTAACATAGAGGAGTCCAATCAGGTTGCCGCTTCACTTTGATAAACATAAATGTCTATTGTTGGAAAGAGTGACTATTGACCATTTGTGCCTCCTAGACTTTTCATCTAAATTTCCTTGTCGGGAGGGTTTAACTCTTCACTGCTGCCATGGCAATGGCTATAAGTGAATATAATTTTGCATCATTTACTCAAATGGATGACTTTCATGCATAAGACTATTTTGTTGGCTTTTTTTTTTTTTTCTTTTATCTACCAAACATTTGTAAGTTCAAGTATTTTGGTTGTAGTGTTCCTTTCATATCTTTTACAATAGCTTTTGGTGAGTGCGAGTTTGATATATCCTTTGATTATAGTGCTGGTTCTAAATGGTTATTGAGACTGAAAAACTCTTTCAAAGCTTTAAGCTGATAAAAAAAATTATCTCCTTATCAAGATTTGCTCAAACAAACAAATTGATCGTGTGATACAAAATGAATATTCACCCAAATTTGGGATGGAGATTTTGTTGGTATTGATAACCTTGCCAACATCACCTATATCTTTGGCTCTATTGGATGATTTGTCGGAAGTAGTCTCAAAAGTTCATATATGAAGATTTGTTTCCAAGGTTATTGATAGCAACGGGAGGAAACAACATATTCAAAGGATTTTCTTGCAAGAAATTGAGTATAGTAAAAGCAAGTCAAAATTGTTCTCCTTCTAAAAGAAAATTTGGGTGGCCTGAAAGTTCTCCATGATGTAAATTTAGAATTTTTGAAAAGACCCTTTGCAAAGTGGCTTTTTCTGGAAGCGAGGAAAATTTTAATAAATGCATCAATAAGTCAAGAATCTACTATACAACTTCGTCTCCAAGTGAAATGGGTACACTTGAAAGACAGAAAGATAATTTGATGAGAACAAGGAATTTCTTTATAATGTTTGGATGGAAGTTCAAATTATTCAGTTTATAATTTTTCAAACTTGTTCGTAGTATTTTTGTCATAGTTATTGCACTGGTGACGATTGGCAAAAATATGAACTCAATGTCAGAATTTTGGGATTTGATTTATCTTGTTTGCAAAGAAAAAATGAAAAATTTAGAGCCCTTGTGGTTTTATTATCATTTACATCTACATATTTAGCATTTTCAAAAGTCAAAAAATTAGTCATGATTTCAAAAATGAAAATGGAATGTATTTGAATGTTTTGCCTATAAATGTTTAAATGGTTTCTATTTTCATGCCTAAAAAATGCGTATTTTTCAAAGAATATGCGTTGTATAATTGTTCTAGAGTGGCAATAGGTACTTAATGTTAAATCGAACTTGAATTTGGGCTATAAGATATAATTGGATGATAGAGAGTAGGTTTGGAAAAAAATTAAAATTTAAAACACTCTAGTGAAAATATGTAGAAATTGATCATTTTAAATTTTAAAATAATGATGAAAAGAAAAATGAGCATTGAAAATTTTTGTAAATATACAACAACACTGGCCCAGAAAGATATGCATGCACAATGCACAAGGCTACACTAAATAAGTGTGCAACCACATATACAATTATATATATATATATATGCATTGCATATCACTAATGTGCTAAACGCTTTTTGATCACAGTGAAATTTTTTTTTCTTGTAAATGACATTTACATTATTTTCTCTGTAGAAAACTTATTTTTCATTCAAAACACATTTTGAAACATTTATACAAGTTACAAAAATGAACACGATTGATAAAAGCTTTGAATTTTATTTGTCAAATCTGTCATTTAATTTACCACATGAGATGCTTGCATTTGAAATTGTAATCGGTTTATCTATAGTTAGATGTAGAGTTTTGATGAATGATTCGAAAGGTAAGTTGTTCAAAACGTAAATGCCTTGGTTTTGATATAATGTGTATAGAAAATGATACATTTTGGGATATAATCAGTTGTTGCCCATTGATTGAGATACTATTGTTGTCTGGATGCAACCAACTTAGAACTTTTACTAAACAATTAATATGGAGGAGTCCAATCAAGTTTCCGCTTCACTTTGATAAACCGAAATGTCTATTGTTGGAAAGAGTGGTTGTTGATCATTTGTGCTTCCTAGACTTTTCATCTAAATTTCCTTGCTGGGAGGGTTTAACTCTTCACTGCTGCCATGGCAATGGCTATAAGTGAATATAATTTTGCCCCATTTACTTAAATGGATGACTTTCATGCATAAGACTATTTTGTTGGCTATTTTTTTTTTTTTTTTATGTTCCAAACATTTGTAATTTCAAGTATTTTAGTTGTAGAGTTCCTTTCATATCTTTTACAATAGTTTTTGGTGAGTGTGAGTTTGATATATCCTTTGATTATAGTCCTTGTTCTAAATGGTTATTGAGGTTGAGAAACTCTTTCAAAGCTTTAAGTTGATAAAAAAAATTATCTCCTTATCAAGATTTGGTCAAACAAACAAATTGATCGTGCAATACAAAATGAATATTCACCCAAATTTGGGATGGAGATTTTGTTGGTATTAATAACCTTGCCAACATCACCACCCAATGTGTGACCAAGTCCTATAGTCTTGTGTGATTTAGGGGTTTGAACTAAATGCCAATGAAGTAAAATAAGCATAAGATGAAGATGGTCATTTTATAAGAATATCATTCAAGCAAAATTATATCACAAGTGAAATAGTTGACATGCCAATCTAATTGGCTTCCGGACACTATTCCAACAATTTCAACCTACAAAATTAAGTTTGTACATTTTTCTAGTTTCTTAAACTTTCCTATGTCTAATTTTTTGATTTCATGTTCGTGGACAATGGGTTCCAATGCTAAGATATAATTTATGCTTTGTTTTCATATCATGTTTGATTTTTCATCCAAAATATGACAAATTCTTCATGACTTTGATATGTGATTTTTTTTAGATAGTAAGTTCGAAATGAATATCAGTGTTAAGCATAAGTTGGAGTTGTCTAAAACAATGGCTATTGCCAATAACACGAGTCATTTGAAGTATAAAATGGAGTTGTCTAATGCATTGGCTGCAACAAATGACATGGTTGATGAACCACCAGAGCATTCTTTACCTCATAACTTGAGTAATAATACATGCATTTTCATTCTTTATTTTTTTTTTCCGCTTTACCTGTATATATACCAATTTAAATTAATGCATTGCACTTTGAATATTATAGTTTCAAGTAGAAAAAAAAAGGTCACTATTCCTACTATTCCTTCTGCAAAAAATTTTAGCGACTCAAGCATTTCAAGTTCCTTAGCTAGACAAAAACTAATGGATGACAACACTAGAGATACAAGTAATCTATGTTTTACTTTGTTAATATTATAGCTAGAATGCCTAGGAAAAAAAAAACCAACACATGCCTAATATATTAGATTTACATTTTAAAACTGATGTTAGAGGTATTATCAACCAAAAACCTATTGGGGAGCATAGTTCAAAACATGCAACTTAGATAGGGGTCTTGATTAGGCTTGAAATGCAAGTTGATGGTTGGGCTAAGATTCCTAATGACAAAAAAGATCTTTTTAGATAGTTGGTTGTAAGTATCTTTTTTAGTTTTTATTTTCTTTGGCTTTTCTGTTTTGTCAATAATTTTAATGATACAAGTAATATATAACAAGAGTGTTTTAAATATTTCAAACGTCAAAGAATAAGCTCAATTATGAAGTCGAGGAGCCTCATGTTATTAACTGCATTTGGAAGTCATTCGATAAACAATACTCTACTTTTTATTCAAATGCCCATAAATATTATTTAAGAATGAAAGCTGAAGGTGGTGTAGCATTTGCTAGACAAAGTATATATGAAAAACTTGCCAACTGCTATGATGATTGGCTGTGATTGTGTGACTTTTGGGAGACGAAAAAATTTGCAGTAACTATCATTGATTTATATGATTTTAATAATCGTAGTAAAATGCACTTTTATTCTATAGATTTAAGAAGCAAGTCATCCCATTAATAATTTTTTATTTATTAATATTTATAGACAGTTTTAGAGGCCCAATTGAAGATTTGGGTAAAATTGAAGCACAAGCATAAATTGGGAACTAAATCTCGAGCAGCACATCAATATGAAAATGTTAGTTATTTTATTTTTCAGTTAACCATATAGTTTTTGTTTAATTGTAATAATACAAAGATATTTTCATTTTCTATGTAATAGAATCTAGATGATATTGATATGTATGAGGTGGAATTTTACAAAGCCAAAAATGGATGGACAGATAAAGAGGTCGAGGCTAATTATAGAAGTTGCATTAAAGTTTTACTTTATTTTTTAGTTTATTTCAGCCTTTTACTTTATGTGGCTAGCGTAAGTAAACCTTGATATATGAAAATGATTAGAATGTCTTATATTTGCATAATAGGCTCGAATGAAGGAATTGCAAGAAGAACAACAAACTTTGCCAAATGGTGATGCTCAGTTGAGTTCAAAACAAATTTGCATTTCAGTCTTTGGAGAAAATTTGTCTTATGGCAAATCAAAAGGTCTTGGTCCAAAACAACCAGCTCATTTTACTTATACCTCTGAAGAATCTATTAGTCGAGCACGATTAGAGGAAGAGTTGGCTACTACACCAGTTGAGTTGGAAAGCACAAAAGCCGAGTTAGCTCGGCAAAAGACTATAGTAGAACCTGTGATAAAATGCGTTGAGAGGATGACAACCAAAAGCATTGCTGATATTGTCAATCCATCTGATTGGGGAGTGGGGTTTTATATTTAAGTTTGATTTAATTGTTAACACATCAAATTAATTATGATATTTTTCACTTAATCTAACTGTTAAACCTCCTTCTAATATTTGTTATATTGAAAAATTAGTTGATTGCGTATATTATTTATAGAAGATAATTAGTCCCACTATAATTTTATGAATATAATAATAATTTATAATTAACTTCTTGCTCTTATTCATACAATTTCTTCTTTTCTTTTTGATGCAGATGCAACAAGTGAGATATGGATAGAACAATTGTTTTGTGGATTTGGATTGATGACATGTAGTGTATGAATAGCAAGATTCAATTTTTATTTTTCGGTCTGAGAATTGTTTAACATTAGTTTGTTTCTTAGTCTAAATACTATTTCTAGTGAAGTTTATGCTATTATTACATACATGCATCACATTTTAATTTTTCCCTTCATTCATATCAATCTTATGTGGTTCTTCCTTTTAATTTAATTTTAACTTGTATCTACTGATATACAATGTTACTTCAATGTTGGCTGCAACTTAGAGTTGATGCTCAGGGTGATGTTATTATCTTGTTAACTATGAAATCTATATGCTGGAACTGAGTGGCTGTTGGTTATTTTGAAATTCTGTGTGGCAAGAATATTGCTTTGCTGCTACTAAATGGTATTTAGGTTGGTTTGATGCTATTGATGGAATTTAATGAGTCTGAACTGGTTTTGCTACTTCCAATCCTTCATAGTTGCTATGGTTTATAAATGTTGTTGATGCTGTGATCAGCTTTCATTTCTGGCTTTATTATTTTTTCTTGGTTTTCTAGATTTTTAGCATTTGCTTATCAATTTGCAGCTATAATTTGGTGTTGGCTCCTTGGTTTAGGAATTATTCAGAATTTTTCATGTTATTTGTCTAGATTTTAGCACAATACTGCTCGAACTCAGTGCTAAACTGTTTTGTAGCTGGTTCAGTTGGGATCTTGTTACACTTTCTCCTCAATCTGTAGGCTTTTTATGGTTTGTTATGCTACTGCTTATTTGTTCAGCTTCAGCAAATCAGTTTAGAATTTTACTGGTTTGGTAGCCATAGAATTTGTAGTTGCTTTTGTGTTGCTCAAATCTTAAATCCTGATTGTCATTATGGATCTCTTTGGTTGCTAATAATAGGTCGTTATCTGAGGAGTTCTACTAGTTTTACCTTTTTGTACTGAGGGTAACTCAGGCTTTGATAAATTTTCACATCAAATTTGCTCTGTTTACAATTTCGATTTTGAGGTTATCAGAATTTGTTTTGGCACTGTCTTTCTAAAGCATGTGACTAAAGTTAGAGAGAGCTATAAAGTCAGGGGTAATAAACCTCTATAGCATGAACTGAAATGCAAATAACATTTACCTACTTTCACAAATAAATCTCTTCTTCAGTTCTCTCTAACAGTCCATCCAATTGTGCCCTCCACTATCTAATGCTAGCTCATCACTGATTTTTATTTTTATCATGATGTGTTATAAATCAAAATGTCTCTATTTACTGAATTTGGTTAACATCTTATAAGTGGTGTCTCTATAAATTTAATAAGGACAAGGACGAACTAGATTTGGAAAAAAAAAAAAAAGAAAAAAAGTAGACTATGAAATTCAAGGATAGCCAGGCTATACTGAAACATATCCCAACATCTTGCTACTGATGCATAAATGCATTTTTTTGCTTTTTGTCTTTTTGATGCTGCTGATTGAATGTGAGTCAAATGAATAGAGCAGCTAGATATTCTTTGAAGTTTGCATGAACTAATGCTTGAAATGTGAAGCTGGACTTTGGATGCTTTTGTGGATTGAGTTTTTGTTACCTGATAACTTTGGATGTTGTCTTCTGGAACTTATTATATGCTTGTTAGGAAATTCTGCTGCTGCTATTGTCGATTTAAGCTGCTACTCTATACAGAAAAATCTGTAGCAAAAAGACCTTATATCAGCTTGGAATATGCCTGGAATGTTGATTCATTTTGTTGAATTTTTGTCGTTCAGTACTTGTGATTAGCCTGAATTTGCTGTGGCAATTCGCTACTATTTGTGGTTTGGGAAGCTAAACTATGGGGCCTTTGTTATTTGTTCAAAAACAAAAATACTCTGTTGATGGACATTTGTTCTGCTGGTTTTTGGACAGCCTTCTAAAGTAGCAAATTAGAGCGTTGGAGTTGGTTTAATTTTCTTTTGCTACTAAAATGAGCTAATATTGCTCACGCTTTGATCTGGAACCTCTCCATAGCTTGGATCCGTAGATTCTTGTCACTACTTTATGCATCAAATTTTACAGCAAACAAGTCTTGGATAGGCTGAATTGAACTGTCCTAATTTTGGTAGTCTGCTAGAGCTTACAACTTTCAGATATGAACGGGGAAGTGTGCTTGAAATCCATTATGAAATTTCAGGGGCTGTCAAAATTTTGCTGCTGCCAAAATTTTGCTTTATTTGGCTGTATCTTACTAGTTGGTATCTTTACTTTTTGAAATCCAAGAAGTTACGAGCATGGTCTAAACAAGATTTTGATGCTTTTGGTGTGATCAAAATGACTGCTGGAATAGGTATTTTGCTGCTGGACAATCATGCATCATATTACATGAACCTTACAATCTGCTTGGAGACAACTTTCTGGTGGAAATTAATTGTGCTTGAAAGGCATAATTGGATAATTCTAAAGGATTTATTTTTTTATTGAAATGTTCGGAATTGGGCTTTTCTTTTTAGCTGGAGGCCTATCAAAATGGTGGCAAAACCTTGGGCACTCTTTTGTCCTGTTTGCTATAAATTTGGATGAATTCTGGTGGAATGGCGACTTGATCCTTGGTCAATTTCTTTTTTTTTTTTGGTCAATTTCTGTTTTTTTTTTTTTTTTTGCTGCAAAAGTGGTGAAGCTGGGGCTTGGTCATGGGTTGCACCTTGAAGCTTAGGAGTTAAAATTGGGCTGCAAAATTGTGTGAACCAAGAATCGATTTGAGGACTCATTTTAGGAGCTGAAAATGAGCTGTAGAGAAGACTCAGCTTTTTGTACATTGTCAAATTTTATTGCCAAACTTCTGCTGGAATGTGTAACTAATCCGAGCCCCTTTTAGGGGCTGCCTCTTCTTCTTAATTGATGGAAGTTGTGCTGAAATGGGGAATCGGTCTGGGATCCTTCTCCCACTTTGCTGTAAAATTTTTATGGCTTTGAGGAACCAAACCCAACCTACTATACCTATTTTGTTTACTGAAATTGCACCAAATTTTCAGAATTTTGGCTGCAAATTTTACATTTGTACAAGGGAAAGGATTCGAACCCTGGCCTAGTTGCAGTCTTTATCATGGGCAAAGTAGCTCTCTTCAATTGGAAAGACTGTCCATCTACAAATTTGTTTTTGATATTTAATTTGAAGTATTTTCTTTTCTTTTTTAGGGGAGTTAGTACCAATTGAAAATATTGTAAGGGAAGTAAGAACTTCCTCATTTAAAGTTGTTGCTTAAATACTCTTGACTTGTAATCCTCCATTTGGTTTCTAAAATATCCGGAACCTATTCCAAGTGTAAAAAAAAAAAAAAGAACTTTTTTGGCCTAGCAAGGTTCTATTGTGTGTTCCGTTTATTGCTGCAATTTGGAGTCGACCTCTGGTATGGTGCACCTTGCTGAAAATTATTACAAGCAGGAATTGAACTTTGGTCTTTTGGAGGGTCATCTATCTTGGATGGAATTTTGCTGGATTGGGGTTTCGAACTTAGCTTATTTGATGTCATTTGCAACTGCTTGCTGGGGTATGAAAATTTGATGCCACATGGGGGTCAAACTCTGCGCACTTTGGAATACTAATTATTAATTGCTGAAAATTGCTACAGATCTGGCTGCCACGTGGATTTTAACTCTGCCTGTTTTAGAGGCCCAATTATTACTTGCCAAATGTGTGCCTCAAATCTTGTTGTCCCTTGGACGCCAAGTGAAAATGGTTAAGATGTGAAGGAAATTGCTAAGAATTTGTACTTGTAAACTTGCTTTTATTTCTACTTTGAATTTAAATCATGGAAATACTGTAAGGGAAAGAAGTACTTTCTCATTTAAATTTTGCTCAAACAATCTCGACTTGTAATTCTCTATTTGATTTATAATATATCTTGACTTTATTTAAAAAAAAAGTGATAACATTAGTGATTTCAATAATTAATGCACATAATTAACATAGTGTGTTGTGTAGGGTTGGAATTTCCAACCCGAAACAAGCTCAGCATGCAAGCATTGGGTTTGAGTTGATCTACTTTGGGAAACTCGAAAAAAATGGATTTGATTGGATTGAATTTCAGATTACACGAATAACTCAAAATTTGATTGTGGGTCACATGACAATCCAAATCCACCTAAACCAACCCAACCCAATCCGAATTAAACAAATAAAATTTAAATTTTATCAGGAGTAAAAATATAAAATAACAAAATAAAGCTTGAAATTTTGAACTTTAGTAATATCAAAATTACTACTTTGACATTTTTCAGTCTTATTTATTTTTACAACCATATAGGACGGATTATTACAATTTTAAATTACTTCTAATTGTTATTTTAGTATCTAAGTGGACATGAAAATTTTACTGTAAAAAGTTAACAAAATACTGCTTTAACTATTGAATTATCCTAAAAGTTTTTCTTAGGCCTTATACAATGCAAAATTTTGCATAAATAAATGGATAAGAATTCTTTCTGTTGAGAGATTATGAAAAATTCAAAAGACTTAAGTAAGTTTTTATAATAAATTATGTGTATAATTTAAAGTGTTTGTTTACTTATTTACTTGATGATATATTTTTATTGATTTATATATTGCTTAATTGAATCAATATAAAGTTAAAAAACAATGGCTTTGATTTTAAAAAGTTAAAAGAGACAATTTAATCGACACAAAAAATCCGAAAATTAAAGAGAGTGAGTGAGTAAAACTTGAAAAAGTATAATATTTTTAAAAATAAGACACTTTGTGATTTCAATATTTTTATGATGCCGATAGATACTAGAAAATGAAAGGAAAAAAAATTCCTAAAAATTAATATATTATGTGGTTCAATTAAAATTATTTGAGTGCATTTGTGAGGTTATAATGAGAAATCCTTACTCCTATTCTAATTTATTAATAATTAAACATAGATAAAATATAAAATAAAAATACCAAAAAGTTTTTAGAATAATTATTTTGAAAATTAGGTCGACCAGACCCTAACCTGATACGAATCAGGTTGGGTTAAGGTTGAGCACTTTCAGATTGTCATTAGATTGAGTTGAGTTTAGATTGAGAAAATTAATATTATACTCCTATTTCAACCCAATCTGAACTCACTCGACCCACCTAAATTGCCACCCCCTAGACTGCTGGGAATTGTTGATACAGAATTCTTGGACTGCTTGCATTCCATATTTTGTGAGACTTTCTTGCCCAGAATTGTTTTATGGTTAAACTTGATTGCGCAGCAACACATTGCAATATGGTGATATTTTAGTTTTTTAAAAGGTGTATGAACTAATGAGGGTATTTTGCTTTTTTATTTCGTCACAAGATTGTAAGGAAAGTAGTACTTCTTTATTTATGCTTTCATTGCTCAATCCATTCATCGTATATAATTCAATCCACTCATTGTATGTAATTTAATTTTTGGGGTCATGGCCTTAACTCCCCATCTATTGCCGCTTTTTATAGAAGAAAAAAAATAATTCTGTTGCACATTCCTCTAAATAAATTTTGAATTAAGTTATCCTATTAAACATATTGTAAAGGAAAAGTATTTTGAATTAAAAAGAGTCAAATTTAAATTAAAGTATTAATAATTAATGTGATAAGTATTTTTTATATATTTAAATTATCCTTTTAAACCAAATTTACCTCAAAATCATTTAGCTCTTTAAATTAGAAAAGAGTCAAATTTAAAGTTTTTTTTATATTTCTTTAAAAAATAATTGGAAATAAAATCCATTGTTTTGGATTAAGTGTTGCTTCACATATTGTAGGCACTTTTTTCAATGACCATATAATATTAGTTGATATGAGTTTAATGAGTTAAATAAAAATATATATGCTTAGCAACCAAATTAAGTGGTTGTAGATCAATAATTTAAAAGACTTAATGTGATCATTCAATATTTTGTCATTAAATTGATCGCAATTAATGGTCATATATGGCGACCACAAAAATGCTCGCTAAAAACTCCAACTTCAATGTAACACCCCTAAAATTTGGCATTTTAGAAAATAAGATTTAAAAATCAAATTATTAAGTTGAGAAATTTTTCGGCTCAAAATACAAGTTGGAAAGGACTTAATTGTAGGAATTTTGAAAGTTTTGGGGGTCAAGTTATAAATATTTTGGTCAAATGGTTCCATCTAAGGCACTAACTTGTCCTAGGGCTCAATTGCAAACTAAAATAAGATTTTGGGGGCTAATCTGAGGCACTAAAATGTTGAGGGATTAAACTGAAGATGGAGAAGAAGTCTTGGGGAAGAAACTGCAATTTTGAGAGAAAAGTTAACAAATTTAAGTGAAGGACCTCAGATTGTCTAATTTCTTCATGCATTCCCATCATCTCCTCCTCCATCCATCTCTTGTTAGTGCTGGAAGAACAACAAACTGAGCTAATTATTTTATTCTCCGCACCTCAACAATCATATCGGTACTAAATTTACCATGAAACAACCGGAAAAAAGGCCGAAAAATATGACCGAAACCAAAGTCACAGCGATGGCGGCGAGAGTTGCTATTCCGGCGACTAAAGCTTGGGGACAAGGATTATTTTCTGATGGGCTTGGAGAGTAGATTACAACGGAAGCTTTAGTTTTGTAAACGGATCATTGGAGTGGAAGTAATTGAACCGGAAAGGCGTGGCGGTTTCGACGGCTCCGACGACTGTTTTTCTTCAATTAAATAGAAATCGAGTGTCAAATTATCAAATTGTTTGGAGGGTTGTGACCAGTGCAGCAAGGCGCACCTGGTGGTGGGGGCCGCACACAACTCCGGCGGGTAGCTGGCAGTGGTGCACGGCGGCCGACGGCGGTCCGGCAACTTCTGAGCAAAATCTCCGGGACGACAATCCAGACTCATGTGAGCGGGTTATAGGTTGTGAATTGACCTCAAACTTGGTCAATTTAGTAAAAATCTATTTAATCGATTAATTTTATTCTTGATTTAATCTAAGTAAATCATTAGGCTAATTTCTTATGTAATTCAGGTCAATTGGACAAAAATTATGATTATTAAGTGAAGTGATGGTGTAAGAATTCAGTGATAAGTGATGCATGGACCCGAATTCAATAATAAAATATCAATATTTATCGATTGAGTTAATTGAAGCATTTGAGAAGTTGAAATTGTGAAACGAAAATAGGACTTGAATATTTTGAATACATATGTTAAAATAAGTATGGGTTAAATTTAAGTTGACTGGATCGAGACTTATGATTATAGGCAAAATGATCAGACAAGAATTCGATTGTAAGTATATGTGGAATTGGATCGTAAATTAAAAGATAATTATCATTAAATTAGGCTAATTGATGTAATTGAGGAATCTAAATTATATAATGATATGATATGATATGATATGGAAGAATATGAAATGGAATTAAGAAATGAGACATGCATGGATATTTATATATAAGCCTAGTGGACTCGGATTTGTAATATTATATGATAATCTTAGTTAATTAAGTTAATTACATAATTAAGGCCTTAATTTTATATGATTGATACCTAAGTGACAAAATTAGGTTATTAAAAGCAGTTGGACTACTATTATTGACTTTGTCTAACGTTGCAAGGTTAATTATATAATTTAGGGATTTGATTATATTCCTTTACCAAAATAAATATCAACCTCGTAAATATTTCAGTATTAACGGTGCATTTAGTATGTTGTCTCTAGACAATATCAAAATCGAACCCTAAAATACAGTATGAATGGTAAAATGATCGATAGCAAAATGTTATCCGTTAATTTATTGTTATAGGGTCAAAACAAGTGTTTTGATAGCAGGTTCATTCTTTTGGTTAGGTGACGAGGAGCCAGGATCTGATGGACAGTAAGGCAAGGATAACCTTTTTCTATAGAAATTGAGGTGAGGGTCTGATTACCTTGTTGTTTTGGGAATTAATGTTCCTTCATCGTTTGAACTAGTTGATTATACTATCGTTGGAATTCCTTATACTATCTGTTGTTTATTTCGTAAACCTCTGTGAGGGTTAAGCTTGACCTTGTTCTGGGAAATAGTTGGCTCTTGATTATTGAATTATGTGATTTGTTGGAACTGTTGTTGTTATATGTTAATTGATTTGTATACCCCTGTGAGGGTTTGTTCATCGACTTTTATTCGACTAAAAACTGCTTGTTCTGTTCTTATGCAAAGAACTTTCATTGTCTTATCCGATATTAATTAGTTTCATTTCATTCTGCTTATCGCATGGTTGGCCTTGTCGGCTTATATGATTATGTTCTGTATAATGTTGATTTGCCATGTCGGCATAGTAGAATCGCTTTGTTTACCATTTGGTTAGCTTTGTTGCATATTTATGTAGTTCAGTAAATTGTTATAAGGCCTTTTTGGCAATTTGTTTACTGACCGTAACGACAGATATACTTGTTTGGGACATTTTGTATGAGTCGAGCACCAATCCCAGTGGAATGCTTGGATACTTGGGACATGCTAAGTGGTTTGCTTGGGCGTCAGCAATACGCTAAGCGGTTTGCTTGGGCATTTACCATGTATTGAGCTGTCATGCTTGGATTTTGTTCGATTTGGATGGAATAAGGAAAATCTTATATGCATGTCATGTTTTGGTTCATTTGGATTGCATATGATACTCAGGTTTGTTCTATTTTGATTGTACCCAACTGTTGTACTCTTTTCATGGAGCAATAAGGAAAGAAAAGCTTCATCTTTGCTGAAGTTGATAATGCTTATGTTCTAACATGTTCATGTTTTGATTGAATTGTTTTGATAGACTATAATCTATTAAATTATTTCTTCTTCGACAGATCCATTTTGTCTGTGTTGATTTATCCCTTACTAAGTCCTTAGGACTTACCCTTCTGTTATTCTTTTATTTTCTTTCCCATGTAGGTATGGAAATGGACTGAAGGCTTATAATTTGGCACAGTAGGACTGTATTAAATCGGTTTAAGTGATATATGTATGTATGTATGGATTCACCTTCTGGCTAAGCTATGACTTAGAGGTGTTGTGATATGTTAAGTTTGAATTCAAGATCTACGGCATGTATATATTGTACTGAATGTTATGGGATAACTTATGACATGTATTTAGTACTTTCATGGCAATCTGTTTAAGTTGGAGCATATTGTTGTCTTTGATGATTTTGGAATTTTTCTTATAGGCCTATTAACTGTCTTGTGAGTTATGATTTAAGTCTGAATTGGTAGCATCTCAGCTTAGGGGTTATCCTGAATGGGTTGCCATAAAGATAGTATCAGAGCCTGGGTTTTGATGAGCTAGGTTAATATGGGAATGATTTTTTTGACTAGAATCAATGGGTTACTAGAGATTAAATTTGAACTCGGAATCAATTAGGATGCAAACACTCAGGTTAAGCAATACGTGAGTTATGTCAGGATATAATTCTTGTAATGTGAAGTTTTGGACAGGAAAATATGAGGTTTTATTGTGAATTTGAATGTGGAATTGAATAGGATATGGACTTTTGGGATAAGGCTGGACATTAAGGAAGTGAAGGGTGACCGGGGTGGCTAACTAGTGTATATCCTCATACTTCTGCTATGTCAGGCATATGAACGTATAATTATTGGAAAGGATTATGCTATGGAGAATTATGGTGTTATGTGAACAATATCTGGGAAGGTTGAATCGAACGAGTAAATGACTAATTGGAAAAAAATGTATTCAGTATGTAGAAAGTTACTTTGGGAATCAACTTTGTGTGAGTGATATTCGTGGGAGTTCTATATGACGAGTAAGGATCATTTTGAGAAGATATGTAGTAATCAGATGGTGATTACCCTGGGACAAACAAATCCTTACGATGTGCTTACGGATGAGAATTAGATTATATAAATACAAAGGAAAAGGATTGCTACAGAAAGGAGTGTATTTGGGAAATTAATGAATGATTATTAGAGTTAGAGTAGACCTATGTGTATAATTGAGATCTAAATGGTATGTTTATATTGATAGGGTTTATGATGATAGGAATTTAAGACCATGGGCTATGAAAATTAAGGAAATAATCAATGATGAAAAGATATGTTTCCAGGACAACTAGTGTTTGATCCAGTAATCTAAGGATGTTAAACACGGGACTCTTTGAATTTTGAAAAGGTGAAATTTGGAGATTTTAGATTTATAAGTGGAGGATTCTCCTTAACTGAGTTGCATTTGATGATTTCAAAGGTCCTATGGATAGGTTAATATTTGATGAATTTGTATAGTTTGACATAAATGATGTAGTTGTAGGGAATGATTGTCGGCAACAATGGAGTTATGAGGAATCAACTAAACAAAAGTTGAAAGAATATAAAAACGATAGAGATAAGTGACATAATAGAATGCAGCTCCCAAATTTGAGGATATAGAATGTGCTGATGAGAATGGGACCAGTGCTTAAAATGGGAACGTCTACCCTAACATTGACAAGAGAAACTAAAGAATCATGAGGTGTGCGAATTAGAGAAATGGTCAAAGCATTCTTATATGCATACGAATAACTAGTTTAGCTTGGCAAGTGGAATATGACGAACATTTGGTTATAACAATGATGTACTAGATTTAGTAAGTTTTACTCATCATCATTTATATGTCGGCTAGGTTGATTGATAGCTTAAATATTCTCAAGAACTACTAAGTACCAATCTATATGTACGACGATAGCATCGCACGTGAATCGTGTAAAATAAATATAATTGTATTTTGTATATCGTGTATTCCAATCTGAGTTTTAAGGAATATCGGCTTACATTTGGATATCCTATTTTCTAAAAGAAAGTAGTCATTTCGATATTATTAATATTTAAGATGCACGCTATGGGCCAATCGATCCAGAGATCATTCTCTAAGGCTAGGAATCGCAATACGATGGGGTATGACACCACCAAAACATCCACAAACAAAAACGTGATCCTCTGTTGACTAAATCATAGTGGATGGTCATCAATCAATGAAGCTAAAACACTTGAAGACCACAATGAAGACGCTCTAATTAGAAAATCTCATGGGAAGAACTAAAGATGATGTTAGACCTTATTTTCCCCCTGCTAGTAGGTCCGAAGATAGAACGACTTGTGGCATAAAACCTATTGTAATGAGATAGAGAACCTTACAACCTTATTGATAAGCGAATTGAGTTAGGAATCTTGGGAGCATGATAGAAACCATTGAAGGATAGCCTTGAGGAATCTTTTTAAAGTTTTACCCTCCAATCACTAAAAGTATCAGACAAGTAAAACATAAGGATGTGAATTAAGGAATGACGAGAAAATTGAGTGATGAGATGTAATTTAAGGTTCAAAACAACTTGATGAATAAAGGAATTGAGGATACTACTTACTATTGGGAAAGACTTTGCATCACTGATTAGGATTAGTAGAATAATATAAAAGCTCGACAAAACTCATCAAGTTTGACAATTAGGATATCTCTTTCTCATAAGCTATTTAATTTAACGCATATGTTTGGGGTTGTTTGAAATTGAAGAAAGGAAAGGATACTACAGAATGCGAAACTCGAGGAGGAGATAGACCAAGAACTGTCTTTTACTTGTAGTATGGACATTATGAATTAAGATAATGTGGTTGGGATTGGTTTATAAGGATCTAGTGGAAACCTTTAAATTAATTGGAATTGAGGAATGAACCATATTACATCTGTGTTTGGGCTATTGTCTCACAACATTAAGGAAATAATCCTATCAGAATCAAGGCTACGGATAATTCAGTACGACCAAAAAAAAATATCAAGTACAAAAGTTCATGGGGTTTTTCCAATTGGTATCAATGGTGTATTCAGGGCTTTTCCAATCAACAAGTGTTTGGGTGAAATCAACTAAGGAAATGCTGAGTACATAAATGCCTTCTAAAGGAAATTTGGTTATATGAGAATGATCTCATATGCCTTGGAAAAACTTAAGTCATAGGACAAAACTATCTTACTTATGTTTAGGATTATTGAAATAGTGATTGCTTTAATGAAATAGAGATATCATTTAAAAGTAGAAAAAGAGAAATTTTTGTGGATTGTGAATGTACTAGTAGGTATGATTTGGGTCAATCTAAGATTGACAAACACTCTGAGTTTGAAAATGAAATTACTGTATTCAGTGGTTGGCGAAATAAGTGAAGCATAGGCATAAGTATCACAAGGATGGGAAACTTTGATCCTAGATGTAGAAGCTAGTGATTTACCTCGAAAATAAGTTGAAATGCGAAGTGCTCAAGCCAGAATAAATAAGCTGAGGAACTCAAGCTAATGAGCTCCAAAGGATAAAGGAAAATAGGTGGCTGAAGGTTCTATCTAAGTTTTTGAATGTCAAAGGAAAGTCTGA
Source organism: Jacaranda mimosifolia (assembly GCA_018894105.1). Lineage (NCBI taxonomy): Eukaryota > Viridiplantae > Streptophyta > Magnoliopsida > Lamiales > Bignoniaceae > Jacaranda > Jacaranda mimosifolia. The sequence continues at coordinate 14,369,693 of CM032132.1, read as the reverse complement.
TACCACATATTTTTGGCTTTCTATCCTAGACGGAGTCTAGGGAATAGTAGACGTATTATTCGTAACTATATCTAGTATGTTTAGTTTTTGTGAACCTGTATCTAGCTGTTTGGGAATGTATGACTTGTTAAGAAGGCTAGCATGCTAAGTTTGAACTTGACTACTCCTTAATGTAAATATCATGTAAGCATGAACTTGTCGTGTTGTTAGTCGTTTGTTGCTATAATAGTTTTTGTGATCTATTAAATAATAGTATGCACTATCAGGATAGAATGAAGAACCTTTTAAGGGAATGATATTTGATGACGGGCATGAAGTGTTCAATGATATTATGGAAACACCAAGGAGGTTTAAAAACTTCTTTTTGAAAAATTTAATTTACTTCCTATAAGTTCAATCGCGAAAATCAAGAAAACTTTAAGTGATGACGGATAATGAAACTATGGATTATGGGATTGTTAGTCAATCCTAGAAATATAGGGTGACACCACATGCCTTAGTAAGAATACATATGTTGGAAAGAATCAAAAAGAAGAGATTCCTAATATCTTAGAAAGATAAGTATCACCAAGGATTGGAGGGAGCATATCATGACAATGGGATGAGTTAGCATTTATTCAGGCAACCTAGAAATAAGACCCGTATATGCACCACTAGTAATTGACGTCTTTAAGTCAAAGATGAGAATCTGGGGACTAGATTCTTTTAAGGGGATGGAGATTGTAACACCCATAAAATTTAGCATTTTAGAAAATAAGATTTAAAAATTAAAATATTAACTTGACAAATTTTGGGGCTCAAAATACAAGTAGGAAAGTACTTAATTGTAGGAATTTTGAAAGTTTTGGGGGTCAAGTTATAAATATTTTTAGTCAAATGGTTCAATCTAAGGCACTAACTTGTCCTAGAGCTCAATTACAAATTGAATCAATTACAAATTGAATAAGATTTTGGGGGCCAATCGAGGCAGTAAAATGTTGAGGGATTAAACTAAAGATGGAGAAGAAGTCTGGGGAGGAAATTGCAATTTTGAGAGAAAAGTTGGCAAATTTAAGTGAAGGACCTCAAATTGTCTAATTTCCTCATGCAAATAATCCCATCATCTTCTCCTCCAATCATCTCTTGTCAGTGCTAGAAGAATAACAAATAAAGCTAACTATTTTTTTCTCCACACCTCAACGATCATATCAGTGCTAAATTTACCATCAAACAACCGACAAAAATACTGAAAAATATGACCTAATTCAGAGTCGCGGCAATAGCGGCGGGAGTTGCTGTTCCAGCAACTGAAGCTTGGGGACAAAGGTTATTTACTGACGGGCTTAAAGAGTAGAACATAATAGTAGCTTCAATTTTGTAAATAGATCACTGGAGTGGAAGTAATTTAAGTGGAAAGGCACGACGGTTTCGACGGCTCCTGCAATGGTTTTTCTTCAATTAAATGAAAATCGAGCATTAGATTATGAAATTGTTTGGAGGGTTGTGGCTAGCGTAGCAAGGCGCACCTGGTGGTGGTGGCTGCACATAACTCCGGCAAGTGGCTGGAGGCAGAGGTTCGGCGACTTCTGAGCAGAATCTCTAAGATGACAATCCGGACGCATGTCAACGGATTCTAGGTTGTGAATTGACCTCAAACTTGGTCAATTTGGTAAAAATCTATTTAATTGATTAATTTGATTTCTAATTTAATTTGACTAAATTATTAGGCTAATTTCTGATGTAATTCAGGTCAATTGGACGAAAATTATGATTATTAAGTGACATGATGGTATAAGAACTCAGTGATAAGTGATGCATGGACCCGAATTCAATAATAAAATATTAATATTTATTGATTGAGTTAATTGAAGCATTTGAGAAGTTGAAATTGTGGAACGAAAATAAGACTTGAATATTTTGAATACATATGTTAAAGTGAATATGGGTTAAATTTAAGTTGATTGGACCAAGAATTATGATTATATACTAAATGATCTGACAAGAATTTGATTGTAAGTATATGTGGAATTGGATCGTAAATTAGAGATAATTATCATTAAATTGGGCTAATTGATGTAATTGAGGAATCTAAATTGTATAATGATATGAGATGATATGGAAGAATATGAAATGGAATTAGAAAATGAGACATGCATGGATATTTATATACAAGCCTAGCGGACTCGAATTTGTAATATTATATGATAATCCTGTTTAATTAAGTTAATTAGATGATTAAGGCCCTAATTATATGTGATTGAGACCTAAGTAACAAAATTGGGTCATTTTGGGCTAATATTATTGACTTTGTCTAACGTTGCAAGGTTAATTATATAATTTAGGGATCTGATTATATTCCTTTACCAAAACATATATGAACCTCGTAAATATTCTGGTATTGACGACACATTTAGTATGTCGCCTCTCGATAGTATCGAAATTGAACCATAAAATACAATATGAATGGTAAAACGATCAATAGTAGAATGTTATCCGTTTATTATTGCTATAGAGTCAAAATGAGTGTTTTGACGATAAGTCCATTCTTTTGGTTAGGTGACGAAAAGCCAGGATTTGACAGACAGTGGGCAAAGAAATTAAGGTGAGGGCCTGATTACCTTGTTGTTCTAGGAATTAATGTTCCTTAATCATTTGAACTCCTTGATTCTTGGAATTCCTCATACTATTTGTTGTTTGTTTCGTAAGCCCCTATGAGGGTTAAGCTTGTACTTGTTTTGGGAAATAGCTTATTCTTGAATGTTCAATTCTGTGATTTATTTGTACCATTATTATTATCTGTTAATTGATTCGTATACCCCTGTGAGGGTTTTTTTCATCGATTTTGATTTGGCTAAAAACTGCTTCTTCTATTCTGGCACCAAGAACTTTCGTTGTCTTATCTGATATTGATTAGTTCAGTTTTGTTCTGCTTATCACATGGTTGGACTTGTCTGTTTATATGATTATGTTCTGTATATTGTTGATTTACCTTGTCGACATATTGGAATCACTTTGTTTACTGTTTGGTTAGCCTTGCTGGCATATTTGTATCGTTTAGTAAATTGTTATCAAACTTTGTTGGCAATTTGTTTACTGTCTGTAATGACAGAAATACTTGTTCGAAAAAATTTGTATGAGTCGAGCGCCAATCCCAGCGGAATGCTTGGATACTTGGGACACGCTAAGTGGTTTGCTTGAGTGTCAACGATACACTAAGCAATTTCCTTGGGTATCAGTGATGTGCTAAGCAGTTTGCTTGGGCATCTACCATGTATTGAGCTGCCATGCTTGGATTTTTTCAGTTTGGATGGAATAAAGAAAATCTGATATGCATGTCATGTTCTAGTTTATTTGGATTGCATATGATAATTGAGTTTGTTTTATTCTGATTGTACTCCAACTGTTGTACTTTGTTCATGGAGCAATAAAGAAAGAGAGGCTTCTTCTTTGCTGAAGTTGGTAATGCATATGTTTTGACATGTTCATATTTTGATTAAATTATCTTAATAGACTATAATCTATTGAATTATTTCTCATTCGATAGATCCCTTTTGTCTGTACTGATTTATCCCTCACTAAGTCCTTAGAAATTACCCTTCTGTTATTTTTTATTTTCCTTCCTAGACAGGTATGGAAATGGAATGAAGACTTATGATTTGGCCTAGTGGGACTATTTTGAATTGGTTTAGGGGATATATGTATATATGGATTCACCTTCTGGCTAAACTGTGACTTAGAGATGTTGTTATATGTTAAGTTTGAATTCAAGTTTTGCGGCATGTATATATTATGTTGAATGCTATGGGACGACTTATGGCAAGTATATAGTACTTTTGTGGTAATCTATTTAAGTTGGAGTATGTTGTTGTCTATGATGATTTTGGAATTTTTCTTATGGGCCTATTGACTATCATGTGAATTATGATTTAAGTCTGAATTTGTGACATCTCAACTTAGGGGTTATCTTGAACGGGGTGTCATATTCAATTACTATACCACACCCTAAGGCTGGTCAAATTATAGGACCATTTACGGAAACAGAATATTGATTGGTCGCAGAAAAATTTGTGTAACTTAACTACACATCCATATCACTTTTACTTGCCAAAAATATATATTTAGCAACCATTTTATTATGGTAATTGAGATATTTGTTGCTAAAACTATTATTTCTTGTCAACGACAACTCCTTTTTCTGTCACTTTAGCATGATAACTATTACTTGAATAAATGGTGGGCTTCTTAGCTACTGCTATGTTGTAATGTTACTAGTTATTCTAATCTTGAATTTATGTTTGTGTAGGCATCCACATTAAGAATATATATATATATACATATATATGCTAAAATAATTAATCTTCTTTGAAGTCTTCATTTCGTTCTTGACAAGCTCTTTGCATTTTTGTGTCTAGTTTTCTGACCTCAGATCTACTCATGTTTCCTTAACATTAGCCTAAAAGTTAATAGTTTCTCTGAGAATGATTTTATAATTGATTTAATCCAATCTCGTTCTTTTAAATCACAGCCTCACCCCAAGAAAAGATGTTATTGACACTATTTTCTAGGAACCTTGAAAATTACTTGTGGTGACAGAGTTAAGTAGCTCCCAGCTTAACCATCTTTTTTTCAATTAAAACATGTTTAAATGAGATATAGAGTTGTTGGACTCCGAAAATAGATTCATTTGATGATCAGAATTTGAGATTTTGAGAGTTTTAGATGTGAGTATAATGATGTGATAAAATAAAATACTGACGCTATTGAATATATTCTTATGTTTTGTGATCCCATTTGGCTAATGTATGAGTTAGTAGGGTCAGATATCCAGATTTGAATAGTACTATCACATCGACCAACCATTTTTAGGGATTCTTGCTTGATCATTAGAGCAGCGTTGATGCATTAGCACTAGATGGGGAGTATCTCAAGTTTTTGGCTAGTTTGCCTTTATGTCTTTCCACATAGCATCAAAAACTGAAGTTTTGAATGACTTTAAAACTCCAGTTACTATCTTTAATTAGTATTGCTTTATTTATTTGATTAGAATGTGAAAGTATTCATTTCATATCTAAACATTTTGAAATTATGGATGTATTTACTGGGCGAATAAATTTAGCATATGACCACTCTTGAAATATGTGAGCACAAGAGAGAAACTACAAAAATCTCAAAAGATAGAATAGAGAATATAGAAGGATAATAGAATTCCCCTCTATACGTTTTTTCTACATAAGAAGGAAAATATACATAAATATATATTACGATGTCTAATGTCCTTCATATACTTACTAAAACAACTCTTCAATATATATATATATATATATTTATTTCAAGATGACTTTAGAATCCCAACATACTTTTTACATTTTATTTCTTTGAGCTGATTTCTTCAAGTGTGAATTGATCTCATCTTTAATATTTGCAAGAAGAGGTAGGTTTAAATTTTCATACAAAACTTTAAATGTTAGTGTATATGCATTTCGAGATGAAGTGCTTTCACGAGACATAGGTTGCTTTGATATTTAGCTAAAATTTGAGGATGAATTATTTTGTTTGGACATAGGTTGCCTTCCAACTGCTTGCATTAGTTTATTAGGACATAGGTTTTTCTTTTTCTTTTTTCGCTTATTTTTTTGCTAATACCATTTTTTTTTATTTTTCTTCTTATTTTTTTTAATGCTTACATATGAATTCTGGAATTACTTTTTGCAAATTGTTGCAAGCAACACCTCGTTTAATAATATGCAAAAGATAATTTTAGACTTGAACAACTTGGATATGTTATGGGGAACATGCTTCGAAGAATCTTGAACGTATACTCTTGTATTTTGTTATCTGTACTATTAATATTCATGTATCTTGGATGATGTGTTTTAGGAATACATTGTGTCTTCTTGTTGGATGTCTTTTTGAATTTCAAAATATAAAATGATGTTTAATTTGGAAGTTTTTTCATTTTATGTTGGATATTTTGAATTAGAGTGTTAATGATGTTCAAGATGGTGTTCTGATAGTGTTAATGTTTAATGTTGCTTTAAGGATGCATGTTGTATAGGATGGTGTTATGATTGCACACTATATTTGCAGCGCTAATATATAGTTTACATATTATAACGAATATATGTTATATTAGTGTTACCAAAACAAGTTTTAGGTAACAGCAATTTGGTCATTTTATTTATTTGTAATAGAATATTTATTGTTACCTATATTTATTTCTAATACAAGCCTACATTTCTAGGTATTGGTAACAATATTTTCTTGTCATTTTAACTATTTGTAATGAAATTTTAATGTTATTTATTTAAAGGCAACAAGAAATTTTGTTGCGAATATATTTCTAACAAAGAAGCATTCGTTGTTTTCTTAACAAAATTATTCATCATATTATCTACTAGTAATGAAATAACTAGTTCGTAATTAATTTATTATTTAAGTTACTGTGACATTTTTTTTAGTTAAATATTCTTTTGGAAATGAACTTTAATCAAATATGTGTTTGTAATTAAATTATCTTTTGATAACAAAAATATATTACATAACAAAATTACTATTTTTGGTAACAAATAAATTCGCTACCATTACTTAATCTATTGTGACTAAAACACGGGTGTTACCATTATCTACTTTTTGTAACGATATATTTCGTTACCATTTTCATTTTATGGTAGCAAAACTAATTTTGTTACTAAATGCACGGGTAGTGAAGGTAAAAATTCCGTTACTATTTATTATTAACGATGGGCTTTAGCTCATGAAGTACTAGAAACAAAAGTTTCGTTACTGAAGCTTATAGTAATGAATTTTACATATATGCATAATTTTGGATACATTGATTACTTCAAGACCAAAAACAAGGATAATAAGATTACTTATTTGTAGAATCTTTTCTTTTGAAAAAAAGCTCTTCTTCAATAACTAGAAGAGCATATGTTGCAAATAATATGTGCAAGATTGGCTTTAATTGCTTTCTTTAATGATTCAAAATCATACTACACCCAATCTATTGATAAATTATATATTGCATAGGTGGATTCCATATTTTGCCAATTGTAAATTTTATGGATGGATGCTGATACAATTATCATATGATTATAAATGAGTCTTGTTAGTTCCTGTTGTTTAAATTACAGTAACTCAATCTACTAATTACTTGAAAACAAATTCTATGTATAACAATTGCATTCTTTTGTAGCAGAAAAGATCATGCGTAACATATGCTAAATTCACTTATATCATAGAGATATATTTTTAGACCATACCTCAATTTCCATAAGTTAAATGTCTCTGCAGATTCGCACTCTTCAATGTGTAACGGAATTTTTCTAGGAGAGATTTTCTAGGAGAAGATTTGCACTAAAAACATGTATTATTTCATTACACTAAATACGTACAGTGTAACTTCCTAATATAAATTATTAAAATAAACTTCCCACAACTTCTCAATGCATAACTTCCTACAACTTCTCAAGGAAGTTATTTGGTTTTTAATTAATTAATGAATATAGAATTAATTAATTTATTCTATCATCTCCATAAAAAATTTCACCTCCGTCATGCAAGGTGAACTACAATTCGCTATTGAATTAATACTATTCAAAAACATCGGGAACCCATAAGTTTGATACCTTGAAGACAACTTTCTTAATGTAGTTGGTATTTGCATTAGCCAAAATTTTACATTTACTCTTCTCTTTCTAAATTATGCAGGATTGTATCTAACTCCAAGTGTAAGTGAGTCAATAATATTTGGATCTGCCTTGAGTCAATAAGGTTTTGATCTTGATTTATATAAGTGTTCGAATCTATATATATGTCCAGAAGTTTATATGTCAAGCTTTTGCTAAAATAGCTGTAAGACTCTCCAATGTTTAAATTAGAAACCAATAATGAGAGAAAATAAATAACTAAGATAAAAAGTGTGAAATCAAGATTAAGAATTGATGTAAATGGTGAAATTAAGCTTAAGAATTGACGTGACATTTACCAATTAGATGTAACACCATCTATAATGATTCAAATGATCAATAGTGTATGGTACCAATTGGAGAATCTTAAGCAATTAAATGCCCTTATATTAATGACAGCACATTGGGTCTGAGATCAGATCGATTCATGTCAAGTTGATTTTGAGTTCAAGCTCATTGAAAAGATACAGACCCTTGTCCTATAAATGTATATATTTTGCTAAATATTGGGCGTATTCCTGACTTTTCAAGTAATATGTCACTAGACTCTCATAAGAATTTGTGATTCTTTTAGGTTTTATAAAAAAAATTGTCAATAAATTTTTTATACAATCATAAATGATTGATGCAATTATTTTATTTAAGTACAATGATCCGACTAATTTTTATTACCTATTAAGTTGCTTTTCCAATTGTTACTGTACTAAAATGAAAATGGAGTGAAAAATGAACTTAGACTTTCTATTCAATTAGCTGGAAACTCCTCTGATTAAATCACAACAACCAAACTCCTTAAAATAGAGCTTCTACTAATAGAAACCATAAAAATAGGATAATAGTCCGCTAAGTCCTAATATTGTTCAACTACCTAACAAACTCCACAAATTCTGCAACTTTCTGCAACAAACTCACAGACTCTACTGCATTAATGCTAAAGACTAAAACAAATAAAAAAGGATACATGAAAATGAATAATAATAACATTCAACAATCCCCCGCTTAAATTGAAAGCATAACTTTCAGTTTAATACAAAGCTTCATACAGGATACCTTCTTTCAGAAGTGATCTTCCAAAGTGCAAATACCAAGTAATTTCTTAAACTTCACAAATAATGCTAACTTGAGGGACTTGGTAAATACATCAGCAACCAGATTTTCAATTCTACAATAGATAAAATCAAGTACTCCATCTTTTGTGAGGTCTCTTAAAAAATGAAATTTCACATCAATATGCTTACTTCTCCCACGTAGAACAGGATTTTATGCTTGAAATGAATTTCTTCAAGAACCTTCCTCAACCAAATCGCCTGACAAGCACATGTTGTTGATGCTACCAATTCAACTTCTATAGTCGATAGTGTCACATTGATTGCTTCTTTGAAGACCATGAAATTCCTGAGCCCATCATAAACACATAATCAGACGTGCTCTTCCCATCATCCAAATCTCAAGCATAATCACTATCAGTAAAGCCAACTAAGTCTAACTTTTCTCCTTTCTTATAAAACAAACCATGATTAATAGTTCCTTACAAGTAGCAGAAAATTTGTTTTGCAGCTAGAAGATGCATCTCCCTTGGACAATCCATATATCTGCTAATAAGATTTACAGCATACATAATATCAGGTCTTGTAGCCGTTACATACATTAAACTCCCCACTATTTGTTTGTAAAGAATGTGTTGTCAACTCTGTTTCCTCTAAGCTCTTTAATAAGCTTCAAACCAACCTCAATGGGAGTGCTAGTAGACAATTCTTCATTTGAAACATGTCTAAAATCTCTTGAGCATACTTCTTTTGTGAGATAAAAATTCCACCAGCAGATTGAACTACTTCAATACTAAGAAAATAATGCATCATTCCAATATCAATCATATCAATTTCCACCATCATGGACTTCTTAAATCTTTCAAACATAGAACTATCATTTCCAGTGTAAATTAAGTCATCATATATAAACAAACAATGAAAATCTTTCCCTTTTCATCAATCTTTGTAAAAAGCGTATGCTCATATGGACATTTCTAGAATCCCTCCTTAGAAAAATAAGCATCCATACAACTATACCAAGCTCTTGGAGCTTGTTTTAGTACATATAGTACCTTTTTTAATTTATACACCTTATGTTCTCCAATTTTAACTTATCCAGGAGGTTGATCAATAAATATCTGTTCATCTAACTCTCCATGTAAGAAATCCAATTTTACGTCCAATTGAAAAATAGGCCATGAGTTTTGAGTTGCTAAAGAAATCACCAATCTGACTGTATCAAGCCGCACAAATGGGGTAAAAACTCCTTTATAGTCCACTTTGAACTCTTGCTTATAGCCTTTAGCTACTAAGCACACCTCATACCTATCAACTTTGCCATTTTGATTTAATTTTATCTTGTATATCCACTTGACACCAATTGTTTTATGCCCTTTTGGAAGCTCAGTCAACTCCCAAGTATTATTTCTTACAATTGCTGTAATTTCTTCATCCATTGACTTCTACCATTTTGATTCTTTAACACCACTTCAAAAGTGGTAGGATCAAAGTCTAAAAATAGAGCAAATGTGTAAGTGGATCCCCAAAATTTTCAATTCCAGTTACCTCATAATCAGACATCCATGTAGGTCTCCTCCTAACATGTTGAGGTCGCTCTTCTTCTTGTATAGGAACTAGAATTGGAGGTTTTTCAGTCTCCTCTAGTTGCTTTTTCTCATCTTCAAAATCTATTGGAATATTGTTGAACTTCATTTTCATTCCATGGCCAGGTTGCTTCTTTATCGAAAATCATGTCATAGCTATTAATAATTTTCTTTGTGTTAGCTTTTGATTGATCACTAACACCAAGAAAAACACATTTTCTCCCTTATTATCTAGCTTCTTCCTCTTCTCATCTAGAATATGGGCATAGGCAATGCACCTAAAAAACCTTGAAATGATCAACACTTGGTTTTAGTCCACTCCATGCTTCTTGTGGATTCATATTTCGAACTACAAATATAGGGCATCTGTTTAATATATGAATGCTCCAAGCAATAGCTTCAAGTCAAAACCTTTTCAGGACACAACTCCTTATCAGAATGCTTCGCACCATGTTGAGAATTGTACGATTCTTCCACTCACAAACACCATTTCATTGTGATATGTAAGTTATTGTGTGAGCTGTCTCTTGATTCTATTATTCTCACAAAAATTTGTAAATTCTTGTCAATTGTACTCTCCACTATATTAAGTACGAAGAACTTTTATTGGGCTACCAACTTCTTTCTCTACAAGCACTTTAAAACTTTTAAAGGCTGCAAATGCTTCAGATTTTTCCTGCAAAAAATATACCCATATGTTTCGACTAAAGTCATCAATGCACGTCATGAAATATCCTCTACCTCCATTAGAACTTGGTTTTATTGGTCCACAAAGATTAGAGTGAACCAATTCCAGCAGTTTCTTTGCTATCCATGATTTACCTTGTGGAATTATACTATAATGTTGTTTGCTAACATAATTTTCACAAATTTCTAAGGAAGCTGTAATTTGAGGAAGACCTATGACCATGTTCTTTTGATGTAGTCTCCTTAGTCCACCAAAGTTTAAATGTCCATATCAAAAGTTCCACAACCATGCCATACCCTTTAAGTTTGCTGAAAGACATACTTGCCAAACATTATGAAGATAGAAAGGAAACATTCTGTTATTAGTCATCTTAACTTCAGCAATTAAGCCCATTTTGGCATCTTGTATTCTGCAAACTCCATCTTTTATAGAAATCTCATAACAATCTATTGTAGCTAACCAATGCTTAGAGGATTGGTTTTCAAATCTAGAATAAAAAAAACATTAGAAATTATCTGAGCAGCATCTCCATTGGTTTGAATTATTACCTATCCTTATTCCCATGACTGAAACTTTTAAGTTATTTTTGAACTTCACATTATCTTGGAAAGATTCATCAAGGGTTGAGAAAATTGACTTGTCTCCACTCATATGATTGCTACAACCAGTGTCTAGATATCATATATTTTTGTTAGCTTCCTCCTTCATATGGTAAACTATTAATAAAGATATCTCTTCTTTCTTCTTTTCTATAAAGTTAGATTTCTCTCTATGTACTTTAGACAAATTCGTTTGGCATTCTGATTATAATATCCATACTTGTGATATCTATAACTTTCAATCTAGGACTTATTTGATGGCTTTGAGTTGTAGCCACCTCGTCCACTTTCTCTTCCTTGGAAGTGATTTTCTTGGTGCTGATATTATTACTAATTTCCATGACTATTATTACCTCTGCCTCTACTCTTGTCTCTGCCTCTATCATTATTTCTCCCATTACCTCTTTTGCTGCGTCGTCCTCCAGTTTAGTTATCTGAAGTCAAATGATTTTCTATTGAAACCTTCAATGCTCGCTCCTCATTTTTTCGCTGATTAATTTTTTGTTCATGAATCAATAAAGAGCTCCGTAATTCATCAATTAAGAGCATATCAGTATCTTGAGATTCTTCTATAGAACAAACTACAAAATTAAATTTTGGTGTCATAGACCGAAGAATCTTTTCAACAATTGTAACTTCCTCAGAATAGTCTCCATGGATCCGCATCTTGTTGACTATTGTCATCACCCTTGAAAAATAGTTTGTAACTAACTCTCCAGGTTTCATTTGAAGTATTTCAAACTCTGAACAAAGTGCTTGAACCTACTGCCTCTTTTCCCTTGTTGACCCTTGAAATTTCTTTTTTATGGAATCCCTAATCTGCTTGGAGGTATCCATAGAAAGATTAGTTTTCAAGATTGAATAATCAATTGCTTGGAAAAGATAATTCTTCACCTTGAGGTCCTTAAGTCCTTGGTCCTCTAGTTCTGTTCTTTGTGCATTAGTTATTACCATGCCAGCTGCTGGTTCAGTAATTCCATCAGATACGACATGCAAGTACTCTTTGGATTTGAGGAAATTCTTTGTTAGCATGCTCCAATGGTCATAGTGACCATCAAATCGAGGAATTGCTGGTTGAACAAAAGTCTTTGTTGCCATCATTTCGTTGCTGCAAAAGAAAAATAAATGTACTGTTGCACTAGTTTTACCTCACATCACTCTTTTTGTTTTTCATTCACTCTGCTAACTTGGCTCTGATACCACTGTTGCTGTACTAAAATGAAAATAGAGTGAAAAAATGAACTTAAACTTTTTATCCAATTAGCTAAAAACTCCTTCGATCAAATTATAGCAACCAAACTTCTTAAAACAAAGCTTCTACTAATAGAAACAATCAAAAATAGGATAATAGTCCACTAAGTCCTAATATTGCTCAACTAGCTTGCAAACTCCAAAGATTCTGCAACTTTCAGCAACAAACTCACAGACTCTACTTCATTAATGGTAAAGACTAAAATAACTAAGAAATGACACATGAAAATGAATAATAATAACATTCAACACCAATATCATCACTCTTTCAAATATTTTATTTCTACATTGGACACAATATATCCATGATTTTTTATTAAGACCTTTTCCATAATTTCTTCTTTAACTCATCCTCTTTTTCTTTTCTTTTTCTTTTTCTTTTTCTTTTTCTTTTTTTTTTCTCTGAGTTAGTTTGTAATGTGATGATATTTCTTTTTAACTATGCTTAACTTTGTGAAGCTTTGTAGTTCTTTTATTTATTAGATATTTCCTTTAGTATATTATCAATATGTTAATCCTTTGATGATTTTGCATGAGTTTAAGTGTTTTGATTATGATAATATTTGTTTCATGATTGATGTGAATTATTCCCAAAAATCTACTGGAACTTGTCTTATGTTGTTTGGAAATTATTTTGTGTTGTCTGGAACTTATCGTTCCTTATATTAATTTTGATAGCATATCTTTATATTTGATTAAGCACATCATAACTCTTATTTATGGAAAGAATATCATGTTGCTAATCTTGAATTTAAGTATGTGCTCATCATTGTTAGATTCAATGAGTTTAATATATGGAATTATTCACTAATGACTTCTTTCCTTGTCTATTATCTTCATCCCATTTGATTACCTTTTAATGATTTATAAAGGAAAGAGCCTCTTTCTACATGGACTTATTAGATTATGTTCAAATAATATGCAGAAATTTATAAATCTCGTCTAGAATCTACCTTCTATAAATAAATGGAATATGACTTACCTTTTTCATAGAGGTCATCTAGATTGATTCTCATATCTTTCTTGGCCCATATCTTTAATACTAGGAAAGTGTATCATTCTTGGCTCTAAATCTTGCATCTCAAGCTTACTGAATATATTTATCTAGTTTAGATGTCATAATTATTTTACATTATTCTTTCCTCATTTATCTATTGGAATCTGTCACAATATGCTAGAATTAACTTTCCTTATTTAATGAGATCACTTAAGGATTCTAGTTTAAAACGCATATCTTCATTAAATAGGAAAAAAGACTAGTTTTGCTACATCATTAGTTAAGTCCGCAAATTATGTTTGAATTATGGCTCTATTGCCTTATGGATTGTTTTCTTATTTGTATCCAGTGGTGGTGACTTATCAAAGTAGAACTTATAGCCGTTGTAAACGAGTCTATCAATAAGAAACTTGGGCTAAGTGCACATTACCCCTTGTGAAATTCACAATTGCCTGATAACCCCCTATGTGAAAAATGCAGTCTAATTAGTACCTTATGTTTTTCTTAAATTGCCTAAAAATCTCCTGTTGGCTATTACACATTGAAAATGTGAGTAAGACACGCATATGATGGTATGAATTATCTAAAATGCCCTTTTATAAGTTAAATGATTTTCTCCCCTTTTGGACAAATATCTTCTTTTCTGCATTAGTAAATATATAGTTTAGATATATATATATATATAATGGAGATGCATCTCATAGTACATCATTGTTCTAAGTATACTTTTTCTAAATCTAGAGTTTAGAGATTGCAAAATAGGAAATTGGAGATCTGGAGCCATTAGTAGTACAACTTTTTAACCAAAACCATTTTTCACTTAGGAAGGCAAAGTTTGAGTATTTAATTACAAACTCCCCTTTAGGATTTTTTTTTTCACCTCATCAATCATATATACAACTGAATTAAATTCTATCACTTAAGAGCATTATAATTGTAAAATCAGAATAAATATATACTGACACATCAAAACAAGAATCCAAAAATGAAAGAAAAAAAAAGAAGGATCTTATATTCAATCATATATTTATTGTAGTTTAGGAAGATGAAATAACATTCGTACCATTGAATAAAATAAAATGACATTCTTGCCTAATTTATGAGAACAGGACTTAATCTAAACATCAAACACAAAACTCCATCCATTCGAGGCATCCATCGCCATCCAAATCTCCTTCCATTAACATAACCCACAAACTCTGCAGTAGCTTCGTGTCCTCCTGCAAACGCAGAACTATGCGGTTCTTCTTCAAGCTCTCTAATGTTACCACTTCTTTCTCACAATCCATCAGCATCTTGAACACATTACACAGCTCCTTTATAAACCCCTAGCCACCCCTAACCTCTCCACATCGATGGAAAATAATTCACAAATACAACATAACTATCGATTTTTCTATTATATATCTAGGTGATATACATATATATAATACTTATATTTGGTGAGATGACAATAACTGTGAAAGGAAGATTTTTGAAATTTCTTCAATTTTGGGTGAATTTTTCCTCTCTCAAATTATGAAGAAATGAAATAAAGGAAAATAAATGGTTGAATAGTGTATAAATTTTCCACAACACATTGAAGGGAATTTTGGCTATTAAATTTTTTTTCCACTGCAAAAATCAATTTAGGAGGAGTGAGGCAATTTACTTGTATTTTCGATGGACATTGTGGTAAAGAATGTCAAGGGACCCTTGCCTTTGATGGATCTTGGGGAGACAAAAATAAGGCAATTTGTGTCTCGAAGGACATAGAAGTGAAGAAAGATTGGAGTCTTACTTATGCTCGAGGGACCGCATGAAGAGAACAAATCGAGCACTTGGTTGCTCTAAGGATCTCTAAGTGAAGAAACTAGTGGAGTGGTGTTGTTGGAATCTTCTATATTGTTGTAGGCTCTGGTCTGGAAGAAGAGACTAGAGCTTGCCATACAAAGTGGCAGCAACTCTCATGCATCAATCTACAGAGGTTGTGCAAGTGAGATTAGCAGAAGTTCTCATGAGTCTATTCACAAAGCAGATGGTTTCGCAGTATTCTGGAACCTACGATATTTCATTTGGGATTCCAATTTAGCTCTCTGTAAAGAGTTGGTTTTCACCCTACTAAGGCATTTCTAATCCTATCTTTTATTTTGTCAAATTATTGTGCTTATTTGTACAAACATTCTCATATCTTAGTTGATTTTACAGGTTTCAAATCTTAAGTGAAATGTTAGGTAGTGGAGTAGGCAATTGCTGAACTACTATAAATTTTAGTGTTCATTTACTTCTTTTTTTACTGCTTTATTTATCACTAGTTTGACTAATTGTTTAACTAGTTTTTGTAAATTCCAGACAGTATGTAAAACTATTTTCTGTAAAAGACTTAAAGCATTTTGAAAGGCTAAAAAGTTTTTGAGCAATAAACTTCAGCTACATTAAAATTCTATGGGCCTGATTCACTCGCCCTCTTAAGCTTATAATTACTCTCACAATCAATGTTAATTTATAAGTATTTTTCAATTCTTGTAAATTGCAATATTTTATTATATTTTAAACATGATGAATTGATTTGGATAATACATATACACACACATTAAAAAAGGACAAAATGCCATCACTTATTTCTTGAAAACAACTTTAATGTACTCAAAAAGTTTTCTACTTTGTTATTATAAGAAACTATTTGCCACTGTTTTAGTAATTTTTTATTTAATTTGTTATTGAATATCTTCCATTTTCTAGTGCTGAAGTTCTGGTTGCGTTCTGTTATACTACGTACATGGTCATGTCATTCTCAATTATTTTTCTACTAGTAATTATTTCTTTGCATTTTTCATTTTATTTGTTATAGATAATATTTTGTACATTTATACTTATGCAATGGGTTCTTAATTAAGTCTTTTTTCTGGCTCAATTAAAAGTCTCTTAAATACAAATACATATATATATATATATGTATGTTGACAATTACATGAGAAGCTTTTATTACCCAATTGTAGTAGGCTAACTATTCAGAAGTAGTTTAAACGATCCCCAAACTATATAAATCAAGTCATTATAAATACAACATCATCCTATTGTATTAAATAAATACACAACAATATATGCATGCCTTATCTGCTCAAGCCCAACTAAATATATATACTACCATTTGGTCTTGTAGATTTACTTGACTTTCTTTTCGCACTAAAATTATATATCCATACATTGCTAAGAGGTAAATGGCATTTGCTATAGTCCAAGGGAGGTCAGCCATATGTTATAAGAATTGCGTCTCTTCTGTACTATATATATGTACCATCGAAATTCGTCCATACAACTTTTACTAGAAAATGTATTGAAAATTTGGATGTCTAGTGTGCCTAATTGCATGCAAAAAATCCCTACATTGTCCTTAAGATGATAATTTTTCCCATTATTTGTGTTGCAGGGACTATGGCAATTCACCTCTAGAATTCAACTAAGGTACCCAAGGAATTGCAGTCAGTACTATGAAATTCCTTTTAAGAACTTCTGTTGATGTTGAGAATAATTAAAAGAGTATGAGAATTCTTTCTAGATCTGAGTTCCACATTGAAAAAATAAGAAAAAGAGAGTCCCTTTATTAGGTGAATCTCTTCTCACGCTTTTAGTTTATTTTAAGGTTTTTTGAAGAGTGTCCTGGGAATTATATATATATATTGGTTGTATATTAATACATATTTAATTATAGACTTATCACTTAGCAATTTGCACGTGCATGACACGGCATGGATTAAATTCAAAATTTAATTAAATATGTAGTTTATTTAATCATTTAAATTACATTTTTAATCAAAAACAATTGATTGTTAGGAAAAAGACAAGAATGTTAAAACTAGTGCATTGTTTAAACTAATAATCATAATTATTGTGAATAGCTATTGTAACATTATACAAGGGGAATTAATCTACACAAATTCATTATGTATTTTTAAAAAGCAAAAGCATTATTACTCTCCAGCAAAAAAGATATTCTCATACTCTTTTAATTATTCTCAACATCAATAGAAATTCTTAAGTAGGAATTTCAGAGTGCTGACTGCAATTCCTTGGGTGCTTTAGTTGAATCCTAGGAGTGAATTGCGACAGTCCCTGCAACACAAATAGTGGGGACAATTATCACCTTAAGGACAGTGTAAGGATTTCTACAAGCAATTAGGCACATTAGATTTCCAACTTTTCAATACATTTTCTAGCAATATCCCCCACTTCGATAGTAATGTTAAGAATTTATAGAATCATGCATAAGAAAGATGTCTCTCGACTTGAATCTTTCCTTAGTATAAGTGCTTCAAAGTTATAATAGAATAGATGGTGCCTTAAGCAATTGAACCATTATTCTTTATATTAGAACCTGAAGTACCCCACACAAAACTCTCCAACACCTTTAGAAATTCACTGAGATTCTTATAGCACCAATACGGCCATGTGCTACATCCTAGTAGTATTCGTAAACATTTCCAAAGGTCAACCCTTAAACCTTTGCCAGGAGCAGCACCACTCCTTATGTTTATATAGGTGAGGTTTCCCTTAAGCTTTAAATAATTTTGGTCATATTCAAACACCTAAGCCTCATTAAGAGTTATACTCAGCCTCCAAGTATTATGTACTGGCTGAATTGAAGTTGTCCTAGTACCTCCATAGCCACTTATTAGTAACTTGTTTTTACTCATTGAACTTTTAACTAATGGTAATACTAGAGAAAGTTGGGTTTCTATTACTGGTGACTCTAGGAAAAGGGTCTTAAGCCCATTCCAATTGATGTTTTTCTTACTAAATCCTTAGCGAGTCCTTTTGTGAATGGGTCCACCAAGTTATTACTTGTTCTTGTATATATTATGGTTATAATTCCTTTAAAAATTAATTGTTTGACATACTCATGTCTCAAGCTAATATGTCTAGTTCCATTATATATCTTACTATAAGCTCTAGACATAGCGGCTCCACTATCACAATGTAAAGAAATGGCTGGCATTGTTTGTGGCCATAGCACTATTTCTAGTAATAATTTTCTCAGCTATTCTACCACTTTACTTGCTCCTGCTAATGCAACAAACTCCATAGTGGAATGAGTTATGCACGTTTGTTTCTTAAAAGCCCAAGAGATAGCTCATTCACCAAAGGTATATACTCAACCAGACGTAAACTTATTGTCACTGGCACTTGTTATCCAACTAGCATCAGTGTATCCCTCTAATACTATTGGGTATTTTTCATAATGCAATCCTATACTTATAGTTCTTTTAAGATATCCAAGGACTCTTGCAATTACTTTCCTATGTTCAGCGCCAGGATTACTAGTATATCTGGAAAGCTTGCAAATAGTAAATGAAATATCTAGCCTAGCACAATGCATGGCGTACATTAAACTACCAATTGTACTAGCATACTCAATTTGAGCAACAGCTTTCCCAAAGTTTTCCACTAGTTTGTGTGAACTATCATATGGGGTGCTTACCTCTTTGATTCCCAAATGTTGATACTTCTTTATAATTTTCTCAATATAGTGGATTGGCACAAAGCATAACCCTCGCTATTTTTCTTAACTTTATGCCCAAGATAGTATCTAGCTCACCTAGATCTTTCATTTTAAATTGTGAGGATAAATACTTCTTTGTTTCATATATACCATGCATATTTGTCTCAACTATAAGCATATCATTAACATACAAGCACACAATGACACCATAATCCTTTGAGAATTTAGAATAAATACACTTATCCGCATTTCTGTGCTTAAACCGATTAGACAAATAACAAAATCAAATTTCTCATGCCACTGTTTTGGTGCTTATTTCGAGCCATACAATGACTTTAACAACCTGCATACTTTCTTTTCATTTCCGGGAAGAATAAACCCCTTAGGTTGTTTCATATATACCTCATCATCCAAATCACCATTGAGGAAAGTTGTTTTAACATCCATTTGATGCACATATAAACTATGAATAGATGCTATAGCAAACAATACTCTAATAGATGTTATTCTAGCTCCTGATGCATATGTATCAAAATAGCCAATACCTTCATTTTTCTTAAAACCTTTTGTCACTAATCTAGCCTTAAAGGTTTGAATAGATCCATTAGTATTATATTTTCTTCGAAAGACCCATTTGCAACCTAGAGGTTTTGAACCAGGGGGCAAATTTACTAATACACAACTATTGTTAGATAATATTGAGTCCATTTCATCATTGAATGCCTCCTTCTAGAATGTTACATCTCCAGATGTTATAGCTTCTGTATAGGTTTTAGGATCTCCTTCTATATTCAATGTAATAAGAATTTTATTGAGCATTGACTCCCTAAACCCTAAATTCAAATAATTCTAAAATGCCCAATATTCTTCCCTCAACTGGAAAATCATTAAAGCAGAAAAACTAATTTGCCAACACATCAATAAAGCTAAAGATACTGCAAAGTCCTCAGTCTAAAAGAAAACCTTCAATTCCAATTCTTGTTAGAAGCAAGTTCAAATCCTCACTAGGGCTAAGGATTTAGGTCTGATATAAGGAAGTTAAAGAAAAGAAAAGAGTGTGAGCAAAAGACTCAGTGAGTGCCAAGTGTATGTGCAATGTAAGTTCATGAATTTAACATGATTTGTGCAGTGAAAATATTTGAGAAATTGTACAGTGAAAATACTCGAGAAAAACATAAATGAATTTTTTTTTTAAACAATCAGGCAGTAACTAATCAAAATTTTTATAAATACTCAATCCATAACAAGTCAAAAGTTTAATAAATAGTTTTCTAGACCAACAACTTAAATGCAATGATCAGACAGTGTTTGCTGTATCCAGTCAACCTTATAACTCCCACCATAACAGTCCCTTATCGCTCTGGACAAGGTGCAACCTTACCAAAGTAGTGCCCAAGCGTCTCTGGGAATTCCTACGACCCACCTCAGCCATAAACGACTTCCATCGTGCTCTGGGGGGATTAGTCCATGGGGGTTTGGGGTTCGACCGACTAGCTCGTTGCTGCCCAGTGAAGTCCCTCACACACCAAGACCAAGTTGGATCCAACTAATAGTAATAGTAATAGTAACAGTAATCAGTTGATTATTGAGTTTAATTTGCTAGTATATAAGCATAAAAAAATGTCATAAAAACATAGGTTTTCTTTTATCTAGAAAAAAAAATAAGAAAAATATTTCTTTTTTTGTGCATTGGAATACATATATAGTGCAGTGTATATTGAAGAGAAGTTTCATAGCATGCGTTACTATACATATATCCTTCTAGTTTTGAAAAGTAATATCATATAATAGTTATAAGTTAGGCACTCACAGTACTTATCAATAGGATCAAGGGTCCCAAAACACCTGTTGACATAAAAGTAGTGTTAAATTCAGTTAGCATTCTGATTTGAACCATGAACTTTAACCTCAAATTCATCCAAGAAATCAAGACAATGATCAATAATACTCTAAAACCAATACAAAAAAAATTCTATATATCACTAGCCTAGTACATACATACTCACAAAACTTATCCCTCCGTACGTACTTTGCTGATTCGCTCATAAAATTCTTTCTAGATATTCAATTTGCTCAATTCTTATGGAATTACAAAGCTAAGAAAGAGTAATAAAACTATTATATTCATGGTTCAGTCTAAATTGGCTAATATGAGAGAGAGAAATCGAGTTCAAGAGGCAGCCGTGGTGCAAAAGCAGATTTCCAAGTTTTAGGAAATGTTTTGATGTGACACTTGATGGTATCTAAGCTATGACATTTACTACAGACATCGGATGAAGGTTATTATAAATCCTATGAAAACCTAAGATATAGATCTACAATTCATATGTTGACCTTATTTCCCAATTAAATTGGAATCGAGTAGTAAAAGTTGTCACAATATTCTGTTCTAGTGAAATCGGAGTCCTGTATTTTCTATATTGCCACACCATAGTATTTTAGCCATAACGTTCTCCCTATACATCCGATTAAAGTGATTTAAATGTATGTAAAAACCTAATATATATATATATAATTCATATGTTGACATTATTTCCCAATTAAATCGGAATCGAGTAGTTAAAGTTGTCACAATATTCTGTTCTAGGAAAATCAATGTCCTGTATTTTGTATATTGCCACACCGTAGTATTTTAGCCATAACTTTCTCCCTATGCATCGGATTAAAGTGATTAAAATGTATGTAAAAACATAAGATACATATATTCAGTTCTTGTGTTAACCATATTTCCAAATTAAATAGAAACAAAGTAGCAAAAGGTGTCACAAGATTCTGTTCTAGGAAACTCAAAGTCCTGTATTTTCCATATTGCCACACTGTAGTATTTTAGCCATAATTTTCTCCCCATGTATCATATTGAAATGATTAAGATGGAAATAAATACCTAAGAGATATATTTACAAATATTATTTTAATACCATTACTTAATTCTATGGAGATCAAGTAGTAAGAGAGTCAAAATTATCTATTTTTGAAAAATCAAAATCCTGTATTTTTAGACTCAACACATCTTAGTATTTTGATCATAACTTTCTATATATAAATTGGATTGAGGTGTTTTAGGAGGAATTAGAAACCTAAGACACAGATATAAAATTTGTATGTTGATCATTTTTCTTTATTCTATCAGGAAGAAGTAGTAAACCTGTCACAAATATCTTTTTCTGAAAAAAATCAAAACCTCACAGCATCAATTATTGAATTTCGCAATTATCAAAATATGAAGTTTGCAAACTCATTAATTACCTTGTGTAATTCTAATGCACTTCCTGAAAATGTTGTATCCTTTTGCTTTCTCCTCTTCCGCAGCTGTTTTCCCTTTTCCTTCTCCTCCATTTTCTTCTTTCGTTTACTCTTAAATGTAATTAGGGTTTTGATCCATAGGAAAAATATATATAAGGAGAGTGTTTGATATGAGAGGAACTCTTATTAATGTTTTCCTTCTAGGAGTAGGATAACTCTTTTATAATTTTAGTATCTTTATTATTGATTCCTATTGTCTCAATGATTTAAGTCTTAGTATTAATAACATTTTAATTCAAGTAAAATAACAACTTACTCTCCCCAAAAATTAAAATATCTACAAAGTATATGCATATATATGAAATTATATAATAGTTATCATTATTTGGCCACGAGATAATTTAATGTTGTATATATATTTTAACGAAATGATACTTCATGCCTTACCATAACTTTAATTGAAATATTAAATAAAATAAAATAAGATATAGTAACCAATTAAATACAAAATAAAATTCTGGGGTATTACAGTTTGGTCCTAGGCTCTTTTCTTTTCTAACCCTTTGACTTCTAGGTTCACTAGGGGATTCAATTATTTTCCTTTTATCATTAGGTACTGTATTTTGATTAGTTTGTTCATGTGTTTGTGCAGTTGCATTACAATCATTGCCAAATTTATCTTCAATAAATTTAGCATCCCTTGATTCTACTATCACAGTAGACTCTAAGTCCAATAATCTATGTGCTTTAGAATGTTGAGCATATCCCACAAGCACACTTTTTATGGCTCTTGGTCCTAACTTTGTCTGTTTAGGATATATCACTCTATGAAAGGTTAGACAACCCCAAACTCTAAGGTAACTTAGATTTGGTTTTCTTCCTTTCTATAATTCATATGGAGATACTTTAAGTTTCTTAGAAGGTATTCTATTATGGACATGACATGCAGTCAGTAAAGCTTCACCCCATAAATTATTAGGCAGTTTAGCATTCAAGATCATTGCATTCACCATGTCAACTAGTGTCCTATTTTTTCTTTCTGCCAAACCATTCTGTTGTGCGGTATATGGTGCACTCAATTCATGTATGGTGCCATTATTTTTCTATATAAAGAATTAAGTTTGGAAGGAAAATATTCACCTCCTCTATCACTTCTTAAAATTTTAATTTTATTTTCTTCTCGATTTTCTACTTCAAACTTATAGAGCATAAACATGCCAAAAGCTTGACCTTTTGTTTTCATTAACTAAACATAAGTATATCTAGAATAATCGTTAATGAAGGTGATGAAATATCTATTTCCTCCTCCAGTTAAAATTATGTTTAATTCACACATGTCTAAATGAATAAGTTCTAGCAATTCAGAAGATCTTTGAGCAGAAGGAAATGGTTTCTTAGTCACTTTTTCTTGTATA
The DNA here is from genome assembly GCA_018894105.1 of Jacaranda mimosifolia. Lineage (NCBI taxonomy): Eukaryota > Viridiplantae > Streptophyta > Magnoliopsida > Lamiales > Bignoniaceae > Jacaranda > Jacaranda mimosifolia. The sequence goes on along the minus strand of CM032132.1, from coordinate 14,345,722 downwards.
CATATTTCACACTACTAGTATCATTGCAAGAAATTAAACCATGCCTTGACATATACTTAATATAACCAAAGTTAACATATGCTAATCTACCATGCCATAAATTAAAAGAAGAAGAGTCAACAAAGTAAGCCGAATCATTCATCTTATTAGTAACACTCAATTTGAACATGCCATCACAAAAGTAGCCTTTGCCAACAAATGCACCACTCTTAGAAAATACAACATTATCAGACCCTAGAACAACCTTAATTCCTTTCTTACACAACAAATTTGCAGATACAAGGTTCTTCCTAATCTGGGGAACAAAAAGAACATTGACTAGTACTAATTTCTTTCCACAAGCGAAAGATAATTCAACAGTGCCACTACCAAGGACCTTAGTAGTGTTGCCATTTCCCATTATTACTTCTTGCCTTTCGTCAACCTTATCCAATCTCTTGAACAGTGCTTGGTCATTGCACACACGGACAGGAGCACCAGAATCGTACCACTAATCAAGAGACTTTGTCACAAAAGCCATGTTCAATTCAGTGATCATACCAATGTGTAAATCAAAAATCATGGCAATAATAGCATTCTCTGTATCAACCATATTTGAACTATTAGCATTTTCTGTCCTCTGCTTCTTCTGTAGTGACAATTACATTTAAAATGGCATTTCTTCCCGCCATTATAGCATGACTTATTAGTCTTGTATTTCTTTGTTTCAGTCTCAATAGTCTCCTCGAAGTTTCTTTTCAATCCTTTAGGCATGTCTTCTCTAGATTTCTTTCCTCCCAAACTAGGTTTCTTTTCATCCACGTAGTTCACCTTGGAAAAGGTTTCAGCATGGCTTCTCTGCAAATTTTGAGTGTCTTCATCAATCCTTAAATACTTTTCAAGTTATTTCAAAGTAAAATCTTCAATTGTGCGAAGCATTTTTTTTCTGTAATCATTCCAACTAGGGGGCAATTTTGCTATTATAGCCCCTACTTGTAATAATTATGAAATCTCAACTTTCAATTCTTTTAATTTTGATATTAATATAGAAAAATCATGCACTTGATCCATAATAGACACGTTATCAACCATCTTGAATTCAAAGAATTTCATAATTAAGAACTTATTTGCACTTAATTTTTCAGCTATGTACTTGAATTCCAAAGCATTTCGAATTTCTTTTAGTGACTGAACGTTAGTGAAGAGGTCATACAAACAATCAGATAGTGTGGTGAGGATGTGGTGTCGGCACAGTACTTCGTCATCCTGCCTTTTCTTTCTTTCAGCTTTGAGAGCCTCTGAATTGTTATCCTGTGGTGCTGGAAGATCTTTCAAATTTGGGCCAAGCACATAGGCAATCTTCAATGCAGTGAGCATGAACATCAGTTTGCCCTTCCATCGCTTGAAGTTCGTCCCATCAAACGGTCCAATTTTACTAGATTATGAGCTACCACTTGAAATGAACTTTCTATCCTTCCTTCCATCTTCTTAATTATCACCTTAAGATTCCTAGAAAATGCATTGAAAAGTTGGAAGTCTAATGTACCTAATTGGGTGCAGAAAATCCCTACACTGTCTTTAAGGTGATAATTACCCTCACTATTTGTGCTACAGGGACTATGGCAACTCACCCCTAGGATTCAACTAAAGCACCCAAGAAATTGCAGTCAGCACTCTGAAATTTCTACTTAAGAATTTCTGTTGATGTTGAGAATAATTAAAAGAGTATGAGAATATCTTTTTTGCTGGAGAGTAATAACGCTTTTACTTTTTAAAAATACGTAATGAATTTGTGTGGATTTATTCCCTTTATATTAGGCACAATAACTATTCACAACAATTATGATTGTTAGTTTAAACAAGCACTAATTTTAACAGCCTTGTCTTTTTTCTAATAATCACATTGTTTTTGATTAAAAACATAATTTAAATGATTAAACAAACTACATATTTAATTAAATTTTGAATTTAATCCACACCGCATGGTGCACATGCAAAGTGCTAAGTCTTGATTATTAAATATATATTAATATACAACTAATATATATATATATAATTCTCATGCACTTGGACACTCTCCAAAAAACCTTAAAATATTCTAAAAGTGTAACAAGAGATTCCCCTAATAAAGGAACTCTCTTTTTCTTATTTTTTCAATGTGGGACTGAGATCACGAAAGAATTCTCATCTCTTCTCTACTTAACAAACTATCTAGAAGTCCTAATTAATTGCAACAACATTTGTTATAAAAAAAATTAAAAAAATAAGTTTTGCATGATACTTTTGCTCCTTGGAGCAATGACTTATATCACCACCCTGTCTCAAGTGAAGGTGAACTCTTTAACTGTTCATGATGAAAAGCAATTTGAGCAAGAAGAGAAGAAGATAATTTCACCAGCACAACTATTTCTGGGCACAAACTCGCCTCAAAGCTACTACCATATGGCTGCTGCTTCTGCTTCTTGTCGACATATTGAAGTCATCGTAATGGCCACTTTCCTCCACGGCCAAAACCACCACAGCAATGGATAACTAGACCACCACTACAACCACTATCCCTATCATCAATGCACCACCATGGCTCTGTGGCTCCACCACACAACTCGTGGTTCCCATAACCAAAATCACCATGGCCCTGGACTAGAAGATCACCACCAACATCATCTCAATCGCCAGTGCACCACTACGGCTCTGTGCCTCTTTCACACCACTCATGATTTCAAAAACAAAAGTCTCCATGGGGAAGAAGATCAACACCACCAACAGTTAGCGTTGCTTATTAGTTAACAAGATGGAGATAAATAATAATTACTAGTAAAAAAACATCTTGTGATGAAATCTGAATTATTAATAAAACCCATTATTTTTCTTTCGTTTTCATGCATTTCTATTTTTACTATTTGGATGATCCTAGAAATTTTATTGTACACTACTTAACTTAATGTTTATGGTGACAAATTAACAAGAAGGACCAAGGCAGGACCAGGCTGTGCAGAAATCATACAATTAGGGAACTAATTTTCGTTTCCATTCTACTAACTGATTAGTTCATTAACATGTGACAAAATTATCTTAATTTGAGGTCAATTCTCTTCCACTTTTATCAAAGTGACATATGTTTATGGCATCGTATAGTGACTCTCTCACAAGAAAATGTAATATTCGTGACCAAGATTGTTCATTATTAATGGTATATATTAAATGACAGTAATTTTCATTGTCTCACTAGTAATACATATAAGTGACAAACAATTTTACCTTTTCATATATGTTTGATAATGACAAGAATTATTTATTCAAATTAACACGATTGATAACTTTTTTAATTACATTGCACACAATCAAGGGTTCGTTATGGCCCAAACCTCGGATCTCATACTTATATATATGTGCATATGAGGGCGATTCCAACAAGTTTATTGGCCACTCGACTTATCACTACTAATAATTAATGACACATGTATAGTGTCAACCTATTTGCAATATTGTTACTATAATTTGCGACAAAAATTTTACCATCACTAGTGGAAAAATTGCAAAAATACAATTGTAACTATTGCCAATTTGTAATATAGGACCGAAAGTTGGGATAGTACAAAACTAGGACCAAGCTCTTAAAAAATTGAAAAACAAAGGACACAGGTCATCAAAAGATACAGTCAATGACGATGATTGCTTTCATGGCGCTTGCTTCGCACATGCATGGAATACTGGCACAAGTGCCATGCAAAAAACCACCAGTGTTGATTGTGCTTCCCAGTGGCCCATGTCCTTTTTTTTTGAATTTTTTAAAAGTTTTGATCCTAGTCTTATACTATCCCAAAATCAGGTCCATATGACAACTCAATTACAACTCTTGTAAATACTAAACTTATAAAAAATATTATTTTGAGACAAACAATTTCATTCTTACCTAAATATATATTAGTGACATCTTTTAATTTGTATTATCACTCAATAATATTGTTTTTTCTTGTAGGTCATCCGTTATTCCACCAAATTAGCAAGTAATCTTAGTTAAGGAATAACTACCGAAACTAGCAATTTTAATCTATTATATAATAACCTATTTATGATTTGTCATAAATTAGGTTAGTGTTTAGACCCTTGACCCAAGAGGCATCCATATTTGGATGGATGTCATTTACATCTAAATGGATTGTAATTCTTATTCAGTTAGAACTCTTTCTTTGTGTGGGGAATTTATCCACATACAGATGGACACACTCCTTGTTAGATTATAAGTTTTTCTTGTGCAGAGAGTACTCATCCATATTTGACATGAATAATTCTTACTTGTCTAGGAGAATCTTATCCATATTTCCATTGATACTCCTGTTGTGTTGGACTTTCAAAAATTCTCCTATAAAAGGGCCACCTCTCTAGGAGTTTAGAATACATAGTATCCACTCTATATATATATACTCTCTTTATACACTACAAGAAAAATTCACATTTAGTGGCACTAACTTGGTGACACTTTATAATATAATGACATGAAAAAGTATTATGGTGATACATTATAAAAGAATGCCACTATAATTTAATATTTGGTGGTATTTAATTATTAAATGACAAACAAAATAGTGACATTCGATTAAAAATGCCAAGATAAATGTATTTTAAAGGCATTTAGCTAGTGTCACTAATTTTTTTTTAGAAAAATGCCACTAATATGTAGTTATTGTGTCGTTTGAAGAAAAATGTCATAAAGTATTTAGTGGCACTAAGTTAGTGGCATTTATAGTGTATGACATGCAAAAATAGAATAGTGATAGTCATAAAAAAATATCACTATAATAAAATATTTAGTGGCATTTCATTATTAAATGACATATAAAACAGCGGCATTTGATAAAAATGCCAACAAAAATACAATTTGAAGGCATTTAATTAATGCCACTAACTTTTCTTAAAAACATATCACTCATATTTATTTATGGTGGCACTTAAAAATAATGCCACAAAATATATAGTGGTGCTAACTTAGTGACATTCGATAGTGTAATGACACATAAGAGTAATATGGTGATAATTGTTGAAAAATGTCACTGTAATACAATATTTTGTGGTATTTGATTAATAAGTAACAAAAAAATAGTGACATTGAAAATGCCAACATAAATATATTTGCAAGGCATTTAAGTAGTGCCACTAATTTTTTTAAAAAAACATACTACTCATATTTATTTATGGTGTCATTTATAAAAAGTACCGTGTAGCACTAATTTAATGCCGTTTTACAATATAGTATTACTTAGTAGAAATTGATTAATAAATGTTATAAAAATGTAATTTTATTGAAATTACTAACATAACTATATGTTAAAAGCATTTAACTAACAATACTATTTTTTTCTGAAAAAAAAAAAAAGGAGAAAAACATATCTCATAATTTAGTTATGGTGTAACATAAAAAAAAATATCACATATAAATAGATAAAGTATATATAGTTATTAGTAATTGTAAAATATACAATTTTATATCTTATCATAATGCATTGATTAAATTAACTACTCAAATATTATTTTAATTTGTCGACTAAATTAATCATATTTTTCAAGAAGCATAAAAAACTAAGTTTTTGCCCTTTTTTTCTCCTCACCTATAAATTATATTTTTGAATATTTTCTATCTCTAAATTGAATATCTCAAACTTTTTCAAATGTATTATTTAATATAATAATTTTGAGCATATATTTAAATAATTGAGAAAATATGCTTTTAAAGTATAAGAATATAATAATATTTTTGAATATTTATAATGAACACTTAGTGGGTAGCTTAAGGGTAAACTCATATCTTTCCAAGTAATCATAGGTTCGAGTCTTATACAGAGCAATTGGAGCATGTTGGAGTCTTATAATATGGCTATTGGTGGTAGATTAAGATGTTATTCAAAGGAATCTTTTTTGTCATTTAATTTAGCATGTTATTTAATTAATTTTTATGGCATGTTATTATGGCATCTAAAGGAATTTTTTGTGGCATTTTAACATCACTATATGCAATTTTTATGGCACTTCAGCATGTTATTTAAAATTACTTTTTTAACATTTTAACATGTCATTCATTATACTTTTTGTGACGTATTATCTTTTCATTTAAAGGAATTTCGGTGGCATTTTAATATGTCACTACATACGTTTTTAGTGGCATATTGTCATGCCATTTAAAATTTTCTTTGATGGCACTTTGGCATGTTATGTAATGCATTTTTGTGATATTTTAATGTGCCATCTAATACATTTTTTCTTGCATTTTATTAATGTCATAATAGAGGTAAATTAATGACATTTATACCTTTAGCTACGCCACTACAAGTGACACTTTTAAAAATTGTCATTAAATATAAAATTGCCACTATAATACTATTTAAGTTGCACTTTCTAATGCCACTAAATGCAACTTTTCTTGTAGTGATATTCATAGTTCTCTCTCAATCTTTCTTGGAGTATCACCAAATTGTCTTTGAGGGTGTAAGGTGTGCAAGATTGTGGACGTTCTAGTAGCAACTTCACCAAATTTATGTTGTATGTTGTTTAGATCAACCCATAGAGCATTAAACTAGGCTCGAAATGATGTATTACTCATCAAAAATAAATTCGAAATGAAATAGATATGATTTTTGGAAGTTTTGTGCTCTTCAATATATAATGGAATTTTTATAGAAGAGATTTTCTCGGAGAAGATTTGTACTAAAAATACGTTTTATTTCATTACATTAAATATGTAAGGCATATATATATAGCTTCTCAATAGAATTTATTAGGATGAACTTTCCGCGGCTCTCGGTGGATAACTTCGCCATCAACTTCTCAAGGAAGTTATTTGGTTTTTAATTAATTAATTAATTCTATCAGCTCCATAAAGAAATTTCATCTCCATCGAAGTAAAAAATATATTAATTTGCATCTCACATGCCCTTCAACAATGATTAACAATTACATTTCTTATTGTATCATATGTAGAAAATTGTACAAGTACTTAAGCTCATCTGTTCATCATTGAAGCAGGTGAGAAGAACATGTATAACAAATCGTTGTTTCAAAAACTAAAAACAAAAGAAAAATTGTTTAAAAGACTAGTGAAATTTGCATGCCAACTAGAAAGTATTTTGGCTTTTCAAAAAGAGATAGGTACAACAGCCAAACCGAAGTACAATTTATCCCTACAAGAAAAGTTTGGGGTCGCATGGTACAAAAGAGAAAGCATATTATGTAGGTGCATGCCCGCGACAGGGTAAAGGCTAAACATTAATAATCTACATACATAACCCTATTTGTAGTTCTTTAGAAGAAGGCAAGCGCTAAAATTTTTCGACCAACAAATTTGTGTAACAGTATTACATCCCTGAGAAAGTTTCCAATGTATTTGCTCGTTAAATTGAGGTTGTTCTTTTTATATTGTAAGCTTTCGACGGGAGAAACATGAAGTTGCAAAGGTATATATAAGAATTAGTTAGTCAATTTCATTCCTCACAAGATGCTATTATGCGCTACCAAATGTGTCATTATGGCTCTAATTTTGCTCCAATAATCAGAAGAAAATTTAAAATTTTTCTTTTGTAACCGTAATTTTTGGAAAAATCAATTGGAGATAATTAGTGTAATTAAAAATTTTACGTAATAATTATAACCAATAGTATATTTTCACAAATTTTATAGTTTATTGTTAATTTTAAAAAGATGTCATTTTTTATAAAGTGCGCATAAATTCTGCAAATATAAATAAATGTCATCAAATCATAATTCTAGTATGAAAGAAATAAAAATGTTCTATAAAATATATTAATTTTATAAAGTGCGCATAAATTCTGCAAATATAAATAAATGTCATCAAATCATAATTCTAGTATGAAAGAAATAAAAATGTTCTATAAAATATATTAATGTGCATCTCACGTGCACTTCTACTCTGATTAACAATTATATATTTTATTGTATCCCATGTACGTTACAATTTATTTATTAAGCTCATATCTTCTTCATTGGAACAGGTGAGGAGAACATGTATATAAAAATTTTACTTCAGAAAATAAAAATCCAAGAAATGTTTGTAATAAGACTGATGAAATTTGCACTCCGGCCAACAACAAAATATTTTCATTCTTCGGAAAACGATAAGCGCAACAACCGATCCGAAGTACAATTTATCTCTACAAGAAAGGTTCAGGGGTAGCATAGTACAAAAGAGAAAGTGTATTACCATACCTGTCATGATAGAATAAAGGCTAAACAATAATCTACATACATAATCCTACTTGTAATTCTTCAAAAGAAGAACATCAACAAAATTTCCAGCCAACAAATTTGTATAACAGTATTATATCCTAGAGAAGGTTTGCAATGTATTTGCCCATTAAATTGACGTTGTATTTTTATATCATAAGCTTTCGACGGTAGAAATTTGCAGTTGCAAAGGTATATAAGTTAGTCAATTTCATTCTGGCTTGTAAGTTAATTGTGCTTTATTAAAGAATCTATGTATCTTATTCCTTACAAGATTGCTTAACTATTTTATGGTTTACAATAGTACATATGGTGTAGGAGATTTACTGACAATGAACGAATTGTGATGCCATTTCTTAGTGAAGCATATTGCAATTTCAACAGTTCCTGTTCCGTACAAAAGGGGAAGCAATACGAATTGCTCTCTTTTTCCTAGTGAAATAGAAGAGAAAATAGGAGGTTCGTAGCATATTTATTGAATAATTTTTATTTCTATCCAATGTAATCGGTTAATTTTTTGAAATATAACTTATCACACAGATTATAAGGAAGTAAAATTCATTAGTTATTCTATTAGAAATAGGTGAGCAACCAAACAAAATGGTTGATGGAGAAATTGAATTTTTTTTTTCTTGTGCTTTTAATCACTATTAGAATCATAGCTATGAATGTTCTAGTAGTGGCAAATAGGTGGGTTGGGTTTGGTTTGGGTTTATGTGGGTTGGGTTTGGTTTGGGTTTATGTGGGTTGGGTTCTATATGGGTTAAGATGGATGGGTTAAAGTGGGTTGGGTTCAAAATGAGTTGAGTTATGGGTGTAAGTGCAAATTTTTTTGTCTGCAATAAATAAAATTACAAGACAAAAAAAATCATACAAATAAAATAAAATTAAAATCTACCAACTGTGGATTTAATCTTTAATCTAATCATTTGATTCTTCCCTTCTAAATATGACCTTGAATTTAATGAGCTCTGCAAAGAACGCCTTGAACGCCGTGGATCTCCTTAAATTTGATTTAAAGAAATAACGCCAATTCGAGGGTTTCGCACCTTAATTTTGAATCAAATGCCAAAATATATAAGCTTCACAAAGAACGCCTTGAATATCGTGGATCTCCTTGAATTTAATTTAAATAAAATAACGCCAATTTGAAGGCTCCGCATCTTAACCCCGAATCAAACGCTAGAATATGACGAGCTCCGCGAAGAATGCCTTGAACGCCGTGGATCTCCTTAAATTTGATTGAGAGAATTATTCGACTCCTTCAAAGTTCCTCTCACTTGCTGGAATTTGTGTTGTATTTCGAATGAGCTTTTCTCACCCCCTTTATATAGATGCTTGATAGGAGACTTCCAGATTGACTTGAACTTCTTTGATAGTTATCTCTTTGATAAGATAATATCAAATATCAAGAGATAATATTAAGTATGAAAAGATAATATCAAATATCAAGATATAGTATCAAATATTTTTGATTTAATTGGTCCATAGCATAGACACTTTATCTTTGATTTAATTGGTCCATAGCATAGACATTTTATCTTTTATACTTATCAACATTTGATGAGCAAAAAATAAATACTAGAGTATTAATTATAATTAACTATTTATCTTTTGAAATTAAATTTAATAAATTCCAAGATAAATAGAAAATTTTAAATTCATAACTAACATATTATTTTATACGTGTCACTTTTCAATTGGGCAAAAATTGAGATGCCTACAAATGCCCCCACTTCAAATCTTGGCAAAAGATGTGCCCAATCATCCATGAAAGAGGCAAGGATTGAAGTATTTGAGAAGTTTTCTTTTCTCTCTCCATTTTTTCAAATTTGTATGCGACAAGGAATCCTCCAAGCGTTCCTTAAGCTATGGTATCCAATAAAAGGGTCAAGTCATAACATAATTCAAAGTAAATATCCTTTTGAAGGGGCTACCATACACAGATTATACTCATGCGGGCTAGGAGTAACATGCATAGTTTAGACTCGTGCGTCAAGGAGAATATTTAACTTGAATAGACATTTTATACTCGTGTCAATGAGTTCACTTGAATTTGATTGACAATTTTTACTCATGTCAAGGAGTTTACTTGAGTTTGACTTAATAGACAGTTTACACTCTTATCAAAGAGTACATGGGGAGAATTTGAATATTTAAATAGTTTATGCTCATACCTAAGAGCCTTATTGAAAGTTGAAGCTCATATCAAGGACAACATAAGGAGACTTTGAATATTTAGATAGTTTATGCTCATAGCTAGAAGCCTTATTAACAGTTTAAGCTCTTATCAAAGAACACATGGCGAGACTTTAACTTGAGAATTTTAGATAGTTTTTGCTCGTATTTAGGAGCATTATTGATAGTCTTATCAAGAAGCATTTGGAATTTGAAGACTTGAGCTTTGGACTAGAAGACTGGAAGATTTGACTCTTTGGTTTAAAGACTTAAAATTTTGAGTCTTGGACTTGGAGACTTAGAGACTTGAGCGATTTGAAGACTTGGAGACTTGAGTCTTAAACTTAAAAGACTTGGAGACTTGAGTCATGGATTTGGAGACTTGAAGACTTGATCCATTGATTTGAAGACTTGGAAACTTGAAAATTCAAATTCATATACTTGGGGAATTGAGAATTTTAGATAGTTTATACTCTTATCTATGAGTATTATTGACAATTTAGACTCTTATCAAGAAGCATTTGTGATTTGAAGATGAAAATTAATTGCCTCCAACATCTTCATTAGCATCAGCATTACTTAAGTCTTCTTGTTCATCAAAATTCATGCTCATTTCAATATTATGTACACAGTTGCCAAATCTACAAAAAAATTTGGTTTAATTCCTTGAAGTATGTAGCTTAGCCTTCAATGCATTCCTTGGATACACATCTCAATTGCTGAAGCCTCCGACAATTGATCTTTATAGTTAAGACTCAAATTTCTCCAGTGATTTATATAGTCAATCACAATTTTTTCTTTCCACTGGCAAGAGTTGGTGAGTTCAATCATGCTAACTACCCTTCAAGTATTGTAAATATGATTGAGGAACTCTTGTTCTGGTTGCCCCCAACTGTCGATAGAGCCTGCCTCCAAGTCAATATACCAATCAAAAGCATCATCCTTTAATGATCGAACAAATTACTTGACTAAATGATCTTCATATGTCCCAGCATTATTACAAGTCTCAATGAAATGAGCCACGTGCTACTTTGGGTTGCCCTTGCCATCGAATTGCTAAAATTTTAGGGACTGGTAACCAATTATCATCTTCAAGATGTCAATCCTTTGAGTATACAACTTGGAGTAAGTCATACACGACTTAGAACTTCCATCAAGCTTGTCTTTGATAATATCCATGATAAACTCCTTCAGTAGATTGATGGAATCAGTCCAGTGGAAACTTTTAGTTCTTTTGTTACAATCTCTTTATTTTTGGCTGGTTATCTCCTTATGGATGTTTCACCTTCGTCCTAAACCTCAATTTGCTTCTCCACCATGCAGCTACCATCAAGATTGTCTACTTTGCTCTTCGAGATTTGAAAGTCTTGCTCTTGGATATGCTTTGTGAGGCCTTCAATAGCCTTTGTCAAATTTACAATTTGTTCCTCCAAGGTTGTAGCACTTGTTACTATCACCGTCGCCATGCTCAAGGAATTTGATATTGAGTGGGGAATGGATGATGCAGATTCTTCCTTTGAGCCTCTACCTATAACACCCCTAAAATTGGATGAGTGAGAAAATTAGACTAAGTGGCGCCTCAACTTAGGTGCTATCCCAAGTGAGGGCGCTATAGAGGTGGTATCAGAGTCTAGGTTAGCGATGACCTAGGTATTGATCAGCAATGAGATTTATAGCTAGCTTGATGTTTAGGTTAAATAGGTTATGAACCTTAACTGTTTTAGGCATTAGTAGATTCTTATATGACCTAAGAAACTAGGATATAGATTTTATTATGTGATACTAACGAAATAGCTTTCTGTGATTTTGCGATTGTAGCAAGATGGTTGACAACCATAATAAAGGGAAGGAGCCTGTAGAAGGACCAAGCAAGGAACCTTCGGATCTTACTATCAAAGTCTTAGAGGAGGAAAAGGCGAGCTTACTAAGGCTGTGTCAATCACTGGAAAATAGGATAAGTGACCAGCGCGAGTTACTTATACGAGATCGAGCAGAGGCGTACCAACTGAGGTCGATGATAGGAGCTAGAGATTATCTCATGGATTGATTCATGGGAGATGTGGAATGAGAACATGTGCAAATCAGCATAGCAGAGGCGTGGGTACAAGGACTCCGTACCATAAAGGAATAGATGGAGGCTACATTCCAAGAGTTAGAGGTGGTATCAAAGCATAGGTTTTGATGACCTAGGTGAACTTGGGAATGATTGTTGTGACTGGAATTAATGGATTTACTAGAGAACGAACTTAAGTTGGAAATCATCTAGGATGCGAATACTTGGGATAAGGAAGACCTTAGTTATTGTGGGATCTGATCCTAGGATATGATTCTCAAAATGTGGAAATTACGGTTAGTGGAGATTAAGTTTGATTTTGTATTATGATATGAAATGACATGGGAAATTGTGATATGGGATTAGAAAATGAGACCTGTATGGATATTTATACATGTGCTTAGTGGACCTAGATATATTATATTACATGGCATCTTTGATTAATTAAGGCTGATAAGCAAAAAAACCTTAATTTTGTGAATTTGGAACCTAAGGATAAAATTGGAATTATTAAGAAATATTGGACCATTATTATTGATTTGACAAGATCAACTGGATGATTAAGAACTTGATATTATTCTTTTATGGAGATCAGCGTGATTAGCACGTTCAGTAATGTTTACGCCGAACGAATCTTAAAACTACCTGTTAGCCGAGCAATTAGTGATTTTAGACTGCTACTAGTAAGATTTTAATTATTAAGGATTATTAGAATTGAATAGGGATTTTGAATGTGAACATACTCTTTTGGTTAGGTGACAAAAAAGTGGGTCTCGCGAACTAGTAGATTACTGACTGTGGTTACTTTATCTGAGAACTACGAAGGTGAGGGTCTGCCAATCTGGCACTTTCCCATACTTATTTGTTATTGTGATAAACCCCTATGAGGCTTTCTGTTTCTGTATGGCAATCTGTTTTGTTGAAATATGAGAATTGTTGAGTTCTCGTTTGCTATATGTTATATGTTATGTTCACCCCTATGCGGGTTATCATTTGTTATTGATTCTAAATCCTATTTGTTCTAGCGTCCAAAACTCTTGCTTGCTATCTGTACCATTCTATTATCCGTTACTACATGTTATCTGTTCCATCATGTTCTGATATCTTTTGCCTTGCCAGTACATCTGTTATCCATTATAGCTTTAAATTGGCCATGTTGGCTTATCTGAATTGTTTACTACTATCGTTATGCCTTGTCGACATATCTGTACTGTTCTGAATTGTTTTGTACTGTTATAGTTGCCTCGCCAACACGTTTGTTTATCTGAAATTTGCGGTGTACTATATGGTCCATATAGACACCTGCACAATTTGATATATGTACGAAGATTGTTGGGCCAGAGGCTAATCCAGGCAAAATGTTTGGTTATGTGGGGCATGCTATGCGGTCCGCATGGATGTCAACGATATGCTAAGTGGCCCACTTAGGTATCCACGATACACTAGGGATTTTCCCTAGGTATCAACGATGCGCTAGGGATTTTCCCCTAGGCATCATCAGTGCGCCATACAGTCCGTATGGACATTTGCCATGTACCAAGTTGTTACACTTTGGTGAATCTATTTGACTATCTGGTATAAGGTGAATCGGATATGCATGCCTGTTATATTTTGTTGAAATTCATATGCTTCGGGTTTGTATTACTTAACTGTATCCTGACTATTTGAAATATGTTCTTAGAGCAATAAGGCAGGAGAGTTTCCTGTTTTGCTATTGTTACTGCCTGATTCTAGATCTGTTTCATTCTAACTGTTTAATTGATGATCTATTAAGTGAATCTTCCTCGATAGATCACGATCTACTGCTATTCTTAAGTTTACCCCTCACTAAGTCTTTGGACTTATCCCTGTATCACTTGATTTTCTCAAAAAGGTTTTGGTGATGATCTCATACTTCAGGCTTAGATGAAAGTACATACGTTTTGTAATAGAATAGGTGTTTAGACCAACGTACGGATCACTTTTATGTTAACTTCAAACTTGGAGATGTTGTGATATGTCAGACTTGAACTTATGTTTTGTAGTATGTATGAAACGATGAATGATGGGATTTGTCATGGTATGAAATTTGTACTTTTGTTAAGATTTGCTTAGGTTGAAGCTTGTTTCTATCTTTGATGATTTTGAAAAAAAATTCTGATGGGCCTATATTTGAATTATGGATGAGATTTAAGTTTGGACTAAGTGGCGCCTTAGCTTAGGTGCTATCCTGAGTGAGGGCGCTACAGAGGTGATAGCGAGTGAGGGCACTACAGAGGTATCACCTCTGTAGCGCCCTCACTCGGGACAGCACCTAAGCTGAGGCACCACTCAGTCCAATTTTCTCACTTATCCAATTTTAGGGGTGTTACACCACTATCTTTATTCATATCAATAAAATACAGCAACACCTTTTCCACAGCAAGCGAATGAGTCACCTCCGAAGATGATTGCAACTTCTTGGATATACTTCTTGTGATAACACCAGCACTTTTTGCTCCAGCACTTGAGTAATTTGAGGTAGTAGTTTTCAATACAGCAATCTTGTTGGCAATCATTTGATATTTCAATCTTGATGAAGAAAAAAGATGAGAGGTAAAGATTGTCCCATCGGGCGTGCCAAAATTTGTAAGTGCAAATTTCTTTGTTTGCAATGAATAAAATTACAAGACAAGAAAAATCGTACAAATAAAATAAAATTAAAATCTATCAATTGTGGATTCAATCTCTAATCTAATCCTCTGATTCTTCCCTTCCAAATATGATCTTGAATGTAACAAGCTCCGCAAAGAATGTCTTGAACGCCGTGGATGTCCTTAAATTTGATTTGAAGAAATAACGTGTAATGCCCCAGAATTTTACTTCGTATTTAATCAATTACTTTACCTTATTTTATTTTTTTTATTATTTAAATTAAAAAATTAATTCCTTAAAATTCCTTTCCTATTTAATTAATCATTATATCCAATGTTTTTTTTTATTTTTTTATTTTTATTTACATGTTATATCAGTTAGCATATGTAATATGTATGTGATATATTTATTTAGAACTAGATTTATCTCTTGGTTAAATAATGAGAATTACTAATTACGATCATAAATAATTATATAAATATAAATAATAGATAAGTTAATTTTTGAGAAAATAAGTTATAATTTTCTTAAATTAATATTATATTATTATTAGGAATTAATAATTGAGACCTTAGGAATTAATGATAAAGAGGTCAAATTTATTATGGCGTTATCCTATTCCTAAGAGATTTATAATTAGAGTTCCTGTTGAAGCTAACCACTTATCCCATACATATAGACCCAATCATCTAAAATCCTAGCAACTCAATCAAAATACAAAAGAAAAGAAAAGTGAAACGAAAGAAGAAAAAAATCTAGGGAGAAGTTGGCGACTTTGCAAGTCTAGCAGTGGAATTAGCCTTCAAGGTACACTTATTAATGTTAACTCTAATTTGTTCGATTTGGATTTCCTTAGCTGAAAGAAAAATGTGAACAACTTCTATGAAATTGTTTTTCCTAGGGTTTGACTTCTTCATGTTAGTAGTGGATGTACTTGTAGAATAGGTAATGTTTATGTTAATGTTGTGGACCTTATTTTGTCTCTTTCTACCATTTCATCCAAGTGTTGTGGCCGGATGGAATTGTTATCTTTCTCCATGAGAAATTTAACCGCCAATTTTTGACTTTGATATACTAATTTTGAATTTGCATGACCTTGTAAGGAATGAATATATACATATAGATATATATACATATGCAAGGCCAAATTTATATTAGGGCAGCCACAAATTTTGACTAGAAATACCAATTTTTAATTGCTTGATTTTGTAAGGGATGGATATATAGATATATGCAAGGCCATATTTATAATAAGGCAGCCGCAAATTTTGACTAGAGATATCAATTTTGAATTGCATGATTGTGTAAGGAGTGGGTATATATATGCAAGGCCGAATACATATATATGTGTATATGTTATTAGTTTGGCTACCCTATTTTATTGTTATTATTGTGGAAAAGATGTATTAAGTTTTGACAGTTTGGTAGTCTTTTGATGAGTTTAATAACTGTAGGTGATGTATTTAGTAGGAACTTTAGGATTTAAGTACTATTGAATTCTAGAATTTATTTAGGATAATTTCTTACTTATATTTTGGAATTCTGAATGGAATTTAAATGAATCAGGTGACTCAACAATTGAGTTGATTGACACTGAGATAGGATTAACTTCTAGGACCAATCTTGAAGATGAGTGCCTAAACCTATAACTACTATATAATATTACTTTTCAAAACCTAAAATGATATATGTATAGTAATGCATGATATGAAACCTCTTTTCAATATACACTGCACTATAATTGTATTCCACTACGAACAAAAATGATTTATTTTGTTTCTTGAAACAAGAAAACATGCACTTTATAATTTTAATGTTTCTAGACTAGCAATTAAATTCAATAATCAACTGATTATTGTTAATGATACTGCTACTATTACTGTTACTGTTAGTTGGATCCAACTTGTTCTGGATGTGCAAGGGACTTCACTTGGTAGCAGCGGGCTAGCTGGTCAAACTCCAAGCCCTAAGCCCTAATGCCCCCAGTGCACAAAGAATCCACTTGTGGCTGAGGTGGGTCGTAGGAATTCCCGAGGACGCTCGGGTACTATTTTGGTAAGGTCGTCCCTTGCCCGGAGTGATAAGGGACTGTTACGATGAGAGTCATAAGGTTGACTGCCTACATCAAACAATGTCCGATCATCGAAATTTAAGTTGTTAGTCTAGAAAATCGCATATTAAACTCTTGACTCATTACTACTTGACTGTTTATAGGATTCTTGATTCGTTACTGCTTGATTTTTTTAATAATTTCTGCTTATGTTCTTCCTAAATATTTTCATTGTACAATTTCTCAAATATTTCCACTATACAAATCCTCAAACTCACATTGCACATTGCACACACTTGGCACTCACTAAGTATTTTACTCACACTCATTTTCTTCTTTAACTTCCTTCTAGCAGACCTAGATCCTAGCCCCAGTGAGGATGTTGAACCTACTTCTGACGAGAACCAAAATTGAAGGTTTTCTTTTGGAATGAGGATTTTGCAATAGGTTTAGCTTTATTGCCGTGTTGGCAAATTACTTCTTCTCCTTTAATGATTTTTTTTTTCCAGTTGAGGGAAGAATATTGGGCATTTTGAGTTTCTATGTTGCTAGAATTATTTGAATTATTATGAATGTTGGAGTTTTTTTATATTTAAGATCATGATTTTAGATAAGTGATGTATTTTTATTTGGGAGTGAGTTTCACGCGTCAAGATTAGATTGTATGGTCAGATTTTGGGGCGTGACAGAATGGTATCAAAGCCTAGGTTTTAAACATAGGCTATGTGGGGATAAGATCCTCGAACTATGGAATTTGGGCATAGAACTTTTAGGAATTGATTTGAGTATTTTGGTTCAACCACTAAAATGATTGGTCGAATTTTATTTAGTATCAAGGTTGTGGAATATTGTTATTAGGTTTGCCAATTGATACGATTGAATAATTTTTGTACTTGACGATAGGATTCATGACATATTAGGAGACTTAGCTCATAAGTACTTTAGGATTTTATAGTTTTCTCTCCTTCGAGAATTGTGAATGCTTGCTATCTTCTTTTTGAATGACTACTTAGCATACTTGGATATTTTCTTTTATTGATCTAGGCTTATTTTGATAAGATGGTGAGTCAAAGCCTGCATAAGTCAATTCATGATTTAGATGTTTCACCCTAACAATCAAGGTTAGTTTTCAAGAGCTTAGGTTACAATTTTATACTAAGATGTATGTTTGAAAATTTTGGTGAACTTAGAGAACAATATCTTAAGTTGAGAATTAGAAGTTTTGGGATATATTTTGGTATTAAGGACAACTATTTTCCTTTGAGAAAGGAATGCTACATGAAAGAATGCTCTTCTAGGATCCTAGTTTTGCACGACCTGTTTTTCTAATGGATTTTTCTCATATCTGTTGATTGAATCTGAAAATTTTACAAACACAAAATTTTGGTCTATGCTTTAGGTGTATATATCCGCTTGAATCACCTCAATCCAAAATATATGGAGTAAGTTATCACCAAAATATTAAGATGTGTCCAGTCAAAAGATATAGGACTTTGATTTCTCAAAAATGTATATTAGTGACGTCTTTAATACTTCTTACCAACATAATTAATCAAAATTATCAACATATAAATTTTAATCCTGTGTCTTAGGTTTCTAATTCCTCCTAAATCACCTCAATCTGATTTATATAGAGAAAGTTATGATCAAAATACTAAGATATATCAAGTCTAGAATTACAGGATTTTTATTTTCCGAAAATAAATAGTTTTGACTCTTTTACTACTTGATCTAGATAGAATTAAGTAACATGATCAACATAATATTTGTAAATATATCACTTATATATTTATATCCATCTGAATCACTTCAATTCAATATATAGGGAGAAAGTTATGAGTAAAATACAAAGGTGTAGCATGACAGAAAATACAGGGATTCTATTTTCCTAGAACAGAATATTGTGATGCCTTTTACTGCTTTATTTCGATTTAATTTGGTGAGATGGTAAACATATGATCTGAATATATGTATCTTAGGTTTTTACATCCATTTTAATCACTTCAATCCGATACACAGGGAGAACGTTATGACGAAAATCCTAAGGTGTGACAATACAGAAAATACAGGAGTTCGATTTTCTTAGGACAGAATATTGTGATGACTTTTTCTACTCGATTACGATTTAATTGGGAAATATGGTCACAATATTAATTGTATATATATACCTTAGGTTTCTATACCTATTTGAACCACCTTCATCTGATATATATGGAGAATGTTATGACTAAAATACTAAGATGTGTCAAGGTAGAAAATACAGACTTTGATTTTTTCGATAACAGATATTTGTGAAGCCTTTTATGGCTTGATCCTGATGAAATTGAGAAATGTGGTCAACATATTATTTATAGCTCTGTCTGTTGGGTTTCTTTAGGAACTTGAATCACCCTACTCAAATATACATGGAAAAAGTTATAGCAAGAATACTAAAATATGTCAAATTAGAGGCCTCCTAGACTTCAATATATCACCATCTGAATTTTCTTCACATTTATGAACCTAAGGCTCAATTTTAACCTTGATGTCGGATTACTTGGACTGCGATATCAACATAAAAATTTTAGGTCTTCTCTTAGTTTTCCAATACCCCAGGAAAATCAAAACTATATGAGCAAAACTATCTAACTCATGACCTTGAGCTAAGCAAATGATAGAAGAAGATTTTTGGAATTTAGTGTTGGAGATATGGAGTTTCTAAATTGTCACCCAGAAAAGGATCTGCGAAGATTGGAGTAGTAACTTATCGACTTATTTTACTAGCAAACTTTATGGAAACACATAATATCTTCTGTGTCACAACTACGTAGGTGTAAAGAGGATCCTTAGCATATCACAGAACATAAGAATTTGTCACTTCGGGAAGAGTTGACATACGAAGAGCAACTAGTCCAAATCCTAGATTAAGAATACAAATATTATGCACAAAAGAGTATCCTACTGCTATAGAGATGCCATAAAATAGATAACGTGACTTGGGAAAATAAGGGGGAAATGCAAAAATATTACCAAGACTCTTCGCCAACTCAGGTTAGAATTTGGAGACCAAATTCTTTTAAGGGGGGGTAGGATGTAATGCTCCAGAATTTTACTTCGTATCTAATCGATTACTTTACCTTATTTTATTTTATTTATTATTTAAATTAAAAAATGTAATGCCGTAAAATTCCTTTCCTATTTAATTAATTATTATATCCTATGTTTTTTTTTGTTTTTTTATTTTTATTTACTTGTCATATCAGTTAGCAAATGTAATACATATGTGTATATATTTATTTAACACTAGATTTATATCTTGGTTAAATAATGAGAAATACTATTTAAGGTCATAAATAATTATATAAATATAAATAATAGATAAGTTAATTTTTCGGAAAATAAGTTATAATTTTCATAAATTAATATTATATTGTTACTAGGAATTAATAACTGAGACTTTAGGAATTAATGATAAAGAGGTCAGATTTATTATAGGATTATCCTATTCCTAAGAGATTTATAATTAGAGTTCTAGTTGAAGTTAATCACTTATCCCATATATATAGCCCCCACCATCTAAAAGCCCAGCCACTCAATCAAAATACAAAATTAAAAAAAGCAGAACGGAAGAAGAAAAAAATCTATAGAGAAGTTGGCGTCTTTGCAAGTCTAGCAGTGGAATCAGTCTTCTAAGTACACTTATTAATGTTAACTCTAATTTGTTTGATTTGGATTTCCTTAGCTGAAAGACTTATGTGAACAGCTACTTGAAATTGTTTTTCCTAGGGTTTGACTTCTTTATGTTAGTAGTGGATGTGCTTGTAGAATAGGTAATGTTTATGTTAATGTTGGGGCCTTAGTTTGTCTCTTTCTACCATTTTATCCAAGTGTTACGGTTGGATGGAATTGTTGTCTTTCTCCTTGAGAAATTTAGCCGCCAATTTTGACTTTGATATACCAATTTTGAATTTGCATGACCTTGTAAGGAATGAATATATAGATATATGCAAGGCCAAATTTATATTAGGGCAGCCACAAATTTTGACTAGAAATACCAATTTTGAATTGCTTGATTTTGTAAGGGATGGATATATAGATATATGTAAGGCCACATTTATACTAAGGCAACCGCAAATTTTGATTAGAGATATCAATTTTGAATTGAATGATTGTGTAAGGAATGGGTATATATATATATATATGCAAGGCCGAATATATATATATATATGTGTGTGTGTGTGTGTGTGTATGTTATTAGTTTGGGCTGCCTCTAGTTTATTGTTATTACCGTGGAGAAGATGTATTAAGTTTTGATAGTCTGATAGTCTTTTGATGAGTTTAATAACTGTAGGTGATGTATTTAGTAGGAACTTTAGAATTTAAGTACTAGTGAATTCTAGAATTTATTTAGGATAATTTCTTACTTATATTTTGGAATTCTAGATGGAATTTAAATGAATCAGGTGACTCAACAATTGAGTTGATTGACACTGAGATAGGATTGACTTCTAGGACCAATCTTGAATGTGAGTGCCTAAACCTATACCTACTATATAATATTACTTTTCAAAACCCAAAAGGATATATGTATAGTAATGTATGATATGAAACCTCTTCTCAATATACACTGCACTATAACTGTATTCTATTGTGCACAAAAATGATTTATTTTATTTCTCGATACAAGAAAACATGCACTTTATGATTTTCATGCTTCTAGACTAGCAATTAAATTCAATGATCAACTGATTATTGTTACTGATACTACTACTATTACTGTTACTATTAGTTGGATCCAACTTGGTCTATGCGTGCGAGGAACTTCACTGGGCAGTAGCAGGCTAGCCATTCGAAGCCCAAGCCCTATGCCCTAATCCCCCCAGTGTACAACAAAAGCCACTTATGGTTGAGGTGTGTGGTAGGAATTCCCGATGATGCCCGAGCACTATTTTAGTAAGGTCGCACCTTGCCCAGAGCAATATGGGACTGTTATGGTAGGAGTCATAAAGTTAACTGGCTACAGCAAACACTGTCCGATCATCACAATTTAAGTTGTTAGTCTAGAAAACTGCTTATTAAACTCTTGACTCATTACTGCTTGACTAGTTCTAAAATTCTTGATTCGTTACTGCTTGATTTTTTAATGATTTCTGCTTATGTTCTTCCCAAATATTTTCACTGTATAATTTCTCAAATATTTTCACTGTACAAATCCTCGAATATTTTCACTGTACAAATAATTTTAATTCATGAACTCACATTACACACACTTGGCACTCACTAAGTCTTTTACTCACACTCATTTTCTTCTTTAACTTCCTTCTGGCAAACCTAGATCCTAGCCCTTGTGAGGATGTTGAACCTGCTTCTAACGAGAACCGAAATTGAAGGTTTTCCTTTGGAATGGGGACTTTGCAGTAGGTTTAGCTTTATTGCCATGTTGGCAAATTATTTCTTCTCCTTTAATGATTTTTTTTCCAGTTGAAGGAAGAATATTGGGCATTTTAAGTTTCTTTGTTGCTAGAATTATTTGAATTATTATGAATGTTGGACTTTTTTATTTAAATCATGATTTAAGATAAGTGATATATTTTTATTTGGGATTGAGTTTCACGCCTCGATATTAGATTGTACGGTCAGATTTTAGGGCGTGACATAATGCCAATTCGAGAGCTTCGCACCTTAATCTCGAATCAAACGCCAAAATATATAAACTCCGAGAAGAATGCCTTGAACGTTGTGGATCTCCTTGACTTTTATTTTGAATAAAATAATGTCAATTCGAGGGCTCCGCACCTTAATCCTAAATCAAATGCCAGAAAATGATGAGCTCCGCGAAGAATGCCTTGAACGTCATGGATCTTCTTAAATTTGATTGAGAGAATTATTCGACTCCTTCAAAGTTCCTTTCACTTGCTGGAATTTGTGTTGTGTGTCGAATGAGCTTTTCTCACCTCCTTTATATATATGCTTGATAGGAGACTTCCAGATTGACTTGAATTTCTTTGATAGTTATCTCTTTGATAAGATAATATCAAATATCAAGAGATAATATTAAGTATGAAAAGATAATATCAAATATCAAGATATAGTATCAAATATCTTTGATTTAATTGGTCCATAGCATAGACACTTTATCTTTGACACTTATCAACATTTGATTTGAGCAAAAAATGAATAATAGAGTATTAACTATAATTAACTATTTATCTTTTGAAATTAAATTTAATAAATTTGAAGATAAATCAAAAATTTTGAATTAATAACTAGCATATTATTTTATATGTGTCACTCTTTAATTGGACAAAAATTGATATGCCTACAGTGGGTTAGGTTGTGTTTGAAATGGTTCTATTAGAAAACAAAAAAAAAAAATTAATTTACTTATTTCGAAAATTTAATTTAAAAGACCATAGTAATATTATTATGTCTTTTACACTCTATTTAATATACAATTTTACAACATGATGAGATGATTTATTAAATTAATTAAATTTTTTGAATGAACCCATTTTGAGCCCACTTAAAATTCATTTTGAACTCAAATTTGATCCAACCCATCTAAAACCCAACCCGCTCAAACTCATTTCTGAAAGGTTGAGCCCAACCCAACCCAAAATCATATTGGTTGAGTTGAGCCCATGAGTTCTAATCCAAATTGACACCCATAGAATATTTAGAAATACCATTGTACAGAAAATATCTCAGTTAATTAAGTTAGTTAGACATTCTGTTAGTTAGCTTAACCACATTTGTTAGGCTTCTCCTTTTATGTATAAACACAGTTGACTGTGACATTTAATGCACATCTTTTTCCCTCAATTTCCTGGCTTTGCACTCAGTAGAAATTTCTCTCTCCATGCATTAATAAACGGCGCCTATTAGCGGCAGACCGGGGTGAGGGCTTGGTCTACTTATGCAAGGGTGTCGAGTTTGAGTGCAAGGTCATCTTCTCTAGTGGGCATGATCGCCACAGCTGCGGGTGCACTTAATTGCAAGACGAGGTCCCGTTGTTAACCCAATATGCTGAGTTATTTGAGGAGTTAATCAATATTATTACAAATTTAATGCAAAAATGTTTTAAGTACTTTTCCTTGGGAAATTTGATATCTAGCTAAATCCCATTTGCTAAATTAAAGAGCTAGTGTTTTGTTTTTTTAATTTACGCATGAATATACACCATTTTGATTATCCAAAATTTGAATCTCAAACCTCACATATATAAATATGAGGAATGATATCATTTGATTACTTAACCAATGACACTCCATTCCAATACCCTAATATTGACTTAAGAAAAAATATATATTTATTTATTTATTTTCATTTGGCTCATGCGTGATATTTGATGTTAATATATTAAGATCAAACTTTTTGTAAAATAAATTTTGTAAAATATCAAACATTTTTAAAATTAACAATAAAATATTAAATTTGTGAAAATATACTATTGGTTATAATTTTTGCATAAGATTTTTAATTACACTAATTATCTTCAAATGATTTTTCCAGAAATTATAGTTGTAAAGGAAAAACTTTTCTTACGATTATTAGATCAAGATTAGAGCCATAATGAAACATTTGATATTGCAAAATAACATTTGTTCTTAAGCAATTACCTTATAAAATAAGTATAAATTCAAAAACTATTTTTTTTAGTAAAATGTGCCCATAGAAAATAGAAAACAAAGATCCTATTAGCATCAATTCCCTGATTTGGTTATTATTAGAGTCATAGCTATGAATATTTAGAAACACCATTGTACAAAAAAGACCTCAGTTAATTAAGTTAGTTAGACTTTCTGTTAGTTAGCTTAACCGCATTAGTTAGGCTTCTCCTTTCGTGTATAAATACAATTGATTGTGGCGTTTAGTGCACATCTTTTTCCCTCAATTTCCTAGCTCTGCACTCAACAAAAACTTCTCTCTCCATGCATTAATATGGTATCATTAGATGATTAAAACCCTAACCCAGCTGTATTCTTCTCAGAATCTCTGTAGTCCTACTCTATTCTTCCTTTCTTGCTCCTTCTCCACCACGGATAACAACTAATCCAGTACTGCTTACACTTTCGGTGGCCATGCCACCATCGACGATCCCCAACATCCTTTTTAGCTCTATCATTCCGACAGTCCTGGCATGGTTTTGGTTTCATATCCTGAATGGAGATAACTACGCCTCCTAGTTGTTGTGAGTAAAGAACAAGCTCGGATTCATCGACAACAGTATTCCGCGATCGAGCGATGATGATGCCCCCTTGCTAAACTTATGGATCCGCAATAATAACATGGTAATCTCCTGGATTTTGAATGTCGTTTCTAAGGAAATCTCGGCAAGTGTGATTTTCTCTAATTCTGCTACCGAAATTTGGAACGATTTGAGAGATCGATTCCAACAGAGTAATAGTCCTCGCCTATTATAGCTTCGCCATGAACTCATCCACAATGTTCAACACCAACAGTCGGTCAGTGTTTACTTCACTAAATTGAAATCTGTTTGGGAGGAATTAAGTAATTTCCATTCAATTAGCTCTTGTGGTGGCTGCACTTGTGGAGGCATGAAAGCATTGAATGACATCTACCATATGGAATACGTTTTGTCCTTTATGATGGCTCTCAATGAATCCTACAGTCAAGTAAGAGGTCAGATTTTTTTGCTGGATCAGATGCCTTATATCAATAAAATTTTTGCCATGATTTCTCAAGAAGAACGCCAACAACAGGTTGACAACATCTCCGATGACAATTACAAGTCCATGGCATTCATCACCAAGTCAGTTACTGAAAAACCTACTATCATGACTAGTGAATCTCCGTCTCGCGGTTCTAATCCTTTAGGTGGCTACAGACAATCTAAATGAGACAGACCTTTTTGCTCTCATTGTCAATCCTATAGGCATACAATTGATAAATGCTATAAGTTGCACTGCTATCCACTGGGATTCAAACCTAAATAGAAAACCACACCTCATCCTCCACCAACTCAACAATATCACAGCAATCAGGTGCACCATGCCACAGACCATACCACTAATTCTACTAACAGTCTTCTGCAGCACCTAAACCCTACTCAATGTCAGTAGCTAATCACTTTGTTGTCTCAAATGACTATTGGTTCTTCAGCAACTCCTGCTGATGCTTCTCCAGTCTCTCATACCACAGTTATTTGCTTCTCAGCTCTACATAATTCATCACTCTTACCTACATTTCATTAGATCATTAACTCTGGAGCTTCAGCTCACATATGCTCTAACATACGCATGTTCACATCCTTATACTACACTCACAACTCTTCTGTCATTCTCCCTAATCAAACCACCATTTCTGTTCAATTCAGTGGCACAGTCAAGATAAACAGTGACCTAACCCTTCACAATATCCTATTTGTCCCACAATCTAAATTCAAACTATTGTCGGTTAGTGCTCTTACTAAAGACGCACATATCTCTTTCTCATTCTTTAATGCCTATTGCTTGATTCAGGAACCAAAGACCATGAAGATGATTGGCAAGGGTGAGGTCCTTGATGGCCTTTTTATCCTTACTCCTACTGTCTCTCACATTGGCTTCACTGGTTATACCAATAAGGTCTCAGCCACTTCTTGGCACCATAGATTAGGCCATCTTTCTCATAGACATTTACTTAGTTTGAAGTCTCTGTTGCAGTTTGATAAGTCACCTACTGATGCATGCTACATATGTCCACTAGCTAAACAAAGATTGCTGCCATTTGTTTCACATAATCATTTATCTTCCAAACCTTTTGATCTTGTGCATGTTGACATATCAGGACCCTATCACAATACATCTTACATGGGACAGAGATATTTTCTTACCTTAGTTGATGATTCCACTAGATTCACCTAGTTGTTTCTCCTTCAAAATAAATCCGATGCTATATCTATCCTTCCTAGAATTTTTTCTATGATCTCTAACTAGTTTCAAACAAAACTTAAATGCTTTCTCACTGACAATGGAAAGGAATTAGCATTCATTGAATTCTTTAATACTCATGGCATACTTCACTAATTTTCATGTGTTGAAAGGCCGCCTCAACAAAACTCTGTTGTCGAACCAAAACACCAACACTTTCTCAATGTTGCTAGAGCATTATATTTCCAATCTAAAGCCCCTCTCACCTTCTGGTCTGACCGTATCTTGACTGCCACATTCCTCGTAGATAGAACTCCTTCCCATTTCCTATAACATAAGTCTCCTTTTGAACTCCTATTCAAATCCCAAGTGGATTGCTCCTCCTTTAGAGTCTTTGGATGTCTAGCATTTACATCTACATTAACCGCCAATTGGTCAAAATTCAGTCACAGGGCACGCACTTGTATTTTTCTCGACTATTCCTCAGGTATTAAGGGATATAAACTATATGATATTTACTCCAAAAATGTCTTCATCTCTCGTTATGTTATATTCCATGATAACATATTTCCCTTCCACTCCTGACAAGAAAATGATCAACTTATAGATCATTTTCCTCAACTCGTCCTTCCTCAAGCACTTTCAGATAACAATACTCCTCATCCTACTACACGACAACCTTTGCCTCTGTCTCACATCCCTCTCCTTGATATTCCCACTCTCAAAAGATCATAAAGAAACTCTAGAAAACCTTCCTATCTAAAAGACTTCCACTGCAGTCTCTCATCTCATGTACCCTCTCTACCATGGTTCGCCGGATCGGCGTTTTATCGGCCGGAACGGCCGATACGGAACCGGAACGGCAGTTGGCGTTCCATCGCACCGGCGTGGAACGGATGTGTGACCGGCACGGGAAAAAACGGCCGATTTATCGCCGGAACGGTGTTCCGGACCGATAAATCGGTCCGGAAAGGTGGAACGGAACGGAGACGATAGTGCGGAACGGGTTCTATGCAGATGCAGCAAATTATTGTTGAAAACTATTGACAATTTTTGTTGAAAATTGTTGATGAAAGCTGCAGAAAATTGTTGACAAAGCCTTCAATATGCTACTGAAAACTTTTGACAAAAACAAAGGCTGCTGAAACTTTGTCATTATTGTTGAAAATTGTTGATGAAAGCTGCCGAAAATTGTTGATGAAAGCTGCTGAATGGTACTGAAAACTGTTCACAAAAACAAAGGCTGCTGAAACTTTGTCATTATTGTTGAAAATTGTTGATGAAAGTTGCTGAAAATTGCTGATGAAAGCTGCTGAATGGTACTGAAAACTGTTGACAAAAACAAAGGCTGCTGAAACTGTTGACAAAGGCATGAATGTGGGGCTGTGAATGGTGTTGTGGAGTGTGGAATGCTGAAAAAATTGAGAAATCGTGAGGTGTGTTGAGTGGTGGGGTTGGGCATTGGGTGGTAGAAATTAAAAGATGACTAATGTGGTGATGGGTGGTGGGGACTATGGTTGGGCATTTGGTAGTGGAAATTACTGTACAAATCAAATTATTAAGTACTTTGGTTCACGAGAAAGTGAATGTTCATTTAAATCATATAGTATATGAAAGAAAAAATCATGCCTGCAGAATGGTAATTCAGCATGTGAGAATCTTCAATCAGAAAGCAAGGAATGTTGCGCCTATAAAAGTGGTTCATCTCAAACCATTTTGTGTCAAGTTACATAAAGGTGTCATTCCTTCACAATAAAAAATTATTGTGTTTATAATTACACAAAAATATCAATTGTCTAAGGCTTTTTACCTTGGTGTCCTGAAAGGTGATAGGTATGCTTACTTGATTACTTCTTCTTTTCTTTTCTTTTCTTTTTTTATTTCAAATTTTAAATATTATTATATTTATAATTATTCAAATGAGATTGTTAGAATTATTTAGTTAGATGTTATATTTGTCTTTATTTTGTTCTGACATTTTATTAATATTGTTACTAATGTTTTATTTTGTGTATATTTTAGAATGGCTCCAAAACGAGATATTGGTTGGGATTTTGGTGATCCTATAGGTGATGGTCGGAAAACTATAAAATGCAAATATTGCAACAAAGTTATCAATGGCGGAATAACAAGATTAAAACAACATATTGCACATGTGTCGGGAAATGTGGAACCATGTATAAAAGCCCCTAAAAACATATCACAAATGCTCCGAAAACATCTTCAAGAATCTAAAATTGCTAGAGATGTAACGAAAAAAAAGAAAGAAGCAGCTATAAGTGCAATTCGAGAAGAAACCATGGATAAATATGCACTTGATAGTGAAAATAGTAGCGGAGATGAAGATGAATTTCATAGTGGCTATATCAATGAAGAAGGCGTGTCCCAAATGGAAATAAAGCAATTGAGGAATGCTATGAGAGAAAGTCATAAAATGGCTAGTTATGAAGAAGATATGCACCGTCGCTATGGTTATGGTATGTCCAATAATAATTTATAATATGCCATTATATATTTATATGAACACTTATATGAACTTTATTTTTTGTAATTATAGGGCACTCTGGTGCTGGTTCATCTTAAGGGCCATCAACAGGTACAAAGAGAGAAATGCCACGGAGTTTTAGCGTGAAAGAGAGAGGCAATAAGTCTTCAGGTGGGATTAATCCTTCTATATTTCCATCAAAACAAAAAAGTATAAAAAATTGGTTTGCACCCCAAAAGGTTAAAGAAGTTGGTAGGTCTATTTCGAAGTGGTTTTTATTCAATGCCATCCCATTTCATGCGGCTGATAGCGGCCCTTATTATCAATCAATGATTAATACTATTGCTGAGGTAGGACCAGGAATAAAAGGGCCTTCGGGACGCCAAATTGGTGGGATTTATTTAGATGAGGAAGTGGAAGAAATTGATGGGTACATAAATACCTTAAAGATGAAATGGCCAGAGTATGGGTGTACAATTATGTCTGATGGTTGGAGCACCCGTAATAAACATCCCATCATAAATTTTATGGTATATTGTGATCGTCAACTAATATTTCATTCCTCGGTAGACTGTACCAATAAAAGAAAGACAGCTGACTATATCCTCTCTCTTTTGAATAAAGTAATTGATGAGGTAGGGGAGAAAAATGTTGTACAGGTAGTTACCGATAGTGAAAGTGCAAATAAAGCGGCTGGTGAAGCTCTGATGTTGGAAAGGCCCCATCTGTTTTGGTCACCGTGTGCAGCACATTGTATTGACCTGATGTTAGAAGATATTGGGAAAATGACCAAAGTTAAGAAATATATGGAAAGGGCAAAACAAATCACAAGTTTTATCTACAATAGTGATAAACTTGTGAATCTTATGAAAATATATACAAATGATAGAGAATTATTGAGACTGGGCATCACAAGATTTGCTACTGAATTTATTGCCATTGAAAGCCTTATCCGATACCAATCAGATTTGAAAAAAATGTGCACAGCATCAGAGTGGGAGGAGTACAATTCTAGAAGACGAAAATATGCAGACAAGGTGTACAAAATTATTATGGATCCAAAATTTTGGAAAGGGGCGCGAGAAATCCAATATGTTATGGAGCCACTTGTGAGAGTTCTAAAACTTGTAGATCAAGATACAAAACCCACATTGGCTATTATATATGAAGGCATGGACAGAGCGAAGCTCGCAATAAAAGAGGCAACTAAGGATTGGAAAAATTATTGGGATATTATTGACGAGCGATGGTACAGACAATTGCACCAGCACTTGCATACTGCAGGTAAATAGCATCTATCATTTAAATATTTGTCTTTCGTTTAAGTATGGTTATATATAACTAATAATTATACATAAATATGTACTTCAGCATATTTTTTGAACCCCACACTTCAATATTCTGGAACTTGTGTGTATACTGATGAGGTGAGGCAAGGGCTTAAAGCTGTAATCAAAAGGCTTGAACCTGACCTAGAAGCACAAGCTCAAGCTCTCAATGAGGTACGCACAATTACTTGACATTTTTATAAATATTTACTTTGCCAAGTATAACAATTTTTTATTATGTTTGTTATTAGATTAAGTTATTTCGTGACAAGATAGGAGAGTTTGGATCTCCTCTTGCGAGGAGAGCAACAAAAAGCACTTTACCAGGTATTTTTTATTGTTTATTAGGTGTTATCATAATCATAATCTTTTCTGCATCATCAAAATTATTGTTTTGATTTTTTTTAAATATGTTGTACTAGCTGAATGGTGGATTAATTATGGTGATGAAGCTCCTCACCTTCGAAAAATTGCTATCAAAGTCCTAAGTCAAACATGCACATCTAGTGGTTGTGAAAGGAATTGGAGCACATGGTCATTAATACACACAAAACTTCGCAATCGTTTGGCTATGGCAAAGCTGCACAAGTTAGTTTATGTCCACTATAATATGCGACTTAGAGTGCGAAACATTCAATATAAGAAAGAGGATAATGATTATGATCTTCCTATTGATCTTAATCAAATATTCCATGATGATGACATTTTGGATGAGTGGACTCGAGAGAATGAGGCGCCTCTACTACCAGATGATACAGATTGGTTAGATGCAGAATTGGAGGAAGAAGATGATAATTTGACAATTAATGCTCTAAGGGGTGCCAAACAGAAAACCGTGGATGCACTGTCAAGACAACAAAAGGGAAAAAATGTTCAGATAAATCATGAAAGTGATGATAGTGATGAAACCAGTGATAGTGACGAGACTAATGACAGTGATGATGGGAATGATGATCAACCACCACGTGGTGGTGGTGGTGGTGGTGGTGGTGGTGGTGGTGGTGAAAGACATGTGGATACAAGTAGTCAAGACTATCATGGTAGTCATTATAATACTGGGATGTCGTGGGCACAAGGAGATGAAAATTATTATGCAACTCAAGATACAGACCATGGTTATCGTCCAGGAATAGAGGAGAAACGCCGTTTTTTGGCCGACTTGTCAAGTGCTGATGATCATTCCCATCCTAGTAGAACATTTAGGGAGGGATATAGAAGTGTTGATGAGCACATGCAAAGTTTAGGCCTAGGAGAATACCAACAAAGGTGGCCTAGGGAGTATTTTGATAATATGCAGAGCTACTATGGCAGTAATTTGTCCTCTCGCACCCACTCCCGTCGCTATGATGATAGAACCCATGATAGTTCTATTGGAAGACAAAATAGATATTATGATTCTTCATCCTTCGATAGCACTGACCATGGATATCGGGAATTTGATCATGGATCGAGCAATACTAGTGGCAGGCATAGTCAATTGGAAGGATTCTCTGAATACGCATGCGATAGATATCATGATCATTTTTCTTCCAGAAGCATTGGACATCGTGGACATGATTATGAATCTTCTTCCAGTAATAATAGCAGCATTGGTTATCGAGGTTTTGGATACTATCATCATGGCAATGAACCACTGCCATATGCACAACCATCTTATAATCCCTTCTCATCACATTATTTTGGTTATGATTCAACTAACCAATCTGCAAATCCTCGACCTGAACCTTCTAGTGCCTATTCTTCATTTTATCCCCACATGGAGGGTCACTCATCTAGCCAGTTTCATAATTCTTCTGAAACAGATAATAATGACTTTGTACCCCCTCGTCACTCCACATGGTACTAGTGATGAATTAATTTTTGTTGTAATTATTTTTATCTTTATTATGTTGTACACTTGCTTTTTTAATATTTATGAGCTTCGCTAATTTAATACAAAAATATATAATGGCATATTATAAATTATTATTGGACATACCATAACCATAGCGACGGTGCATATCTTCTTCATAACTAGCCATTTTACGACTTTCTCTCATAGCATTCCTCAATTGCTTTATTTCCATTTGGGACAAGCCTTCTTCATTGATATAGCCACTATGAAATTCATCTTCATCTCCGCTACTATTTTCACTATCAAGTGCATATTTATCCATGGTTTCTTCTCGAATTGCACTTATAGCTGCTTCTTTCTTTTTTTTCGTTACATCTCTAGCAATTTTAGATTCTTGAAGATGTTTTCGGAGCATTTGTGATATGTTTTTAGGGGCTTTTATATATGGTTCCACATTTCCCGACACATGTGCAATATGTTGTTTTAATCTTGTTATTCCGCCATTGATAACTTTGTTGCAATATTTGCATTTTATAGTTTTCCGACCATCACCTATAGGATCACCAAAATCCCAACCAATATCTCGTTTTGGAGCCATTCTAAAATATACACAAAATAAAACATTAGTAACAATATTAATAAAATGTCAGAACAAAATAAAGACAAATATAACATCTAACTAAATAATTCTAACAATCTCATTTGAATAATTATAAATATAATAATATTTAAAATTTGAAATAAAAAAAGAAAAGAAAAGAAAAGAAGAAGTAATCAAGTAAGCATACCTATCACCTTTCAGGACACCAAGGTAAAAAGCCTTAGACAATTGATATTTTTGTGTAATTATAAACACAATAATTTTTTATTGTGAAGGAATGACACCTTTATGTAACTTGACACAAAATGGTTTGAGATGAACCACTTTTATAGGCGCAACATTCCTTGCTTTCTGATTGAAGATTCTCACATGCTGAATTACCATTCTGCAGGCATGATTTTTTCTTTCATATACTATATGATTTAAATGAACATTCACTTTCTCGTGAACCAAAGTACTTAATAATTTGATTTGTACAGTAATTTCCACTACCAAATGCCCAACCATAGTCCCCACCACCCATCACCACATTAGTCATCTTTTAATTTCTACCACCCAATGCCCAACCCCACCACTCAACACACCTCACGATTTCTCAATTTTTTCAGCATTCCACACTCCACAACACCATTCACAGCCCCACATTCATGCCTTTGTCAACAGTTTCAGCAGCCTTTGTTTTTGTCAACAGTTTTCAGTACCATTCAGCAGCTTTCATCAGCAATTTTCAGCAACTTTCATCAACAATTTTCAACAATAATGACAAAGTTTCAGCAGCCTTTGTTTTTGTGAACAGTTTTCAGTACCATTCAGCAGCTTTCATCAACAATTTTCGGCAGCTTTCATCAACAATTTTCAACAATAATGACAAAGTTTCAGCAGCCTTTGTTTTTGTCAAAAGTTTTCAGTAGCATATTGAAGGCTTTGTCAACAATTTTCTGCAGCTTTCATCAACAATTTTCAACAAAAATTGTCAATAGTTTTCAACAATAATTTGCTGCATCTGCATAGAACCCGTTCCGCACTATCGTCTCCGTTCCGTTCCACCTTTCCGGACCGATTTATCGGTCCGGAACACCGTTCCGGCGATAAATCGGCCGTTTTTTCCCGTGCCGGTCACACATCCGTTCCACGCCGGTGCGATGGAACGCCAACTGCCGTTCCGGTTCCGTATCGGCCGTTCCGGCCGATAAAACGCCGATCCGGCGAACCATGCTCGTCACTCCACATGGTACTAGTGATGAATTAATTTTTGTTGTAATTATTTTTATCTTTATTATGTTGTACACTTGCTTTTTTAATATTTATGAGCTTCGCTAATTTAATATAGTTTGTAACATTAATTTGTAATATCCAAAATTATGTTAATTACTTTATATAAGCAAGAATTAGAGTTTTAAATGTTTTCATATTTTTCATAATTTATTTAAATTTTTGGAATAATTTAACAACAAAAATGTGCGGAACCCCCGCGACCGTTCCGCGACATTGCAATGGAACTGGAACCTCACCCTCCGTTCCGATCCCCGCGACCGTTCCTGCGAACCATGCTCTCTACCCTCTACTTGCTTACATCTTATCTCAAATCACATTTCTTATGATTCCTTATCTCCATCTTATAAACAACTTGCCTTCTCCAACTCTACTCTTACTGAACCAACCTCACACCTTTAAACAAGCTAAGAAACTTCCTAAATGGAGAGATGCTATGGATGCTGAGTTAAAAGATGTAGAATTCAATAATACATGGAAAATCACTCCTCTACCCCCAAATAGACACTTTATTGGTTGTAAATGGATTTACAAAATAAGACACAAATGTGATGGCTTTATTGAAAGGTACAAAGCTGGATTAGTTGGTAAATGTTATAAACAACAAGCTTGATTTTTCTGATACATTCTTCCCTATTTCCAAACTTGTTACTATAAAATTGTTACTTGCTCTTGCTGCCACACAAAACTATCACCTTATTCAGCTGGATGTCTGTAATTCCTTCCTCAATGGAGATTTGCTTGAGAAAATGTATATGGATCTTCCTCTGGGCTATTCCACCAACAACATTAACTCCCAGGT
Organism: Jacaranda mimosifolia; assembly: GCA_018894105.1. Classification (NCBI taxonomy): domain Eukaryota; kingdom Viridiplantae; phylum Streptophyta; class Magnoliopsida; order Lamiales; family Bignoniaceae; genus Jacaranda; species Jacaranda mimosifolia. Next base: position 14,310,444 of record CM032132.1, on the reverse strand, counting down.
AGAAATTGGTTTGTAAGCTCAATAAATCTATTTATGGCCTCAAGCAAGCCTTAAGACAATGATATGCCAAGGTATCCCAGGCTTTGACCAATAATGGCTTTACTCAATCCAAATCTGATTATTCTCTCTTCACAAAGGGTCAAAATAATTCCTACGTTGCAGTTCTTGTCTATGTGGCTGATATTGTAATTACAAGGCCTTCCCTTCACTTGACGCCATCAACTCATTGAAACTCTTCCTCCAATCTCAGTTCAAGCTCAAGGATTTGGGTTCTCTCAAGTACTTCTTGGGTTTGGAAATTGCCAGAAACAAATCGGGTATTACATTATCTGAACGCCACTATGCTTTACAAATTTTAGAAAATACAGGTTTTTTGGCTTGCAAACCCACAGACACACCCATGGACCCCAAACAACAGCTTAGTTCCACCGATATAGAACATCTTTCAGACAGTACTCAATACAAAAGACTCATTGGCCGTCTCCTTTACTTAACTCTTTCTTACCTAGACATCAGCTTTGTTGTACACAAATTAAGTCAGTACATTGCTCAACTGAGACTCTAGCACCTTTAGGCAATACACCATCTACTCCGGTACATCAAAACCATCCTGGCCAAGGACTCTTTTTCTCGGCTGCATCCCCAATCCAACTCTAAGCTTTCTCTGATTCCGATTAGTACTCCTACAAAGATACTACAAAATCAACCACATGACTTTGCATCTTTCTAAGCCACTCCTTGATCTCCTGGAAAGCTAAAAAGCAAAATATAATTGCACGTTCTTCAACCAAAGCAGAATATCGAGCATTAGCGGCAACCACTTCTGAATTAATTTAGCTTAAACAACTGCTGAAAGATGTCCATGTTGAACTATCTTCACCAGCCTTGGTCTTTTGTGACAACCAATCAGCCATGCACACTGCTTGTAATCCCACATTCCATGATCGCACTAAACACACCGAAATCAACTATCATTGCGAAAAAATTGCAGATGCCTCCATCAAGCTCCTTCCATCAGATCTTCCTTACAGCTTGCTGACATGTTTACAAAGCCCTTACCTGCTCTGTTGCTCACTGTGCACCTCTCCAAGATGTCTGTCAACAACATATACAGTCCCTCTTGTAGGGGCATATTAGAGTCATAGCTATGAATATTTAGAAATACCATTGTATAGAAAAGATCTTAGTTAATTAAGTTAGTTAAACTTTTTGTTAGTTAGCTTAACCGCATTACTTAGGCTTCTCATTTCATGTATAAATATAGTTGATTGTAGCATTTAATGCACATCATTTTCCCTCAATTTCCTGGCTCTACACTCAGCAAAAATTTCTCTCTCCATGCATTAATACCGTTCAACATCAAGTCACCTTCCGACCCCCAATTCTAGTGTCTCCACTCACTTTCCGGCGCATCCTCATGCTTCATCACTAGCAAAACAATACAATCTACAATTTAGGTCTTCTATTCTAATATTAAAAGTCGTGTTGTTTTTATATTTAAAAAAAAAGTTCAAATCCTCTATTCTAATAAAAATTCATTCAGTCGTTATATGTAAATACTGATCCAAATTCTCTATTATAACAAAAACCCCTATGAAAGGGGAAGCAATATGAATAGCTCTCATTTTCCTAGAGAGATAGAAGAGAAAATAGGATGTTGATATCACATTTATTGAACAATTTTTATTTCTAGCCAACATAATTGGTTAATTTTGTGAAATCTAACTTATCATATAGGTTATAAGATAATAAAATTTAGGCAAAATTATAAAATTAGTCCTGTACCTATAGCCCTCTGGCAATTTAGCTAGGACTTTATTTTTTGGGGCAGCAAGATTGGTACACTAACTCCTAAAATTTGGCAATTTAAGGATAATTTTGGCCCGAATGTTATTTCCCACCGGCCCGATCCTACATGGCGCATGATGTGTTGTCGCGTGGTGCCACATCACATCCTCTCTCCCTATGTGGCATGTGGTGTGGCAACCTCTTCTGGCCATGTTAGCACATGTATTACACTAGACAAAGAAAAAAAAATGAAAATTTGCACAAAAAATCAAAAAATAAGTACACAAAAATTGAAAAAAGCAAAAAGATAAAAAAAATAGATAAATTTTGAAAAATATTTATATACTTATATCTATTCACGTATATAAACAAACATACACATATATCCCACTTGCTAAATTATCGAATTAAATGAATTGAGTCCTAAAAAAAAATTAAAACTTACACATCAAAATTTAAAATATCAAATATCCTTCAAATTTATAAAATTTTGTTTCATACAAATTTACCATCTAAAATTTTTTTAAAATCTAATTTATCACTTTAGGCCATATAATTTTAATAATATTAAGTTAAAATAGTAAACATATCTAAAAAAAATTTTAAAAAAATCTGTTGAATTTATTTATTAATTTAAAAATGAAATAAAAATTAAACAATAAAAATTTAAGTTTATCCTATTATCTATATAATTCAAAATTACACAATAATATTAAAATGATAAATACATCTAAAATAATTCTATTAAATATAAATATATTTTATTTATTAATTCAGATATACCAAAATAAAACTTAAACAATAAAATTTTAAGTCTATCCTCCTAACTATATAATTATAAATTACATTATAATATTAAAATTATAAATATTCAAAAATAATTCAATTAAAATAATTCAATTAGTATAAATAAAGAATTCAAATATTATAATAAGAAGAAGAAAAAAAAAATCCCCCGGGCCCCCCCCCCACCCCCCCCTTCCCCCCCCCCCCCCCCCGCCCCCTTCCCCTCAACTTGGCCTAGCGACCACATGCGTCAGGCTGTGGACACCATGCCCATGCAGCCAAGCAGATCTGGACAGTCCAGATCTACCAGCTAATGGCCTAGCCCATGGCTGCCATGGCCATGGCCATGATGATGGTGGGTGTTTTTTTTTTTTTTTTTTTTTTGGGGGAGGGGGGGCGGGGGTTTGGGGTCTATATATATAATATATATTATATATGTATATATATTTATGTATTTAAAATTTATATATGTTTGTATGTATACATTTTTATTTTTTTGGCTTTTTTTATTTTTTATGTTTTTATTTTTTTATTTTTTATATATAAATTTATTTTTTACTTATTATTTTCATATTTTGCTGAAGTGGCAGGTTGATTTGCTACGTCATTGCCACCCAGGAGAAAAGTAGGACAAGTTTGATGATGGGGCACCACGCGGCGCCACGTCATGCGCCATATAGGATTGGGCCGGTGGGAAATGACATTCAGGCCCAAATTGTCCTCAAATTACCAAATTTTAGGAGTTACTATACCAATTTTGCGGCCCGAAAAAATAAAGTCCTAAATTGCCAGAAGGCTATAGGTACGGGACCAATTGGTTTATTAAGAATTTGAAGTTCTTTCTTGCACTTTGAATAACCATATCAGAGGATTGGGGTCAATGAAATCTTTAGGGGTGTTCAAAATTGAGGCAATCCGAACAAAACTGATTAAACCAATCCAAAAAATTGAAAACAAAAAAAAAATGATTAAATTGATTTTTTTTGGTTCAAAATTGAAAATACCAAATGGTTGAGTTCGATTTTTGGTTGCCACAATTAAAACTGAACCGAACCGGTAGTATACTACTAAAATACTATCAAACCCTTAGTTTTATATTTTGTGATAAAAAATACTTTAAATTTTTTATATATTTCAATTTCTCTTCCACCCAAGCCCAACCGATTGCCCAACCCAATGGAAAGGAGAAAGAGAAAAACCAAAAAATCGAATCGAACCAAACCGAATTTGATTGGTTTGGTGTGGTTCGGTTCTCCATATTGAACCAAATCGAATAGTTGGTCTTATACCGAAGTTGATTGGTTTGGTTCAGTTGAGATTTTTTCCAAAATCAAACCAAACCAAATGTGAACACCCCTAAAAATCTTTATCTTTTTTTTATATTCTATAGGCATATTTTTCTTGAGAAAAATAAATGTCAAATTTATACTTGTTTTATAAGTTAATTGTTTGAGGATAAATGTTATTGTGCAATATAAAATGTTTTATCTTGGTCCAATAATCATAAGAAAAAAAAATTACAACTATAATTTCTGGGAAAATCAATTGGAGATAATTAGTGTAATTAAAAATCGTATATAACAATTATAACCAACAGTATATTTTTACAAATTTTATATTTTATTGTTAATTTTACGATGTGCCCATTTTTATCAATTGCACATACATTTTATAGATATAAATAAATATCATCCAAATCATAATTCTAGCATGATAAGAAATGAAAATATTTTGTAAAATATATTAATGTGCCTCTCACGTGCACTTCTACAATGATTAATATTTACATTTCTTATTATATCATGTGGAGAAAACTATAAAGGTACATGACATTATTATTTATACATTAGGCTCATATGTTTTCGGTTCAAACAGTTGAGAAGAACGTGTATAATAAATATCTAACTCAAAAAAGAAAAAGAAAAAATAGATGATAAGGTTGATGAAATTTTCACTCCAACAACAAAATATCTTCATTCTTCAGAAAGAGATAGGCCCAATAACCGAACTGAAGTACAATTTATCCTTAAAAGAAAGGTTCAGGGGTTGCATAGTACAAAAGATAGAGCATATTACTTTAGATACCCGTGATTCGTTATATTGAGGTTGTACTTCTTATATTGTATAGCTTTCGAAGGGAAAATCACATGGTTGCAAAGGTATATATAATAAATACGCAGCCAATCTCATTTTTGTCTGTAAGTTAGTTGTATCCTATTAAGAAATTTATGTATTTTATCACAAGATTGCTTAACTATATGTTATGGTTAATTTCTAACAGCATTTTGGGGAGATTTACAAATGACAAAAACAAATTACGGACGAATTATGAATCCATTTCTTAGTGAAGCATGTTGTATCATTATTAGGGGTGGCAAATTGGGTTTAGAACTACGGCTCCAACCCAACCTATTTAGTTTTGGGTTATGTTGGATTTAAAATAATATGAGTGGGTTTAGGTTGGGTTAGGCTCTAATGGTTTTAATGTGGATTGGGGTCAAGTGGTTTCAATTGGGTTATAAGTTCAAATTTGTGTGAAATGAGTTGAAGATGGGTTGTAAGTGGTTCAAGCCAATTTCATCCAAATTTTTATTAAAAAAAAAAAATGATCCACCCAAAATTAACATGCTCTTTCATTATTATATTCTTATTCAATTGTTAAATTCTCAATAAAAATTTCTATAAGTAACTATAATTTTTATATATAATTTAAGTTATAATTACTTCAACTACATGTCATAATTTATAGAATAAATACAGATATCAGTAAGGTCACAATTCTTTTTCTTTTTTTGAAAATAAAATCATCTTAAGGAAATAGCGGTAGAGGTTTATTATGAAATTTTTAAAATTTGTATTTAAGAATACCTTTCTTTCACTTATGAAATTTAATTGAAATGAGAGTTAGATTATAATAGAGTAAAATTGCAACTGAAAAGGGAGTTAGACAATAATAGAGTAAATGAGAATTACTAAATAATTAATAAGAATTAAGAATTCTCTTTTACTTATTCTAAAGTTTTAATATATAAATCATGCCAAATGAATATTGCGTTTGTATTTTGTAATTACAACTAAAGAATTTTAAATCACTACGATTTTCACTTTATTCATTATCTTCTTTTTGTTAATAATAATTAATTAACATACTTAAAATAAAAATAAAAAATCATAATTTAACAAAATAATATAGTAATATATTTAGCAAAAAATTATGATTTTTTTTTTTCAAAATTGGACCCGCCCAAACCCAACCCAACCCAACCCAACCCAACCCAAACCATTTTGAACCCAACATATAAAGATTCAACCCGTACCCACCCTAATCCTCCCATTTGCCACCCCTAATCGGTATTATGGAATGGTGTCTATGTTTATACAATAAAATTATATTCTTTTGTATATATTTAAATTATATTTTAAATGATATTAGATTGTAGAACTAGGAGAAAAGGGAGGTGCATATTGGGCCTCAAAGGGGTCTTCAAAGTGACAACTAGTACTATGTCTCGATGGCTGAGTAGTCGAGAAACCAGGATTGCTCAAAGAGGAACCTTAGCCTAGAGGTGTCAAAACGGGCTGGGCGGACCGGCCAAGCTCAGCCCGGCTCACAAAAAAAACCAGCCCAACTCGGCTCGTTTAATTTTTTAATATGGGTTGGGCTGGACCGGCTCGCTTGAAAACCCGTCTTGAGCTGAAATTTTCCAACCCGGGATCGGCTCGGCCCGCGGACCGTGAAGGACCATGGGCTAGCCCAGCTTGCGAGCTATGCAGGCTTGCCCGCTTAGCCCACAATATTTTTTTAATTTAAATTATAAATTAAAATTTTAAAATTTATAATTTTTAAATTACCAATTACAAATTATTAATTTTAAAACATTATAAATTTATAATTAAGAATGTATAATTTAATTTATTACTTTATAAATGTATAAATCAATAATTAAGAAATTTTAATTTTTAAATTATAAATTATAAATTTATAAAAATTATAAATTATAAAAAAAATTGAGAAAGGTGAAGACCATATTGCCTCAATTTGAAGAAGACGATGAAGAATGGCTTGAAACTGCATCCACCATCGAATCTCAATCCGAGAGCGATTTAGATCACTTGAGTGAACGATCGGTTTATCATTGGACATGTTTAGATGTTTAGATATTACAAAGTTGTTTATGTTTTTTTTTTTGTTATTATTATGTACTTTCATTTAGAGGTTTGGTCAAATCCACCTCTATGAAATTATTTTTTCTAAATTAATGATGGGTAGAGAGGTCCATGCCAAACCCCTCACCACCTTATTTGGTGGTGTTTTTGGAAAAATATAATTGATAAAAAAAATTAATATAAGTATAAATTTCTAAGTTTTTATAAAAATTTAAGTGTTGTAAAATATTAAAAATCACATAAGTATAAATTATTAAGTCTTTTAAAAAAGTATAAGTGTTGAAAAAAACATTAATAATCACATAAATATAAAAACTTCAAAATTTTAAATTCATTTTAAAAAAAAAAAAAAAACTCGCGGGCCAACCCGCGAGCCGGACAGCCTAGCTCAGCTCATATATAAACCGGTTCACCTATATAGTAGGTTGGTTTTAAGCCGAGCCGGACTTTTCAATTTTCAACCCGTCATGGTCCGAACCGTGAACGACCCGCGAGCCAGCCCGACTCGAATCGGGACCGCCATTAACCGCCTGTTAAACGAGCCGGGCTGGCTCGGGCCCGGCTCATTTGACACCTCTACCTCAGCCCATCCTTGGAGGGCAGTAGAATGGCTACTAGAGGTCTTATTTTTGAAACTACTAATAAGATTCAAAAAAATTTGTATTTTTATAATAAATTAAAACTAAAAACTTAATAGATAAAATTTAAAAAATATCACATAAAATAAATTACAATAAAAGGGATATATTTTTTCATAAGATCAATTTAATTACAATTAAGAAGTCGGAAATTTATTTCAATTCACTTGATGGCTCCACCAAGCTGATTCTATGAATAATTTAAATAGCTGTATGTTATATAAAATAATCAATAAATATAATCACGTATAAAAAGGAAAAATTGAATAACCGTTTATAAAAAGAAAAATTGAAAATATTGTATAACATTGAAAAAATTGATAGTTCGGTACTAGGTATGGAATGAAAATCATCACCACCATGATAAATTGAATTAAAAAAATAAATAATACGATTCGGCCTGTCCGATCAGCCCAAGAAGGACCGAACTAGCTAAGTAGCTCGTTTAAGACCGGCAAACTTAGTGGTCTAGGCCGGGCCAGTTCAGACGACCCAACCCAGATTAACACCTATAGGATAATAGGAGCATCCAAATTTGCTTCAATACCGACAGCCTGACGAGTTTTCCTCCTAAAGGCTAAAAGAAGCAGCCGAAACGCCACCTAGAGTAACTTTAAAGCTCTCCACAATCCACATCAATAATAGTTTTGTATACTTGGGCTGAAGAAATTAAAAATGAGTGTGTTGCAAGGGATGAACTAGCAGAAGCCAACATCTTGTCCTCCCCCTCCCAAGCTATTTCTTCCTTGGATATGAATATGTTTCCATATCAACAGAGAATAAAGGGCCACCTACACTCAAATTCAGCAGTTTCACCGGAAAAGGCCTCAAAATGGAAGAAATTAAAAGAACTCAACTTGTCAGTAATACAATGGTCTAAAGCCTTAATTTCAGTTGCATGCCATCAAGGGTAGGTCCACTTCCTCCAATCACCACAGAATGGAACTGCTTTGGAATGCACTGCACTAAGCAAAACTGCTAATTAGCAGCGTAGCGAGGGTCGTCATATGGCTCACCGGAGACAATATTGCTACGAGCCATGGGTTTAATTCACCTGCAAGATTAGATCCGTTGCAGATAGGCAACAACTGCACCAGTTAATTTAATACTATCTCATGAAGGAAGTCCGCGGCATGCAGGAGGATCAACTCATGAGTCAGCCGCCATAAGCCCTTCAGGACCAAGTCCTTGCTGTGCCAAAAATAAAGGTCGAAGCCTTTCCTTTATTTACAATTAAGCAACCTTCTAACCACTTGCATATCAGCTACAGGCTACATTGCAGAAGCTCACTATATATAGCAGGCTGGGCTTATCGGCTGCTCCTTTCACACAAAATTCAGGAAAATACAAGTGGATTCATAAATGGAGGAGCCAAAGTGGACCAGATACGCTTTTTACATCATTCGTAGTTCGAATTTTATCAATTAATAGATGGATACAACAACAAAATAGAACAAGGAACCCAAATTAGCCGATGAATGTCATAATAGGATCGGAGTACTCTGAAACTATAGACACATGCAAGCACGAGAATTGGAAAGTATGGATGCTGATTAGCAGTAGCTGCAGCTAAAGATACTCACTCTAGCTGAAGCTGTAGAACATTACGCGAGCAACGAGAATCTAGGAAAGTCCCAACACAACAGCTAGCCAAAAATCAGGGAGCAATGATCCATGTTCTTGGTGCCCTAGAGTTTTGAACATGGGGAGAGTTCCTGCAAATCCTTTTTCCGCAGTTACCTTACATTTTCACGTCATCCCACAACCTAAGCCACATATGGGTTTAACGGTTTGCCCCTACTTTTCTGTCTTGTTTCTTGTCCAATTAACCAACAGTCAAGGTCTCTACACACAGTGAAATCAACCCACTAAGACCCACTCGAGCATGAGACAGACATGGGATATTCGTATTATTAAGAAAAAGAGAAGCGAAAAGCTTCGAAAACCATTTCAAGTGTGAATAATCACCATTTTTAGCACTATAAATAAATAAATATGGGAAGAAGGAAAGTGTTGGTACACACTCCAAAGTCCAAAGTCCAAACCAAAACACTTGTCAATAACTATCTTAATCTTTATCTTACCTTTAATTTAGGTTCTTTGAAGTTAATTTCAATCATTTTTGTATGATTTCCCAATTTTATTGGTTTAATTTCAGCTTCCAGCAAATTTATTATTTATGATCAACTTTTTATTTACTAGCTTTCTCATCAATTTTTAATGTTTAGTTAAAACAACCTAGAACCAACAGTGTTCTTCCGTGAGTCTCAAAACTCACTGTCTAACTTCTTTAGAATAATCGCTTAATTTTGGCAATCGATTGAGTAAAACAACTGAATTACAGCAGAAAACAAACATTTTCACATCAACAACATGCTACAACTATCTTAACTGTTGGTTAATTGGTCAAGAAACAAGAAAAGTAAAGAGGTGATACTTTTTTGGTTTCAGTAACACAGTGAATGAAGGAAACAAAATGGTTTCGGTGACAGTGAATGCCGACGGCTTACAAGTTTTATAACATATTATGTAGAAGCGCAATTGGATTGGCATAAGTTACTGCACTGGACAGCCAACCACATTGTCAGCCTGTTCTGGACTCCCATGACAGTTTCACCGAACAATTTTAGTTTCCGATTTATGTAATATTGAAACAATAAAAATACAAGTCCTGCTTTCAATTTACTCCCTTCTAACCGAGTACAAAACCTATTGAAAAACACAAGCAAGAAGAAACTGGAGAGGCAGGGCAGAAAAAGATTTGAGTGGACCCTGCTGAGATTTACATTGGCTACCACTTGAACGTCTTGCACAAGACAGGTCACTGATTACATACTTCCTTCCCAGCTTGGAATCCCCCAAAAGCATCTCCATCCAAACTTTGCATATAAGAAACGAAAACCATTCTCTTCTACCAACAAATCATGATGTGTATTCAAATGGTTGTGGGGGTGCCGGCTCTTCATCAACAGCCATTGCTGAGGCAGATCCCTGCTGTCCAGCGGCTGATCCACCAGCATTTGATGTCGTTGATGAGGGTGTATCAGTTAGAGATAATTCTTCAGGTTCATTTGGACGCAGATCTTTCAACAGCACAAATCCAGAGGGTGCTGACTTAACTGGCACATATCTGCTTGCCTCGAGAAATTTGATAAACTTTTCTTGGGCAGGAACCACCCTGGCAGGGTTCGTCAAAATTTCAAATGACGGCTCAGGTTCAGCTTTCTTCTCTGCAGCATTGTCAACCTGACAACAGGAAAAATAGAAAATTCCAAAATCAGCAAATTTTGACAGTTAACACTATTTGAATAGCAAGACAAATGATCGCTAAGAAAGATAAAAATATATCAATAGTGATAATAATAATAAAATTAATAAAGTGCAGGGGCAGAAGTCAGAAGCAATATCGACCTGCATTGAATCCCCATCCTTGTCACTAGTTTTACCCTTTCCAGAACTTGTCTCTGCCTTCTCGGGTTGCTTCTCAGCCTCTTTCTTAGTAAGCCTGGCCTTGGCTCTTGCTGATGTTGATAAAACTGCTGTAGGTAGTTTAACAGCTGAAGTAGTAGTAGGTACAGTAGTAGGCTTAGGGTATTCAAACAATGATGGCTTTGCATGTGATAGGAACTCAAACTTTGGCACTTTGAGGTCATAGTTCAAGCCAATGAAAGCAGTTGGTGAAAATGCCAAACTAATGAAATATATAAGTGGGTACCAGTACCAAAACTGACTGAACACAGCAAGACCAACAACTGCAGTAAATTTATCATGTTTTGTCTTTGAAAGTAACTTGATTGTCACATTCCGCCCACCAGCATCTAGAATTCCAGAAGCTAAAATTGCACCCATCTTGCTCATTGTGTCTTCATGCTTATCGAGGATAATTTTTTCCAATTGTCGCCTGAGTATTTTTTTAAAAAAGGTAAGCTTAAGAGAAACGAAGCATAAATGAAGTGAACATTTCAATTAGATACAATACCTGAAAGCACCAACACGAGAATCACTAGCTTCACTGATCTGGACCATCACCATCGCCATTGCAATTAGAGCACCTTGACGAACAAAGTCTACAACATCTGACATCAAAGGCTCTAGCAATGATATGGCCTCACTAAGACCAGTACCTGCACACGAAATTCCAACTGCCAGTGCGGCACCATACCGAACATGCGGATTGTAGGACTCAGATAACAGAGAAACAATTCGAGGAGTCTGCATTTAAAGGAAGTCAATACAACATTAAAAATCAATGGACATTGAGATTTGCAAAAGCCACATAATCCACCAATGGATCATCTTCAAAGAGGGAAGAGAAAAATAACGGAAGAAAGGAAGAAGAATTCACCAACCTGTTCAGGATCAGAATACAACACAAACCCAAGGGCAAGAACAGCAGTCCGTCTGACATCAACACTCACATCAGACACGGCAAAGTGCAGCAGCTGACGTATGGCCTTATTGTTTGATGTTCCTCTGTATGCCAACGCCAAAGCATACATGCCACCATAACGTAATATAGGGTCTTGATCCCGAGTCATTTGCTCAATAAGTGTATCAGCTTCTTCCTCTCTTCCATAGACTGTCAGTGCTATCCCTAAGGCCAAACCCCTATAAACATGCCGTACCCAAATAAAATAGAGAGATAAAAAAATAAAGATAGCTACAAAATCATCTCCCGGCATCAGATGCAAAATGCAGTTTACCTAATAATCTTCTCATGCTGGGTTTCATGTGCATAAGCAAGCATTTCGCCAGCCTTCTCACTTGCAGTTCCAACCATGAGCAGACCCATACTAATTCCAGCAGCTTCACCAGCAACAGCACTATCAGTGTACAACACATTTTTTATGTCATCAAAAATGTCATCATCAGCAGTGCCCAAGGCAGCCAAACCAAGACCTAGGCAGGCACCATGCTGAATAACCTGCACCATCCAACAGCTCACAGCATTTAGCTACAGGTCATTTTATTGAGAAGCTGAGTGACAATAGAATAAATTCATTTGTTAAAGAAAGCATGGACCTCAACATTAGTGCTACGCAGGCTCTCACGCAAAAATTGTTTAATGCCCTCCCCATGGTTCGCATGAATTAAACCAAGAGCGTACAATGCTCCACCTTCAGAGTATGGACTTCCTCCACCACCAGCTCCACCCTGTGGCAAATAAGGTGCCATGAGGGATCTTCCTTGCTGCAGATGGCCTCTGTGGATGACCCCAAGTCCTGCCGTTGCACTAAATTTAGCCCAATTGGTAGCCCTACTCAGCCAATCCTGACAATTAAGATAAGGTTTAGCTACAGATAATTAAATAGGTTGACAGATGAGAAAAGTTATTAACTTCGTAGACAGATATTTACCAGATTCTCCCTAAGGAATGTATCGACAGTTGTTCCAGCATGCATAATAGCATTAGCATATATAGTTGCACTATGGCAGACACTATTTCTCATCTCGACAGATTGCTTTATTGTCTTAAGAATGAGGAGATCTGATCTGTAAGCAGACAAGAAATCACACGTGCATCACATTTTTGACCACTTTACTTAAGCATATGAAGTGAATTGAGTTAGATTTATCGTATTAAGATTCATTTTAGGATATAGCCTCACTTGTTATGACTGTATAGGAATTGCAGTGTTAGCTGTATTGAAGTCTCCCCAGACAAAATTCCTCTTATTTTTGTTAATCTCTCAGCATAAATTGCTTCACGGGGATCGGTAGTTGTGGTGCTATCTGCTTGAGTTCTCTCTGTCATTTGAACATCTTCTGATGCGACAGCAGTTCCACTTTGTGTAGGATCTGGCTGAGCAGACTCAGACGACGGCACAGGCTCTGAAAGCTGAGACTTAGGACTGGGAAGACGATCTCTCACCTTCAAAAGGAAAGCTTGGTGCTCATTCTCCACAAGATCAAAGGCTATTTGAAATGCCAATACTGCATCGTCCACATTTTCTGATCGTAAGAGTTTCTCCAATATGCTGGCGACGCCCTCAGGCTCATCTAAGAACATTAGGCGCTGACAAATGCTCAAGTAATCAGGAGATGGCAGCTGCTGATATACCTTGACTAGAAGACGAAGCACCTGCAGGAGAATCACAGATCAGACTCTATAGTTTCTTTATATATACATGTGTGTGTGTGTGTGTGTATTGCGGGGGTTGGGGGCCCCTCTGGAGCACATAAAACCCCAGATAAGGAAGTGACGAATTCAAAACAGAACCCAGGCAAACATCATCCAAACACTTATGAAGTTGTTCCAAGAAGGTGAAAATACAGTAGTCAAATGCTAGCATATGAAAAAAGGGCTATACATAAATGACTAGTTAAATGAGGTCACCTCACGCCGATATTCTCTTCGGTTGACAAAGGAATGCGAGACATCAATGCAATAATTAATTGTAGAATGAACATTATCACTCCTTATAACTGCTTCCTCAAGCTTATCCAACCGTCTGCATTCAATTGACATTCCTATGGCTTGTTGATATTTTCCATCCACTATACATCTGCAAACAACAGTGAGAAAAGGAAATATTATATCAGCAAAGAAACCACATTGCTAAGTTTGGTAACAGAAAGGATATTTTACTTACTTATCAAGCATTCTCTCAACAATTGCTTCCAATCTAGGATCAATCACTGCTGATTCATCATTTGTCTCAGCTGCTTTAGTCTTGAGGCTAGCATATTCGTCAATTGCTTTGGCTGAGTGAAAGAACATAACATAAGCTGTTAGAACCCTAAACCATGGAAAGCATTTCAATAAGACTACATTGCAACTTGTTTATGAATAATGTCTATCAACAGACCACTCTCATTTCAATTGAAACAAAGTGAAGTATTGCAGCGTAACAATTACACAGCTCCAAAGGGAAAGATGAGCAAATAATTCTTACCAAGAAGAGTATGAACATAGTCTGAATCCTCAGATACATCAAAAAGAGGACCAGCTCCCAGGGCATAAGACAACGAGTCATTAAGTTCACCCAAATAATAGAATACCTGAGGATAGAACCAACAATAATTTGTAAAGAACAAAACAAGATATAAAACGTTTAAAAAAAAGATCATAATCAATGATTTCCCTACAAGTTATCATTTCAGGTAATCAATAGATAATTCACATCATTCTTTTTTCTTCTCTTTTTTTTTTCCTTTGTGTGTGTGTGTGTGTGTGTGTGTGTGTGTCATGGGGGTGGTAGTGGATACTAAAGGTATGTGGCAAGCATTAAAAAATACAACAACATTCAAGAAGCAAAAGGCCTTCGTAACAATTTACATCGCATGCATAAAACATGCAAGATAGAAACTCTTCACAAGATTGCTTCCGGTACTAGGGGTGCATTTGCATAATTGAATGAATATTTGGAAACATGACTTGTTGAACCCCACAAAGATAGCTCCAACCAGGTTAAGGCTCCATCAATAGCTAATAGAAAATTTACGGTAAAACAGATACCTCTGGTAAGATTGTTTTTTTAATATTTTAAGAAAACCTATATATCATCTTCTATAAGATATGACTGGAAAAAACTGCTATTAATCCCAAGATAACTTATTTATCAGCCACAGCAATTTCATCATCCAAAGTAACAATGTGAAAAAAAAAATTCCGTATCTCTAATATGTAATTCACAGCAGAATCTATTTCCAGTACCATATATATCCATAGGTGAATTTTATATAGTTTATCATTTATGCCGAGATGGTGCAAATATTCTTCAGTTATGCAGTTGTGTTTGTAATTATCCCACTTGCATTGACAGTGATCATGTGCATAAATGAGTTAATTTTCAGTCCAAAAGTATGGTTTACTATTTGGAGCTTTGTGCTTAACAAATTCAAAGCTTAATTCTCAATTTAGCAAGTCTCCATAAATAATAATTGCCAAAGGTCCAGTTCTCTGAGATAGCAAATCCACACTCAACAAGAAACATATTAAGCTAAATATCTAAACAAATGTCTCATCATACCATTGGAGAGCTTAATTAAAGAAATATATGCTATTTCTCATACATAAGTAGATGAATTATCATGCCCAAACCAAATAAGCTGTAAAAACTAATCCTTTCGAATAGGTTAGAGCAAACAATTAAGTTTCAGATGCTAAAGGGAGAACCTTCATTGTATTTTCATTTACTGAATTATGAAGTCATTAAAAAAGAACCACACTATAAATAGAAGGAACACAGAGAAATGGTCAAGTGAGAATCATTTTGTTGAATTATCTCTCCACTAATTTGACTCAGTTAATCATGTGGGGAAAACATCAGTCAATTATTTGAGGCATGTATGCATACCATCAATTATATCCCCCAACATGGACAAATAGGGACTCTAAAAACATTTTGAGGAAAATGCATGCACAATTTCAAGTTCATTAACAGTAAGTAGCTAATACTTGCAGAAGAACTAGAAACGAGACAAAATAATTCAGCAAATCATCTACAGAAATCTGGAGATAATAGTAGTTCACATGATAAGAGAAGTACTTCAGAACTTCCCCGATAAGCAAATACTTCCAAAAATATTGGCCCAGAAAATTGATGTTAATAAGGGCAGCACTCCGTAATCATGTTGAACATAATGAATATACATTTCTAATGCATGCTAAGCTCAATAATGTGATCCATTCCTCTAGCTGTGGTCAAAAGTCACTGAATATTCATCACTATTCAATTAGGTCCAAAGAAGAATACGACACAAAGCTTTTGTTCTGAACTAGTTAATACTCATTTAAAGTGCATAAGTTTTCTGTAACAACCCATTTTAAAGTAAAAAACAGACTGCTCCAAGAGATAGTCAAAGGATGCAGAAACTGGCAACAAGAAAAATGTTAACAAACAAGGGAGTGGCCATGGTTCAATTTGGATTTGGGGCACCTCGTCCTATTAGGAAACACAAACTCCTTAAATGAAATAACATAGAGACACTTCTTAATGGACCAACTGACCAAGCAGTAGACAATCAACTCAAATCAAGCACACACAAAAAAGACAAACATAAGACAAATCCCAAAGTAGAAGAATAGCTAAATAACAAAACACAAAAAAAATACATTTTTACCTTTGAAACAAGCAAGGCAGCTAGCTGCCTCTGGTCAAACTCTTCATCTTCGTACAAACTTTCTCTGCAGTCAAAACAAAAGGAGAGGATTTATTATGCATTAAAAAGTCAAGTTTATAAACAAATGGACATGAGCAAAATTGCTAACATTAAGCATAAATGAGGAATCATAACAAGCTTACAACCATATAATCAACTAAACAAAATATCTCAGAAAAGATTTCAGGACGTTGAGTAACAATTTCCAAAAAAAACAACAGATTTTCAAAGAGAAATAGAGAGTAGAATTAGGGATCTATTAAACCAGTCATAGCAGACAAGCAATAACTCAAGCACTGTAAAAATGGTTGGGTGGAATTTAACTAAGCAGTTTTAGCCCTACGTATGTGCATGATACACAAATCCTCTAGTTAAAAATAAGCAAATTGAAATATGAATTTCATGCATAATAACTTATACAAATTAAGCTTATAAATACAGAAGTAGGCAAATTAAAGATAGGAATTAACATCAGGACATTAAAGATAGGAATTAACATCAGGACCTTCTATTCAATTTGAAAGCCCAATTAACCACGTCTGCCCCCTCCCCTCCTCAATAAAAACAAACTTTAAAAAGATTTTATTTTGACCCATCAAATAAACTAAAAATGCATTCTACATCATTATTCCCCAACAACTTAACTTCCTGCTATCATCGCCTATCCTTTCTTCTTGCAAAAGTTTAGCTTTCCTACGGAGCACAAGATTCAAGGTCCATGATTCGAGCAAGACAACATTTTAGCTCTCTCCACAGTCTCCACTTAATTTCTTGCAAATGTTTGCCAATTCTGAATCGGCAACCACCAAAACAACAAACTCCAATCTCACACCACTTCAAGGACATCCATACTATAAAAACTAACTAAATAAAACTCAAAGTTTCCCAACTGTAATGTTAATGAACTCAAATTGCTACACAAACACAAAAGCACTCAAAGTTCAACTCAATTTCCCAACAAACTCTGACCTTTCCCAAAAACCCACATCACCAAATCCCAATTTGAAAGATAACCCCCAAATATAAACAAAAAACAAAATTCTAGCTCAAAAGGCATAATTCATATGTAAAGAAAACACTGATGAAAAGAGAGATTACATAATAGGGACCGAGGTCGAGATCTCCGGCCAGAAATAGTCAACAAAAGCATTGAGATTGGAAAGAGCGTGTAGCTTCAGCGCCGGGTGGCTTTCATTCAGCATCGCCAGTAGCCCCCCTGCTGAGCTGACCATTGTCGCCGCCACAGCCATTGTAGGTAGAAGCCAAGAAAATTAGGTTTCGATCTAATGAGATTTGGGGTTAGGGCTTGTGGAGCGGATACCTAAACCTTTGGGAAACGAAGATGGGAAGATTTCCGTAAGTTTGGGCAGAAGAAACAGAGCCAAAAGGGAGTCGTTCGTTTTGATTTTTATTTTGCTGGTTATGTGTTGAGATTTCTTGGAAGAAGGGCAAAGTCCCAACTCAACAGAACACTTTTTCTTTTCTTTTTCCCTTTTCTTGTTTTAAATTGTTAACTTTGTTGCTGCTAGTATTTTCTAATTGTTTCTTGGGCATCTTATTTAAAAATATCTAAATCTACTCACCCTTTAGGATTCAATCTCCACCCATTTATTTCTTATTTTAGACTTCATATTTAAAGTTTCAATTTTAACTTCACTCTCCAACCATTTAAAATGACGGAAATGGCCTCACTTTAATATTTTTTTTTTCCTTTCCTTTATTCCTAAACCCTATTGTCCGAAACAGCTCATCTCTCTATCACTTTCCCGTCTGTTTTCTGTTCAACTCCCGCCACGGATGCAGTGCTTCTTTCTCCTTGTTTTTTTTTTCAATATTTGCAATCGACTACAATATATTAGCACGAAACAGGCCTACTTTGTCTCCATTGTCGCATAGTAAAGCAACATTATAATCTTTCAGGAGGAATAGTTATTTTAAATTTTTTTTAGCCTAAAAATGTTTGGGTACTGGGGAAGAACCTCAAATTAAACTGTTAGGGAGTTGTATGTACAATGAGGAACTGTATATCATGTCTATTTTTCATAGCATGACTCTAATGGAATCTTTACCCTCAATTCCACACAATCCAATACCTTGCTCCATATCAAAAAATGCATGTGACTTTGAATGCTGACGAGGATGTGTCCAACATGATTTGCTTGCATTTGTACTTAAAGATGACCCTAGTTGACATGATGGTTGTCCGAAAAAGTGAACCTGGTCGACGGGGAAGGCAAATTAGCTATACAAGCAGGTAAATACTTTATATCTTCGATTTCGTACTGCATTTATTGTTTAGCATACTTCCATTGTCCCAATTTGTACCTCTTTCCATTATTTGTTATATGCAGTTGTCTTATAAAATACTAACTCTTATGTGTTCTAGTACTTAGGTTTTCTATGTTAAAGACTGAATTTGTTTAATTTAGTACTTGTGCTCTTCTATGTTGAATAATGTGTATGTTGTTTTAGTACTTAGGCCTTCTATATTAAATACTAAATTTGTTCATTTCAATACTTCGATCATGTATGTTGAATATTAAATTTTATGATTATTCGGTGCTTGCTCTTTTAAGTAAACTAGTTTATTTGTTCATTTCAATACCTAGGTCTTGTATGTCAAATACTACATTTGTTTTTTTGTTCTCTGCTTAGTTTTTTTTAAATACTGGATTAAGTCATTGTAGTACTTATCTCCTCCATTTAAGTACTTAAATTGTTTATTTAAGTAGTTCGTTCTTCTATGTGAAATATTGATATTGTTTACTTAAATACCTAGTTATCTTCTTGTTGAATACTGAAATTGTATAGTTGAGTACTTACACACTGATCTTGCAACACTTTATTGACAATTATTTGTATTTGACTATGTTATTTTTTTGCAATGAACACCCATTTAGAAATAAAATAGAGGACATTTCCTCCACAAGTGAGTCACAATATGATTTAGCATCACAAAGGAATTCAATTGATGCTTGGAGTCATTGCATCCATAGAGAGGGGCAAACATTCTAGGATGCTGAAGAGTTTAAAATTAAACTTAAAAACTATGATTTTACCATTAAAAGGTCCTTTATATTTATGAAAAATGATTCCACAAAGATTATAGTAATTTTGTAGTGATAATAATTGCAAATGGAGAATATATGCCTCAAGGTATGCATAGTTCGAAGATGCAACATGGAACATACATGTAATGAGGGTAGTCTTTGGACGATGGGATATCCTAAAGTTGATTCTGCTTGGGTTGCTAACGCAGTGAGAGAAAAATTGAGAGGAGAGCCTTGTTACCCTATCAACCTAATGAAAGATATTCATATAGAATTTGGTGTAGAAATTCCATATCATAGAGCATGGTTGGGCAAGGAAATAATATGCATGATATTCATGTGGTGGACAAGGGACCCTTTGATAAGTTGAGATGGTATTGTAGGGCTGTGAAGGAAATAAATCCTAGAAGTATTGCGGATTATGAGATTGACCCAATGACCCTAAAATTTCAACTATTATTTATCTGTTCCACAACTTGTTTGGTTGGCTTTCTCAATGGATGCAGACCACTAATTTTCTTGGATGGAACTCACATTAAAAATAAGTATAAAGGATGCTTACTTAGTGTTGTCACAAGTATCCCAATGATGATCTATTCACATTAACCTATACAATTGTTGATGTTGAAAATGATACTAATTAGGAGTGGTTCTACTTGAAGTTGAGGAGCATTTTAGATTCTCACTATAATATAAGGTTCATAAGGTTCACTTTTTTATCTGACCAACATATTAGGCTTCTTAAAGCCATCCCCATTGTATTTCCTAGTAGCCATCATGCAGACTATTTGAAATACTTGGTGGACAACTTCAAAAAGCAAGTAAGATTTTTTTGTGTTTTATTAAAAATTATGTTATGATCTAACTTAATGTTCATGTAATAGTTCAAGAAAGCTAATGATCATACAATTTTAATTTCAGGTAATGAGAAAATACCCCCTCCACAACAAGAAACACTGGGCATATGTTTTCATGAAAGCTGCATATGCTCCAACAAGGCAAGAATATACTCCGCACATAAACAACATGGTGGAGTCCATGCCTCTTGCTAGAGAGTTCATCATGCAATTAGAGCCCCAATGTTGGGCAAATTCTTTATTCGATGGTGATAGATGGGGAGTAATAAATGACAATCAAGCGGAATGTTGGAATAATTGGGTTAAACAGGTATGATTTATGCCTATTGCAGCTATGGTCGATCATATACGTAAACAAATCAAGGTTATGATGTGTGATCGACGAGAAGAATCTAATAAGCTTACTAGAGTATTATGCCCGAAGCTGGAGAAAAAGCTAGCAATAAATTATATGGCCTCTCGTACACTGAAAGTGGATAGATCTAGTGGTTGGAACTTTGAGGTTAGTGATCATGACAAATTATATGTTGTGGATTTGCAGAACTGGAGTTGTTCACGTCAGGCATGGCAAGTTGATAGAATGCCTTGCAAGTATGCTTGTGTGTGTATTAAGTCTAAGTCACTATTGGTGTATGACTTTACTGACCAATACTGTCGGGTTGGGATGTATCAACAAGCCTACAAACTTGTACTTAACCCTATACCTACTTTTAACCTAGACATATTCTAAGCGGAGGAAAAACCAACCCTTTATGCACATGATGTGATACCTCAGTCATAGAATGACATAGAGATTTCCATCTCAAATTGATATTCGGGCAATGAGGTGTAGGCAGTGTGGTAGAATCAGGCATAACCGTTGTACATGCAAAGAAGCTACGACTAGTTAGATTAGCTTGACCTTATTGCTATGTTTGTTTACCATTATTTTGCATATATATGCTTGTTATACCTTCTTGTCATTACTGTGTAATATCTTTTTTATTTATTATTAATCTGCAAGAAGAGAGTGTATGAAGAGGATACAATTAATGTATGAAGGATAGCACGGTGCTCAGAGACTAAAGATAGATGCTAAGATTTGCTTTTTTGAAGGACATGTTAGATTTAGAGTATTTGGATCATTTTGTAATAATATTAGTAGACCTTTTGTTGGAATGCTTGGTATTGCATGTAATATAATAAATATCATTTTTTATTAACAATGATACTAGATATCCAAAAAAAAGTACTCAGTTTACGCACTTATGTACTTCAGCACTGTGTTTATGTACAAAAACTACACTTGTTATGTACTTATAATAAGGGGCTTTGTACCTGCTTTTTCCAAAGAACAAGTTTAACCTCAATGCAATGTGTGTAGCAACCCATAAGTGATAGTATGCGTTGGAATATTTAGTATTGCATGTAGTTTAATATATCATGATTTTTAGATACTATACCAAATCTATCGGATACTTTAAATATAGATAAAAATACCGTTTTCTATTAATAATGATATTGGATATCTGGAAAAAAAAAAAAAGTACCCAATTTAGGCACTTATGTACTCTAGCACTACATTTATGTACTAAAATAGTTACGTACTTATAATCAAGAGTTATGTACCTACTTTTCCAAAGAATGAGTTTAACCTCAATGCAACGTGTAGAGCAACCCATAAGGGATAGTACGCGTTGGAATGTTTAGTATTGCATGTAGTGTAATATATCATAATTTTTAGATAATATACAGAATATGTTGGATACCTTAAATGCAGATAAATATACCATTTTTTATTAACAAGAATACTAGATATCTGGAAAAAAGTACATAGTTTAGGCACTTATGTACTTCAGCGCTGCATTTATATACTGAAACCACACTTGTTATGTACTTATAATCAGGGGTTCTATACTTGCTTTTCCAAAGAACGAGTCTAACCTCAATTCAACATATGGAGCAACCCATAAGTATAAATCACTTAACCTATCATCACTAAATGAGTCCTGGGTGCAATACTTCATGGTCTTATGGTCATGCAATGCCCAAATTAGGCTAAACAGAAAACAATCCCTCATACGCTCAGAATAATACTGAAAATCCAAAAAAAAGTACCCAGTTTTAGCACTTATGTACTTGGGGACAGGTGTTATGTACTTACTTTGACTATCTTGTGTACTTGTGGTAAGGGGTTATGTATTTGTTTTTCCAAAAGCCAATTTTAACCATAATTTCACGGGTGGAACAATGCATTGGTGACCTTATAACTTCAAATACATGATTTCGTGAATAAATGATCGTGATAGTACGTGTTGGAATGGTAGGAGAATGCAAAGACCCATATCCCAGCACTTGTGGTGTCATTCTTACTAGTATAAAGCACTGACGCATGAGGCAAAAAAATCACAACGGCATCCCCCTCCTACACTACCAAACCTATCATCACTGAATGAGTCCTGGGTGTAATACTTCATGGTCTTATGGTCGTGCAATGCCCAGATTAAGCTGAATGGAGAACGATCCCTCATACGCTCAAAATGATACTGAAAATCTAGAAAAAAAATACTCAGTTTAGATACCTATGTATTTGGGGACAGGTGTTATGTTCTCACTTTGACTATATTGTGTACTTGTGGTAAGGGGATATGTACTTACTTTTCCAAAAGCTGATTTTAACCACAATTTCATGTGTGGAACAACACATTGATGACCTTATAACTTCAAATGCATGATTTCGTGAATAAATGATCGTAATAGTACGTGGTGGAATGGTAGGAGAACACAAAGACCCATATCCCACCACTTGTGGTGTCATTCTTACTAGTATAAAGCATCGACACATAAGGCAAATGAATCACAACAACACCCCCTATACCACCAAACCTATCATCACTAAATGCACTCAGAATAATACTAAAAATCCAAAAAAAAAGTACCCAGGTTTGGCACTTGTGTACTTGGGCACATAGTTTATGTACTCACTTTGAATATGTTGTGTACTTGTGATAAAGGGTTCTGTACTTAATATTTTGCTTTTTTCTAATGAATTCTTATTGTTCTGTACATCTTTTGCGTCTTATATTTTCTTTTATATTGATTTCTCATTGTACAAATTACCATTTCTGAGAATATGGCACTACGTAACATGTAACGTGTCATTTCCTAAATAAATAAAGGACCAAATTCACAATAATATCTATATACGAAAACTCGCTTCATCAAAATAATAGCTATCCAAAATCCCACATCTAACCACGTTCTTGTTCTCATCTATAGTGCAACTCATAGCAATAATCAAACAAATAATATTTGGTCAATATACTAAGAATACAAAAAGAAATATTGCATCACTGGAGACTAGGTACTAAAACTTTGTATCAACATGCAGCAAGCCATGCTGATGGCTTAGAATCGTAGCAGTTATATGTGCCCTATACGTATCAATGGAACATAAGTTTGCATAGTCCCAAAAATCTTTTTGGTTCCTCGCATAACATTTTGCCCAAAGACATCAATAAACTTTACAGTCCAAGTTGCCAACTTGTTGGCGGCAGTAACCATATTGTATGTCCCCTTTCCAGCATCATACCCTAATGAATGCCTAAGGTATCATATTATAAACTTACCCTGTAAAGCGTACTTATAACATCGTTTATTGTAGTTTAAAAAACTTGTTTATATGCATACTTTTAAAAGATAAGGAACTTACATAAACTCTTGTTGTTGCTTTTGACATAGGGGACCAAGCAGAGTTCATCTATATAAACTTCTTTGTAGATGCATCAAAAATCAATAGGAACCAGTATAACTTATACACAATTAGGAAAATGACAAACCGGCACTGGGTTAGCACATCCAAATTGAGCTGCTCAAGCATCTTTTGTACACTAACACTCATTTCCTTAAGAAACATTGGATATTGTTGTGGCTTTATTGTAAGTTTCTTGTTCTATGTCTTCAATTTGTTCAATATTGCAGTCTACAAATTATATTGGTATTAGTAGTCATTTTGACATGTAGAGTGCTGAATATTTTACAAATTATTTATTAGAACAATGGTAGACATACAACACATTCCGTGTCCACATGATGCATTGAAAGAGCTGCTGCAAAGTATCTCAAAGTAACAATCAATCAGATCACCCCTCACCTCATTTCCAAATAACAAATCACACAAAATATCTCATCTGATAAAGTGGTCAGGTCCCTCCCAAATAATGACACTACAAAACAAGTCAAGATTATCAGTTAATAGAACCTTAAAATGTTTAATTAAAGGGAAAACAAGTATAAGAGAATTTTTACTCCAAATTAGGTTGAGATAGAAAGAAATTAATAATGCTTTGTTGTGTGTCAAGAATGTCATTGCGCCATCTATAATCTTTTTTTAATTGAAATTTAGTTTGGTGAATTCCATAACCTACAACACCAACATCTTTGTACACAACAATAGCACCTTACGAGAAATATATAATTTTCATTAAAAAAAAAGAGGCAATATTCTTTCTCAGTAATTTTAGTAATCAACAACCAATTTACAGTACTTTTTGTTTACAATTCTGGTACTTTTACAAAGAGATCAATTACTAAACATCAAACACCACAACATTAAAATTCATTTCTTCAGTATCAGTCTTCTCATTTTCAGTATGTTGAGCTACTTGTCAAATTCTTTAGTTGTACCTTGGTTCGCCTCTACAACTTTTTTCTTGGAGGCCTTTCTACCTCTCCCACTGCCTCTATGGGCGCCAACTTTGTTTCTCTTTGATAGTGCAGAGGGGAAGTGTGAAAAAGTCTTCATCTTTTCTCTTTCTCTTCCAATCATTTGTTGTTCTCACACCTCGGACAATAGAAGAGGTATGATCATGCTTTTTTTTTTCCTTCGTGTGGAATATCATCTTCCTCTTCTTTATCCCCCTCAACATTAGCATCACAAACACCATCACCATTATGACCGTTATGACCATCATCACCACCACCGGGAGTCTCAAACTCATCACTAACAAACTCCAAGTATGGTTTCTCATAACTGTCTTAAGCACCAGCACCAACAACATCATCATCACCACTGTTCTCTTCTTTATCTTTCTCATATTATTTGTCCTTCTCCTTATCGCCTTCATTTCCTTTCCTCTCCAAAATTTCAATTATCTGCTTCAACACTTCCACTTCTTCATTTTTTTGCCTCAATTGAGATTCAAAACTTAAAACATCATAGCTTGATATTGAAGGAACCTACACAAAGAGTACAAAATTATTACTGTAGTAACAAAATAAACTTCAAGTAGTAATCATGTGCATCTAAATAATTACTCGTATTGAAACAACAAGTTTTTCCTCCTCAGGAAAAGGATAGATAGACACGATCTGTTACAATAGAATTTACACATTTCTTTCAAATTTCAAACTCATAGGGAATCATTTTAAACATAAACAATAAACTTTTACCTTTTCCCTTTTAATTTGCTTAAGAGCTTTCTTTCAATCAACCACATTCTTGGGGATCTTGCTGTCAGCCCACCAAAAGAACCGCGAGCATGCACGCAAGCATTTTGGTTTCTCTAACGAAGAAATATGCTCATACAGCTATCACTGTCATCCATAAAGCAAAAACGTATAGCTATTTACAGTAAATGACAATAATTTTATAATTTAAAGATTCAAAGACACTCACTAAAAGATCAACTGTACCACCACCAAAATATTTCTTCCGCTGCACCTCGTCCATATCTCCTCCTACATGATTTCTCAGTTCTTGAACTATAAAGTTGTATGCAGCCTATCCCCATGCATACAACCCAACGGAAGATAGATCATCAACGTAAGGGATAACAGAATGAGGAGTGCAGTAGTTGCTCATTGGAAACAAAAATACAATTAAAAACAAAAAGTATATACCACCTAACAAAATCTTCAATATCTTGATTACTATGTCCATCCACAAATTCTTGTAACCTTTTAAATATTTGTACACGATTAACATTTGAAAGTTTTTTCAAAAACAAGCAATCAACAATGTCTGACTTCATCTTTAGATTGACATCCACAAGGTTGCCCCACATTAGACAACCCCAACACTAAACAAAACTTTGGCCCTTGAAAAAGAATTTCAATGTCTTCACCGAAGACAAATGAAGTCGTTCATACGTTGAATCGTCTAATGATCGCTTGAGCTCTATTGAAGCCATAATAACTCAACTATGGCATACTATAAAATATATAGAATGTGATTTCTTTAAGGGTCTGTCTATGTCAGAACCCAATTTTAGGTTCCAACTCCTTCATTGCCGTATAAAAATATGCTGGGGAACAATGACAATTTGTTTCTAATCCCATTACTGCAAATACAAAAATAATGTAAATAAATACTATAAGCATCTCCATATATACTTACATTTAAGGTTTTCATACTGAAAATGTAAACGAAAAAAAAAAAACTAAAATAGAGTACTTTGTACCAGATATACATTCATACAGTACTAAATAAATTAATGCTATGTTTTTCTTCATGAACAATAGGAAATGACTAAACATGTTGTAAACCTTTCAAACAAACTATATTTTGAATATAAGCCCCAAAAATTGTGCTGCCAACATACCTTATATTAATTCTATTATAAACCAACTCAATTATTACAAAATTAAGGTAATGTTTAACTCAAAACAACTTTTATAGCAATTAAGACATAAAATTTAAGTACAAATTACACTATATCAGGTTTGGACAACAAAATAATAGGGTTTTTGAATACTATTCATTTTAGTACACAAAATACTACTTTTATGTACAAACAAAATGAACTCAAGTATGTTTTCAATAAAAATGCGTATATAAATAGAGGTTTCAGGTATATTTCATGAACATATCACAAAAATAGTTACATACCCAGCATTTTAATAGAAAAATACCTTTTATAATCTAATGGAAGTATGCGAAATGAAATAAAATCGATGGAACAAGAGAAAAAGATAAAAAGGCAGACGGGAATGCTTCAGACACCAAACAAGAGTCTTCAAAAGGCAGTCCATAGTGAATTGATGCTTCAGTTGAAGAGAGAAATTGGAGGAAAATGGAGAAGAAGGGATCAATCTAGTAGTTAAAAAAATATAAGAAGAGGAAATTAGTAAGAAGCATGAATGTGATTTCCATCAATTTTAGAGGTAGAGAGATGGGCGGCCATTCTTGGTAATTTTGTGTTCAAGTGGAGGTCAGTCTAGTAATTTTACAAGTGCTAGGGAGTGATTGCTAAATGGAAAGTGAGATTGGGGAGCTAAAACTCAATTTTTTTATGTGGGGACTAAAAACAAAATTGAATATGGGTTTAGGGATTTTAAGCCAACTAACCGTTGTTTCTTCCATCTTCATAATAAGAAAACAAAAAAGAAAAAAAATTGAACTAATAAAACCCTTTTAAGGAAGAGAGAGAGAGAGAGAGAGAGAGAGAGAGAACAATAAAACTATTCATTAAACTATGTTCATGACCAAATTAATGTTATACATAGTTTGCATCATTTAAGATTTGACTATTGTGTTCAATTTTTCATGTCTTATTTCTCCAACTTCTCCTTATATCTTGCTTTTTTAAATAAATAGAAAAAAAATGATATGCGATTAGTAACTTGCTACTCAATAACTATTTTCACCAAAAATTTGATCAAAGTTTAGTTGTTCCATCAATTAGAATATAAAGTACAAATGAATAAATCACTTGCAAGATAAAATTAAATGAGAAAGAGAAAAAGTCAATTTCATAGATAAGAACGATAACATCTACACTGTATCAAATTACAACGATTGAAGCATATTGGAACTCTCCAATAATACTCTTTAATAATAACTTCAACAATTTATTTCCTCTTATAATAGGTTTAAAAAGAAAAATACTTATGACAAATGGTTCATTTAGACATTTTTGTTTTTAAATACATCACATTAAGTGGTTCCTAACAACTCATCCAACTATATTATCAATCTTTACACTTTTTCATGTCCAATATCTATAAATTGTCTTCCCATAGAATATTTCTCCTACAACAATCAAAACAACTATAAAATATTATTCTTTGAAGGTGTGTGTGTCTTATCCTTTAATATATTTGGGATAATTATCGGAACTTTCTCTTGAGATTTATCTAAATAAAGTTAAAACCCCATCAAGTTTTTAATATTATCTCTACCTCCTCTAACACTAATAATCATTAGAAAATCCTAATAATTTGAATGAAGTAGATCTTTTGTCATTCACAAGAACATAATACATACGACACAAAAAGAAACAATGCATAATAGTAGGCCAGAAACAAGAGGTAGAAAAATGCAGCAAAATGTAGAATATAAATATTCTTCCACTTCATCATCAAAAATAGATCACATATGGAGAAACTTCCTACAGAGCTTCTTAAGTTACTTTTTGAAACTAGACAATTTACACTCAGAGTGATAGATATGGTCATCATATCTATTGTGACTCTTGAAATTTGAGTCCCTATGAACAATAGGGGCCAAGGTCTATAGAAAATTATGGAAATTAAGGGCTACAAAAAACATGCAGATATTGTAGAGCACATTTGTAGGTAATAATGTCAAAGGCAGCAGAAGAGTCTTGAATGCAATCAGGAGTAAGGTAAATAGGTTGCTTGTACTTTCGACGCTGCGATGATCATCGAATGTCAGACTGGTTAAGAAGTCCTTTCTACCAGACTCAATCACCAATGTGGATATGTATTTTCTTAAGACTGGATATTAACAATTTTATGGTCGTGGAGTGTATTTGTCCAAGTAGAAGGAAGGCTCATGTCTTTGGTTTTGATAAGTTAAGTTGAGGGCATACTATAAGGCAGATTTTTGTAGTAGATTTAAGGAATATACCATATTTTGGACAATATGGTAGCCAATATTAATGGATTTTTCCTTAATAACCACATAAGTAGAAAAAATGAGAGGCATTTCATTTAGTATTATGCGTCCTGCAAGCTACTATCTTAGAGAGAATGGTCAAAGTGATTAATTTGTGAAGGAAATAGTGATCCACAGTCATCAAACTAAGGCCTATCCCACCAAAAATTTTCAAATTTTGTCTTTCCCAGAGGATATTACGGGTGTAAGTTAAGTCAATACTAGCATAAGAACAACACTCTCTATTGGATGCAATATGAGTAATGCAAACAATTACGCAAGTGAACATGCCTCGACAAGTAATAAAATAATGAGAAGTATCAATTCCATGATGAGTTACGCTATTCGCTACTCAATACCAATTTATTACACATATATTTTATTTAAATAATGATTTAATTATGTTGGACTTAAAATTAAACTAATTAATATGGCTAAAATTAGCCTTAAGGGAAATTTTAGTAAATTGACTAAAAATAGCAAATGAATATTAAAATTAATTAACTGAGTAAATAGGCTAGAGAGCGTAAAGGACAAGCCAAACCTGTAAAGAAGGGAAGAAAAACCCTAATGGGTCTAGATCCATCAAGACTAAAATCTATAAATACCAGGTTCCAAAGATAAATTGGACACAAGAAATCACCCCTAAAAATTCTCGGAGAGGAAGAACTCTTGAAAAAAGCAACTCTCTTTGCGTGCGTTACTAAGAAAACAAACTAACACTCTATTGTTCTCAAAAAATGATCTTTCTCCATTTCTAGCAACATTATTTTTAATGTTGTATATGAGAACTTTGAAAAACAGGTAGGAAAGCTAAGAATGAAGTTGAGGGCGAGAGTCCATGGCCCTAGTAGTTAGGTGGCCCTAGTCACCAACCCAAAGCTCCATTAGTGTACACTAGGAGTTGGCTCTGGTAATATGAGGGCTTCCTACTACCAGAGCCAACTCCTAGTGTACACTTATTCCAGAAGAGATGCTCACACAGTAGGCACCTCATTTTGGAGATCCTAATCTACCTATCACCTAAGAGATGCTAAAGACAATATTGAAAAGCTCTACTCAAGCTGTAGCCAAATCAATCACTCAATGTATTGAGGAGGGCCGCCCCCTGGAGTCGCACAATCCTCACACCTAAGCATAAGGGTTTCTTCCCTTCATTTCTCCTAAAAGAGAACTGAGCAAAGGGCCAACTTTGAGAATGATGTCATTCCTCCTCATTTAACCTAGCAAAGAGACACACATCCCTCATTCAGAGTCGATTTCACCTTACGTGTGTTGGTAGACATAGGAGTTTAAATGTATTCCCTCATACTGTAACCATCTAGAGGAGCAAAAAGCCAATAACATCATTTAGTTGTCGCTTCCTCTCAGTGCAACCCTTTTTCTCCAACTATCTTGGCAGATGCACTTATTCTCAGAGCGAAGGTAGCCCAATTACCATAGTATGATGGCACTACAGATCCTCATAAGCATTTAGATAATTTTCTAGCATGAGTAGAGCTCTATGAATTGAGCGACACTACATACTATAAGTTGTTTTGTACCAAACTCATCAGTTGTACCTTGACATCATTTAATTCTAGTTAGATCCATCACGAGGTGAGACATGTTGACGTAATATTTTCTCTAGAATTTCTTCATCAACAGTAGATAACCTAAAACAGCGGCATATATATTCACTATCAACCAAAAAGACAAAGAGTACCTAAGGATTTACCTCAACTACTTCATCCAAGCAATACATGAGATCCCATATGTTAGCCAAGAGCTCCTACCTAGCATCGTTCAGT
The DNA here is from genome assembly GCA_018894105.1 of Jacaranda mimosifolia. Taxonomy (NCBI): domain Eukaryota; kingdom Viridiplantae; phylum Streptophyta; class Magnoliopsida; order Lamiales; family Bignoniaceae; genus Jacaranda; species Jacaranda mimosifolia. The sequence goes on along the minus strand of CM032132.1, from coordinate 14,279,385 downwards.
AGAATCTGAAGCACTAGAAATTTCAAGAGTTGATTGCCATGAAACTGTCCACTGCTTTGGATGAGCTCTTGGGACGCACAGAGAAATATGTTAGCATCGCAAAAGTTGAGACCTACTACGATGCGAACAAGAGAGAGGCGCACGAAGAATAAGCTAACACTGATAAAAAGCCAAATGGACAAAAATGCACTCTCCCACAAACAACCTTGAAATGCACTTCCTTGAGTATCTTGAGAGCAGAAATACTCCTAATTGTTGAAAAATAAGACTTAGTTAAGTGCCTTATGAAGATAGCAAAAAATCCAAAAAGGAAAAAATCCTCAAAACTATTGGAACTTTCACCATAGTCAGGGCATACTATTGAGGAATGCCACAATTGGAGAGATTATGCAGAAAAGTTGATCCAAGGTGGACATCTTAAAGAATGAGTCGAAAGTAGGGTAACCCCAAAAAGCGACCTAGACCAGAAGAAAGTGGCAACCAGCCAGGCTTATCTAACAAAGGATTGAAGTCAAAGGAGATGTCTAAATAACATGAAATTACTCTTAAAGAAGTACCTGAAAAGAGAGATGCTTAATCAACAACTTAGTCAACGCATCAAATGTAGGAGTGCCCCAATTCTAATAAGCATGTCCCCCCTAGGAGCCTTGCAATGTTTTTCCTTCCCTTTTATCCAGCAAGTGAAGTTTTATTTCCATTAATTTAAATGAAATTTATATTCTGAATAAAAGTTTTTTTTTAGGAGATAATAATTGTTTGCCCTTTGTTCTCCAATGAAGTATTATGAAGTTTTCTATATATCCATCACCTTTTGATAAACAACTACTCACAGGAAAAATAATTATGCCAAAGCCCCAAAGTAGCTTCTTTCATGGAACAACCTTTTGTTGGAGTCCTAAAGTGGCACAATCCACAAAAAAACCTTTCTATCAGAATTACGAAGTAGCTTTGTCCATGGATAAATCTTTTAGCTAGATTCCTAGAGTGGTGTCGTCTATGGTTTTTCCCACTGGAGTCCCAAGGGGCTTGTTCCATGAAAAGACCTTTTTGCCAAGTCCTGAAGTAGCTACTTTAACAAAAAGGCCTTTTTGTTGGAGTCCTTGAAATGTCTCCTTTCACAAAAAGACCTTTCCACAAGGGGTCCTAAAGAGGTTCCTTCATTGAAAGACCTTTTCGCTGAAATCTTGATGTGGCACCCTCTAAAAAAGTCCACTATTAGCTCTCCTCGGGAATACATAGCATCCTTGCAAAAAACTCATTGTTGATTTCCATGGACAGTACATAGAAACTGCTCTGGAGAAGCTCGCTAAAGAACATCTTAAAAGATAACTATGCCATTGAGTAATCTTGGAAGATACCTATGCCATCAAGCAATAGAATCCCACCTTGAGTTCTTACAAAAAGAAGGGTGGCAACGTCTCATCACTTATAAAAAATACATACAAAGAAAAATTTCTAAGTCCAGTGAGTTCGTATGTCGCTATGCACTTATTTCGATGCCCCTAGTAGACCCTTGAACATGCTCGTTTCTCAACTGGACACATAAACTATGCTTAGCTTGAGCACAAAATTAACTTTCCTCCCATGGAGAACTCTACTTCACATAAAAAGGACTAATACTAATGTAAGGGTGCTCTACATTACTCGAAGATAACTTCATCACGTATAACACTTGCAACTCAGCAGTCGCTTTAAATTCATACACTTGCTAAGCGACAAAAAACAACATAAATGACAACAATCAAGAAAAGAGAAAAGATGTCCTATGAAGGGCTCTGTGTGAGTGCCTAAGTTAGGTGCCAAATCGGTGCCTGAGTTGGGTGCCTCATAGGCCCTGGCCTAATGCCCAACGGGTGCCACAACTTAACACCCAAGATGGGTGCTTCACGAGCACACTAGATGCCCTAAATGGGCATGTTGGCCTAGTGCCCAGCTAGCGTTCGATATAGGCACCACATGAGCATCTTGGCATGGCATTTGTGCCCCGTGCGGGCGCCCAAATTCAGTACCATGCATAGGCGCCCAAATTTGGTGCCATGTAGGGACATTCAAAATGCATTTTTTTCCCAACAATTAATGAAGGCATCCTCACGCCTCTATCTCTGAATTCTCTAAGTTGGCTAAGTGCTTGCGAGAACACAAAGAGGAACAAATAATTTTAATCGAAATCAAGTGAGAGAAAGAAAAGATGTCCCTTAGCACTTGGCAATTGAAAGTAAATAACAATACATTACTCAAATTAACTGAAAGATGCTAATTCGCATCAAAATTATGCACATTTTATTTGCTACCCTACCATAAACATAACATCTCATTCATATTGAGCTACCCCTATCGGTTATTCTGCCATCGCCTCTATATCTATCATCTCAAAGAGCTTGTCAGACCCTTCATACTCCTTGACTGTATCCTTACACATTGCGTTCACAAACGTGCTCCCAACACAGGGATATAAGGACTTCTTTCCATTCTTCACCTCTTTTGCATACCATGCCTTCAAGCGCTCATGCTCCTTAAGTAGCATAGATAGCTCGTTCTCCTTCTAACTTTATTTGTTTAACCACTTCGGCCATCTCTACCTTAATATTTTTTACCATAAACAAAACTTCCTTTGCTCAGTGAGACATTTGTTCAAATTAAGTTCCATCCTTATGCTCCAAAAATGCAAAAAATGCTCAGAGAAAAAGTCACTACGAAAAAAAGAAAAGAAGGCAAAAAACAATCAACGTAGTGGGATGGACACTTACTTGGACAAAGTCATTAGCAACTACCTCATCCAGCTAAAAAAAATGGGAATAACTTCAACGTCCTCCAATTGTACTAGCTAACCACATCTTGTACACGACCAACACTAAAAGCTACCACACCTACTCCACGGTGAGATTCTACACCATGGTTTTGACATAAACATCGATAGCAAAGTCCTTTACCTTCGCAAACATTTAAAGATCAAGCTGCCTATAGACAAGAGACCACTCCATACATACATTTATGGGTGAGCCTAGAAGGTTCGTACTTTTAGAAGTCGTAAAGCATGCGTCTCACCAATCTGGGGAGTTTGAATGACTCCTAATGGGCAATGTCTTCCTCCGACACTCTTCCAAAAAGTGCCTCTTGTACATTCCTCCCTCTGCTCTCCTAGTTGTGGAAATGAACTTGTAAACTCCAAAGATTATCTAAGTACTTTAGAGAATGCATAACTTTGCTGCTAACCCCAAATAGTCATCAAAGACTAAAACTTTATGGACATCAAGTCCGATGCAAAATAAAGAATGAGACATGTCTCTATCTCAATGCATTGCATAAATCTATGCACCTACCTCTAACATACACATGGTCCACGCAATACCTTAAAACTCACACAAAGTAGAGTTAACATAATTGTAAGTCCTCATATGAGCGCAAGAATGTTAACCAAACATCCCAAAAAAATTTCAAAATGGAGAAATTTCATGGTGAAGCTGAAGTCCCATGCAAATATAAAGCCTAATATAGGCTCTTTGTGTTGGTGTCCAGCAGGTGCCAAGTAACGAGCACCCGATATTGATATTCTTTTTCTATCTCACTTTCTTAGAGATAGACCTACCTCAATTACAACTTGAACTGGGTCTTCCTTCTTGACATTTCAATCCTTATTATTCTACTTGAAAATTTGCCTAAATCCTCAGACAAATATCATGCAAAAATAATCTTAAGTCCTTCGATGATGGCAATGCAAAAATTTTTCTAAGTCTACCTATGACGTTACACTATCCCCTATCATAGAAGTGAATAAGTACTACACTAAGAAAGCTTCTACAAAATGCCCATGTGCTTCTTCGCTAAACACAAGCATATCCTTCTAAGGGAGCTCACCCAAAAATTCACACTATCATGCATCTCCTAGTGTGGCACCTCGTTATTAACATTGTAACAACACTCCAAATTTTTCTAAGTCCTGAATGGTTGTAGCACAAGATCTTCTTGAGCTTCCAAATGTCTAATATGTAACATTTATCTAAGTTTTTAGGTGAATGCTGCATTAAAACATCGCCGAAATCTTCTAATACGTCCCTTTAGTTCTTACCCTCAATAATAAATTAAATTAATAATATTGTTTTTTTGAATTGACATAAGGTAAAAGTAAAGATAAATTTTGATGTTATATTTTCAATATGAAAATGAAATTACCTATTAAAAATAGGGGGCTCGATTAGGGCTTAAAAGAAATTTTAGTAAATTGACTAAAAATAGCAAATGGATCTTAAAATTAATTAATGGAGTAAATGGGCCAAAGAGTCCAAAGGACAAGCCAAGCCCCATAAAGAAGGGTAGAAAAGCCCTAATGGGCCTAGGGCCATTAAGATGAAAATCTATAAATACCAAGTCCTAGATATAAATTCAACACAAGAAATCACTCACAAAAATTCTCATAGAGGAATAACTCTCAAGAAGAGCAAATATATCTGTTTGCGCTCTTAAGAAGACAAACTGACATTCTGCTATTTCTTGAAAATGACCTCACTCCACTTCCAAACAACATCACTAACAAAAATAGGAAAAAAGTTATTGATAAAGTTTTGATCAAGATATGGAAACTAGAATTATGATTTCATCAATCAAATTGATTGATTACATTATTTTCTCCTTATGAAATTAGTAATAAGTTTTTAATCTAGACTTCTATGCAACTGTGGTATTCTTCCAAATTACTTGCAATCAAATTTCTAATTTATTTAGTTCATTATATTTCTATGTGACTTAACTAAATCATGGATGAGATTGTACTCAATTGACTAATTAGGAAAAGCTGGTGCTCATATCCTACTAACAAATTAATTAATTCATCCATCTATTGTGAATTATTAATCTAAAGTCTTCTATTGTTAATCAACCCTACATCGACTTTTCTAAAATTTCTAGGATTTACAAATACATTCAATTGTGGTCAGACATTCAAATGAAAAAAATTGCGCAATAAAAGAAATAGCTTAAAATGCTATTAGTTTCATGGAAGAAAATTATGCAATCAATTTCTTTGATAGAATGCATCATAATTCTAAAGTAACAATTTAGTTTATACTTATTGTCAAAAAATATATGAACAAAATGGGATATCATGAGAAATTATATAAAGGTGAAAAGAGAATCAAATGATGAAAAAAAAAACTTTATTCCTAAATGAATCTGACTCTACTTTGTTCTCTTTTGAACCCTAGTTCACGCGAAACTTCTAGTATCTAATGAAGAAATCAAAATTAGAACCCTAACTAAATGTTTGAAAACCATATTCATACTAGATAATAAGTCTTCCAAAAAATAAATAAATAGGATAAATTAATTGACTCTTTTGCCCACCCTTAAATTAAGTCACAAGAAATTATACCAACTTTTTCGTCAACTTGCGTGAATTTGTACTTTTTTTTTTTTTTTTTGCAATTCTTTGACTCATGTTCCTACAAGTCCAAATTTTCATCAATTAGCAAGAGATTTTATAATTTTTAAGTGAAAAAATTATTTATTAATTGAAAAGACGAACACCAAGAGGATATGCTGGTTCATTGACGTTTATGAGGACCACCAATGAGCAAGACCAACCCATTTGAGTACAACAAAAGCCAAAATATCAAAGATATCAAAGTTCATTCTCAATTAATGTTACAGTGGGAGTGCATTTTGGCAAATAGTTAAGAAGCATATGGAGTACAAAATTTGAGCAAACTAGGAGTGGAATCGAAATTTCAGTGTTCAAATTTAGTAGATGAATCAAGGTGGGGATAGAGGAAAGTTTCAGCTCATATAGAGACATAAGGGATTTTTATGGTAAGAACTAAAGATAGTACGGGTGAGGGGTGGAGATAGTCCAAAATTAAGACAACAGCAAAAGATAAATGAGTGTGGGGATGATAGAAAGGGTCCATAGTTATTCTGGTTGTTTGACAAAATGGTTGTAGTAGGAGGAGGTGCCTTTGGGCAATGGGGGAGAGAACTTGAGGCTTTTCCTTAAATTCAAAATTTGCAACCACACGGTGATGACAAGTGTGGAAGGATGGTATGGTGATAGAACTAGGTACACTTTGCTAGCCTTGCAAATGTGTCTCTAGTATGGCAACAAAAAGATTAAAGGACTACTAATGAGATTATGGTGATAAGTTTGTTGAGACTGATGAGTTGGCCACTTGAGTACTAATTGGGCTTTAGTGTGCCTTAGTCGCACAATTTGAAGTGACAAAATAAAATTTTATCACTGCCAAAATGGGATTATTAAGAGAAAGGCTTTTGGAGAACACGATGCTATGAATGATAGTTTGCATTTTCCCAGAGTGAATGCAATATTAACTGTTTAGAGAATAGGAAAGGAATTTTGATAGTCTTTTAGGAAAAGTGAACTAAAGAGGTAAGGAAAATCAATATATATACACACACATATATTTTGTAAGATAAAGTGAATGATAATTTTGGAAATATAATTAGGTGAGAAAGGAATAATGCCAAGTTCTTTTTTGTAGCATACAAAAATGTTCTTTGGCTAATAGCTTGGTGAAAATTTCTACAATTTGGCTTTGAGTGTCCATAAAGTGTACAATAATATCTCCTTCGCTAATGTGATCTTTGGTGAAATGATGACGAATCTCATTATGTTCCATTTGACAGTGGAGCACTGGATTTTAAGTAATACTAATTACACTTGTATAATCACAGTGAATGGAAATGTGTGCAAAAAGAAATCCATCTAAATTAATTCAAAACAAGAATTATGTAGTATCATGTATTCTGCTTTGGTGGCTAAGAGAAAATTTGCACTTTATTTCTTACTACACCGGCTTACAAGTCATTTATCAAGTAATTGACATGTTCCAAAGGTAATTTTATTATCAATTCTGCATCATGAATAATCAGCATTAGAATAACCAATGAGTTGGAAAGAGTGTGAGTGAGGATGCTAGAGTCCATGATTTGTAGTTCCTTGTAATTTTTTATCCTTTGAGTTGCTTTTGCGATTCCCTTTTGAGTCACTTAAGCTAGTAATAGAAATCTTTACTCCTTTCAAGATGTTGGTGTAACATTCTCCATTGTGCACTTGTTACTAACAACATTTTTTGTTCCACTGGGGGTATGGAACTTTATCTTCATGTGCTAGGACATTGAAACTACTAATTAGAAAAAGTTCAAGATCGGCCTCCCTATATGACAGTATAAGCAGATGAGGTCTTTACTATAAAAAAACTCATCATCTTTGTTATCCTTCGGGGATGAGTGCCTAAGGAAAAAAAGGAGAGCAATTTTTCTAAGAACCACCACATCCTTGCCAGTGAATCACACTAGGCGATATTGATCTTCTACCATTGGGCGTTGTCTATGCCAAGTTGGAGGAAAGAGTTATAGAAGAGTGTATGCCAAGTTTTCATTTTCCACCAAAATTTTCTTTACTCAAAAATTAATAAGGAAAGTGAAAATTACCAAAGCATCATTGTGTTTGCCTCGCTTAAACTCCATGTATTCTTCCCTAAAGATGATATTAGGAAATAGAGGATGCACTTCGCATATTCTCAGCATTAGGTCCACAAAGTAGGCTTACGCATGTCTGACTGATCGCATTAAGATTACCCAAATGATGGTGGCAGTAGGTAAGTTATCTTGGTCATATTGATGTTGCCGTTTCCTCAACTCCAACTATAGAGCGTTGGTAGTTTTTGTCATTTAAAGCCTCGGGTTACTTCTTGGGACTATCTTGTCTCCAGGACATATACTCCTTCAAATATCATCATTGGGCCAGCTTCTTGACCTTATCTTTTAGATTCTTGCACTCCTTGGTAGTATAACCACAATTGTGGTGGAAGCGACACCACTTCCTAGACTTTTTTTTAGCGTGTTTACTATCTTTGAGGGATGTTACATTAGGTTCTTTTATTTTTCCATGACTAGAAATGTTTGCCTTATGTGTAGTAAGAGGGCTTTACGTGAAAAATCTCTTAAAGGACTACGTCGGTGATCTCCTAACTTCTTATTATTGATGTCTTATTTTTCTCGTGCTTTGCCTTATTATTGATGTCATCTTCTTCTCATACTTTGCGCTTATTGGCATTCAGAGTTGCCATCGCCTCATCACTTTGAATGTATTTCTCCACTCGGATGAGAAGTTCTTCTAGTATGGAGGGTGGCTTCTCTGCTAGGGATTCTCGAAACTTTTGATATCTCAAGTTCTACAGAATAATACTAGGTCAGAGCTCATGGCGGATGTGAAGGATTTTACGCACTACTTGATATCGATTGATATAGTCCTTCACAGACTTTCCATCTTTCTACTTAATAATGAATTGAATAGGTAAGCCACTTTCTTGAGGTATTTGCAATTTGATGGAGAAATTGTGAAAAAAGTGTTGTGCCAGTTTATCCTAGCCCATGATGGATCCGATCAAGATCTAATTGAACCACATCAGGGTGAGCTTGGTGAGAGTGGATTAGAACACCTTACAGTATGCCTTCACAGGGAAGTTGTCTACGTATAGCTTCATTTGGGTTATAGTGCTTTTAAGTAGAGGTGGCAATTTGGGTGGATCGGGTGGGTTCAGGTTGGGTTGAATAGGAGCATAACATTAATTTTCTCAACCCAACCTGATAACAACCTAAAAGAGCTCAACCCTAACCCAACTTGATTCGTATAAGGTAATGTTCGGGTCAACCTGATTTTTATCGGATCGACCTGCCAACTCAAACTCACCCAATCCAACCTAACAACTTGATTTAAAATAATTATTTTGAATATTTTTTTCAATTTTTAGAATTTTTTTGGTATTTTTATTTTTAAGGTTTTATCTATTCTTAATTATTAATATATTAAAATAGGAATAAGGAGTTCTCATCATAACTCTACAACAACAGCTTTCTAGAAAGAATTTCATTAAACCACATAATATATTGACTTTTAAGACTTCTTTTCCCTTTCATTTTCTAGTATCTATTGACATCATAAGAATATTAAAATCACAAAGTATCTTATTTTTAAAAATAACATAGTTTTTTAAGTTTTACTCACCTGCTCTCTTTAATTTTGGTATCTTTTGTATCAATCAAATTATCTTTTTTAACTTCTTAAAATGGTATTATTTTTTAACTTTATATTGATTTAATTAAGCAGCACATAAATCAATAAAAATGTATCATCAAGAAAATAAGTTAAAAAGTATTTTAACTATACACATAATTTATTATAAAAAAATTGCTTGAGTTTTTTGAAATTTTTATAACCTCTCAATAGAAAGAATTCTTGTCTATCTATATATGCAAAATCTTCATTGCATATGGCCTAAGAAAAATTTCTTGGACAATTTATTAGTTGAAGTAGTGATTTGTCAACTTTTTGTAGAACAATTTTCATGTCCACTTGGATATCCGAAAATAACCATTAAAAGCAGTCAAAAATTGTAATCATCATCCTATATGTTTGTGTAAATAAATAAGACTAAAAAATGGCAAAGTAGTAATTTTAATATTGCTAAAGTTCAAATTTTCAAGCTTTATTTTGTTATTTTATACTATTACTTCTAAAAAAATTTAAATTTTATTTATTTAATTCGGGTTGGGTCGAGTGGTTCAAGTGGGTTTAGGTAATCGTGTGACCCAAAATCAAATTTTGGGTTATTCGTGTAACCTGAAATACAGCCCAACCTAGCCCATTTTCTTCGAGCTCTTATTCTTGTCGACCTTGTTGGACCCAAACCTAAAATAAGCCGACCCAAATCCAATTTTTTCGTATTGAACTCGTGTCGTGTTGGAAATTATCATCCCTACTTTTAAGGGTCATCGTGCCCTCAAACTTTGGCAGATTAACATTCTTAATACTCGGGGAAGCAACTCTACTAGGATGATCGGGTAAAAATGGCTACATCTCAAAATAGCGATAATCAATAGAAAGTACTTACTTCTCACTCCTCATGAGCATTGGGCTACAACCGAGTTAGTCGGGACTTTTGGATGGCATCAGTAATGTAATACCCCAAAATTTTATTTCGTATTTAATCGATTACTATATCTTATTTTATTTTATTTAATATTTCAGTTAAAGTTACAATAAGGCATGAAGTATCATTTCGTTAAAAAAATATATATATACACACACACACAACATTAAATTATCTCATGGGCAAATAATGATAACTATTATTCAGTTTCATATATATGCATATATTTGTAGATATTTTAATTTTTGAGGAGAGTAAGTTGTAATTTTACTTGAATTAAAATGTTATCAATACTAAGACTTAAATCATTGAGACCATAGGAATCAATAATAAAGATACTAAAATTATAAAAGAGTTATCCTACTCCTATAAGGAAAACATTAATAAGAGTCCCTCTCATATCAAACACTCCCTTTATATATATTTTTCCTATGGATCAAAATCCTAATTACATTTAATAGTAAACGAAAGAGGAAAAGGGACAGCAATTGCGGAGGAAGGGAAAGGAAAAGGAGATGGCATTTGCAGGAAGTGCATTAGAATTACACAAGGTAATTAATGAGTTTGTAGACTACATATTTTGATAATTGCGAAATTCAATAGTTGATGCTGCTAGGTTTTTATTTTTTTTCAAAAATAGATATTTGTGACAACTTTATTACTACTTCCCCATAGAATTAAGCAAAATGATCAACATACCAATTTTAGGTCTGTGTCTTAAGTTTCTAATGCCTCCTAAATCACCTCAATCCGATCTATATAGTGAAAGTTATGATAAAAAAACTAAGATATATTAAGTTTGGAAATACAGGATTTTGATTTTCCGAAAATAAACAGTTTTGACTCTTTTACTACTTGATCTCGATAGGATTAAGTAGCATGATCAACATAAAATTTGTAACTCTATCTCTTAGATATTTATATCCATCTGAATCACTTCAATTTTATATATATAGGGAGAAAGTTATGAGTAAAATACAAAGGTGTGGCATGACAGAAAATACAGGGCTTCAGTTTTCCTAAAACAGAATATTGTGATACCTTTTTCTACTTGATTTCTATTTAATTTGGAAATATATTCAACATAAGAACTTAAGATATATATCTTAGGTTTTTACATACATTTAAATCACTTTAATCTGATGCATAGGGAGAAAGTTATGGCTAAAATACTACAGTGTGGCAATATAGAAAATACAAGACTCGATTTTCCCAGAACAGAATATTTTGCCAACTTTTACTACTTGATTCTGATTTAATTGGGCAATAAGGTCAACATATAAATTGTATATATATATCTTAGGTTTTTACAGGATTTTGAATCAGCTTCATCTGAGTCCTGTAGTAAAAGTTATAGCTGAGATACCACCAAGTGTCACATCGAAAAATTTCCTAAAAATTGGAAATCTGCTTTTGCACCACTGCTGCCTCTTGAACTCGATTTTTCTCTCATATTAGCCAATTTAGACTGCATCATCAACATAATGACATAAGAATTGAGCCAATCCGATATCTAGAAAGAATGTTATGAGCGAATCAACAAAGTACGTACGAAAAGGACAAATTCTTGATAAGTTTTGTGAGTATGTATGTATTAGGCTAGTGACATATAGAAATATTTTTTGTATTGGTTTTAGAGTGTTATTGATCATTGTCTCGATTGCTTGGATGAATTTGAGGTTAAAGTTCATGGATCAAATCAAAATGCTAACTGAATTTAACACTACTCTTATTTCAACATGTGTTTTGGGACCCTTGATCCTATTTATAAGTATTGTGTGTGCCTAAACCTATAAATACTATATATTATTATATTTCAAAACCCAGAAGGATATATGCTATTGTATAATTTGCTCGTGACTTATTTTCAACTTACACTGCACTATAACTGTATTCTACTGCACACAAAGAATAATTTATTTTGTTTTACGATACAAAAAAACATGTACTTTATGATTTTAATGCTTCTAGACTAGCAATTAAATTCGATGATCAACTGATTACTGTTACTGTTACTGCTACTGTTATTATTAGTTGGATCTAACTTAGTCTGAGTGTGTGAGGGACTTCACTGGGCAGCAGCGGGCTAGCCAGTTGATCCCCAAGGCCCTATGGCCTAATCCCCTCAACGCACAACATAAGTCGTTTGTGGCTGAGGTAGGCTGTAGGAATTCCCGATCGTACCTCGCCCGGAGCGATAAGGGACTATTACGGTGGGAGTCATAAGGTTGACTAGTTATAGCAAACACTATCTGATCATCGCATTTAAGTTGTTAGTTCAGGAAACTGTTTATTAAAATTCTTGACTTGTTACTGTTTGACTGTTTAATGTTTCCACTTATGTTTTTCTCAAATATTTTTACTGTACAAACTCTTGAATATTTTCACTATACAAATCATGTTAAATTCATGAACTCACAATGCACACACTTGGCATTCACTGAGTCTTTTACTCACATCCTTTTTCTTTCTTTAACTCCCTTCTGGCAGACCTAAATCCTACCCCTAGTGAGGAGGTGGATACTGCGCATGACGAGAACCGAAATTGAAGGTTTTCTTTTGAGATGAGGACTTTGCAGTAGCTTTAGTTTTATTGCTATCTTGGCAAATTAGTTCTTCTCCTTTAATGATATTCCAGTTGAGGGAAGAATATTAGGCATTTTGAGTTTCTATGTTGCAAGAATTATTTGAACTATTATGAATTTTGGAGTTTTCTTTATTTAAGATTGTGATTTTAGATAGGTGATACTGTTTATTTGGGATTGATTTTCATGCCATGAGACTAGACTATATGGTTAGATTTTGGGGCGTGATAGGTAATCAACATGACTGGTCACCTTGAAGAAAGGGCTGCATATCCACGTGTTGAGGCTAAGGAGTGGTGGTCCCTATTCTTTCTTTGTCCTTCTTTCTGTTCTTTTGAGGATGATAAGGTTTCCCTGCTACAGTGAGAGGGTTTAGGTTGTTCGTGGGGGTGATGTTGCTAAGCAACCACTTTTGTCCCAGCTTGCGTAGAGGCATTCTCCACCAACGCCATCAATTCTTCTTGAGTCATCTATAGTATTGGTCCTCCATGCAGTGGTAGATGCACTTTAGGTGCTAGTTTAGGTGCCGAATGGGACAACACCTCTGATAGGTTGTCCATTGCATTCTTGCTTTGTGATGCAACTTGAACGTTGGAATCTCGAGCTCTGGACCTTGTCTGCATCCTCAATGTTCCTTGCTTCAAAAGGAAGTTCCCACAAATAGCACTAAGATGATGCTGTATGGAAATAGAGTTAGGTCCTTTTTGAAAATCAATAAAATAGAATGGTTTCTACTCTTGAAATGCGCTTGCATTGAGTCAGGGCTCAAGACTTTTTTTGTGAATGATTATATGCTCCTTTTTCAACTTTGGAAGTTGATATTTGCAGTGACTAAGTTCAAACTTTGACCCACTTGAGTTTGGTTGCCTATATTGATAGGCTTAATTTTTCTTATTTATTTATTTATTTGAGCTTTTTTTTATTTATTTTTTTACTTTCTTCACCCTCAAATTCTTATTTTTCCACATCTATTACCAATCGCCATACATTCCCCACTACAACTTCTCAAGGTTATTCATGAACAAAATATTTCTCCCAAAACAATCGAAATAATTTTAAGTCTATAAACATATTAACCTTTGGGATTGTGTATATCTTTTTCTTTAATCATATTTGAGATAATTACCGAAACCATGCTTGAAAATTTTATCTAAATAAACTTAAACCCCCTCAAGTTTTTGAAAGTACCTCCACCTCCTCCACACTAATAGTCCTAAGAAAATTCTGCTACTTTATATGAAGCAATTCTTACGCCAATCACAGGATCATCCTTTAAGGTTTGCCCAAATCACATAACCTCATTTTATAATTAGATCTCATATGGTTTATTTCAATAAAATAATAATATACCTCAAACATTTAAGGATACCTTTATCCACAAATCAAACTAAATATCCAGATCTAAATTTAAGTCAGTGACACTATACTTAATTCTAACATAGTTTTAGACATATTTTTTCTCCTCCATACTCCTAAACTTCATGCTCACTGTTAAGCCTAGGATATTGAAGTTAAATTCCAAAATTAGGTTATGTTGTTTTAAAGTTTTATCATAAATTAGAAATATTAAATCTCAAGGTAGTTATATCTTATATATTGGATGAATCTCATAAGCAATTCGAATGAATATAAAAAAAATTTATCCGGTACTTCTATAAATTTAAATAAATTTTAGGAAATTTATAACTTATTTTTCTTTTAGAAGAATTGCTGTTGGTAAAATAAATTAGTAGGGACATATACAAGAGGTGAGCAAATACAGAGGCTCATGAATAAATAGTAGAAATTATGGGGGTGTCTTGTATATAAATCAAACCTCAGGAAGGCTCATACAAATTTTCTTCAAAATAATTGGTTCAAAAAATTACCATACCCTTTAACCTGTTAACCCAGAATAAAATTAGATTTTCATTGATATTTTGAGCAAATGTCATTATTTTTCACGAAACATTCCAACGACTTTTGCATCTATATCTGCACCAAATTTTAGAGGTGTACGTAATTATTTATCTTTTTCTTTTACCATTTTCTCCTTGTCATTTTATGTTTATTGCACCGAGAATATTAAGAAGACGAACTTTGGGTTTGAGTCCAAGAAAAATTTGTGGGCTTCTCCCATCAGCGCTATAGTAATTTTCAATATTGGTTTGAACTTGTTTTTAACTAGTGTTTTATCCACGTCAAGTGGTATGTGGCCCAACGGCATAAGTCTCCCATATTATGTAGAAGGTCAGGATTCGAGCTCAAACGGATTCCTGATGTGTGTGTGTATAAATAAATAAATAATATATATATATATATATATATAGTGTTTTATCCACTTCAGATGGAGGGAAAATCATTTTTTGCGTTAATTATAGAATGGAAGTTTAAAATTTAGTGATTGGACAACTCTCATAAATTAACAAAGATTAAGCAACTTCGTTCTTATAATTCTTCAAGGATATAACTAATTAAATTTCTTAGGTAGCAAAAATTAAATTGAATTTGACCCACTATTTAAAAAATCGGACCGGATCAGACCGGCCGATCGGACTGGTCGGACCATCAATAGGCCGGTGAACCGGTCTAGTTTTCTCAAAAAATTAAAAAAATGAGAAAACGTCATATTTTGTAAAAACCGTTCAGGCCAACCGGTCAGACCGGACTAATTTTTCCATTTAATTTTTAATAAAATTAAATTTTTTTAAATTTTTTTGGTCTAAGTACAAAGTTTGAAGGTTAAAATACACTTCACAAGCTATTTAAAAGTAAAAAAAAAGCCTTAGTTTAGAGTTTAGAATTAACTTACACACTCTCAACTTTAAACTTTAGACTTGATACATTTAAATTGTTATGATCATTTATAATATGAATTGTGAAATTTAGATTGTAATATTAGACAATATCATTTAAGCTCTTTATGATTTATATTTTAGCATTTTATTAATTTTTAAGTAATATATATAATATAAATATATATTTCATAATTATGATGTCACGGTTTAATTGCGGTTCAGTTACGGTCCGACCAACGATTGAACCAGTGAACCGTGAACCGGTAAGTTCTTCGGTTCAATGAATGGTCTAATTTTTCGAACACTGATTCGACCAACTAAATATGAGCATGTAATGCACTTTACTTAGTAGTCTCATCATTTCTGATTTATTAAACATAGATTAATAGGTGAATACATATTTAATGGGTATTTATAAATGTTAAATGTTGAATAAAGTCAATGTAAGAAAAAGATAAATTAGTGACAATATAAAAATTATTACTAATTATATACATTAAGGGCCCGTTTACTTTTAAGGATGAGGCAGGATGAAAGTCCACATCCTACCTCATCCCCTGTTTACTTTCAAAGATGAAAGCCCAGTAAAACCACGTCGGCCCACCACTGTGCGGATTTTTTGAGTAATGAGCCATCCCACATTTGAGGTGGGATGGTTTTATCACACCTTTGGCATTGCAACTTAAAATAATTCCTGGTTGCGGCGCCAATCAAAAAATTTAAAAATAATTAAAAATATTAAATATTAAATATTAAAAATATATTTATATTAAAATAATTAAAAGAAAAACCAATATATAATTTGTGTAAAGATGTTGTATTGGAATGGAGAAAAAAATAATTTCTTTATGCTAAATAGAAAAATATTTTAACTAGGGGTACTTTATTCTTTTATAGTTTATCCAAGTTTTATAATTCATGTTTATGTAAACATTCTCAATATAATAATCCAATTTTATCATTTATATCATTCCACAAAGTAAACATCCAAACCAAAATATAAAATTATCCTAATCTTACTTTTCATCCCTCATTTCATTCTATCACCCCACATCCCATATCATAAAGTAAACGGGTCCTAATAGCATGTTTACTTGGGCTGATGAAGAGGAATGAAGGTTACCATCCCTCTTCACCCACTGTTTACTTTAATTGATCCAAGCCTATGATAATTGTTTTGGCCCAATAATGTTCATGGATTTTCTTGCATGACAAATCCCACCAAAATGCTAGAATGCAATTATCTTATGAATGACAACTACAAGAAAAATCACTTTTTGGTACGAAAGATACTTCATAGCGAAAGGTCTAATTTCGTAGCAAAATACCTTTTGCTATGCTTTTGCTATGAATGTTATGCCGTAGCAAATGCAAGCGTGACAAAAACTTTACTACAGTTCACTACCATAGCAAATATTTTTAGCTACGACTTTTCCACTTTTTGGTACGGTAAAAATTTCATAGCAAATAGATAAACAAAACAACCATCTTTTACTACGGTCTCCTGACCGTAGGAAAACAAAATGTTATTACTACACTTTAAATCTTTTAGTACGGTTAAGTTTTCATAGCAAATAGACATTCAAAATTAGTACTTTTTGCTACAGTATTGTAAATGTAGGAAACAAGTTTATTTAAATACACCTTAAATTCATTTTTAGCATTTCTAATTTTTGTAACATTAAATCTAAAATTTTCTATGCATTTCAAAATGTTCAAAATATAGAAGTATATTAAAAAAATTCAAATACATACAAATCTGAAAAAACACAACATGTCACCTAAAATTAATATATATAAGTCGTAAGTTCTTATGAGAAAAGAACATGACATACTATCAATAATCAATCCAAATTTCCACTTACATCTAGTAGCAAATTAATAAAGTCAGGCTACTAATAATCGATGCATAAGTTTCTCACCCAACAAAACAATATCTGTCGTCCGACAAAACATCACAAAAAGTCATAACATACAAAACCAATATCAACATGAACCATGGAATCGTTTCTTGTCAAAGCATCCATATAAAGTTATGTTGTCTTTATCTTCTAAATCTCCATGACCTGTGGCATAATAAAAAAAATAGTAAACAAATAAAATACAAGGTATTTCTAAAGAATAAAACTCACACTTCAAATGTTGGAATAAAAGGAAAGATCAAAATTTGTACGTACATTCACACACTCCCATTCAATACATTTGCGAACTACTTCTCCAATGGTCCTAGCCCCTTCATGACTTCTAAGTAGCTTTTCATTCGGTATCACTGCCTTTCCAATATGCACCTTCACAAATACAGGTCCAACTCCCTCTTCATCATTTATCATAGAAACAACAATACCTTTTGCCACAACCTTTTTTGGTATTCCATGACAAAATAAGTGTGCTCAAGTCTCAATCTACATGAACAACGTAACATAGTTAACTTTTAAATTATTTTAATCATATTAGATTACAAAAAATTCTTGTACAAATTATTTTAGAAAGAAATTATAACTTTTTAATGAATTACACATACCTTAACAAACATAGAAAAATAGTCCACACTCTTTTGTCTCTTAAATCTTTCACCAACACTTGGCATCTACAAATTATAACGACTAATTATATTGTGAAAATATAAAATACAAGCACATCATAACAAATTTACACAAAAAGCTGAAAATTGAATGTAAAAGAAACTAATCCTGATGTTGCAAACTTTCAACTTCAGTAATAGTACTTTTATGTTGTAAAATTTCATTTCTATTGAAAATGTATGACATCCAAAAATTAAGTTGAAAGCCTATGTATTTATATCCCTGTAAGTTGGGACATTATTTCTAATACAATTACAAGAAAAGTAACTAAATATATCATATACTTCCATTTCATCAAATTGACAATCTCTATTCCTTTTCCAGATGTCCGAAGTCAATTTTCTAGAAATTAGCTACTTTATTATCAAATAAACCATCCTGTTCAAATGCTTCCATATTCATAAGTCATATACATTTAAACTTGGAGGTGAATTCCATAAAGAAGATATTGTCACATATTGATAGCAAAATTAAAAAACAACTCCAGCCGATATACTTTGAGCACCAGCAAGCCAAACCAATACATACACTAAGTATCTGCTATAAATTTTCAGCAACCAAAAATTAAGTGGTCATATGTTCATGGATTTTCAACATAAAAAATTCCAACACATAATTTAGTTCCCATGCTTTCTTCTAAACAAAGAATTACATTCTAGAATTTTCAGCACATCATCTTGCTGTTTGTGGGTCCTATTGAAATTTAGATATTTAAATTCATGCTATAACTTCATTACATAATAAAAAGGAAAAGTGGAAGATTGAATACCTGTTGTTCTTCAAGAGATGGAACATCTTCTAATCTATTCAAAGACTGTCCATGTAAGCTTGATGCATCTGGAACCTATAACATAAATTTATATTGTATTAAAACTTAAGAATTTTTTTATGGATACATAAATTATGACTACTTACCTGAGCATTATGTGATATGCTAGAAGATAATGTAGGAAATTGACTTATAAAAAAATTCCAACTTCGTAGTTAGATGATTCATCTTCTCTTTTTCCATAAGCAATTCTTCCTTCTCATGAATGAAGTCCTCTTTTACTTGTTGCAATTTCTCTCTTTCCTCCACTAGTCCATCCTTAAGCTTCTGCAGTTCTTCTTTATCTTGTTGTTGGAAGCTTGTTGATGCACCTACAACAAATGCAGCGCGCTTGTGTTTTCTCCCTAAGCATCTCACATGGCCATGATTCTCCTCCCCCATGGCATTCTTGAAAATTTGTTCCTTAAGATCCTTTGTTCTATCTGACTCGGGCATTTTAGATAGTTCTCGAGTGAAATGATTCTATAAACAACATTTAGTATTTATAAATGATGAGACGACTCATTAGCTTTCTGTAAATACTAACAATATAATATGCTAAAAAATATTTTATCTTAGGGCTTGACAAAAACTAATCACTTCCTAATCTTTTACATACTTCAACAAAATTGTAACTCTAAACTCATTAATCTTTGCATATGACTGAATCATACCTATGAACTTAAACTGAATAGTAGTTAAAAGAAATATTATGATCTGTGTTTAACAAAGAAAACATTTAAGCTTATTGAGAATTTTAAAGCAAGTATAACTTACATGTAAATCTAACGTATCATAGTCATCCTCAATGCCTTTTCCATGAGACCGAGACTCCATCTAAACATCAAGTCTAGTAGGATCTACCCCTTTCATCATCAACTAAAGCAAAAGCAAAATAAAGTCATTAGAAATAATAATTAGCATTTATATTTTGATTATTGTAAATATGGAAGAAGTTATGCAAAAGCAAATCATACCTCTTGTTCTAAAACAGCAAAAGAGGTTCTCCCCGTCCTTTGAAGACATTGCTTTTTTCCAACATTTATTGTATTTTTTTCAGCAACTTTCTGTTCCTCGAATATGGAAGTAAATGATTGCTATGAAAAATTTCCATACTAGTGTAAAAGATGCATATGCTATTAATTTTTATAACCTGTACTTGCCCATCTTTCCAATATTCCACCAAGTCCAACCATTGCTCTAGTTCTATGTGTTCAGTTGGCAACTGTGAAAGAAGCTCTTCATCATCTTTGTGTGGTAGAAAGTACTTTGTTTTTATCTCATGCTTCCACTTTCTCCATATGTCGTTGAGATCAGATAGTACTACATCCTTAGCTTTAGCGGGAAGAGTGGTAATATACTAGATTATCATTTTAACCAAATGTTAGAAGAGAAATGAAAAGTTGTTTAATATCATGAAATATAAAATAAGACTTAATAGCAAGACAATGAAAGAGAGCAATGATTTATCTAACCTCCACATCCTCCCAAGCCATATCTCTCATATATTATGGTATATCATGGAATTCCACATAATTCAAGGGTAATTTAACCCCTATGCGAACTAAACATCCCACTCCCATTTTGTATTGATTCACATCAGGTCCAATCACTCTTACATGTTTGTCTAATGTGACTTCAAATTTCTTCCCACTTCCCCAACCTTTTGGAAATTGTGCAGGACCTCTTCCTCTTTTAGTGGTAATTGATGTGTTTGGAGGTGAATTGATTGCACATTGTCCTAGCCATAAACAAAAAATATATAACATGAGAGATATGAATAAATGACACATAATGCAAAATTAATTTATATCTTGGAACACAAATATTACTTTTCTAGAGTCAATTTTGAATCTCATTTCCAAAAATAGCTCAACATCACTCATGGAATTGATGAAAAAACTCAAAATCAATTTTATACCTTATTCAAAATCAACCTGTAATTGGTTCAAAATTATTTTGAAACTGAAATCAATTTCAAAACTAATCAGTTTCAAAATTGACTGAAATTAATTTAAAAAATAATCAATTTCAAAATTGACTGAAAACAGTTTCAAAACTAACTCAAAATCAGTTCCAAAACTGATTTTGCAATAGTATTCTAAATCAGATCTAGAACTAACTTTCATGTCACTGTTATTCTTGTTGTAATGAATAGAGTGTTGCACCTTTAGTTGATGAGGCTTGTTTTTCTAATTGGGAAATCACTTGCTTTTGATTTAGTCCGTGAGAACATGTTTGCGGCCTAATGGAAACATGCTGTTGGGAACGTGTTTGTGGTCTACTTGGAGACTGTACTGGTGAAAAAGACACATTTTTAGGTGTAAACTTTTCCTTCGAGTTACTCTCTTTCTTCCTTATTTGAATTAGCTCTCCCATTGTATCGACATGCCTATTCTTTTCTTTGCCCATGCCTGTAAGTTAAAACAATAATTTCTATGATTAGGAAAATAAACATGAAAACTTTATGTATTGGTATTTAAAGGCTTATTATTATACATGCAAATAAAGAAATACATAATGTAATATCTTAATATCTTGGGCATAATATAGTACTAAAAGACTAGTATCTAAAATGTTGAAATATAAAGTTGTGAAGTGGTTCTTTTGAAAGAAAAAAAGCAATTACAGAAATTCAATCATCAAAATATTCTTCCATGTCAGCATCAACTTCCACTTCAACATTTTCCATAGATGTAATTGTCTCATCAACAATAATTCCTTCTATTCCTTCCCTCACCCAACAAACATCCTCATTTCGATTAGGAATGTGATCATCTAGTTGTAGCTTGCTATGTGGTTCGACTTCAATTGTTGAGTAAACATCATAATTGTCTCTTCTTGACATAGTTATCACCACATTCCAATCTGGCTCTAAAGGATCGGCGATATACCAAACTTGTTGAGCTTGACTTGCTAAAACAAAAGGCTCATCAGTAGGTAAATTCTTGTTATACATAAGATGATTAAAGTTCACAAGCGTAAACTTGAACTCATCTTGTTTCAATCTCTTTTCATTATCAACCCAATCACATTTCAACATTAAGAATTGAGTATCTTTGGTATACTGAATCTCAATTATATCAGTTAAAACTCCATAATAAGACACATTTCTAGAGCGGGGATTTAAATCTTTCACACTAGCAAAACTCAATGTATCAACATTGACTACAATCCCACTGCACTGAGTCTTCTTATTCTCATCCTTTCTTTTCACACGATATCGATATCCTACAACAATGCATGCATTGAATCTCTTCACATGTTGAATGGGGCCATCAGCTAAAGCAATTAATTCCTTGGAAATTGTGACTCAGATACCTCTTGCAAACTTTGGACCTATATTTATTACCAACTTTCATATATTTACATAAAAAGATGATTTTAATTTATGAATGTTAATAACAGAATATATATACTTACATAGGATTTAAACCAAACATGGAAAGTTTGACTATGGATAAGCTGGATATCTCTAGGAGTTGCTCATGGCTTTTCCCTTCTAGTAGTTCCTTGATGTATTTTGTATATCATAAAATATTTTAAAATTTAAGTATTGAAATACCTATAATAGTTTGACTATTTGAGATTACTTACTCACGATATGGTGCTACTTCATTAGTATTTGCCAGCACATAGCGATGAATTTGAAGTAATGTATCCTTGTCAATGATACATCTTTTCCCCGCATATAAACCCCGACCCAAGTGATTATCCCCATCATAGTTGTGGGGCACCCGATTCTCTTTCGTTTCCACATTATTAAGGTACCTAGAACAAAAATTCATACATTCTTCCATTATATACCCTTGTGCAATTGAACCTTCAGGATGTGCTCGATTGCACACATACTTCTTAAGGGTAGACAGGTGCCTGAATTAATTAACACATGTTTAACATGGATAAGAATCATTCAGGTGTTCTATTTAGGCAAGTGACAAGTTAATAAACACTAAAATTACCTCTCAATGGGGTACATCCATCTAAATTGAACAGGTTCAGCTATTAATGCCTCTTCTGCCAAATGTATTGGTAAGTGCTCCATTATATCAAAGAAGGCAGGAGGAAAATTTTCTCAAGATGATAAAGTGTAAGGGCAATTCGATCTTGAATTCTCTGCAAGTCAAGTTCAGTGTTAATCTTAGAGCATATAGTCCTAAAGAAGTTGCTTAATTCTGTTAAAACCTCAACAACATTCTTAGGTAATGCTCTACGTGCAGCAATGGGAAGTATTTTTTGCATGATAATATGATTATCATGGCTCTTTAGACCCCATATGGTATGCTTCTCTAATTGTACATGGCGTGATATATTGGACGCATATCCATCATGAGGTCTTAAACTCTTCAGCACACCACAAAATATATTCTTTTCATGACTACTCATTGTAAATGATGATGCAGACAAATAAAAACCTCTAGCAGGCCTTGGAACTGGGTGTAAAGAACTCCTAATTTTTAAAAGTTGGAGATCCTTCCTTGCATTGTGGTTGTCCTTTGTTTTACTTTTAACACCTAGTAACGTAAAGAGTATGTTGTCACACATGTTCTTTTCAATATGCATGACATCAAGGTTATGTCGAACAAGATTTCCAGCCCAATATGGTAACTCAATGAAGATACTTCTCTTCTTCCAAATAGTATCTGTGCTTTCATCAACTTTTCTTTTCTTTGCCAATCGCTTGTCATTTTTTTCCATCCACCTCATTTTTACATCTACTTTTTTGTATTCAGTAGCTACATTCTCCAATTGTTGTAGTAACTCCATCTCTGAAAGCAGAATTGGATTTTGATTTAGTTCCATCGTTCCATCAAAGGATACTCTATCCTTGCGTAGTCTATGACCAATAGGTAAGAACTGACGATGACCACAATAACAAAACTTATGCCCATTCTTCAAATATTTGGATCTAGTCTCTTTACCACAATTAGGACAAGCAAAAGCACCTTTGGTGCTCCAACCTGATATGTTACCATAGCCTGGAAAATCACTAATTGTCCACAGTAATGCAACATGCAATTGGAAAACTTGATTAGTTGAGGCATCATAAGTCTACACTCCAGTATCCCACAACTCTTTTAATTCCTTAATTAGAGGTTGCAAAAACACATCAATTTTATTTCCTGGTCCTTTGGGTCCATCAATGATAACAGACAATATAAATGATGGTTGCTTCATACAAAGCCAAGGAGGTAAATTATATGTCATAAGCACAACTGGCCAAATGCTGGTACTGACATTCATTGCTCCAAATGGATTGAATCCATCTGTTGCTAAGCCAAGTCTAACATTGCAAATTTCACTTGCAAAAGTTGGATTTCTTTTTTCAAAATTTTTCCATGCTTGGCTATCAGCAGGATGCCTAAGTATCCCATAATCTATGCGTTCCTCCACATGCCATCTCATAAGAGAAGCAGTCTTCGATAACATGAACAATTTTTGTAATATTGGCTTCAAGGGAAAGTACCTCATCCGCTTTGTTGCTATTTTTTTTTTGCCTCATCCTTATATCTAGATTCACCACAAATTTCACATTTACCCAACTTCATATCTTCACCTCTAAATAACATACAATTGTTACAACACACATCAATAATCTTACATGTGAAGCCCAATTCAGTTGTTATTTTGTTGGCTTCATAGTACTTAGCTGGTAAATTTGCATCGTCAGGGAATGAATCTCTCAACAATTCAAGTAGTAAGTCCACGGAATTATTAGACCAATGACAAAGCACCTTTATATGCAACAACTGAGCAATAAAAGATAGTTTTGTTTGCTTTCTATATCCTGGGAACAACTCAGTCTCAGCATCTCTCAATAATTTGAGGAACCTATTTGTCTTTGGATCAACTCCATTTTCATTATTAAAGCTGGATTGTTAGTCACCATCGATATGTACATCTTTATCTGGAATTCCCATTGCATCACGCAGCATACCAGCCATGTCATCCCTTAAACCAGATTGGTTATAGTCAACATTTACATTTCTATGAAATGGCACATATATTTCTCCATGACAAATCCAATTCTTATATGTAGGATCAAATCCATCCCAAAGGCAATGTAGCATCACATCTTCATGAATCTTGCTGAAACGATTTCGACATTTTCTACAAGGACAGCAAGTTTGAGAACCATCTTGCTTACCCAAAAAAGCAAAATCTAAGAATTTAGCAACTCCATATACATACTCATTAGATAGACGATTAGATAAATTAATCCAACTTTTGTCCATTTCAGAAGATCTTTTTCTTTTTGCAAACTATTACAAGTGCACATGCATTCAAATAATATTAATAAGAATAGTTTTAGAAAGATAAAATATAAAACTATAACAACCAACTATAAGAGATATATCTAGAACAATGTTAGAAGTTCGTTGAGAGAATAATAGCTTTAGAATAAGTGGTCAGAACTTTTCCTGATTTAGCTTTATAATAAGCCTTTCTCTCTTTAAATCAGCAGATAGTTGCTTTCCAAAATCCTACATAATATCAATCCATTGTTCATAAAAATTTCAACATAAATATGGATATTATGAATGTAAATGAGCAAGAAAAGTAGGATTTGGGTCTTTCAACAGTATAGTTATGAAACTCTTTGACAAATTTTAGATGCAAATAGCTACTAAATTGAAACAGAAATGTATTATTTGAAAAAGAGGTCTGATGATCAGTAACATTTTTATTCTTTGAAAAAGAGTGTTTTGGGAAAAACTTAGGGAATATGCCTTCATTCTGAAATTTTTCTGGGGGTTGAAAAATATTTCTGGAAAACATAGAAGAACAGAGCCTTAGTTTGTTGCTAATATATTGCTGCCAAAGATAATGGGATTTTAATGAATGTAAATCCGTTGGCTATGAGGGGAAGAAATATCATGGATATGAATCTATACATAAAGATTTTTCATCAAGTTGTACGCCGTGTGACATAGATTGTATGGGAAATGTTTGGAAGCTAAGTGGAAAGGAATTAGGGAGAGAATTTGTATGGAAATGCACATTATCACTTAAAGTAGATATAGGAAAGATTTATGTTGGTTCAGGATGTATTAAATATTTTGTCCAGATTTCTGATTTAGAATATGTCTTACTGTTGTCTTTTTTGGCTATTGTTTCTTCTCCAACAAACTGTCCTAATTCACAACAAGGCAATGCCCAATTTTTGTCTAAATGCTACATGGTGTTCAAAAGATAATTTTTGTAGGAGACTGACCATCATCATGCACAGGTTGCTGGTGGAAATGACCCATCAAAACAGCAAATATTTTTTATCTAAAACTTGGCACATAGTTGATTATATAGTTCTATATAGCAGGCTGGCCCTTTTTGTTTATGTAACCAGCCCAAAAAGATATATCCTGAACCTATTCCAAGTAAATATAAGAAAGGAAAACTACTTCCCCAAAAAGATACAATCCCACCCCTATTTTCTAACCTTCCTTCCCCAATTTCACTTTGTAAGAGGTTTGAAAAATCTAAAGGCAATTCAAAAGATCTCAAAGGACACAAGAGATTGGCTATTATGTAACACAGTGAAGACTAACCTAAAGGAAGATTTAAGCTGTCCCTTGGAGAGAAGATATCCTGCATACACAGGCTTCCTAGTTGTTCCTTGAACAGATTAAAACTTGAAGCTCAAAGAAGGCTAGAACAAGAAGATATTGGTTTTCAAGTCAATGTACAACTACAAATGCATAATTGAATCTTCTATAGAAAGGACCTAAATCAAATTGATGCATTCATTTTATATTTGAAACCCAAATGATGCATTACTTACCTTAGCACAAAGTAAAAGTTTGACAACTTCGATGTTAGAAGCCCTAATGACTTTTTCCTCTTGTGTTCTATAAGATCACACAAATAGGAATCAATAACCATCTTAGTGTTTTTAGATGTTCCAGAAGTTATATTTTTTAGAACACAAGCTGCTTCAAACTAAAGAAGTACAATACAGATAAATTCATCTAAAAGTCTCACAATAACATGGTTATTTAAGGCCATTAAGTAAGAAACCTGAAGCTGTGAATAGTCTTTTCTCATAAGGAATTCAACGAGACAAGGAACAACTCCTGATTGTATAACTTCATCAATTAAAGGATTCTCTTCTGTTCATGAGAAAGAGATCTTTTCAATAAATTCATAAGAAACAATGAAAATGGGAGGGAAAAAGAAAAAAATAAAACATATGGCAAAATAATCTTCCGCACCAACAGAAAGCAGTTTCAACAATTAAATAGTAGCACCAAGCTGCAATTTAGTATCATCCAACCAAACACCGGAAGCTATTGATCATAGATCATGTATATAAAATTAACTCAATTGCAAATAATATAGAAAATGCTAATAGCTGCACAGATTTCAAAAGGCAATAGAAATAATGGTATACACTGCATAAAAAGAATAGGAAGCAAAATATTTTCTAAAGCCCTCGCAGCCTACAAGTTAAACCCACAAAGTCCATAGAATGAATAATAAGCAATCAATTTAAGCCAATGAAAACAAAGGACTCGAAAATTCAACTCCTACAGTAATATATACGTCTTCACGGATTTTGAAGCAAACATTCAAGAACTTCCACAAAAATATCACTTTTTAAAGAAATGACTCATTGCAAAAACTTTTTTTCTAAAAAATTATATAAGAGTTTCTGGAGATATAAATTCAAATAATCATTTCACCATTATTGTTTGTGGGCTGGAGTTTATCAATCTCCTATTTCAAACTTTCTTACTATTCCTAATGCTTCAAAATGACAATATTCATAACATTTAAAAGCTAAAACAGAGGAACCCATATCAAATATAAATGCACTTTAACAAAATAACATCAGAATTTGAAAAATAACTGAAGAAATTTCGGTACTCACCTTGGATATTCTCAATTGATATAGTGTGTGAACTTAACTCATCACTTAGCTCTTAAAAATTTATAGGTTTTAGCTTATTGTAAGAGCGAAGAGATGGGTTGGTGGATTATGTGATGAATAAAGGCAGCAAAAAGAGAAAATCGTAAAAATAAAGGGGGTTCATGAAGAAAAATAAAGCTGGAGAAGAGGGTTTTCTTTTCTAAAGAAAGAGAGAAAAATGAAGATTGAAGAGCACGATTGAGACAGAAAAATAAAAACGAAGAAGAAAAAAATTCTTTGTGAATTTTCTAAGCAATATGAGGAAATAAGATAATACAACAAAAAGAGAAAAAGGAAAATAAAGAGAAGAAAATTTTGTTGAAATTTTTCAAAAACTATGAAACGTAAAAGTTTTGGTAGGAGAAAATTTGTGCGGGGAAAAATTTTGGCTCCAATTTTTGGAGGCAATTTTTTTTACTATGGTGAGATGTCATTTTTACTACAAAAATTATATTGTCGCAAATAATATTTTTTATTCCCCAACTTTGCCGTAGTAAAAAATGAGTATGATGTTGTTTTGGCATGTCTTTTGCTACGCATTACTTTTTGTAGTAACTAAATACCTTTCGGAACGGTATTCCCATTGTAGCAAATGAATTCGTAATAAAAAGCCTTTTTTCTTGTAGTGGACCAAAGTGGGATGATGAGTTATAAATGGTGCCCCCTAACTAAATGGTGCCGCAGTTTCAAAGAATTTCTAGTCGTGATGCCAATCAAACAGTTAAAAGATAATTAAAGATTTATTTATATTTTAAAAATATATTTATATTAAAAATAATTAAAAGATAAACATATATATAATTGTAATTGATGTAATGATATTAATAACAAAATGGAAAAAAAGTTACCATAAATTTTTTGAATTATAAGATTTATTTTCATGTGTAAAGATGTTGTATTGGAATGGAGGAAAATTAATTTCTTTATGTTTGGAAAAAAGAAGAAATAGTTGGATGTTGTATTGAAATGGAGAAAAATTAATTTCTTTATGCTAAATAGAAAAATATTTTAATTAGGGACACTATAGTCTTTTAAAATTTATCCTAGTATTATAATTCATTAAAGTAAACATTCAATATAATTATCCACTTTTATCATTCATATAATCCCACAAAGTAAATATAATTTAAAAAATATAAAATTATCCTAATCTCACTCTTCATCCTCCATTTCATCTTATTACCCCATATCCCATATCACAAAGTAAATGGGGCCTAACTGACAAAAAAATTTATTTTATCATATTAATGATTTGTACAAACTAAATCATAACAAAAATAGTGTTTAAGTTGTCACTATTAACAATGAGTGGTGTACTCAAATATAATGACAACCTAATAACAATGAAAATCTAGTCGCAAGTTATAGCGATAACTTTTATTATCACAAGAATGCCACAATAGGGTATCACTTATAATTGTCAACAATGACAAGTTAAAATATTAGTTTTTTGTCACTATTGAACTATATTATAGTAAAAATAAAAATATTATCACTTAAAAAACATCGCTTGTAACACCCCTGAAATTCGGTATTTCGGAAATAATGAAAAAAGGACTCAAGTGTAAGAAAATGAGAAGTTTGGGGGTCAATTTACAATTTGAGGAGAGTGGATTTAACCAAATTTGAAAACTCTTGGTGTTGCTTGGTAATTATTTTGGGTCAAAGGGGTCAAATTAGGCATAAATTATTTCTTGGGGTTGAATTGAATTGAAGTGTTGCAATTTTCTTGGAGGACCTAATTGAAGAAGGTGATAATTCTGGGAGCCAATCTAAAATTTGGAAAAGTTGGATTTGATAAAAGAAATTTGGTAGATTGCATTTCTTCTCCATTTCATTTCTTCTTCCTTTTTTCCTCCTCCACACCATGACCACCTTTACCCGATGATCTCCACTTCGGCGACCACCTTTCACCAAACCAAATTGACCAAACCTTTCCCCTCACTTTCAGCTTCACTTTAATACCTCATGCATACCATTATGCTGGCGGGATCACTAGATTCTTGAAGCTCAAAATGGGGCGGCAACGGTACATGACGGGCGACGGCGGACGATGGCCAAAACTCATTTCTAGGCACATTTTCTGGTAGCTCTTGGTGTGAGGAAGCTTGATATACCTTTGCATGAGAGTTTGGTGTGGCGGTAGAGGCTGAAAATGGTGATCAGAGACGGCAGCGAGGAAACCTATTTGGTGGCTGTTGAGCTCGATTGAGGGTGGTCTAGGCTGAGGAACTAGAAATTGATTGTGGGGTTGGATTCAGGAGCTCGAGAGGAACATTTTAGTGGTGGTGGCAAGATTTTCCGGTTGCGGCGCTCTGGCAACCCCAAAATAGTTTTTTTAGCTTGTCGCAGTGATCGGGCGGTGTTCTTGGTTCATGATTTCGAAGCCTGGATAAGCAAATTTGGGTAATAGGGAGTTTAAGGATTAAACTTTTTGTACCGTTTTGTATCGTTTAACATTTTTGAATCTTGTATTATGGCAAGAGAATGATGAAGTGATGTATGATTTGGAATTGCATGTGGCATGCATGGGCATATATATAAGTTAGTGAACCCGGATATTACTATGATATGATAATTTGGGATTAATTGAGTTAATTGAAGGATTTGAAATCTTAACTTGTGGATTTATGGATTTGGAACCAAGTGATAGTAATTGGGGATGAGATGATGAGAATGATTATGTAATTAAGGACTAGTTATTGCTTAGTCATTAGATTTGATACGAAACTGAGACTAATGTGAGAATAATCGATCTTATTGGTCATTATTGGGTCGATAGCGTCGTTTAAGTTTTAAACTATCATGTTAATATGGTTATTTAGTGAATTTGGATTAATGATAAGCATGATAGTGATGATGGGAGTTAAATATGGATTTTGACTGTAATTATATTATTTTGGTTAGGTGAAGTGGAATTTAGACTCGTGGACCAGTAAGCTGCTGACGACGATTGTAGTTTTTTGAGATTATGGAGGTGAGGGTCTACCAACCTGGCACTTCTTTCAATTATTTGTTAGTGGGAATAAACTCCTATGTGGATTTTCTGTTTCTATACCGTACTCAATTATGTTATTGAAATCTGTTAATTGTTCAAATCCGTTTGTTATCTGTCCATTCTGGCCATGAACATTTTGTTTGTTATATGTTCGATTTGTTATTCGACTGTCTTTTATCTGTTCGATCTGTTATCTGAATGAATGTTATCTGTACGATCTGTTATATGATTGTTTGTTATCTGTCTGTACGTTGGTATTGATTCGTTCTGTCAATAATCAGTTATGTACCAAGCTGTAACACTTGGTTAAGTTATGTACCAAGCTGGCATGCCTGGGTAAGTTATGTACCAAGCTATGCTTGGGTAAATTTTCTACCAGGTTGTTACGTTTGGGTAAATCAAGTACCAGGTTGTCATGTTTGGGTAAGTTAAGCACCAGGTTGTCACACTTGGTTAAGTTCAATTCGATTGTTTTTGGATTGTTCGACTGTTTCTTGATTGCTTGACCGTATTCTTATATGTTTCTGCCTGACTGTTGATTTTCAGTCTGTTGAGCTGATTCTTCCTCAACAGATTCTTTTTGTTATGCTTTCAGTTATCCCTCACTAAGTCCTTCGGGCTTATCCCCTCGTTTATTTTGATTCTCTCATACAGGGATTAAGTGAAGGCTTGGACTCCATGCTTGGACATGAACATTTTGTAATAGATTAGGTGTTGAATATATATATGGAGCCATCAGATTGCTAAGTATGGACCAAGACGTGTGATATGTTATGTTAATGTGGACGATTTAAGGATTGTAAATATTTTGTTATGTAAGAATGTGAATCTTGGCATTTACTTTGTGGTTTATCGAGTCTGCTAAGTTTGAAATTCTGCAGCTTCTGATAAGTTGAATTTGAGATTTTGTGGCATGTATTTAGTTTATGTGCTATATATTACAGGATTGTTACAGGTTTGTTTAAGTTGGAATCCACTGTTCTTTCTGATAAGCTTGAAAGTTTAGTTATGGGTTATTGCTTGTATTTTGGGTTCAGAATTATTGATTGAAATTTTTTGATATCTCAACTTTTGGTTACCCAGAGTGGGGTGTCACATTGCTAATGACAAAATGAAAACTATTATCATGTAATACATGTCATTAGTTATAATTTTTATATAGTCACTTATTATTTTATCACTAATATTATAAATTTTTATAATGGGTCCAAAATGATTTATATGTTATAATAGTAATTAAATATATTTTTTGATTGGGTTCAGGCTGATGAATGTCTTACTACAGGAAAAAAAGTCTGCCTAGGTAGAATATGAACATTGGAATAACTCCACAAATAGATCAGTACAACTGAAAGCATCTAAAAAAATCACTATTCAATTATATTATTAATTTAAATATTTAGACACTAATAATCCTAAAGTCTCTATTCCTGCCCCCCACTTAACGTATAATAATTATGCCATTCGTTAATTTAATCAAAGTTAGTTAGCATCTAAGACCAAACATAATTACTATAAATTAGATAAAATGTCCTCTAAATCTATTGCATCATTTCTTATTTAATTGCTATTATTTCAAAATAAAAACAAAACTATAACTGTATATGTCAATTTTGGATCGGCGAATTTACCTATGTTTATGACAAATTTATATTATATTAAAGATTTAGTAATTAATGATCTCAAAATTTGTAATTAGGACCCAAAGATATTCATGAATATTTAAGGCACAATTATGTCATTGAAAGAATCAAGAATTGTTTGAAGTCCGTTTCTTGTTCAGGAACAAAAATGGGAGAAGAGACTAGCGAGCAAGGTCATGTTCAGCCACTCTGAAGTTTCTGCTCATAACACATCTGAAGACTGTTGGTTCATCATTAATGCCAAGGAATTTATATATATTCATTATTTCATGTATTCTTTTTATTTTTTATTTCATTTGTTGGTTGAATTTGAATTGTGAGCCGACTTGACTTGCTTAATTAATTTTTTTTTACATTAAGCTTCTCATAAAAAAATAATTAAGAAAAAAAAGCTTCTCATAAGGAGATAATAGGAATTTCATTGATTTTTTCCATTCTTCATATCTTATTTGGGATATTTATTAAACAAATTCAAAATTGAAGCAGTAAATAATTGATGGGTTCTTTTGGATGTGGAAACATAAAGATGGTTTTAGGAACCATCAACTATTGGGATTTGATAATATTAGTATATAGACATTTAGTGGGAACAAGCAACGTACCGGTTGTTCTTGGCCCAGTTGGTTGAGGGTTGTACTTTCTGCCAAAGAGGTCAAGGGTTCAAGACTGGTAGAGGGAGAAGAGCTGAAGAGAGAAAAGGAGGTGTTCTAAAATACCTTTCCTTTTTACTAAAGAAAGAGGAAAAAAAAAGTATAGGTCTTCTTATTACTATTGTTTTTATGTTTATACATAATTATGTATTTTTTTTCCAAAATGGATGCAATTTGACATAAAATATGATATAAAATTTTAATCTATACAGAAATTCTGTTTTGTTTTCGAAAATGGAAGTATTTCATATGCTTTTTGTAAGTTGAAAAGTCACATATATAAATTACAAGTAGTTTCTATGTATACCAATTTTTTGATGTACAAAATTTACCTTCTTATTTATTTTAACATTATATGAATCAAGTTGCTATTATAATATTTTTGCTCAAACAACCACGGATGTATTGAAACATTTTCATTATTTTTTTCCACAATTAGTCATATACTCAAAAAAATTTAATTACTTCTCTCACAATCCTCCATGTACTCAAAAACTCCTATACCGTTTTTATCGTATATGATTTTCACTAATTTTAGGAATAAATTAATAACTGAATTTTTCATGAGATTGCAATTAGTAAAGTATTTATTAATTTTTTATTCAATTAAAAAGTATGCATAAGATGAACATTACACAAGAACTCCCATTATTTTTGTTGTGTATGGTTTTCACTAATTTTTGAAACAGATTAGTTCGTAACGTGTGCGCATATATACTAATTGAATTTTTCATAAGATCGCAATTAGTATAGTATTTATTAATTTTTTATTAAATTTAAAAGTTTGCATAAGATGAACATTACACAAGAACTCCCATTATTTTTGTCGTGTATGGTTTTCACTAATTTTTAGAATAGATTAATTCCTAACATGCGTGCATTCAAACTGAATTTTTCATAAGATTACAATTAGTATGGTATTTATTAATTTTCTATTAAATTGAAAAGTGTGTATAAGATGAACATATGATATTATTCATAATGATAATATTCAATTTATATAAAAACTGAGAAATATAATGATTACAGAAAAATGATGAAAAAACATCTTAGTTATGTCAATTATAGATATATTTTTTGAATGCATAATTAGTATAAAGATATAGGTATTTTATGTATGTGGGAATTAAAGGAGTTCATGAGTGTAACTTTCTTTTTTCAACTAGCTTTAATTTTTGTGAATGAGCCCTCCATTTGTTTTTTAGTCTTGAACTTTTTTGTGCGCTTTAATAAATCTTGCCACTTCATTGCCCCATGTATATATATACATGTATGTATATGTGTGTCTATACATATAAATTGATGTACATATATGTAGCTGTATAATTAATTTCGGGTGACCATTTAATCTAGATAAGATATACCAATTGAACTTCTATGGAATTTTGAGATATAATTATTATATAATAGGTATGGACTCTTAGATGTTAGCTTGCTCACACACATACAGACATATATATACACACACACACTAGTGTAGGCGCACCGCGCTCGTGCCCGTTGACATAATTAAAAATATATGTTTTAAACATACATATTTAATAAAATATATTTTTTATTTAATTGATTGTTAAATTTTAGTTGTAAATTAATAGTAAAAATTTACTGAAATAATTTAAGAAAGCTAAAAAAAATAGAAGATATAAATATTTGACAGCAACATTCAGATTAGCAAAAACACATGATAACCATATTTACATTATGCAATAAAAAATAATTGATATAAATTTGTAAAAACAAATAGACAAAAAATTAAATTATCAAACAACTTTAAATATAAAACATAAGTTGAATAAACTTTTTTCTTGCATAAAGCATACAAATGTTATACATTATGCTTAACAATTATAGTACTTTTAAAAAATCAATGATATCTAAATGTTGAATAAATTATTATAACTGTAATTATAGTATAGAGGCAGTGTTTCATGAAAAAACATACGTTTTGATAATGGTTACTTCATAAAAAATAATTATTAATAAAATGAATTAAAAATATTAAATAAATATGCCAAACAGACTATATAATCTGAAGAACATATATATTTTAAAATTATAACTTTTAAATAAAAGAAAATACCTATCCAACAATGAGTACCCGAAAATATTCAAGGCAACACCAAATATATAATCAATGTAAGCTAAGTAGATGATGCATTCGTAATACCAAAAAGCTTTAAAAATCTGTATCATAACAATTACCATCAGAAATTAATGAATGAAACTTAACAAACTAATAGAAATGTGGAGTATTATAAATCTATATTTTGAGACATATTCCAAAGAGCAGCACAAGGAAAATTCTGGTATATTTCCATCCCACTTGGATCAAACATGTGAATATATAGTATATGTTCGAATACTAGTTTGAATCCAAAGGGTTTTCTTCACAGTTCTTCAATGATTTTCATCAAAAATGAGCTCAAGTTTTGATTGCCAAGTCTTGTCATCAACCAAATTCTGAATAGAAATAGAAGAAAATTCACATCATAAATAAAATTAGTAGTAAATCTTAGATTGCTCTAATTTTTTTTAAAAGGAATATTTAATAAATTAGGAAACTAAAAAAATGTTACCTATTTCCTTATAATAGATAAATGTTGGAAAAATATAACAAGATTTATTTTTACTTGAATACATACAAAGAAAATAACTTATTATATAGAAATAGGACAAGAACAATAAAAATTAGTTTTAAACCTAAATATTCAAAAATTAGACAACCATCTATTTTACAGAATAAATTGGTAACAAGAAGTTAATTACAAATCCTATATTTTAATTATATCTTCTAAAAATTCTAATAAAAAAAAACAAATGCATGTGGCGATGAAATATTCTAATTACTTCAAAGATTCCATGCTAGACAAATATTAATAATGTTTTACTTTTACATCTATCAAACTAACTGCAACGATATTGTTTTTCTTTCTTTCTTTCTTTCTTTCTTTTCTTTTTTTTTTTGTAAATTGTAGTATACTGATACAAAATATCATGAAATAAAAAGTACAATTAAAAAATTTACAATATTAATTAATCTGAATAAATATATTCACATATATATATCATCTAATAAAGTAAACTAAGCACGCGTTTGGAAAAATATATTAGTAAGGCATCACAACTATATTACTTTTACCATCAAATTAGATTTTTAAATTTTATAGAATTTTTTATATATATTAATCTCATATATAATATTAGCCAATAAAGATTGAATATGATGTCCAGTTATATTTGAAAGTGAACTCTAATAATTATATTCAAAGTTGAATATAATCTACTTGATTTTAAATCTAAATTAACAATAGCTTTTACTATAAATAAATAATATACATATTAAATGTCATATGCTTTTATGCAGGGGAATTGAAAATTTGAATAAGTATTTTTTAAATATTTTTGGTAACATAATATTTCAAGCTTCTATTAAAAGTTTATATTGAAAATCTTCTTTTTTATAAGAAGACAAAACAACATACCATTACCTAGAAAAAGACAAATCAAGCTACCACACTCCAAGCACAAAGTTCAAACGTGCAAACACAAATTAAAAAAGAAAAGAAAAAGAATATAGAACAAAAAACCCAATTTCGTCTTCCCACAACAAAAGTCCAAAAAAGACAAACAATTGGACAACTGCAGAAGCACCAAGTACAAATAAAAAAAAGCATATTTAGACCAAAATGATGTCGTTTTAGCTACTAAAAATAAAATAAAAAACAAAAAATACAGCATGCGCTAGTAGTACTATTCACACGCGCTTTGTTGCCTATATAATATAACTAGTATAAATTACACCGCGCAAATCGCGGTGCCGTGCCCGTTTAAATGAACGAATGTATATATTTTTTCAAATACATAATACAATATTATAAGCATTAAAAAAAGTATAATTCAAATATTTTTCAAATATTTATTTAGAAAATGATATTTATGAAAGTATCTCTATGAGATATGCTATTGATACAAAAATTTGGAAAAGAAGTATAGAGGATTGTATTGAAAAAAAACATTTCAATTTTAACATTGTGAACTTTTGGAGATATATATGTCTGAATAAGATGCAGTAAAAAAAAAAATTCAAAATACATATGGTTGGATTATCATTTTCAACAGCAAGTAATTTCCAAATCTTCAATGAAATTGCCACAATACTAAATAAAATAGTTCAATCCAAATTGATGAGGGTTCGAATCATGACATAGGTACTCCGATTCCGATCCCGATCTATATTGGGCTTAACCCAAAGGTGGATATCTTCCGTTGATTATGTTTGAGAATCCTGCAATCAAGGCAAACGTTAGGCTAGCCGAGTGGTCCTCGGCTTCGGCCCTCCGACGCTCAAGTCAGTATTAGATTCGTCTCCAAATATTGAGCAACGGAGTAAGGTAGTTTGAGAGTGTATCAGTGCATACCTTGTGAGGCAAGATAGAGGAGTTTTTATATTCTTTCCCTTGTAGGAAATGACAGGTAAGCCCTTGGCTTACCCTTGGGGTCTTCAGCCTCCTCCAAGGGGCAATTAGTCCATTTCCCCATTTGAATTTTGCAAGCTAGATGTCCTTTCATGCTACAAGACAAGACGGTATATGGTGTGGCGCCTGCCGTGTCAGACAGTGAGGGGATGGCATGCGCCATTAATGCGGTGGCATGGTGCCAGTTAATGCATTTAATGCGGTAGCAGAGTACTGTGCAGAATTCGACCTTCTATCGGCCTGATGGAGGTCGAATATGGTCGATATTATCCAAGGGCTCTGAGGCGTCCGCCTAGGCCTGGGGGAGACTGGTCGAACAGAGTCGACGTGTTCGATGGGCCCTGGGTCGTTGTCTAAATGTTGGGCCTTTGGGGCCACCGCCTGGTCGAACAGAGTCGACGTGTCCCATGGGCCCTGGGCCGTTGCCTGAACGTTGGGCCTTTGGGGCCACCCTATATCATGAGTCCCCCCACTTCGCAAGGCTGATCGAGGGAATCGACGAGCGGCATTGGGAAGTAGCGAATATTAATGTATCTCAACCAGGGATTTTGAAAATCGACCAGGGTTTTGCGTGTTTACTGAGCAGTTACATCGTGGCGCACGTGGGGCGGTCACATCGTGGCGCGCGTGGGGCGGCGTTATAGTTTCCCCCATTAATGCAGACGCTGGGGTAACTGCGTCTCTTTCTTTATAAATACTGAATGGCATTCAGCCCATTTTCACTTTTACCGCTCCAGATATTCTTTGCTGCAAAAATCACTAACCTTTGCGCTTTCTTCAGAGATTTTCTGGGTTTAGCTTTCCAATCTAGTAAGTACTCTTCCCCCTCTATTTCTTTCCACCTTTCTTTGAAGAAAATGTTTGGGCTATTCAGTTCTGATGGTACTCCGGGTGGGGGTAGTGAAGCCACCGTGTCTGAGGGCCGTAGGGAGTTTTCTGACTCAAGCAGCTCGAGCAGCGCACGTGGGGGAGAAGCTGGGCCCAGCCGGGTACCCTCTTTTCCCGGGCGATTATTTACCCCAAGCCACTATAGCGAGATAATCTCTACCGTCACCCCCTTGGAACTGGCCCGCTTTCAAGAGCTTTACCACATTCCTAGCGAGTTCCAGTTGCTAGCCCCTGGACCTCCTGGTCGAATGCACCGTGCCCCTGCCGGTTGCATAACTGTTTTCGAGGATGCACTTAGGTGTGGTCTTAGGTTTCCCTTGAGCGAGAGCATGATAGGTCTGCTTAGGGGTCTTCGAGTGTGCATCACGCAACTGCTGCCCAACTGCTTCTCGACGTTGTGTAGCTTTATAGTTCTTATGTGCCTCTACAACCAACCCCTGACCTTTGAAAAATTTTCAAACCTGTTTTATCTTTGCGTGTCGCGTAAATCCGGCAGCACCGAGGAAACGAACTTTTATTGTCTGAGCACTCGGCCTCGTCGGAGGTTTCTCGTGGCGCCTTCCTCGTCCTATGGTCAGGCGTGGAAGAAACGCTACTTCTTTGTGCGGGTAAAGGGCGGGTTCGATATTCCTCGAGAGTGGGCAAGGGGTCCCGTCCAGATACTAGGGAATCATGCTCCAACCTGGTCGAGCACATTCGTGAGGGACCTGGTCGAGTTTGGTCCTATCGAAGCCACTGTTTTCCTCGAGGAGAGGCAATTGGTGTTGGCTGGGTTGTCGCCAGCCCCATTAAATTTTCCCACTGATTATGAGATAGGTAGACTAACTGCGTGCATCATACCCTGTTGTTTGCTTACGCACATTCCTGTAGTTGACA
The DNA here is from genome assembly GCA_018894105.1 of Jacaranda mimosifolia. Classification (NCBI taxonomy): domain Eukaryota; kingdom Viridiplantae; phylum Streptophyta; class Magnoliopsida; order Lamiales; family Bignoniaceae; genus Jacaranda; species Jacaranda mimosifolia. The sequence continues at coordinate 14,240,254 of CM032132.1, read as the reverse complement.
TTTTCTGTTGCTTGTTCTTTGCAGACTGCGACGAAATCATGAACAGGTCTAGGGCTAATGCGCTGGCTCGCGCTGAAAGGAATCAGCAGCGCCGACAAGGCGGCGCGATTCAAGAAGAGTCATCGGGGGCTGACGAGCCACGTCGATTAAATGCTGCACCAGCACCCTCCAGAACACCTTCGCCTGCTCGACAAGAAGAGGTCGAGAGAACCGCGGGTCGGGGAAAGAGACCCATGGGCGATCCGGCTGCTCCCCCCAAAGAAGGCAGCTGCCAGGAGAGGGAAAGGGAAGTCGAAGGGTACGGGGCCGAACTTGCCGATGGGAAAAGACCTCTTCGCGGACTGAAGCCCCGAGGCCCTCTTTAATTTGCGGAAGTTCCCGTCTCCTCGATTTGGTCGAATCTAGGTGTAGTTATGGGCGACTCATCGAGCATGGTAGCATCAGGGCCGGCTGGGTTGGATCCCTTAAAAGTGTTGATGGCTGGGCAGTTCCTGGCTGACCAGAATAAATTCCTGGGCCTAACCCAACCTGGGCTACTGTGCAAGTTCGCCTATCATGCGAACATGGTAAGATCTAGAAACTTGGATGTCTACCTGTTTAATTCTTCTTTTCCTTTGTTTAGCTGCCCTCTGATATAGTTTCGTGTTTCAGGTCGAGCAACTGGGCTATGACATGTTTCGCCGCTCCGAGGTGGCGCTGGCCGATCGAGAGCGATTGGAGGGGGGTGAGGACGCTGAGACCTTAAAGGCTCAGCTCGAGTCCTCCCAGATGCGGGTCGAGGAGCTTGAGAGAGCAAACACCTAGTATGCCAAAGATATGGAGGCGAAAGACTGTCAGGTTGTGCTGGCGGTAATGAAGCAGACCCAGATGGAGGCGAAGTTGAAAAAACTGGAGCTGGATATTCAAGTCGCCTACGAGTCTGGTCGTGCGGCCGGCTGAAGTGAGCGCCTGGTCGAAGCCAGTGAAGAGTTTGCTCGGGTGCTGCCCGAGGTGCGGAAGGAGGCCGTCCAGCAATTTATGGTGAGCCCCGCCTTCCAAGACGCAAGTGTCATGCTTGCTTTGGATAATGCACGGAATGCATTTAAGAAGGCCATCGCCTAATTGCAATACCTGGATTACAGCATCAGCGATGAGGATCGCTCGAAGATGGGCCTTCGCTTCGATGAGCAACTGCGCCCGCTGGTCGAGGAAGACGTCGATGAGGCAGATACTGCTGAAGTCGAAATTGCCGATGTTGTCGACATGAGCCCCGAAGAGAGGCAGAAGGTAGAACTTGAGAAGAAGCTGAATGTGGTGGGCCGAGAGTTCAAGTTTGCCGGCAACCTTGCCTATGAAGTTTTTGAGAACAGGGTAAATGCCGCCGCATTCTTCCCGGCTGCTCCACGGCTGTTTATGCCCTCCGCTGCCAGTCCCTCCTACCCGGTTACCGCGGCCGTTCCAGTTGTAGTGGCGCCACCGGAACCTCCATCTGCTTCGGCTCCAGCGCTTGCTGCAGAAGGGTATGGCAGTTCTAGCTAGGCTCTTGCCTTGTATTTTTGACTTTTTATTCCTGATATATATGTCTCACTGAGGCTTTATGAAATGAAATTTCTTTGCCCTTTTACTACTGTGCTTCGTTGTATATTGTCGTTTGTCTACTGCTTTGTCGAGTAGAATTAAGTGCGTTTAGTATTTGTGCTTGTACCCTTCATTGAATGGTTGGTTATTTGCTCTTCGTTGGTTTAAACTTTTGTATGGCCAACTTGTATAAGTCGATAGGATGCAATCAGTGCTTGCTGCGGAACACTTCTTGCTATTGTAATATAGAATGGTTTCGCTACCCTTTTGTAGCTAGCGTGCGTTTGCGGTCGAGGCTCGACTTCCTGCCTTAAGGGTCTTTTCACCATGTAAAGCATTGGTCTCCTAAATTTGGCGGATCGGTCGAGCTGATGAATATGCACCGAAGGCGTCGACTTTGTTGTATTGAAAACTTTTGGCGACTGCGGGGTCGCTTATGGTGGTCTCGGCCGGTGGCCTCGACTTAGATGTCAAATCCTTTCATCGACTTCTGGGTCGACTAAGGTGGTCTTGGCCGGTGGCCTCGACTTAGATGTCAAATCCTTTCGTTGACTTCGGGGTCGACTAAGGTGGTCTCGACCGGTGGCCTCGACTTAGATGTCAAATCCTTTCGTCGACCTCGGGGTCGACTAAGGTGGTCTCGGCCGGTGGCCTCAACTTAGATGTCAAATCCTTTCGTCGACTTCGGGGTCGACTAAGGTGGTCTCGACCGGTGGCCTTGACTTAGATGTCAAATCCTTTCGTCGACTTCGGGGTCGACTAAGGTGGTCTCGACCGGTGGCCTTGACTTAGATGTCGAATCCTTTCACCTTTTCAATCATGATGTGCCTTGTTTTTTATAATCAATACAACAGATGTCAATTAAACAGTTTACACAAAGAGTTTTTTCAAGTTTACCGCATTCTATGGTCGAGGTAGCTCGCGACCTGCAGTGTCCGCTAATCGGTAGGCGTTGTTCTTGCACACTTTGATGACTGCATAGGGTCCCTCCCACTTCGGGTCAAGCTTCCCGATTGGCTTTGAAACCTCCACTTTCTTCAAGACTAGATCGCCCACTTTAAAATTCCTCAGACGGACTAACTTATTGTAGCAATCCGCCATTTTTGAGCTGTACCTTTGCATCTTGTTGTAGGCTACTTGGCGCTTTTCGTCTATGGTAATTAAATCCAGCGTCCTCTCCGATGTATTCGCTATTGGATTGTAATGAATCACTCTAGCTGTGTGCTGAATCAATTCGGATGGTATCATTACTTCAGAACCATAGACTAGACTGTAGGGGCTGTGGCCTGTGGCCGTTCGGGGGGTCGTTCGATAAGCCCAAAGAATGCCTGGGAGATCGTTTGCCCAACTGGCTCCTGTCCTTACTATCCGGCTCTTAATGTGGTCTAGGATTATTCTGTTGGTGACCTCGGTCTGGCCATTAGCTTGCGGATTCCCTACTGAAGTGAAGTTTTGCGTGATGCCTAAAGTTTCGCACCATCTTCTGGTGTTTTTGCTCTAGAATTGAGTGCCGTTATCGGAACTGAGGATCTTAGGTAGCCCGAACCGACATACGATGTTCTTCCATATAAAACTCTTGATAGCCGCGTCGGTGATCTTAGGGACTGCTTCGGCTTCCACCCATTTCATAAAATATTCGACAGCCACTATGATAAACTTCCGCTGGCCAGAGGTTTTGGGGAGCGACCCTACTATATCAATGCCCTACTGGTCGAATGGCCATGTGATACTAAAATTGGTCATTGGTGCGGCGGGTTGATGCTGAATATTCGCATGTACCTGGTAGGATGGGCATTTCTTAGCGAAATCCACGGAGTCCTTGAGCAGAGTGGGCCAGAAATATCCGTAACGGGTTATCTTGTGAGCCAGAGACCTTCCACCCGAGTGGTTGCCACAAATACCCGCATGCACTTCCTGCAACACTTCGTTCGCTTGGTCGGGATCTAAGCACCTGAGTGGCGGCCCGGAAATCGACCTCCTGTACAGCTGCCCATGCTCATCTAGTGCATATTTAGGCGCTAAGCCCTTCAACTTTCGAGCCTGCTTAATGTCATCTGGTAAGGAACCTCGACTCAGATAGAGTTTGATTGGATGTTGCCAGGATGGGGTTGACTCGTCAAGGCATCCGACCTGGCTCCGGTCGGGAGACTGGACGCAGGGCTTATCAACCACAAGAAATGTTATAGTTTTTTCCTGCGTGCCTTTCGCCGAATTGGCTAGCTTGGAGAGTGCGTCTGCCCACCCGTTCTCTGATCGAGGGATCTGGCTTAGCGAGAAGTGGCTAAACATCTGTTTGAAGTGTTGTACCTCTGCCAAGTATTGCGCCATCTTGTGCTCTTTTGCCTCAAAGTTCCCTTTGAATTGCTCGGCCACGAGCTGAGAGTCCGTGAAAGCCGCTAGCCTATTGACCCCACGGTCGGCAGCCATGCGCATTCCTGCAATGAGGGCCTCATACTCAGCTTCATTATTCGTAACCGGGAAATCGAGTTTCACCGCGAAGTCATAACCCTTTGCTACCGGGGATCGAAGAGAAATTCCTATCCCTCCCCCCAACGACGTCGCAGACCCGTCGACGTGCAGAGTCCACAAGGGTGTGCTCTCGATGCCCGAACACGGTAGGTCAATCCTTTCGAGGATGAAATCTGCCAGGACCTGTGCCTTGATGGCTGCTCGCGGTTGAAATTGGATGTCGAATTCTCTGAGCTTGATGGCCCATTTAGTGAGTCGACCTGAAGTGTCCGGCTTCGACAATACCTGTTTCAGCGGCTGATTCGTTAACACCGAGATTGTGTGTGATTGGAAGTAAGGTTGCAGCTTCCTTGCTGATGAGACGGGGGCTAGAGCGAATTTTTCAATCTCCAAATAGTTATATTCTGGCCCCTGGAGAGCCTTGCTACAATAGTAAACGGGGCAAGGGTTTCCATCTCTTATTGCAGTAAACACCAAACTAACGGAGGCTAAAGAGACAACCAGATATATTTGTAAGACTTCCCCGAGCTCAGGTTTCGCGAGCAGAGGTGGTGAAGAGAGATATTGCTTGAGGTCGAGGAGGGCTTTATCGCACTGTACATCCCATCTGAATCCCAACTTCTTTATGTTTCTTAGGATTTTGAAGAAAGGTAAGCTCTTGTCTGCCAGCTTAGCCACGAATCTGCCCAAAGCAATCACTCTGCCAATGAGGCGTTGAACTTCCCACATTGTGCGCGGCGGGGCTATGTCAAGAACTGCTTGAATTTTCTGAGGGTTGGCCTCGATACCTCTCTGGCTGACCATGAAATCGAGGAATTTACCACCCCGCACGCCGAACGTGCATTTGCTGGGGTTTAGTTTCATACCAAAGGCTTTTAGAATAGAGAATGTGTGATTTAGGTCAGCCAAGTGATTTTCTGCTCTACCTGTTTTTACAATCATGTCGTCCACATAAACCTCCATTGAGTTCCCGATCTCATTTTTAAACATGAAGTTAACAAGCCTTTGATAAGTTGCTCCAGCATTTTTAAGTCCAAACGGCATGACCAAAAAGCAATATACCCCATTGGGAACAACAAAAGAGGTTTTTTCCCTATCCTCAGGTGCCATAAATATTTGATAATATTCTTGAAATGCATCAATCATGCTAAGTAATTCACATCCAGTAGTGGAGTCGACAAGTAAATCAATACGAGGCAAGGGGTAAGGATCTTTAGGGCAAGCTTTATTCAAGTCTGTGAAATCATTACACATCCTCCACTTTCCCTCACTCTTGGGGACTAAGACAACATTAAATAGCCAAGAAGGATATTGAATTTCAACAACATAGCTAGCTTCTAGGAGTTTGCTTACCTTTTCTTGGATAATTTGTGTCCGCTCGGCATTAAAAACTCTTTTCTTCTGGCGGACTGGCTTATGGGCGGGGTCCACATTGAGCCTGTGGACAATGATGTCCGGGTCGATGCCCTGTAGGTCAGCCGCTTTCCAAGCAAAGACATCAAGGTTCCTCCGGAGGAAGTCGACCATGAGGCACTCTAGTTGATCTCCCAAATTAGCACCGATCTTGGTTGTCTTGTCAGGATTCCCAGGCTCTAGCTCGATTGTTTTGAAGTCTCCCGTCGGCTCGACCCTAGTATCTTCGATCTTTCTCTTCTTCGATGAAGTTCCCTCCTTGGGTTTCGCTACAGGGGCGTCCCCCGAGGGCTTCAACTGTGGCCTCCTTCTCTGCTCACCAAGTCCACGGAGATTGTGTAACAGCGCCAAGCATCCTTAATATTGCATAAAATCTGACCAACTCCTCCAAGGGTCGGGAACTTTATCTTCATGTGGTATGTGGACGCGATGGCTCTGAAGTCATTTAAGGCTAGTCTTCCCAAAATAACATTGTAAGCGAACGGGGCGTCGACCACTAAATAGCTAATCATCAAGGTTCGACTGCGATGGCCCTGCCCGAAAGTCGTGGATAGGGAGATGGACCCTAGCGGCATTATCTCCGATCCCCCGAATCCGACTAGGGGCATTCTGACTGGATCAAAGTTCAACTTGCCCAAGTCCATCCTGTTTAGTGTTGACGAGAATATGATATTAGCTGAGCTACCATTGTCAACCAGGACCTTTCTAACTTCGAAGTTGGCGATCTCGAGAGCAACCACCATAGGGCAGTCGATCTTCCGGTCCATGCCTTGGTTTTCGAGGTGGCTGAGGTCTGTGTCTGAAAAGGATACTGGCTCTGCACTGTTTGTAAGCTGAAAAATCGTCTCGACCTTAGATGGCTTGGTCGAGTCGAGCTGCCGTTGGGTTTGCTTCCTTGCGTTTCTGGAGTCTCCTCCCGTGGGCCCCCCAGCGATCATGTCGATGACCCCTCTGATGGGTGGGTGGGCTTCATGGGCAGGTTTCTTCCCTTTGTCATCTCTTCGCGGGCTAGCCGACCTTTCTCTACGGGGAGTCCGGTAGACCGCGCCCTCCTCTCGTCGATTCCTCTCCTCGAAAAATTTCTTTAGGTGCCCCTATCTGATCAACCTCTCAATTTCGTCCTTTAGGTTGAAGCAGTCTTCGGTGTCATGCCCCTTTTGTTTGTGGAAGTGGCAGAACTTCCCGGACTTCCTCATGGCCTCAGTTTCTGTAATTTTGCGGGGCTTTTTCAGCAGGTTGTCATGTTGAATGGCAAAGAGCACTTCTTTCCTCGCCATGGAGAGCGGGGTATAGTTGTGGAAGCGTCTAATCAGGGACCGACGTCCTTCCCTGTTATGCTTGTCGTCTTTCTCTTTGCCCTTCTTCCTGTCAGTTTCGATGCTGCCGTATTTCATCTTGTTCATCTCTTCTTGGGTCATGTACCTTTCAGCAAGGTCGAGGAGTTCTTCCATCTTGCGGGGCTGAGCGCGCACCAAAGCATTAGCGCACTTTTTGTGCCTCAATCCCAAAAACAACACATCAATCAAGAACTCAATCCTCGGACTGTCAATTTTCAACATCTCTGTGTTGAATCTGGTGAAAAAATCTCTCAAAGACTCCCCCTCAGCTTGCTTCACCATGTGCAAGTGGGTATGTGGCAGCTTCGCCTTCCTTCTGCTGGCAAACTGGTGCAGAAATTTGTCACAAAACTGGTCATACGAAAAGATGGACGCCGGCTCTAACTTCACGAACCAATCCAAGGCCACCCCCTAGAGTGTGGTTACCAGCATTTTTGCATGAATATATTCATTGTGTCCATGCAGCTGCATCATGCGTTCAAACTGCAGCAAATGTTCACTCGGATCCGTGGACCCGTCGTACCACGGGAGACCAGTGGGGATCTTGGCGTCCACCGCGATGCGTTCATTAATGATTTCTTGTATGAAGGGTGAGTCCTGTTCCCTTCTAAATCTCGAGGGCACCTCCGGTTGAAGGGGCCTGTCCGCGTTCCCCCTCGACAGCTTTTCCAGGAGTTTATTTAGTTGTTGCACCTGGTGAGATACCTCCTCCCACTCCTGCTGATCCTACTTTCTTCTACCTCGGGAACGTTCGGTCCTATCGCGCTGCGGGGCTCGAAGGGGCCGAATGTCATGGTCCACGGAGTCTACTACCTCTTCTCTCGGTGGGGGGCGGGGTGCCTCCCGGTGAAAATGACTTTAGCTTGGTTCTCGCCTAGCTGGGTGCCTGGGGGACCCCAGACGCCGTGAGTATTCTACAGGCGGTGCTTGCTCATGCCCCGCTGGTGGGGGCGTGGCGCTGGTCGCCGGATCAAGGCGCGGCTTGCCGGTTCAAGGCGGCGGAAAGCTAGGCTGATATCTATGCGGAGATCTGCTCACTGATGAGCTGCATCAACTGGGGCATAGTGAGGGTGACTACGGGCTCAGGCTGTACACTGGGACCCGGCGCAGTCCTTTCTTCGTTCTGGCGGGGCGGGGGGGGCTAGATCTTCTGTTCTCTTCCCTCCCGGAAGGGGCTCGCCCAGTGTTCACCATTCTCGATAGAGGATTCCGTGTTCCCACAGACGGCGCCAAATGATGAGGGTTCGAATCGTGACACAGGTACTCCGATTCCGATCTATATTGGGCTTAACCCAAAGGTGGATATCTTCCGTTGATTATATTTGAGAATCCTGCAATCAAGGCAAACGTTAGGCTAGTCGAGTGGCCCTCAGCTTCGGCCCTCCGACGCTCAAGTCAATATTAGATTCGTCTCCAAATATTGAGCAACGGAGTAAGGTAGTTTGAGAGTGTATCAGTGCATACCTTGTGAGGTAAGATAGAGGAGTTTTTATTTTCTTCCCATTGTAAGAAATGACAGGTAAGCCCTTGGCTTACCTTTAGGGTCTTCAGCCTCCTCCAAAGGGCAATTAATCCATTCCCCCATTTGAATTTTGCCAGCTAGATGTCCTTTCATGCTACAGGACATGACGGTATATGGTGTGGCGCCTGCCGTGTCAGACAGTGAGGGGATAGCATGCGTCATTAATGCGGTGGCGTGGTGCTAGTCAACGCATTTAATGCGGTGGCAGAGTACTGTGCAGAATTCGACCTCCTATCGGCCTGATGGAGCTCGAATATGGTCGATATTATCCGAGGGCTCTGAGGCGCCCGCCTCGGCCTGGGGGAGACTGGTCGAACAAAGTCGACGTGTCCGATGGGCCCTGGGCCGTTGTCTGAACGTTGGGCCTTTGGGGCCACCGCTTGGTCGAACAGAGTTGATGTGTCCCGTGGGCCCTGGGTCGTTGTCTGAATGTTGGGCCTTTGGGGCCACCCTATATCACAAATAATGGCATGTTTGGAATTTTTTTTTTTTTTACTCAAGTAAATTCTCTTTATTTGTTATTCAATGAAATGGGCTTTGTAAATTATGATTAAAAAGAATTGAGTTGGGCTACATCTTTAGTAATGAGCTACAAAATATTTCGTCAAATTTGTAAAGTTTATTCCTTTATTTCAAAAAAAATTTAAATATACTTTAAAATATTGAAATTTAATTAAAAGAATTTATTTTTGTCAAATTAATACTGATATCAATACATATATAAATTAAAACTTTTTATAGTTTAAGTAAATTTCACGATCTCTTGTTTAACATGTATCTTAAAAGTAATTAAATAAATCAAATACAAATCTTAAGAAGATGTTTAAATATGTTTAAATTGTTTTTATACAGAAATAATATTTCGTAAGAAGTCAATTTATGAGGTTCTTTTTATTAAAATATAAAAAAACTTAGTAAGTTTTAGTTCTTTATACTGATTTTGAAAATGATCATTACTAATAACTCTTTTAAACTCATTCTTGAAATCTATTTGTAATACAATGATTAAGATAACGATGTTAATTTTAACTTATTCAATTAAGTATTAACAAATAACATATAAATTATAATTTTTTTATATTTTTTTAGTTGTTAATGCAGATAAAAAATGTTCTGCGAAGCCGTTTATGAACTTTAAACACTTAAAATTATTTTTTTATATAAAAGGAGTTTAATCATTTTTGTTAATTAAGAATCAAAGTATTGAAGAATGGTTCATTATAATTTGGATCTGAAATTTTTGTAATTACTTGTTTATAATTTTTGTTAATTAAGTTGTAAGCTTGGTTGGGAGGATAATAAATTTTAAATAGAGATGGAAAACATAGGAGAAAGCAATGTTTTCAGAAGGTTGGCATCCTTTTTTTCTTTTTTTGTGTGATATAGCACAAAATGGGCTTTAACATGCAGTTTTTAGAACTACCAGTATCGGGTGAAATGAGTTAGATACATATTTTTGAAGCAAAAGAATGAATTATTGAAAAAAGAATAAAGAAAATCAGAAAAAGTCCTATACTTAATTAATGGAAAACAATATCATATGCCAGTATTTCTATTAAGACACAATTAAAAAAAATAAATATTGAACTAAATAGATTAAAAAAGCCCCACTTTTTAAAAACCAAGAAGAAAACATCCAAGTAAATAGATGAAAAACCACACTTTTTTAAAAACCAAGAAGAAAACCTGAAATCCTCATTTTGAAAAACTCAAATGCATAAAAATACTCGAAAAGACTACTCAATCCAAACAAGGAGCAACACAAAAACAACTAAACCAGAATCCAAAATAGTAATAAATCTTCCATAAAGAAATAAAGAAGTAAATAAAATGAAAATAAGAATGACCACCAATTCTTTAAAGTGTATGAGCTAGAATTTCAACATTTTCTACATTAGAGCAAAGTAATTAAAAAGATGGATAATCATTAAACTACAAGAGCAATGATTCATAGCAAAAACACGTACACACTCACACACATAAAGAGTAAATATTACTGAAAAATTGTCAGATAGAAAAGAAAATCCACCAATAACTATTTTTTTTAACCATACATCCTCAAAACTATATATATATATAATGATTTAACATAGTATGATTCCACAGCTTAATCTATTTCACATATACTGTCAAAAGATGAAGAAACTGTTTTATCTTGTTACAAAATAGCAGAGTTTAAGTATTAGTTCACCTAGACTGATTTTTCTATATACATGTTGCAAAAAAAAGATCAACAAGATAATCAGTTTCTTCATCATCTTCAAAACAGCAAATTTCTCTAAAAACTGCATCAATATCATTCATCAGAAGTGCTACCTACACAACCTTCACTGTTTTCATCATCTTCACCGGAAACTGTTTCAATTAAGAAAGATAGTATTTGAAGGCTTAAAAAACTATTGTAAAAATTATATAATGCATAAGGTTTTAGCATATATCAAATATATACCTGTGGCAATCTGTTTCATTTTTTTATGTTGTCCAGGTGGGCTAGTTTGCTCTGTATCATCTACATTTGAATGTGAAAAAAAAAAGTAAATTTAAAGTAAACAATTTGTAAATTCAATATCATTACACAACTATATTGATGATTATTTATCAAACTATTAAAGTATGTAGTATTTTTTTCATGCCTTCAGAAAACAACCGTTTCATTATTTTTGATTTTTGTAACACCACATTCTCTGATGCAACTTCTAGCAGATTTTTTTAAAATGGATTTGAAGAACCCACCAGAGGAAGTTTTTCTGCATCCCTTTCTTCTGTCAGACTAACAATTGTATATTGGGTATGCACTCCATCATGTCGTGTTTTGAGGTATCTTTTCAACTTCATCAAAAACAACTTATCTTTCAAATGTTGATTCATCTCAGCGAGAGGAGGTGTATTACCCTATAAAATATTTTTTTTTAAAACAAATTATAGGAATCTTAAATCTATCTAAATCAAAGTAAATTTGTACACTTACATAATTATACATTTCCATTGCTGCGCAAGCATTCATATTGATGATTTTCATAGCTTCTTCTCCAGAAACATTAGCTTCAAGAGATCCAGTTTCATCAACAACGTTGACAATGACAAGTTCCCTAATATAAATATTGTATTAAAATCAAATATATTGGTAACACTTTGTAAAAAGACATCTAAATTAATTGTAGGAGTAGTTAAACCCCTTTTTTCCCCCCATAATCTGCTTTTATAAATTTCTAGAAAAGATGCCTGACCACATCTCTAACAATCAATTGCCCAATCCAAATCCGCTGCATATGAAGCATGGCAATTTTCACAAGCCATGTAAAAATACTTTTGATCTTCATTAGCAATTTCAATTGCAGCCTTTAACATAAATCTCTCAGCCTATAGAAAATTGAGAAATTTATTAGTCAATAAAATATAATAGAGAGATTAAATATCATGTAAATAAATAAAAATTTTAGAATAGATTATTTTGTTTGATTAAATATTGTTTTTGCTATAATATCCAATAACATCATACATTTTCAGCTCTCACTACATCAGTGACCGAAAAGAACTTTGTTGTCGACTGCATCGTACTCTTTTGGTTTTTGATCATCTCATCAACTTGCAACAAAGCTTCAGCAATCATATGTTGATTATTGACTCTCCTATATAATAAAAACCAATAGCAAAAACCAATTTATTGTAAGTTGATTTTTCTATATCTTTCCAATCTAGATAGCAAAATTAATTTTAAAAATTGCAAAAGATCAAATAGACCATGTTTTAAGCCTCTAAACATCAGGAACAGTTGGGTCAATTGTTATGGTGGTCAGTGGAGTTGATCCAAGAGACGTTCCTGATGTTTAAAAATATTATTAAATAAGAATTGTATAAAATAATTAGAAACCAAAATACTACATGTTTTTCTATATTATAAAATAGTTTATCTACAAATATTACTTGAAAGAAAATATAGTAGCATCTAACTCACCATAATGGCCACATACACTTAACTTTGTTGCAAAAATTATTGGCATTTGTTTAGGAGCTGCCATAATCAGACTACCTTCTGATGCAGCAATGTTGTTCCAAAGAGATAGTATTAATGGCTTTCTTCTACAAAAAGGAAACAAAAAAACTGAATAAAAAAATCCATTTTAAATTGCATCTATTTTTCTTCATTACATAAATAGAAGGTTGGAAAAAAGAGAATCTTACTCAAGATTAATCAAAGCAAACTCATGAATCAGGAATGTTTTAGGAGCAGTTCCAACAACACATTGCTCAAATTTCTTAATTACAATGGCCAGAACATCTAAAAAGTATGAGAAAGAAATTAACATGACATTTATTAGAATGATACCAAATACAAATTCAAAATATATTGAATTATAAATAAAATTACTCACCAACAGTAGTTTTTCGGTCAGATGGGACTAAAGTGGTGAATGATTGAAAAGTTGGTGCTATGATAGATAATGGAATCATATTGACCAACTCTTTTTTAATGACTGTCCTCTGTGTAAGTATCCAAGTATACTTTTGCGCATAATTATCATAAGCTGGATTGGCAGGAGTAACACGAGCATTGGAGATGATGTATGTGTTTGACAAGTTTAGTGTCTTCTCAAATTGCTTAATAACAGTATCAAACACTATTGCGAGGACCTTTGAACCCTATAATTTATATAGAAATGCAATTCACAATTATTAGTTTGACAATATTAAGAGCTTGCAAGAATCAAATTATATTAAAACTTGATACAATTGAACACCAAAAAATTTATACTGTTGTTTTTAAATTGAATAATATTAAAACATATTGAAAATAGACTAATAAAAATATCATTTTTTTTTTGTATAACTGCACATATTCAATGTTTATGAATTTATTGTACATTTATATTATAAACTATGCTATCAAACAAAATTTAGTAATATTCCAATATATTCTTTAAGCTCGTTCACATACACATAAAATTACAGAATTTCATATAGGAATTGCATGTGTCTTTTTATCATGTTTATACAATTTTAACCAAAAATTCTAAATTTTAAAAATTTATAATTTTTTTAATTTAATTTTTTCATGTGTTATTTTTTTCTATTCTTTCTAGAGGAGAAAAAGAAGAAGAATTTATCTAGAATTTAAAAAAAAATAATAATTTAAGGAACTTTGGTAGTAATTAAAGATGAATTAGTAGTATGATGAGAAAAATGATTAAGAAACTTTTGAAAATTATAGTGTAACCAAAGACCATTAAATAAGAAACGTAATTTCTATAAAAAAAAATAATAACGGAATATATTGAGAAAATTAAGAAGAATTGAATAAGCAAATGCAGAAATGTTTTGTTGAAGATTCTGATAGAATGTCATTTTTTAATTAGTTTAATTGGATTTTATGAAAATAGTAATGTGGCCAATATTTTATTAATTAGCATTTCATGCAAATCCATATATTAAAACAAATCTTAGATTTTATGTAGCATATTAAATAGGGTTCAGTAATAACTTAATGTTTGTATTAGAATCGAGGCTTATAGATGTGCGAACTTATATACATCACCATAATTTTCTCCTTATTTGGCTTCAATACATCATGTATACTGTATAATATGTAGCTAGGGTAAATTTTGATAAAATGATAATTTTTCAACAATTATAATATTTTTAATTATACAAAAAATATTCTAATTGATTATTGAACCATTTAATGAATATGCATGACTTTTAATTCACTTAGCATTTGCAAATTATATCCCAATATATTTGTTCCTTTAAAAATTATTATTCATTTAAGAAAATTATGAACTAATTAATTACTTGCCGAACAATATGTGGGAGTACTCTTGACAAGGACTACAATAGATTTAGGATTATTAATTAGAACATAGCCAAATTATGTTTTCTTTGGACCAAAAATAATATCATGACTGATTTAACTTTCTATAATATCAAAAAATAATACTTCAATGAAAAATTAATTACTTACAGAATAATACATGTATGATATAATTTTTGAAAAATGTATATCTTTCAAATGTATTTATATCTTTTTACTGTATCATATTTATGTAGTAGAGCAAATACATGATTAGATATCAGCATTTAAGAAAGCAATGTATTCCTAATTGTATCTTGCAAATATATAGGACCTTGTTTTTCAAATATTTTGACATAAAAAAATTACTGCAGTTTTTTAGACTATAAAACAATTAGTTGACAAAAAGTAAAAAAATATAAGACAAATACCGTTTCATCAACCAATGTGATGTGTTGGTATCTTCTAGGACTGCGATTTGACTGATGCTCAGCACTTTTTGATTCAACCAAAACCTTGATAGACCAACTTGCTAACATTGGTGTTACATCCTTAATTAGCATCAACTGTTGCATTTTTGTCAAAAGCACCTACAAATATAAAGAAAAGAATTTATTATTTCTATAGGTGCTAAATATTGAAATTAGATATAGCTTAAATAATAGCAAAATAGATTCGCATAAAGTACGCAAGTTATTGTCAAATACATTTGAAAAATCTGAAGAGTAGCCAATATAAAATAAAGTATAAGGCTGCACAGAATAAAAGTCTACCTCTATCAACTAATTTATAAACTTCATTGTATACTATATTTTTTGTAAATTGCTGGGATTCTCCTTCATTCAATGCTGGCTCAATCAAAACTTTAACAGAAGTTGATTTTTTTGCACGAGATAACGCAACATACAATTGGCCATGTAAAAATACAGGTTGTGGTTAATATATACCAACATAATCAAGTGTTTGAAGCAACCTACATTTTAACAAACATAGCAAACAGTAACCTAAATTTATAAAAATCCACAAAATGCTTAACAGTCTAAAACAAGAAACAAACAAAGAAAAACTCAAATCCCAATCATCAAAAACTGGCATCGAAATATTATTCAATATACATAAATTCTATCCTTCTTTTCTGAATTTCAAAACTTCATTCCAACTATCATAAATAAAACTAAATCAATGAAAATTCAATATATAAACAAACCTGAGTAAAGACCAAAGTTAGCAAACTGAACTTCTCACGATACTGCACTCACAAAACCTGAAAATATTTCTTTTATCATAATCAATTTTAAATACTTGACTAAAAATAAAATCCATACGTTGAGACACTTTTTCCTAGAGTTGGTCCAAAATTTTGAAACAGCAGTGTAAAAACAACTTGACTAAATAATCAATACTTTGCCCACTATTCACAAGGGCACTACTCACTTACTTTTGGGTCAGAGCTACTGCACACATTTTTGGAAAGCAAATGCACTCTGACCTTAGATAATAATAAAAAGCAAATATCTATAACAATTCCAAGTATCTTCAGAAATCAATTAACGTTACTTAAAAATGTTATTTTATTTAAATTCTATCTATTAAAAATGTTACAAACATTTTACTATAATAATAATCACTAATCAAAAAAAAATTTATATAAAAAATATTTGTAACAGAAAATGTCTCTCTTTGATTTCGTTTTTCATACATTTCGTAATATTTTTCCTCAAAACGTTTTTCTCAATATACACCAAGAAAATCAAACTTTTTTTAAAGGAATTGTAGCAAAAAGATAATATGAGGGTATTTAGGTAAAACTAAAAAAAGACAAGCCCACTTTGCTTTGTGTCCATTTCTTAGGGGCAAAGTGAAAGACTTGAAATAATTGAGGCACCTGGTTTTGATAAAGGGTGCATGTGAGATTGCAAGAATTAAAGTGGTGGGATGGTAACTCAAAACTCTTATAAAGAATGGTATCAAGAAGGTTCCTTGGCTGTGCTTTAGGCTTTAGCATCTCAAAGAAGGGTCTACATACGAAAGTTGTGAATCATATTTAACACAAATTATTTCAATTATTTATTTATTTATTTATTTGATGGGCTAACTTTTTACCAAATTAGGAGACATCCCACCAAGTTTAAGACAAATACACAATTAATCAGCAACATCAAAACAAAATACACTAAGCAAAAAATAAAACGTAAATAGCAACACCACTTCTAAGTGAAAGAAAAACTTAGATAACCTCAAAAACTTTATGAAACGCATACCATACCTGAAATTTCCTCCTATGCAGAAATGCCTTCTCCACAGAAATTTCTTTACAAAGACAATCAACCAACTATAAAACTGCATAAAGAGTTTAAATAAAAAGTTACAACAAATAAATTTCTAAAAATAAAATCTGAAAATTTGCATAAAAAGACAATATCGTATATCAAGAGTTCTAACAAAATACAATTTTAGAAACAAACATCCAACAAAAACACATGAGAAATCCATATTGTTTTTCAAATGAAGCAAAAAACTCAAAATCTTCATTTTAAAAAATTAAATTGCATAAAAACACCCTAATACAGCCACATAAACCCAAAAGAACGCCCAAAACATAAATCTAACATTACAAAACATAAACTTAAGCAAAAGACCAAAAACCCAGCAAAAAATAATATTGAAAAAAGGAACAAATAAAATAAAAAAAATTGCTTCACTTAATTAACGGAAAACAATACCATATACAAGTTCTTCTATTAAGATGCGATACAAAAAATGATTAATATCCAACTAAATAGATGAAAAATCCCACTTTTTTAAAAACCAACAACAAAACCCAAAACTCTCATTCTGAAAAACTGAAATACATAAGAATACCCAAAACAGAACATGATAGCACCAAGCAAAGAAAAATAATAACTATATTTTTAAAAACCAAAAGAAATCCCATACATATCAATTCATCACAACAAAATACAAATATAAGAAGAAGACCAAAACCATAACAAAGCTACAAAGAAACTCAAACTAAATTAATGAAAGCACCCACTCATTAACAAATCAGAAGAAAAAAAAACTCTAAATCCAGCAAAAGAAAGAGAAAAATGAAGCATGGTACCTGTCCAGAAGAACCACTCAAACCCAACACCTAACATCTGACTGACGTAGAAATGGGCAAATTATTTCTTATACTAAATAAACTCTTGTAAACACATCAAACAAAGCATGCAAACCATGGTAAAGATATATTTTGTAAAATTAAAATGAAAAATCTAAAAAAAAAAAAAAAGCGAAAACCTAACTCATTCGGCAGTCAAGATATATGGAAAAGCTATATTTTGTAAAATAATAACAAAAAATTAAAAAAAAAGAAAAGAAAAATAGCTTATCTTGTGGTCATAATTTATTCTGCACCGTAGAAAACAAAAGTACTCCAGATCTCCACACCATATCGCAAGTCTATCGCACTCCAGCCTCAAATTTTGATTTCTGACATTCAAGAAATAGATAAAAGCATAAAAACTAAGGTCAAATCAGCCCCAAACCCCCTAAACAAAGCATGCAAACCATGGCAAAAATATATTTTATAAAATTAAAATGAAAAATCTTAAAAAAAAAAAAAGAAACCCAACTCATCCTGCAGCCAAGATATATGTAAAATCTATAATTTGTAAAATAATAACGAAAAATTGAAAAAAAAAATTATAAACAACTTATCTTGCGGTCGCAATTTATCCTGCACTGTAGAGAAAAAAATATCTTAGATCTCCACACTGTATCGCAAGTCTATGGCATCCAACCTCAATTTTTGATTTTTCTATATTCTTACAAACAAAAAATAGATGAAGGCATCAAAAAAATTTAATGTCAAATCAACCCCAAACCCCCCTCCCCCAACATAAAGATAAACAAGATGGAAAAATTAATGTTTATCTTTCCATCTTGTTTATCTCTTCTGGAGAATGCGTCGCTACCTACCCCCCTATGCTAAGATACATGCTTCGGTTAGGATCAAAGATAGGCTAGAAAAACCAAACAAGACCAGAAAACTAAACTTAAAGAAGGAAAATATTAAAGAAGAAAAATCTTTGTAAGAAAATTAAAAATCTTTCTGATGTAGAGGATCCTTATTAAGGCAACTGCAGAGCATACTAAATTTTTAATTAGTTAGTTGGAGATGGGGGCGGAATATAGAAATAACGGATATGGATGACAATTCTTAAAGAAAGAAACAGCATGAGTACAGAGATAATAAGGAAAATAAGAAGGATTGCTTCTAAGATAGAAAATAGCATATTTTTATTTCACTCCCACTTCTGATACAAACTAAAGAAACTTCACCCCTTATATAGAGGATGAATTGACACAGTAATTATAACGCTGGACAAACGACAAACATCAAACAGTATCAAGCCGACAACAAGTACAATAATTAAACACACCTTTTGACAAAATAAAACCAAAGGACAATTATTAAACATACTAAGTCAAAAAGCCTGCAGGATAAGGGCCGAAAACCACGGATGATGTATTCTAAAGTAGTGTCTGACTCAGAGGGTTATCAAGTTCAACAGTAATTCCAGCTTTTTCCAACCACTGATTTTCCAGCTCATATGGGTCCTGTGAATCCATCATTATGTCTTCATCAACTTTTTCTTTTCCTTTGTCTGAAGAGGAAACATTATCAATTTTTTCTTTTCCTCGATCTGTTGATGTGGATGTAGAAACAACAACTGGAAATGGAGTGACTACTAGAAAAGAACATGGAATCGTAGCAGCAACATTCTGAGGAGACTTATCATGAGATAATGCATTCTAGTTAGAATTAAAATAAGTCTTTGAAACACCCCACATGAAGTTTAGAGTATCCTTGTTGAATTCTGTGAAGAACTGCTCGAAATATGCTCTGGCATCATTCTGGAGTTTAATGGCATATTCAATAGGCATTTGTTCCCATGGAGCGTCATCTTCAAACCTTGGCCATATCTATGGTGGAACAACAGAATTATGTTCTGCCATTTTCCCTTGAAGCTCTCTGATCTCAAATCCATGTTCGTAGAAGTCCTTATTGAGAAGATAAGGAAAGACACCATACTTTTGGACTGAATAGAAGTATGGTAAATTATGGATATGAGGAGAACTTTGTCTTGAAAGAATAAAAATAACATAGATTCTTGGATCAGATTTCCCAACTTGTTTAATCTGAATCACCTTAAACAATCTCATCCAAGTAGATAAATGATAGAACCATTCAAGGAAAGCTCTAGCACAGGGATTATCATCAAAATCATCAAACCATCCACTGTGAAGTTCTGCAATCCACTTGATAGATTGTTCAATAGGAAATTCAACAGCAATTTTCCACTGTTCAAGCATCTACCAAAGTAGACAAAGTAATTCTTTGGAAAACATGAGATGGAAAGGATTGGAGACGCTGAACAGTGTGAAGAATGGATATCAGGGTGAAAACCTAAACCTCAAAATGTATGAAGTCCAGTTTTCCTAACAGCAAGAGACTGGTATTTCAGCATAAATTCCTTAGCTCTGGACTTAAGGGTTTTGGTTTTGATAAGATCAAAAAGTTCAGGAGGAAGGGTTTCTAATGGAAAATCATGAAAAGCAGAAATATTTGATAGGGATGCTAGAGAAAACATGCAAATGATAAAAATATGGCTTCTGGGTATTTCAAAAAGTTTAGGTCGAGAAAGAAGATCTGCAAGGACATTGTTCTTCCCTTTAATATGGTTGACTGTGAAGTTATACTGAGAAAACCATTCTGCCCATCTAAGTAACTGCTTGGAAGGAATGGAATTATGAGGTTTGAAACTCAGCATCTTGGGGAAAGCAGTCATGTTCATTTCTATAAAGAAATGATGGCCAATGAGATGAAACTGAAACTTTTCGATATCTCGTTTAATAGCCAAGATCTCTTTGTAAGTAGAGTGGTAATGTTGTTCAAAAGTCTTGAATGAACCACTCTTGAATCCACAAACTTTTCTCTTCCCATCCTTTTCTTCAAGAAGTACAGCAGCCCAGAAAGTCTCACTGGCGTCTGTCTGAAGAATTCTCTTGCCGTCTGAAGGAATCTGCAAAGGAGGTAGCTTTTGAATAGCGTCTTTAATTGCAACAACAACCTTCCTTTGAACATAAGACCATTCTGGAGGATTTTTCTTTAACATATCCTGTAACGGTCTTATTATTGACGCCAGCCTTGGTATAAAGTCTGCAGCATAATTGATAACTCCAAGAAATTGTTGAAGTTGTTGCTTGGACTCCAGATCATTTGGGAACTTGAGAAGCTCTGTAGCTATATGCGGCTGCAAAGAGTATTGTCCATCCTTGATGAACATTCCCAAAAACTCAATTTCATTCTGAGCAATGATCATTTTCTTCTCAGAAAGCATAATTCCATATTGTCAAACTAATTCCCCAAAACGATTCAGAAGATAAGAATGAGATCCTAAATCTTCAGAAAATAAAAGAATATCGTCAATGTAGATCAAAGCGTTTAGGAATAACGGTTCAAAGATCTTGACCATAGCTTTCTGGAACAATGATGGAGCTGTTTTAAGACCAAAAGGAATAATAGTCCATTGGAAATGAGAATTTGGGATATAAAAGGCTGTCTTGTATCGATCATCAGAATGGATGCCAATCTGCCAAAATCCTGCTTTGAGATCAAACTTGGAGAAGACGTTGGCTTTTGTGAGGTTGGAGAATAAGCAGTTCCTATTCTGAAGAGGAAACTTTTCATCAGCAAGGAAATAATTCAGGGGCTTGTAGTTGATTACCAATCTCATCTTTCCCCTTGCTTGTTCAGACCTTTTATTGACATAAAAGGCTTGACTAGCCCACAGAGAGTTTGTTACTTCAATAAGTCCTTCGTCTCTCAACTGGGCTAATTCCTTGGTAGCCAACTCAAGTTGATCAGGTGGCATTCCTGGATGACTAGCTTTGGTAAGGTTTATATTCACATCTTTTTTGAAAGGTAGCTGTACAAAAAACTCTGTATTTTTCCAAAGAGGATTTGTGCATTTATGAAGGAACTCAGAATGAGATTCTGCACAACAATCTCTTATGAGTTTTGCTTGAATATCTGGAATAGATTCAATTTGGACGAAGAGGTGATATTGTGGCTTGATATATAGAAGAAAGTAAGACTTAAACCTAAGACCTTCTAGTTTAGGAACTACTTTCTTTTCCCACAAATGTCTTATAATATCAAACCCAATAACAACATCCTTCCCAAGTAATGAAGATCCAAGGAACCTGTGGGAAACTGATAGTTCTGGGAAGAATTGAATCTTAACAGGCTTGCTAATTAAACCAATCGTCAGATTCTCACTATTAGCAACCTGAAAAACCTCATGATGTTTTTTCCAAAAAGTGGCAGGTAAAATCCTGGGATTGAGAATAGAACTAGATGCTCCTGTATCAAGTAAACCAACCACATTAATAGGATTATCAAACTTTTGAGGAATGATTTGTACCTGCACAAATGGTACAACAAGAGCAAGACCAACAAATTGAATTCCAAAGATAGGAAGTTGGTCTTCTTTCATTTCGCTATCTGAAGAAGAATCATCATCAGTAACATCTTCAAGGGCAAACAAAGTCTGCCCAGTAGGCTCATCTTCCTCAAAAAAGAGTGACTCCAAATCGTCATTATCAAGGTCACACTGGGTTAGCTGAAGAATTTGCTTAAGAATCTTGTCCCTTCTTCTGTTAGGACAATTCTTAGCCCAGTGTCCACGCTTATGGCAAATGTGACACCTGTCTCCTTTGTGCTTTGAAAATTTTCTCCTAAAGAATCTCCTTCTCCTCCTTGGCCTCCATTGCTGGTAATGCTTTTTGAATCTTCTCTAATGCTTGTGGGATTTTCCCGGACAATAGCATTTTTCTGACTTGTATTTAATCTGGAGGTCCTTCCTGTTACATTCCTTTGAAAACTTCTTCCTTGTCTCCTGGAATTCTTTTAAAAACTTCCAATTGTTACACAGTTTTTCTAGGGCCTTAAAGACAAATTGATAGATCTCTCCAAAGGTAACATTTTCAAGTGTTCTCCCTCTTAGCTCAATTAGTCTTAAGGCTTCTTGACCAAGGGAATCAGGAATGGAGTTGAGATAGGCCTGCTTCAGGTTTGGATTATCCATCTCTCCAAGAATATAGAACTTCTGCGACATTCTTTGGAAATGTTTCTCAAGATCCTTTCTTTTGAAAGAGCAACATTTCATTTTGAAGAACTCCTCTCTGGCAGCATCTACGTTGTTTCGATGTTGTCCTAGAAACTCAATGTAGATATAATTCATAAAAGTCTCAACATTTGGTGAGTTTCTAGCCTGAATCTGCCTGTACTCTCCAAGAGCATACCACCATTCTTTCAATGCACCAGTCATTCGTGCAGTAAACCCATTTATAACACCAATAAGAGTAGCGCCTGGTTTTTGAAGTTTAGTAACACACCAAGACATCATTTCATGGATTCTGTCCTTCCAGATAGAAGGAGGAATATCATCAAAGGTGAACAGATGCCTTGAATTACTGGAAAAACCATCTTCAGGCTCATGAACATGGGGATTTCGTTGTTGACCTTATTGACCGGTCTCTGGTTCATCATCTACTACTGGCTCTTGAGGAGTTTCCGGAGGTCTATCTTCTGGAGATTGATTCATGAAGAGCAAAGGGACATCTTCCGATAGCTCCTCTGAATCACTGATATCTTCTGTAGTGAACACTGGCCATGGTCTGTTTGGCTTACTTTGTTCAAACTCAACAGATTTTTTAAGAAAATCCGTGAGTGGATTGGAAGAAGATGAACTCTGCATCATGAATTGTTGGGAATCACTAGACTTTGAAACAACTGGTCCAGTGGTAGACACTTGAGGCTTACTCTTCTTCTTATATTCTTCGGGAGAAAAGAATGAAGAAGAGTCTCCAAACATTTTCTTGAAATTATCCAAACCATGTAGAGGTTGTGAAACCACAGGGTATGGAGATACCAAAGGCTCTGGCCTACTCCAAATAGAATCTTGATGGTACTGATCTTCCAGAGATTTTAGCTGGGTTTTGAGTGACTTGATCTCCTGCTCCTTATGACTGAACAACTGCGAGTTATGGAGAAGTTTCATGATTTCATTGTGAATAGTATCAATCCTTTCTTTTAAAGACTGAATTAATACTACAATCTGATTCTCCATCTTGGATTCAATTCTCTCCTGGCTTTTGACAATCTTCTATAACATCTGGTTCTGAGCTACTGCATTTTCTGACTGCCAGTTGAGAGTTACTTCTGCAGTAGTGACATCCACCGTAGATCCATCTGACTTACGAGATGTTGGATTCTTTATTTTCCAGGAATGTTTGAACTCAGAGGTCTGAATTTCTGTAGGAGGAAAATTCAGTTGTTGCTGAGAAAAGGAAGAAGGTCCAAACATCATGATTTGTTTTGAGATGGGTTCTGTATGCAAATAATTGTTTGAGGGATAGAAATCATCATCATCAGAAAATTCATCATCACTATCTTCAAATCCCTCTTGTACTCCCCATCCAGTATGAGTTGTTGGCCATGGTGTACTGGGTGGTGGAGTATACTTGACCAGATAATCAAACTTCCCAGATGGTTGTCCCAACGTATCTACAAAAGGATCATTCCTAGAAATTCTTGAGGGTCTTTCTGTAGGGATTTCTGGTGGTGCAAAGATGGGACTTCCATAACCATCAAATCCACTAATTTGCATAGCGCTTTGAAGGTAAAGAAAATCGGACAGTGTTGTTTTCCAACAAGCAACATCATTTCAATAATTATTTTGCCCAGGAATGTAGAAATGTGTGGCCCACATGATTAATTATCAAATGACAAATTTGAAAGAAGAAACAAAAGAATTCAGTCCAACAGATGGGTGGGATGCGAGGGAACCCAATTTCTACTAAAGACAAAACCCTGGCCCACATCATTAATTGCAAAAAGACAAGTTTAAATTCAAAATCTGCCATCAGCCCAATTGAATAGAATAGAATATATATATATATTATATTACTATAAATATATAAAGAAAGAACCAATTTCTTCTAAACAACCAAACTTGGGCCCACATAGTTAATTACAAAAGACAAAATCAGAATAACAAATCAAGCAGAGAGTACAACAATCATAAGCATAAGCATCACCACACAGTGCTGTTTTTGCAAGAAGGAAGAGAAAAAAAAATAAATCAAAAAGACAGTTCACGCACACATACACTATTCACACGCGCATCGGTGTATATACTAGATAGTAATATAGGGTAAATTGTTGTGAACCCACCCCCCTGTGATCGTCAAAATTAACACAAAATTTTCCTGTAAAAAAAAAATATATATATATATATATACACACAAATAACTTCCTCGTATTTTTAAAAATCATGCAACAAAAATCCCTAAAAGCATTGGTGTAACTCACGTGTAGGGATGTGCGACTGGATGTGGATTTTTGTGTATAAAAAGACGATTATATCTTCACTTATAAGCTGTTGGATTTTTTCTAAGATATCGACTGTCCAGATTAAATCCTATTATATTCTTTTTGAAAAAATATTAAAACATATGAATCATATATTATTATATATATAATAAGATATATATGTATAATATATATAATTTAATAAATATAATTTTATATTTACCTTCCCCCTTTCCCCACCCCACCCCACCCCACCCCACCCCACCCCACCGGCTAATATGGCTGTCAGCTTGGCTAGGCTGTCGAAAGCCACGGGCAGCCATTTTACTACCATGGCCACCACCATGGCAGTCGTTTGTTGCCAGCAGAAACAAAAGAACAAAAAAAAAATGTAAAAAATGGGGCAACCAAAACAGCCGCCAGGCTGCCAAGCAACGATGGCCGGATCTGGCCTGATCCGGTCAGTATGCACGGCTGCCATGGCAGGTTTGGGGATAGGGGCGGGGGGAGGGGGTTGGAGGTGTTTACTATATATATATATATGTTATATATAATTTTATATATATGTGTATATATATTTTTTTTAGATAAATTTATATATGTATATTATATGTGTATAAGTATAAATAAAAAAATATTATTAATAATATATAAATTTGAAATGAATAAAAGAAAAATTTGTATATATATATATTATGGGCTAATTTGGTTGGGATGATAAAGTGGGATACAACGTTTTTATCCCATCTTATTATTCGTTTGGTTGGAGTGATAATAGACACTCAAACTTGTATAAATATCCAAAGCCCGTATTTATATGTGCAATTCCCATGATAAATTAACCTACCACCACCTATGGGTTTATTTATCATACCGACCTATCAATACCACAATGATAAAAAATTACATAAATTATCACATGATAAATAATCATGAGATAACATAAAAATCTAACCAAACTAGCCCTATATGTATAAATCAAAAAATATATATGTATATTCTAAAGATAAATTTATATATGTTTTATATATTTTATATATAACTATAAATAAAAATTTATAGTATATTTTTATAAATATTAAATATTATTTAATTTGTAATGAACTAAAGGAAACTTATATATATATGTGTACATATATTATATGTATAAATAAAACTATATATGTATACCTTTATACATGAATTTATAAATAAGAAACATATTATATATCCTTATAAATATTGAATATTATTCAATTTGGATCAAATAAATAAAAATATATGCATAAATTTATATATATGTATACAAATATTATGTGTATAAATAAAAATATATATGTATATATTTATAGATGAATTTATAAATTAAAAATATGTTCTTATAAATATAATGTTATTCAATTTGGATCAAACAAAAAATATATATACATAAATTTATATATATGTATATATATTATATGTATAAATAAATATATATATGTATATACTTATACATAAATTTATATATATATATTGTATAAGTATAAATAAAAATATGTTGTATATCTTTTTATAAATATTAAAGATTATTTAATTTGAAATGGATAAAAAATAATTAAAAATTATTAAAAATAATAAGTAAAATAAAAATAAAAGTGATGTAAATTTTAATTTTACTTAAGGACAATTCTGTCTTTTTAATACTCAATGGGCATCGAACAAGAAGAGGGGGGGTGGTGAGCATGATTTTCAAAACATAAGGAGCTTTTTGTACATTTTCTTTTAACAAGGGGGTATTATGCCCATTTCGCATATCAGGGGGGGGGGGGGGGGTAAATTGTAATTAACCCATATATAAATATATATATATATATATATAATATTGTCTATATATACTTTAATTGCATGCAATTGCAGGTTTATAGTGTAACCAAGTACTTGAATGAGCTTCCCGGTGGTGATGAAGTCTTATTGGCAGCCGCAGCTATATATGATACAATTAATTTGGAGTTGCTAGCCACACACACACACATGTATACAACATGCATGTTCAATCTTGAGGCCTATTACATGATACTAGAAATTTTCCTTTATTTTATTTTACTTTTTTAGTTAGGATGGAATATTGCATAACATAGAATCTTTGATGGATTTTATAATATCATACGGAAAGATGCAAGTGAAGAATTTGAAGATTTAGGTCATGGCAGCGCAGCTACGCTAGGCTGATGCAGGTCCATCCGTCCGCCGTCAAGCCCAACGTAGAATTAATTAGCCACCGATAAACCGCCTAGATCAGATGCCAAGGACAAGGACAAGGACAAGCCACTGGAGTCCACTAATTATAAGCTTCTTTATTTTGTAGCAGCAGTTGCAGTTATAATAGTATTGGGTGTTGGGATTCGCTTCTTCAACTCCACAACCTAGCTAATTAATTAAGTTGCACAAAATATTGAATAAAGTAGGAGTGATTTGTCGGAGTGGAATTCTTGAAGATATATAAGAGGATATATACTATATGATTATTTCATTTCGTGATCCTGATTTAAATGAATGTGCTTGTTACTGAGATTCTTAGAAGGGTGCAATAATTCATATGTTTTTGAAAAGGATACATAATATACGTCCTATGATTTTGAAAATATATCACACATTTCCAATTGTTTCCATACAAGATATTTTCTTATAAATTTAAAATAAACATGTTAAACAAAGAGTTGTCTCTATACCTTCAATATCCTTTTGTATATTATCTATATCTATATATATTATTAACAAATTAAAGTACTAGTCTCTTTTGATGTATTTCTGAGTGTTCCACTTAAAATATCCTTTTAATTGTTATAACTATAACTTATGTAATTATTATCATTCAAACCACCCACCCTACTATTACAATTTCATGATTTTTTTTTTTTGTATATAAAAATTTAAATAACTATATCAAAATTATTAAAAACTTAGTATGTGTGCCGAAATCACTAGTTATATGAAAACACCAATCCTTTTTGGTATATTTTTCAGCAATCTTCCTAGAACCCCCACGTAATATTTTTTAATTCTTGTAACTACAACTTCCATTCATGAGCCAACTACTATATCTACTTTATCTCAACTTTTTCTTTTATTTATTTAAACATTCAAATGAATACATTGAAATTATAAAAAAAATATAGTATTATACAGAAAAATAAACAAATGTTTTTATTTATTTTATACTTAAAATTTTTTAGCACACACATAGAGTGTGAGCATCAATATTTATAAATAATTTTACAGTGGTCATACTATCACAACAGGTGGAACTCCAAAAAAAGTCATATTGGACTTAACTTGCTTGCGCTCAGAGAGGAGTGAACACAAGACTGTTAGTTGCATCCAACTTACATGGTATGAATGTCCGAAGGGTTTCATCAAGTGGCAACAGGCTTGATGGTTGTGTTGGAAATAAGTTTTAAAATTTCTTCAATTTATTTTATTTCCAACAAATCATTTTATCATGTGTCATAACATGACAATTAATGTGCCTATTTATTTTATTCATTTCATATTTATGGCCTCAATATCATTTTATTTAATATATTCGACCACTTTATTTTATCATTATTGGGCCTAATTATAATTGAATTTATGGTGGTTTTATGATGTTTTTAGTGGCCCACTAATCCTTTCTAAATGGTCAAAATTTTACTATTATATAAAGGGGCCATAATCTTTCTTTGGCACATAGAGTTGGTATGAGTTTTAGATTGTTTTATTTTATACACTCCCCACAAGCTTTTGTATTTTTGGCAACGTGACTATGGACTGGTTCCTAGTCTCCCTGTGGTCGTGCACATGGGATGAGACACCGCTGTGAGCTAATGGGTTTTATCTTGGAGTCATGATCAGCCACTAGTACCCGCACGAAGGGAGGCAATCATGGCTTTAGGACAGCGACAAGTGTCGTGACTCTCCATTGATCCGGCTCCAATTTCCACATTATTTATGCGGATTGGTTGATCACTTTCTTAATTATGATTTTATAAAATTATGATCATGTGAATTATTTTTACTTTATTTTATATTTTAACACAAATCACATAATTATCCACAACAATCTAAAGCCATGAATGTGATTTGTGTGTGAGCAGTGGAATTCTATAATTATAATGAAATAAGTTTAACTCTGATTTATCGCCTTCACAAGTTAACTTGATGCCCGAGATTTGAAGATCCAAACAAGGACACATTCTTGGTCAAAGCTTTTTTGGTTACAGGTAATTAAGCCTATGCAAATAGCCAAGTATGCTTTCCGTAATCACGCTTTTCATTCATATGTTAGTCTAGCTGTCCATTGGATGGGTCCGAGTGGTCATGCACTTTAACTTAAAAAATGATACGGAAAACTTATCTGAAACTTATGGAGGAAATTGAAGAATAGCGGACATATACAATGTTGTTTCCGTTAGTAAATTTATGGCTGCTTTTAATATTTACTGCCTAACCTCGTCATACTTGGTTGTACTTGGAAGACATATTATACATGAGTCTCGAAATCTGTGGAAGTCTATATAACTTTAGAGTCTGATGACGGAATTTTGTCAATTAATAATTTCTTAATATGTTAATATTATTATCCACAATTCTTGAACCAAAATATTAAGAAGTTTTGCTATTCTAAAGGCTGGTCGTTTCTCAAGAAACACAGTTATTTTGATGAGATGTGTTGTTGTGTATGATTTAATTAATCAAAAATAAAACAAGATAAATACATTTTGAAGTACCGTTACATATGCCAAGCAGATTTAAGAACTCATAAAGAATGAAAATTAGATATTAATGCCAAGGCAATGAATCACGAGTTAAATAATGGTTAGTTTGCTCTAATTAATTATAGGTATGAAAGTCAAATAGAGTTTTTATTATAATAAATAGGGGTGATTATTGAATAATTGATTTTGTGCAATTTATATTATAATTGTAATGACTATAAGTGCATTATTTGTTATAGCATGTGAATTGATCATTTTGATTGTTCTTATAGTAGCAAGTCATCGCTTGGAACTTCAAAGAATGATCAAACTCTTATTCCAGCCTATTGAAATTTGAGCTAGGATCTAAATGTCTAACATTTTTAACTCACATAGTCAAATATTATGCATATATGATATGTTCTGCTATACCCTAAATTTGTGTCTAAAAATTAAATGGGTGTCAGGCACAATCAAATTACTTAGTTGAAATTTATGCTAAAATATGACAAGGGAAAATATTTAGTAATGTATATAGATTTAATTTTTTGATCTACAGTGAATTGTTTTAATTAGTATATGCTAAGGATGAGATTGCTATCAAGAGAAAAGTTCATTTTGTCAGTTCGTTAAAAAAAAAAAAAAAGACATTATTCTTGAGATAATTGCTGATGAAACAGTGCATTGCTTATTTTCCCATTCTTAGTGGTTCAATGAGTGAATATTTGTTTAATCTGAAGTGGTTGTTTATTTTATTCTAAGAAATAGTGAAATAGCAGCTAAATATTTGTAAATTTTTGCATCACTTTCTTTGTAGAGTTATGGAATTAGTTACTCAGTTATGACCCCGCATTTCAACAGTATTGCCATGCAATTCCATTTTTTTCATATACTTAATTATAAAAAGAACCAACCCAATGTTCTTCTCGAAGTTAGAGGTTTATATTAACAACACAAATACATTTAAATTTTGTCACTAAGAAAAATGTTATAAGCACTTTTCTTAAGATATTCTCAAATATGCAATCCTATATTGAATACCAATCAATATGTGAAATCAATATGTTTAAATGCACCATATCTGTAATCAAATGAAACCACTATAATTAATCATACTGAGTTTTGAAATTGATAATGACTGGAAATATAGATCAACAAAACGGATTAAGTGCATTGTAGAAAATAGAAGATTTTCTTCCACTGAACCATTTAGGTATTTTGTTTTTCATTTATTTTTTCAAATAGAAAGCACTCCCTTAAATCAATAAGAATAGTGACAAATTCAATGTATTTGTGTTGTTAATATAAACCTCTAACTTCGAGAAGAACATTGGGTTGGTTCTTTTTATAATTAAGTATAAAAAAAAATGGAATTGCATGGCAATACTCTTGAAATATGGGGGTGAAAATTAGTGAATGTGGGTCAGAATGAGCTTATATTTAACATTTTGCAAGTGCTTAATTTTTTGGTGTGTGTATATGAAAGTCTGAGTATATGAAAATAAGAGATTAATTCCACTCTTCTGTGCCTTTTCAAATTATAAGAAAGATGTGTGGGGGGTTTAAGTGAATTCAAGAGTTACATAAAAATGATATATATTATTTCTTGTATTTTAAGTGCACAGGAAATACATTGTAAATAGTTGTGAGATGGTCAAAACAATGTAGTCCTATAAGATAATTTGGACTTCAGAATACCCAAAGAATTTGCGGTGATATTTTGATTTACATTTTGATTTAATCATATACTATTTGTGAAGAATTGTCTTCTAAAGCAGGTGCACATGCAATAATAATAATAATAATAATAAAAATAAAGAGGCATGTGGTATTACATTCCATGAGATGGGAAAACTGCTTTGAGGGATTAACGCAGATGCTAGATCCTTAATCATTGAGGGGGATGGACTAAGCTCGTAAATGAGTCACCTCCGGGAGTAACCTAACCTTTGTGGTTGGAGACTCTATGAAGAAGGTTCAATGGGTAGGAACAACCTATAATGCGTGACTCATATATTGCACTAATTTTAAGGAGAGTGTACATGAGATATCTCCTTCCCATCCCTAAAGTGAAGTGCTATGATAATGTGATGTTAGGCTCGGCTTTGACCTTTAATGAGAACGAAGTGGAGTTTTTGCAAGGTATGGGTCACGCATACCTTTGGAGGGCTCATCTAAGTGAGAGTTTCCATGGGCTATGGCTATGGGTATAGGCTAATCCTAGAAATCTCACGAGAATCAAGATTGAGCGTAGGGCCATTAACGCGCTAACCTGCTATAACAATGTCCTAAGTTAATATTGTGTGTGTGGTAATTGATGTTTGGTTCAATGGACCTAATTCAAGGCTTAGTCCATTATGGCTCCCTCAAATGGATATTACCAACACTAAGTGTATGTTCAAGCCCAGAAGGCACATGCACCAATTGCACGAAATAAGTTGCCATCATATTTCTTTTTATATTGAATTTCAGAAATTTTACACCTTGTGGAAGATTGTTGGAAATAAGCTTTAAAATTTCTTCAGTTTATTTTATTTACAACAAATCATTTTATCATGTGTCTTAACATGACATCTAATGTGCCTATTTGTTTTATTCATTTCATATTTATGGCCTCAATATTATTTTATTTAATATATTTGACCACTTTATTTTATCATTATTGGGCCTAATTATAATGGAATTTATGGTGGTTTTATGATGTTTTTAGTGGCCCACTAATCCTTTCTAAATGGTCAAACTTTTACTATTATATAAAGGGGCCATAATCTTTCTTTGGCACATAGAGTTGTTGTGAGTTTTAGATTGTTTTATTTTATATACTCCCCACAAGCTTTTGTGTTTTTGGCAACGTGACTATGGACTAGTTCCTAGTTTCTTCGTGGTCGTGCACATGGGATGAGACACCGTTGTGAGCTAATGAGTTTTATCTTGGAGTCATGATCAACCACTAGTACCCGCACGAAGGGAGGCAGTCATGGTTTTAGGACAGCGACAAGTGTCGTGACTCTCCATTGATCCAGCTCCATTTTCTTCAATCTTTTATGCAGTTTGATTTATCACTTTCTTAATTATTATTTTATAAAATTATCATTACGTGAATTATTTTTACTTTATTTTATAATTTAAACACAAATCACACAATTATCCACAACAATCTAAAGCCATGACATTGCTGTAAACTTTTATCAGTTCAATCAAGTGATAATAATCACATTTAAATTTTCTATCACATTGATTTTATAAAGAAACCAAAAATAAAAATAAAAATGGGGAAAGGAAATGAGTAATCTTTCCAACTTAGTGAAGTACAGGGGTGGAACATATTTATTTAGTTTGCAAATGAAATTTGAAATTTATTGCTCGAACTTCCTCATTAACCCCATGAGTTTATGTTTAACATTTTTTTTCCAAATGCATAATTGTTTGGTTTATACATGAAAGCTTGAAAATGTGAAAAGAAGATATCACCTCTTCTTCTTTACTTTCTCTAGTTACAAGAGAAATGTGGGGGTTTCAGTTTGCAGGTGAAATTTGAAACTTCTTGCTCTTGACATTTTATTGATCAACAAGTTAATATTTAACATTTTATGATTGTAAGTTCGTTATTGTTGGTATGCATAAGAAAGTTTTTGAAGACTTGAAGAAAGAAGAATACTTTATTTTTCATTACTTCAATTATAACAAAAATGTGGGGGTTTAAGTGAATCTAAGAGTTTTATAAAATAAAATTCTATTATTCTTGAGTTTATAAGTGTGCAGGATGTATCAAATATTACTTTTAGAAGAAAGTTCACACTCCAAAAATATTTGAAGAATTTACAAGTAATATTTAGATTTATTTTATGGATCTGATGATATATTATTTGTGGAGCTTTATCTTATAAAGCAGGTGCACATGCAGAATTGAGTAAACATAAGAAGGAGGAAAGGGAAGAATAATAAAATAAGAGGCATGTGGTGTTATATTCCATGAGATGAAAAACTGCCTCGAGGGATTAGCACAGAGGCTAGATCCTTAATCATCTAGGGGGATGGGCTAAGCCCATAAGGGAGTCACCTCCGGGAGTAACCCAACATTTGTGATTGGAGACCCCATGAAGAAGGTTCAATGGGTAGGAACAACCCGTACTACGTGACTTATATATAGCACTAATTTTAAGGAGAGTATACATGAGATATCTCCTTCCTATCCCTAAGGTGAAGTGCTATGATAATGTGATGTTAGGCTCGACTTTGACCTTTAATGAGACCGAAGCGGGATTTCCGCGAGGTATGAATCACACATACCTTTGGAGGGCTCACCTAAGTGAGAGTTGTCATGGGCCGTGGCCATGGGTTTGGGCTAACCTTAGAGACCTCACAAGAATCAAGATTAAGCGCACGGCTATTAATGCGCTAACCTGCCATAACCATGTCCTAAGTCAATATTGTGTGTGTGGTAATTGAAGTTTGGCTCAAGGGACCTAATTCAAGGCTTAGTCCATTATGGCTCCCTCAAACAGATATTGACAACACTAAGTGTATGTTCAAGCTCGAAAGGCACATGCATCGATATAAGTTGCCATCATATTTATTTTTATATTAAATTTCAGAAATTTTAAATCTTGTGGGGGATTGTTGGAAATAAGTTTTAAAATTTCTTCAATTTATTTTATTTCCAACAAATCATTTTATCATGTGTCATAACATGACATCAATGTGCCTATTTATTTTATTCATTTCATATTTATGGTCTCAATATCATTTTATTTAATATATTTGACTACTTTATTTTATCATTATTGGGTCTAATTATAATTGAATTTATGGTAGTTTTATGATGCTTTTAGTGGCCCATTAATCCTTTCTAAATGGTCAAACTTTTACTATTATATAAAGGGGCCATAATCTTTCTTTGGCACATAGAGTTGGTATGAGTTTTAGATTGTTTTATTTTATACACTCCCCACAAGCTTTTGTGTTTTTGACAACGTGACTATGGACTGGTTCTTAGTCTCTTCGTGGTCATACACATGGGATGAGACACCGCTGTGAGCTAATGGGTTTTATCTTGGAGTCATGATCAGCTACTAGTACCTGCATGAAGGGAGGAAATCATGGCTTTAGGACAGCGACAAGTGTCGTGACTCTCCATTGATCTGGCTCTAATTTCTTCATTATTTATGCGGTTTGGTTGATCACTTTCTTAATTATGATTTTATAAAATTATGATCATGTGAATTATTTTTACTTTATTTTATATTTTAACACAAATCACATAATTATCCACAACAGGTTGGACCTCAAGCCATGACCAATTCTCCAACACACAACATAAGTCATTTAGTGGGCGAGGTGGGAGATAAGATTTTTTGAGGTCATAGGCTATTAAATTATTTGGTAACGTAGTCCTTACTCAAAACAATAAAGACTATCATAGTGGAGGTCATATGGTTGACTGAATTCAACAATTACTGAATTGATTATCAGTATTTAAATTTAGAAACTTTAGCAAAGTTAATTGTTTTACTTCTTGCTTCATAAATGTCTATCATTCAACTGTTTATTGATCATCTCATTTGAACTTTTCAAAATTGAAAATACATTTTCTTTAATTATATTGTATTCATGAACTCATGTTTCACACTTGGGCATTCACTAAATCTAAATAACTCTCTAAAAGAAAGTTATTTTACTTTAGAATCACATCACTTAATTAATTGCTCATTTTCAAGT
This sequence comes from Jacaranda mimosifolia, assembly GCA_018894105.1. Lineage (NCBI taxonomy): Eukaryota > Viridiplantae > Streptophyta > Magnoliopsida > Lamiales > Bignoniaceae > Jacaranda > Jacaranda mimosifolia. The sequence continues at coordinate 14,205,333 of CM032132.1, read as the reverse complement.
AAAATTATTGAGAAGTATGTGTTTCCTTTACCTTCAAACTCAACTTAGATATAATTATCTTTTGATTCAATGTATCATCAACATATTCAAGGCAAAATTATTGAGAAAACACTCATTTGGCATGTTTTTACTATTTTTGCTTGATACTATTTGGAAGTGGAACTAGGGTCCTTTTCGAAAGTCAGCCAATTAATTTGAGAGATATTTTGCTTCAAAACATGTTTGCATATAATGAGAGTTCGAGCTTTTTTATGAATAATTTTCGTATTCGTTTTGGCTTTAGGAGCTGATATTTATAATGAGTAAGTGCTTGGTGGACTTTAGCCCGCTTGAGTTTGGGTATTCAACTTTATAGGCTTGCTAGCCTTTTATTTAATTATTAATTATTTAATTGGGTCATTTTATTTATTTTGTACGTTTTTTAACCTTAGTATTTTATTTTTTCATATTATCAAGTTCCCCCACTTTCAATTCGAAAACTTGATTTACATGTTGAATGTATATTATAGGTTTTAATATTAATTATACATTGCCTTAATTAATTAATTTTATTAAATCTTGGTAATTTATTTTTTAATTTTGATTGCGGGAAAATAATTAATAGTTGATTAAGTCAAAGATTCATAGGTCTCATTATCTAATTGTTTCTAGGAGGCATCTTGTTTGGTACTTTGTATTTGCGCTAAGGATTTAGACAGATTTTGACAAGTTTGGGTTTTCAAGTAGTCCTTATTGGGGATACAACATGAGTTCCTAAAGCAATTTATTTTTTTACCTCACTGTATTCTCTTGTGATTATTTTCTAATGCAATAGAGTCAATACAATTTTCCGTGGAGACTTCAACTTGGGAGTGAGACAATGTCTAGCTTTGAGAGCGGGAAGTAGAAAATTTTCTTGCTTCCACTATAAGAAAATTTTTACTAATATAAAATAATCCTTTAATTCAATATAACAAAATCCATAACAAAAAATTATTATATGATCACTTTCAAAACTACCAAAAAAATATTTATTCAATCCCTTTGTACTGCTCCATTCATAACTCAAACCAAGTATTTTACGAGTATCATGAGGTACAAAAGTGTTGTCCAATCAACTAATAAGCACCCTTTTCTATATGAGTTAGTTACATGACTCTTGTTCTTAGAGCTAGGAAGCTTATCATAAAAGGAAATTCTAATTCTACTATACAAAATTAGATAAAACAAATCCTTAGAAATTAAAAATTCTAATTAAACTTGGTCACCAAATAATTAAATGAAATCTAAACAGATTACGTTCTACAAAAAGTTTTCCTAAGTTGATATGACATCCATTGCTCAAAATTGAAATCAAGTCCAAGTTTGGTGCTTCAACAGTTGTTCAAATGAAATCAAAGAATGCTAAAAAAAAAAAAAACCAATGATGAGGCCAATCGATGGTTAGAATATATATGAACCATGGCCAGTCATGTTATATTAAGTATTTGATGTGCCTCCCAGCTCTCCAATTAGGGGTATAAACCGATATTAAATAGATCGGATACATTATTTTCATATTCGTATCCGTTTAACTTTTTGAATATTTTGATAGGGATACGGATTTGATGGATATTTAAAAATGATATCCGAATTCATATCCGTTGGATACTGGTCTAATTTGAATATATCTGTATTCGATTATAATTATTCAGATTTATTCGTATTTTATTAAATTTATTCATATTCAAATTATTTTTTTATATTCATATTCTATAATAATTATTTAGATATCTATTTACAAATATCCAAATACGTGAATTTATGAACCTATAATAAATACATATTTTAATTAATAGAAGCAACTATATAATTTCATTAAAAAAAAAAAAAGCAATCAAACAAATAGCATAATTTCTAATTAATAATTGACTTTATAATTGATTATTAATACTTATTAATAATAATAATGGCATTTAATTGTATATTAATTATAAAGTCAATCAACAATAATTATGTTGATTAACTTTATTCTTTAATTTTTTTCTCTATATTACAATAATTTTTTAAATTTATTCTTTTTTTGGCCCAATTCTTCAATTATAATTTATATATATACATATATAGATTATGGGATTTTTATTAAAAAAATATAAATAATATATTATTTAATAAATATATATTCGAAGCGTATATTAAATGGATCGAATACGCATTTACCATATTCGTATCCATTTATAACCGAATATCTACTAATCGAATATGGATAATATCTGCTTTAAACAGATGCGGATAAATTTTGTGTAAATGGATACAAATGCGAACGGTAAACGAATTTTCGAATATCCATTTACAATGTATCTCCAACCGTTTAAACTTTTGGATGAAGTGTCATTCAATATGATGTAACAACCACACGAAACAAAAGATCTGAACTTGAATCTTCTTACAAACTCATATATAAAAAATAATTTCATATACTAATTTGGTTATGTTTTTTGGGCATGGAAAAGCTATTAAGGGAGTGTTTGGTTATGTTTTTTGGGCATGGAAGAGATATTAAGGGAGTTTTTGGGCATGGAAGAGATATTAAGGGAGTGTTTGGTTATGTTTTTTGGGCATGGAAGAGATATTAAGGGAGTGTTTGGTTATGTTTTTTGTGTGATTTTATTATGTGTTTTGGGACAATGAATTATTGGAGAATGTAAAAATTATTTTTTGGTATATTTGTTTATGTTTTGGGAGAGATATTTTTTTAATGTAGCAATTAAATCAATGTTTTTTTGTTAGATTTTTGGGGTGAAAATGGAATTGATTGATTTTTTTAATAGTAGAACAATAATAAAATATATATGATGTATATATAATATGTATGTATATATTGGAGAATGTGTATTTTGACGGAAAAATGGGGATATGTTTAGTTATGTTTCCCCAAAATAATGTTGTTTTGGGGAAACATAACCAAACACTCCCTAAATATTTATGGTATAATTGCTGTGTAGGAATGAGGTGGGAATACAATGAGCATTCCAAAGTTCATTCTAACATCCATGATTGGTATAATTTTGAGATGAGAATGCCTATTTCTATTGGAATCCCCATTCCCAAAAGGATGGGTTTAGTCATTCTCTCCCTTCCTCATGGGTTTAGCCATTCCTAATCCATAGGGAACGAACCTATATTTTCTTTTTAAACAAAATTACACTTCCAAAATTTAACAAAATACTTTTATATTTAAGAAAAGAAATCTTCACTTTGTAAACATTTGAAATATAATAATAATGTGCATCTCAATTTTTATAATATAAAAGTAGAAGTATCATCAACTTTGTCAATGCTAATGAAATATATATAGTTTAAAATGTTATTTATATCTGCTTATCTTCGAATGATTAAAAAATATATACAAAATTAATAAATGAAAAGTTGTCTATTCTATCAACAACTATTCAAAATAAACATATAAAAAGTACAGTAAATCATTCTAACATGATCACAAAAAAGTTAAGCACTCTAGTTATAAAGTATTTTATAATTTTTTTAAGGGTTAATTACACTTTGCCATCCTAACTATTCGGTTTTTTACACTTTGCCTCCTAAACTTTTTTTGTTTATATTTGACCATCTAAACTTTGTATTTTTTTTACATGATGGCACATATTGGCGTTTCCGGTGTAATATTCCACCATGATTCCATTACATGCGACGCACGAGCTTATTTTTAAGGGCAAAGTGGTCAGTACAATCTGATTCCAAAACTAATCAGAAAAAAAAAAAAAGAAAAACACAAAAGCCCCACAAAATCAGATTTAGGGCACGAGGTTTCTCACTTCACATTTCGCGTTCTCACTTCACTTCGCTTGGCGATTGGGGCTTATTCAGATTTTAAACTCAAAACTCTTGTGTACAACAGATCTAACATTGATAATTTTTCTTTTGTTCCTGTGAATGCTTCAATGGTTTGACAATTTCGCAATGAGACTAAGGGGAAGTTGCAAACTGGACGAATTTCTCTAGATTATGGTATGAAAATTTAAGTTTTAATGTTAGTTGAATGCGTTGGGTATTAGTTAAATTTAAGTTTTTATGATACGTATGAGCTAATTTCTTAATTTTTATGCAAGTTATGTCTGATTTGTTTTGGGCACGGGTAATATTGGTTTGAATGTAATAGGATATTTAGAATATTTTCGTACTGATTCTATCCCTGCTTTTGCAATTATTTGCTAGATTCCCTTTTTTTTGGGCATCTTGTACTTTCTATTGAGATGGGACCACTTTCTTGAATTATGTGTTCTCTTTTTTTGCTTTTCATTTTTTTATTTCCCGTTGGATGGACCACGTGCTGGGTAGACTTTGTTGATAAATGTGGAGTGGGGACACAAGCAGAGACATACTTTGTCTATGCTTTTGGTATTTATTTTTTTGTCCCCAAATGAATTGCTTATCTTTCTTTTGATTGTCTGACATATGAATTTTTTTATACTTACAGGATTATTTAGTTACTGGATTATAGTTACTGGATTATTAAACATAAACTGATTAATTTTTGTCTACACACCAGGTCCTAATTTCGACAAATTACTATAAGAATGCATCATTCTGGGAGGTTTTAAATTTAGGCCATTTAACTTATGTTGAGGGAGCAATTAGTCATATAGATTTTTGTGATCCTAATGAAATGTCATTGCTAGAGTTAATGAGTATGGCCAAAGAAATTGGGTTAGATGGTGAAGTTGCTTTTTATTATAGTAGAAATGGGATAGATGACTCAAGTTGCTTGATAATAATGACAACAGATAATGATGCTTTTAACTTAGTGAATTTCATTGATGAACATAGGATGGTTGGGGTGTTTGTAGATCACCAGAAATTTAATGAACCATTTTCTCAATATGAGGGTGAATCTGAGTCTGTAGGAGAACAAACAGATAATTTTCCTAGTGTTGATGAGAGGTTAGACTTTCTTGGTGAAGGAGAGAATGAGCTTAATCTATATGGTGAAGAAGAGTTGACAAATACTAAAAATAATGAAGTGAACAAACTTAACATACATAAAGATGTAGAGTTGCCCAGTTCTTAAAACAACTCAGATGGTGTGGCTCATGGTCAAGATGATATTAATATAGCAACATAATCTGTTAGTGAGGCTCATTTGGGTACTGATGCTCCAAGGTTGAACTCTGATGTAGTTGATTTCCATCAAAATAGTGATAGTGAGGATGAACAGTCCATTGGTGAAGATTCTGAATTATCTGATAATTTGATTGATAGTGATTGTGATATCTCTGATGATGACATATTATATGACAAATGTGTAGATCTAGACATAGCATGGGGTGGGTTACATGTGTCAAATGCCAAAGTAACTAGTGAGCATAGGGGGATTGATGGGGATAGTGAGTCTAGTGATGGAGGAGGGCAAAACATGCAAACGGGCATCCAATTTTTAATACAAGGGTAGATGATCGTGATCCTACTTTTGAGTTATGAATGTGCTTCAGTGACACTACTACATTTAGGCAAGCAGTTAGGCAACATTATATTACACATGGTAGGGATATAATCTTCACAATCAATGATAAGCACAAAGTCCAAGCAAAATGCAAACATGAGACTTATCCATGGGTTATTTATGCTTCTAGGGTTCAGGGTGAGGATACTATACAGGCGAAAACCTATAATGAGAAGCATCAATGTCCTAGGCAACATGCAGTATCTTATGCTAATGCAAGATAGCTTGTTGGCAGATATGAAGATAAAATTTGATTTGATCCTAAGTGGCCTGTTGATTCAATGTTCATAATAATGCAAAAATACATGAAGCTTCTATTTAATAAGAGTCAAATGTACAGGGTAAATAAGAAATTGTTTAAAATGGGTAGTGGATGTGACACTGAACAATATGCTATGCTTTGGTCTTATGCAGAGGAAATAAAAAACAATAATCTAGGTACAACAGTTAAGATAAAATGTAAAATTGTTGGGGGGTAGCCACAATTTAAAAGGTTTTACTTATGTTGGGTGGCATGAAAGAAGAGATTTCTTGAGGGTTATAGACTTGTCATATATCTTGATAGGTGCCATCTTAAAAGTTATGCTGGTGGCATTCTCTTAACTACTGTGGGGATTGATGCCTCATTTGTATATGCAGTAGTAGAGAAAAAAAAGAAGAAGTCATAGGGTTAGTTTATAGACTTACTGGTCTAAGACTAGAATATAGTGAATCCTTACCACTGGACCATAAAGTCAGAAAAAAAAAGGTTTGGTTGATGCTATAGATCAATTCTTACCTGGGTGTGAGCATAGATTCTGTGTGATGCATTTGTTAAAAACTTTAAAGCTGCACATAAAGGATTAACACTGAAAAATATTGCCGGGAAAACTGTAAAGGCATCTAGAGTTGTTGATTTTGATAGAGCTATTGTTGAATTAAGAGATAGAGATGGGGTAGCATATGATTGGTTGGTGCAGAGACCACTAGCCCATTGGTTAAGGTCTTATTTCAGCACCCACTCAAAGTGTGACATATTATTGAATAATATGTTAGAAAGTTTTAATGTTGTTATTCTGGGAGCTAGAAGCAAGCCTATCTTGTCTATGCTTGAGATAATTAGGCTTACTTTGATGAAAATGGTACATATGAAAAGGGATCCGATGGAAAAGAGCTATGGTGTCTTTTGTCCAAAAGTTACCAAGATTTTAGAGGACTTGAAGAAGAAATCCATGGAGTTCATTGCCCACTGGAATGGTAAAAATAAATTTGAAATTGAAAGTTGCTATGGTAGTAGGTTTAGGGTGCATTTTGGGGAAAAACATGCAGTTGTAGGAGATGGGAGCTTAGTGGCATCCTATGTATACATGCCATTTATGGTTTGTACTTCATGGGGTATAATCATGAAGAATATGTGGATGACTGTTACAAGAAAGAGACTTTTGTCAAGACATATAGCCATTTGTTGGGTACACTGAATGGCAGTGATATGTAGCCTAAGGTGGATATGCCAGTAGTGATTCCACCAGTTGCTGAAAGGTTGCCTGGGAGGCCAAAGTTGAATGATAGAAGAAGAGAACCTGATGAGAAGAAAAAGCTTACTCTAACTAAGACCAAGACTAATTCAGAGAAGCTGGAAAAAAAAGAGTTGTAATGAAGTGTTCAATTTGCCACAATTCTAACCATAATGCAAGGGGTTGTCCAATTAAGAAACAAAGTCAGCCTAATGAAGAGGGATTAGATATTCCTGCACTAATTTCTGAAAGTAGTCAACCAACTAGAAAGGTAACAAAATTAGATTGATCTTTGTCATTTTTTCTAATTTTTCCCTCATTTTTATGCTTATCTGTTGTGTTATATTTCATACAGGGAAGGGGGTGGAAAAGAAAGACTTCTATAGCAAATGATGAAGTAATTGGAAAGGTAAAAAGGTTCGCATTCATGTTATATGTTTACTTGTATTTAATTGATCTTTTAATTTTTTTATTAATACAATAAAATAGGGAAAGAGAAATAGAAAAGAGTCAAATGTTTTACCAACTGATCCATCCTGGGAACCTACTTCAAGTGCTGCAGCAAGAGTAAGTTATTCTACTTTAATCTTTGGTTGTTTCATTGACTTGATTGATGGCTATTATTTAGTTGCTTGTTTTATTTTTGCTAGTCACCTCAGGCAACTCCAACCACAAACAGAAGTGGTGGTGCTCTAAGGGAGCCATTTGCAGATGTTCACCAATTGAGATAGTTTCAAGTGTTGCACGAAAGGTAATTTATTGCTTGTTTCTTGTTGCTTACTATTAAGGGGAATACTTGGTTGCATATTGCTTCTCATTTGTTTGTTTTACTTAGTTGCTTGTTGCAAACATAGTTTTAATGCTTCTTTAAAAGTTCTATCTTGATAGCTATTACTTGGTGTGTTGTTTCTTCTTGCTTATTGTTGAGAGGGCTTACTTGGCTGCATGTCTTCTCTTGTTTGTTTGTTTTAGCCTACTCAGGTAGCTACTACTAGAAGCAAAAGTGGTGGTGCTTCAAAGGAGAGAATTAAAGATATTACACCAAGTGAGCCTATAAAAAGAGGTCCTGCAGGAAAGGTAAGTTAATTACTTGTTTCATGGTATAATTGTTTCCTTAACATGGTTGCTGCTGCTTCTGACTTGGTTGCTTTTTGCAAACTTGTGCTAGTCTACTTAAACAACTATAAACAGAAACCAAAGAGGAGGTGCAACAGTAGGACCTCGTCCCAAAAAAATGACAAGAAGTGCCATGGAAAGTCCAGCAAAAGTCACAAGAAGCAAAACACAACAATTAGGAGTCACTAGAAGTGCTATGGAAAGCTTAGTAAGAGTCCCAAGAAGCAGTGCTCAACAATCCTTGGTAAAAGTTAGTACATGCATAATGATACCTACAATATATACTAACTCTTGTTATGCTTCAGGTACAAAGCAAAGGAAAAGAAAAGATGTCTTCCAAACAAGTTCAAAAACTCTTGGACTTACGAGAAAGTTGAAAGTGACAAGAAAAGACACAGAAGCGAAGGCCACAACATCCAAGAATGGAGTCAATCATGTTGGTAATAAGATGGAAAGAAAAGTAGCTCCAAGCAAGGCCTCAGCTCCATCTATAGCACCAACAAACAACAAAGGCACAAGCATGATTAGTGACACAATCATAAGCACTCAGACTTCTACAGTATTAACTAAACTAGTGTGGAGGCCTCCAGGTAGCAGCAAGAACATTACAAATAGTGTGAGGTTCAGCACCAAGAAGAAGGGAACACAATCCAACAAAGTTGTTTTCAGAAGAAGATACACCACCCATATGTGCTCAAATGTAATCTTGGATTATTTTGGCATTCTAGATTCTATCTTAGGATTACATTGGCTATTAGGCATTTCTAAATATGCATTGGATTATTTTGGCACTTTTGAATAGTGATCCGTTGAATATTTTGGTACTTTTGAATACTAGGCATTTCTGAGTATGCCTTGGATTATTTTGACATCCTGATTCAGATATTTGTTTGTTGGATATTTGCTGTGATGAACACAATTAGTAGTAAATGAGAATCAGTATTGATCCCTTTTTGAACACATTGTGCTTTTTATCCTTTTACCAGAAGATGATCATTATGTGCTTTGAGGTACTTTTGCATTGTTGCTTGGACATTTGATTACTACCTACAATTCAATACAAGTGAATAAGGTGAAATGCTAACATCAATTCATTCATTCATCACTCCTAAACAGCAATACAAATGTGGTCCCATACACATGACCATAATTCACAAAACTTTGAAAATTGGAATTTGGTCATAACTCCTACACGATGAAACAAACATCCATACTTTATAACATCTAACCAAACCAACACTGATAGCAACTAGGTACTCTTGCTTGCACTATCCAACCAACCATCCCACTAATTCTATTACATAAACAGTTAGAAAAAAAAATCCAAGAAAAGATTAATGCCACCCATAGCCATTTCTCCCTTCTACTCTTCTTTTTCAACTGCTCTTCAAGGTTATTAATATGTCGAAGTAATCTAGGGATAATTTGATGGGCTCTCGTGCATATTGGGGGATCAATTCAAACAAAATAGGTGCAACCTCCAACCTACTGAAATGAAAACAAAATTATAAACATAATTAGCTTCAATAAGTGAAATTCCAAACAAATAAATAAGATAAGCATCACAGACAACAAATTGGGGAAACATAACAACTTTAATATAGAAATTTAAAGGCATGTTTTTTGAGCACCTATTACACAAAATATATTTAATAGAATGTTTTCATCCCCTCAATTATCACATAACCCTCAAAATTTTCAATTTACTCACAAAATAAAAACTAGGGTTTGTAAAATTGAAAGAGGAATCTGACTTTACCCGAAATTTCTCACATGCTGCATATCTCTTTCCTAGATTAATGTCGGTCCATGACGTTTTCATCACCGAATATCTCCCACAATTGTCAATTTCATCCATCCCGAGCACCTCTGAAGTTTGCTTCCACATTCGCAATTTGGAGGGGAAAACAAGGCTTTACATACATATATATAAATACGTATGTGGGAAATGAAGAAAACTAAATATATAAAACCAAGGAATCAGATTGTGCTAACCACTTTGCCCTTAAAAATAGGCTCGTGCGTCGCATGTGATCGAATCACGGTGGAATATTCCATTGAAAACGCCAATATATGCCATCGTGTAAAAAAATACAAAGTTTAGATGGTCGAGTGTAAACAAAAAAGTTTAGGAGGCAAAGTGTAACAAACTGAATAGTCGGATGGCAAAGTGTAATTAATCCCTTTTTTTTTTTTTTTTGTATTTTATCAAAAAATTCAAAAGAGGTTGCTAAATTATAATTTTAAAAATAATAATTTTGAAGGAATTGTATTTTTACTTTTTAGTGAAGCATATATAACTTGTTGATAACATATAAATTGTATATATTTACTAATGTAATTTGAATAACATTAAGAGTGACATTAAAATTGAATAATTGTAGACTTACTCAAAAAAAAAAAAAAAAAATTTTACTAATAAAATTTTATTTTAATAATTTTTTAGAAAAAGGTAATTTGGTCATTTAAAAAATTCATTCTATTTCTGCTAGTCATTCCTATTTACCAATCATTAGATGGAATCAAGAAGAGAATGGCAATTCCATTCCTTGTACATATCAATCAGAAGATAAACTATACCAACATAATTCCTTTCCCAACTTCATTCTATTTCTAAAGTCGTTCCATTTTTATCTAATTCTATTCGTTCATACCAATCGCCACCTATTATGTTTCATCTCTAATAAATTAAACTTTTAAATGCAGTAGTCATTCAATAAAACCATGCTAATTTGACGTCCACCAAGCCTCTCTTTGCGTTCGAGATGCTTCTAACCAATTTAACACATCCATTCCTAGCATGAACTTAATTTGTGAACATATAGCTAAGAATCAACTTATGCAATGAGATTTAACTTTAACCTCATTTTTAGAGACGGACTGAATCTAACAGATGATTCTCTCAAGTGGGTACAAGTAATTCAGACTTCATATATAAACTAAATAAAATTCAAAAATTTTGCTCCTTCAAATTAATTATTCCTAAACTTTCCTAGCTTTAAGAGTCAAAATATGTAGCTTACCTCCGAAGCCAAAAAATCGGACGTTATCCATCCATGCTTATATTGTTAGTCATAATAGAATATACAACAAGTCATTAGCACCATTGCATCATCAATCTGGAAAATAAATGCAACTATATATATATATATATATATACTGTAATTTTTAATTTGGTTGAAGATGGATAGATCACTATCTATTCACAGAACTGAGTGTAGGTGAAGTCTGGTTGAAGTTAAACATGAAGTTGATCTGTTCCACCATGCAAGCTGTCAATATTGTTTCATCAGATTGAAAGTACTATTTGATACGTTCTTTTTTTTTTTTTTTTGATCCAGTTGATCTGTTCTTCTTAATTAATTACTGAATTAGGTTTGATGGAAAGGAAGACTAGAATAACAAATGTCAACTTGGAGCTCTTCAAATGTAGTAAATACCTGCTTTGAAAGGAAGTGTGAAGAAAACTTCCACCCCAAGTCCCAGCCCTGCCCCCAAAGAAATTAATTAAGCTATTGAATATTGGATGTTGTTGACTCTGTCATTTTGGCAACCTTGTTAAGTTACTGTTGGGTCGATTTATGTACCGAATGGAAACTGGGATATATCCTTTTGGGCTTGGTTGGTTTCATCCTCAAAATCTATTCTCATATTTTCTATTATGTAAAAATTAAAACACATTACTTTATACATTTTTTCATCCAACATATTTTCATTTTTATTTTCAAAATAACATATTTATCTTCTTTCAATAACCTATATTTTTATCTCTATATATTAATAATTTCTATCTCTATATATTATTATTATTACTATGTCTCCATCTATAATTTATTAAACCCAATATTATCATTACTTTTTCAACAATTCATCTAAATACATACTTATTTTCAATTCATATTTACTACCTACTTTTTGAAATTTTGAAAATAATGAAAATGAAAAATGAGAACCAAAATAAAACCAAACAGGTGCTTCGCTTATCATCAAGATTTATAAAACCAGCTCTCTTGAATTGCATTGAGTATTATTTCATTTGCTATCTGTCTAAAGAAGCTCGGCCAAATGGCTGCCAATATTGATCTGTCAGGCTTGAATATCCATATCAAACTATGTTTCTTCATGATACTTATTCTGCTTTTGCTTCCAAGGCCTTCCCATTTTTCAGATCCTGACCCACTGCAAGACTTCTGCATCGCGGACTTGCGAAGCACTGCATTAATAAACGGATTTCCCTGCAAGCCAGCCTCAAACGTGACTTCTGAGGACTTTTTCTTCGATGGGCTGAGCCAAGAAGGGAACACAAATAATTCCATGGGGAGTTTTGTGACTCAAGGCAATGTCGTGGCATTTCCAGGCCTCAACACGCTCGGTATGTCTATGAACCGTGTCGATATTGCTCCAGGAGGAATAACTCATCCCCACATACATCCTAGAGCAACTGAGTGTGGAGTATTGATTCAAGGGAAGCTGCTGGTGGGACTGATAACAAGTGGGAATGTTGTTTACTCCAAGAACTTGAGTGCTGGGCAGGTGTTTGTTATTCCGAGGGGACTGGTTCACTTCCAGATGAATGTTGGCCTGGAGAAAGTACTGGTTTTCACTGCTTTCAACAGCCATATGCCTGGTACAATACAGGTTTCGAAAAATCTCTTCAGTTCAAACCCTTCTTCTTCTGTTCCAGATCAGGTATTGATCAAAGCTTTCCAAGTTAACCAAACTGTAATTGATGAAATCAAGTCCAATCTTTCCAAGTAAACTGGATTAATTTCCCATTTTCAGAGATTTAAAGATCGATGATATAGCAATATTGATATTCCTGCATGTGATAGATACATGTGTATATGCGGAAATACTTGAAGGGATTTTGGGCTTGAATTCCACTTCTATGTATGTATTAATCCAGTTTTACAGTATTTTCTTTCTTGCTTTTGATCGGAATGATTTAGAAAATGTTTGGTTAAACTTATTTAAAAGGTTTTATAAGTTGTTATATTTTGTAAAATGTTTTTGAAGTCTATAAAATGTTTGAAATTTTTTTAGAAATAAGTTCATAGAGTTTTTGGATAAAATAAGATTTTGGAGCTTATAAGTTGTTTTTTTTTTTTTTTTTTTTTGATAAATAGCTTATAAGTTGTTAGTAATGACAATTTTGTATTTAATATGGTTAAAATTAAGAGAGTTTGTTAATGTTTTAAAACGCTTTACTTTTTGAAAATGCAAAATTGCAAAATTAACCCTATACCTATGGCCTTCTAGCAATTTGGGACTTTACTTTTTTGGGCTGTAAGATTGGTACAACAACTTCTGAAATTTGGCAATTGGACAAATTGAGCTCGAATTACAATTGCATTCGGCCCGCATCTACGTGGCAGTTGATTTGGCGTCACATAGTGCCATGTCAATCAGAACATCTTTCTCTCTCCTTCGTGGCATATGACATGGCAACACCTCTTGCCACATCAACACAATTATTGCACAACTTCAAAAAAAATGAAAATGAATATAAAAAAAATAAAATTTTATATAACAACAAAAAAACAAATACAGGAAAAGCCAAAAAAAAAAAGCAAAAAAAATAAAATAAAAAAATAGACAAAACTTGAAAAGTATTTATATACTTATATATATATAACCATATAAATCTATTATCTATTAATTAATTTATTTGAATTTATTTATTAACTAAAAAAATAAAAATCTATGAGCTATGTTCTTAACTAAATAATTTAAATTACTTAATAATACTAAAATTATAATATAAATTTAAATAATTTTATTTATAATTTAATCCCCCCGCCTTCCCCAAACCACCCAATTCCAACACCCTTCTCCTCCAAAATAAATAAATAAATATATAAACAATAAAAATTTAATAATTCAATTTATTACTTTGAATTTATAAAAAATTATTTTAACAAATTTATTAAATTAAATTTTCTAAAAATTTAATTTATTACTTTAATCTATATGATCTTAATACTTTTGGATTATATATATAATAATTTTACAATAATAAACATATCTAAAATAATTATATTAAAATTAGTTGAATATATTTGTTAATTAAAATAAAATAAATTAAAAAATAAAAATTTTAAAACCTATGCTCTTAACTATATAATTTAAATACACTCAGCATTACTAAAAATACAATATAAATATAAATATAAATTTATTTATCAATTGAAATAACAATATATTTTTAAAAAAATATATATTTAATACCCCCACACCCCAATCCTCCCCCTCAAACCACCCACCCTCCTCCCCTCCCCCCCACCCAACACAAAACACCCCCCAAATTGGCCGCTGGCCAACCCAAGGCGGCCGCATGGCCGGCGGCTAGCAAGGGTTGGGAGGCTGCTACCGCCAGTGCTGCCATGGCCAGCCCGACGCTGGCCATGGTAGCCAAGGGGTTGGGGGAAGGGGGGAGGGGAAGAATAAGGGGTGAGTGTGTATTTTTATTTTTATGTTTAAATTTATTTTTTGTATTTTTTGTAATTTTCAAATTATATGTATTTTTGTTTGTGTTAGTCCTTTTTTTATTGTTTTATAAATAAATTTATTTTGCTTTTTTTGGTATTTTTAATTTTATTTTTTTGTTGATATGGCAATGCCATGTAGGAAAAATAGGATACATTTAATAGCAGGGTGCCACATGGCGCCAAATAAACTGCCACGTAGATACGAGCCGAATGCAATTGTAATTCAAGCTCAATTTGTTCTCACATTGCCAAACTTCAGAAGCTGTTGTACCAATCTTGCAACCCGAAAAAGTGAAGTCCCAAATTTCTAGAAGACCATAGGTACATGACCAATTTTGTAATTTTGCCTTTTAAAAAAAGCTCATGAGATTCTACCATCTTAGTTTTGGAGTTTATAATTTCTTTATTAAAAAATTTATCAACTATTTTTTGACATCCTATAAATTTTGAATTTTTTTTATAATTAAGATGTTTTGAGAAGATTGTGAACTCACCCAAACACTCTCTTAGTTAATGGAACTCTGAATTGTTGGCCACCTGGGGCCGCGGAATTTGTTTGATTACCTTTTTTCCCTTGAAACTTCAATTTGACGCTGTTGTCTGCAATTAATATCCTGACACCTAAACAAAGTGATGGTTCTTGGGTTTCAACATCTTCCAATGGGGCCACCATTTGCTCTTACATACATAAGAGCATCAGTGAGAGGTGACCTTATAAAGTATTCAAGAAGATGCAGCAAAATTTCTCTAAATCTTATTTGGTCACTGCTAATTAACTACATATATAAAAATATTATTATACATTCTTAACATTTGCTTGGTCAATTACTTTGAATTATATGTTAATCAAATAGTAAATGTTATTCAAGATTAGGTTAATCTTGTCTAAATCCACTAAAATGTTCTACCAATCAGCTAACTGGCCTTATTTTTAAACATAAATCTAATTACCAGCCACTTGATCGTCAAGTTGCACCTATGTTACATATAACAGTATGAATAATTAGAATATATTATTCTTTTTTCAGTTTTTTTGTGAACTATGTATTCTTATTTCAATCATATTATAAATGTAAGTAGAATGGCTAAAGAGTGTAATTCATCTGGCATGGATGTAATGTAGACCTAAAAATTACTTTCTAATATTTATTGGGCTTTGGCAAAACTTTTTTAATAAAATAGATTTTATATATGTTTGTAGGTTATGATGGCACTCTTTGCTTTTGAAAGATTAAGCTAGGCAAAGGATGCTAGAATATTACTCGCCTTGCATGCGTTAAAAAAATATTATGTTAAATGTCTCTTAATTTTTCTTAAATACTACTTTTTTTAATCTTTCTTGGATTTGGGCAATAATTTTTTAATGAATTACATTTTGTACGTGCAAGTAGGCTATGATTGCATTGCGCGCTCTCTTTACTTCGAGAAAATTAGGCCAAACATGATACTAGCTTTTTTTTATATGAAATTGACAGATTTTCTAAAATATATTAAAATTTTAACATTTAGAAGATATATATATATATATAGGCTTACAAATTTCAGTTAAAATGCTTATTGTGAGACTAAATATCATTTATATTCTAAAAGTATATTGATATAATAAAAAAATATCTGCCTAAGTTTATAAGTTCTTAAACAATTTAACCTTATTAGTGTCCAAATTTGTTTTGTAATTTTTCAAAAAATAAAATATTTAGAGTTTATAAGCTATTTCCAAAAATATATATTGTTCCCCACATTATTGTTTCAACATCTTATAAGTTATTTTATTTTAACCCACTTAAAAATACCTCTATATATTAAACTTGTATGTCCTACTAATATATCAAAACAATTTTGTTTATTGCAAACTCTTTTTTAAAGTACCTTAAAAACTATCCGACCTTTTTTTCTTCAACTTAACTTATTTTTGAAATAAAATCTTATATTTTATAAGCTCCAAAAAATCTGGTAAGACATATGAAGTTATAAGGTGTTTGAAAAAGGTTTAGTCAAATATATAGGGTAAATAGCAGACAACCCCCAACGTATAGGGTCATGTGCACTTTGCCTCCCAATCGTTACAAATGTGCGAAAAGATTACTTAACCTTTGGTAAATGTGCTTGAATACCCCCTCGTTCCATTTTTCGACAGAATATTCCATTGGAGATGTTAAAATACGTTGAGTATGTTGCACATTACCTTCTAAACCTTAACAAAATGTGCATTTAACAACCTAATTATTCTAAAATATCACACTTTTATTATTAATTTTTTATTTTATAGAATAAAGTGAAATATTTTATAAAAAATATTATCACACACTAATCACTTTTCAATATATGGAAAGTTGAATCATTTTGAGCTATCATATAATTTTAAATTAATTTTATATTATATTTTACTTGGTTTATATACATGAGATGATTAAACTAATTTTAAAATTATATCCTAGTTGATTTTTATATCAATATAATATTATGTATATTTGTTAGCAAATGATATTTAAATATTTTTAATTTAAATAGAGTAATAAATGAGAGAGATAATGTTGATATTAAAATATACATGATTTGCTACCAATATTCGTCCAACTAATGTCGCCTATCTTATTCTTGTTCAAATTAAAATTCTAAACCGCTTACACTCATAATTAAACAAATAAGCACAAATCTATAAGTACATCATAACGATCATTTGTTAATTTTTAATTAACTTACACGCATCAATTTAGAAAAAAATTAACCATTAAATTGGTTTATACATTTCAAATAACTCAACTTAACTAAACTAGTGATATATTGATAATTAAGTAATGTATGGTAACAATTTTTGGCAAAATATTTTATTTGATCCACCAAAATAAGAATTTAGTGCTAAAGATAACATTTTAAAGTACTTTAGAGGCTAAATATAATTTTTTTAAAACATCAAGGGGCAAAGTACAACAACTTTAAAATATATCGCTGGAAAATGGAACGAGGAGGTATTCAAGCACATTTAGTAAATGTTAGGTAGATGTTTTGCACACTTGCAATAGTTGGGGGGCAAAGTGAAAATGATCCTATACGTTGGGGGGTTTGTCTGCTATTTACCCTATTTTTTAAATCAAGTTTTGTTGTGGGTTATTTAACATTTTATGTTTAGAAAACTTGAACAATGAATTAGTTAAAGGTGAAACATCGTTGCATTGAAACAAAAAAAAAAAAAAAAAAATGGTAAAACAAAAAGATACCATTCTAAATAATAGATCTCAATAATGCTTATGTATGTTATGGTTGTTTAGAGATTACGAAACATGAGTTCGTTGAAAACACACTAATATTATATTCTTGAGTGTTATTCTGAGATTCATTTTTGAAAGAGGGAAACAATTCTTAGTGTAATAGGATTGGCTTTGAGTGAAAAACATAAAGAAAAATTTAAGTGTTTTGGAATTGAGAAAATAATTAAGAAAATCTCTATATTCTTTGCATTCTTAGTGAAATTTAATTCTTTTCACACCACAGACGTAGTTTATTCAATTAAAATCAAACCATATTGTCTTCTGTTCTTTTGTTATTTCATGTTTGGATTTCTTTAGACTTGTTTCATTAATGTCAAATAAATGTTCAATTGTAGTAACAAACTTGTATCAGAACTAGTTGACCAAAAGAATTTCATTATGAAATGAGAAGTTGAGAAATTAATATGGAAAACAATTTGAGCTATTGAAATTGAAGATGTAGACTCTATTTAGTTGATAAGGTTTAAAGAAGATGCTCCTACGGAAAGAGATTTAATAAGTCTTAGGGAAGAAAATTGGTTCATTGATTCTACAATTGATGGACAACATATTGAGATAGGTTATTTGGGAAAAGACACTATTTTGTCCATGTTTGAAGCCTGAAAGCTTGTATATGACGAAATCATTCATGAATTGATTGTATTGAAGGTAATACACTCTTATATGAAGGAAGATAAACCCATTTGAGCATCATAATGATTACTTTAGTAATATCATTTTGGACCTAAGCAATATTAATGTGAAAGTTGATGATAAAAACGAACTAATAATCCTTTTGTATTACTAAATCTTGTAAACATATTGTTATTGGATTGTTGTATATCAAAGATATGATTTTAAAGGTGATTTGTAAGGTCCAGCCCATCCAGACTATGCCTCAAGAAGGACTGTCTATGGAATTCAACCTCCTGACCTCAAGGCAAAGACTATTGAACACATCGCCAGTATTTAGCTTTCAAGTCGATCAAATTGATCCCTTGCGTCTAGTTGACTCTTAGAGTACTTGTAGATCTAACCATAGGGTTGAACAATCTTACATTATAGGGACTAGAGTGTTCAACATTGTAGGCATTTTTACCAACAAAAGACAACATTCTCATCCCCTATCTCGAATCAACTACCCCTAGGCCGATCACATTTGAGATTTGATGGGAGTGACTTATTTAAGCTCTCGTCCACCCTCAAGATGTTGGGCAGTTGACGCATGTTTATTTGACCTCATAAGTTCAAGCACCTTACTCGAGAACAGAGCGACTGCCATAAATGTATGATAGACTTGACATCAATTGTCCTCCACTACATTAAATGTTGTCCCCCAGTCAACTCCTCTATGTTAAATGCATTTAGCAAGATATCCTCTACCTTTTTAAGTTTTTAGGGGATCGAAAGTACTATTCAGACAGTTAGGTGCAGACTTGTTGACTCTTTCTAAAAGAGTTGCTCTACCCCTATGATAAGGATGGCTGTTATACACTTAGTTGTGGCTATCCTATTATTTTGATCCCAGACTTGCACACATATAAATGCTCATCATCCAAGCATAGAAGTACATCCAAATTAAGGTAGCAAGAGCTCTGATACTCTAAGAAGCGGAAGCATGAGAGAAAATAACCAATACTGGTAAGAAGCTAAATGATCGCCAGCGCAGCCCTCCATGAATGTTCTCTAGATATACTTCCCTATATGCCCTAAGGGCCGAGATATTCATGGTTGTTGAACAATAGGGTTTAGTTGAATGACTCCAAGGATTGCATAAATTCCAAAAAAGTAGTCCCCAAAATACTATAGCTTTCATTATTGCCAATATCATACTACTAAAGGAGTAACATAATAGCAGGAGGAAGTGCCTTTGGGCCATGGGAAGAGAGAACGTGAGGCTTTTCCCTATATTCAAAATTTGAGACCATAGGGTGGTGATGGGGATGGGAGGGTGGTGTGTGACAAAAGTGGGTAGACTTTGCTAGCCTTTCAAACATGTTTCTAGTTTGACGAAAACATGATAGAAGTAGTACTAATGAGCTTATGAAGATAAGTTTGTTCAGAGAGATGAGTTGCCCACTTTAGTGCTAATAGGGCTTTAGCATACCCTAGTAGGACATTTTGAAACAGTAGAGAAAATGGAATTTTATCACTGATGAAACAGGATTATTGACAGAGAGGCTTTTGGAGAACATGGTGTTGGTGTTGTGAATAACAGTTTGCATTTTCCAACAGTGAATGCAATAGTCAATGTTTAGGGAATAGGAAAGAAATTTTAATAGTAAAAAATTGAACTAAAGATGTAAGAAAATCAATATATATAGATATATACAAATATTTTCTAAGATGAAGTAAATGATAATTTTGGAAATATAATTAGGTGAGAAAGGAATAATGCCAAGTTTTTTTCTCTAGCACACAAAAATGTTCTTCGGCTAATGGCTACGTGAAAATTTCTGTAGTTTGGTTTTGAGTGTCTACTAAGTGTGTAACAATATCAATTAGCTAATGTGATCTTTGGTGAAATGATGATGAATCTCATTATGTTCCATTTGAGAGTAGAGCACTAGATTTTTAATAATGCTAATTACACTTGTATTATCACAGTGAATGGGAATGCGTGCAAAATGAAGTCCATCTAAATTAATTGAGAACAATAAATACATAGTGTTATGTATTTTGATTTGATGGTTAAGAGAGAAACTGCACTTTGTTTCTTGCTACACCGGCTTACAAGTCATTTATCAAATAATTGACATGTTGCACAACTAATTTTATAATCAATTTTGCACCCTGCACAATAAGCATTAGAATAACCAATAAGTTGGAAAGAGTGTGAGTGAGGATGCTAGAGTCCATGATTTGTAGTTCTTTGTAGTTCCTTATCCTTTGAGTTGCTTTTGTGAGTCACTTGAGCTAGTAGTAGGAATCTTTACTCCTTTCAAGATGTTGGCGTAACATTCTCCAGAAGTGTGTTGGTCATTACAACTTTTTTTGTTCTATTGGAGGTATGGAACTTTGTCTTCTTGTGGTAGGACATACTCAAAAAAAGTTCAAGATCGGCCTCTCTATATGACAATATAAGCAGATGAGGTCTTGACTATAAAAAAATTCATTATCTTTATGACCTTTCGGGGACGAGTGCCTAAGGAAAAGGGGAGAGCAATTTTTCCAAGGACCACCACAGCCCTGCCAATGAATCACACTAGAGAAGTATTGATCTCCTACTATTGGGCATTGTCTTCGCTAAGTTGGAGGAGAGCGTCATAGAAAAGATGTCTACTAAGCTTTTATTGTCCACCAAAATCTTCTTTACCTAGAAGTTAGCACGGAAGACAGGAATAGAGCATCATTGTGTTTGCCTCGCTTAGTCTCTATGTATTCTTCCCTAAAGATGATATAGGAAATAGAGGATGCACTTAGCATATTTCCAGGAGTGGGCTTACGTGAGTTACCAAAATGTAGCTGGTAGTAGGTAAGTTATCTAGGTCATGTTGATGTTGCCTTTCCCTTGTCTCCAACTATTCACCAGATAAACGTTGGTGGTCTTTGTTATTTCTAGCCTTGGGTTAGTTCTTGGGACTATCTTGTCTCCAGGCCACAAACTCCTTCAGATATGATCATTGGGTTAGCTTCTTAACCTTATTTTTTAGATTCCTACACTCCTTGGTAGTATAACCATTATGGTGGAAACGACACCACTTTTTATACCTTTTTTTTAGATTGTCTGCTATCTTTAAGGGATGTTGCATTAGGCTTTATTATTTCGCCATGATTTAAATGTTTGCCTTAGATGCAGTGAGAGAGGTGTGTGTGGAGAATCTCTTGGAGGACTACATCGGCGATCTCTTGATTTCTTATTATTGATGTTTTCTTTTCCTCATGCTTTATGCTTATTGGCATTTAGAGACGCCATCACCTCCTCAATCTGAATGTATTTCTCCACTTGGATGAGGAGTTCTATCAGTATGGAGGGTGGCTTTCCTACTAGGGATTCTTGAAACTTTTGATACCTAAAGTTCTACAGAATAATGCTTGGTAAGAGCTCCATGTGAAGGGTGCTATGCACCACTAGGTCAAATTGTTTTACATAGTCTTTCATAGACTCTCCATCATTTTACTTAATAGTGAATAAATAAGCTGCTATCTTGGCGTATTTGCAGTTGATAGAGAAATTGTGAAAGAAGTATTGTGCCAATTGCTCCTAGCCTATGATGGATCCAACTAGTATTAGATTGAACCAAGTTAGAGTGAGCTTGGTGAGGATGGTGTGGAACACCTTATAGTATGCATTTTCTCTTAGGTCATAGAGCTTCATCCTTGAGAGAAAATTGCCTAGGTATAGCTTTGCTCAGGTTATAGTACTTTTAAGGGTTCTCCATGCCATCAAACTTCAGCAGGTTAACATTCTTATTACTTGGGAGAACGACTCTACTAGAATAACTGCGCAAAAAAAGGTTGTATCTCAAAATAATGACAACCAATGGAAAGCACTTATTTCCAGCTTCTCTTAAGCATTAGGGTGAGACCGAGTTAGTCGATACTTCAGGATGGCTTGGGTAATCACCGTGACTGGTCAGCTTGAGGAAAGGGCTGCACATCCACGTGTTGAGGCTAATGAGGGGTTGCTCTATTATTTCTTTATCCTTATTTTTGTTATTTCTAGGGATGATAAGGCTTCCCTACTCTGGCGAGAGGATTCAGGTTGTTTATGGGGCAATGTTTGCCAACCTACTGAGCGACTGCTTTGGTTGTAGCTTGCGTAGAGATATTCTCCATCAGTGCCGTTAATTCTTTTTAAGTTATCTGCAACACTGGTCCTCCTGGCGGCAGCGGATGCGCTTTACGTCTTGGTTTAGGTGCCGAATGGGACCACGCCTCAAATAGGTTGCCCATTCCATTCTCACTTTGTGGTGCAACTTGAAGACTGGAATCTCAAACCCTAGACCTAGTCTACATCCTCAATGTTCCTTGTTTCAGAGGGAAGTTCCCACAAATAGCATTAAGATGATACTATATGGAAATTAAGTTAGGTCATTTCTAAAAATAAATAAAATCGAATGCACTTCTGCTCCTGAAATGTGCTTGTGTTGAGTCAAAACTCAAGACTTTTTTGTGAATGATTATATGTCTTTTTGTTAACTTTGAAAGTTGATATTTGTAGTGATTAAGTCCAAATTTTGACCACTTGGATTTGCTTGCTATATTGATGAGTTTAATTTTTCTTATTTATTTATTTAATTGGGCCTTTTTATTTAATTTTTACTTCTTTTTTCCTCAAATTCTTATTTTTCCATAGTTATTACCAATCTCCATACATTCCCCTCTACAACTTCTAAAGGTTTTTCATCTGTAAAATATTTCTCTCAAAACAGCCTAAATAATTTTAAGTCTATAAACATGCTAATCTTCGGGGTTGTGTATATCTTTTTCTTTAATTATATTTGGGATGATTACCAAAACCACGATTGAAATTTTATCTAAATAAACTTAAACTCCTTCAAGTTTTTGAAACTACGTCTACCTACTCTACACTAAGGTGGCGATTGGTATGCATAAATGAAATTAGGTGGGAATAGAGTGACTTTAAGAATGGAATAAACATAGGAAAGGAATAATGTTAGTATAACTTATCCTATACTTGGTATGATAAGGAATGAAAAGGAATGGAATCGGCATTCCTTACTTGATTCCAATATCATGATTGGTATTTAGTAAGATAGATAGGAATAGAATGAAAGTATTTTAAATGACCAAATTATCCTTTTTTATAAAATTCTTAAAATAAAATATTTTATTGATAAGTTGATTATATCTTATAATTCAATTTTTTTCTACTATCTTTAATTTTTTTCCCCCCAAAAGTGTAAGACAATAGCTAATTAATAATTTTCTTCATTATCACATATTTATTTCTCCATGAATTATCTACTGGTTGACAATATAAAACTATTGTCTACGTAAAAGACCTTATTTGACATACGAATTCGAAAATATTATTTTGTAAGATCAATATAGCGACACGTCCACAAGATAAAGTACTCTATCTAATTATTATACATCCCTAATTATTTATTCCGTCAATAGCTAATGGAAAGAAACATTCAAGTTTAATAAACCAAAATCTTACCTAATCATTAATTACACAACCACAAGTATTTATTTCTTGATACTCTATGAAAAGAAATATTTAAGTTCAATAACAACCAAAAGTATTCAACTAAACATTATAATAATATAATCAACTTATTTCCAAGGTATGACTGTGCCCAAAACAAAAAGTTCAAAGTATGTAAATTAGTTTCGAATAAAAAAAGCTTGAAATATACCATGCAGAATAGCTATGACCAGCTGCTCTTCTCCCTCTTCAATCATGATAAAGAATACATTTGTTAATTCATGGTCACGAGCAATATGTCACACAACTTTAATAACTTCCTCGATAGTAAGATCGGGGATCTTCCTTATCTCAGAATCAATTTTTTGTCTATTTTCTAAAATCTCAGCATCAATTTCAATTGTTTTACTAAAAACTTGACTTACTTTGGCAATTTCATTTCCAATAATTGAAGTTGCATCTTTAATACCATCTATCATAAAGTTTAAGCTATCAACACTTCTTCTTTTTCTCTTCCTTTGATTATGAATCCCTTCATTCCTTAGAGATTGTAGAAGAGATAATGATATAGAAGCATCAATGTCCTCAAGACCATTTTTCATAGTAGATTCAATATTATTATTAGCATCATTGTTAGCTTCTTATCTTTTAGCAACTTTTACCATTAGTTCCGGTGGTCCGATCTTTTCCAAAAATAATAAGTAACTCATCATAAAAAGGGAATGACTTGTTTTGCCAAACTGAATGTGTAGGATGACTCTGTAAAAAAAACTTAATATTAAAATATGTGTAACAAAATAACATAATTAATAGTATGAGTAACTATAATTAATTAGACATCCAAACCTGAAGATATGAATCCCACACAGCTTTTTTTTGCAATAATGCATTTTTTATTGGATTAATTCCAAAAAACTACATGTATTTGGGCCATTCAACATGTCATACACGATATGAAAATCCTTCTTTAAGGTCTTAATTCTTGATTCAATATGCGGCTTAGCTTTTAGACCTGGGTTAAAGAAACTTGGATCTTGTCCTCAGTATAATTCAAATATCCTGGTTTGAACCCATTTTCAGCTTCATAGGTTATAAGATTTACCATATCAAGAAGTGCTTCAACTAGCTTATTTTCTTCATACTTCCATTTTCTTTTGTTCTTACCACACCCCAAGTATCTTAATTTACATTGTCCATTCTCTACTTGATTATCTATATGAAAAATTTAACAAAAAAATAAGATAAGCATATATTATAAAATTTTAAAAAAATACTATGATATTATTAATGCAATACAAGTATTGACATAAAGAATAATTAAATATCGAAAATACTATGATATATAATGCAATATAAGTATTGACATAAAGAATAATTAAATCAATACCAATTTGTAGATGACTTAATTTTTTGCCAATTGAAAAGTGACACATATGTGAATAATATGTTAGCTATTAATTTAAAATTTTCTATTTATGAATTGGGATGTATTAAATTTGATTCTAAAAGTAAATAGTTACCTTTAATTAATATTCTAATATTATTTTTTGTATAAATCAAATATCAACAAGTGTCAAGATGATGTATCACGCCCATCAAATCAAGTCTGGTGGCACAGCAATCTCGGGCTAACTAAATTGTGACACATGGCATACATATGTGCATGGATCAATCAAATTAAAATATTTGATGTTATCTCTTAACATGTGTATCAAAGAGATAACTATCAAACAAGTTCAAGTAATTTGAGGGTCTCATACTAAACACCTATATAAAGGAGTGCTTAGAGTCTTTTATCAAGTCAAAAGATACTGCACTTTATATCCAAGAATAAGCTTCAAGCTCTTAGATAATATATTGGGAGAAGAATTACGGGATGAGTTTTGTTGGGGATTTATTTTCTCTAATAAGTTGTAATTCTGTTTTATTCTTTAATATAAATTCAATTTGTCCATTATTTTTCTTTGTCTTGTGATTTAATTTTGCAGACAATGAAATTTGTGTTGACAAATTTTTGGCACGCCCAGTGGGATAGATCTTACCTTTCATCTCTTTCTCCCACTTGAATTTTGAAGATATTTGCAACCACTTAGTGTCACCTAAAAGGAACCAACTCACCTTAGCCAAGAAAGATAATGCTGACCCTATTACTAATGCTATTAATCAGCCCATAAATAGGGGCAAGAATACTGATTTCACTTCATTTGATGATTCAGATGTGGAAGTCCAAGGGAGACAAATCCCAAGATGTCGTCTTTTGTTGAGTTGCCAGCTACAGTAACTGGAGCGACAACAATGGATGAACAACTTGCTTGGATGGCTCAAGCTTTAGATGATCTACAAAAGATTATGGAAGAGAAAGATCTACAAATTGGGCAACTTACGAACAAACAGAAACACTTTCATATCGGAGGATTTAGCTACAACCATTAATCTTCCCTTGGCAATGTAGTGGTGGAGAAACAAGTTGAAGAGATGCCTCACAAGCGAGAAACTAATTGAAAAATCAATCACTCTACAACTTCTATTACTACACTTTTTGTTCAACAATTGTAGGATATGATCACCAATACTATTAGAACTCAGTATGTCATGCCTTCTCAAAGTTCTATTGTGTATTCAAATCCCTATGCAAAAAGGATTGACACACTGAGAATGCCGATAGGATATCAATTACCAAAATTCCAGCAGTTTGATGGGAAGAGAAATCTAAAACAGCATGTGGCCTATTTCACAGAGACATGCAATAAGGTAGGGACTTATGGTGATCTTCTTGTGAAACAACTCATGCATTCATTGAAAGGAAATATCTTTGACTGGCACATCGACTTAGAACCTAAGTCCATCAATAGCTGAGATCAAATGGAAAGAGAGTTTTGAAATCGTTTCTATAGTACGCACTGGACTATCAGCATGATTGAACTTACCAATGCAAAATAATGGAAGGATGAGCTAGTGCTAACTACATCAACCGTTGGCATGCATTAAGTTTGAACTGCAAGGATAGACTCTCAGAGATGTTTGCAGTAGAGATATGTATTTAAGGTATGCACTGGGTACTTTTCTACATTCTTCAAGGAATCAAGCTACAAACTTTTGAGGAATTGGCTACTCATGCCCACGACATGGAGCTTAGCATTTTTAATCATGTGGTTGGAATTCTTGTTGAAGACCCGAAGAAGAAAAAGAAAGATTCAAAGAAAAGTAAAAAATATACCAAAGCTACTGTTAAGGAATCTATGGCAATCAAGACAGCCTCTATCAAGATTCCCATAAGCATTAAAAAGATTGTTGAGAAAACCGAAGATCAACGTATTTCAACACGTAAAAAAAAAATACTAAAAGAAATGCAAGAGAAGGAGTATCCATTTCCAAATTTTGATGTTTCTCACATCTTTGATAAATTATTGACAAGGAAATTGATTGAACTATCAGAACTAAAATGTCCTAAAGAAGCCAAAAAGGTGAAGGATCCAAAATATTTAGAGTATCATTGGATTGTCGGTCATCCAATAGAGAAATGCTTCATTTTCAAAGATAAAGTCATGGCATTAGCAAGAGATGGAAAGATAATTCTTGACATAGAAGATGTTGTTAGGTCATATCTTGCTAACGCTATAGCAGTAGCTGATGCCGCATGTTATATGCCAAGCAAAGACAATGTCCTCTGCTTATCTTCACTCATGGGGGCATTAATAATGCTTCTGTTTAGGAGTTTAGAAGATCCAGTACTACTGGAGACTCAATTTGTTAATGAAATGACTAATCTATAAACAAGTTCTACAACTGAAACTGAAGATAGCAGTGAGTAGATTCTTATGACTCACCGTCGAAGGAGAAGATGACATGTTAATCAATCTCGTCCATTAGCATTAAAAGTCTCACATATGGGTAGACGCCCTCAACCAAGGATGATGAAAAGTCTAACGGCTACAAATGGTAAGTTGGAGAATTCATTGGCAGGATACAAAATGAGCCAAGTGACATTAAGAGATTATTTTACAATAGGGTTTTTTTATTCAAGGGTTGAAATAGTGCTTGCTATATCTTGTGAAACTGAAGAGCAACACTCCACTTCCTGTTGTACTACCATTGATTTTATAGATGATAACTTGCTACTAGGGTCAAAACCTTACAATAGGCCGCTTTTTATTTCAAGGTTCATGTAGGAGCAAAAGGTTAACCGCATATTCATTGATGAAGGATCTGGTGTCAATATCATGCTAAAATCTACCATAAAGAATTTAGGAATTTCTGTTAAAGATCTCTCACATAGTCGTCTAACTATTCAGGCTTTCAATCAAGTAAGTCAACGAGCTATTGGTATGATTCGCCCAGACTTTACAGTTGGGGAATTGGAAATAAGTTACTTTATTTCATGTCATTGATGCAAGGACTTTCTACCACCTACTTTTGGGACGATTGTGGCTTCATGAGAATGGGTGATACCTTCCACTCTTCATCAATGCTTCAAGTATTCAAAAAATGGAGAAATTATGAAAGTCGATGCAGATGTAAAGCCATTTACTGAAGCAGAATCATATTTTGTTGGTGCTAAACTTTATCTGGATCCCAACCCAGTAAATGAAGTGCAACTTACAAAGGCTCCAAGCAACCACCTCATTGAAGGGAGACAAGATTGCTCCAAAAATTTGAATAAATTGATAATTACTAAGGTATCGACAAACAAAAAATATGAGTCTAGTGATGAGTCCAACTTACAAATCTTTCGATATATACCACAGTTGTATCAAGAGAAAAGGAAAATTCCACTTGGAGCATGCATTGAGCCAAATGGCGCTGCCCAAAGCTAGTTAAAGATGGTAAAATCAAATTATTGTCAAACTTTGAGGAAAAAGTTGATCGTGCCTATTATTGGCATAAGCTCATCAACCTATAATGGACCATCTATTGCAGGGGTTTCTGAAAGAGAATTTAATAGGACATTTGATCCTAAGGCGTATAGGTTGCTTGAAAAATCTGGCTATAACTTTGCTAATCCACCCAATCTAAGTGAGCTTAAACCTGAGCTAATTGGAGAAAAAGTTCATGGACTTACTGAAGCACAACAGAAACTAGGGAGACAAGGGTTTTATATTGAACAATCAAAAGTTAGCTTGGGGTTTAAAGTTGTAGAACCAGTTAGGATATGTGTGATGAAGAAGTATAGGTACGCTAATGTATAACATATTTTTGTGGAAGATCATGTGAAGCAAGAAGAGCAAGGACAGAATAATCATTGAGTTTCTTTATTTGATCATCTCAGTGCTCCAACTACTTGTTCTTCTACCTTTAAAAGACCTGGTGCTAAAAATCAAAGCAAGATTAATACAAGTGCACGTTAGAGAGGTTTTGTGTTTAATAAAATTAGAAATAATGCTACAATAAGAGTAATAAAAAGGAGTGTCGACAACAAGATTGATATGTTGGAGTTGAAAAAATGAGGTGTCAAACTCTTCACTTATCTCAATCAAATGGAGCCAAATTTGCAATCCTAATCATCAATATGGATAGACCTATGAAAATAAAGTAGTGCATCATAAAACATTCATGCAGAGAGAATGGTGCAAATGAATATGAAATGGAAATCACTATCAGCTCTAATTACACAAGTGTTAAAGATGAGCTAAATCCTGCATCACATGATCTGTGTCTTGAAGAATTCAACAGATTGGTGGCAAATGGTTACATATAAGCCACAAACTACCCATCATGGATAATGGTGTCTATTCTAGTTTCAAAAGCAAATAGAGCATTAAAATGGAACAGTACATTCCAAAGAATGAGAATTGTTTGAGATTAAGCAGTCATATGATGAAAAAAAAAGATAAGTCACACACATGTAACCATATCGCTATTGATGAAGAGCCTGATTCAGAAATTCCTGAAGATGAAGTCCCAAAAGCTCTTCCATAACTTGAAGATGGCAGATAGGCAGCTGTTGATAAACTCAAAGAGTAGAATCTTGGCACGATAGAAGAACCACGTCTCATATTTGTTAACAAGCTTCTAAATTCTAAAGAGAAGGAATAATTTTTAAAAATCTTGAATGAGTACAAGGATATCTTTGCTTGGACATATAAAGAAATGCTAGGGTTAAACCCAAAAGTTATAATTCATCACCTTGGCATAAAATATGGGGCTCGCCTAGTGAAGCAGTCGCAATGAGTGCTTTCCCCAGAGTTCGTCCCTCTTATTGAAGATGAGTTAACAAGATTATTGATGCAGGATTTATTAGAGAAGTTAAATATCCAACCTGGATCTCTAGTATTGTACCAGTTAAGACGAAGAATGGTCATATATGTATTTGCGTTGATTTTTGAGATTTGAATAGGGTATGTCCAAAAGGTGATTTTCTACTACCTATTATCGAGCTCATAGTTGATGCAACCACCAGACATGAAACTTTATCTTTTATGGTGGATCCTTCAAGTACAATCAAATTATAACGTTACCACGAGATGAGGAGTGTACAATTTTTCACACTCCAAAGGGGATTTACTATTACAAGGTAATGCCTTTTGGAATTGAAGTTGATTCTACTAAAATGGATGCTATCCAGAAGATGCCACCACCAAGAAACATTAAAGATTTGTGCAGTTTACAAGGCAATCTTGCATTCATAAGGAGGTTCATATCAAATCTGATAGAAATATGCCAACCATTTAACCACTTGATAAAAAACGATGTTCCTTTCAATGGGATAAAGGGTGTGAAAATGCTTTTAAGAGCATAAAGAAGTGCCTCGTGAATCCATCAGTTTTAAGAGCTCCTACACCTGTAAAACCATTGATATCATACATTACAGTACAAGAACAGTCGATTGGTGCTCTCATGGCTTAGGAAAAAGAAGAAGAAAAAGAGAAAGCTTTATATTATCTGAGTGGAGACTTAACTGAGAATGAGTTGAAATATTCCCCTGTTGAGAAGAATTACCTTGCCTTATTTTATGCAATCAAAAAGTTGAAGCACTATTGTGAGGTTTATTCCATCCGATTCATCTCACGTGATGATCCTATCAAGTTTGTGATGTCAAGACCAGTACTTTTAGGAAGATTAGCTAAGTGTTCTGTCATATTCAATTAGTATGAGATCACATATGTATCTCAAAAAGTTGTTAAAGGACAAACTTTTGCTAATTTCTTGGCAGATCATCCAATTCCTGCAGACTGAGAAGTATCTGATGAATTACCGGATGAGAATACCCTCTTTTTTTTATATCTTGCCAATATGGAAAATGTTATTTGATGGAGCAGCTCGGTCTGATAAACCAGGGGCAGGGATCATCTTTGTTTCACCAGAAAGGCAAGTTTTGACGTATTCCATCATGTTAAATGAATTGTGATCTAATAATGTTGTAGAATATCAAGATTTGATTATTGGGCTTCAAATCGCATTAGAAATGGAAATTTTGGAAGTTGAGGTCTATGGTGATTCAAACCTGGTTATTAATTAGCTTTTAAATGTTTACAAAATTAAAAAGAAAGATTTGATCCCTTACTTTCAACTAATCTCTTCTCCATTAAAGAAATTTGAAAGTATTGTCCTAAGTCACATCTTAAGGAAGGAAAATAGGATGGCAGATGCACTAGCTAACATGGCCACTACTTTGGCCCTTTCCAAAGGAGAAATGATAAATATCCCGGTGTGTAATAAACGGATTGTGCCTTCACCCATTGAGCTTGATCGTGAGGATACAAATGCAATATTAGTCTCAGTTAGCCAAGATGAAGATTGGAGGACATTACTGATTGACTATCTAAAGCATGGGAAATTATCTCAAGACCCTCATCATAAGCCAGAAATGCATCGGAGGTCATCTCGTTTCATTTTATACAAAGATATTTTGTATCGACGATCTTATAAAGGTACTTATCAATTCTATGTAAGTGGTGAAGAAGCAGTTGAAGTTATGGCTAAAGTACATTCTGGAGTTTGCGAAGCTCAACAATTAGGTCCTAAGCTTCACTTTTAGATTAAAATGATGGGCTATTACTAGCTTACTATAGTTAAAGATTGTATGAGTTATGTGAAAATGTGTGGGGCTTGTCACATGCATGCTAACTTTATACATCAACCTTCTAAACCCCTACATCCTATAGTTGCTTCATGGCCATTTGGTGCAGGGGTCTTGATCTTGTAGGACCTATCACTCCAAAGTTGTCGGTTGGTCATGCTTACATATTGACAACTAC
Source organism: Jacaranda mimosifolia (assembly GCA_018894105.1). Lineage (NCBI taxonomy): Eukaryota > Viridiplantae > Streptophyta > Magnoliopsida > Lamiales > Bignoniaceae > Jacaranda > Jacaranda mimosifolia. The sequence goes on along the minus strand of CM032132.1, from coordinate 14,173,199 downwards.
AGACTATTTTTCTAAGTGGGCAGAAGCAATTCCTCTTAGGGAAGTGAAGATAGAAACTGTCATTGAGTTTACTCGTTGTAATCTGATTTTCAGGTATGGAGTATCTCGTTACATCATTACTGATAATGGGAAGCCTTTCTACAATAAAGTGATGGACAAACTCTGTACACAATATGAATTCAAGCAATACAATTCCTCGATGTACAATGCAGCTGCAAATGGTCTAGCAGAGACGTTTAATAAAACTTTATGTAACATGTTGAAAAAAGTATTGTCAAAATCAAAAAGAGATCAGCGTGAAAAAATTGGGGAAGCTCTTTGGGCATATCGGACAACTCATTGAACTGCTACCCAGGCCACTCCGTATTTATTGGCTTATGGAGTTGAAGCTGTTTTCCCTTTGAAAAATTAGATACCCTCATTTCGTATAGCAATTCAAGAAGGACTTACTGCTGAAGACAATGTTTACGACCTGAAGAATTGGATGCATTAGATGAGAAAAGACTTGAAGTACAACAACAACTTAGATATTATCAAGCACACATGACAAGGGCATTTAATAAAAAAAGTTCGTCCATGATCTTTTCAAGTTGGAGATTTGGTATTGGTAGTAAGAAGGCCCATTATCATCACCCAGCAAATGGGAAGTAAATTCATGTTAAAGTTGGATGGTCCATGCGTGGTAAAAGAAGTTTACACAAATGGCGCTTACAAATTGGTCGACAAAGATAGATTGTGTATAGGGCCCATAAATGGCAAATTTTTTAATTGATATTACCCATGAAGAAGTTTGCTCATTGACGCATGAGCCTAAACAACATGTTGCTCTATGACGCGTGAGCATAAACTGTATGTTGCTTCTTAACTCACAATCTAAATTGCATATTGCTCCTAGCCCGCATGAGTATAAACTATGTATGGTACCCATCAAAGGTAATGTACGTGGTTAAACTGCTAACTTACCTCACTAAAGGTATTTCATGTGGATAAAATGTTAAATACACCACCTAGTCTAGGGTAGTTAAATAATGGATACATCTGGCCTGCATGAGTATAAACTATGAATGATATCACCTCTCTAAAAAGAATGTTTACTTTGAACTACGTAATGACTTGATCCTCTTGATGGGTATGTAGGCAACTTGGGAGTTATTCCCCAAGTTCAGTTGCATCACTAAAAAAAGGGGATTTGAATAGGTTACCATGTTCAATCTCATCATTAGAACAAGTTTGAATAAATTACCAAATTCAATCACATTACTAGAATAAGTTTGGATTGCTTGTCAAATTCAATCACATCATTGGAATAAGTTTGGATGGCTTGTCAAGTGTAATCATATACTTAGAGCAAGTTTGGGTGACTTCCCAAGTTCAAATAATATCTTCGGAGCAAGTTTGGATTACTTACTTCCCAAGTTCAATCATATAATTGGAATAAGTCTGGATGACTTCTCAAGTTCAAGCATATCATTGGAACAAGTTTTGGTTGTTTTCCAAGCTCAATTATACTAGTTTGGTCTATTCATTAGATAGCCAATTTTACTCATGAGTTTAAGTAACTTTATTTTTCTTCCACTTAATTACTAGGGGCATGTAATACAATTTTTTCTTTGAAGTTGACATCATTTTGAAGAAATATTAGAAAAAAAAGAACGCACAAGGAAAATTTATAAAAAGAACAACTTTTTATTGCATATGAAGTAATCAAGTGTTTTTTCACATCAATGATAAAAAAAAAAAAGAAAAAAAATGGTAAGTAGCTAAGTGTTCATATGAATATATCAAAAGCTACTAGATGCTTGCGAGATTCTTCAAGTAGTGCCTCCATCTTCTTTAAAGCTTTAACCTCTTTGTCAGTCACAAATTGAGTGTCCTCAAGCTTTGAAATTTTATCTCTCTTGAAGGCCACTTCTTTCTGAACAGTGGACAAGTTTTCTTCAGTTTTGTGGAGTGATGAGTTTGCAAATTTTTCCTTATTGCTTAACTCGACAAGTCATGTTCTTAAATCCTCTTGTTGCATGGTGATTTGAAGAAGTTCATCCTTGAGACCATTCACCTCCTTAATTCTTTCATTTTTGATTGCCTCAACCTAAAAAAAAATCCTGTTGTGCAAGAAAAAGTGCTTGCTCATGGGTTGCTTGTGTCTCTTTTTGAATTGAACTTGACTTAACCTTTGTATAGTTGGAAACACCTTCAAAGAAAGATTTTAAATGATTATCCAAAGATGATGTGTCTATTATGTATAATTTCATCTCTGCAATCAAATTATCAATTGTTGGTTTTATCTCTAAAAGTTGCTCAAATGGAGTTTTCATGATTTTTTGACATATTCGTTCCCAATAGAATTTGATAGCTTATGTCTTTATAACTCGAGGACAAAATTTAGAAACTTCAGCAGCTGGGAGTCGCCAAAATGGAGCTTCAAATGTCTTTCTGGACTTGTCTTTCTCAGCAAAAGATTTCTCGAGTAATATTACTTTAGGTCACTTATCGGAATTAACAGTATCATAGGTAGTTTGTATATCATCATCAAGAGACTGAGGAATAGTTATTTCAAGCAAGTCAAAATGATTAGCCCCATTTATCGAACCAACACTACCTTCAGAAGTAATTTGGACTGGTGTTTCAAGTTCTGTAAGCTAAAAAATAAAATAAAAAGAGGGGAAGAGATTAGTGCGAAAGATTGGCAAATATATATATATATATATATATTCATATATATATATAAGAAGGAGATGTATGCTATATAAAAATAACTTTACATATTTTACTACTTCATCCAAAGGTAAAGAAGAACTTGGGATATCTACAAAAAAGTTTGAATTAATACTGATATAATCTAAAACCAAAACCTTAGGTTTCTTCTTGAGTATACATTAGTTGCTGGAGTCGTCATTTGGGCAAGATAGTGCAAAAATTATTTCATTTCCTTCCATTGGAGCATTAGTAGATATAAGTGTGGGGGATGGAACTTTGACTAAGCTACAAACTTTTTTAGACGGCGGTTTGGCATGGCCAGCAATGTTAGGCTCCAAATTCCCTCCTACAACTTGCCTTGAACCAATAGGATTTTGAATACTTGAAGCTGCTTGGTTATTTTTGGGATCTTTCATTAAGGCTTGTTTAGGTGAAGATAGATTATTTCAAGAATGTCCAAGCTCAGATGCATGCTGTTCAAGTCTCTCTCCCAAGTTGATTGGATTGACCAGAATTTGATTCCACATCTCTTTGATTGACTTTGCGAACAATTTTAGTACCTTTTGTTTGTGAAGCCTTCCAGCATTTGTCCCACCAGTCTACATATTCTTTTCTGGCCAATGAAAAGGAAAAAGTATTTCCAGGGGTGATAAGACGTGTTTAGCAAGGTACATGACTGCCAAAGTCGAACAAGCTCATGCAAATCACAAGTAAGAATTTCTTTTTTCAAGTTATCTAGGACGTGTTGACAGAAGTTATATTGCCGACTGAATCCATAAGGGCTATAAGCTTCAATGATAAGCTCTTTTTCACATCGAAATGTCAAATAGCTAAAGCATAAAGCTACAAAAAGATCTTTATAAGTATTTGATATGCATAGGAAATCTATTACGATGAACTACTTGCATGGATATAAGCATAGATTTTGAATAGCTAAAGGGTTGATACTAAGGAATAAATCTCATGCTTTTGAAAGATCAAAATATTTGGTCATGTTCTCCCCTGAATATTTGACCATCTCAGCTCTTCCTACATCAATCTTAAATAAAAAATGAGTGCTAAGGTAGTGCCCTATCCAACTATGAACATAATAAATAGGAAAGATAGAAGTAGACTCGTGAAGACTTGGTGAAATCGATGTATTCCTCATACCACGATAGGTATCCGCTAATATAGGAAATGCACGAGAAAAGAAATCTCCATTTTCCATTCTACTAGCAACTTTGAAGATAGTGGTATGAATTAGATTTGATTTGCAAGGTAGTAGAATAAAGCTGCATAACCAGCATGAAAGGAAGACAGCCAAGTAGGTCTCTTCCCTAACAATCTCTTCAACCTCCAACATCATAAATGGCTCATTATATTCCTTGGTGTGAAGCAAAAGTGGCGCATCGATTCTTCCACATGGATTGTGAGAGATCTTTAGCTCGATAGACCTTTTTTGGGAAGACCTCAAAAAGGGCTCCACGTATCTTGTTGGTCCTTTAAATCAAAAGCTAATCCAATCTGAAATAAGAACGCCATCATAGTCCTTTGGGAGCATATGATAAGCCAAGAATAGATATTTGCAGCTTTGTGGTAAAGAAGGGGCGTATCTGCCATTACCAAATAACTCTGTAACAGTGGGATGACTTCATCATAGAAACCTCCATGCATAAGCAATCCACCAAGTACACGAAGATCCCATAAAGTGATTGAAAATTTGCCAGTAGTAGTGTGCAAGGTGTTTGTGGAAAGGCACCATAGCTCAAGGACGGCTTGGAGAATGTTCTTATGATGGACATATGTGAAAAATGGGCATGGACTGCTACATAGATCTTAGCTTGATGAAGAGCATCTGCATGATGGCCTAGCACGTCCTCCGTCCATTCTTAATAACTTGCATGAAAAAATACTTCTCCAAAGCTTAATGAAGGAATTCTCAATGGGCATCCATTGATATTGGGGTGATAACTTACAAATGAAACTCTGAGCTAATAGCTTTGGCGTCATGAAATGAGGATTTCAAGAGAAGAATCCTGGAATGAGATGTAATGCCAGAACATGGATCAATCACTTCTTTGGTTGCCTCTTCAGACCATTCTTGGATGTGCATGGATTTACTGGGAGGTTGAGGTATGGAATGAAAAACATCATTGGCTGATTTATATTTTCAGGATTTGATGTGTGCACGGTTTGAAGGAATGAGCTATATTTCTTAAGCTGCAACAAAAAATAAAAATAAAAGAAGGAAAAGGAAAATGAGAAAATCTAAGGAAGTTCAGAATAAAATAGAATAAAGAAGGAAAATCTGAAAACGTCTTCTATTAATTACAAGTTGCTCTAGACATGTTGGGAGGATTGGAATGACATGAAGATTTCCTTTGATTTCTTTGTCCTGCAATGAATGTGAAAGGTTTAAAAATAAATAAATAAAAGGATGGATTTAAAGAGAAAAGGGAAAAGAAGCAAATTTACAATAACCAGACCTGAAACGAATCGGTTAATAGTTGTATCAAGCTTATGAGGCTTTTCATCAAACATCTGGTGTGCAGGAACAAACAAAGAAATATGCAGCTGATTGGGAGCATAGAGAAACCCAACAACTCTCAGATCAATTTCACCAAAGTTGATTACAAAGCTTATGTGTGAATGGAATTAATCTCATGAGAGGTCTTCCTTTTATAATGTTTATTTTTATTAATTCCTAATACAATTGGGAGATTAAGTCTTGATTGAATTCAATCTAATCTCACAAACCAGATTATTTTTTTTATGACAACAGACAATTAGGAATTTGAATCCCAATTGAAGCGAAACTCTGCAAAGCGAAGAATTCAACTTGAGATGGAGTTAAGATGGCGTTGGTTGTTTGGAGTCTGCAACATACATTAGCTCAATGAAGTTTGAAGTCTAATTTGGTCTTCAAGTGAACTTTAATTGGTTTAATCCTAGTGGGCCACATGTGTATAAGAATTTTTTTGTTTGTAAATTTTAAAACCAAAAATGCTAAGTGGGTTTGCTCGATGGCCTGGTTTAATTGGCAACATGTTTAATTGAAGTTGTTGTCTTCATTTTGCAAGTATTAGAGCAGTGGAAAATCAAATATATATATATATATATATCACAACAAATTTCTTGTTTGCAAAAATAAAATTACAAGACAATAGAAACCGTACAAATAAAATGAAATTAGAATCTATCAACTCTGGATTCAATCTCTAATCTAATCATCTGATTCTTCTTTTCCAAATATAACCTTAAATTTAATGAGCTTCACGAAAAACACCTTGAACGTCGTGGATCTCCTTAAATTTGATTTGAAGAAAATAACATTAATTTGAGGGTTTCGCACCTTAATCTCAAATCAAACGTCAAGATATATGAGCTCCGTGAAGAATGCCTTGAACATCGTGGATCTCCTTGAATTTAATCTGAGTAAAATAATGCCAATTCGAGGGCTTTGCACCTTAATCTCAAATGAAATGTCAAATATATATTGGCTTAGCGAAGAATGCCTTGAACGACGTAGATCTCCTTTAATTTGATTGAGATAATTGTTGGACTCCTTCAAAGCTCCTCCCACTTGCTAGAATTTTGTGTTGTGTGAAATGAACTGTGATCACCCCTTTGTATAGGTGCTTGGTGGGAGATTCCAGATAATTTTGAACATCTTTGATAGTGATCTTCTTGATGAGATAATATCGAATATCAAGATATTATATTAGATATTTTTGATCTGATAATATCAATCAACAAAAGATAATGTCAAACTTCAATAGATAATATCAACTATCTTTAATTTGATTAATCCACGTACATAGATATGCCACATGTAGCAATTTGGTTGGCCCAAAATTGCTGGGCCACAAGACTTGATTTGATTGGCCATAACACTTCATCTTTTGACACTTGTCAATAGTTGATTTGATTATAAAATAAATTTCAGAGTATTAAAATTAACTATTTATCTTTTGGAACTAAATTTAATAAATTTCAAGATAAATAGAATTTTTTTCATTAATAACGAGGTATTAATTTACACATGTCACTTTTCAATTGGCCCAAAATTAATTTGTCTACAATATATAAAGGAGGATGATATCAATTAGGTTAATTAGATGGTATATTGTTCATAATTTACATTCAAAACAAAAAGAAAAACAAAAACAAAAAAAAGGCCCACTAGTCAATGATGGTGAAATTGTCGTCACTACTTGTTCACTTGGAAATGTATTGAAAGACATTGTTCGTGAACAAGTTTCGAGAAGGTATTTCTTGACGAATTAATTTTCAATCAACAGAAAAGTGACACATGTGAAATAATATAGTAGTTACTAATTTAAAATTTTCTATTTATATATTAAAATTTAATCCCAAAAGCAAATAGTTAATTTTAATTAATATTCTAGTATTTATTTAATGAGCAAATCAAATATCTACAAGTGGCAAAGTGAAGTGTCATAGTTAATTAAATCAAGTCTTGTGGCCTGATAATCTCAAGCTAATCAAGTTATGCCACGTGGTGTGTTTATTGGCATAGACCAATTAGATCAAAATGTTTGATATTATCAGTCAAAATATTTGATATTATCTCTTAGTATGTGCACCCGAGAGATAACTATCAAATAAGTCCAAGTCATTTCAGAGTTTCTTGTTAAATACCTATATAAAGGAGATGATCAAAGGCTCAAGGAGGACTCACATACATTCTCATACTCATATATTCTCAAATCCAAGTTTCAAGTCTTCAAAGCTCAAGTCAAAAACTAAAGTATTCAAGCTTCAGGTTTTTCCTGCGATGAAGTATTGCTATCGTGAAGGTCCTATACCTTTTCAAGCATCAAATCATAAAGTCTATCGATCTCAGAGTCAAGGTTCGAGTTCAAAAAAATTTCATAGTATCTTTTATCAAGTCAAAGGATACTACACTTTATATCCAAGAACAAGCTTGACGCCCTTCAATCATATATTGGGAGAAGAATCGGGGGATTAGTTTTGCTTATGATTTATTTTCTCTAATAAATTGTAATTCTCTTTTATTCTTTAATATAAATTTAATTTGTCCATTAATTTTTTTGTCTTGTGATTTAATTTTGCAGACAACAAAATTTGTGTGAACATAATTATTAAAAAAATATTAAATAGATCAATAAACATCACATCAAATTAGATGCAGTCCATCCAAATTAGTTTAAAGACCAAACAAATAGTTTACAAGATCATGTAAAAATTAACAATAAATAAGCAAACCAAAAGATCTCCCCCCCCCCCCCCAAAAAAAAAAAAACTATAAAAAGTCATCTAGAATTTCTTTGTGCTATCCAAGGATTAAACATTCTAATTGCAAGTTCTTTTCTGAAATTGGTTCATTCATCAGTAGGCTCAATGTAGTGATTAGTTCTTCATCTTCATCAACTTCATTATTGTTTAGGTATTCTTCCTCACTTTCTTCTCCCTCTCTTTCTTCATCATCTTCTAGATTGTCCTCATTCTCAAGTTGGTAAGTATTCATTTCTTGTCTTATAAAATTATGAAGTAGGCATCATGTCATTATGATGCGATTTTGAATTTTAATTGGATAATACGAAGGACTTCTAAGAATTCCCTAATAACTCTTTAACAAGCCAAATAATCCCTCTATAATGTTTCTGGTAGAAGAGTACTTCATATTGAATAATTTTTCAGGGGAAGTAGGTTGGCGTCTTTTGCTCCAATCATTCAAATGGTATCTTTGACCTCGGAATGGTGCAAGAAATCCATCACCATTGGTATATCTGGCATCCACAAGATAATAAGAACCTTAAAATTTATATGAGTTAGTTGTTGCCAAGGTCATATAAGATTGAGCTTTATTTCTTTTAATAAAGTACGATTTTGAATCATACCTTGAGGAACTACCAAACCGTGTCTCCTAGTTATTGCATCTCTTAATACTCGACCATCAGTAGCTGATCCTTCCCTCCCTGGCAACACATATATAAATTGCATATCTTGGGAACACACTCCTAATACATTAGTGGCAATTTCATTTTTTATGCGTCCGATATCTAGGTTTGTCTTTTGCAGGCACGCGAACTTTGATAAATGTACCATTTAGAGCTCCTAAACACCCATATTATTATAAAATTAAAATAAGTACATTGTAATATATTAAACCAATTTATAAGTAGATTAAATTGCATACATTGAACCATTTCCGTCGCTCATCAGTAGAGTTCTCGGGCACTGCTTCCGGCATCTTAAGTAAATTCCCTTGAATTTTAATTATTGCATTTATTACTTTTCTAAACTGTCTACTAATTATTCCCTCCAAACGTTCAATATTCGCATTTATAATTCTATGCTTTTGATGGTGAGCTAATATATGAACTTTCATAGCCACTTGTTCATCCACTAACATATTTTTAGTTGGAGATACCATACCAATGGCTTCAAGTTTGGAGCATAAACGAACACAAGCTTGTCTGTTCACCCTTATTGTTTTCTTAAATACACTATCACTTGCATAAATTATTTTTTCAATGTATTTTCTCCTTAAAAAAAAAATCATACTGATACATTGACCTTAACCTAATAGATTTATTATGATACTCTATAAATTTTAGAACAATTAGCCAAAATCAATTCATCAAATGAGTTATGCACAACCACAAGGACATTATTGCCACATATCTCTCTCTCCTTGCCAACTTTCTTGTTGCTAAACTTAATCTTTCCACATATGCAAATTTAATGTAAAAATAACAGATTAAATAGTTTCAAGCATTTCAATTATTAAATAAATTACAATCAAATGTTAAATATTATATATATACACACATACACACAAGAATAGACAAGATCATGTGCTTTTAGCCATTTTACACATCTATAAACATATGTTTATGTGATCAATATTCTATTGTACATAAAAAGATATAGGTACACATAAAGAAAAAACAACTTTAAAATATTCATAACAAAGATTTATCATCATATACAATATACAACAATTTAGTATAATCAAAGTATGTACAAAACTCAAGTACATAACTAATAAACAACTAAGTAAAAAAATATCCTTGATCATAACTTCACTGTTATCTGTTCTATCAATAATATTCTTGATGAGGGTAAAAACTATTTAGTTATTGTATTGGGTTAAGGTCTAATAAAATTGACCAGGGGTTAGGTTCATATAGTGCTTGGAAGAGTATCGGGGTCAAGTCCTGCAACCAACAACAAATGTCAGGCTAGCAGGGGGGCTCTCGGCTAAGGCAATCCTACGCTTAAGTCAGTAAATCGACTAGGAGCTAGAGTAGCAGAGTTAAAGCTTATGGGGGTAATGTACATACCTTGCTGAAGGCTGGTAATGGGGTATTTATAGCCTTCTCAGTGGGGTTGATATATCAATGGTGCCCTTATTGAGCTAGAAGGATTTTGTCTTTACTTGAGGTCCTTTGAGTCATCACCAGCTTGTGTACTATTTCAGGTGGCATTGCCTAGGACAAGGTGGTACACTGGAGGTATGCGCTGGCCTGACGTGGCTGGAAAAGGTGGTATGAATAGTGGCATACACTATTAATGCAGAGGCATGCTGCCCAGCGAGCCATCCCACGCAACTAAGTGGTTGTCACCTCTCCTCGACCTCTCCAGTTGAGATGAATGCTTCTACCAAGATATCTCATCAGATTCTGGTCAACAAGATGTAATGTTGCTGTAACTGAACCTTTCTAGTCGAATAATGAAGGCCACACTCTAAAGATGATCGACCACAGCCTGGTCGACCGAGGAGTACTAATATTTGCCATGATAGGAGAGAGTTGTGAGCTCGAATGCTGGTTGATCGTCTGTATGGCCCATGATAAGTTGGGCTTATAGAGAATTGGGCCGCTGCAAGCCAGCTTCTGCTCTTGTCGAGTGTTATCGAGCTGGGCTCTATTTGGTTATCGCCCCCACTTTCGAGTCCTGATTGAGGTTGTAGACGAGAAGGAATGACAAGTAGTTGTTTAATGGAGACTGGGAACTTTCAATGAGGGCTTTGAGCTGGGGTTTCCAGTAAGCGACCAGGGTTTTGGCGCATTTAATGAAGCAGTTATGCTGTGTCACGTGAAGCGTCAAGCGACGTCTGTGCAATTATTACGGCCGTTTCGGTTACCACACTCTGATAGTTATAAATAGTCATAGTGAAAATGTTCATTTTTACTTTTATGGCATTCCAAGAGGTCGATTGAGGCATTTATTTGCGCTGTCGATCAACTATTTTTCTACTCTAGAGCCTTAAAACACGTAAGTTCTTCTACACATATTTCAATCGTACCATATTTATATAATGCTGAGGGTATTTGGTGAGGAAGAAAGTTAGAGTAATAGTAGAGAGGCAATGAGGTCGGATAGGGTTTCGACCAAGGGTGGGGATAGCTCGAGTAGCGAGTCTGATAGCTCTTTGAGGGATAGTTCGACCTCAAGTAGCTTTAATAACATACGTATTGTTACCGAGGGTGGGGTTGGTCAGCTATTTACCCCCGATCATTATAGCGAGATAGTGTCCAAAATCACTCCCGCCGACCTCGTACTTGTAAGATAGCTTTTTCATGTTCCCTGGAGTACGAACTGATCGTGCCCAGACCTTCTGATAGAACGTACCAACCCCCGACTGGGTGTATAACTATGTTCGAGAAAGCCTTTAGATATAGGCTTAGGTTCCCCCTCGCCCAACCCATAGTCGACCTGTTGAGGGGTCTGCGGGTTTGTATAAGCCAACTGCTTCCCAATTGCTTCTCAACCATATACAGTTTAGCAGTCCTGATGCATATACACAACCAACCAGCCACCTTTGCTAATTTCTCTAACCTTTTCCATCTCCCTATGTCCTGAAAGTCAGGCAGCATCAAGGAGGCGTGTTTTTACTATCTGACCACCCATCTTCGATGAAAGTTCTTGGTGACCCCCTCATCATCCCATGGCCAAGAATGTAAAAAATGGCATCTGTATGTTCGGGCGCGTGGGGGTTTTAATATTCCCAGGAGGTGGTTTAGAGGGCATATCGAGATGCTTGGGAATGAAACTCTGACCTGGCCAAACACTTTCATTTGGGACTTAGTACAATTTGGGTAGATGGAGGCCTCAAGTTATATCGAGGAAAGGAATTTGGTTCTGGCGGGCTTGTTGTCCGCCGACATATGGTTACCACTTGACGCTCGACTAGGTAGATGACTTGACCATTCATTTTGAAACTATTTTTAGTCCAACTGTCTGGTTGATCCTCATGTGTGTTGTGTCTGTGTTTGTACAGATTAAGAGAATTAAGAGCGGTGTTAATGCATGGCCCCTCGTTGAGGAGGTGCATCTCTGGCTGTTCCTCAGCCCCGATCTGCATTACCTGCTCCTGCAGCTTCTCCGACTCGACCTACACCTACCTTGACCTTTAGCCCATCTGCATGATAGAAGAGGTTGGCAGTCGAGTAGGTAGGACCTACCAAAAAAAAGACGACTTTCAATAAGGGCAAGGGCAAAGATGGAGCTACTGGCCCCCCAATTGGCTATGATATATTTAGGCGTCGGGATGATAATGAGCTTTTCCAGATGGTCGACTTGCTATCTCCTCGGTTTGGGACCGACATGGCTATTCATAACTCCATGCCGATGATGATGGTGGGGTCAAGCAACTTCCTACCAGTGAAAGTCATAATGGCTAGTCTATTCGTATCTGACCAGTAGAGGATGATGAACATGAGCCAGGGGGTGTGTTGTGGGTTATAGCCTATGTACGCTAACTAAATTCTTCTTTCCATCTTTTGTTGTTTTGATTATATCAATCAAAATTTTTGTTATAGGTTAGCCAACCTGACTACCATCTGCATAGGAGGTCTGAACTTGCCCTCGACAAGCGCCATAGGCTTCGAGGGGATCAAGCTGAGGTGGATGTGATTACGGCTCAGGCTGAGTCTGCTCAGGCCTGGATCAAGCAGCGGACAAAGGAGTTGGAAAATAGTAATGCGTAGCTCGAGGCAAAGAATGCCCAGCTATTAACTATGGCTACTGAGAGGAGCTCGGCAGAAAAGCTGTTAAAGAAGGCCAGAGTGGATGCTCAGACCTACTATGATTCTAGTCGAGCCCACGGCTATAATAGCACGCCTAAATATTCTTGAGGGGGAGTTCACCAGAACATTGCCCCACGTTCAACGAAAGGCGGTGCAACAATTCATACTGACCTCAGCCTTCCAAGATGCCAACGTCGTCTTCTCCATCGATGATGCCACGGATGCCTTCGAGAAGGCTATTAAGCAGTTGGAGTTTCTTAGTTACATGATCCGTCCAAAAGACAAGCAGCGCCTGAACCCTATGCTCAATGAGCAGTTACGCATATACCCGTTGAACCCCAATAAGATTGCTCCTGCTAAGGGGTTAGACCCCGACGAGTCTGCTCCTATCGAGGGGACTGCTGCCACACCTATGGTCGGAGTTGTGTCCGGCCACCTAGCTAGGGTCGATGCGGTGACTAATGAATTTGATTTTGCCAATGACTTCGCATTTGACATCTAGGATGGCAAAATTAATGTTGTTGATTTCTTCCCTCCTAGTGAGCACCCATTTTTGGTCGACAATGAGGGACTTCTCAGCCAGTACCCACAATTTAACTAGCTCCTGTTGCGGCGAACAAGTAGGGAACCGAGGGCTTTACAGCTATACGAGCTGGTTCTAGCGACGAGCTCGACCAGGATATTGAGGGGGAGCAACAACTGCCAGGATGGAGGGGTCGAGGTCGAATTGAGCACTCCCAAATTCTATACAACTGTTTAGTCACCTTATGAGACGTTTGCTTGCAGCAGTTTTCTTCTTTTCTTCATTTTTTCTTTGGCGAACATAATCGAATACTTTGGCATTAATGAAATTTCAATTTCTTTTTGTCAACATGTATAATGTTGTGCTTTCTTTCTTTTAAATGCTTTAAATCTTGTCGAATATCAAGAATTTGAATCAACGACCATATAAGTAATTCAATCGCAGCTTGGAAATTATTTAAGATAATTCCATAATGAAGGAATCAAGTTTACAACTGGATGGTCGATTTAGAAAATTATTGGCACAAAAATAATGGAATAAATTCGGGATATTCTTCGCATCTTCATCGCCGACTGCTTGATCAACTCTAATTCTGACACTTCCGTTGTAATGCATAATTATTTTCAACTACAAGGTTGATTTTTCGCTCTTTACTTTGGGCCGACTTACTTGGTTGACCCTAATAAATAACGGGTCTTCTTATTATTTTGAGCTTGAAGCCCTAATTCATCTTGGTTTGGGTGCATGTTTACCTAGTTCACTTTCCATTATGGCTAGGAACCGTCGTCGACTATAGGGTCGACTCTATACGATCAACTCGTTCATCAATTTAGGCTAGATGCCATTGTGTTGCGATTAAAATCATTGTCGACTACGAGGTTAACTCAGAACGATCAAATCATTCGTTAATTTGGGCTAGAAGCCTTTGTGTCAACTAAGGGGTCGACTCAGAATGATCAACTCGTTCGTTAATTTGGGCTACAGGCCTTTATTTTGCGGTTTGAATAGGTAGTTGCAGAAATGTGCGCAATTTTATTGATGTGATAAGGTATTGTAGTACAATGGAGAAGCCCTTGCCGTTCATGTTCGCGAGTCGATATGCATTGTACTTTGCTACCTTGACAACCGAGTATAGTCCCTCCCATTTCGGATCGAGTTTCCCAACATTCTTTGAACTTCAAACTTTTTGTGGACGATGTTGCCTACTTTGAAACTTCTAGGTCAGACCCGTTTTTTAAAGTGTTGCGCTATCTTCGACTTGTATCTCTGCATGGATATGTACGTTTGCTGAGGAAGCTTGTCAATTGTCTCCAGATCTAATTTTCTCTCAAAACTATTCCTAATTAGGCTATGATAGATCACTCGAGCAGTGTATTGTATGAGTTCTGCCGGAACGACCGCTTCGAATCCATAGATCAAATTGTAAGGGCTATGACCAGTGGCTGCTCAAGGGGTTGTTTTGTATGCCCAAAGTACTCCAAGGAGGTCATTTGCCCAACTCGCACCAATCCCTTCCAGTCAAACCTTGAGGTGGTCTAGGACAGTCCTATTCATGACTTCTGTTTGGCTATTGGCTTGGGGGTTTCCAACCGATGTGAAGTGTTATCGAATCCCGAGGTTTTCGCACAAGCTCCTTGTACTCCTTATCTGGAATTGAGTCCTATTATCTGATATTAAGACTTTGGGCAGACCAAAATAGCAGATGATGTTCTTCCATACAAAACTCTTGATGGCCACTTCAGTTATCTCAAGGACTGTTTCTACTTCGACCCATTTGGTAAAGTATTCGACGACAATTATCATAAATTTCCTTTGGTTTGTTGTTTTTGGGAAAAAGCTAACTATATTGATCCCCCATTGGTTGAATGACCATGTGATCTGTATGTTCACCATCGACGCTGTGGGTTGGTGGGGTAGGTTCGAGTGGACTTGGTAGGAAGGGCATTTCTTGGCAAAATACACTACGTCGTTTAACAAGGTTGGCCAAAAGTATCAATATCTGATGACTTTATGTACAAATGATCGTCCTCCCGAATGGTTTCCGCAGATACCTAAATGCACTTCATGTAAGACTTCGCGGGCTTGCTTTGAGTCAAACACATAAGCGGTCGTCCCAAAATTGACTTTCTGTAAAGTTGGTTGTGCTCGTTGAGGGCGAACTTGGCTGCTTGGTATCTGAGCTTGCGTATTTCGCCTTTGTCCTCAGGATTTATGCCCTTTTTCAAATAGGCTTTTATTGTGTCCTGCCAGGATGGAGATGCTTCTCTGATATACCCCACCAAATTCTAATCAGGGTCACCTATAGTGGGTTTGCAGCTGACTAGAAATGTGATCGTCCTGTCTTTGGTCCCTTTCGTCGAATTGGTAAATTTAGAAAGCGCGTTGGCCCGCTCGTTCTCTTACCTAGGGACTTGACTGAGGGTGAATTTTTTGAACTACTGCTACAACCTTTTCACCTCGGCCAAGTACTTGCTCATTGTAGACTCTTTGACCTTGAAGTTCTCGTCAATCTACTCTGCGACCAGCTTGGAATCAATGATGCCTGCTAGCTGTTCGACTCCCCTGCTTATGGCTATCCTCATGCCAGCTAGGAGGGTTTCATATTCTACCTCGTTGTTTATGATAAGGTAGTCAAGTTTGATTACAAAATCGTACTCTTCGGCTTGTGGAGAACGTAGAGAAACACTAATTCCACCACCTAAGGAAATTTATGAACTGTCGACATGCAGAGTATACATAAGGGAGTCGAGGTCAAGCTGGTCGGGCAGGTCGAGTCTCTCAGTGACAAAGTTGGCCAAGGCTTGTGCTTTTACAGCAGTTTGGGGCTGAAATGTGATATCAAATTCGCCCAGCTCGATTGCTCACTTGATTAATCTTCCCGATGTATCTGGCTTCGAAAGTACTTATTTCAACAATTGATTTGTCAAGACCACAATAAAGTGAGATTGGAAATAGGGCAACAATTTCCTAGCTACAATGACTAGTGTAAGGGCGAATTTCTCGATCTCCAAATAATTATGTTCGGGACCTTGCAATGACTTGCTACAATAGTAGACAGGTTGATAGGTGCCCTTTCTGATCGAAACCAAAACTGAACTAATAGATGTCAATGAGATGGCTAAATAGATGTATAAAACTTCTCCAATCTCTAGTTTGGCCAACATCGGTGCTGACGAGAGGTAATGTTTCAATTCGACCAAGGCTTGGTCACATTGCTCGGTCCACTGAAAACCTGATTTCCTTGGATTCCTTAGGATCTTGAAGAATGGAAAACTCTTGTCAGCTAATCGAGCAATGAACCTTCCCAGCGCGATGATCCTGCCGACCAAATGATAAACGTCTCTGGCTGTTCGAGGGGGCGTAATATCTAAAATGGCCTGGATTTTTTGCGGTTTGCTTCGATACCTCTCTAGCTAACCATGTAACCTAAGAACTTGCCCTCTTTCACTCCGAACATGCACTTGTTAGGGTTGAGCTTCATTCCAAATGCTCTTAGTATCGAGAATGTATGATTGAGGTCGATCAAGTGATTTTTTGCTTTTTCTGTTTTGATGATCATGTCGTCAACATAGACCTCCATGGATTTTCCGATCTCATTTTTTAACATAAAATTTACTAATCTTTGATAAGTTGCAACTGGGCTTTTGAGTCCCAAGGGCATGACCAAAAAATAATATAACCTATTGGGGATGATGAAAGATATCTTATTCCTATCCTCGGGTGCCATGAAAATTTGGTTGTAGCCTTGGAATACATCCATCATGCTCAATAAGTCACAACCAGCAATAGAATCGATTAGCAAATCTATACGAGGCAGGGGGTAAGGATCTTTAAGGCAAGCTTTATTCAAATCAGTGAAATCATTACACATACGTTATTTTCCCTTATTTTTGGGGACAAGAACTACATTACAAAGCCAACTTGGGTATTGAATTTCTACAATGTATCTTGCCTCTAAAAGCCTGTTGTCATCCTCTTCGATGATCTGGCACCTTTTAGCATTAAAGGTCCTGGTCTTCTGTTTCACTGGCTTGTATGAGGGGTCTACATTCAGCTGGGGTCAATTCCCTGAAGGTCAGAGGCCTTCCAAGCAAAAAGATCAATATTTTTTTGGAGGAAATTAACCATGAGACATTCCATGCCGCTGCCCATGTTTGTTCTGATCCTAGTAGTCTTGTCAGAGTTTTCTGGCTTCAGCTCGATTGCCTTGAACTCACCGACACGCTCGACTCTAGTATTCTTCAGCTTTCTTTTCTTACTCAACTCTCTCTCCTTATGTTTTACTATTAGGGCATCCCCTGAAGGTTTCAATTTAGGTTAGGTTTTCTGCTTGTTTGCCTCGACTGAGATCGTATAACACTGCTACGGTTGTTGGAAATTTGACTTTCATATGAGAGGTCAAAACGACAACACGGAAGTTATTCAAAGTTGGTCGCCCAATGACGATGTTATAGGCGAATGGTGTGTCGACAACTAGGTAGTTAACATAAGAGTTCTGCGCCTAGGAGCTTTCCCAAATGATGTAGACAGACTTATTGATCCCTCAGGGATGATTTTTGATCCACCGAACCAAAAAAGAGGGGTTCACACAGGCGCAAACTTCAACTTGCCCATGTTCATTCTTTTCAAGGTTGACAAGAAAATGATGTTTGCTGAGCTCCCATTGTTGACCAATACTTTCCTGAGCTTGAAATTTACAATTTCCACAGATACGACCAGGGGGTAATCCAACTTGCTATTGGCCCCTTGATTTTTGATGTGGGAGAAGCCAGCGTCGGAGAAAGAGATTGGCTCAGAGCTAGTCGAAAACTAGTAGAGTGTCTCAATCGGGAAAGATTTCATAGACTCCAGTTTGTGTTGGTTCAGTCTTCTGGCTAATTTCGAGTCCCTCCTAGTCAGACCTCCAGCAATAGTGTCCATTACTCTTCTGACGGGTGAGTGGGAATCATAGATGGCTTGTTTCCCTTTGTCTTCCTTCCTCGGGCTAGCCAACCTTTCTCTATGGGGAGTCCGATCTATTTTTCCTACTTTTTGAATAGCTTGCTCATCAACAAACTTTTCAAATAGCCCCCGTCGGATTAGCCTCTCGATCTTGTCGTGGAGGTCTGTCCTCTGTGTCATGGCCCTTCAGCTAATGAAAATGGCAGTACTTTTTGGACCTCTTCATAGCTTCTGTTTCGGTTATTTTCCTGGGTTTTTTATGGAGTTTGTCGTGTTGGATGGCGAACAATACCTTTTTTTGGCAGCATTGAGTGAAGTGTAGTTGTGGAATCGTTTGGTTGAAGATTGATGTCCGTCTTTGTGCTGATGGTCATCTTTCTCTTTAAGCTTCTTTTTGTTGGCCTCAAGATTAACATACTTGTGCTTGTTCATGCCTTCTTGAGTTATGTACCTCTCAGCGAGGTTGGGCAGTTCCTCCATCGACCTAGGTCGTTCCCTAACTAAAGCGTTGGCACACTCCTTGTGACGAAGGCCCAAAAATAGTACATCGATCAGAAACTCATTCCTTGGGCTGTTAATCTTCAGGACCTCGGTGTTAAACTTGGTAAAGAAATCATGAAGGGACTCCCCCTCATTCTGTTTAACAGTGTGCAAGTAAGGATGAGGGAGCTCGCCTTCCTTCAAGTAGCAAATTGGTGTAAAAACTTATCGCACAACTTATTGTAGGAGTAGATCGATGTCGGTTCCAGCTTCACAAACCAATCAAGCGTGATTCCTTGGAACGTGGTCACTAGCATCTTTGCATAGATGTATTCGTTGTGCCCGTGTAATTGCATCATATACTCGAATTGCAGTAGGTGCTTATTTAGGTCCATCGAGCCCTTGTACCTGGGCAATCTGGTCGAAACTTTGGCGTCGACAGCAATCCGCTCGTCAACGATCTCTTATATGAATGGTGATTCCCTCTCACAATAAAAATGATGAGTGCCATCATAATGGGGATTCCTATCAGTGTTCCTCCTCAAAGTATCTTCGAGTCGTTGGTTCAATTATTGTACTTGATGGGAGACTTCTTCCCATTCATCTCGATCAGTTTGAGTTAGGTTCTTGTTCGTCTGTTGTCTCACATGCTCAACCCTATCGCTTTGCGAGGCTCAAAGGGGTTGAACGCCATGGTCAACGGAGTCTGCAACTCTTTCCTGGGGGTTCGGCCAGGCTTCTTCTCTTGGAAATTGCCTGGGACTATCTTCTCGCCAGGTGAGTGGTCGCCTGGCTTCCAATCGACCCTTTTCTTATTTGGGAGGCCTCTTCTCATGATGAGTAGGTTAGGGATTAGTGCTAGTAGCCGGCTCGAGCTTTGTGTTGTGTCGATTGAGGGCAACTGATCGTTGAGCAGAAATTTGAGCGGATATCTACTCGCTTATGAGCTGCATGAGTTGAGGCATGGTCAAGGTGACTACTTGTTTCGGTATGGCACTGGGTCCTGCCACATCAAGTTCTTGTTAGGGTCAAAGAGGAGGGGTTGGGGATCTTCTGCTCTCATCTATTTCGAAAATGGCTTGCCTAGTGTTCACTATTTTTTCTCGATTGCGGACTTAAGTTTCCCACAGATAGCGCCAATTGATGAGGGTAAAAACTAGTTAGCTAGTGTGTTTGGCTGAGATCCATAAAATCGACCAGGGGTTAGGTTAAGAGAGTGATTGGAAGAGTATCGGGGTCGAGTCCTGCAACCAATAGTAAATGTCAGGCTAGTTGAGGGGCCCTTGGCTAAGATACTCCGACGCTCAAGTCAGTAAATCGACTAGGAGCTAGAGCAATAGAGTGAAAGCTTATGGGGGTAATGTGCATACCTTGTTGAAGTCTAGTAATGAGGTATTTATAGCCTTCTCAGTGGGGTTGATATGCCAATGGTGCCCTTATTGGGTTAGAAGGATTTTGTCCTTACTTGAGGTCCTTTGAGTCATCTCCAGCTTGTGTACTATTCCAGATGGCGCTGCCTAGGACAATGTGGTACATTGGAGGTGTGCGCTAGCTAGACGCGGCTGGAAAAGGTGGTACGAATACTGGCATGCACCATTAATACGAAGGCAATCCGCCTGGCAGGCCATCCCACGTAGCTGAGTGGTTGTCACCTCTCCTCGACCTCTTCTAGTCAACAAATGTAACGATGTTGTAACTGAACCTTCTTGGTCGAATGATGAAGGCCACACTCTAAAGATGATCGAACATAGCCTAGTCGACTAAGGGGCACTGATATTCACCACGATGGGGGAGGGTCATGAGGTCGAATGCTGGTTGATCGTCTGTCTGGCCCATGATAAGTTGGGCCTGTAGCAAATTAGGCCGCTGCAAGCTAGTTTCCATTTTGATCGAGTGTTATCGGGCTGGACCCTGTTGGGCTATCCCATATCAATCCTTTATTTAAAAAAAATAAACAAATAAACAAAAGAGAAATAAAATTCAATTAATCCGTACGAATATATTACATTATGTTTAACACAAAATATTAATTTGAAAATGAACTAAAGATTTTCAATTCCCAGGCAAATCTCAAACTACCAATGCCAGCTATAAGAAACACTATTTAAATAATATTATTCCATATCAACCTAACCTTGCTTTATCTTTCTATTTACTCAAAAAGATGAATTTTGATTTTAAAAGATTTCAAAGAAGGCTTCTTTCTTTTTTTCTTTTCTTAATTTTGAGTTTCATTCATTAATACTCCTAAAATATCAAACACCCTTCTTAATCAAAGTACCCATGGCAGAAAAGTGCTTCTGATCGTTCCAGCTCGACGAAATATCTGTACTAATGCTTTTCTATATTAAGCAACTAATTATAATGGTGTACACATAAAATACCCAATTCAATAGGGTCTCTCTCTCTCTCTCTCTCTCTCTCTCTTTAAATTTTCGTTTCTAGTGATCCAACATTACCCACAACAAATTTAATAAACAATACCACCACATATCAATGTCTAATAAAAAGAATAAAGGGGAGTAGTTTACCTTTTTGGCCTCAAATATTATGGTTCAATTTGGCACCACTTTTATGACCACCGTGGGGCTGCTTGGATATAGTTTTCAAGAGAAGAGTAGAGACTAGCAAAATTTCATATTAAAAGAAGAAGAAGCGTAAACAAAACTATAAGCTGATGAATAAAAAGATGACAAGGATGATGATGTATGTATTATTTTTTTTGAGTAAAAATAAAAGAGAAACCTTGCAATAAAATAGATGCAGTACCTAATTAATTTTTCTTTTAATAGAGCTTGAAGATTATGGGAGAAACCGTATAAGAAGAAGGTAGCATCAAGAAGAATTTGTAAAGGTTTAGAATTCAATTATTAAATATCATAGGGTAATTTTGTCAAAATATAAATAAATCCATTCCTAACAAATTGAAAATAGCTAACCCTAGGAAGGAGGGAAAGAATAGCTAAACCCATACTTTTAGGAATGGGAATTCCTACAAGAATAAGGATCCCCATTCTTAAATCATGTCAAGCATGGGTTTATAAATAAACTTGGGAATGGTCATTCAATACTCACTTCATACTTGCATATCAATCATATCATAATAGTCTTAAGAAAATTCTATTATTTTATATGAAGTAATTCTTTTGCCAATCGCATGATTATCCTTTAAGGTTTGCCGAAATCACATAACCTCATTTTATAATTAGATTTCATATGGTTTATTCCAATAAAATAATAATATATCTCAAACATTTAAGAATACCTTTATCCACAAATCAAACTGAATATCCAAATCTAAATTTAAGTCAATGACACTGTACTTATATCTAATTATATTTTCAGACGTTATTTTTGAATCCTCCATACTCCCAAATATCATGCTTACTGTTAAACCTAGGATATTGAAGTTGAATTCCAAAATTAGGTGATGTTGTTTCAAAATTTTATCATAAATTAGAAATATCAAATCTCAAGGTAGTTTTTATATTATATATTGGATAAATCTCATAAGCAGTTTGAATAAAATATAAACAAACTTTATCCGGTACTTCTATAAATTTAAATAAATTTTACAAATTTATAACTTATTATTCTTTTGGAATAATGATGCTGTTGGTAAAATAAATTAGTAGAGACATGTACAAGAGGTAAGTAAATACTAAAGCTCATGAATGTTATCCTAGAAATTCTGGGGGTGTCTTGTATATAGATCAAACCTCAAGAAGGTTCATATAAATTTTTATTTCAAAATAATTGGTTCAAAAAATTATCGTGCCCTTTAACCAGTTAACCCAGAGTAAAATTATATTTTCATTGATATTTTAAGCAAGTGTCATTATTTTTCACTAAAAATTCCAACGACTGTTGCATCCATATTTGCACCAAATTTTAGAGGTCTATGTAAGTATTTATCTTTTCCTTTAACCATTTTCTCCTTCTCATTTTGTATTTGTTGCACCGAGAATATTAAGAAGACGAACTTGTATTTGAGTCCAAGAAAAACTTGTGGGCTTCCTCCCAATCAGCAGTATAGTAATTTTCAATATTGGTTTGAACCAATTAGTGTTTTATCCACTTCAGAGGGAGGGAAAATCATTTTCTGTGTTTAATTATAGAATGGAAATTTGCAAATTAAAGTGATTGGATGGCTTTCATAAATAAAAAAAATTAAGTATCTTCGTAATTATAATTCTTCAACTATATAACTAATTAAATTTCTTAGGTAGAATATGAGCATGTAAGTATTTTTTATTTATTAAACATAGATTAATTGGTGAATACATATTTAATGGGTATTTATAAATGTTAAATGTTGAATAAAGTCACTACAAGAAAAAGATAAATCAATAACAATATAATAAGTGACAATATAAAAATTGTCAATAATTATATACATTAAGTGGCAAAAGGTTTTATTTTATCACCTTAATGATTTATACAAACTAAATGGTAACAAGAATGGTGATGTACTCAAATATAATGACAACCTAATAATATGAAAATCTTGTTACAAATTATAGCGACAACTTTTATCATCATAAGATTGTCACGATAGGGTGTCACTTATAATTATCAACAGTGACAAGTTAAAATATTGGTCTTTTGTCACTATTGAACTATATTGTGATAAAAATAAAAATATTGTCATTTAAAAGATATCGCTAATGATATATAAAATGAAAACTATTATCATTTAATACATGTCATTAGTGATAATTTTTATATAGTCACTTATTAATTTATCACTAATATTATATTTTTTTTATAATGAGTCCGAAATAATTTATTTGTTATAATAGTAATTAAATATATTTTTTGATTGGGTTCGCGCTGATGGATGTCTTACATCAGGAAAAAAGCCTACAACGGTAGATATGAACATTGGAATAACTCCATATATAAATCAATCAGTACAACTGAAAGCATCTAAAAAAATCACTATTCAATTATATTATTAATTTAAATATTTAGGCAGTAATAAGCCTAAAGTCTCCATTCCTGCCCCGACTTAACGTATAATAATTATGCCATTCATTAATGTAATCAAAGTTAGTTATCATCTAAGTCCAAAAATAATTAATACTATAAATCAGATAACATATCCTCTAAACCTATTGCATCATTTATTATTTAATTTTCTTTTATATTAAGCTTCTCATAAGGAAATAATAGGAATTTCTTTGATTTTTTCCATTCTTCATATCTTAATTGGGATATTTATTAAACAAATTCAAAATGAAAAGAGTAAATAATTGATGGGTTCTTTTGGAGGTAGAAATATAAAGATGGTTTTAGGAACCATCAATTATGGGGATTTGATAATATTGGTACATAGACATTTTGTGTGAGTTCAAAAGCCACCAGCTCTTCTTGGCCTAGTTGGTTCAGGGTTGTGTTTCCTGCCAAGAGGTCAAGGGTTCAAGAGCTGGTAGAGGGAGAAGAGATAAAGAGAAAGAAGAGGTATTCTAAAATACCTTCTCTTTTTCTAATGAGAGAAAAAAAAAAAAAAAAAAAAAAAAAAAGGGTATAGGTCTTTTATTGCTATTGTTTTTAAGCTTATACTCAATTATGTATTTTTTTTCCCAAAAAAGATGCAATATGACATAAAATATTATATAAAATTTTAATCTATACAGAAATTCTGTTTTGTTTTCGAAAATGGAAGCATTTCATATGCTTTTGTAAATTGAAAATTAATTCACATATATTACAAGTAGTTTCTATGTACACCGATTTTTTGGGGTACAAAATTTACCTTCTTATTTATCTTGACATTATATGAAAGCAAGTTGTCATTATAATATTTTTACTCAAACAACCACTGATGCATTGAAATATTTTCGTTATTTTTTTCCATAATTAGTAATATACTCAAAATATTTTAATTACTTTTCTCGCAATCCTCCATGTACTAAAAAATTCCTATATTATTTTTATTGTATATATAATTTTCACTAATTTTTGGAATAGATTAATTCCTAACGTGCATACTAGCTAACTGAAATTTTTATAAGATTGCAATTAGTATGATATTTATTAATTTTCTATTAAACTGAAAAGTGTGCATAAGATGAATATTACTCAAGAACTTCCATTATTTTTGTCGTGTATGGTTTTCACTAATTTTTGAAATAGATTAGTTCGTCACGTCACTAACGTGTGCGCATACTAATTGAATTTTTCATAAGATTGCAATTAGTATAGTATTTATTAATTTTTTATTAAATTGAAAAGTGTGCATAAGATGAACATTACTCAAGAACTCCCATTTTTTTGTCGTGTATGGTTTTCACTAATTTTTAGAATAGATTAATTCCTAACATGCGCGCATACTAACTGCGTTTTTCATAAGATTGCAATTAGTATGGTATTTATTAATGTTCTATTAAATTGAAAAGTGTGTATAAGATGAACATAGATATGATATTATTCATAATGATAATATTCGATTTATATAAAAAAAAAAAAGTGAGAAATATAATGATTACAGAAAAATGACGAAAAAAAATCTTAGTTATGTCAATTATAGATATATTTTTTGAATGCATAATTAGTATAAAGATATAGATATTTTATGTATGTGGGAATTGCATGCAATGTGATTGTTAATCAAGAATAAAAGTTATAAAAATATATCTACGCAGTTGCATGAAGCGTCGAACCATTAGTGTGAAGTACATAGAATAACACCAATACAAATTTAAGTATTTTCCATTTAACAGAAAGCTATGTGTTAGGGGAATTCTTACTCCACACTATCATTTCGATACTAAACATACATATATATTTTATGGAATGGTGGAAGGTGCATTATGGTTACTAGCAAAAAATCTTAGAGGCCTAATACATGATACATAATTAACATGCATGTTTAATCTTAGAGAGGCCTAATTATACATGATACTAGAATTTTTCCTTTATTTTCTTTTCTTTTTTTTTTTTTTCCGTTGGTAACATTTGGCCCACTGATATAAGTGTCATACACAAAGTGTAAGGTTATGAATTTGAATTTATCGAATTTATGATATGTGTGTGTATAAACAAAAAAATATTAAAAAATTTTATAGTTAAGATGAAATAATGCATAACATAAAATCTTTGACGGATTTTATATGATAGGTAAGGATGCAAGTGAAGAATTTGAAGATGTAGCTAGGTTATGACAGCACAACCAGGCTGGTGCTGGACGAATTCTACATAGGAGAGGTACACCCGTCCGTCGTCAAGGCCAACGTAGAATTAGCCGCGATAAACCGCCTAGATCAGATGCCAAGGACAAGCCACTGGAGTCCACTAATTATAAGCTTCTTTACTTTGTAGTAGCACTTGCAATAATAGCATTAGGTGCTGGGATTCGTTTCTTCAACTCCTCAGACCTCAACCTAATTAAAGTTGCAGAAAATAGTGAATAAAGTAGGAGTTATTTGTCAGAGTGGAATTCTTGAAGATATATAATATGTGATTATTTCATTTTGTGATCCTGATTTAAATGGATGTACTTGTTACTGAGATTCTGAGAAAGGTGCAATAATTCATATGTTTTTTAAAACGACACATAATCGCCCCATCATTTTAAAAAATATACCACACATTTCCAATTGTTTCGATACAAGATATTTTCTTATAAATTTAAAATGAACATGTTAAACAAAGAGTTGTCTATACCTTCAATATCCTTTCATATATTATCTATATCTATATATATGTTAGAATTTCCTCCAAAGACAAAACTTTGATCATTCCTTTTTGGGTCAAAGGAATGACTTAATCTTGTATGGCAGCTTTCAGTTTTGTCTATATGACAGGTGCAACTTGTATGGTAACAATTTGATGCAGCAAAATCTAGAACTTCCCATGATTAGAGTCAAACGTATTTTTGTTAAGTTACCGTTGCAACATTCAAGGAGGAAATTGAGTCATTTGGGATCACAATTGAGGATCTCACACTCAATTATTTAAGCAGGAAGAGTCTTTGATGAGATGAAGCGAGTGATTATGAGTAGTTAGTATTATTCCATTACTCTTCTTTTTTGTACTTCTCAAAACCCCAATCTGTTGAGTGTTATCTATCTCATCTCTATGAGGTTTTGGAAGCTAGCGCTGCTCATTTTACTTGCTCTATTTGCTTTGCTAATAATATTTGCAGGTTCAAAATCCTAAGTCCTCTGGCTTAGATAGTGAATTAGGCTTGTGAACCACTATAACCACCTTGTCTCATTTATTTATATTTCTATCTATACTGGAACTTCAGTTGTATCTGGAACTTCCAATTTATTCTCTGATTTACTGCTTGACTCTTTTGAGTCCTTTACCCTTTTGGGTTCATATTCACTTTCAATGGTATCAGAGCTGAGGGCTCATTAACATAAGTTTAGCAACTTGAGCTAAAAGTTCCTAATGGCTTCTTCTAGCGTTGATGTGTATGCAGAATGTCAATCCCACACACGTCCCCCTCTATTTGATGGGACCAACTATTCAACATGGAAGAACATGATTGAGGAATTCTTCATAGCACTGGACTATGATTTATGGAGCATAGTGACTGATGGGCCTCTTGTTTCCACCAACAAAGGCAAATCCTCAACAGGAAAACTGGAACTTACCACTGAGGACAAAAGAATGCTCTCAATGAATGTAAAAGCAAAAAATATCCTATCATGTGCTCTTGTCAAAGAAGAATAAATTGTGTTAGCACATGCATTTCTGCCAAGGACATGTGGAATATACTTCAAGTCACCCACAAAGGAACTTCACAAGTAAAATTAGAGCGTATTGCATTGCTTACTCACCAATATGAGATGTTTTCAATGAAAACGAGTAAAACGATCAGCCAAATGTATGCTCGATTCATGGAGATAGTGAACCCATGTTTACATTGGGAAAAACAATGTCCGAAAGTGAACAGGTGCGGAAGATCCTAAGATCTTTACGAAAAGAGTGGAATCCCAAAGTTACTGCGATCCATGAGGCCAAAAATCTTGAAAAGCTAACCATGGGAGAGCTAATAGGATCACTCACCTCTCACAAAATGACTCTTCTCAGCAAGGAAGAAAGTTCCAACAATAAAAGTGAGAAAAACATTGCCTTTAATGTGGAACAAGAAGAATGGAACGATGATCCTAGTGACATGGATGAAGAAATGGTCAATGAAGAAATTACCATGATAATACGGTGACTTAGAAAACTTACCCAAGCCAAAAATTGTTTCAGAAAAGACTCCAGAACAAAGTCAAGAAGAAACATTAGGGAATTCAAAATTGAACAAATAATTTTTCATGAATGCTATGAAGTAGGGTACAAAAGGACGGACTGCCCAAAATTGAAATGGAGCTAAAAAACTGAGAGAAATACAAAACAAAGAGCCATGTCCATCACTTGGGATGACTCAGACTCGGACCAGTTTGATAATGAAGAAAATTATCTCATGGCCGACAGACAGGTAACTTTACAGTCTCACTTAAGTTCCAGTAGTTTTGACGTTGATTATTATAAAGTTCTTGATATTCACATAGAATGCCATAATCAGCTCACTAAACTTCAAATAGAAATAAATCTTTTTAAGGAGCAATTAGAGAATACTTTTAATGAAAAGGAAGAACTGGTACATCACTATGATAAAATTATAAAGAGAAGTTCTGAAGAAAGAAACAGACTTGTGGAGAAGAACCAGCGCCTAGAAAATGAAATTCAATTTTGCTTGATGATAATTGTAATCTGAAAAGATGTCTCAAGGGCGAAAACAAAGTTGACTCTGGTTATAGAAACATAAGATTTTTCAAAAGAACCTGATACTATTGTTCTAGAAAAGGTCACATGGCTCACAAATGTCCTATAAGAAGAGAAATTGGAGTTAAATATATGTGGGTGGCAAAGTCTAACATCTCAGGACCCAACAAAAATTGGGTACCTAAATTCACAAACTCTTGTGTTGCAAGAACCAATCAAGAGGGAAGTTCAAATGGATCTTTGGTATCTGAAATACCAGAGTATAATAGAAGAAATGTACTATTCGCAAACAACACAAAAGGAAAAATCATTGGCAAGGGAATAGTTGGTAACAAAGATGGAACTTCCATCCAAAATGTATGGCTGGTAGATGGGCTGAAACACAACCTTATCAGTATAAACCAATTATGTGATAATGGCTACCAAGTACATTTCAAACCCTCTAAATGTGTAATAACCAAGCATGATGAAACCATTTTTACTGCAATCAAAGAAAGAAACATATACTGCATAAACCTAGATGATTTGTTTAAACCAAATGTTGAATGCCTAGTTGCTACTAATGAATCCTGCTGGACTTGGCATAGACGTCCTGGTCATGCTAACATGAAACTCCTAAATCATTTGTCAAAAGGGATTTGGTGAAAGGCATTCCTAAGATAAAGTTTACAAAAAACAAAATATGTGATGCATGCATGAAATGCGAACAAGTAAAAACCTCTTTTCAGCCAATAAATGACATTGCATCATCAAAACCACTGGAACTTCTACATCTTGATTTATTTAGGCCCATGAAAACATAATCTCTTATAGGGAGCAAATATGTTTTTGTCATTGTTGATGATTTCTCGCGATATACATGGGTAAGATTTCTTACACATAAAGATGAAGCTTTGCATCATTTTATAGCCCTCTCAACGAACATTCAAAATGAAAAAGGGCATATGATTAAAACCATCAAGAGTGATCATGGCATGGAATTTGATGACCATAACTTTGCCATTTTTTGTAATGATCTTGGATACACTCACAACTTCTCTGCTCCTAGAACACCCCAACAAAATGGGGTAGTTCAAAGAAAATATTGAGTTTTACAGGAAATAGCTCGAACGATGTTGAACGAATATAATCTTCCCAAGCATCTCTGGGCTGAAGCAGTCAACACAGCCTGCTATATCATCAATAGAGTCTCCCTGAGACCTTTCATCAAGAAAACTCCCTATGAACTATGGAAGGGTAAGATACCCAACATATCCTATTTTTATGTATTTAGATGCAAATGTCACATCTTAAATAATAGAGATAACTTTGCTAAATTTGATTAAAAATCATATGAGGGAATATTTGTTGGATATTCAACAAACAATAAAGCGTATAGAGTGTTCAACAAAAGAAAAAGGACAATATAAGAAACCATGCATATGGTATTTAATGAAACTAACTCTCTAATCACCAAGGATTCCTTGATCATAGAATCTGCAAGTTTTGATCAAGTGATAGAAGCACTTTAATAGGAAAAACAAAGAGAAAAAGATACATCCAAAATTCTCATTAAGATAGTCTCAGCGTCGAGTGGAACTTCCGATGATGAAACTAAAGACAAAATCAGCAAGTTCAAACATGTCTCAAGCCATCCAACACAAAACATCATTGGAAATCCAACCGCTGAATCACAACAAGGTTCAAAACTAAAACAAATGATTCTCAACACTCTGACCTTGTGTTTCTATCCTATGCAAAATCATGTAATATAACTGAGGCGCTGAATGATGATTCATGGCTAAAGGCAATGAAAAAGAACTCAATCAGTTTGAGAAAAATCAGGTTTGGAACTTGGTAAAGAAACCTGATAATCACCCAATAATTGGTACTAAATAGATTTTCAAAAACAAGCTAAATGAGCATGGTGAAATTGTTAAAAACAAAGCTAGACTTGTTTCTAAAGGGTACTCTCAACAAGAGGGTATCAATTATGGTGAAACTTATGCACCCGTTACATGTCTTGAATCTATTCGCCTGTTTCTAGCTTATGCATCATATAAAAACTTTACTCTTTATCAAATGGATGTCAAAAGTGCTTTTTTAAATGGATATCTAAAATAAGAGGTCTTTGTTGAACAACCTCCTGGTTTCAAAAACATAGATTTTCCAAACCATGTCTTTAAATTATCAAGAGTTCTTTATAGTTTGAAGCAAGCTTCTAGAGCATGGTATGATCGTTTAAGTTCCTTTCTTATCTCAAAAGGTTTTGCATGGGTAAAGTAGATGCCACTCTTTTTATAAAAACATCAAACGATCATTTACTTCTTGTCTAAGTGTATGTGGATGATATAATTTTTGCTGGTACTCAAAAGGACCTTTATGATGACTTTGCATCATGCATGACAATGGAATTTGTAATGAGTCTCATGGGTGAGTTAATTTTTTTCCTTGGCCTTCAAATCAAACAAACCACTAAAGGTATTTTCATATCCCAAGAAAAATACACTAAGGAAGCACTGCAAAAATTCAAAATGCAAGATTGTAAGGAATCTAGTGTTCCCATGGCTGCATCTACAAAACTGGAACTTGATCCTAATGGCAAAGGTGTGGATGAAACAACATACAGAGGCATGATAGAAAGCTTACTATATCTAACTTCTAGTTGCCCATATATATAATTTGCCACCAGTTCATGCTCGATTTCAATGTCAACCAAAGGAATCACATCTCAAGGCTATCAAAAGAACCCTTTGTTATCTCAAAGGAACCATCAACAATGGCATTTGGTACCCTTGATCCACTCCCTGCAATCATGATGCTCAATTTATGTGTTATGTACCATCTACAATAGTGATGCTTGTTCAACATGACTGTATCTATTACTTACCATTAGGATATGGATGGATGGTAGGCCTCATACTTTCATATGTTCTTAGGTTTGGTTATCTATCATATGAATTGTACCTTGGGGTTGCATTTCGTCAACCTATGTGCATAAGTGCTTTTCATTCTGTTGTTTATTTTATCAATCTATTTGTTAATGTTGATGTTCTTATACTGTAATTTCTAATTAGGGCGCATGTATCTTATAGGTGACCACCTTGTTTATTTTTTATGGGCTTTTTTTTTTTTTTTTTTTGCATTAAACATGATTGCTTTATTGTACAAACACTTCTTCCTTTTCAATCCAATAAATTCCAACTTATTCAATATACACCAAACCAAAAAATAATTATTATTATTAAATAAAACGAAACCAACGAACTTCACCAAAAGAAATAATATAATACTAACCTACTTAATCAGTGAATAAATCATCACAAACTCAAAACACAATCACATCCAATCAGTATATATATATATATATCATACATATTTTATCATTATCCTTACAATTAAAAAAAATAATTCAAATCCATTTTCACCCCAAATACTAACACAAAAGCATTGATTTAACATCTATAGTAAAAAATATCTCCCCCAAAACATAATCAAACATATCAAAACTCTCCAAAATCAATTTTCAACTATTCCCCAAAACATAACTAAAAATCAGTTACATTCCCCAACACAACTTTAACATTCACTAATATCTCTTTCAACATTCATTCTCCCAAAACACTTTATAAAATCACACAAAAAACATAACCAAAAATTCCCTTAAATTTTTCTTTATCTTTTTCACTCAAAGCCAATCCTATATTACACCTTAAGAATTGTTTCCCTCGCTCAAAAATGAATCTCAAAATAACACTCAAGAATATAATATTAGTGTATTTTCAGCGAACTCATGTTTCATAATCTCTAAACAACCATAACATACATAAGCATAATTGTGATCTATTATTTAGAAGGGTACCTTTTGGTTTAAATTTTTTAAAAATAAAATGTTAATTAACCGACAACAAAACTTGATTAAAAAATATTTGACTAAACCTTTTTCAAACACCTTATAACTTCATGTGTTTTAACAAGTTGAATAAACTATTGCAACTATATTTGCACCAAATTTTCGAAGTCTATGTAAGTATTTATCTTTTCCTTTTACCATTTTCTCCTTCTCATTATGTATTTGTTGCATCGAGAATTTAAGAAGACGAACTTATATTTGAGTCCAAGAAAAATTTGTGGGCTTCCTCCCAGTCTGCACTATAGTAATTTTCACTAATGGTTTGAACTAATTAGTGTTTTATCCACTTCAGAGGGAGAGAAAATAATTTTCCGTGTTAATTATAGAATGGAAGTTTAAAACTAAAGTGATTGGATAACTCTCATAAATTAAATATATATATATATATATATTTAAGCATCTTCGTAATTATAATTCTTCAACGATACAACTAATTAAATTTCTTAGGTAGCAAAAATGAAACTCAATTCAGCCAGCATGTAAGACACTTACTTAGTAGTCTCAATATTTTTTATTTATTAAACATAGATTAATTGGTGAATACATATTTAATGGGTATTTTATAAATGTTAAATGTTGAATAAAGTCACCACAAGAAAAAGATAAATCAATAACAATATAATAAGTGGCAATATAAAAATTGTCACTAATTATATACATTAAGTGACAAAAGATTTTATTTTATCACTTTAATGATTTATAAAAACTAAATGGTAACAAGAATGGTGATGTACTCAAATCTAATGACAACCTAATAATAATGAAAAAAAATTTACAAATTATAGCGACAACTTTTATTATCATAAGATTATATTGTCACGATAGGGTGTCACTTATAATTGTCAACATTTACAAGTTAAAATATTAGTCTTTTGTCACTATTGAACTATATTGTGATAAAAATAAAAACATTATCACTTAAAAAATATTGCTAATGATATATAAAATGAAAATTATTATCATTTAATATATGTCATTAGTGATAGTTTTTATATAGTCACTTATTAATTTATCACTAATATTATATTTTTTTTATAATGAGTCCGAAATAATTTATTTGTTATAATAGTAATTAAATATATTTTTTGATTGGGTTCGCGCTGATGGATGTCTTACATCAGGAAAAAAGCCTACAACGGTAGAATATGAACATTGGAACAACTCCATATATAAATCAATCAGTACAACTGAAAGCATCTAAAAAAATCACTATTCAATTATATTATTAATTTAAATATTTAGGCAGTAATAAGCCTAAAGTCTCCATTCCTGCCCCGACTTAACGTATAATAATTATGCCATTCATTAATTTAATCAAAGTTAGTTATCATCTAAGTCCAAAAATAATTAATACTATAAATCAGATAACATGTCCTCTAAACCGATTGCATCATTTCTTATTTAAGTTTCTTTTATACGCTTAATTAATTTTCTTTTATATTAAGCTTCTCATAAGGAAATAATAGGAATTTCTTTGATTTTTTCCATTCTTCATAACTTAATTGGGATATTTACTAAACAAATTCAAAATCAAAATAGTAAATAATTGATGGGTTCTTTTGAATGTGGAAATATAAAGATGGTTTTGGGAACAATCAATTATTGGATTTGATAATACTGCTACATAGATATTTAGTATGGGAGCAAAAGCTACCGGCTCTTCTTGGCCTAGTTGGTTCGGGGTTGTGTTTCCTGCCAAGAGGTCAAGGGTTCAAGAACTGGTAGAGGGAGAAGAGATAAAGAGAAATAAGAGGTATTCTAAAATACCTTTCCTTTTTCTAAAGAAAGCGAAAAAAAAAAGTATAGGTCTTTTATTACTATTGTTGTTAAGTTTATACATAATTATATATTTTCTTCAAAAAAGATGCAATATGACTTATTTAAGATGAAGAAAATAAGCTATAAAATTTAAATCTATATAGAAATTCTGTTTTGTTTTCGAAAATGGAAGTATTTCATATGCTTTGGTAAATTGAAAATTAACTCACATACATTACAAGTAGTTTCTATGTATTCCGATTTTTTTATGTACAAAATTAACTTTTTATTTATTTTGATATTATATGAAACCAAGTTATAATTGTATTATTTTTACTCAAAGATGCATTGAAACATTTTCATTATTTTTTCTACAACTAGTCATATACTCAAAAAAGTTTAATTAGTTCTCTCACAATCCTTCATGTACTAAAAATTTCCTATATTATTTTTATCGTATATGATTTTAACTAATTTTTGGAATAGGTTAATTCCTAACATGCATAAGATGAACATGTGATATTATTCATAATGGTAATTCAATTTATATAAAAAATGAGAAATATAATTATGGTTACACAAAAATGACGGGAAAAAAATCTTAATTATGTCAATTATAGATATATTTTTTGAATGCATAATTAGTATAAAGATATAGATAATATTTTATATATATGAAATTGCATGCATGCGATGTGATTGCTAGTCAAAATCAATAAAAATTATAAAAATATATCTAGGCAGTAGTCTGAAGCGTCAAATCATTAGCGTAATGTACATATAATACATCACTACAAATTACAAGTATTTTCCATTTGACAGAAAGCTGCGTGTTAGCTACTATAATTTTGATGTTAAACATACATATGTGATTTCTATATAATTAAATTAAAGCTACATGTTGCCAATAACACTAGTTAGGAATCTTGATAATTATTTTAGAGAAATACCTCAAGGATTCAGCTGGGGAGGTCAATTATATAAATAAATATATATATATATATATTAAAAGCCATAGAAAATAGTAGAATTCAATATTGTTCAATAATCACCACAAAAGGAGTTTTTCCAGCTTTAATTTTTGTGAATGTGCCCCCCATTAGTTTATTAGTCTACAACTTTTTATGTGTTTTAATAGGTAAGGATGCAAGTGAAGAATTTGAAGATGTAGGTCATGGCAACTAGGCTAGGCTAGGTTGATGCTGGGCGAATTATACATAGGAGAGGTCCATCCGGCCGCCGTCAAGCCCAACGTAGAATTAATTAGCCACCGATAAACCACCTAGATCAGATGCCAAGGACAAGGACGACAAGGACAAGCCACCGGAGTCCACTAATTATAAGCTTCTTTATTTTGTATATATCTTCAATATTCTTTTGTATATTATCCACACACACACACACATACATATATATATATATTAATAAATTAAAGTACCAGCCTCTTTGATGTGTTTTTGAGTGTTCAACTTGAAATGTCTTTATTTTTATTTTTTTTAATTTTCATAACTACAACTAATGTAATTACTATCATTTAAAACCACCCATCCTATTATTACTATTTTATCATAATCTTTTTTTTTCTATATAAAAATTTAAATAATTATATTGAAATTATTAAAAAATTAGTGTGTGCCAAAATCGCTAGTTTATTATTTGGTTGAAGATGGATAGATGACTACTTATTCACAGAACCGAGTGTAGGTGCAGTCTTGTTCTAGCCAATAACATGATGTTGATCTGTTCCCAGCATGCATGCTGACAATATTCGTTTCATCAGATTGGAAGTACTATTTGATATGCTCTTCTTAATTAATTACTGAATTAGGTTTGATGACAAGGAAGACTAAAATAAGAAATGTATACTTGCAGCTCTTCAAATGTAGTAAAATCCTGGCTTTGAAAGGAAGCCCTGAAAAAACTACCCACCCCAACTCCCAGCCCCCCGAGATACTTATATTGGATGTCGTTGACTTTTGTCATGTTGGTTATCTTGGTAAGTTACTTTTGGGTCAATTTATGCACCAAAGGGCAACTGTTTACTGTGTTGCATCCTCTTAGCGCTTGTTTTGTTTATATATATATATATATTTTTAAATTCATTTTGATCCATTTTCACTGTTTGATTATAAATTTTCAATAACTTCTTACCATTTTCACTAAAATTCCACCTCATTTTTAATCTCATAGTATATTTCCGGATAATTTATATGTCTTCTCCCAATAACATATATATCTTTCTCTTTTTATTTTCATTATTGTTATCTCTCTCCACCAACAACTTACTAAATTCTATATAATCATGGCTTAAATTTTCTATTCCATCTTCTATTTCATTTCATAATTATCTTATACGTTTATTAAATATTTTCCTATGAAATAATTGATTGATAATTAAATACACTTAGCATAAATATATCAAGTTGGAACAAGAGATTAAATAAGGAATGGAATAGAAGATTCAAAGTGATATAATAATTACTTTTCCAACAACTTATCTAATTATATAAATTCATTTTTAAATCAGTTTCTCTAATTAACTACCTTTTCAAATTTTAAAAACGCTAAAACTGAAAAATGAAAATGAAAACATAGCCAAACAAGCTTATCATCAAGATTTATAAAACCAGCTCTCTTCAATTGCATCAGAGTATTATTTCATTTGCTATCTGTCTAAAGAAGCTCGGCAAATCAAAATGGCTCCCAATATCGATCTGTCAGGCTTGAATACCCATATCAAACTTTGTTTCTTCATGATACAAGTTCTGCTTTGGCTTCCTGAGCCTCCCAATTCCTCAGATCCTGACCCACTGCAAGACTTCTGCATCGCGGACTTGCAAAGCACTGCATCAATAAACAGATTTCCCTGCAAGCCCACCTCAAACGTGACTTCTGAGGACTTTTTCTTCGATGGGTTGAGCCAAGAAGGGAACACAAATAATTCCATGGGGAGTTTTGTGACTCAAGGCAATGTTGTAGCATTTCCAGGCCTCAACACACTTGGGATGTCGATGAATCGTGTCGATATTGCTCCGGGAGGAGTAACTCATCCCCACATACATCCTAGAGCAACTGAGTGTGGAGTATTGATTCAAGGGAAGCTGTTGGTGGGACTGATAACAAGTGGGAATGTTGTTTACTCCAAGAATTTGAGTGCTGGGCAGGTGTTTGTTGTTCCGAGGGGACTGGTTCACTTCCAGATGAATGTTGGCCTGGAGAAAGTACTGGTTTACACTGCTTTTAACAGCCATATGCCTGGTACAATACAGGTTTCGAAAAATCTCTTCAGTTCAAACCCTTCTTCTTCTTCTGTTCCCGATCAGGTCTTGATCAAAGCTTTCCAAGTTAACCAAACTGTCGTTGACGAAATCAAGTCCAATCTTTCCAAGTAAACTGGATTTTCATTTTCGGAGTTTTAAAGACCGAAGATATAGGAATACTGATATTCCTGCATGCATGTAATATACATATATATATATATATACACAGAAATACTAGAAGGGATTTTGGGCCTGTATCCCACTTTTATGTATGTATTAATCTTGTTTTACAGTAATTTCTTAATTTCTTGCTTTTGATTAGAATGGGAAAAGTGTAATTTTAGTCCTTGAACTTTGGTCTATATGCTTTTTTGGTCCTTTCTAATTTTGAAATTTTATTTTAGTTTATCAGCCGGCAAAATTTTTGTAATTTTAGTTCTTAGAGCTGAATTTTGTGTAGGTGGACACAAAATTGACTTAATTAAAACTTTGGGAAAAAATTGACACTTGCACCCCCATGCCATATACACCTCAAGTCAGTTACCACATCATCTACACGTCACACGTTTGACTTTTAGAAGAAAATTTGAGGGGCAATATTGTAATTACATATCTATTACTAAAAAATTAAAAATTAAAAAAGAAATATGTAAAGAATGTGAAAATTGTAAATTCAAATTTCTTCAACCTCATCTTAAAAATATAATTTTATCTTATATATTTTAATTAATTTTATTTATAAATCAAAAATAAAGTAATTAAAAATTAAAAAAAATACCCCCACCTTCAAAACCCTCACCTTAAAAACATCACCATCAGACCCATCCACCCACCCATGGCGGCCACCTGAGCCTGGCTCATGGCCAGCACGCACCCGACCAGTTGGTCAGTGAAGGCCATGGTGCCAAGCTGTCGCCGCCCAAGGGGTGGGAAGTGGGACGACAGGGTGGGGTTAGCAGCAGTGAGAGTTGAGGGATGGTTTGGGGGAGGGAGCTGTAAGCATTTACAATTTTACGTATATATATAATGATATATATATTATATACGCATACATGTGTGTGTTATTTATATATACCGTCGTGGCCAAGGCGTGGGAGGTGCGGCGGCGGGGTGGGGAAGGGGGACTGTAAACATTTATATATATATATATATGAATATATATATAAATATATATACTTATATAAAGTATAATAATTTGTAATTTTATATAATAACTAGTGCGAAGCGCACCCGTTGAGATAATTAAATTCATATATTGTATATATATATATATATATTTCAATATTTTGTAAAATATTATTATCAAATTTAGATTATAAATTATTAGTAAGCATTTATTTAAATAAAATAACAAAACCCTAAAAATGAAAGAATTTATCAGTAATAGTTGGATCAAAAAAGGGAGAGCATACCATCAACATTTGTTCCATAAAACCGAAATACCATCATCAGATTTAAACTTCAAAATAGCTGTTCAACATACAATATAGCAGACAAAATATCAAGAAAAGATAAGCGCCACAATTACATTCCACCATACATTAGTTTGCAAATTAAGATCATTAATCATCTATCAAATTCCAAAGTTTTTTTATTTTTCCAACCATACTCCTGAGGAATGTTTTATTCCAAAACTGGCCTGCGGAAGTTATTCTTCATTTTAAATCTAATACACAAACAAATAGCACCTGTATTTTACATGCATAATTCATGAAAACAAATACTAAATATCAAACTTATTTGCTATATGTGAAAAACTACAAAATTATAAATATCCATCAGTAAATCAAAACAAATTATAATCACAATTAAAAGGAAAATTTTCATTTCCCATCATTGTTTCAAACCATTATAACATATTCATTATCATATACAAAAGATGCAACTAATTTTTTTAACACTAATAGATATCATCAACAGAGGTCAAGAAACAATCCTATCTTGCTCCAAATAAAACTTCAAAGCAGACCATCTAGTTAAGTAAGGTAATGTAGTCTAAACAATATGTCATTAGTTCTGCAGAATTATCTATTAAGCCTGAATATTTTCAAAAATTATATTCTCAAGTAACGACTTCTACCGTATCCACTCCAAAGACTGCAAGATAAGCAAGTTTCTTGTCCTATTTTGTCAAAAGTAGTAGTAAATTATTTAGCACATCAATCTTGCACTCCATGATTGCTCGAAGTTTCATTCTCTTCACTTTCATCACCTGACTCCTCTGCATCAAATAAATATTTTTTGCAATTTGTAATATCCAGAAAGTTAACTGTATAAGTAAGAGAATTTATTTAATCCAAGCAGAAAACAAGCCTGACATTATTTGTTTTTGTTTCTTATTTGATACAGAAGCATCAACATTTCCTTCTTTTGTCAGTACAAACATTAAAAACAGTATGAACCAAAACATTTGCTATATTTACACTAATAATTATGGTATTAATCAATACAAGAATTATGTTGATTAGAATATACTATGTAGTTCGGTATTTAAACCTGCTGAAAACAATCGCTTAGATACCCAAAGCCTTTGAACTTGCGGAGATGTGTCCACACTTTCAACAGAGCCAGTGATAGGAGTAAGGATCCTACTGCCTTCTCTCTCAACATTTTTAGATAAATTTACAATTATATATTGTGTGTGTACTCCATCATGTCTTGTTTTATAATATCTCTTCAGCTTAATCAGAAACAACTTATTTTCTAAACCTCTATTCATCCCAACAAGGGAAGGCAAATGTCCCTATAAGATTTGAATGTTCAATATTATTAATTATCTCATTTATATATGCATTAATAAAAAATGTTATTTACAAACTTAAAGCATTATACATCTCCATAGCCATGAATGCATTCATATTTATGATTTTTACAGCATCCTCTCCGAACACTGTTGCCTCCAAAGAACCAATCTCATCAATAATATTTGCAACAACCAATTCTCTACATTAGTAAATTTAGTTATATTAAAAATTACTTCTATCAAAACATGCATAAATTTTTTTAAAAGCTTATAAATTACTTTCTTACATTAATAACAACAACATTTTCATAGAAAATGACCTTTTTTTTTCTATACATAGTTATATAGATAAAATTAATTAGTCATGATTGACCTTGGTTTAGCAATTGTTGTTTTACTACATTTCTAACAATCAATTGCCCAATTATATTCTATTGCATAAGAAGTGTGGAAATCCTCGCATGCTATGTAGAAAAACTTTTGATCTTGATTTGTAACTTCTATTGCAGCTTTGAGTATAAATCTATCCACCTGCAAATATATAATTAGATTGCAAAATGGTTAACAGATTAGTTACAATAATAAATTTATAAATCACATTTTATGTATGTTGTTTTATTTGTCAAATTAAATATTCTAAAAGCAATTATTTCTTATGCTTTCAATCCTCACAATAGAGGTGTCAAATGAGCAGGGCCGAGCCAGCCCGGCTCGTTTAACAGACGGTTAATGGCAGTCCCAAGCCGAGCCGAACCGGCTCGCGGGCCGTTCACGGTCCGAACCATAACGGGCTGAAAATTGAAAAGTCCGGCTCGGCTCAAAACCAACCCACTATATAGGTTAGGGGTGTAAACGGATATTAAATGGATCGGATACACTGTTTTCATATTCGTATCCGTTTAACTTTTCGAATATTCGGATACGGATACGGATTTGACGAATATTTAAAAATGATATCCAAATTCGTATCCGTCGGATATCGGTCGGATTCGGATATATCCATATTCGATTATAATTATTTATATATATTCATATTTTATTAAATTTATTCATATTCGAATTATTATTTTATATTTATTTTGATAATAATTATTTAGATATCCATTTACAAATATCCAAATATGTGAATTTATGAACCTATAACAAATACATATCTTAATTAATAGAAGAAATAATATAACTTCATTAAAATGAAAGTAATCAAACAAATAACATAATTTTTAATTAATAATTAACTTTATAATTGATTATTAGTACTTATTAATAATAATGGTATTTAAGTATATTAATTATATAGTCAACCAACAATAATTGTGTTGACTAACTTTATTCTTTAATTTTTTTCTTTATATTACAATAATTTCTTAAATTTATTCTTTTTTCTTCCTAATTCTTCAATTATAATTTATATGTATAAATATATAGATTATGATATTTTTATTGAAAAATATAAATAATATATTATTTAATAAATATATATTCGGATCGGATATTAAACGGATCGAATACGCATTTACCATATCCGTATCCATTTATAATTGGATATCCACTAATTGAATACAGATAATATCCGCTTTAAAAGGATGCGGATAATTTCTGTGTAAACGGATACGAATACGAACGGTAAACGAATTTTCGAATATCCATTTACAGCCCTAATATAGGTGAGCCGATTTATATATGAGCCGAGCTAGGCAGTCCGGCTCGCGGGTTGGCCCGCGAGTTTCTTTTTTTTTTTTTTTGAAAATGAATTTAAAATTTTGAAGTTTTTATATTTATGTGATTATTAATGTTTTTTTCAACACTTATACCTTTTTAAAAGACTTAATAATTTATACTTATGTGATTTTTAATATTTTACAACAGTTAAATTTTTATAAATACTTAGAAATTTATACTTATATTAATTTATTTTATCAATTATATTTTTCCAAAAACACCACCAAATAAGGTGGTGAGGGGTTTGGCATGGACCCCTCTACCCGTCATTAATTTAGAAACAATAATTACATAGAGGTGGATTTGACCAAACCTCTAAATGAAAGTACATAATAATAACAAAAAAAATATAAACAACTTTGTAATATCTAAACATCTAAACATATCTAATGATAAACCGATCGTTCACTCAAGTGATCTAAATCGCTCTCGGATTGAGTTGCGATGGTGGATGCAGTTTCAAGCCAGTCTTCATCGTCTTTTTCAAATTGAGGCAATATGGTCTTCACCTTTCTTATTTTTTTTTTATAATTTATAATTTAAAAATTAAAATTTCTTAATTATTGATTTATACATTTATAAAGTAATAAATTAAATTATACATTCTTAATTATAAATTATAAATTTATAATCTTTTAAAATTAATAATTTGTAAGTTGTAATTTAAAAATTATAAATTCTTAAATTTTTAAAAATTATAATTTATAATTTAAATTAAAAAATATTGCGGGCTAAGCGGGCTAGCCCGCGTAGCTCGCGAGCTAGCCTAGCCCACAGTCCTTCACAGTCCGCGGGCCGAGCCAATCTCGGGTTGCAAAATTTCAGCTCGAGACGGGTTTTCAAGTGAGCCGGTCTAGCCCAACCCATATTTAAAAATTAAACGAGCCGAGTTGGGCCGATTTTTTTTTGCGAGCCGGCCCGAGCTGGGCCGGTCCGCCCGGCCCATTTTGACACCTCTACCTCACAACATCTGAAACAGAGTATAACCTAGCATTTGCTTGAATTGCTGATTTCTGGGCCTTTATCATTTCGTCAACTTGCAGAAGAACATCCAAAATTACTTGCTGATTATTTGAGTGCCTGTATAATTCAAAAATGAAGTCTCTTGTTAATGTAAATTTCTCATGTGAATTTTTTGCAATTTACTAAAATGATATTAAAGGACTAACCATGTCTTCAATCTCTGAGCATCAGGGATAGCTGGATCAACTATAATTGTAGTGAAAGGTGTAGATCCAATCGAAATACCTAAAAATAATATTGAACACATATTATTGTAGATATTAAATAGAAAAAAACAAAGAAAATTTAAAGATCTTACCGTAATGAGATGACACAGTCAACTTAGTAGCACTTGTAATAGGCATCTGCTTGGGTATAGACATCTATTTGGATGTAGACATTATAAGATCACCT
Source organism: Jacaranda mimosifolia (assembly GCA_018894105.1). Lineage (NCBI taxonomy): Eukaryota > Viridiplantae > Streptophyta > Magnoliopsida > Lamiales > Bignoniaceae > Jacaranda > Jacaranda mimosifolia. Next base: position 14,130,037 of record CM032132.1, on the reverse strand, counting down.
TCAGAGAATAGCTATGTTGTTCCACAAAGAAAGTATCAAAGGTCTTTTCCTAACAAAATAAATTTTAGGAAACATAAAGTTCAATTATAAATTTTTTGAAAAATTGAATCTATGACAAAATAAGAGTAGAAATGTATAAAAATTGGAATATAGAAATAAGAATTATACTCATGGTTTATCAATGCAAATTCATGAATCACAAAGCTTTTTGGTGAACTCCCAATTGTTTGCTGCTCAAATTTTTTGATAACAATAGCCAGAACATCTAAAAAATAACAATACAAAGTTAAATTTATATTTCAACAAATTTACTAAATAATACCCAAACTATATCTATTTTATAGCCTCACCAACTGTATTCTTCTAGTCATAAGGCATCAAAGTGCTGAAAGACTGAAAGTTGGGTATTGCAACAGACAAAGGAATGACATTCACCAATTCCTTTCTAATAACTATTTTTCGAGTGATAGTCCACGTATATTTTTGTCCATAATTCTCGTAACGAGGATTTGCAACAGCAGCACGTGCATTTGAAATAATGTACGTATCATACAATGTGAGAGTTCTTTCAAATTGTCTGCTTGCAACATCAAATATGGTGGCCAAAATTCTGGTGCCCTATAAATTACATTGAACAAAAATATTCAATTAATATATCTATTAAAAAATCATTCAACAACATCATTTATAACAAAATATAAAGAATGTAAAAGTTTATTTCACATATTATACAGTTTTTCTTTATTTGCAAAAAAAAAAATTAAATAACTCTCAAATAAATTAACCATTACAATCTTTTTTATACAAATATCAAACTTCAAATACAAATGAGGTTTCAATAACTACTATAAATTCTTATAACTTTATATTATTTACAAATACAACAATTCATTACAGAATAACTAAGGAAAAGTATGACAAAGAAAAACTAAACTTATAAATATAGCAACAAGTTCAAAGTTTTATGAAATACACTGAAATATGTATGTATTTCCAAAATTGCTCTATTTACATATCACTGTTTAATAAATAATAAATCAATATTCAATTTTTTATGCAAATTTAAAATTTCTAATATAAATGCAAATTTAATGCTTTGAAATTTTTATATCTTCTATATTATGAAGAAAGACCGAAAAGGGGAAAAAAAAAACTCAACATTGTATTTTAAAATATGATAGATATAAATTAACTATTAATATGATTATTTAGCTTATTTTTTTATCATGAAAATTCATAGACATATATACACCATAAAGTTTATTTTTCTAAAAGTAGTTAGTTCTAATTATTGTTTTTTAAATTACTCAAAATTTAGAAAAGGATATATAAGGTTGATTGAAATATTGTTTCATCAACTAAAGTAACATGTTGGTATCTTTTTGGGCTTCAAGTTGATTAGCGCTCGGCACTCTTAGATTCCCACCAACACTTTAACACTTCAACTGTGCAATTCAGGTGCTATTTCATTGATACATAATAGATGTTGCATTTTGAATAATAGTACCTGAAATTTCACAACAAGCAACTTAATAAAAAATGGTTATATTATATACTAAAAAATAAAACACACACTACATCATATAATAGAAGAAAGCATTTGTAATCAAATAATTTGTTCCAAAATAAAGGTTAAAGTAAACATCAGAAAAATTAAAAGTTAAAAGTATAAAATGTAAATATAAATCACATAAACACCTCTATTTATAAGTGCAAAGATTTCTTCATAAACAATGTTCTTTGTATATTGCTGAACACCTTCTTGTATTAACACTGGTTCAATGAGAACCTTTACAAAAGTAGTTTTTTTTGCACGAGAAAGAGCTACATATAACTGTCCATGTGAGAAAACTGGTTGTGGTAAATAAACCCAACATAGTCTAAGGTTTGTCCTTGAGCTTTGTTGATAGTCATGGCAAAACATGATTTAATTGAAATTGAAATCTCTTAAATGATATTGGACATTTTTCTTTATTTGCGCATTCCAAAGGAATTTGGGGTACAAAAACCAATTTTCCTTTATGATCGCTCGTTGCTATTCTTGCCTCAATAAAATTGTCACCAAACCTGCAACAAATTAACCTTATTCCATTGCAAAATCCTTCAACAAGATTTAAATTTCGTAGAAGCATTATTGAACAATTTTTTTTAAGTAGTAATTTGTGTGGTGGCAAGCTACTTGAAGCAATAGAATTCAAAAAAAAATTCATACTACCCTTGATCATTAGCATTAGTAGCTTTATTGTAGCTTGTGTATTCTATCAATTGACCTAGAAGCTTATCAATCAATATATTATTGATTTCAACTACACACTCGTTTTTTGGAGTAAGAATATCTCTACTAAGTCATATGGTTCATATGGAAAAGAACTTATGGATGGAAAAATATAATCAATTAAATTTTGTAAAGAAGAATGGTGATCTAAAAATAGTAAAAATATATCATTTGGGATAAAAATATTATCTGCAAAAATATATGGTTCACTACCACACCAACTTTTAGTAAAAATGAAGTAAATGATGGATGATCTTTTGCTCTAATATTTTCTTCTAGTTTAAATTTTGTTAGCTGAGGCCAAATCTTTAATGCAACAAAACTTGCATTTATCATTTGATGTTCGGTTCCATAAGGCACTATAGGTAATATTTGTCTAAAATCTCCCCCAAATACTACAACTTTACCTCCAAAAAGAATGTCTTTTTTATCAGTAATATCTTGCAACAGTCTATTAAATGCTTCTATAATCTTTCTATCAGCCATTGACGCTTCATCCCAAATAATTAATCTTGTAGTGAGTATCATTTTTGCAAGACTTGGTTGTTTGCTAGTTGCAGCATCATTTTTTTCATTTGTATCAATTGGCTATTTAAATCTAGAGTGAGCAATTCTACCTCCTAGCAAAAGAGAAGCTGCAACTCTAGAAGTAGCGACTGCAAAGTAATAAACCCTTTTGATCTCACATAAGCAAGTAATGCTTGATACAAGAATGTTTTTCCTATTCCTCCAAGACCATCAATAAAAAAGATCATGATTGATTATTATTTATTCTGTTAATTATAGAAGTAAATGCATTTTTTTTACATATTATTTATTTTACTTATACTTAAAAAATCTTCATTAGAAATAGGAATACTTTTCTCATATGCTAATTCTTTTGTAAATCTTTCTTCTTCTATTAATCTTTGAAAATGAGGAGCTAAAGAATAATCATGTATGTATTTATTCATAGACATTAAAAAATCATCTATGCTATTTAATATCTTTTTTTCAATTTCCAATTCTATAAAATTAGAACTTCTTCTAAAATCATCTGAAAGAACAAAAAAGAACTTTCGAAATAGTTGCTTTGGATCAGGAGATGGACAATGAATAAGCAAAATTGCAAAAAGCTTACGCAAAGTATATGGCATTTGAAATCGACTTGCTTCTTCTAGCTCTACATATATATCATATTCAAGCAATCCTTGATGCAATGCAGCAGATCGAAAATCAGTGTATTGATGATTTTCAATAGTAAGAAGATATTCATATGAAGTTGGTGCATTTATATTTGATAGAAGCAATTTCAAAAAATAGCATTCTCCTTGAGAAGGATCAACAATAGCAACTCTTCCAACAATAGTTTGTTTTTTTCACGACTTCCACTTTCTATATTTTTGTTCCCACAAAATATTGAGGAAAATCTTTGTACAAAAGATTAAGTTTTTTAGCAATTGAATCATTTGCATTCATCCAAAAAAATTCAGTCAACATTGTTTTTCCAAGAAGAGGATTTGCTAATACTTCATTTAAAGATTTATTTCTTCCAAAATGAACATATTGACCATTAGGTAACTGTACTAGAAAAATTATAACTGATGGATACATTTGAGTTACATCAAAACTATATATATGCTAAAATGCTTCAACTGCTGAATTCCAACGTCTTTTTTAAAATTCTTTTATTTCATCAATATTAGTAGCAAAAGAATCTTCTACTATATTATAACATATTCTATCATAACCTTTATATATATATATATATATATTTATAAAGATATTTAACAAGCTAAAATCAAAACATGCTTCATCATTGATATGACAATTGAATTTTGCTAATAAGTAGGGACAATATGGTAAAACATATCTATTATCTAAATATACATTTCGAATAAATACTTTTTGACCATTATTTCGTCTTCTATAATTAGGATGGATATGTATATTTTTCATGCGTTGTAACATCACAAAAATCTTCATGATACTTGTTTTTACATTTCCCATCTTTCATGCAAAAAATTTTAAGATTAGATGCACCACAAAGACCATGCATTATATGTGAAATAACATAATATCTAAGTAATAGTAGAAGCATCGAGTATTTCAACACTTATAATATTATCATACAATTCTAGAGAAACTAATTTGTGTTCTCGTTTCAAAATAATGAGCCAATGAGAATGAGGCAGGCCTCATTTTTTATACTCAACAACATCTACATATGCGGCTACTTCCCCAAATAGTTTCTTTTTTATCACTTCATTTTTAAATTGTTCAAGTTTGCCTCGAAAAACACGTGCTACCAAGTCTGACCGATCTTGTGCTTCTTCTATTGGCAAAAGATTTTCTTTGATTTCACTCCAATTAGGATTACAAGTCATAGTAATAAAGAGACCCGAATTACCATATTTTTGAACTAAAGTCATTGCATTAACATACCTTTTCATCATATCACGTGGACCTCCAATAAAAGATCAAAGCAATAAGATTCGCCAACCTCTTTTTGTTGGATCATCCATCCCATCTACACTCAAGGAGTCAACAATTCCTTGTAAACTTTCGGTTCTTGCATCAAATTGTTGTTGCTCCATTCTATAATAGTCCAACCATTGTGTTTCAATTTTTATGTATGAAACAATGCTATACTGTTGACCTAATCTCCTAGAATGAAGTATGCAATTGAACTCATTTTCACGAATTTGACATCTATAAGAAACACATTCACGACAAGAGAAGCTCATCTTTTTGTTTCTATTTTGAAGATAAACTGCAATATTAATATGAATATAGTTAATTAATTATTAATATATATAATAATTAATTAAATCAACTAATTATCCTATTAAAAACCCACCTTCATTTTCCATATTGACCACGTCATTAGCTGTTTGGCCAATTGCAGGAGATACAAGATTTTGTCATCTACATTGATATCTAACACTGTTAGATGAAGGCAACATTCTATTCTAGCATGCCAACCAGGTTGCCCAAGTGGGAACAATAAAGGATACTGCAATGGATCGTAACAGCCATAATGATATAGAATCACATGGCTATTAGCATCCGATCCATAAACTCTAATATCACAACTCATATCTTCAGGCTCATCACTTGTTTCATCTCAAATTCCAGCAATTTGTGGAATAGTTGGAACATTATGTGTCTTCTAATTTAATTCAGGATGAGTTCGCAAAACAACTCTAAAATTTTGTAAATTATGCCATGATCGAATCCACTTGAATATTTTGAAATAAGGATTGTCAACTAAAGCTCTTATGAGTAAATTAAGAATATCAAGATCAAGATCGTATTTTTTGAGAGCATCGATCCCAATATCATTAGCTATATCTAGGAAGAATAGTTGAAGATGCCTTGGAAGTTCAATAGAATTATTAAAAGCTTCCAACTTATGAGAAACTTGGCCATTAACTTTCAAAGTATATATACCATGATTGTTCCAACAAAAATAATGATCAGTTTTCATACCAATAGATGTCAAAGCAAAGTTATTGTTCTAGGTACGAACTCTCCTCCTAAAACACTGTCTAACATTAGAAATATCAATAGCAAAGAGATGTTGTAATATTGGATGTGTACTAATAGGCGCTAATGAAACATCATCATTTCCACAACAAAAAGAAGGAGGTTCATACAATAATTTTTTGGCATTACAATGTGGACAATGAGGTGCATGAGACAAAAGCCAAGGAGATGTTGGAATTGCATGTAAACGTAAGAATCGAGTTGGTATTGCAGTAGAATCCAAAGAACTTGTGGAAGTATGATTACATGCAATTGTTTGCATGCTTGAAACATTAAGAAAATTATTCATTAGATCACTTTGGATTGATATAGGATTGCAAGATTGAGAAGTAAAATTAGTATGAGCAAATTGATTGACAGATGAAGCTTCTAAATGAGTAGATTCACTTGTTGAACTAAAAACTGCTCTTGATCTCTCAACACGAACTTGATATTGTTTTCTATGTCTTTCAAATATTTTTGCCTTATCTGCTGCAGGCATATTTCGATACACCTCCTTAGCTTTTTCCCTACGTTTTTCTTTTTCTTTCTTCCTCGCTATCCATTGATATACTCCTATCATTTATATAATGATAATACAAAATTAGCGATTACAAAATAAATAAATTACATATGTCTAGAAAATCTTCATCATTCATTCACTAATAATAAATGAAGATAACAAAATTAGTAAAATAAGAAAATCAACAACTCAATTACATAAAGCAAACAAAATTAAAAATTGATTGAGCATCGATAAAAATAATGAAACAAAACAAATGAATGAAAAAAGAGACATGACAATAAATTATGAAATTTCAAATCTGAAATAAAAGTAATTTATATCCAACATGTAATAACACTAACAAATAAATTATGATAAACTATCATAAGTCAATTTATATGTACACCTAATATACAAAACAAGGAAAAAATATAAAACTGCTAAACAAACTTAAGAAATTTCTAATTTTCCAAGTATATAAAAAAATAATTTAATAAAAACTCATAGACTTACTTGATTCAAAGTTGCACTGTACCACTTACGTTTCCACAAGCAGGACAAGCACGTGACTATCATGGTGTATATATATATAAACACTATAATTTAATTTTAACACTGAGTATAAGTAACTAAAATTAAGTACAAAAAAAATTTGACAAGGAAAAAAATTCAAGATAAAATGCTAACAGGAATCTTACACAAAACACCTAAAAATATTAGCAAAAATAAAAATAATACTCATTTAATTATAAAACTCAACAAACAACTATCATTGATTCTAAAATTGACAATAAAATTTTAAACAAGAATAATCTTAATTAACGTCATGCATAAATTCAATTAAAAAAGACACAACTTAACAAATAAATTAACAAATCAACACATAATAATTATTCAAAATGAATTCCAATCATTCTTTTATTTTCTAAAAATAAAAGAAACACACCTTACAATTACATTCATTCTTTTAACTTTATTAAAATTAAAATAACCTAAAATTTAATACTATTATTTTCAACAGTATAAACTAAACTTCATAATGACTATATTTTTCTATCAATTTTTTTTTTACTCTTCATTATTGTAAAATTATAGTCAATTACTAAGAAAAAAGTTTGCTTCTTTTTATTTAATATGCCTACATAATAAAATTTCACTCTCAAGACATATAGTAAGTTTACTAACAACCACACACATCAATCATATCACTTGAACCAAATTAAATAATATACATTCTCCCTAATCCTAATGTCATATATACAAACCTTACTGCAAAATCATGCTTCTATTTTTCCTACCCGCCCATTACTCTTCTCTTGCACTTCATGTATATAAAATTCTGCATTTTTCTATATCAAATTCTAATTTTTAGATTGAAAAAGTACACTACCTGACCAGCTTAACTGCATTAAGTACTATACACTAATTAATATTATACTCTATTTTCAATATCAATACTTATATATAAATTTACAAGAGCAAATACAGAACAACGGCTACACTCTAAACACAAGAAATTATAGTATTACAAACACAAAAACATTAAACAACCCAAATACTTAATCATTGCATTCAAATATCATAGTTATACATATCTATATTCAGGATCAAAAACTCACAGAAAATATAAAAGAACAACTCATAATCATCATTTGGAATTTAAAGAAACAATAATATTACCTTGAACAACACTACAAATAGTTGTAACAGTGGAATAGAAAGAGAACATGCCCAAAAAAGAAAGTATTAAACTTAAAATAGATGTAAGGGAAAATAGTACAAGAAAACTATAATTGAAACACCAAACAAGCATACTATATAACATTATCCTAACACAATTTTTTAAAACCAATCCTCATTTATATCGTAAGAAAAATAAAAAATAGTACCTTATATTTACGGTAAGCACCTAACAAAAGTAACCAACATGTTACTTGAATAAGAAAATGAGTTAAATGCTGAAAAATAAAAAAAAAATAAGAAAAAAAGAATATTTTCAATATTAATATTTACATATACATTTAAAAAAAAAACAGAAAATAACAACTACAAGCTAAACAATATAAATTCTAACATAAACAACACAAAATAATTAAACAACATCTAAATATTCAAAGAACTTATTTAAATTTTATACTCATATCTGTTCATATTAAATACTAAAAGCACATCAGAAGTACAAAAAAGTAATTTACAACCATCCTTTGGAATTCAAAAACTCAATAATATTACCTCAAAAGAGACTACAAACAGCTACAGGAGTAAAATACAAAGAACTAGAAGAAAATAATTCAAAACTTAAAATACATATAGGAAAAAACAGCATAAGAAAAAAAGAATACAAAGAACATATACGCACACTATATAACATTATTTTAAAATAGCTTTTTCGAAAAGAATCCTCATCTATATCATTAAAAAAAGTTAAATAAATTACCTTATATCTACAGTAGTCACCACATAGCCGCCAACACGCAGAGCTAGAAAACAAAATCGAATTAAATGTTGGTAAAATATAAAAAATCAATAAAAGGAAAGAATAATCTTAAATATCAAATAAAGAAACCAACTTCTCATATTTTAGATTAGCTATAAAAAAACTATTTACATTTCGAAAACTCGATAATATTACCTTCAAGGAAACTACAAAGAGCTATGGTAGTAGAACACAAAAAGAAGTTGCAAGAAAAAAGACAAAAACATAAAATAGATACAACAAAAAATAGTATAAGAAAAAGAGAAGCTAAATATCAAACAACCAAACCACATAACATTATTCTAAAATATCCTTTTTTTAAAACAGCCATGATCCACATAGTAAAAAAGAAAAAGAAAAAGAAAAATTTACCTTTTATCTATAGTAACCACCAAACAGAAACCACCACCATGTAAACCTAGAAAAAAAAATTAATTAAATGTTGAAGAATATAAAAAATATTAAGGAAAGGAGTAAAGAATCTTAAAAATAAAATAAAGAAACAAAATTCTTATATCTTAAGCTAAGAACTTAATTACCCAGAACAAATAATCATAAGAACTGCACAAAAAATCAAGAACACTCATTTCTTGCAAACCAAAGATACAAAAAACTTAGCCAATCTAACAAAAAAGATTCTCATAACCATCAAATCTAAAACATTAAAAAATAAATAACCGCTCATATAGATTCCAAATTAAAAAGAAAAAAAAAACAATTGAAATCAATAAATGCAAGCTATGAAAAAATTTTTTTGCAATAAACGACTATATAACCTGGAGAAATTTAACAACTACAAAAATAATCCAAGAAAACTCATGAAAACCCACCTATCTCAACTAGCCAAAGCAAAAGTGAGAAACCCCTAACCCATGCAGTGCATAAACCAAATAGATATAACTATTGAGAACTCCGCCTAAACAAACCACCTAATCCTACTTTAAACAAATATAACACTAGAATACACAAACCATATTAAAAACATAGGAAGAACGAAGCAAACCATGGTAAAAGTAACAAATACTTATCTTGTGGTTGTAATTTCTCAAAAACAATAGCAATTGTCAGATGAATAGAAAAGCATAGATCTTGAATGATATCCATCAAGTCACTGTGCATAAGCAAAAGAGAAAAAAAAAATTGGAGAAGTGAAATAAAAACATACAGCCAACAGAAAATCATAAAAAAAAAATGGATCACAAAATATATAAGAATAAAAAAAGGATTACCTCTAACACGATATAGAGAAAAAAAATCCTCCTCTAAAGAACGTGGGTATGAAAACTCAAAATAAAAAAAATAAGACAAGTTATTCTTCTCTTTAAAAGAATAAAGAAAATCATATAAATATAAATAAATAAACAGATTATAAATTAATTAAAAAACAAAAATCGATGTGTAGTAAAAGGAAGACTCCAGATTCCAGAAGGACAGCTTTTTTCAACTAACAATTGGGTGGCATTGTCTTTTAGTACAAATTGAGGAACAAAAAATTAAAACAAAGCAGGCCAGTGAAAGAAAAGACGACAAATGATGTCATTTTTAAACAAAAAAAAAGAAAAAATAAGTAAAAATAAAGCCTGTAAATTCATTTAATTCTTCTAATTACCACTTAAACCCACTAAAAGACAAGAGACACACAACCAAAGAAACATGAAGTACAATAACATAATGCATCACTCCAACATTAACGAAAACAGAGGCAAAAAAGGTAAAAACACAAGCGGCAAATTCATTTATTCTTCGAACATTTAGTAGGACCCACCACTTAAACCCACCAAAAGACAAAACATACACAACCAAGGAAGCATGAAGTACAATATCACAATGCATCACTCCAATATTTACGGCACCATTTTGCAGCCCTATTTCGCAAAACAAAAAAATGAAAAAGCACACCACGCGCCAGTGCACTGTGAACATGCGCATCGGACCTTATATTATAGCAGTAGTAATAATTTGAAATATTTATTTCTTTTAGTTATTTTAATTTTTTATTAAAATTTATGATAAGAGAACATATATGTAAAGAATTGATATAGAATAGACTAAATAGTTATTTCTGTTTTAAACTTTAAAAAATAAATTTTATTAGCAATATTATCTATTATTATCTACATTTATAAGTAAATACAAAAATTTTAATTATTTATTAATATCTAAAATTCTTTTATAAAAAGCTTTTGTATATCTTAAAGTATTTAAGTTCAGTAAATATATTTTGTAGATTTTGTAATTTTATTAGTTATCTCTTTCTCCAGCCATATATAATTACAATTTTGCCCCTCTATTTCCTCTCTTAATGATGGCTTGTATAATGGTATGGCAACTGAATTGGTATATATATGGCATTTGGGTATGCATGTCAAGTTTTACCCATTTTTCCAACCCAATTGAGCCAATTCCAGTCCATGTGTAGCAATTTCAGCCCGAATTACTAAATTTACAAAAATTTTGTGGGTTTATGGACTAAAATAAAATTTCTAAATTTAAAAGAACGAAAAAAGCTTATAGGCTAAATTTAGGGGACTAAAATTATGGCTATGTTTCGTTGCATTTTGCCAAAACAAATTCATTTTCGCAAAATGTAACCAAACATATGTGTCACTTTTTTGCCATAACAACACAAATTAATTTCCAAAATACCCCTTCAAATCAGTTGGTTTATTACCAAAAATCCCATATACATACATATACATATAATAATATATTATCATTATTTTTACAATTAAAAAATCGTATCCAATCATCACATATACATATTATACATTTTATTATTATTTTTACAATAAAAAATATTATTAAATTCCATTTTCTCCCCAAAAACCCAACAAAAAGCATTGATTTGACACTACAATACAAATTATCTCATCCCAAAACATAAATAAACATACCAAACTCCCCAAAAAAATTTCAAACTATTCCCAAAGCATAAATAAACATACATCACATTCCCAAACCCTACTCCCAAAACATATAATCCAAAACATACAATTCATATCCAAACATTATCTATATTTTTCCCTGATCAGAATAGAGGGTGTTTGGTTAAACTTGTTTAAAAAGTCTTATAAGCTCCGACATTTTATAAAATATTTTTGAAGCTTATGAGATGCTAAATATTCTTTTTTAAATAAGTTCATAAAATGTTTGCATAAAATAAGATTTTGAACTTAAAGGAGCTAGTTAAGATTTTAAAAATAATTTAAAAACTCTTTATTTTTATTTTTATTTTTTTAAAAAAAAAAGCTTATAAGATTCTAACATCTTATTTTTTAAACTTATAAGCTCTTTTTTTTAAAAATCTATTTTTTAATATTTTATAACTTATAAAATATTTTGAAGAATTTATGAACACAACTAAACACTCTCTCAAGAAAAAAGTAGACTGAATATTTTCCTCTGAAATGCTGGCCACTTGGGGGTTGGAATTTGTTTAATTGATTACCTTTCTTTTTCCCTTAAAACTTCAATTAATTAACGTTGTTTTCTGCAATTAATTTCCTAACACTTAAACAAAGTGATGGTTCTTGGGTTTGAACATCTTCCAATGGAGCTGAAGAGAAATTTAACAAAGATACTGTGTATGCATGTGTTTTGTGCAAATATACACAATTAAAATATATAATCGTATAAAATGATGTAACACGAGATAATGTTTAAAGAAAGTAATAGAAAACCTACTTGGATGCAAAATAAAAATTGTATTAGTCGAGGGCCCATTGCTCCAATAGTCTCCTTAAGGTAATATTGCCCCTCACACGGTGCTAGAAGGCTCCTGGCAATTAACCTCCCAAGATACAATGGTTGTCCTCCGATCTAAGGTAGCACTCCAATATAACGGAACTATCGAACTTTACTAACTTGGAACTCTTCTTCAATGGACATTGTATAAGTATGTAATGTAGTGAGACAAAATGCTAGTATGTATGCTTATTTTTTTCCAGTGATTTGGGTTGGTTCTAGGCACTCTTATTTATAGTTGTGCAATGCAATTGTTGATGACGCATGATTCTTCACTAGAATTATAATTCTTTCTTTTAAGGACACAACTATAAGATAAAATTCCAAAACTTTACTCTTTTAATGAAGAGTCACAGCTCCATTAAAGACTTAGGACCTCAAGTCATAGCTTTAGCTTTTGAGCTAACTTTTCTATAAGGTGTGTCCATCGAAATATATTAAAAATAAACTTTACTTATTTTATTTACACACCCGCACCCTTTTTCCCAACGCAGGTAAACTCGTTCTACTGGCTAAAATATTCTTAAATTATTTCTCAATTTAAATTAAATTTTCTTATTCAATTATTTAATTTTGGCATATAAATATGCCGAATTTTACAATCCCCAATATGAATAAGAATATTATCTCGCCAACTATGCATATGAATGCAGACACACACGAAAGAGTTCCAGTTTAAGCGAAACTGCATCGAGATAGGTAGCTTGTGGCTTTGAACCTTTCCTAGTGAGAACTATCGAATGTACTTGCCAACAGTGAACACGATGTCTTGAACTATTTGGCTTTTTGTGTACACCAAGACAATAGAACTTCACACAACTCCGCCCAATAGTCAGTTTAAGTTCTTACGGTTGTATTTATTTTGGCTCTGAACAATTCTTGGGATTCATGAGTACTCTCTGAGAATTCAACCTTAAAAATTCTCAGAGGACCGGCCCAGTCCCTACTCATATAAGTGGCTTCTTATTAAGAGGTTCCTGCGGCACCCCTACTTGAAGATTCAAGGTATAGGAGCCACTAAAAGCAAAGCTTAACCTTAACCTTGCAGGTGGCACTATCTACTTATCAAAGGAATAGGATGGAGGTTGGACCCCCAAAGTGCATCCACATCAAGACACAACAACTTGTTTTTTCCCTTTGTACCTGTTTCTTGGGATCTCAAGTCACATAAGTAGGGTTTCTATTGTAGTGCCTCATTTATTTTATAGGCTTAAGTCCCATTCCCCTTGATAATTTTTCAACTTGCTCTCTATTTAGGCCTTTGGTTAGCAGATCCACAATGTTCTACTTTGATCTCCCATAATCAATAGAGATAATTCCATCAGAGAGTAGTTGTCTAACGGTATTATGTCTATGACGTATATGTCTAGACTTACCATTGTATATGCTATGCCCTACCAATTGCCAATTGACTATCACAATAAATGCAAATTGCAGCCACAGGTTTGGGCCAATTAGGGATATCTTCCAAGAAATGGCATAGCCATTCTGCTCCCTCACCTACTTTGTCTAACGCTATGAACTCAGATTTCATAGTTGACCTAGCTATGCAAGTTTGTTTTGAGGATTTCCACGAGATGGCCCCTTCACCTAAAGTGAAAACAAAGTCGATATCCAATTAGCATCACCATAACCTTCTATTACAGCTAGATATCTTGTACAATGCAACCCATAACTTAAGGTATATTTCAATTACCTTAAGACTCTAGTTAGTGCAGTCCAATGCTCTTGACCCGGGTTGCTAGTAAATTTACTTAGCTTACCAACAGCACATGCTATATCAGGTCTCGTGCAATTCATGATGTACATGAGGCTCCCAATTATGCGCACATACTCTAGTTGAGCCTTCGTCTCACCTTTATTTTTATTAAGTTATTGATTTACATCTATGGGAGTTTTCGCAGGTTCATGTTCTTGTCTTAAGAATGTTTGTAACACTTTCTCAATATAGTGAGATTGTGTTAGTGCTAGCCATGAGATGTCTTTATAATTTTTATTCCAAGGATCACATCCGCTATTCTCATATCTTTCATATCAAAATTGCTGCTCAATAGTTTTTTTGTCCTTTTGATGATGTCATTGTTGCTTCCCATAATTAGCATATTGTCTACATATAGACACACAATGACATACTTAGAAGCGGTGCCCTTAACATACACACATTTATCGCATTCATTGATCCTAAAGCCATTTGCAAGCATGACTTGATCAAACTTTACGTGCCCTTGTTTAGATGCTTGTTTAAAGCCATATAATGATTTAATATGCTTGTACACTTTTTTCTCTTGCCTTGGAACTACAAACCCTTCTGGTTGTTCCACATAAATTTCCTTGTCTAGGTCACCACTTAGGAAATCTGTTTTAACATCCATTTGATGAATTTCAAGATTATTGATAGCTGCAAATGCAATTAATAACCTAATAGATGTTATTCTCATCACTGGTAAGTAAGTGTCAAAGTAATTAAGACCTTCCTTTTGTCTATATCCTTTGACTACTAATCTCACCTTATATTTATCTATTGTACCATCTGCTTCCCACGTGTAGTTTTGCATGATGAACTCAATTTCGCTTTTTACTGCCTCTCTCCATAATAGAGCTTCTGGCGTTGCCATAGCTCAATGAAAGTTCATGGTTCACTTTCTAGAACATAAGTCAAGAAATCAAGTCCAAATGACTTAAGTATTCTAGCCTTTTTGCTGTGTCTAAGTTCATTTTCCTCTTTGTCTGATTTTTGAACTTCTCGAGGTCTTTTAATTAAGATTTGTCATTCTTCCCTTTTCCAAGGAAACACATCCTCAAGGAAACTTGCATTCCTCGACTCGATAATAGTGTTAACATAAATATCATCTATATCAGATTTATATATAAGGAATCTATACGTTGCACTATGTTGTGCATACAACATAAGATTTCGTCAACTGTTTTAGGTCTTATCTTGACCATTTTAAGAAGTGGAACTCCTACCTTAGCTAGACACCTCCACACTCAAAGATATTAGTACGAAGGTAGATGACCTTCCCAAGCTTCATAAGGTATCTTATCTAGTTTCTTATGAGGTAACTTATTAAGTATGTGGTTTGTAGTTAACACTGCCTCTCCTCACATGTTTTAAGGTGCTTCTGCATTTATTAACAAAGCGTTCATCATTTCTTTCAATGTTCTATTTTTACGCTCTGCAATGCCATTTGATTGGGGTGCATATGGAGCTGTCACTTCATAGATTATTCCATGTTCTGCACAAAACTCTTCAAATGGGTAAACATATTCCCCTCCTCTATCACTTCGAAGAGTTTTTATTTTCTTCCCAAGTTGATTCTCAACCTCATTTTTATATTGTTTAAATACTTCCAAAGTCTCATCTTTACTTGAAAGTAAGTAAACATAGCAATACCTAGTGCAATCATCAATAAAAGTAATAAAATATTTCTTTCCACCTCTACATTGTACCATTTTTAAATCACATATATCAGTGTGAATCAAATCTAATAGTTTAGTGCTTCTCTCAATTGATTTGAAAGGAATTTTGGTCATCTTTGCCTCAATGCAAATTTCATATCTTGATTTTAAGTCAAGATTTAATTTTGGTAATAAGCCAATGTTTACAAGTTTAGAAATTGAATTGTAATTAACATGTCCTTATCTATGATGCCATAAATTGGACGACTCAAGTAAGTAGAAAGAGTTTATTTTATTATTTGAATCAATACTTGGTCCATTTTTTATTAAGATGGTCATTTCATTCGTCTTAAAAAGACCATCGCACAAATATCCTTTACCAACAAGTATTCTATTTTCAGTAAGTACGAACTTGTCGAACTCAAAAACTATTTTAAATCCATTCCTACATTGGCCCTGACACTAAATTCCTTCTAGTCTCTGGCACATGAAGCACATTGTTGAGAGTCAACTCTTTTTTAGAGGTCATTTTCAATATTATTGTGCCAAGTCCATGCATCTTGGAGATTGAGGAATTTCCCATGTACAAAGTTTCATCCTCAACCTCCTTATAGGTTGCAAACATATTTCTTTAGGCACACACATGTCGAGTGGCCCCTGTGTCCATTAATAGGGATTTTCAACAAAATTTGCCTCTGAAACAATTGCGGAAAAATTCATATCTCCTACCTCATTGGGTAGTTTTCCATCTCATTGACACCAGGATTTATCTCCTCATGCTCGTTAATTTTACGGGTTTCTTAGCTTGTCCCACCATAATAGGTGCAAGAACAACTGGAGTGGTCCAAACTCCACTACCAACGCCACTAACGTTGGACTCAATATTTGCAACATTGGTTGACTCATTATTCAACGCCATAATTTATCTTTTCTATAATTAAATAATGAATCTATCACAAATAAATCTAGAACCCTCACAAATCTAAAAACAAATAACAGAAAATGAAGATATTGCAAGTAAAGCTCCTATTTTCGAATTGAAGTAGAAACTTAATAACTTTTAAAGCAAATTTGCAAATTACAGCAGATTAGCTATTAAATGCCTAGAACCAATAGTTACTTCACAATCCCAAACTATATTGACCTCAATTTGCAAATTAAAAGTTGTTTTCTTCACAAGAAAGCAAGGAACAAAATATATATATATAGATATTATATATATTATCAAAACACAAAATGATATAACTTTGTTAACTAGAATAGGAGACAAAGTCTATTTTCTAAGTAACATAAGATTTCTTTCACTCATAAAATTATCAAGCACTAATTTTTGGCAGTTTAAATGGACAACGGATTATGCAAGCTGTAATAAGGTGCAAAATCTATATTCTTAGAACCAAACAAAACAAATAGGTATTCCTTCAATTGATGGCAACAATAATGATGCCTAATGAGATTACATAATACTTAATCTCCTTGCTTGCTTGAAACAAAATTAGACTCTTTCTTCGTTCAAAGCCTAAGACGGAATTATATTACTAATTTGGCATACCAGCGTAAACTTTAGGCATACATTAAGCGGACATAAAGTTAACTAAGCACAAGTCAACAGCACAAGCAATTGGAACAAAATATTACCTTAAGATTGTTAGAGAAATTTAACAAAGATACCGTATATGCTGGTGTTTTGTGCAAATATATACAATTAAAATATATAACCATATAAAATGATGTAATACGAGATAATGTTTAAAGTAAGTAACAGAAAACCTACTTGAATGCAAAATAAAAATTGTATTAGCTAAGGCCTGTTGCTCCAACAATCTCCTTAAGGTAATATTGCCCCTCACACGGGTACTAGAAAGCTCCTGACAATTAACCTCCCAAGATACAATGACTCTCCTCTAGTCTAAGGTAGCACTCCAATAGAACGAAACTATCTTTACTAACTTGGAATTCTTCTTCAATGGATAGTGTATAAGTATGTAATTTAGTGAGACAGAATGCTAGTATATATGCTTATTTTTTCTAGTGATTTGGGGTGGTTCTAGGCACTTCTATTTCTAATTGTGCAATGCAATTTTGTTGACGAGACATGATTTTTCACTAGAATCATAATTCTTTCTTTTGAGGACACAACTATAAGATAAAATCCCGTAACTTTACTCTTTTAATGAAGAGTCACAACTCTACTAAAGAGTTAGGACCTCAAGTTATAGCTCTAACTTTTGAACTAACTTTTCTATAGGGGTGTGTCCATTGGAATATATTAAAAATAAATTTTAATTATTTTATTTACACACCCGCACCCTTTTTCCTGACGCATGTAAACTCATTATACCCATTAAAATGTTCTTAAATTATTTCTCAATTTAAACTCAGTTTTCTTATTCAATTATTTAATTTTGACACATAAATATGCCGAATTTTACACCATTTGTTCTTACATAAGAGCATCAGTGAGAGGTGACCTTATAAAATATTCAAGATGCAGCAAAATTTGTCTAAATCTTATTTGGTCACTGCTCATTAACTATATAAAAAATATTATTATATATACTTATAATTTGATTGGACAATTTCTTTTAATTGTATGTTAATCAAATAGTAAATGTTATTATGTTAATCTTTGTCTCCACTAAAATTTTCTATCAATTAGCTACTGGCCTTATTTTTCAAATGTAAATCTAAACGGCAACTTAATCGTCAAGATAAGTTGCACCACGTTATCTGTACCTATGTCACATCTCACATATTTTGTCAGTATGAATATTTTTTGTATATTATACTTTTTTTAATTTTTTGTGTGAACTAATGTATTCTTATTTTAATCATATATTATAAATGTAAACAGAATGGCTAAAGGGTACAATTCATCTGCCATGGATGTAATGTAGACCTAAAAATTATTTTTTAATATTTCTTGGGCTTTGGCAAAACTTTTTAATAAAACAGATTTTATCTATGTTTGTAGGTTATGATGGCACTCTTTGCTTTTGAAAAATTAAGCTAAGCAAGGGATGCTAGTATATTACTCGTCTTGCATGCTTTAAAAAAAAATTTATGTTAAAGGGTCTCTTAATTTTTTCTTAAATACTATTTTTCTAATCTTTCTGGGATTCGGGCAATAATATTTTAATGAATTAAATTTTGTATGTGCGAGTAGGCTAATTGCATTGCACTCTGTACTTTTAGAAAATTAGGCTAAACATGACACTATTTTACGAATTGACAGATTTTCTAAAATATATTAAAGTTTTAACATTTAGAAGCTTAATACATACATATATATATATATATGCTTACAAATTTCGGTTAAGTTATGAAATCAAATATATATATGTATGTTATGATTGTTTAGAGATCATGAAATTTTACAGATTATACATACACACACACACATATATATATATATATGTATATATTTGAGCGAGGGAAAACAATTCTTAAGGTGTGATAGGATTGGTTTTGAGTGAAAAGCATATAGAAAAATTTAAGTGCTTTGAAATTGAGAGAATGAATCAGAAAATCTCTAAATCTCTATATTCTTTGTATGCATAGTAAAACTTAAGGCATGATCTTCTATGTTTTGGTCATTTTTTAGAAATAATTTTAGGGGAATGAATTTTTGAAAGAAAATTTGAAGAATGTGCCAAGTTTTTATTTTTGTTTTGGGAAAATATAAAAAATGATTTGAAAATGAGTTCTTTATTTCTTTTTTGTTGGGTTTTTTATGCATATTTATAGTTGGATGATTTGTGCGTGTGTGTGTGTGTGTGTATACATATATATTTTTCATGATTGAAATATGAGGGTAATTAATTTAATTGGTTATTTATTTTGAAATTTATATTTTTACAAATTTAACATTATTAAATAATGCATTATTTGGAATAAAATATATATTAATAAATATTAATTATTCATGAAATCATAATTATATCTTAATTATAAAAAAATCAGCTTATATCATAATTATATCATAATTGTTAATATTGACTTACAAAAAAAATTAATTACTATACATTAATTATAAATTAATTACTGTTTATTAATTAAAATATAATTATTTAACTATTTATTACTTATGATTTATGTATAACTAAAACTTAGTTATTTATTTAAATAAAATAACTTTTTAATAATTTATATATAAGACTTAATAACGATTCATCAAATTAAAAAAATAAAAAATATTATATTATATAAAACTACATCATATTAAATTATTTATTAAATAAATAAACCTAATATTTAATTATATGTAAAATATGAAACATAATTAATATATAAATAATAAGTTATTTAAATAAATAAATTTAATTAATTTAATAAGTTATTTAATTACTTCAACTCATTATTTAATTAATACATTATTTAGTAACTAAATTATTTAGTAATAATCAAATAATTTTACTTAAATTTAATTAATTCTCTCAGCAATTACTTTAAGCATATCAATATTAATTTATTAAACTCAATAGATTATTAAATAAATATCATCCTATAATCAAATTTTTTATTATAATTTTATATTAATGTGAAGATTAATATTTAATGAAGAATATTTTTTGAAGAAGATTAATTTATTTATTATATAAAATTAAAACATCTTAAGTTATTTATTACTTGAATAAATATAATACTTCATTAATACATTAATATTAAATATAAGTAATACCTTATTTAATTAATAAGTGAATTTAATCAATTTAATATCTTATTCAATAAATGAATTATTTAATAATAACATAAATAATATTTAATTAAATTTAATTCATTTTTCGATAATTAGTTTAATTAAATTTGTAAGCATAAGTTTTAGAATTTTTTAACTAGTAAAATTTTAATATTTTCATATATGTAAATATATATATATATATATATATGGATGGGTGAAGTGAGAGTGACAAATAAATGAGTAATGTGATAGGTAGAGTGAGAAAATAAGAGGTAAGTGTGGTTTTTAGGATGTAGGCTTTTGGGGTGAATTGAGAGGGTTTTTTGGGGGATAAAATTTGAGTGTTTTGGGAAAATTTTTAGGGAATGTGCTTTTATTTTGAAATTTTTTGGGGGTTGAAAAACATTTCTAGAAAATGTAGGAGAACATAGCCTTAATTCTTTTCGCCCAACAGACATAATTTATTTAATTAAAATCAAATCATATTGAGTCTTTTGTTCTTTAATTATTCTATGTTTGGATTTCTTTAGACTTGTTCATCAATATAAAATAATTGTTCAATTATAGTGACAGCCAAGGTTTTAAAAATCGGACCGGACCGGCCGGTTCGACCGGTTCGACCGATAACCGGTGGCTGGTCCGGTCCGAATTACACCTCCAAACCGATCGCGCTCGGACCGGTTTGGAACCGGTTCAAATTTTTTTTTTTTATATATATATATATATTTACCTACCAATTTTGACTACTGTTCACTGTTGACCAATTTTGAAAAATTAAAACTTAATGGCTAATTGATACACTTTTCCTTCGGTTTTCTTCCTTTTCCACTTTTCCTTTCCTTTCCATTTCCTTCCAGCTTTCCTTGCCTCTTCCTCTGCTGTCTGCTGCTGCTGCTGTAAACAAGAAAAAATTGCAAGATTTTCATTCCATAGTTCATTATCTTCAACATTGTAGTTTTTGAAACTTAAGTTTATTTATTTGAAGTCCAATGATGTGATTATATTTTGGATAATTGATGGTTGAATTTGTTGTTGTTTTATTAATTTCTATTGGAATATATTGGACATTTAGTGTGAAAAAATATGTTTTATTTTGTTAAATATTAAACTTGAAACTTGAAGGGATGGCCATTTGTATTAATATGAAATAGTTGTGTGTTACTATTTGAATTATATTGCATATTTGTAATTGATTAATAGAGAAATGGAATTTTCTAAAGAACCATTTGAAGGGAAAAAATGGCTAAATTATGGAGTTTTTTTTTTATTTTTCAATATTGTTGGAATTTTTCTATTTTTTACAATATATTAATTATATTATATATATTTATAAAATTAAAAATAATTATTATGTCATTATGACGTCACACCGGTCGAACCGGTGGTTCAACCGGTCCAACCGATCGAACCAGTAACCGGTAACGTCGCCGGTTCTTTGTCCGGTCCGATTTTGAGAACATTGGTGATAGCCTAGTATCAGAGCTAGTTGACCAAAAGGATGTTCATGATGAAATGAAGTTGAGAAATTTGGTGGAATAGTAGCCCGCAGCCAATTAAATTGGCATGTAAATTATTGCACTTGTGATATAATTTTGATTGAATGATATTCTTTATAAATAGTCATCTTCATCTTATCCTTGATTTTACTTCTCTAGCATTTGGTTGAAGCCCTTAGATCGCACAAGACTACGAGACTTGGTCATGCACTGAGTGGTGATCATGAAACAAGTCTTACACGGTTGTGACCTTAAAATATTCCAAGTCATAGAATCTTATGAGACAAGACATCTAAGATTCGGATAGACTTGCACCAACGATGCATAAATCCAAAGGGTTGGATATTGCTCCGTTTCATGAGCAATTCAGGTTAGACATGGGTGCATATTAATGAGTGCTTGTTAGAGAACAAGTTCACTGAAGACCCGCCCGAAAAATCCACTAGATAGCCATAGTGGCAAGTCAATAGTGACAAGTTCTCCCGCTTACGCTAGTATATATAATTAATCCTTTGACCTAAGAATCCATGGTAACCTTATGTTTAGGTTCTCATGTTTGACTCTTCCTTGACCACTTTGTGGGTTATTCGAGTTGAGCTTGAGTATGAGCTACTTAGATATGGAGCTTTATAAGATCCAAGATGGAATCTATCTCCTTGTCTCTGTGAAGGGCGAGTGCATTTCCTATGTATTTTATAACGATCGATTTCAAGAAATCCTTGCGCAAGGTAGTATTAAAATTTGGAAATAGAGTTTTTCCAAAGATGAGGTTATAAAGGGAAATCAAACATTGGGAATAGCAACATAGTTATCGAGGTTATTAGGGAGCCAACAAATATCTTACCTTATGCCTCTTTTGGGAGATAGGAGACGGAAGGATTGTATTTGTATGGCAAGTATAAAGCTAGAATGGTTCTACAAGAGCATATTTATTTTGGCTAATTAGTTGGGCTCCGTAGGCTTGAAGTTGGACATCAACCATGGAGATTAATTGAATTGAGTCTTTAGTTTAAAGGAGTTTAAACTAATATGAATATTTTGATATTCCAAATATCACAAAAGTTGTGAGCCCATGTCCAATGAATGGTAGAACATGATGGGTCACACACAAAAGCCAATAAGAAGCTGTATTTGATGAAGGGAATTTTCTAAGAGTTAGAAAAAATCCTGGTGACCAATTTTGTGGAGGAAAATAATTGACAATTTTTGGTCATTTTGGCTTGATTAATTTAATTCTTAAATTATCAAAATAACTTAAGGATTTAAATTAGATCAATTAAATTAAGGGTTAATTTAATTGGTGTCATATGACATTTAATTAGTCAAGTTAACTTAGGGATTAAGTCAACATTTTCTAGCTTAAGAAGTTAAGCTAATTGACTTAAGGAGTTAAGTCAAGACCAATTAATTAAATTAAGAAGTTAATTTAATTAATGTGAAGAATTAATTTTGCAGGAAAATTCAAATGAAGGAGTTCATTGGAAGTGCATTTAGAATTTATTTAGATGACATTTCATGAGATGAAATAAAGATTCCAAATGAAATTCAAATGCAAGTGAAATTTCAATTTCACGCACAACTTGCTTGCTTAGGTGATACTCCCACCTCATGGAAGGTGTGATGCCAACTATCTTCACACCCTCCCATCTCTATAAATAGAGAAGTAGGTGGCCAAATCATGCTACACATGCTAGATTCCCTTTTTCCCTCCAAAATTGTGATTCACTTATGTGTTGAGGCTTCACACTTTCTTCTCCACCTTTCCTCCTCAAATTGGCCTTCATCTCTTCTTTTTCTTTTGGAGTTCTAGCTCTCTAGAGGTTTATTGGAGTTTGCCTATGGTGTGCGGATCATCACACTACAGGCTAGACACTTGAATAGCTAAAAGCTCTTGGAGATCCACTGCAGGGGAGTCCGGTTGGAGGCGTGTTTCAGGCACTTCCATATCTTGTTTTTGGCTGAATTTTTTATTGGATCTTCCTCAAGGTGTTGGTGAGGAGTTGCCCAAATTTCAGCAAATTCAGAGGTGTTTTGATAGAGCAAAAGTTGCTGAGTTGCCGAGTTGCCGAGTTGCCAGAGGAAGACAACTTTGAGGTGTTCAAGCTTTTCTTCCATGCTACCTTAGATTTTTTAGCTATCAAGGTAACTTTCTGCATCCAAATCCATTTTACAGCATGATTTTATCCTTGGGAGGTGTGTAATTAAATTTTGATTTAGCTTTACTTGCTTTATTGATTGGATCATTGTGCTACACACACCTTCAAAATTAATAAGTAAAATAATTTTGGGGTCAATTACATCCATATTCCCTGAGGTTTGGCGTAATTATAAAAAAATTCCCCATTGTTTTGAAAATTACAAATATCCCCCTAAACTTAATCGTCAACCAACATTTCAACCAAACTGTTAGTTGCTGTTAGAATTTTACCAAACGGCCGTTAAAAAGTTTGGGTAAAATTTCAAAAATGCCCTTAGGCTAACTGATGGCATTTTTGACCTGGTTTGCCTTTTTTTAGTGGACAAAATACCCTTAGGGGTGGTATTGTAAGATTTTTGAATATTGCAAAGGTTTATTTGTTATTATTGTTTTGTTTGGGGACTTAATTGTAATAAAATAAAGAAGAATTCAGGGTGAATTTAAAATAGCAAATGTATTTAAGATAATTTAATTATATTCAACTGAATTTAATAAGTAAGAGAAATTAAAAATATAAATCAAGTCTATCATCTCGGAACATATAATTTTAATAATTGAAATGATATATTCAATAATATTAAAAATAACAATCATATCTAAAATAATTTAATTAAATTTATATCCTTAAAATATAACATATTAAATTATGTTAAATATAAATTAATATTATTAAAATAATCTAATAATATTAAAATAGTAATATATATATATATATATATATATAATATTTTAATTCAATTCAATTCAATTTAACTAAAAGTAAAATAAGTAAAAAATTAAAATAAATTAAATCTATCATGATAATATAGTTTTAATAGTTTTTAAAATTAAAAATTAATAATGAAATGTAAAATAATTTAATTAAACATTTTTATTGATTAAAAATAGAGTAAACTAAAAATCAAAATTAAAAAGATAAAAATTTAAATCTATCATCTAAAAATACAATTTTAATTATATACTTAATATATTAAAAATAAAAACATATTTAAAATTTAATTAATTTTAATTATTAATTAAAAAATAAAAAAATTAATATATGTATTTTAAACCTATATTATTTGTTAATTAAAAAACATAGTTTTTTAAATTTAATTATATTATTTATTAAAATAATAATCATATCTAAATTAAAAAAATATTTAAAGTATTTAAAATATTTATTGAAATAATAAATCTATCTAAAATAAACTTATAAATTTATTAATTAATTAATTTAAAACACAATAATTAAAAATTTAAATATATATATGTTAATTAAATTATTTATTAATTAAAAAAAGATAAAAAATTTTAAAATAAATAAAACCCTACCCAACCTACCCCCTCGCCCCCACTCGGTGCCCCTCCCCATTTTCTCTTCATCTTTCGCATGTTGCCATAGTAGCTCCGACAGCAAGCAGCAATTTGTTGCCGCTACCGCTATCGCAACCTGCTATCGTCAGGGGGATGGGTAGGGGGCAGCAGCTGGCCCCTGTTAGTTGGGGTGGGGGCAACGGCCCGAGATGGGTGGGGGTGGCCATGACGGTAAATACACACATACATATAGCATATTTATATATACGTTTGTATATAATATACATGTATATGTGTGTATATATAAATATATAGATATATTTTTAGAAAATTAAAGGTGATAAAATTATATCAAATAAACCCTCTAAAATTTAAAAATATTACAAATAGGTCCAAGGGTATTTTTGTCTTTTGATATTTCTATCAATTTTTTTATTTTTTCTTTTTTTAATTTTTAATGAAGGGCATTTTGGTCATTTTACGCTTTCCATCAGCATTGTAATTTAGTTTGAAAGTTCGGGGGGTATTTGTAATTTTCAAAATAGCGAGGTTTTTTTTGTAATTACGCCAAACTTTGGGGGTATGAATGTAATTGACCCATAATTTTGAGCTGTTGAAATTGGAGATGCAAACTTTATTAAGTTGGCAAGGTTTAAAAAAGATTCTCCTACAGAAAGAAAGTGATTAAGTCTTAGAGAAGAAAATTGTTCATTGATTCTACAATTGATAGACAACAAATTGAGAAAGGTTATTTGGGAAAAGACACTCTTATCCATGTTTGAAGTTTGCAAGCTTGTATATGATGAAATCATTTATGAATTAATTGTACTGAAGTCAATACTCTTATAATAAGGAAGATAAACCCATTTGAATATTATATTGATTATTTCAATAAGATCATTTTGGACCTAAGTAATATTAATATGAAAGTTGATGATGATAACGAAGCATTAATCCTTTTGTATTCATTATTAAATCCTATAAACATCTTGTTATTAGATTGTTGTATATAAAAGATATGATTTTAAAGGTGATTTTTGAGGTCCAGGCCTACCCAGACTGTGCCTTAAGGAGGACTATCCATGGAATTCAACCTCCTAACCTCAAGGCAAGGACTATTGAACACATCACAAGCATTCAGCTTTCAAGTCGGATCAAATTGATCCCTTGTGTCTAGCTGC
Source organism: Jacaranda mimosifolia (assembly GCA_018894105.1). Taxonomy (NCBI): domain Eukaryota; kingdom Viridiplantae; phylum Streptophyta; class Magnoliopsida; order Lamiales; family Bignoniaceae; genus Jacaranda; species Jacaranda mimosifolia. The sequence continues at coordinate 14,103,280 of CM032132.1, read as the reverse complement.
GTCTTAGACTACTTTTAGCTCTAACCATAAGGTTGAACAAGCGTGCACTATAAGGACTAGAGTGCTCAGCATTGTAGGCATTTTTACCGACACAAAACAACATTCTCATCCCTTACGTCGAATCGACTACCCCTAGGTCAATCACATTCGAGATTTGATGGGATTGACATATTTAAGTCATGTCAACCCTCAAGATGCTGGGTATTTGACGCATGTTTATTCGATCTCATAAGTTCAAAGACCCTGCTTGAGAATGGAGCGACTGCCATAAATGCATGATAGACCTGGCGTCAGTTGTCCCCCAATCAACTCTTCCATGTTAAATGTATCTAGTAAGATATCCTTCACCTTTTGTAGTCTTTAAGAGATTGAAAGTACTATTTAGGCAGCTAGGTGCAGGCTAGTTGACTCTTTCTAAAAGAGTTGCTCTACCTCTATGATAAGGATGGCCATTATACACTTAGCTGTGGCAATCCTATCATTTTGATCTCAGACTTGCACACATCCAAGCAGAGAAGTGCATCCAGATCAAGGAAGTAATAGCTCTAATACTCTAAGAAGTAAAAGACACAAGAGAAAATAACCAATACTGGTAAGAAGCCGAATGACTGCCAGCATAGCCCTCCATAAATTTCGTCCAAATGCATTTCCTACATGCCCTTAAGGCGGAGATACTCATGGTTGCTAAACAATAGAGTTTAGTTGAAGGACTCCAAGGATTGTAGAAATTCCAAAATGGTAGTCCCCGAAGTACTATAGCTTTCATTATGGCCAAGAGCAAACTACTAAGGAGTGTCACAATTTGAACTAGTGTGAGTATGTAACACCCTAATTTTGGGATTATAAATTTAAGTTGATTAAATTAAATTAATAAGAGTTCAAGTAGAAATGTGGGAATTGAAGGATCTAATTGTAAATAAGAAAAGGACTTGGTCATTTAAAATTATAAAGTTTAGGTGATTAATGTGGATAAGTTAGAAGTTGGAAGACCTTAAAATAATTGGATTTGGACTTAATTGCCCAAAAATAGAAAGGTTAGGGGTCAATGTGTAAGAAATAGAAGTTGGAGGACTCAATTCAAGGCAAGGGATCCAAGTAAAGGCGGTTTGAAAGTTTTGGGGGTGAAAATAAAGTCGGTCAGAAATGTTAGGGCCAAATAACCTAATCTCTCCTAGGCTCATACTTGCTCCGTTTTAGCTCCAAATTGAAAACCAAGGCCATGGTTGGATTTTCCTCAACTCAAGGAGTTGAACCATACTTATATTCACCAAAAACACCCAGTGAATTTGACGAAAAATGAAGGCGATGGTGAGCTCACGGCAGGGTGGCAGTTCCGCCACTTTCGGTGGTGGAAAGTAGTTGGGTTTGAGTAGGCCTTGGTCGGAAATGCTTAGGCAAGGCGATGGTGGAACCAAGTTGGTGAAACAACGGCCGACGATGGAGGAATTGATACGGTGGCATCGTAGCGGCACTTAGGGTTCGCAGATTGGTTTTCGGCTAAATTGGACGGGCAGATGGCGGCGAATTGAAAAATTATTTTGGGGGTTTTGCTCATGATGGTGAGGTGTACCCGATCGTGGTGTCGGTTCACATCTCCGACGGCAGTGCGTGGAGGTCCGGCGATGGCGCGTGGCGATCCGACTGCGGACCAGTTTATGCAAGATGACATCCTATACTCGTCTAGGCTATCCCTAGCTTAAGATTAGATTTTGATTTGATCCAATTTTGGTAAATTTCATATCAAAATTAATTCAATTGATTTTTACACTTCTAATTCAATATTAATAAAAATTAGAATTATTGAAATGTAATGGCACTCGAGATGATGATTGATTGTAAATAATGAACAAGATTGACTATAATCCTAAGTTTAATAAACTAAGAAAGATGGATTTAAAACTATACTCTTTGACTCAATAATGTATATGTTATAGACAAAACATAGTTGAGCTTAATCTAAATATTAAGTTATGTAAAGGATATAATGAAAATGAGTTATCAAACCTAGACCCGATAAACTTATAAGCCCAACTGGTTTAAGAACTTGAACCCTCTCCACGTACTATAAGATAAGTAAAGTGACGAGTAGAGTTGTTGGGGGTAATTTGAGGATTAAATTAGCTTGAGCACGTAAAGCTATTAAGACAGTTAAAATATTAAGACAATAAAGTGGGGATGATTGAGCTCGAGTAAGTGAAGTCTTATAATATTGAAATATCAAGGGGTTAGAAGATTAAGGTCATTTGAGATAAGATAGAATTAAACTCAAGTACCTGAATAACCTTATGTTTAATAAAGACGTTAGTTATATTTATATTGAAGGTTCAAATGAATGATAAGATAGTGACTAGAATTATCTTATGATAGTTCTCGGATTAGGAAACCAGAACCTGAGTGACCATATGACTAGGAATCCTCAGTATTTGCCAGGTGAGTTTATACTTAATAGTATGAGATTCTTTGCTGGGGAAAGAAAATATATACTTGCTACTATATCTTGGTTACTTGCTTCCTTTCGATCTATGTGTTGAAAGTGGTACTCTACATCGCCCTTTTATACTGAGTGCTTCTGTTGATTCTGATTGATATCGCTTTATATTAAACTGGCGATTGTGTTGAGGAAGTTGGAAAGTTATTTTGAAATGTACGTTTTATCGCCATGTCTTATTTGAGAACCAGCTGAGCGCTGAATTTGTTTGTATTATAGTTAACATGGTTGTTTGATATGTCACATGAAATGTTGTTGGACTCATTCTGTGATATCTATGACTATGGTTAATACCATTGGGGTGGGCCTTGGGATTGCATGTGGATAGACCAGGTGGAACGGACCGACGGCGACCAACCCTCAGCCAATACCCTATTAAACATATCCAACTCCGTAGTTGGCTGGAGGTAGCTGGCCACAGAGAGATTAGGCATGTAGCTAGCCATGTCTTTTGTTGTTAATTATCCAAGCTGATCTCTTAGGCTAGAGGGATAAGGATTTCTAGATTTCTATATTTCTGAAAATGGAGAGATAAGGTAGGAAAACCACCAATAGCTTTTGTTTGAAAATATTTGCTAACTTGTAAATGATTAAATTATCAATTTGATATTGATGCCTTAAAGTCTGTGAGAGATAGTGAATTTTGTGAAGTCTCATATTGGTATGGAGGGTGGTGAGATGGATCGCCTTAAATTTTGACTAAAATCTTCTCTCACAACTTCTGAAAAGATTTATGCTTGTACTTGTCTCATATGTAATATTTGTGAAATATTATTCGATTGTTATTGCTAAACTATCTTACTAAGTCATTTAGACTTACGTTTTTTTATTGCTTCTTTCATTCTTTACCCCAGAAAAGATCGAGTGATGAAGATAGATTAACACGGGTAACCCATGAGGTAATGAAGGTAATAGAAATGCCTTTTTCAATTCAGAATAGGACATCCAATGGATGTTGTTGTAGAAATTAATTATTTTGGAATTTCAAGAAATACATTTTTTGTATTTCATAAGATCTGCAGTATAGAGTGAGTAGCACCTCTGTCAGAAGCATGCGTCTCCTAATCGGGGCGTTATAGAGTACTTGAAAGAATACGTGGCCCTGAGGCACAACAAACCCAACAAGTGGTCCAGACTAAGAAACCACAGAGATCACCGGCGTTCACCTGGTCAACAGTTAATGTATAGGGAAGACAACGCGAACATGAGACTAACAACTTTCATATTGCTGGCATCATCTTGATTATCTGATGAGGACTTGCTGAAGTTGATTCCCCTAACGTGAGGATGGAACTCATAAGAGCTATTGGGCAGGCATATGCCCCTATTCTGAAGCCAACTCTAAGCATGTATGAAGTGGGCTCCATGCTTCCCAATATTATCTTTAGTGAACAAGACATGGATACGCGACAAGGCGAACATAAAGACGCATTCATGATCTCAGCCTTCCTCTTCAACTTCTGGATAAAGAAAGTCCTGGTGAACAATGGGAGCTCAACAGACGTTATCTTCCATGACATCTTCATCTAGCTTGTATAAACAATGCCTAATTGATAAAAAAAAAATCAATATTCCTTTAGTGTGAATTTACTAGAGAGATTGTAGAGTAGAAGCACTCGAAGAAATCTCTCTTTTTTTTTAATTAAGCATTCATTCCAAAAGGTCTATGAGGAGGGCAAATTTCTTGGTAATCAAAGCCCCATTTGCCTACAATATTATTCTTGGGAGGCCTATCTTGAATTTCTTCTTCGGGCGGTAGTGTTGACCTGCCATGTGAAGATGAAGTTCCCTACTCTTAGTGGAATAGATAAGTGATTAGCGGTAAGTGCACTACCAAGGAGCGCTACACTAATATCTCTAAAAGAGTGGAACTCCTTGCTGCCATCCCAAACAGTCCCACAATGTAGGGCAAGAGCAACTAAAGAGCTAAAAAGAAAGGCCTAGCCCCAAAGGCTAACACTATTGCAGTACTTATAGATAAGGTCAACCTTCGGAGAAAGAAATCATAGCAGTGTGAGATTGCAATAGAAAAAACCCTTGAGATGGGAAGAACTACCCAACTTAACCAAAACTATAAAGATAGGAAAGCCCCCAACCTCAATAAATGCTCCCCGCAAGACGCAATAAATGTGATTCTAAAATAAGTTATCTATTTCAATAGAGTATATTTCTCTTCTTATATTTGAATCTCGTTCCTAGTAAATTACCCATGTTTTCGTTAATTATTAATAGAAAAAATTATCCAAATTAGAGAGACGGCAACTATTTTTCTACTAATTTAATAAAACATTCTAATGTTATTCCACATAATGTTTCTCTTCTTATTGCATAATAAATACTTGCAAGAATAATGCATTCGCTATAAGACCCAAGAAGGCATATGCAAACAACAGATAAGAAATAATCACATCTCCTATAGAGACCTTAAGTAGCTCCTCCATAGAACATCATTCTCCGCAAGAGACCCCAAGCGGCTTCTTCTATAGAACATTATTCTCTATTGGAGATCCTAAGGGGTTCCCTCTGTGGAACATCTCTACAGGAGACCTCGAAGGGCCAGCTCCAGAAACATCATTCTCCACGAAAGACTCCAAATTGCTCTTCCACAGAGCAAAGCTCTCCGTAGAAGACCTAAGTAGTTCCTTCTATGGAAAACAAAAATGTTATAAGACCTATAAAGTAAATATAGTGGATCCCTCCATGGAACAACACTCTGTATAGGAGACCCCAAAATGGTTTCCCCAATAGAAAAATAAAGAATGGTATAAGACCCCCAATGGCGCGCTTAGCAAACATCAAAGACCACTATATAACCTTTTAGTTGTGCATGGAAAACTCAAAAGACCACTATAACACCCCAAAAAGGAGCACAACAAACTCAAAGGACTACTATAATAGCCCAATAGGGAGCGTGGCAAATGCAAAAGACAGTTGTTACAAGACCTCGAAAAGGGCACAAAGCTATCAACACTACTATAGATCTCGATGGAGCACGCAGTTATGAAAACTACCTAAACAACCTTGAGAAGGATACACAACAACATCACACTAAGATCCTAAATAGGGCATAGATTGCTAACTCATGCTAAGACCCCCACTAAAGCATACTGCTATAGCACTGCATTAATAATGCCAAGTGGGAGTATTATGAACAAATACTAAAATAAGATCCTAACGGGTGCGTCAACAATGACAACATGATAACAAGACCCCTATGGAGAGCTCCCAAAAAAGGAAAGCTAAGTATTTGCCAAACCCTTAAAGGGACTCATAATCATCTTTCATTGCAAAAAAAACAAAAGAAACGGACAAAAAAGCAAAGAAGCGCAAAAATGAAACAGTGCTTAAAGTTTAAGAAGAAACATGAAGGGCAAAATTATCAAAATAATTAAGTATAAAAAAGATTGAAAAACTATTCAAATCTCCATGACAAAGATAAAAAGTCTAATAATATTGAGTATGCAAGCATCAAAATATCTAGCCTACATTTGGCCATCTAAAAAGAAACTAGCTAGCATAATACTGAAAGAAAATGAAAATGAAGCAATCCTCAACAAACAAAAAGGAAAGAGAAAGACAAACTCCTAGTCTAGATCTTACTTTACTAACTACGATGCTGAGTAGTTGGATCATCTTCCATGGCCTCAGCACCAACCTTCGATGATCCACCAACCGCACTAGCAGAGAGGATAATGAGAATGGTGGGGTTCAAGCAGTAGTAAATCCCCTTGATGGTACTGCATCTCATAGAGCATGAAGTGATAAGCTTGGATAATCTGCTTGTGTATCATGGTAGCCTTCATCTTAATTGCCTAAAAAATGCATTAGAGCCCTTAAACTCATTCACTGCCTCTTCGCATGCAGTAGACACAAGTACTTTCCCTGTGGAAGACTCCAAGAACTTTTTTCTAGTTTTCACCTTTCTAATGTATCTCTCTTTCATTTGCTCATGCTCCTTCGGCAGCTTCACGAACTCTTCACTCTTTCGGATATGCTATTGGATAAGTCCAGTAACTTTTTTCTTAAGCCTAGCTATTGTATTTGCAGTTCCTAGGCCATCATGGACTTGAATTAAAGACCTTGCCCGTTTCTTTCCTAGTTTTAATGGAAAAAGGGTACAGCTAATTGGATCTAGCACATGCTAAAGTTTCAATCAGTTCATCTTCACTTGATGGGACATTTGCACAATCAAGTTCTACACTTGTTCTGGAAATGAAAAAAAAAAAAATCAAATGATCAAGTGAAAATTGCAAAGTACTCTAGAGGAGACAATATAATGTGATCCTTCGAATAAGGAAGAATGAATTCAAAGTCGTCAAAGCTACAAACTCTATGCCTCAATACCTTTAACTGCTCCAAAATATGCGAACAAGATAAATCACCAATGCCAACAATGTTACACTAACATTAGGAAAGTCCTTAGACCCCTCCTCAGAAGAGTCCTCTTCTCAAACTTAAACTAGGAATTGAACCCTACCTCTAATGAAGAAGACGATTCAATGACTAAGAACTAACGAACATGCTCTTGGCATGCAACTCTATGATCTAAATTGGACTCGATGATGCCCCCAAAGAAGAGGTCACAAATCGAGAAAATGTAGCAACGCCACAAGGAGGATAACTCCTACAAAATGCAGCAACACCACAAAGAGGATGACTCCTGCACAGATGATGCCTAAAACAACATTTGCTTAGGCGGCCACTCACGCCAAGGGTATCCCACCGGTCACAATGAGGTGGCATATCACTTCATGGATGTGGCAACCTTGCCACCCCTATCATCGTGGAGACGCCCAGCCCTTACTGCTAGTCGTCATCAACTCTTACCAAAATTTTGAACTATGACTTAGATCTAGTCCCACTACCCAACATCCTGACCTCAAATTTAGACTTATCTCACTTTTAAGTTAGACTTCTCCAAAAAACTTTTTACTGACTCAAAGAAGTTAGAAAATACATGTAATGGGGAAAAGTAAAAGAAAGGTTAAATATTACCTTGAAACTCATTTTGGCCTAAGAAAGTCAACTTCAAAAGCTACTCATTTTGGCCTAAGAAAGTCAACTTCAAAAGCTAAGGAATTATCAAATTTGCTAAATTCCTTGGAGGATTCAATTTGCTAAGCAAGACTTGCTTCTTGAAGACAACAAATCATGGATACTTAAGAATCTCCAAGTTAGTCATTCATTGAATTATTTGAACTATTCTAGAATTAGATCAAAGGAAAAATTAATATGAAATGATGAATTAATTGTTAAGATAAAGTAAAATTAACTTTATTGATATATTTTCAATATGTAAATAAATTTCTAAATAGAAAAGTAATGGGACTTGATAATATGAAGAAAAAAAAAGTCTCTAAAGATACAAAAGTTAAAAAAAATGAAAGGTCTAATTAAATAAATAAATAAACAAGAAAATGGCCAGAGAGCCCAATAAATTAAGTCTATCAAGATGGGCACCCCCAACCCAAGTAGATCGGAGTCCACTCAGGACTAACCCAATATATAGGGCTGCTAATGGAGTGAATTTTAATTCAAATCCGATTTGAATTCAATTCGATTATTTAGGATCTTTAACCGATAAAAAAATTGACATGATCTGATTAACAAGATTCGTAATCCGAAATAAATTGAGCGAATATGAATTTTGCTCGGTCCGATCCGTTAATAATCCAAATTCGAATATTTATAGTATTATATATATTATATTTATTATATAGATTATATATAATGTGGCATAAGTATATAACAATATATAGCTAGATATATTATTTTTTTTGGTAATTATACATAAAAACATATTACATCATATTGTATAGAATGTGATATAAAAATATAACTATTTTACAGGACTATATATATTATTTGTATCGAATGAAAAGCAAATAAGTAAAATGTAATAGGCCATTCATTGACTCATTATCATTTGAAAAAGAAAAGATATATAAATGCATCAAACATTTTAAAAAAGGACATCTATAAAGACATTTTTTTACTATTTTTTCATAAGCAAATGTGATTTTCCCAAATAATATTTTGAGGTCAACTATATATATATATATGTGTGTGTGTGTGTGTGTGTGTGTGTGTGTGTGAAAAGACATTCTAAAATTAGGGTTTTCACCACTTCACCTCAAATTCGCTGCTTCTTCACTTTCATCACTTCATTTTCTTCTACTGACAAATCTGAAACTTGGTGAGTAATTTTTTTTTCTTTTTTTTTTCAAATATATACACATACAAATATTTAATATCAATTTTATTTTTTGAAATATTTGATTTTTCCCCCCCTTTTCAAGCACAAGGGAATATCTCTCTTTCTTTTCTCGGATTCCTACTCCTTGAAAAATTGGGTAAGCCCACTTTTTAGATTTATGTACTTAACATTTTGGCTTATGGTTTCTTACTTGAGTTTTTATCTTCTTCTTTTTCCAACTTCTTGAGAAACCAAAGAAAATTTGGTAAACATGCCCTATCTTCAAGTTTGTTGCATATTTATTTATTTATTTTAATGCTCCGAAATAGTGTGTATTTTTTTCAGCTTGTTGACAAATCAAAAAAATTGGTAAACACTTCCCTTCCCTTCTCTTCAAGTTTTTGTACATATTATTTATTTTTTTAATGCTCTGAGCTAGAATGTATTCTTTTTTTCTTTTTATGTTCTAAAATATTTGATTACCTCCTTTTCAAGCACAAGGGAATATCTCTGTTTTGTTTCTTGGATTCCTACTCCTTGAAAAAATGGGGTAAGCTCTCTTTCTAGATTTATGCACTAATATTTTTGGCTTATAGTTTCTAAATTGAGTTTTTATCTTTTTTTATTTCAGCTTGTTGAGAAACCTAAGAAAATTTGGTAAACATGTCTTATCTTCAAGTTTGTTATATATTTATTCATTTTTTTAATGATCTAAAATAGTGTGTATTTTTTTCAGTTCGTTGAAAAATCAAAAAAAGATTCGATTTTAAGCACTTTCCTTCTCTTTAGGTTTGTGTATATATTTCTTCAAGTTTGTATATATATTATATATTTTTTTAATGATCTGAAATAGAATGTATTTTCTTTTTCCAGCTTGTTGAAGAACCAAAGAAATTTGGCAAATACTTTCCTTGTCTTCATCTTTGAATTTGTTTACATATTATTATTTTTTTAATGATCTAAAATAGTGTGTATTTGAATAGATCTATATTTATTTTTTAAGTAGTTCCTATTATTTCTGATCTTATGAATACTTTACCTGTATGACTGGATATATGAGCATGCTTTTGATAGCAAAAGGAAAAAATAGGCAAATGATTGGTGGTCTTTGATATTGATTATACATCCACAATATCCACATTGCATAAGAATAAATTGAAAATATATCACATTTGTTGCAATTTATGCATTTGAATATATATATATATATATATATGAGAATTGCCAAAATCTTCTACTCGATTTTCAGTGAAATTTCTAGAGCTTTGATTGTCCTTGTTGCTTGCACTTTTTACAAGTAATCAAGTATACAGTAAATGTCTTTTGGAAAATAAATGTAGATAATTGGGATCTTGTTATGTGCCAAGCAATGCGTGCAGTGTTTATATCAATTGCTTTTGCTATTTCTATATTTGAATAGGATTATTAAATTTAGAATTTCTTTCAAGTTAATTTGTACTTGATGGTCATACCACATTTCTTATTTTTGTATATATATATATATATATACTTTTAAATTGGTGTATTCTTTATGCATTTCTTTATATTTCATTACATATAGTTTTACTATATTACTGTTGCTTTGTTATCTCAAGTGTTTATGTAATAATTACCAGGCACTAAACCCATAAAAGAAATGGCAGAAATCAATTATATTAAAATAGAAAGTGATGAACCTATACGCACAAAAAGAAAACTAACTTCTAATGTATGGCTAGAGTTTAAGAAAGTCAATGGTCCTGATGAAGTTGAAAAGGCCATATGTAACTACTGTAAAAGGAAATTCTCAGGTGCTAGTGCTAGTAGTACTACACACCTAAGAAATCACTTAATGAGGTGTCAACGGAGAAATCAGAAAGCTAAAGGCCAAAAAATACTCCAAGCTACTGGGGACGGGATGAAGATAATGTCAAAATAAAAAACTTCAAATTTGATCAAGAAAATAGTAGACTTGACATGGTGAGGATGGTGATAAAGCATAACTATTCATTCAATATAGTTGAACATGAATTATTTGCTATATTTTTGAGTAATCTACAGCCTAAGTTCAAACTTATCTCCAGAAATACATTAAGATCTGATACCCTAAAAGTTTACAAAGAGGAGAAAGAAAAATTGTATAAGCATCTTAATGAGCTGCCTACTCGTATCAGTTTGACGATAGATATGTCGAGTAATGGTACTCAAAAAGTTGTTTATTGTTGTCTAACTACCCACTTTATTGATGATGGATAGGTTTAAGAAAAAAAAAATTCTTTCTTTTCCAAATGTAGAGTCTAGGCATGATGGAGAATCTCTTTATGAAATCATTAAAGACTTGCTTTTGGAATGGAATATTGAGGGGAAAAAAAATGTTGTCCGACTATGGACAATGAAACTTCAAATGATGTGATGACTAAAGTTCTAAACACATGGCTTTGTAAGCAAATGTCACTTCCCTTGCATGGACAGATGCTTCACATTAGATGTGATGCACATATCCTAAATTTTATTGTCCAAAATGGGTTAAAAGCAGTATGTAGTATGCTTCAAAATAAATAAGGGAATCAGTTATCTATGTAAATGCTTCTCCTCAAATAAAACAAAAATTTTTAAATGTTCTAAATCAATTGAAGTTGCAAAACAAGAGGTAGCCTAGTGATGATATTCCGAATAGATGGAATTCGACGTATCTTGAAAGTGCTCTTGAAATCAGGGAAGCATTTTCACGTTTGGAACAAGTAGATAAAAAATTCAAGGAATCCATCTAAAGCATAATGGGAAAGTGGAGAAGTTGTTTGTAGATGTTTAAAAGTTTTCTATGATGCCATTTGTGAATTTTTAGGTGTGAAATATATGACTTCCAATATTTATTTTCCTATTGTTTGTAAGATCAAGCATGCTATAATGAAGTGGGAGGATCACACTGAATTTTATATTCAGATTATGGCTGAGTCAATGAAAGAAAAGTTTGAAAAATATTGGAATGAGTGCGATTTTCTTATGGTACTTGCTATAATTCTTGATCCTTGCTTTAATTTAGATCTTATTGAGTTTTATTTCAATGAGATTTAAGGTATTGGTGCTGAAATTCACTTGGTGAAAATTTGAAAAGCAATTAGGGACTTGTTTTTCTTGTACGTTGATGATGATTCAAATGATATATCTTCATCATCTGTACAATTTGTTGATTGTAACATTTCTAGCTCAACAAAATCTTGTGACATTGTACTTGTAACTTGGCGGGATTTGACCAGTGGTATGTTCAAACTCATAATGCTAACATCATTGCTTTTCAAAAGTCTAAGCTTGAGAGGTATTTGGATGAGCCAATAATATTGGGTGTAGCTGAATTTGATATTCTAAATTGGTGGCAAGACAATGCTCCTAGGTTTTCCTTATATTGGAAAGATAGCTCGAGAGGTCCTTGTTGTTCCTATATCAATAGTTGCTTCGGAATTTGCTTTCAGCATTATAGGAAATATTATTGAACTTGAACCATGTCGTCATGCTCTAGGTGCAGATATAGTGCAAGCTTTGATGTGTGGTTAAGATTGGATTGAGTTGCCAACTGGAAATGGTTTTAACAACTTACCTCTTGTATAAATTTGTTCATTTCTAGTGACTATTTGTTGTGTACTAATATTGATGCATTTGTCTTATAGTGTCTCATCATTCTACAGTGACTTCTAACTTGAAGTTCAAATCTTAATCTTAACTTTCCTTGCAATTAGAAGGCACTATATCCTTTTCAATTATCTTTCTTTTTCATATGATCAAACAACAATTTTTTTTTTTATGGTCTTATTTTCTTTCTTACATGTTGTAGACATATCAATTTTTGCCCAATTAGGGAGTGACACGTATAAAATAATATACTAATTATTATTTCAAAATTTTCTATTTATCTTGAAATTTATTAAATTTAATTTCAAAAGATAAATAGTTAATTTTAATTAATAATCTAGTATTTATTTTATGCTCAAATCAAATATTGATAAGTATCAAAGATAAAGTGTCTATGCCTATGGACCAATCAAATCAAAGATATTTGTTACTATCTCTTGATATTTGATATTATCTCCTCACTCTTAATATTATCTCTTGATATCTAATATTATTATCAAAGAGATAATCATCAAAGAAGTTCAAATCAACATGGAATTCTTTCATCAAACATCTATATAAGGGGAGTGATTAAGGCTCATTCAACACATAACATAAATCCTAACAAGTGAGAGAAACTTTGGAGGAGTCCAACAATTCTCTCCAGGAAATTCAAGGAGATCCACGGCGTTCCAAGCGTTCTTCGTGGAGCTCATCATATATTGGCATTTGATTCAAGATTAAGGTGCAAAGCCCTTGAATTGACGTTATTTTCTTCAAATCAAATTCAAGGAGATCCACGGTATTCAAGGCGTTCTTCATGGAGCTCATATTTTTTTGACGTTTAATTCGAGATTAAGGTAAAAAGCCCTCAAATTGGTGTTATCTTCTTCAAAACAAAATCAAGGAGATCCACGGTGTTCAATGCGTTCTTCGCGGAGCTCATTAAATTCCAGGATCATATTTGGAAGGAAAGAATAAGATGATTAGATTAGAGACCGAATCCACATTTGATAAATTTCAATTTTATTTTATTTGTATGATTTTTCTTGTCTTATAATTTTGTTTATTGCAGACAAAGAACTTTGCGCTTATACAGGCTTCTTTTGAATGAGTTGTTGTTGATGGTTAACTAATTGTCTTTTGGCTTCTTACTTTGGGTTAGACTTTTAATTTAGGTATTTCTTTTCTCCTCCTATTGTTTTTAGCTTTCAGTTTTCTTATATTAATATTAATAATAGTATCTTATATGATATATCAAACTTATGGTACTTTTTAATCATTTCTATTGCATAATAACTCAAGATTTGATTAGTGTTGTAATTTTGTTTCTTCATCATACAGGATCATAATACATTGCCAAAGTAGGTTTCTTTTGGATTAAGTAATGAGCTTCTATTCAATATAGTATGTGCTTTAAAATTTTTAGATTTTGAACTTATCTACATAATTGCATTATTATTACTCGTTTCTCTATTTTTGTAACAGGAAATAATTTTGAAAGTACAATGAACAGATATGGAGCATAATGTTTTTTGCAACAGCAAGAACTTTTGTCTACATAATTTGCTCCTATTTTTGTAATAGAAGCAGAATGTTAGGATATCCTATTTTTACAATAGGAGTAGAATACAAGCAAATCTTAATTTAATTAGAAAGAATTGGTTTTTGTATAACTTTAAGCTTGTATTAGTTGATTATAGAATCAAATGCAATTATTATGTATTTATACTGTGAAACAAATACTATTATCAACAACTCAACCATTATCAGGTGAAGGAATGTGATTATATTATATTATTGCTTTTGGATTTGGATTTTTCTAAAGATCTAGAAACAAAAAAGCAAAACAAAACAAACAAACAAATATATGATGATATGATAGTATTGTTATTCGAATTCGGATAATTTTTTGGATATCGGATTTTATCTGGATTCAGATTCGGCCATAATAGCAGAAATCCTATATGTTTTTTGATCAAAGTCGGATATGATATACAATTATTGGATTCGGATTTATCATGATCTCGTAGATCCCATTCAAATCCAACCCATTGACCGTTCTAAATAGAAATACTAGCTCCAAAGGCAAAAAGGCATATAAATAATCATTTATTATCTCGAGCTCTAACTCTACGTAAGCGGATTCCAAAGGTCGAAGCCGGACATCACGTGTTGAGTTCTGAAAAGGACTCTGACTCTATTTTCATGTGGCATTAATAACATAATCTTGATTATTAATATGAAGTAAGAATACCTTTTTCTAATTTAATTTGCACGTGAGTAGCTCTATTAAATGGAAGATACTAGTCATTTGTATCTATTCTTCTAACTAATGATTTGACACTTCAAGTCAATGTAATTATTTTTTGTATTCATGCACGCAAACATCTTTGGGGTTATTCTGATTTATATCTTGAGACTCACATATATAAATATGAAAGTAATGTTATTTGATTAATTGACTTTGCTGGCGAGCGCTAACATAAATATATTTTTGTAACTTCTATTCTTAGTTTAGATTTTTCTTCACCCTATATGCCATACAAATATCATGCTTTGGAAAAATATATATTATGTAAGCCTAGATAACAATAATATTAAAAGACCTGTAATTTTTTTATATATGTAGAAAAAGGGAGGTATTTTAAAATACCTCAATTTTCTCTTCTCATTCAAAAGATTCAAATGTAAAGACAAAATTCAATTAAAAGTGTAACATAAGTCAAATCAGTTCACAGTTCAAATTCAATAAAAAGAATCTAATAAAAAAGAAACAAAAAATTTTACATGAAATAATGAAGATATCTAAATACCTTGGCATTAATGATGACCCAACAATCTTCAGAAGTGTTGTGACCAGAAACTTCAAGAATGGCTAAAAAACTTCCTTGCTTCCTGCCCTCATTATTGTTAGGGGTGGTAATTTTCGACACAATACGATAACATGACACGAACCAACACAATATTATTCGATTTGAATTGGGAGCTATTGGGTTGGGTCGATATTGGGTTGACCCGATAAACAACACGAAAATTATGGGTTGGTTTGGGTTGGATTTTGGGTAACCCGATAATAACCCGAAAACACGATAATTTGGTAGTTTTTTTATGGTTTTTGCATTTTTAAGTAATGACTTGTTATTTTTAAACAATTTAACTCTAGATTGATTTGTAAAAATTAATGACTATAATTTACTACGTAAATTTTGACTACTTGATGATGTTGGGACGATTATTAATCATTGAATGGGACGAATTATATTTCTTTATTGGAATCCAACTTCATTGTTGTTAAAATTAAATTGTACAAAACTTTTGGTTTAATATGAAAATTTGTATATTATTGATGTTGTAGAGGAAATTAAATGAAGTCCAATTATCAAATTGCTCTATGGTACAAAAGTTGGGCAGCTAGAGTATAATATTGACTTTTTAATTTTTTTTTTGTATAAGTTGACTTTTCTCAAAATCTTGGTATAAATTGATTATTTTATTAAGATTCTAGTTAAACATAAAATGTGTAAGTTTTTTAGATGAATTATTAATGAAAAATAATCATATGCTGAAATGGGTTGGGTTCAGGTTAGATTCGGGTTGAGGCTTATTGGGTTGGGTTCCGGTTGAGCAAAATTTTGTGATATCTTCACCTCAACTCGACATGAAATAACCCAATACGATACGATTGCCATACCTAATTATTGTTCCTAACCATGAGAAGAGCTTCAAACAATTCTTGATTCTTTAGATGACAAAATTGTGGCTTAAATATTCATGAAAGATCTTTAGGTGCTAACGAATTTTGGGATCATTATTTACTAAAAGTTTAAAATAATATAAATTTGTCACATACTTAGGTAAATTCGCCCATCCAAAAGTGACATCTATATTTATAGTTTTGTTTTTATTCTGAAATAGCAGCAATTAAATAACAATGATGCAAGAAGTAGAGCACATGTTATACAAATTTATTCTAATTATTTTTGGAGTTAGATGCTAAATTAATGAAGGGTATAATTTGCTTATATGTTAAGTGGGGCGAGGAATGGAGGGTTTAGGATTGATTAGTGTCTAAAATATCTAATATTATAATTGAATAGTGATTCTTTTTATATACTTTCAGTTGTACTGATTTATGGAGTTATTCCATTGTTCAAATTCTATCTGGAGAGCCCTTTTCTAGTAACTAGTGATCGTGGCATGAAATTTTTGTGCGAATGACAAATATATATTTTTGGGTCACTTAAAATTAATAAATAAAATAACTTTTATTATATAATAAAACTAAGACTATACAGCATTTGTGATGATAAAAAAGATAATAGATGATGGAGTTTTGACAATGTGGATTTGTATGTTTGTGAATTTTATGAAAAGTACAATTTGTAATCTTATTCAATCATCAACTTTAAAGATAATTTAGAGAATAAATTTGAAATATTAATAAAATTAGTATCTAAATTATTTTTTATGTCAAGTTTCTATTTTAATCCTTCAAATTGCATTGTCCATTTTAATTGTGGGAATAATTAAAAGGCAAATTCTATAAAATTAACTCCCATATTAGATATAAAACAACCTTCTTTTTATTATAGTATAGATAAGATATACACCAATTCGAATCCAATCAAAAAAATATATTTTTTATAATATAAATAATACATAATTTGGTACTTAATCAATGTTTTAACATTTGTAAAATTCCATGAAAATATTTATTCATTATATCTATTAATCTATATTTAATAAATTAGAAATACTGAGACTATCTAAGTAAGTATCTTGCGTGTTCATACTTGAATAGTTCAATTGGGCTCAATTTTGCTATCTAAGAAATTAGATACATTTTTTAAAGAATTATGATTACGAAGAAATAGAACTTTTATATTTATGATAGTTATCCAATCACCTAAGTTTTTAAATTACTATTATATGTATCGTTTTGTTCTTTAATTATCTCAGAGAACGATTATCCCTCTGAAAGGGATAAAATACTATTTTGAAAACCAATTCAAATCAATGTTAAAAAGTACTAGTGTTGATGGAAAAAAGCCCACGAATTTTTCCTGGACTCAAAGCCCAAGTCTGTCCTCGCAAAATGCTTAGCGCAACAAATGCAAAACAACAACGAGGAAATGGTGAAAAGGGGAAATAATAATAATTACATAGACCTTCCCAACACATTTTTTGTTGGAGTGATTGGAAAGTCAGAGGCTCTTGAATTTTTTTAATTAAAAAATTCTGACTATTTTTTTTAATTTGAATTAAGATTGTAATTAATGAAAATTTATATTTATTATTAGATTAATTTATTTATAACATAGCAACCATTTAATTGTTCTAATTATGCATTGAATATAATTATATATATATATATATTAGAGAGGAGTCAAATTGGCAAATCCCACCTTCATTAAGATTTGGTGCAAATATAGACCCACCAATCCTTTGAATTTTTAAAGAAAAATAATGACATTTGCTGAAAAAGTCAATGAAAATCTGAGGACTTGTGTGGTTTTATTTTCAAACCCCATTTTTTAATTTTCTGCAATTTAAAAATTGAAATACATCATTTTTTTATATATTTTTACCTGACATTATTTTCATTTTTATTCTCAAAACACATTTTTCAATAACTTATATATCTTTTCCCTCTATTTCATTATTATTATCTCTCTTCAACTACAACCTATTAAACCCTATATAATAATTATTTTTTCAACAACTTATCTAAATAAATATAAACTCATTTTTACTAATTATTTTTACAAATCTTGAAAATGGTGGAAACAAAAAATAAAAATAAAAATAAAACCAAATTGGCCCTAATTTACTCAGTTTATAGGTATAATTGTTTGGTAACAAATTTATCCTTAGAAAAACTTACATGAACCACTCTTGAGTTTTGATTTATATATAACTACACTGTCCCCGTATTTGCTAACTTCTTATATGACTATTCATTTGTTGTACTATCGGAATCATTATTCTATAAAAATAATATATTGTAATTTGCCCAAAATTTATTTAAATTTATGGAAACATTCCATAAAGTTTATTTATATTTATACTGATGTGGAAAATTATGATTGCGAGAGTAATTTGATAAAAGAATTAAAAAAGGTCCAATAAGTTAAATCAATTAATTAAATAAAGGGCCAGAGAACCTAAAGACAAACTAAACCCATAAAGAAGGGCAGTGAAATCCTAAGCATAAGCCCATCATGAAAAAACTATAATACTAAGCCCTAAAAAGAACTTGGGCATGAGAAATCATTCGTAAAGAAACTTCGAGAACCTTTAAAAGCTAAAAATCTCTCTACACGCATTCTAAAGAAAAAGAATCGACATACTATTGTCTACTAGAAAAGACCTCATTCCACTTCCATACAACATTATTTTGGTGTCGTCTATGGGAATCTTTGAAAAAGAAAGTAGGAATGCTACGAATACAAACGAGATCCAGAGCTTGCGAATCATTGGAGAATGTGGAGAGTCACCAGCCAAAAGTACTGCCCCATCCGACACCAGAGCCCCCTCCTAACTCATAACATGTACCAGAGGAGGTGCCCATGTAATAGGCTCCCCCCTCCCAGAAATCTCGTTCTACTTGTAACCCAGAAAGCATTAAAGATCCTATTAGAAAATGCTGCTATCAAACCATAACCAAGGCAGTTGCCAAAAATTCAGAGAAGTGTTGCCCTTAGGAGCTACAACAATTCTCTCATCAGAGCTAGGGGGCTTCATTTTCCTTGGAGAGAACCGAGTGAAGAACTAACTCTGGATACAACACTGCTCCTCCTCATCCTCTACCCCATCAAGGAGATTATGCCAACATGTACCCACAACACATTAGATTCTAAACATATTCCTTAGTGACATATCCATCAAGAGGAGAAAGGAGCTAATTTCATCCTCTAGCTGTCGCTCTCCCAAAGACTAAGGAACAACCCTTTATCTTTAGCTATCCTGGAAAAGGTGCTACCTCTTGGAATAAAAGTTGCTCAATTGTCAGAGTTTGATGGCAAGGCGGAGGACCCTCAGAAACACTTGGATAAAATTTTTATGATGATGGAGCTTTATGACCTAAGTAAGGCTACATACTACAAGCTCTTCTGCACCACCCTCACCAAACATGCACCTTTATGGTTCAGTCATATGCCTATTGGATTACTTGATTCGAGATGTTGGCACAATGTTTCCTCCAAAATTTCTTTGCCAATCGCAAGTACCTCAAAACAATGGTCTAGTTGTTTAACATTAGATAGAAGGATATAGAGTCTTTGAGGACTTTTCTTAACTACTTTGTCCAAGCTGTTCATGAGATCCCTTATATCAGCCAATAACTTTTACCTAGCATTATCCAGGAGAACTTAAAGTACCTAAAATTCAAAAAGTCAATTATTAGAAAACCTCCTAGTACTCTATAAGAACTCCAAATGTGTGCGACGAGGGAGTAATAATAACAAAAAGCAAGGAGATCACATATGCAGCATTTCTCGTGTGCTCACTACATACATGTCACTTATGGTTCCTTGGTGGAAATTATAATTGTAGCACTATAGTGTGGTCTCCTTCAACGACCTCCTAAGAAAACAATCAAGAATCCCAAGAAGCCAAAGTTAGACAAGTGGTGTCGTTTCTACTGCAATGGCGGGCATACAACAACGATTGCAAATACTTTGAGAGACAAAATTGAAAAACTGACCTAGAGAGGATACCTCAAATAGTATGTTGCTTAAAAGTCGTCCAGTCCTAAAAGGGGCCTATAGACAGAAGGGAGTGAAGATTGCCATTAAAACAGCTTGATGACTGTCTGGATCTAAGGACAACCAACACAGACATGACCCTAATAATCTCTCCATGGTTGGTGTCATCTCAGTAATCTTAGAGGACCTACTAACTAAGACTCTGCCAATGCTAAGAAGGTACTAGTACGAGTAGCAAGGCAAACACAAGCACATGCAGTAGTTACCATCTTGGAAATATCTGAGGTGCATCCAACCTAGCATCACCATCGAAGAGGAAGACATAGGGCTTGAGCGAGGAGGCCACAACATGCACTAGTAATCTCTACATTTCTCACCACTGGTTGAAAAAGATATTAGTGGACAGTGGCAGCTCAGTAGACATCTTGTTCCACAATGCATTCCTCCAGATAGGAGCAGATAATGCATAATTGCAAAAGATCAACACCCTTGGTGGATTACGTATTGGAGGGACAAAATATTAACACCCCATGAGGGTTCAAACTTTGAACTTAGGGTATGTATGGGGTACAATATGTAGTATACATTGAAATGAAGAGTTTTTCTTATGGAAGATGGAAGTTAACTAGAATTCCATGTGCTCATGGAATAAGTGCAATTGTATATACCGAAAAAGAGCCAGAATAGTATGTTCATGATTGTTGCACTATTGATTGTTATCTTAAAACTTATAGGTATGTGACAGATCATGTTAGAAGGCAAACTGAGTGACCAACTGTTGGGAAGGGGCCAGTTGCACCAAGTTATGAGTTGAGACTACTAGGGAGGCCAAAAAGTGCAAAAAGAAGGAAACAAATGAAAAAACCTCCTAACAAAAAGAATACTTTAAAGCTGTCAAAAGTTGACCTGAGGACTTTCTCTTGTAATAAGTGTCACAAAGATGGCCATAACAAAAGCAAATGTACCGTCACAATTGTGTCAATTAATGGAGCTCCAGTAGTGCCTTCAAGTGAAGAGGGGTAGAGCCTTCAAGCTCCAACAATCCTTTTAAGTGCTCCAACAGTGCCTCAAATATTGCTTCCAGCAGTTCCTCCTACTAATGAGGCTAACTCACATCAAAAAAGGATAAAATGTAGTATTTTCTACTAGGACACTACAGTAACAAGTGTAATGTAGCAACTGCAAGAATTTGACAAAAGACTATGTGAGTTGCTTATATTAAGTTTTTGCCATGTATAACTATCTGACTTATTATTGGCTTATTTTTATAGGTTTCTAGCAACTCTCTTGTAAAGAATGCAAGAAGACATCAAGTTGTAAGTGTAAAATATAATTAGAATTTTATTTGCATAAGGATATTTAATAATTTTTATATGCATTCTTGTACGGGACTTAGAAGAAAGTTATGGATTGCATGATATTTTAGCATCCACAACAACCAATTTACAAGAGAGTTAAGCTACAACTTGTGTAAAAGTGGAAGAGAGTCTAGTGACCATTCATGGTGTCTCTATGAAGGAAACTTTCAAGAAGATGGGCAAGCAATATGTGACTTTGAGCTCACTAAATCAACATCAATGTCAAGACTTCCAAGGAAGATAAATGATAATAGCTTCTTAAGAGATTCCACATAGCAATCTGCTACTTGAAGAGTGTTTTAACATCTGGATGTATTGAAACATTTTTGGATATACTAAATTTATACAGCTTATGGATGTGCACAATGCATAGTGCACAGTTTCTGGACTTAGTATTTAGATATACTAATCTGGTTGATTCTAGAATTTGGTTTTTAACTAGGTAATTTTAGGTTGGATGATATTTGACTATATGGTTGGTCTCTGTATATAAGCTCTTCTGGTCTATCTTTTTTTTTTTTTTTAAATGATATTTGGCTTTCTTATTGCCACTATATTGGTTTTCTTGTTTATTTCATGCTAGAAAATGATATTTGACTTACTTTCTTCCTGCTGCTATTTTTTTTTTTTTTTTTTTTGTTTCCTTTGAGATTTGTTGGCACTTTGTTCTTGCCATTCTTTAAACTAAACTTTATAGCAGCTGCATAAGTGAATTTTCTTCCATTTATTCACTTGGTTATTGCATAACTGAATGGTTGTTTACTATTGCAACAAAACAAGCAATAAAATTTTCAAAAAGTAAAGCAACAAAAAATAGCAATAAGATTCCTGAAAATAGAGCTCAAATTCCAGAAAATAGCCCCATCTCCAGAGGTATTTTCTACAAAATTTGAATCATGAACTCCAACATGCTTCATAATTACATTAGCATGAGCGTTAGCATACTAAATTGGCCAACAAAATTAACAAAAATACATAAGATTATATACTACATTAACAAACTTATCCAGTCACTTCATCAACCACCTTATACATGGTGTTTCAACTACTTATCCATTTACTTCAATATTCTATGAATTGCAAATAAAAACGGGTGAGGGATTGAATCAAGAAATGGAAATGGAAATGTGTGTTCAAAAAGAAATGGAAGAAAAAAATACATACCACATAATCCTCACCCCCAATAAACCTTCTGTTCGGATTTGAATCAGTCTAAGCGCACCTCATTTTACTTGTTTTTCCACAAACGCATAGTACATAAGCCATGTTTGTTGCTCTTTCTTGTTCCCCGTTGCTCTCTATTGCTCCATGTAGCTAATACTTGGACTGGTGTGTTTTGCTTTAATATTTTCAATATATGTTTTGCAGGGTTTGATGCTTTCATTTTCCCAAGGAAGAAGAGACATAAAATGGCGAGAATGAAGATAGATTTTTCCTGCCACTTTTCTAGCTTGTTGGCCAGAAGAGAAAAGAAGGAAAAAAAGGGTCTAAAATGGAACATAAAATATTGTATTGATAATTTTACTCCTAAAAATATCACTGGTGCACAATTTTCTAGCCAAAGTTGCTGGAATGTTGTTTTAGGAAATAAACAGAAATGAAATATTAATGTTAGGGACTAAAAATGAAGTTTTGAAAATTGAGGACTAAAGTTATTATAAAGTAAAATATTAGGGATTAACTATGTGATTTGTCTTAATTAATTTGATTGATTCAATAATTGAATAATTCTAGTGTTGTAGGAGGATTAAATTAGTGTAATTAATCTATTGACTGAGTTAATTAATTAAATTGGAATTAGTTCAATAAAATAAGTAGTAGTTTAATTTGGCACATTAGAGTACCAAGTCATGACTAAAGAATCAAGTTGATTAGTAAGACTAATTGAGCTTGACTTTGTAATTAAATTAATTGTTGTCTAATTAAATTAATTGCGCAAAGCTTGGAATTCTCAAATACCGCCACATGGGAAAGTATGGAGCTTTCTCCCACCTCCATAAATATCAAAAGTGGTTGGCTTATTTGGAGAATTGAAGGCTGAAAATTAAGAGAGCCTTATTTGTGTGAGAAAATCTTTCCTCCAAAAACTTTCTCTGTCCCCAGCCCCCCCCCCCCCACTATACATATATATGAGATAAAGATATTTCCAAAATGTCTTCATCAATAAGATAAAGATATTTCCAGAATCTCTTCCCCTACTAGGAGTGTCAATGGGGCAGGGCGGGGGCGGGGATAGCTCCCCCGCCCCTCGCCCCAGCCCCCATGGCGGGTACCCGTCCCTGCTTCCCCGCGGGGAGACGGGTACCCATGGATACCCACGGATTTGATAATTTTTTTAATTTATCAAATTTATTTAAAATTTTAGAAATAAAAAAAATATTAAAATTTTTCAATAATGTAAATTACTTCCAAAATTAAAAGATTGTTAAATATAAGTACATAACACACGATATTTAATTGTATTTTACAACAAAATATTAAAAGATAACTTATACATAAACATAAATTTTTAAAAAAGCATAACAATTCATCAATTTCTCCAAAAAGCTCTTAGCTCTCCCATTTAGCTTGACTCTTCACAAGAGCTCTCCATTTAAATTGGCTCTTACAAAAATATATGTATTTTATTAGAAGAAAAAATAATTCAAACAACCAAATACATTTCTATATTAATTTAAAAAATATTTACATCATCATCTTTATCGTCTTGTATTATGAAGCATTCAAAATTCATTTTATATTTATATATTTATATATATTTACTTATATATAAAATATATATTTATATATATAATAGTAAATTAACGGGTAACGGGTACCCGCGGGGACGGGGATCACAGTCAAATGGGGATTAAATTATCCCCATTTAGCAAATGGGGATTAAATTATCCCCATCCCCGCGGGGGGAGAATTCTCCCCGAATCCGCCCCATCGCGGGGACGGGTATTTTTGCCATCCCTATCCTCTACCTCTTCCATCAATTAATTATGTATATGAGCTCTCAACTACTAGCATAGTTTAAATCTCCCCTTGGTGCTTGGTGTGTGAACTATGTCCTTAGAGGAATGGCTGTTTGGTTCTACACTTGGTATAAATTTTTTCTCCAATTTAATACTCATCGCCTCAAAAAGGTGATGCGAGCTTTTCATCCTTAATGATATAATTTTTAAGGCATCAACTCAAAATTTGAAAAATCAGTTTGAAGAGAAGTTGTCATTGTTATAGATCTATTTGTAGGTTATTTTGTAAAATTGGTAGTAGCTTTTCTACTAATTAAAATTGAGTGAAATTATATCTATAAATTTCTCTTTCATTTTACTAAATTTTAGGCTCTTGTTTTGTCTAATTTGGATTGGTAATTAATCGTTACTTTAGTGAGCAGCTTGTGATCTAGGCAGGTTCTGTAATAGGTAGGTTTGCATATTGAATTTTATTCAAGTGTAAATCTACTGAAGGATAGGCCTTGCTCCCATGGGAACTTGAGGAGTTCAAGAATTAGGAGGTTTTCAATTTAAGCTTACCTTTTTATTATGCAATTATTTTATCTATATTATTATATGCAAGAAAGAGACCATTTAATTATAGTCATTTAATCTTGATCAGATACTAATTCTCAATAATTTTAAATTTTTAGTTATAAACTTGTTTATTAGTTGACAAACTACCCACAACTGGAATTGATGAAGAAGGAAAAGAGGAGGATTAAAGCTATACTAAACCATCGAGTTACCAATATATTAAAGAAAACTTACACAATGTACATGTAAAATGGAGAATATAGCGACGAGGAAAACATTAGGAATATTTGACGAATTTCAAAATGTTCAAACCTCTACTTGAAGCATACCATTGGGTAGAGTAGAATGTTAAAAGTCAGCCCTCCACTAGGCCCCATTGATGTACCACTTTGTCATCGAGCCACCTCGATCCCTCACCAACTTTCATGGCTGTATTTGAGTTTAAATCAAACTTTTGTTGAGTCCATAAGTATAGGTCCTTTGCTATGTTTTACTTAGTTTGTTATCAAATAGTTGTATGAGAGTTAGGTGCATTTCTTATTTCTTATGGTCTATTATTGTCATAATTTTTTTTTTGTGGTTGTTGTTGTTGTTATAAAGAGGAATGACTTGTTGAAGTTAGCAGCTAAAATGTCATGTTGGAGAGATCGCTTACTCCAAGCTTTGTAAATAATGTTTTGTATATTTAATTGTTTTTGTCAATGAAACTGATTGTTCTATTCATTTAATCGTACCTCGAAAGCACTACATTTGCTCTTATCCATAACTAATTTATCAGGTTCAGAAAAAAGATAATTTAATTAGCATTAGTTCCCGAAAAAGGCTTACAAGTAGAGGTAGAAGCAACAATGGCAAAGATTGTTTTCCTATGCTATTGCTTTTTCCAATTAGTTCTAATCTTGACTAATATAAGAGGACAAGAGTAGTCGTAAAGTAGCCTTTCTTTGACATAATTAGGTGGTGTTAGTAAAGCGTAACTGTCATTGTTTTACATTTTTATTTTTTGATTGATGGAATAACAAAACTTTTACTAGACTTTTGAAGAAAGCAGTTATTGAATAGCAGGCTACCAATGATATAATAATCCTTTCTTCATACATTCCAAAGGTGAGATATGGGGAAAAGTTGGAGGAATGAGAAATGAAAGGTTGTGCACAACATTCAAATATTAAATAATGCAAACTATATACAAAGTTAATTTGATCACTAAGATAGTTTAGTAAATAATTTAAAAAAATAGAAAAGTTTAATGGCCACAAGTAAAGTCTTGAGAGGCAATAATAAGGGAGGTTAATGGCACTAATGAATTAATTGAAATTTGAGTGACATTATCTTTATACCTTTTTTTAAGTTCCTGTTCGAAATAGGTTCAGAATACATTAAAATCAAGTAGAGAATTACAAGACAATAAAAAGTTACTTATATGTACATTGCTTGAGATTTAATTAGAATTGACTCTCCATGTATGTGTACGTGTACACTTGTGAATAAACAAATAATTAGAGAGTTTAATTAATTCAACTTGATCTCTTTTTTCCTTAAGGGTAAATGAAACCCCCCCCCCCCCCAAACAAATTTAATTATTTTGGCACATTACCTCTAAAAAATAATTAAAAGGCACTTCACCCCCCTCAACTTAGATTATTGGAATACTTTGCCCCCCAAATACAACTTATGGTAGATTATGTGGTTGAAGAAAAAGGTTATTGTTGTCATTTTTACTTTTCTCCACATTCCTCAACATATTTTGTGACACTTTACGCAATGTATTGTATATATATATTCCCTTAAGAGGGCTATTAGTTTGTAAAATGCATTTCTTGCTAAACTAATTAATTATATTTGTAATCAAAAGATTGAATTAGCCATTAACCTAAAAAAAAATATATATGCAGTATGTGAGCACTTATTCTTCTTTCCTTCCTAATCAGCATGACCATAGTTTAGATGAATGACGAAATTAATGATTTTGATTCTTTAAAAATGGATTAGATAATCTTAGTATTACTAAAATAAAGCATGAGCTTTATTATTTCATGAAATGTTTTTTATAAAGTAAGAAAAATTTGTTTTAGAGTAATAATAAGGTTAGTGATTTTGTTCCTTTAATATGGTTGGCAGAACAATCTTATTATACAACAAAATGAATTAATTATTTGAAAATAAATTATAGCATAACCATATGTATGAAAAACTAAAAATACTTTAAACTAAAATACATGTATTAAAACTCATTCAATTGTATTTCAATTAACAATTAATTTCTTAAACAATAGGAGAAGACAAACGAATTAACTGAGTGTAAAAGAAAAAAAAAAAAACCCCCAATATCCTATTGTTCTTAATAGATGAGTTTCTTTATTTTTGAGGTGAAAAATGTAGAAATAGTAAGAGTAGTTGAGTTCATTTTTTTTTAGTGGAAAAAGTGAAAATGACAAGAATAGTCTTTTTCCAATCATATGATTTGTCAAAAATTGTATTTGGAAAGCAAAGTATTCTAATAAATTTAAAATGAGGAAATAAAGTGCCATTTAATTATTTTTGGAAAGTAATATACCAAATCAATTAAATTAAATTTGAGAGAGTGAAGTGCCATTTACCTCCAGAAACAATTAGAAACAAAATTATTAAATATTAAGGAATGAGGGTGGGAAAACAGAAGAAGATGAAGAAGAAGTAGAAAAGGAGGCGACTGTCGAGTGGGAGCTTCGCCCTGCTGCCAAGCACTTCCATTACATAACCAGCAAAATAAAAAAAAATTAAAAATAAAAACCCACAGAAGGATTTGGTTTGCCAACAAAACTCCTTGTATCTGCTTTCCCCAAACTTCTGAAACTCTCTCATATTTGAATTTCCAAATATTTAGCTATCCGCTCCATAGACCCTGACCCCGAATCTCATTAGATCGACACCTAATTTTCTTGAGTTCTATCTACAATGGCTGCGGCGGCGACGATGGTCAGCTCAGCAGGCGGGCTACTGGCGATGCTGAATGAAAGCCACCCGGCGTTGAAGCTACACGCTCTTTCCAATCTCAACTCTTTTGTTGACTAATTCTGGCCGCAGATCTCGACTTCGGTGCGTATTATGTAATCTCTTTTTTCACCTGTATTTTCTTTACATATGAATTATGCCTTTTGAGCTGGTATTTTGTTTGTTGTTTGACTGGGTGTTATCTATTTCGAATTGGAGATATGGTGACGTGGGTTTTTGAGAAAGGTTGGAGTTTGTTGTGTGACTTTGAGTTTTATTTAGTTAGGTTAATAGTATGGATAACTTTGAAATGATGAGAGATTGGAGTTTGACATTTTGGTGGTTGTCAGATTTAGAATTGGCAAACATCTGCAAGATATTGGGTGAAGATAGCTAAAATTTGGTACTCTTTTTAAACTTTTAATCATGGACATTGAATCTTGTGCATCTTATGGAAGCTAAACTTTTGCAAGAAAGGACAGGCTAAGATGGCAGTAAGTTAAATTGTTGGGGAATATGGTGTATTGGTTAGAATGCATTTTCAGTTTATTAGACAGATCAAAGTGAAATCTTTTTAAATTTTGGTTTTGTTGAGGTGGGGATGGGGATGCAAAACTGGTTAATTGCGCTTTCAAATTGAATAGAAAGTTCTGATGCTAATTTCTATTTTTAATTATCTGAATTTTGTATTTATATGCTTAATTTGTATAGTAGTAAATTATTATGCATGAATTGTCACATTTCAGTTTGGTTCTTTAGAGGATTTGTGTAGCATGTACATAAGTTGGAGTGAAACTGCTTACTTTAATTCCACCCAACTATCTTTAGTTATTGCTCATTTGCTATACTTGTTTAATAAATTCTCTGATTCCACTTTCTATTTCCCTTTGACTGTCTATTTTTTTGGAAATACTTACTCAACATCCTGGAAACTTCTCTGAAATATTTTGTTTAGTTGACCCTTTGGTTGTAAGCTTGTTTTGATTCGTCATTTTGCTTCATGTTAGAAATTTCTCTCATGTCCATTTGTTTGTAAGTCTCCTCATTTTGTTTTGACTTTTGAGTGTAGAGAAAGTTTATATGAAGATGAAGAGTTTGACCAGAGACAGCTAGCCGCCTTGCTTGTTTCAAAGGTGAAAATGTATTCTTTTTGTGTTTTGTTATTCAGTTATTCTTCTATGTTGGGAGTTACTTTATGTTTCTGTGTGTGCTTGATATTAGTTGATTGCCTACTGCTTTAGTCCACTAAAGTGACTTTATGTTTTTTCATTTGAGGAGTTGGTGTTTCATAATAAGACGAGGTCTCCCAAACCCAAATTGAACCATGGCCTCTTTTAGCACTCCCTTGTTTGTTAAAATTTCTCTTGCCAGTTTCTGCATCCTTTTGACTGTCTTTTGGAGCAGTCAGTTTATACTTTAAAATTGGTGTTTGAGAAAAAACTTATGCACTCTAAATGAGTAGTGACTAGTTCAGAACAAAGGTTTTGTGTCGAAATCTTCTTTGGTTCTAATTGAATAGTGATGAGGAGTGAATCACATTATTGAGCTTAGCATGCATTAGAAATATATATTTTCATTACGTTTCAGGTTTCAACATGATTATGGAGTGCTGCCCTTATTAACATCAATCCTCTGCGCCAATATTTCTGGAAGTATTTGCTTATCAGAAAATTACTGATGCAATTATGTTATCATGTGAACTACTAGTATCTCCAGATTTCTGCAGATGGTTTGCTGAATTATCTTTTCACATTTCTATTACTTCTGGAACTATTGGCAACTGACTTAAATGAACTTTAAATTGTCCTGCATGCATTTTCCTCCGAAATATTTTTAGAGTCCTTGCTTGTCAATGTCGGGGGATATAATTGATGACAAGTGTGCATGCCTCTAATAATCGAGATGATGTTTCCCAATTTCCCTCATGATTAACCGATTCAAATTAGTGGATAGATCATTCAGGTCCCGCTTGACCAGTTCTTGCTATTCCTTCCATTATAGTTTGTGGTTTTGTTAGTGACTTGATAATTCAGCAAATGAAAATACAATGAAGGTTCTCACTTTAGCATCTCAAGCTTAATTTGTATATAGCTTATTTGGTTTGAGCATGATAACTTGTATACTCATGCATGAGAAGTAGCATATATCATAGTTGTCAAAGGCGATCGCCTCTCTCGCCTAAGGCGAGAGGCGACAAGGGCGAGGGAAAATCGCCTTTTCCCTCGCCCAGGCGAGAGGCGCACAAAGGCGCGCCTTTCCGAACCCATTTTATTTCAAGAATTTTGAGGTGGTGTTCTGTGATAAAAACGCGACTTTAAGGGAAAAGAGAAGAAAAAAATGGGAAGAAAGCTACGATAAAGAAAGCCCTAAGCGGCCAAGCAGACAGATTGCAAACAGGGAAAAATAAATTGCTAAGCTTACCTCCCTTTCCCAAGACTGTGCGACTACACCTACCGGTTCCATTTCCCGCCGACGGCCGACCCAAATTCCGGCGACCCATTTCCCGGTTACCGCTCCGACTGAACTTTTTTCTTTTTTCTTCTCTTTTTTTGTTTTGTTACTCTGTCTATTTTTCTTCTGTTTCTGTTTCTTCTGTTTCTTTCTCCTTGTTTTTTTTTTTTGGTTTTTTCTCTCAGCCAGTCAGCCTTATGTTGTCAGTTTAAGTGTGTTAGCAGTAAGCTTGTATTTATTATGTCTTTTTAGTTCATTTCATTGAATAAACTTAAGTGTGTTTTTGATTCATTTCATTGAATAAAGAACTTAAATGTATTATGTAGTATGTCTTTTTATTTTCCTTAAAATGTGTTTTTTTTTTAATTATTCTTTAAAATAGTTATTAATTTATTATTGATATTTTAGAACTTGAATTTGTTTGGTTATTTTTGGTTTTGTACCTTATGGATATTTGATGCATTTTAGTTTTCTTTTAAGACTATTTGTGATGATTTGCACTTAAAACTTGATTGAGTAACTTGAGTTAGATTTATTATGTGATATTTGTTGCATATCCTATAGGTTCTCTACTCTACCTACACTATAACTTATTAAATACATAATATATTTTATAAATTTTTATTTTCTCGCCTCGCTTCAAAAAGGCGAGCGCCTCTCGCCTCGGGCACTAGAGGCCTTGTCGCCTCGCACCGCCTTTCGCATTTAACAACTATGGCATATATACTAAGCCTTCCAATTGCATGGTGAAACATTTATTTAGATATTCAGCTTAACATGTTTCTTGTTGAGTATAGATTTGCCACTTCAAAGAACTGGACTTTTGGCAATTATTTAAGGAAACTTACTAAATTGAGAATTAAGCTTCGAATTTTGTCAAGTACAAAGCTTGAAATGGTAAGCTGTACTCTTAGACTGAAAATTCACTCATTCTTTTACACACATGATCACTTTCAATGCAAGTGGCTTTGCAAACTTGAGTGCAAAACTGAAGAATATTTGGCCTATATCCACGTAAATGATATTCTATATTAAATGACCTAAAGAATACTCTGGTACATATGATACTGGAAAGAGATTCTGCTGTAGGTTACATAGAAGAGATATGGACAAAAAAATTCACATTGTTTAGTTGGATGAAGAAAATGCTGTCACTGATAAATAAGTTACTGTGAGATTAATGATAGTTTTTCAGTCATATCTTATAGAAGTTGATAGATATGTTTGCTTAAAAAATTAAGAAAATAACATTACCAGAGTATCTGATGTAGGGTTAGAGCATCTAGAAAGTATTACCAAGTACCAAGAAGGTTGAGGAACAAAGAATGAATAAATTTCAGCTGAACAGCTGATTTTCTGTTATTAAAACCCAGTAAGGTAGATTATTTTACTGAAAGAGAAAGGAATAATTTTCTGCTCCATACAAACCTTAAGGCCTAGCTTATATAGTTCAGGCTAAGACCCTTTATCTTAGCCAAAGCTATAATTAATAACTTAAACTTCCTAAACACCACTTAACAGCAAGTAAGTTACAAGGAAACAACTCCCCACACAAATAGAACATTGGAAATAAGAAACAAGACTTTGACCAGAAAACAAAAAGGAACTGATTTATAACCAGATCTATAATTTAAAATTATTTCTTTTACTGATGCTCCTGCATCAACTCCCTCGGGGTGAAGAGAAACTCGGTCCTGATGAGAAAACCTTGAGATATTCGTCATAAATAACATGATCAATTTTCTTCAACTCTTCCTCTGAAATCCAAGTGCTTTCAGTTGCTGGCTTCCCCAACCACTTGACGAGAAATCTACGATATTGACGTCTCCTTCATGAATGTGCTACCTTCATATCAAGAATGTCCTCAATCACCTCTCTAGGTTTCTTTGGAGTATTTTTCTCCATTTCTTCTCTACAGAGTATAGACAACCCTATATCATCATCAAAACCATCAAAGTCAGATAAATCAGCAACATTAAAGATGAGACTAATTTGAAAACCATCAGGTAACTCCACCATATAAGCACTAGAGCTTATTTTCTTCACAATTATGCATGGGCCAATCTTCCTTGAAGCTAGTTTATGGTATGCTCCTTTTGGAAAACTCTCTCTTTTGAGATGAACCATCACTTGATTACCTCCAGCAAATTCTTTGAAACGGCGATGCTGATTTGCTGCCTCTTTATACTGTTAATTGCTAGCTTCAATGGCAGCTCTTGCAGTCTTGCTTCATCATGTGTGCGACGAATATGATCTGCATATGATGCCCCATCTTTGCTAACTCTAGCCTCTTCAGGTAATGGAACTAGGTCTAAGACATGTTGAGGTTTGTGTCCATAAGCAGCCTCAAAAGTGGTCTTCTTGGTAGTGCGGTTGATAGAATTATTGTAAGCAAATTCAGTTTGTGGCAGAATTATGTCCCATGACTTCACATTTTCTTCTACCAGGCAACGCAATGAATTTCCAAGGCTTCTATTAACAACTTCAGTTTGGACTTTGGCCGTCCGTTTGTGCATGACATGTGCTAGAATATTGCGGCTGTGTTCCCAGCTGTCTCCACAAAATTCGCCAAAAATGTCTCATGAACTTCACATCTCTATCTGATACAATGGAACTAGGAACTCCATGTAAACGAACCACCTTTTTGAAAAATAAATCTGCCACATGAGATGCATCCGCAGTCCTAAAATATGGAATGAAATGCGCCATCTTATAGAAATGATCAACTACAACTAATATAGAGTCGATCCCTTGGATGTCTTTGGAAGCCCAAGCACAAAATTCATGCTAAGATGAACCCAAGGGGAAGAAGCTACAGGTAATGGAGTATAGAGGCCAGTATTTTGCGAAGTTCCCTTAGCATATTGGCAAATTCTGCACTTCTTAACCAGTCTGTCAACATCACGACTCATTCTTAGCCAATAATATCGTTTGGCTACCATAGTCAACGTTTTTTCCATTCCGAAATGTCCCCCTAGACCACCACTGTGCAACTCTATTGATTTGTTCTTGAAGAGATCCTCCAGGTATACACAATTGATTTCCACAGAACAAAAATCCATCATGCATGAGAAATGGATGAGGGGTTGTTGTTGAAGCTGAACACTGTAACTCCTTAATTATTTGATTGAAAAAAAGGATCATTCACATGCTGATCCGTTAGTGAATCAAAGCCAATCACTTATTTACTTGGCTATGTAAAATGGGCAATAAGTAAGATCTTCTGCCGAGTGCATCTGCCACCCTATTTGATTTGCCACTTCTGTGCTTAATAGAAAAATTAAATTGCTGAAGAAATGAGCTCCATGCTGCATGCCTTGGAAGTAGCTTCTTCTGGGAATTTAAATGTCTAAGTGCCTCATGATCTGTATAAACAATGAAATCCTGGTACAGTAGATAATGCTGCCAGTGTTGTAATTCATGAACTAAAGCATAATACTCAAGATCATAGGCTGAATAACGCTGTTTTTGTTCTGTGAGCGTCTCGCTGAAAAAGGCTACTGGTAACCCCTGTTCCCATGTGGGATGCATCACACTCAACAGAAACAGCTTGCTGAGATCTGGCAGAACAAGTACAGGAGCTTGTGTCATTGCTGTCTTAATTTGCTCAAAAGCTTTTTCTGCCTTTTCTGTCCACATAAACTCTGTTCCCTTGAGACAATCTGTGATAGGACTCATAATTGAACTGAAATTTTGAATAAATCGTCTATAAAAAGATTCTAGTCCATGGAAGCTACGCACTTCTCCAATTGGTTGGGGCGAAGGCCAATCAATTTCTGTCCACATAAATCTGTTCTCTCCCAAATTTTCTAAAAGCTATTGATGGAACCTTAACCTGGGTGGAAATATCTTTGTGGAATGCAACAAGTCATCTTTTCAAATATTTGTTCAATTGTGCAATTGCACTGTTAGGACTGGAAGCAATCTGGTGAAGAATATCATGTTGCCTGTCTTCACCTGCATGTTTTATGCATGTGATGTAAATTTTAATGACAGCCTTTTGCTCCCTGAATGATGTATTGTTAATGTTTGCCACATATAAAAACTTGAATTCATCTTTTTGGTGTGAATTATCCGTCGATTACCCTAAATGATGATGTATATGGGAATCATCAATTATGATCTTTGTTTTAAAGGTTTTATATACCTTTTTTGTTCTTTACAAATTATTATGGGTTCTATCATTAGGTATTCTATTATTTGGGTGAACTTAATGACTCATTGTCTTATGCCCTGGGAGCCGGTCCTCTTTTCGATGTGTCTGAGGGTTCAGATTATGTTCTTACTCTTCTTGGTAAGAATTATTTGCTCATCTTTCTGTTTGGAACAGTGTTGTTATTACGCTACAATTCTTCACTTTGTTTTCAATGAAATGAGAGTGGTCTGTTGACAGAAATTATTCATAAACAAGTTGCAATGTAGCCTTATTGAGATGCTGCCCATGCTTTAGAGGTTCTAACAGTTTATGTGTTGTTCTTTCACTCAGCTAAAGCAATTGATGAATATGCGAGTCTCAAGATTAAAGCATCTGAGACAAATGATGAATCAGCAGTGGTTGACCCTGGATTGGAAGCAATTGTTGAGAGAATGTCAGAATGCTTGATAAGTTAGTAAAATATCCTCTGTTACCAAACTTAGCAATGTGGTTTCTTTGCTGATATAATATTTCCTTTTCTCAGCCTTTTTTGCAGATGTATAGTAGATGGAAAGTATCAACAAGCTATGGGAATGGCTATTGAATGCAGATGGTTGGATAAGCTTGAGGAAGCAGTTATAAGGAGCGATAATGTTCATTCTACAATTAATTATTGCATCGATGTCTCTCATTCCTTTGTCAACCGAAGAGAATATCACCATGAGATGACCTCATTTAGCATATTCTAGTCATTATGTGTAGACATTTTTTCATATGCTAGCCTTTGAATAATGTATTTTCACCTTCTCGGAATAATTTCGTAAGTGTTTGGATAATGTTTGCCTGGGTTCTGTTTTGAATTCATCACTTCCTAATCTGGGTTTTATGTGCTCCACAGTGCCCCCCCACCCCCACAATACACAGTAACACAGACACACACTTATATAAAGAAAATATGGACTCTGATCTGTAATTCTCCTGCAGGTGCTTCGTCTTCTTGTCAAAGTATATCAGCAGCTGCCATCTCCTGATTATTTGAGCATTTGTCAGCGCCTAATGTTCTTAGATGAGCCCGAGGGCGTCTCCACTATATTGGAGAAACTCTTGCGATCAGAAAATGTGAACGATGCACCATTGGCATTTCAAATAGCCTTTGATCCTGTGGAGAATGAGCACCAAGCTTTCCTTTTGAAGGTGAGAGATCGTCTTCCCAGTCCTAAGTCTCAGCCTTCAGAGCCTGTGCCGTCGTCTGAGTCTGCTCAGCCAGATCCTACACAAAGTGGAACTGCTGTCGCATCAGAAGATGCTCAAATGACAGATAGAACTCAAGCAGATAGCACTGCAACAACTACCGATCCACGTGAAGCAATTTATGCTGAGAGATTAGCAAAAATAAGAGGAATTTTGTCTGGAGAGACTTCAATACAGCTAACACTGCAATTCCTATACAGTCATAACAAGTGAGGCTATATCCTAAAATGAATCTTAATATGATAAATCTAACTCAATTCACTTCATATTCTTAAGTAAAGTGGTCAAAAATGTGATGCATGTGTGATTTGTTGTCTGCTTACAGATCAGATCTCCTCATTCTTAAGACAAAAAACTGATAAAGCAATCTGTCGAGATGAAAAATAGTGTCTGCCATAGTGCAACTATATATGCTAATGCTATTATGCATGCTGGAACAACTGTCGATACATTCCTTAGGGAGAATCTGGTAAATATCTGTCTACTAAGTTAATAACTTTCTCATCTGTTCAACCTATTTTTAATTATCTTTAGCTAACACGTATCTTAATTGTCAGGATTGGTTGAGTAGGGCTACAAATTGGGCTAAATTTAGTGCAAAGGCAGGACTTGGGGTAATCCACAGAGGCCATCTGCAGCAACGAAGATCCCTCATGGCACCTTATTTGCCACAGGGCGGAGCTGGTGGTGGAGGAAGTCTATTCTCTGAAGGTGGAGCATTGTATGCTCTTGGTTTAATTCATGCGAACCACGGGGAGGGCATTAAACAATTTTTGCGTGAGAGCCTGTGTAGCACTAACGTTGAGGTCCATGCTTCCTTTAACAAACGAATTTATTCTTTTGTTAATCTGCTTCTCAATAAAAGGACCTGTAGCTAAATGCTGTGAGCTGTCGGGTGGTGCAGGTTATTCAGCATGGTGCCTGCCTAGGTCTTGGTTTGGTGGCCATGGGCACTGCTGATGATGACATTTTTGATGAGATAAAAAAATGTGTTGTACACTGATAGTGCTGTTGCTGGTGAAGCTGCCGGAATTACTATGGGTCTGTTGATGGTTGGAACTGCAAGTGAGAAGGCTGGCGAAATGCTTGCTTATGCACATGAAACCCAGCATGAGAAGATTATTAGGTAAATTGCATTTTGCGTCTGAAGCTGGGAGATGATTTTGTAGCTATCTTTACTTTTTTATCTCTCTATTTAATTTGGGTATGGCATGTTTATAGGGGTTTGGACTTTGGCCTTAGGGATAACACTGATGGTCTATGGAAGGGAGCTAGAAGCCGATACACTCATTGACCAAATGACTCAGGATCAAGACCCTATATTGCGTTATGGTGGCATGTATGCTTTGGCATTGGCATACAGAGGAACATCAAACAATAAGGCTATATGTCAGCTGCTGCACTTTGCTGTGTCATATGCCAGTGATGATGTCAGACGAACTGCTGTTCTTGCCCTTGGGTTTGTGTTGTATTCTGATCCTGAACAGGTTGGTGAAACTAGTCTTCCTTTATTCTGTTGATTTTTACGTGGCCTTTGCAAATCTCAGTGTCCATTGATTTTTAATGTTGTATTTACTTCTTGTAAATGCAGACTCCTCGAATTGTTTCTCTGTTATCTGAGTCCTACAATCCACATGTAGAGGTGTCAAAACGGGCCGGGCTCGCAAAAAAAATCGGCCCAACTCAGCTCGTTTTATTTTTTAATATGGGCTGGGCTGGACCGGCTCACTTGAAACCCGTCTCGAGCTGAAATTTTGCAACCCGGGATCAGCTCGGCCCGCGAACCGTGAAGGACCGTGGGCTAGCCCAGCTCGCGGGCTAGCCGCCTAGCCCGCAATATTTTTTTTATTTAAATTATAAATTATAAGTTTTAAAAATTTAAGAATTTATAATTTTTAAATTACAAATTACAAATTATTAATTTTAAAAAATTATTAATTTATAATTTATTACTTTAGAAATGTATAAATCAATAATTAAGAAATTTTAATTTTTAAATTAAAAATTTGAGAAAGGTGAAGACCATATTGCCTCAATTGAAGAAGACGATGAAGAATGGCTTGAAACCGCATCCACCATCGCATCTCAATCCGAGAGTGATTTAGATTACTTGAGTGAACAACCGGTTTATCATTTGACATGTTTAGATGATTAGATATTACAAAGTTGTTTTTTTTATTTTTTTATTATTATGTACTTTCATTTAGAGATTTGGTCAAATCCATCTCTATGTAATTATTTTTTATAAATTAATGACGGGTAGAAGGGTCCATACCAAACCCCTCACCACTTTATTTGGTGGTATTTTTTGAAAAATATAATTGATAAAAAAAAATTAATATAAGTATAAATTTCTAAGTTTTTATAAAAATTTAAGTGTTGTAAAATATTAAAAATCACATAAATATAAATTATTAAGTCTTTTAAAAAAGTATAAGTGTTGAAAAAAATATTAATAATCACATAAATATAAAAACTTCAAAATTTTAAATTTATTTTCAAAAAAAAAAAAAAAAAAAAGAAACTTGTGGGCCAACCCGCGAGACGGCTCTCTAGCCGGACCGCGAGCCGGACTGCCTAGCTCGGCTCATATATAAACCGGTTCACCTATATAGTGGGTTGGTTTTGAGTCGAGCCGGACTTTTTAATTTTCAGCCCGTCACAATCCGGACCTTGAACGGCCCGCGAGCCGGCACGGCTCGGCCTGGGACCGCCATTAACCTGTTTGTTAAACGAGCCGGACTGGCTCGGCCCAGCTCATTTGACACCTCTATCCACATGTTCATTATGGCACGCGCAGGCAGTTGGAATTTCATGTGCAGGTACTGGTCTTAGCGAGGCCATATTATTACTGGAGCCTTTGACTTCAGATGTTGTAGACTTTGTTCGTCAAGGTGCTTAATTGCAATGGCGATGGTGATGGTCCAGATCAGTGAAGCTAGTGATTCTCGTGTTGGTGCTTTTCAGGTATTGTATCTAATTGAAATGTTCACTTAATTTATGCTTCGTTACCCTTAAGCTTGCCTTTTTTCAAAAAAAAAATACTCAGGCGACAATTGGAAAAAATTATCCTCGATAAGCATGAAGACACAGTGAGCAAGATGGGTGCTATTTTAGCTTCTGGAATTCTAGATGCTGGTGGGCTGAATGTGACGATCAAGTTACTTTCAAAGACGACATGATAAAATTACTGCAGTTGTTGGTCTTGATGTGTTCAGTCAGTTTTGGTACTGGTACCCACTTACATATTTCATTAGTTTGGCATTTTCACCAACTGCATTTATTGGTTTGAACCATGGCCTGAAAGTGTCAAAGTTTGAGCTCCTATCACATGCAAAGCCATCATTGTTTGAATACCCTAAGCCTACTACTGTACCTACCACTACTTCAGCTGTTAAACTACCTACAGCGGTTTTATCAACATCAGCAAGAGCCAAGGCTAGGCTTACTAAGAAAGAGGCTGAGAAGCAACCCGAGAAGGCAGAGACAAGTTCTGTAAAGGGTAAAACTAGTGACAAGGATGGGGATTCCATGCAGGTTGATATTGCTTCTGGTTTATGCCCCTTCGCTTTATTTATTAATTTTTAATATTATTTCTATTATTATTGTTTTTTCTTTCTTTGCTATTCAAATAGTATTAACTGTCACAATTTGCTGATTTTGGTTTTCAATTTTTCCTGTTGTCAGGTTGATAACGCTGCAGAGAAGAAAGCTGAACCTGAGCCGTCATTTGAAATTTTGACGAACCCTGCCACGGTGGTTCCTGCCCAAGAAAAATTTATCAAATTTCTCGAGGCAAGCATATATGTGCCAGTTAAGCCAGCACCCGCAGGATTTGTGCTGTTGAGAGATCTGCGTCCAAACGAAGCTGAAGAATTGTCTCACGGATACACCCGCATCAACAACTTCAAATGCTGGTGGATCAGCCACTGGACAGCAGGGTTCTGCCTCAGCAATGGGTGTTGATGAAGAGCCTGCACACCCACAACCATTTGGATACACATCGTGATTCGTTGTTAGGAGAGAAAATTGTTTCCGTTATCTTCTATGCGAAGTTTGGATGGAGAAGCTTTTGGTAGATTCCAAGCTGGGAAGAAAATATTTAATCAATGACCAGTCTTGTGCAAGATGTTCAAGTGGCAGCCAATGTAAATCTCAGCCCGTCGACTCAACTCTTTCTCTGCCCTGCTTCTCCAGTTTCGCACTAGGGATGGCAGTGGGCTGGGTTAGGCTCGCCCCATACCCCACCCACCCCACCCCACTCCACTCCACTCCACCTTGTCCCGTCGGGCCAACCCAAAAAGAATTAGTGGAATAAGTTAATGAAAGTATTAAATCAGAACCACTTGACAGCAATTAAAATTCAAATTTCAGGTATAAAAATGAAAAATTCATGCAAATAAGATAAGATTATAGAAGCAAAATAGGAGATAAAAATAGAATTAAAGTAATAATTAGTGCAACATCCAAATTTCTATATATTGTGAGTGAGATAGTAAATTGAAACAATTTTTTTTTATATTTTTAAGTTCAACAAGTTTTTACTATATAGTTTTAATCCTCTTCTAAATTGACTCATCCAACATTCTTCAACATCTTCCTATTCATTGAGCATAATTGGACATTATTTTTAATTAGAAAAATATAAAATAAATTATATTATTATTATTATTATATGGACGGGGTGGCAGGGCAGATTTGGGGCGGGGTTGGTAAACCATATGTCTTGCCCCAAGTACTTTTGAGTTAGGAAAAATTTTGCTCCATATCCCGTTAAGTCGTTCCAAACTCGTCTCATTCGGGATGGGTTGAGCTCGGGTTGGGGTTTTGCTCCGCCCTATTGTCATCTCTATTTCGCGCTTGTGTTTTTACAATAGGTTATCTACATTGTAAGAAGGGAGTAAATTGACAGCAAGACTTGTACTTTTATCTTTCAAGGTTGCATAAATTGGAAACTCAAATTATCAGGTGAATTGTAGTTGAGCTTGACTTCATATTATTGTTTAAAAAATCCGACAGGATAGGTTGGTGAATCGGTTCGATTTTCTTAAAAAAAAAAATGTTATATTTTGTAAAAATCGCTCAGATCGGTTGGTCCGATCAATGAATCGGACTAATTTTTTCATTTAATTTTTAATAAAATTATTTTTTTTAAAATTTTTTGGTCTAAGTACAAAGTTTTATGGTTAAGGTACACTTCACAAGCTATTTAAAAGTAAAAAAATAAATATAAAAAAATCTTAGTTTAAAGTTTAGAATTAACTTACAAATTCTCAACTTTAAACTTTAGATTTGATATATTTAAATTGTTATGATCATTTATAATATAAATTATGAAATTTGAATTGTAATGTTAGACAATATCATTGAAACTCTTTATATTTTATATTTTGGTATTTTTATTAATTTTTAAGTAATGTAATATAAATATATATATATATATATTTTGTAATTATGATGTCATGGTTTAATTGCGGTTCAATTACGGTCCGACCAATGATTGAACCACTGAACTGTGAATCGGTAAATTTTTTGGTTCAATGAACAGTTAGATTTTTTGAACATTGCTTCAAATAGCCTTGCTGGAGATATCCGGTTTGCTTAGCTTTTTATCCTTCGAATTTTCTGGTCTTTGGTTGGCTGTCAATTCAAATCGCTTTTGGCAATTCAATTGATCTTCCACACTATCTGGTTAACTATGTTATGGAACTCAACTTTTGCGTTTCTTATTTTTGTTGCCGACACCCAAAACAGGAAAAAGGAAGGCAGATCAGCCAAGTTACTATTCTTCTTCCCAATCCACTTAGCTAACTAGGGGCGGATCAGTAGATTATAAAGTTGACCGAACTGAAAATTGAACAATCAGAATTTGTTCCTTCTCAATGTGGTTTGTCTAGTGAAAATTAGTTTCGTAAGTTATTATGTGCAATTGGATGAATCAAAACTAACCAGATTGTACTACTTTAATTTAAAAGTAATTTTAAAATAATTAAAAT
The DNA here is from genome assembly GCA_018894105.1 of Jacaranda mimosifolia. Lineage (NCBI taxonomy): Eukaryota > Viridiplantae > Streptophyta > Magnoliopsida > Lamiales > Bignoniaceae > Jacaranda > Jacaranda mimosifolia. Next base: position 14,061,620 of record CM032132.1, on the reverse strand, counting down.
TAAAATTTTGAAGTTAATTTTTCTGTGAGGTGGGGATATTATATACTTGTTAATTTAAAATTAAATTTTTTTGTTGTATTGTGAATTTTGTGAAGTGGAATTTATTAAATTGATGGGAATTCGTCAATTGAGGTGAAACTTTTTTAAGTAATTCACTTTAGCAAAATTGAGCCAAATCAAATCAAATAAGAATTGGTTTTATTGATTAAGTTCTAATTATTTTTAAAAAAATAATTAACCGATTAATCGAATCATAGTGACCATTTTCAAATAATGCATTTTTGTCATCTTAAATGGTTACAATTTGGTTGTTTACACACACACACACACACACACACATATATATATACGCGTGCTAGGAGCTCATTATGATCGAATATCTAACCTCACACTACATATGAAATTATAATTGTATTGATTGTTTATTCAAATGGATGACAATATTGAGATAAATTAATTTAAAATGACTAATACACTTTTTAGTTAAAAAAGAAGAAATAGAAATAAATATTTGTTGTGCAGTTATGAATGATGTACAGAAAATCCCAGGCAAACCTTCCACATGAGTAATGAAACTACTACTATTTCAAATCGTAATTGTTAGACTACAAATAATTATAAAGAACATTGAACACCTCTTTTATAGGTATTGTTATTTGCACTTCAAAATTTATTATTTGCACTCCAAGTGATTCTAAGTATAGAGGAATTAGCTATGATATCCCTTTATTTTCAAGATGTCATTTAATTTAAATTACTGGACAATTATGCCCTTAGTGTATTATTCATCATCATATTAAATATAATCTTGATTCATTCCTAGTCTTGATCCATTCTATGTCAAACTTGATAAAACACATAAAAATAAATAAATTATCCCATCTCTAAATTCAATCATCTCACTGAAGATATGATTATGAATTTCAATAGAAAAATAATAGTACCACTACAAAATAGTATATTTCACACTCCAAATGTGGGTCATGCTTTACTTCATAAAGACTGTTGTGTAAAGTTATTTCAATAAAAAAAATAAAAAAAAGAAAGAAAAGAGTATTGTACCTTATTATTTAGACTTGGCAAAAAATCACTATACCCGCAGGTACCCAAAAAAGGCGGATAACATGCCTCATTTTCTCCTGCAATAAAATGCAGGTAATTTTACTCACCACATAATTATCTATCATATTTTTACCCAACCCACGGGTAACTCATGAATAACCATATATATATATATATATGTATTAAATCTTTCTCTAATTCTCACAAATAATTTGGAAGGTATAATACATTTTTCTATGATAACAACAATGTTTAAGTCATATTTAAATTTTCAGTTTAAAAAACTTTTGACATATAATGGGATTTAAATTTGAACTTCGACATGTAATATAACTTAAAATTGATAGATGTTTAAACACTTAAGTTGTAATTTTTAAACTAAAATACTTGACATACTTTAAGTACTTGTCCCATGTAATATTTAAAACTTGTAGCCTCTTTTATTAGTTTTATTTAGGCAATATTTGAATAATATTATGTAAATTAAAAAATACATATTAATTTACCATCAAGTATAAAAAAATAAAAATACTGGTACTTGTGGGTTACCGATTATCCATGACTATGGATAATGGGTCCACTATCTTGTATTCAATAAAAAATGGATAATTTTACCTATGGGTAAATTTACCCAACCCGTCACTATCCATTCTTGTGTTATTCACGGGTACCCATTTGCCAAGTTTATTGTTATTTTATATTAAGTTAGACAAGTTGAGGTAGAATATTTTCATGAGGAACAAAGTTAAAAGTCATCATAATTATTTTATTAAAGGATATATTTGTCTTACAAATTAATATAAATGGATTGAAAAATAAGTGGATATTTTGGTCAATAACCCAACACAAAAAATTAGAATGGAGTCCGAATAATAAATTTTGGAGTATAAATAACAATACCCCTATTTTATTAGTTAGAATAAGTGGAAGCATCATCCCTCATTCCTTATGATGTTATAGTTCCAAATAAAAAATTTAAACTGTCTTACTGGTAGTGCGGCTGTAAGTTCTTTAAATTTACGGTGTGCCATACAATCAATTTATATGGTGGTGGCATTTGATGCTTGGCGCCGCAGCCAACATCTATTTAGAGGCATCGACCACATTGGTGAGGAACAAGCTATTCAAAGACAAATAAAAACTTTCTGTTTCAAGAACACAATGCTGAGTACGTTGTAATAAAGGCATTATCATATTCAATGAGCTAGACAACTACATCTACACTAAAACGATCGCATTCAATGCTTGTAGAAGAACAAAAGTTTGTCAATCTCTGCTCAAAGAAATCAAAAGACAATCTCTGATAAGCTTTTTGAGGCTTACATTGCCCTAAAAAAATCTTGAATTTTATAATAATGGAATTCCAGTTGTAGCTACTAAAATATTCTCTACACTAAATATTGAACAACATAGTTTTTTTTTTTTAAAAAAAAAAAATACCATGGCAACAGGTAGTAGAGTTCACTTTTCTTGTTTTTTCGAGTATGTTCAAATAAGAGAGATATATTTTGATGCACTTGGCTTTTAAGGAATAATGAAAGACAAATATTAAATAGCATTGAGGTTCTTGAGGATAAAATGATAAGTTTAATTAGTTCCTCCCATCAAAAAAATTGCTGGATTTTTCTATCACAACCCACATGAATGTGGCTGATAGTACATCATCTTCATCATTCAACAGTGATGGGTTAAAAAATTAGTACCGGGCTAACATAAAGTGAAGTATGCAAGTGACGACAATGGATTCGGGCCTTCATCCACCTCCATCTAGGGCAGTTAATGGATTAAATTTTAATCCAAATTTGATCTGAATTCAATTCGAATTTTATAATTTTTATTCGATTAAAATATCCAATTAATCATATCCAATTATAAATATTTATAATCCAAGATAAGTGGATCGGATATGAAATTAAACAATCCAATTCATTAAAAATTCGAATCCGAACTTCAATAATTTTTATTAAATTGATGCTATTTTATATAATATTAATAAAGATTTTAAAATAAAGTCCATATATTATATTGACCTAATATTTATATTAACGTCTATATTATTCTATTAATATTGAGTCTTTCATCTAAAAAGAGGGATATTGATAAAATGTCAAATATAATAATGTACAATAGTTCATCTATATATTAATATAATGTGAAATAGGGGTTTATCATTCAAATATTTAATTTTTGGACTAATATATTATAAATAATTATTAAAAATTCAATTATGACGTAAATTTACTTTATAAATACAATATTTTTATACAATTCAAAAAGAAAAAAGAAAAGAAAAAATATTAAATCGGGTCGAATTTTTTTATCGAATTTCAGATATCCATCAAATTCAGATATAATACTAACTAATAAAGATCCTATATGATATCGGGTTGGATTCGAATATAAATTTTGATAATTGGATTCGAATTCGAATATGGTAGATCCGATCTAAATTCGACCAATTGACAGCCTTACCTCCATCATTGAAAGGAAGCAAGCCTTAATTTTTCTTTTGATTGGAAGAATAGAATTGTCAAGTAATTGAGATATTTAATTATCTGTACTGCTTCATGTTTTAATAATGTTTAATTGTGTTTATTCTTATTAGGTTTTAGCGAGAATATTTATTTTTTTAAAAATATTAATCTTATCTTTTTAGATCATACGGAAGAAATAGAAAGGGTAAATTGTATTTTTGGTCCTATAAGTTAGACTCATTTGAATTTTGATCCCATTCTTTATGCCTTGCGCACATTGCACCCCATAAGTGCAATTTTTTCGCAATTTCAGGACTCAAAAGGGCTTTTCGTCCAATAATTAACAGAGCAGTCACGTGCCACTCACGTGACCGTTAAATTGTTGCTTTTTTGGTCCCATAAGTTATGCCCGTTTGCATTTTTGGTCCCAACGATAGCTCCAATAAATTTTTGCAGAAGAAGAAAGAAAAATAGCTGGGCAAAATTACAAAATTCGTCCTGTAACTTTACATCATTTGGCTTTTTGTCCTATAAATTGCATAATATCAATTCTTGTCTTATAAGTATTAAAAAATTATCATTTTTCGTCCTTTTTTTGCCAGAGCCATCGAAACTCGCCGGAAAATGTGACGTGGCACACCGGGCATGTGGACATTACTTGTTTCTGCCACATTGGCAGCTGACATGGCAAGCAAAATTACAAAATTTGTCCTGTAACTTTACCTCATTTGATTTTTCGTCCTATAAATTGCATAATATTAATTTTAGTCCTACAAGTATTAAAAAATTATCATTTTTCATCCTTTTTTCGCTGGAGCTAACGAAACTCGCCGGAAAATGTGACGGGGCACACCGGGCGTGTGGACATTTCTTGTTTCTACCTCGTTGGACTGCCTAGTAGGCATTTTTTGTCTTTTTCTTGCTTACTTGGCATCATGCATGTCTTTTTTTTTTTTTTTTTAAATTTCGAATATATTATATAATTTATATCTACACACACATATATATACACATCTATTTATATATTACATATTATCATTTTCCCTCCAAAACACAATTTTTTTTCCTTGAATATCCTTCATTATCCCCAAAACTTTCCCATTTTTTAATATATACATACATATATTATATATACACAATATATATTTTATTATTATTATTATAACAATAAAAAAATTACTCAATTTCATTTTCACCCCAAAAATCTAACAAAAAAGCGTTATTTGACTGTTATAGTAAAAACATTTCTCCCCCGAAACATAAACAAAGATATCAAAAATCTTCAGAATCAATTTTTAACTATTTTCCAAAACATAACAAAAAATTAATCACATTCCCCAACACAATTTTCATATTCTCCAATAATTTATTCTCTCAAAACACATAATAAAATCACACAAAAAATATAACCAAACATTCCCCTAATTTGCCATTAAATTTAGTTATATTTTGAAAAATAGTTAAAAATTGATTCTGGAGAATTTTTGTATGTTTGTTTATATTTCGGGGGAGAAATTTTTTTTACTGTAGTAGTCAAATCAATGCTTTTTTGTTAAATTTTTGGGGTGAAAATGAAATTGAGTGATTTTTTTATTGCAATAATAATAATAATAATAATAATAATAATAATAATAATAATAATAATAATAATATATATATCATGTATATATAATATATGTATGTATATATTAAAAAATGGGAAAGTTTTGGGGATAATGAAGGATATCCAAGGAAAAAAAATTGTGTTTTGGAGGGGGAAATGATGATATGTAATATATAAATATATATATATAGATGTCTATATATATGTGTGTGTATATATAAATTATATAATGTATTTGAAATTTAAAAAAAGAAAAGAAAAGACATGTATGCTGCCAACTAAGCAAGAAAAAGACAAAAAATCCCTACTAGGCAGTCCAACAAGGCATAAACAAGAAATGTCCACACGCCCGGTGTGCCATGTCACATCGCTGCTCCGGAGAAAAAAGGACGAAAAATGATAATTTTTTAATACTTATAAGACTAGAATTGATATTATGCAATTTATAGGACGGAAACCAAATGAGGTAAAGTTACCACTACAAAAAAAGGGGGGGCTTTAGTGACCGAATTTTCGGTCACTAATTAGCGACTGCTCAGTGACCGATTTAAAAATAATTTTTTTTTAAAAAAATAGTGACCACTTAGTGACCAATTAATGGCCACATTAGTGACCCCCTTGCTTCAGTCACTAATTAGTGACAGAATTTAATTTCGGTCACTTTAAATTTTTATCGGTCACTAATTTTAGTGACCACTAATTAGGGTCACTAAAATATAATATATAACAAAAATATTAAGTACATAAATATTCATTTTAAAGTCATACATTAAACTAGTGAATATTTAAATATTGAAATTAAAGTGTTTAAAAATTTTACCATTTAAAATATAAATTATTATGACTAAATAAAAGTTTAAAGTTTAAATATAAAATAAGTATTATATAAAATATTAAAAGAAAAGAAAAACAAAGTAAAAGTAGTAAAACCTAACTTGTCCATTCAAACTTACCTGCCCATCAGCTGCCTTGCCTGCTCTCTCACCACAGCCCTTGGTAAATTTTTTTTATTTTTTATTTTTTTCATTTCTTCTAAATTTGCCGGCAAACCTCTGCTGCCCGGCTGTCTCCACAGGTAGGCTGGGAGGCCAGCAGCCCTCATCACCAACAGAGCATGGATCTACTGCTGCTCTGCTGGTTTCGACGGGGAGGCCAGCTCCCCGTCGAGACCAGCAGCTGGCCTCCCTGTCGAAACCAGCAGATCCACTGCTCTGCTGGTCTCGACGGGGAGGCCAACAATTGAGACCAGCAGAGCAGCGGATCTGCTGCCTCTGCTGGTCTCGATGGGGAGGCCAGCAGCAGTTGGCCTTGGTTGGTGGCACCCACTTCCTGCGGGGAGCCACCTACATTTTGTTATTATTATTATTATTTTTAATTTGGTTAGAATTTTTTTATAGTTATATAATATTTTCATTTAATTGTGCAGGTGTGGAGACTAGATTTTTGTGTATTTGTGGCATTGAAAAAGGTAATGATTTTAGTGTGAAGTTATAATTATATAAATTGTAATTTTGAATAACTTATTAGTTAACACTTTAAGTTAAATTGTATGAATTGTGTTTTTTAATTATCTATTGATCAATACTTGAATATGTTGATTTTTTTTTATTGTTCAATTTTTGAGAAACAAAGTGAGGAATTATGTATATGTTCAAGATTTTTCTCCCACAAGAGATTTGATATTTTGATTTTGTTTATTTGGAATTTTTGTATGTATTTAAGATTGTTATCTCTATTGTAGCATGTTTATTTGATTGTTTAATGTTGTGTTTTTTGCAAGATTATATTATGCCATATATTTAATTGTTATTTTAATAAAATTGTATAATTTTTTTTTATTAGTAAAAATATGTATTGTATTATAGGTTAATTAGTTGTTAGGAGAGTCATGACTTAAAAGAAGAGTGAAACAAAAGGGGTTTTGAGGGGAAGAATGTGATGATTATGATATCTTGTGAGGTGGGCTCTAAGCATGGATATCCCATACGGTTTTTATATGAATTTTAATAAAATTGTATAACTTTTTTTATTAGTAAAAATATGTATTTTAATAAAATTGTATAACCTTTTTATTTTATTTTATTATTAATAGCTTTTTTCAGTATAGGTTATCTTTTAGTAAAAGTATGTACATATTATAAAATATGTATGTCTTCCTTTTACTTGAAAATAAATTATCCTATATCATTAAGATTTGTCAACTTTTAAAATATTGCTAATTTGTGGAGTATTGTGTAGTTAAAGCATATTATTTGGAAATGTTGGATTAAATAGTATTGTTGAATGTGAAGGTACACGTGGTTTAACAACTTGTCAAGATACTCCTTCTGAATTATTCGAACTGTAAGTTTGTCCTGTGCAAAATTTCTATCAATGACATAATTGATAACATGAAATCTAAAGATATAGTTATTGTTTTAATGCACATGTCTTTTGTTTGTAGCTGACACAAGTGGCTTTAGTGGCATCCTTAGCAATATTACATTTGGTATTTTACTAATCAAGGTGACTAATGTTTCTTCTTTCTCATAGTTATGTTATTATCTCTAGTTGTCTTATTTAATTTGTTTAATAGTTGGATTTTTTTCTTGGATTAAGTTGAGTGTTTTTTGGTAATCATTTGGCAATTGTTTGGATTTATAGGAACTTTTATTTTAAGGGTGAAGATACTATATTGGTGTAGTTATAGGATATAGAAGAAGTGAATTTAGTTATTTTTATAAATTATTGATTTTGAGTTTTATTTAGTTTTGTGCTTTTAGTAAAAGTTGATGAAATCCAATATTATTAGTGCATCCTATGCTCTTTCTAAAGTGTACTACTCCTGTTAGACGTTCTTTTGTTGTTGTAGATGTTATGTCTTGTAGAATATGATTCACTTAAAGAAGTTAGAGATTTTGAAAGAGGAATGATATATATGGTTGATTCTTTCAAATAATTGGACATTTAAAAGAAATATGACATATATATAGTTGATTCATTATTACCAATAATTATTATACCAAGTTCATGTTACTTAATGATTTCTTTTCAAAATAAAGAAAGGTGACAACCTTTATACAACATCAATGTGAAAATGCTACATGACTCTACCAAAGGATATAAAAAATGCTGCATTAATTGCTTCTTTTATTTTCTCTGATCCCCACTGTAATAGTTAGAGCAAGTTTGGTTGCAAGTAATGGTGATAATTTGTGTAGGAGGAGTATGGAGCATATACAAGTAATCTTGACAGTAACTCAACTCCAGAAAGCTCATTTGATGCACAAAAATGGATTGAGATTAGTGGCGGTGCTATAAAGGGTAGGGTGTATGGTTATGGGAATACATTTCATTGTCGTGATATTGTCGCTACTGGGACCTCCTCAAGATCAGTCAACAACCATGTTACACATGACTATTTGCAAGAAACAATTACAAAAGTTGTTGATGAACATTTGGCTAAGGAAAGGGAGGCAGCTGCTAAGGAGAGGGAAGCGGCTGCAAATAGGGAAGCAATTTTTATGAAAATAATTGAAGATGCAAAGGCGAGGGAGCAAGCTTTAATGGCAACATTAACAACATGCATGGAAAAGTTGAATGCAGTGCATGGTGGTGGTTCGAATGACAATAACGGAGGTCACAATGAGAGTTAGTTTATTGGTTATTTGCCTATTTTTGTGCTATGTACTGTTGTTGATATTGAAACTTATGTTTGGATGGCTTGGTTTAAACATATGATTTTGGATTATGGTTGTATGAATTGTTATTTTTATGCTTATGCATTGGTGTTATGGATTATACTTTTAGAGTTATAAATTGATGATGGGATATGATTGTGAAATATTCATAATATATTGTTTTGAAATGATATTTAAATTAATAAAATAAATTATTTTTGGTGCAAATAAAATTTTGTGACCGAATTTCGGTCACTAATTAGTGACCGATTAGTAATCAGTCATTAATTAGTGACCCAATCTTGATATGTTGTGACAATATTTCGGTCACTAATTAGTAACTGAATCTTGATATGTTGTGACCGAATTTTGGTCACTAATTAGTGACCGACTATTTTGTGATCGAATTTCGGTCACTAATTAGTGACCAAATCTTGATATTTTGTGACCGAATTTCGGTTACTAATTAGTGACCGATTAGTAATCAGTCACTAATTTGTCACTAATTAGTGACCCAATTGTGACCGCCTGATGGATTGCCTTGGAAAAAATTAGAGACCGATAGGCGGTCACTAATTAGTGACCGATTGTAGTTTTGGTCACTAATTTAAATTAGTGACGAGGGTTTTAGTGACTGCGCATTTTGGTCACTAATTACATCAGTGATCGATTTTTGTTGAATTAGTGACCGATTTTTCAGTCACTAAAAGTCTATTTTTCAGTATAGATACATGATGAATTTTGTAATTTTGCCTGCCATGTCAGCTACCAATGAGGCAGAAACAAGTAATGTCCACATGCCCAATATGCCACGTCACATTTTCCGGCGAGTTTCGCTAGTTCCAGCGAAAAAAGGATGAAAAATGATAATTTTTTAATACTTACAGGATTAGAATTGATATTATGTAATTTATAGGACGAAAAACCAAATGAGGTAAAGTTACAGGACGAATTTTGTAATTTTGCCAAAATAGCTGCAAGTGAAGATGCTATTTATTTTTGTGGCACACCATCTTCATTGAAAACCCCATGGACAAAAGAAAATCCACATAGGAGGTTTCGTAGTTGTGCTTCCATGAATAATAGATGTGGTTTCTTTGTTTGGAAAGACCCTCAAATGTGTGAAAAAACAAAACAAGTGATACTTGGGTTGTTTAGGATGTTGAATGTAATAAAGAAAAGTTGTTAAAACTTCAAAAAATTATTGGAGCTCTCGTTGGGACCAAGAATACAAACGGGCATAACTTATGGGACCAAAAAAGCAACAATTTAATGGCCACATGAGTGGCATGTGACTGCTCCGTTAATTATTGGACAGAAAGCCGTCGTGGTCCTTAAATTGCCAAAAAAAAAATGCACTTATGGGATGCAATGTGCGAAAATCATAAAAAATGGGATCAAAATCCAAATGAGTCTAACTTATGGGACCAAAAATACAATTTACCCAAATAAAAATAATAAAAGCCCATAGATTACTACTGGGCCAGGTCTGGACTCACTGTTATGGGCCATTTGTGGTCGGGTAGAACCAAGCCTGCAACCCTTTTGTGCCAAATCTAGGCTGTCAACGGGTCAGATTGGGATCAGATTTGTCATGTTCGAATTCGAATTCAATTATCAAAATTCATATCTGAATCCGACTCAAAATTCTATTGGATCTTTGTTAGTCAGTACTATTTCCGAATCTGATGGATATTTGAAATCCAAATAAAATTTTTTGACCCTGATTTGTTTTTTTCTTTTTATAAAAATATTGTATTAAAAAAGTAAATATATGTCATATTTGAATTTTTAATATTTTTTTTTATTATATATTAGTCTAAAAGTTAAATATTTGAATACTAAATTCCTATTTTACATTATATTAATGCATATATGAACTATTATATGTTATTATATTTGACATTTTATCAATATTCCTATTATTTTTTAGGTTAAAGACTCAATATTAATAGTGTAATATGTATATTAATATAGATATTAGGTCAATATAATATATATAGATTTTATTTTCAAATATTCATTAATATTATATATAAGAGTATTAATTTAATAAAAAAAATATTAAAGTTCGAATTTGGATCTTTAATGGATTGAATTGTTTAATTCCATATTCGATCCACTTATTTTGGATTACGAATATTTATAATCGAATATGATCCATTAGATATTTTAATTGGATAAAAATCTTAAAATTCGGATTGGATGCAAATCGGATTCAGATTAAAATCCTATCCGTTAATAACCCTAGCCAAATCTTTCCAGTGGTAATGTATGGGCTTGTTTTGCTACAACTTGAAGCATTTTGCCAAAATATTATGGCAAAATGATTTTTGGAAAGTGGGGTTGGAGAATATAATAGTTGTTTATTTGTATTTTGGGTAAGGTACAAAATATTTTGGGAAAAATTATTTGTTTGGTTATATTTTGGGATGGGACAAGATTTCACATCAATAACTTTTGTAATGGATTTTTGAGGTGAGATAGATATTTTAAAATTATATATATATGTGTGTGTGTGTGTGTGTGTATAGATTAAATGTGTGGTAGTATGTGTATATATTTGTAATATGAAAGGGACAATCTATGACAAGTGGCATAGCGTTGGGAGATGTAATGGAGAGTGAATAGTAAGGGTTTCTGGGAAATGAATTTTATGTTTGGGAGTGGGGTTGGGGAATGTGTATTGTTTATTTATTTAAATTTTGAGAGTTAGGAAATGTATTGAGAATTTGCAACCAAACAAAACTTATGTTTTTTGAACACCATGGAGTCTATCGTGAAATTCAAATTTGAACGTTTTGAGCATTAATTTTTTGAGTGGCTTTGACATATATCAAATATAGTCATGATAGAAGTTCTTTTATCAATTCGCTTAGAATGCTACATGATGATAATTCTGTAGCTTTCCTCTATACATATTTTGAACCAAAATTTAAAATTTAAAGGAATTTATTAGACCACATATTTTAATTATAACAATCGATAGACTATACACTCAATTCCATTAATCTAGTAGTATAATTCTTGAACATAAAGTGTAAGATTGAGGGCTTGAATCTAATTAACTTCTATGGCAAATGTATATAAATAAAACAAGAAATTTGGCAATCACGCTTAAATGTAATGTTACAATAATCAACCCTCCCATATTTCTTTATTCACCTAAAATAATTGGTATTCTTGAATATTGTGTGTGTGTATATATATATATATGTGTGTGTGTGTGTGTGTGTGTGTGTGTGTGTGTGTGTGTGTGTGTGTTGATTCATATAGATACATGAATGAAGCAAAATGGGATGTATCCAGATTAAAAGTACGTTGATTTTTCAAGATTCAAAGTTGAAAAGGGTTTTCAATCTTGAGCGTTCAATCAATTACAGCAGTCATGGAAAAGAAGGTGGTGGTGGTAACCTGTGATACACATTAATGAAGGGAGGTGAAAAAAGTGTAACAAGCTAGTTGATTTAATTTGTGTGTGAGGTGGAAATTAATCCACAGGCTCCTCTCCAATCCCTCCACATGTGTCATGCATATATAAAGTCAAGCCCAGCTCCCACAGGCAACCAAGATCAGGGTCAGGGTCAGGGTCAGGGTCAGGGTCAGGATCAAGATCCATTTCTTACAGATAAACATCATCCCTCTTCACCTTCACCTTCACCTTCACTTTCACCATATATTTCCAGACGATATAGTATATTGTCTGTGTTTTCCATACAAACATAACTAAGAATTACTGATTTCCAATTTTCACTTGTGTTTTTCTAGCTACTTAATTTCTTTCCAAGGTTAGTAGGGCCGGTACTGATCTGCCCATATTTGTCCTTATTTCTCTTGTTGTTTACATGCATAATTAATTAGTTTTGTCATTATTTGATATGTCAAACCAATCATTTTTATGATGAATTGAACTTCTATGATCTTCTCTTGAAATTTGACAGAATTTGTCTACCTCATAATGCCTTTGATCAGGTGGGGTGGACCCTTTGCTGTGAAAAAATTGTCGAGGATTTTCTTTGCAGGAACTGAGCCCACTTAGGGTTTTGCAGTACAAGACAGTGCTTAGAGCAATATATAATGGAGAAAGAAGCAAACTATGCGGTATGCATAACACACACACACACACACATGTATGTATAGGCTCCAAGAGCCTAATTATATATATCTTTAATTTCCAGACATTTTGTGTTTGTAATTACATCATATATGTCTTTTCATGGCCATGTTGTCTTACTTTGAACCTAATATATTTTCAAGGGAAATTTTCCGGGACTTGATTATAATTCCCTTGAGGTCCACAACATCCATCATCAGCAAGAGCTAATTAAGCCTCATATCGGAGAAACATCTGCTGATAATGGCAACAAACAAATGGTGGATTACATGCTAAATAATCCTCCACCACCACCACCGCCTTTGTCCGCGTCCAACTTTTGCACTTCAAATTCATTTGACAAGTTGAGTTTTGCAGATGTGATGCAGTTTGCAGACTTTGGCCCCAAGTTAGCCTTAAATCAAACCAAAAGTACTGCTGAGGAAGAATCCGGGATTGATCCCGTTTACTTCCTCAAGTTCCCAGTTTTGAATGACCATCACAAGTTTCAAACGGATGATCATAATAATCATCTGTCCCTAATGGCTTCTGATCAACTACCTCTAGGATCAGACAATCAAGAAACTAGGGATCATGATAAAAGAGTGCACGTGGGAGGAGGTGATCATGAGATCACTAGGCCTGACCCGGATGAGGATACGTCAGTCCCACTGAGGTTTCTTGGGGAAAATCTTGAAAAGAGCCCAATACCTGAAGAAGCTAAGAGCAAGAGGAAGAGGCCAAGAACTACAAAGACCAGTGAAGAAGTTGAAAGCCAAAGAATGACTCATATTGCTGTGGAAAGAAACCGAAGGAAGCAAATGAACGAACATCTTCGCGTTTTGAGGTCTCTCATGCCCAGCTCCTATGTCCAAAGGGTAATATTCAAATCCTTTACACATACACACACACATAATATCACTACAAGGAAACACCTAGAGAAATTGATCACAGATTTAATGAAATCTAACACAAAACATAGTTTTATAATGAATTTATTTCACAAATATGTTATGTTAGTATATGCTTCGTTATTAACAAAAATAAAGTGCGTCAAAATATTAACTTTGTAATGGAATTTTCGTCACAAATCAAAAATCACTTGATTATATATGTTTAGAGTTATAAAAGTTATTACGAACTTTTCATATGAATTTAGGCTTTTTATATCTATCACATATATTGTTAACGTTATTAATGTGTATTTTTTTGCTTAATTTTTTTTCTTTAAATTATTGGTAATCAATAAAAAATCCACCACAATTGTTTTCAATATGTGATAAAACCCTATTTGTTACAAATGTTTTATTAATAGAAAAGTGTTTTCTTATAGCTAATAAATATCTGTTTATAATCAATTTGAGAAAAACAAAAAACAAGAGAAAATTTCCTTGGATCAATTTATATATATTGCATAGGGTATGTTTAATTATTATCTATGGGTAATATCTGAGCTAAATGATTTTGATGCTTATAAAATTTATAGGGTGATCAAGCATCTATAATTGGTGGAGCCATAGAGTTTGTGAGAGAGTTGGAACAGCTCCTCCAATGCCTTGAGTCACAAAAAAGGAGACGGCTTTATGGCGATGGCGGGCAGAGGGCGATTAATGCAGATCCATCAATAATGCCTCAACCAGCTGCTCCATTAATGTTTCCTCAAATGGCGCCTATCAATACAAATGATCAACAAGTGAAGCTTGTGGAATATCATGAGACCGGCGGACTACTACAGGAAGAAACAGCAGAGAGCAAGTCATGCTTGGCAGATGTTGAAGTGAAACTATTGGGGTTTGATGCCTTAATCAAGATTTTATCAAGAAGAAGGCCTGGACAGCTCATTAAAACCATAGCTGCACTTGAAGACTTGCACCTTAATATTCTTCACACCAATATTACTACTATTGAACAAACTGTTCTATATTCTTTCAATGTCAAGGTATCTATCTATAAATATACTCTAAATTGATAAGCTTTATTTTCTTTAGTAATAGAAAACAAATTATGAGTATATATACCAAAGTAATTAACTTGTTTTCAAATATATTTTGGTGTTTTATGCATGCAGATTGGTGGAGAGGCAAGGTTCACAGCTGAAGATATAGCAAACTCAGTGCAGCAAATATTCAGTTTTATCCATGCAAACAGCAGCATATGATATGAGGGAATTAAGGATATCTATATCTATATATATGTAGTGAAATACTTGGAAGAATTAATAATCTTGTGTAAATTGTCTGCAGAATATTATTCTTGAATATCTGCAGCAACTTTAATTTCTTTGAAGACTTTACATAGTACTAATCAGTATATTCCGATTTTCTCCAGTTATTTAGTAGTAAGGTAACTTTTCTTTTTGAGTAACAGTGGAAATCAAAATTATTCAGTACTCACTAGGGCTGGTGCTGCAGCCACTTAAATTCATTGAACACATGCAATAATCCACGAACCACATTTATGCAGGGAACATAAGTCCTATCACCTATGTATCTTGTACGTGGACTCATGCATGCCCTAAATTAACTAACATGTTCGGTCTCTATCAACTCTCAACTGGTCAACGGGCTTTTGGTGGAGGAGCAAGGAAGTTATAAGTAGCCAGACAAGATGTGAAGAAGTGTCAATTCATTTTGCAATAATTTGTGGCATGAGTTTAAGATGGTCAACGCCAGTACGCCACCCCACCGCACCCTTCCACTAGATCAATATATATTTTGGTTCCATATGGGTTGACTTGTCAGAAATGACAACAACTGATATAGTTGGTTTCTATCATTGGGGGCCAGGTCTCTTGTTTAATTTCTGGCTGGCTAGTACTTTTAATTTGAGGCTTTCAATATCCCATCAAATCTCCAATTTCGTTTCGTGAGTTGGAGTCAATGTTTGATTTTGTTCATGTTAGGCATAATCTCCATCTAAATATGGGCCACAGTACGGGCTGCGCATGCTGGTGGAGTGGTGGGGTAACTGTGGTTTTAGTAATTTCACTACGGTAGGAGCAATTATATATCTCCGCAATTCAAATTAACCATAAAATTTGTTGTGTATTTACTTTAAAACTACAATTTTAATTTGCCTGTGGTTTCTTTTATATATGCTGATTATATTCATTCCCCTTTTAATTCTCCTCAAACTAAAATAATAATTGTAGCACTATTACAATATACTACAAGAAAATATGCTTTTTGCTACAATATTTTTTACTTCTCTAAAACAATGTAGCAAAAAAGGACTATGTGCTATGATTTTTCTATTGTGGTATAAAATTTAAAAGGTGTGGTAAAACTCATATTAAATACGACGCTTCATCTTATTGTAGTAAAAGATATATTTATTTAATTACTACAATTTTTATGTGTGGTGAATAATATATTACATTTACTACAATTTTACATAAATTGTGGGAAAAAAATAATAATTTACCACACTTTTTCTTTGGTGAAGTAAAAACAACAAAATTTATAAAAGTTTAGTAGCAAAGATTAAGATCTTAAATAAAAAAATTTCACTAAGAAAAGAAGGTAAAATATATTGAAATGTATGTTTAATCAATAAAATTTAAGGTAAAAAAGTTGCTTCAAATTTTTATTATTAAAATATATTTAATTAATTAATTGAATTCCAAATTAACAAATAAAACCCTCCAAAAAATTCTTAATTACTCATGGTTTTAATTAATACAATTAGAGGTAAAATAAAAATTTTACTGCAATTATTATTAAAAATATTTGACTTATTAATAAAATACTTAATTTATCTAGTTAGACAAAGTCCCTTAAAATAGTAGGAAAATCCAAGTTTGGAGGTAAAATAAAATTTTGCCTCCAATAATTTTTATTATCGAAAAATTGATTAATTAACTAAATATATTTAAATTAGCTAATTAGCAACAAAGTGGTCATTGGCCTAGTGGCATCATCTTCATATACATAAGTGTAAGGGTAAGAGTTTGAGTTTTAATGAACTCATGGTACGTGTGTGTATAAGTTGAAAAGGCAAATAATTAGTAAAATTCCTCAAAAGCTTCCCAAAAAATTTATTTTTACTACATTTAATTGTGGTGAGGAATTATTTAAATATTTACTACATTTTTTGAAGTGTGGTGATTAACTACTATATACTACACTTTTTTAATTGTGGTGAAAGCTAATGGTGTATTTGATAATTTTTTTACCACACATTAAATTTGTAGTAATCAAAGATAGTTTCGTACGTAGCAAAAAAAAATTACCACGGTACCTTGCTTGCAATGTCTACAATTAGAAAAGAGTAGCACAAGCCTAGTAAATAACTTTTTACTACACTTAATTACTATTTACTATATATATTTAATTGCAGCAAAAAACATATTTATTTGTAATGAATAAAGAACTTTCGAAGTTGTTCTTTTATTATTGAAAGCTTGAAAATTGTCTCTAATACATATAGAGGCATTTGAGCAAATAGCTTCTGCAACTACAATTGCGAAATATATAGAAGCTATTTTAAAGATTATCTTTATATAAAGCAATGAAGGCAACTTTTGTTCTCTAGAGGCTATATAGATATATATTTCATGATTTATGAACTATTCTAATATATACATTAGTACAGAGGTCTCAAAAAATATAACAACATTTTATAAGAGCATTTAATATTAAATTGCCCTCTTAAATTATCATTGATAACTATTTTAAAATATTTCTATTTAGTTGTCTCTAAATATCTAAATTTTTTGGTAGTATAAGTTCCATCTCTATATACTTGGTTGGAATTGTTTTCAAGAATATGGTGCTGGACAGTTGAATTGTATATATATAGGTTGATTTATCTCCCAAGAGAAAAATTAGGTCAGTTCATGTGTAATTCATCATATGACTTTCAACGTTATTGATGTAGCATTAAATTCAAATATGAATACAGTACAAAAAAAGGGTATAGTATTAATAACAAAAAATTGAGTGATAATGTACAAATAGTCACGAATTATATATATAAATATATATTTGCCGACAGTAATATTTACGCTGTCATTAATTATATTTTTTAAATGATAATAATTTTTATTTTGTCACAATATATAATTTAATAGTGATGAAATTAGTGTTTAAATTATTAGTATTAAAAATTAAAATTTAATATATAATATTAATTTAAAGACCATACTTGGAGAGTGGTGAATTTTCGGCAAAATTTTATTTTTTGTCCTATAATTTTGCCTAACTTGCATTTTTGTCCTATATCTTCAAAAATTATAATTTTAATCCTATAAGTAACAAAAAATTGGTTGTTTTAGTCCTCCAGCGAAAAAGTCATAGGAAAAAGCTGACAAGGCTTGTCAGAGTGTGCCAATTTTGAATTTTTTGCTGTGTTGGCAAAAATCCAGCTGATATGGCTTGATTGATTGGAAGGAGAAATACAAAAAAATGTCAACTAAATATATATATATTTATCTAAATTAGACATATATATATGCATATATATATTAATTTATTTATGTAAATAAATATTTATATATACAATATATATACATACATTACCACCTATCTCCACCCTCCCCCCATCCACCAACAAGTCGCCGCCTGGACAGGCCTGCCATGGCCAGCCCATGCCAGAGGCTGCCCGCCCAGATCGCAGGCCAGGCGGTGGCCATGGCCGCCACATGCTGGGTGGGTGGGGGCTTGGTGATGGATAACAATTTTATTTTTTTTCTTTTTTCTTTTTTTTTTTAGATTTTTACTTTTAATTTATTTTTTTATTTGTATATAAAATTAATTAAATTATTTTAATTATGTAAGTTGAAATTATATTGTTAATATAGTATATTAGATTTTTATTTCTTAATTAGTGAATAATCATAAGCTATAATTATATTTATATAAATATATCAATTTATATATAATATGTGTATATATATGTGAGTCATATAAATTATATAATATATTTGAAACTAAATTTTGGTAGGTTGCACGGATGGGGGGGGGGGGGGGGGGGGGGGGGGGGGGGGGGAGGAGGGGGGTGGGTTTAGGAATTTTAATTTATGTTTAAATTTAATTAAATTATTTTAAATGTGTGAGTTAAAATAATATTGATAAATGGCAAATTAGGGGAATGTTTGATTATATTTTTTGTGTGATTCTATTATATATTTTGGGAGAATAAATTATTAGAGAATGTGAAAGTTGTGTTGGGGAATGTGATTAATTTTTGGTTATATTTTGGAGAATAGTTAAAAATTGATTTTGAAAAATTTTGATATGTTTGTTTATGTTTTGGGGGAAGAATGAAGATTTTTTTGGGGGAAAAATTTGTGTTTTGGAGGGAAAATGACGATATGTAATATATAAATATATATATAAACAAATGTGTATATATATATATATGTGTGAGTGTGTGTAAAAATTATATCACATATTTGAAATTACAAAAAAAAAAATGAAAAGAAAAGACATGTATGTTGCCAACTAAGCAAGAAAAAGACAAAAAAAAAAAAAAAATTGCCTACTAGGCAGTCCAATATGGCAAAAAATTCAAGCTGCCACATACTCGGTGAGCCACATTAGCTTTTTCAGTGACTTTCGCAGGCTCCGATGAAAAAGGACTAAAACGACCAATTTTTTTGTTATTTATAATACTAAAATTATAATTTTTAAAAATATAGGACAAAAATACAAGTTAGACAAAGTTATAAGACAAAAAATAAAATTTTGCCCTGAATTTTCTGTAGGTCAATGTTGAAGATGAGGAGCAATCTACCCCCTAGGAACGCCTAAACAACAAAAAGGTAACTATTTCTTTATGAAGGTTTAGATTATTAATGGTAACTATTAATAGAACAATTGAATTACATATACATATCCTCCATCAAATGATTTCCCAAACAATGAATATATAAGATCAAGCAACCACCGCTGTACTACAACATTCACTACAAAAAAATATGTTTTTTATTATGGTTAATAAATTGTAATAAATAAGAATATTTTTTGCTGCAATAAAATAAAGTGTAGTATTTAATATTACTTTTACTACACGTGTGGAATTTTATGCTACAATAATAAAAGCATAATAAATAATCATTTTTTACTACATTATTTTTAGTGAAGTAAAAAATATTATAGCAAAAAGTATATTTTCTTGTAGTGTTCTAATTGCGACATTTTAGCAATTAATGGTTACCACACAGACCAACATTAATGAAGAAAAATGGTTCATCCATTATTCCATTACACTACTCAAGGACATATATATATGTGTGTGTGTATATATATATATGGAATGGTAAATAGATTTTCCAACCCATATTTGCATATATGAGGAATAAGCATAATTTATTGGTCACTAATCATGTCATATTAAAAAAAATTAGAACATTAGCTACAATGGTCCTATTTGTTGATTCTAAAAATTAATTTATAACTTTAGCTATAAAATTTATCTAACTAAATCTAAAATAGATGCTATCGTAACTAAATCTAGGTACGTCCAATCCACGGCTGATGACTACTTTTTCTTTATATATGTTAATTTTTCTATAGATAACTTATAACTAATTTATTGTGTTTTGAATATACAAGGTTACGGATTTATAACTAATAATTTAAAAAAATTACATTTACTATAAAAATTTATAACCATAATATTTTGTAATTATAGCAATGAAATTAATTTCAAACAACTTTTCTATAACAAATATCTATTTTTTAGTAGTGTCAGTCATCAAGAGTTTCAATTTTTGAAATTAACAAGAAGAGAAAAAAAAAAAAAATCATCTCTTAATTGGAACGTGAACTAATTAACTAACCAGAGGGCTTCATAGTTATTGCTGGAGCTACCCTTCAAATTTAATGCCTTGGAAGAATTCGGATTCTCAATACAAACTCTAATGCTTTTTGGGGAATTAATTTGAATATGACAAAACATTTCCCAATACTCCTCAATATTAACAAAAAAGTACGTAATGAAAACCCGAGTTCAACCCTTCTGACACATATATTAGACATTAATAGATTATGTAGTACGCATAAAAAGTAAAGTTATCATAAATTTAAAATAATTTATTTCTTGATTTCTTAATTAAAATTGTTAAAAAAACCACTCTCCTGATATTAGATTGTGTTTTGTTGATGTTTATGATTTATGTATAGTAAATTTTATTACCTACAATACTATCATTAACTATTTTATACGAATTATCAAATACTATATGCTTCTAGTATTTTTTCTTAATTGAAATAAAATTATTATTTTTAGTTAGCATAACCAAACCGTATCTGTGTCCTTTATTTTATATAATTACCATATCGTTATATTTATATTGTATATACTTGCGTATATTAATTTGTATACTTGCAACATAGCCCATAAATTCAATAAATAGAGAGATATACCTTCTAGGGTTGTCAATGTATTGGATTTTAATTCGAATTCGATCTGAATTTTAGAATTTTTATCCAATTAAAATATCTCATTAATCAGATCTGATTATAAATATCCATAATCTGAAATAAGTCGATTGGATATGGAATTAAAAATAATATGATCTATTAAAGATTCAAATCCGAACTTTAATAATTTTTTTATTAAATTAATACTCTTATATATAATATTAATAAAGATTTTAAAATAAAATCTATATATTATATTAACCTAATAGCTACATTAACGTCTATATTATACTATTAATATTGAGTCTTTAGCCTAAAAAATAAGAGTGATAATGATAAAATATCAACTATAATAATATATAATAGTTTATCTATGCATTAATATAATGTGAAATATAGGTTTAGCATTCAAATATTTAACTTTTGAACTAAGATATTAAAAAAAGTTGTTAAAAATTCAAATATGACGTAAATTTACTTTGTAAATACAATATTCTTATATAATTCAAAAGCGGGGGAAAAGGAAAGAAAAAATATTAAATCGGGTCGGAATTTTTTTATCAAATTTCAAATATCCATTCAATTCAAATATGATTTTGACTAACAAAAATCCTATCAAATATCAAGTCGGATTCAAATATGAATTTTGATAAGCAATCAATTTGGGCTAAGTCTCTTTTATGGCACCACTCGGCATATAAGATTGGCAGGGGACCTTATACCTGGGCCATATAATGCAAGTATGCAACCATGGGTGTGCCTAAATATATGATTTTTCAGACAATCATATTTGTTTATTAAATCTAATAAATGTAATATATCAATTAAAAATTTCACCCCAGGTTGTGGTGCCATATATTGTGCTGAAAGGGAAATGATTTTTCTTTTTTATTCTATCTCTATTTTTATCTTCATTGTTAATCAGTATAGTTTCATACAGTAATTAAATATGAGTACCAAGAAATTGTAAACTAGGGAATTAATGCCCTATACTTGAGCAATTGTGAAATAGAAACAAAGTTAAATAGACAAAGAAACAAAAAGACAATTATATACAGTAACTAGTAATTAATTTCATTAACTATTAAGATATATTTAATTGAATAGCATCAATTAATTCTTTCAAACTATATATTTTAGTTTTCAGACAGAGCTCCATTTTTACTTGGGTTAATATGATATATATACATATATAATTGCATATTGAACTATTCAATTCAAAAGTATTTCTTTTTTTCTAATTTGAGATTACATAAGAAAATGAGAATTTTCAAATTTTCATATGCCATAAGAGTATATTAAATATATATGACTCGTTTGTTTAGTATGATTGGATTAAACATAATATATATATATATATATGTATGATATGGACAAAAATTTATTGATTCTTTATCTAAAAACAACTTTATACAATATTTGCTTGTACAATTTGGATCACTTGATATCCATTTCTTGTATTTGGTTGCATGATTTAAATGATTTGATTATATATGCAGTATTAAAAGTAAATTCACCTTTTATCATCAGATGACGTCATAGTTTAAGGTGGAAAAATGAAGTTGAGTGGTTGATTGGCCCAATTACATTACATTTATACTTGTATATATGAAGTCCAGAATTCGAGTTGTAAAGAATCCTTGATGTGCATGCATGCATAAACTAAAAAAAAATGGAGAAATGAAAATCTTGAGAATCTTGTTCATTGCCATGATTAAATTTATTTTTTAAGTTTGATCTTAATAAATATATTAATACATTTTCTTAATTTATTCACAAATATATTATTTTGGCTATAAAAATTGCTTTGTACGTAAATTTAAAATCAGTAATTCTTTTAATTTTTTGGCACAATATGTGGATTAAGATAAACAAATAACTATAACAATAAAAATTAAAAATACTAAATAATATAATAAAAAAATTACTGTTTATTATAATATAAATTAAATTTTATAACATAGTTACAAATTAATAATGAATTATTCTAATATAATACATAAATTTATTACATGAAAAACAAATATTTTATATTTTAAGAAAATAACAATATCAATTTTTATTATATCTTATCTCTATCTTTGATGATTTTTTCTGTCCTTTACTCTAGGGTTCCAAGAGCATCCCCCCCCCCCCCCCCCACACAACTTCCCCAACCCCTCTCTTTTTTCTTTTCTTTTTATTAGAGGGATGAATCATCTTTTGAAATTTTAATCAAACATCCTTCAAGATTTGAAAAATAAAGCAGGTCATAAAAGTTTGATCCAAGTATCACTATAGCCCATAATACCACGTCGAAGTGTAAAAGCATGATGGGTCATAAAAAATTAAAAAATTAGGAGTTAATATGAAACTAATCACGTCTTATCAAGTTAAGCAAATAATCGTTATTAAATTAACAACTTTAGATAGCAAACTCTCAGCTGAGACAATGGCGTATCCAATAATTTAGGTAAGTGGGGTCAAAATATTAATAAAAAATTAAATTCAAAATTCAAGGAACCAAACGATGTCGTTTTGGCTCCAATTTTTAGTTAACTGCATAAGTGATAAAACAAATGGGCAGGTGCGACAATCAGTTCTCGAAAAACGACCCCAATTTTTAGTTAATTTCATAAGTGATAAAACGAATGAGCGGGTGCAACAATGAGGTCTTGAACCAGTGACCTGTTATCGCATTAATTTTACACCCCAACCGATGACCAACTGTGCTGGGGGTCATTTTGATATTAAGTGGGGTCAAAATACTATATATTCATCATTTCTATATAAATATATATATATATATAATAGCAAGCGGGGTCAGTACATCTTTGACTGTAAATCCGCCACTGGCTGAGAATGGGCTTAGCCTACTCTCCTGCCAAACCTAATCTCATTCAACGGAATAAATAGATAAAACTTGGTTCTTTGACTAAGAGGGTGTTTGGCTAAGTTTATTTTAAACATTTTATAAGCTCCTATATCTTATAAGATATTTTTGGAGCTTATAAGATGTTAGATCTTATTTTTAAAATAAGTTGTTCAAATGTTTAGATAAAATAAGATTTTGAAGTTTATAAAATGTTAAGAATGACAATTTTGTAACTAAAATGATTAAAAATAAAGGATCTTGTTAAAATCTTAAAAATAAGTTAGGGTCTCCTTTTTTTTTTTAAAAGAGCTTAAAACTCATAACATTTTATTTTAGGATCTTGTAAGCTCTTTTTAAAAAAAATTTACCAAACACATTTTATTAACTTATAAGCTCTTAAACATCTTATAAGCTTTTCAAAACATCTTATAAGATATTTTGAAAAGCTTATAAGCTCACCCAAACATCCTCTAAATCAACATTCGTGTTGTTTGCAAAATTTTTTAGTCTATGAAGTAAATTACAAGACAGGAAAAAGGCATGAATCTATTAAATTTATAACTGAATAATAGAATTTATGTGAGAAATATCTTTTAATGAAGAAGAATAATGCCTAACTCTTTTTTTTTTTTTTAAATTTGTTTTTTAAGAGCTTGAAGTTCATGCTTGAATGTATCTGTAGTCTTCTTTAGCTTGACAGAAGAATACTACGTTCGAATTGCCTTAAAATTGAAAGTTGACCTCAAAATCAAAGGGACATGATAATTCGATGCCTTGAAAGGCATAGGATATTAGCAATTTAGCAATATTTCCTTGTGAGAAACTTGAAGATCTGAAAACTAAAGTATTAGTTTTGAAGCGTTAAGATTTGTCTTAGCTTGATAAACGTGCCTGTGTTCTCTATGTATGTGTACATCATTTGATTAAAACTTGGTTCCCTCTTTATATAAATTAGTACTTTTAGTACATTTGATGCATGTATTAAAATTTTTACAGCATATAATAAATAAAATGAATATTTATTTTTAATAATAATGCTAGTTTTTTAAATAACATTTGATATTTATATAATTTTTTTGTATCATAACACAAAAACTATATATAATAAAATGATAATTATGAGTATATAATGTATGGTTATAAATGGTAGTTACTACAAAAGTTGCACTTATGAAATTAAAGAATAGAAATGAGGATATTTTAGTTACATCACATGAAAACTTACCAAAAAGAGGGTATGTACTTTATTAATAGTATAAATGGTCAAATAGGAAACTCATGAACGACTTAGAATTTTTCAATATTTATTTTTCTCGATATCCATACATAATATTGAATATTATTTTGATTAAATTGGTCCACGTACTTAAATATGCCATTTATGGCAACTTAGTTACCTAGAGATCTTTAGGCTATGAAAATTTAATATTGTTTTGTTGTAACATGTGACCTTGACATTTGGTCACATTTGATTTCTACAAAAAAAAAAAAAAAAACTCAAGATAGTAATCAAAATTAACTCTTTATACTTGAAAATTAAATTTAAATTACAAGGTATGAATATAAATTTTAAATCAAGAATTGATATATTATTTTACACATGTCATGTTTGGAGTTACCAGAAATTAATTTGTGTACACTTACAATATATTGGCATGCACTTTAATTATGAGGATATTTTGATATAATATGCTGTTTTAGATAAGATATGAAAGAAAATAATTTTGTATACTTCTATATTTTTGTATTTAGAAAGAATAGCTAAAAGTTAGTGATGATACGTGATCGCTTTAATTAAGAAAATTATCGAATAAAAATTTCATTAAAAAAAAAAAACAGAGTTATATTTTGAGACCTCTAAGCAGAAAAATTGAAGCAATAAATTCAAAGAAGAATATCAGAATGAAAAGAAATTAAAAACTAATCCTTTTCACTAGCAAAATTTTGTTTAACATAATGGATGATAGTCTAATCAAATCATTATCAACTCAAAGTTCATTAGCCATTTCACTTTTCATCATTCTTGAAAGTTGAAACGAGTTGAAAATAATATCCAATAAATAAAATGGGAGGGCCCATTAGATAAAAGCCCATACAAATTGGGCTTAACCCAGATCTAAAAACCCACCAAACTCCATACGCAAACCCCTACCCGCAAAACCCTCTCACGTATAAATAATGAAAAAAAACCCTAATCTGCCATCATCACGACCCCCATTTCCTCCGCCTCTTACAGAGTGTGCGTGCGTGTGTTAGAGAGAAAAAAATGGTGTCGGGATCAGGGATCTGCGCGAAGAGAGTGGTGGTGGACGCCAGGCACCACATGCTGGGCCGCCTGGCCTCCATTTTGGCCAAAGAGCTATTGAATGGGCAGAAAGTTGTCGTTGTTCGCTGTGAGGAAATCTGCCTTTCAGGTGGGCTCGTGCGCCAGAAGATGAAGTACTTGCGGTTCCTCCGCAAGCGGATGAACACCAAGCCTTCTCATGGTCCCATTCACTTCCGCGCTCCGTCCAAGATTCTTTGGAGAACGATTCGTGGGTATGGTTCTAATACATACATTTATGTTTGCAACATTTCTTTCTTTCAAAAAGCTTTTTTGGGTTGGCC
The DNA here is from genome assembly GCA_018894105.1 of Jacaranda mimosifolia. NCBI lineage: Eukaryota > Viridiplantae > Streptophyta > Magnoliopsida > Lamiales > Bignoniaceae > Jacaranda > Jacaranda mimosifolia. Next base: position 14,034,902 of record CM032132.1, on the reverse strand, counting down.
CATTTGGTGTTTCGTATGGGTTTGATGTGAAAATGGCATGTTTTGTAAGTTAATAGGGGTGGGTGTTCTGCTAATCTGGTGACTACCCGTTTCATGTTTTAATTCAGTAAAGAAGTGTATAGTTGGGGTAGATTTTTTAATGTTATGAATGTTTGTGCACGGACTTTTACATTTTATGTAATAAAATGTGTGATCGTGTCCATCTCCCCTGAAGTTGTACCCATGTAGCTAATAGTTGTATATGTGAATCTGATAATCAGAATTATAACTAGTTGGAGTTTGTTTATACATTCAAAGCAAGCCAAAAGCATTCAAAAAATTTATAGAAAAAGGATGAAATTGAAGGAGAATTTGCCCAAAAGGTATGGATTTTGGCCTAGTTTGGGTAGTTCGGGTAGTTCGGGTTTCTAGCTAGTACCAATATGCATTTAATAGTGGTTTCATATTTTTAATGGTGAATTTCTCTTTGTGAATTCTTGAATGGACAAAAGGAAGCAGTTCTGTATAGTATTTGGTGTATTGATGTAGGGGTGATATATTTGTTCCTGAAGTAGCTTGCAAGTTTTCATGTTTTGGTGCTGTATAGATTTGATTTGATACTTTAATCTGCTGTTTTTTGCACTATTAGGGTAAGGAGAATCCATTACTATATCTGGTTTGGGAAGAAAGGATAATCCTAATGTGATTTGTACTTGTGAAAGTCATTTTATGATGGTTTCTCTCTATGTGAGTTGACAATTTAGTGACTAATAAGATTCATCTCTGTGCAACTGCTGGGATTTTTTTTTTTTCCCGCTCTTTTAATCAGAAGAACTGAATGTGTATTGGGATCGTATCTTAGGTAAATATGCAATTCTTATTTTCTGTATTGGTTTATTTGTCTTTCTCTGATCTTATCGTGTATCTAGGGATATAGACTTAATCTGCCTTTTCAATTGATTTTGGGGAGAATTATTCTGAGAGTTTCATCTGGCAACTATGCTGTTGCTCATGTTTTATGTATGCACATTTTTGTGGTTGAAATTCTTAGTTGTGCTTATGTCATGTGTGGACTTATGCTTGCAGTATGATCCCCCACAAGACGAAGAGGGGAGAAGCTGCACTTGCTCGTTTGAAGGTTTACGAGGGTATACCACCACCATATGACAAGGTTAAGAGGATGGTTATTCCTGATGCTCTCAAGTAAGTTTACGGCTTACACTTCTTTTTTTTTTCGGTTTATAATTTGGATGTGTCATGCCTGTATGTCCCCAACTAATTTCTTATTTGATAATCAGGGTTTTGAGGCTTCAAGCTGGTCACAAATACTGTTTGTTGGGAAGACTCTCATCAGAAGTTGGATGGAACCACTATGATACTATCAGGGTAAGTTAATTTTTTCCCCCTATTGTGTTATTCTCTGTATTTCTGACCTTGGGTGTCTAGAGCAGAGATTTGGGCCTTCGTATCATTTAGCTTTAGTCTTACCTACTTAAGTTGAAAGTGGCAGAATTCCTTTTTGAGTTGATACATCATATGTGTAGTAGGGTTCTCCTTGGTTGGTTCTATTTTGTTTTTTCTCCTTAACTCCTGTTGAAAAAGAAGTTTGGAATTGCCCAATATTTTAGATGTGGCCTACGCATTCTTCCCTTCATGATTGTTCCTCCGTGTCCCTTTTACACATGAAGTTTTGTTTCTATTGTTCGTTACTTGGGTCTGTGCTTCTATTGGTTATTCAAGATTTCTTTCCTGTCTTTGTTGAATTGAATGTTACTGTTCTTGATTGCTGTACTGGTGATTACTATAGGAGTTGGAGAAGAAGAGGAAAGACAGAGCTCAGGCAGCATATGAGAGGAAGAAGCAGTTGACAAAATTGAGAATCAAAGCTGAGAAGGTTGCTCAAGAGAAGCTTGGTGCCCAACTTGACATTATTGCTCCAATCAAGTACTGAAATAGAGCACAATTGTAGTTTTTTGAAGTGATAGTTTTGTTGGTCAATGATATGTCAGGTGGATTTGTTTCTTTTGGCTAAATCTACTATTTGGAGTGTCTTATTTTTGCTGTGTCAAATACCTTATTGGAGATTTTTGCAATTACCTATATGACTTCGTTCTTGAAATCACAAACCATGGTCTCTGTATGTATCTTGCATATCACAACCTTTTTTTAAGGGAAAGACCTGTCTAGTGATGCATCATCTACTAGTAGGCTGCAGTTATGTTATGTGTTTTATCTCTTCATATCCCATAATGGAACGCAACTGTCTTTAGCCTTTAGGCATTTAATTCTGACAGATTGTCAGAAGTTGATGAGAACTGGACGATTTGAATTGTTAACAATTTTGTAATTAATATTATCCCTTTAATGGAATCTTTTGCCATATGTTTACGATTTCTTCATGTTTAGAGGTGTTAAAAAAGAACCGGAATCGAACTACGGTTGGTTTGGTATCGGTTTTTCATTTCAAAAAAATTCGATTTTCGCTTTTTTTGGTTTTTTTTATTCGGTTAACTGAAACCGAACCGAAAAACCAAAAAAACCGGTTCGGTTTGGGTAACCAAACCGAAAAACTGAAACTTTTTTTATTTTTATTTTTTATATACAAAATTTTATTATTCAATCACTACTAGTTTAAGTTTTATTTCACATTTTTATTAAATATTTTAAGTTTAAGATAAATAAATATAAATATTTAAATAATGTAAATGTTAATGTATTTTAAAATTTTTGGGATAAATAATTTTTTTTTTGATAAAGTGAAATAATTGAGAAAAAAAGAAATAAATAATATATCAAAATAGTTATTAAAAATCCTATGTTTTATAAATAATATAAATATATAAAAACATGAATAGTTATAATATAAAGAGAAAAAAATGATATTTTTTTCTAAACTCAAATGGTACAATTGCATAATTTTTTTATTATATGAATTAATACACGTAACATATAAAAACATAGATTATTATGATTTAAACATCAAAAGATATTATATTAAAAGAAAATTAATTAATTAATTAAAATTATATATATTATAGGGTATGTTGATGAGTATAATTAAAATTTCAACTTAAATTGCAAACTAAGGAATAAGGGATTGAATCCTATTCGGCTATTCCTGTGGTAGTACTAGTAGTATATTGTATCTGCTGACCAATAAAGATTTTATCTATATTATGGACTGTTTTGTATATAAAATAGAAGTTATTTTTGTTCATTTACATAATTTGTCCTTTTAATTATTTCAACAACAAAAATTGACAATATAGTTTGAAGGATAAATTAGAGAATTCAACATAAAAAAGATAGTTTGGATACAAATGTTATCAATATTTTATAATTGTCTTTTAGAAATGATGATTTAATAAGGTTATAATTGTATTTTTTACAAAATTTACAAATCCACAATCTATATTATGATGTCATTGGATCAATTAGCTATTTAACTTTAGTAGATTGAGTTTAAGATTTAATTCGCTATTTGATCTTAGCAATTAAGGTTTAAATATACAAAAATTGCGTGCATCTGCCTTAGCGATTATAAGCTAGCAATTTTAGCATACTCAATGTGTATACTAAAATTTTGATAACATAAAATAATTAAAATATTTATTTATCTTCTTAAAGTTATAATATTTTAAATGTATTTGTTTAGAATAGATAAATTATAATTTTATCAAAACAAATATTTTCAATATAGAAAAAAAAAAAGTAATCTAAATCAATTTTTTCACCTAAAAATAAATATTTTTATCAATATACATATACTTTGATCAAATAATTTTTTTGGTACTAAAAGAATAAGTTATCCAATTCAAAATTTTAATTAAACTAACTTACTTTTGTCAAACAAACTTTTATAACACTTTCTTGGTAAAAAATTAAGTTTTTTAGTTTTTTCGGTTTGGTTTTAACCAAAACCGAAAAAAACCGAAAAAACTTAAAAAAAAAAAAGGTTTTGTTCGGTTAAAAACCGAACCGAACCGAACACTGTTCGGTTTCGGTTTTGGTTTTGCATTGTAAAAAACCAAAATTTTCGGTTAACCGACCGAACCGTTCGGTTCGGTTGGTAAAAACCGAATGTACACCCCTATTCATGTTTGGCACAATGAGAGTTTTTCTTTTCTTTTATCTTTTTTCATTTTTCCCCCTTGCAAGAGAAAAAGAAAAAAAAAAGAAAACTAAATTTTTTAGTAATAAAAACATGGTATTTTGAATTTGATATAAAAGAATTTGCATTGATTTTTTAGTCAAAAAGTTTCAATTAGGTACTAAAGAGACAAGGGGTGCACAAGATAAAAGATATTCTTCATTTCTCCTAAATCTTATTTATTCGGAGTTTAATACAGCATCAATTTTTTTTTTCTGTTTATATAGAAGCGCCCTTAACGTAGTTATGCATTTTGGATATTCTATTCCATTCTGTGTTTCATCATTTATTTCAATGTGATGTATATATGACAAGTATATTTAGTTTTTAATTAATTATTTTTATAAGAAAATATTTAATACACGTGTCATACATCAATGCAATGGAATAAGAGATGAAATATATAATGGAATAGAGAATCTAAAATCGCATTTATGTTATTAAGAAAAGAAACACACAAAAAAGTTCCTTTTTTTGGTTGGATCAGAAAGAAATCTTTGGATCATTTAATTAAATTGAAAAGGAACCAAATTTGAAAAATATTAAGCAGCATAGATATCATATCTTTTTTTTCCAAGTAATCCAAAAGAAGTGGCAATTTGTTCATTTATCTATGGGGTTGATAGAATTTTTTTTTTTTTTGGGAATAGGAAGTAGGACCAACTTGAATTTGATCGTAGAATCGTACATAATACACAAAAATTAATGTGCATGTGGTTGTTTGAATCAATTTTTTTCTTCTTCTCATTATAGTTTTATCTTTCTGTTTTGTTCATTTTATTAACCGATAGAGAGCTAAATAACTACAAGAACTCATAGCTTAGTATTAGATCGGTAGATCAGCTATTCTATTTCCCGAATCCGATCCTTCTATCACTAGGATAAATGATCTATTAACCTATTAATCCCTTTTTGATACTTCAACTTAAGGTTGACTATAGAAGTCAAAAATACACAAACAATTGCATTTGTCCCTCAATCTAACCAGTGCAAATCAATTAGGATGGATATTAACACAAGTAAGAATGAGCTAATTAAAATAAATGGTCAAAACCAGAAATATGAAATGATTTAATAAAGCCACAAAGACGTGTCATGATATTAATAGAGGTAAGCAAATATCCATAATGTCAAATCCTACATTGTATTGAGATAAAGTTTGGACATGAAAGCTTTCTTATTTCTTTATTTCCTGCTATTTCCCATTCTCATTGATGTATAACAGATGTTGTGAAAGTATAATATATAATTGAAAATTAAATAAATATACAGACTATTATCAAGTGTTGTATAATCATATGTAAAAATTGGCACATAAGAAGAGGCTTTATAAATTGCTAAGTGCCACCTTAAGCTCGGACGTAGGCATGGGCTACTTTTTTCAATTTGAATAGTCAGTGTGATGTCATAGATTTGTCCTTTACAAATTACCATGCGACATTTAGCTCCTTATTCGCCTCTCACGATGCTAGTTAAGTCAGTCTTGTCCTTTTCAAGTGTTGTGTGTGTTAAGTGAGTTAGCCAAGTTTTAAAAGTAAGAGTTTAAAGAGAGAACTCAAAGAAGCTTTCTATTACTTGTTTCTTAGTTTTTATTTGGTTCGTACTTGGTTGAATAACAAATGAATTCCTAAACCTATTTACGCTATCCTTCTTCCGAATGGACAGTAGAGATCAATTTAATCCTACGGTCTAGATTACAATTCCAGAACTTTCCCTACACTAGAAGTTTCCAAAAACCTATTCTAGAACATTATGTACAATTCTTCAAGTTTCTACAATTTTCTACAAGTATCTACAATAAACTAGATAACTCTGGGACATTCCTTAACCTCTGTCGTCCTGCTCCCTTGCATGTCTCTTACCGGGGCATGACAATGAGCTATTTATTGGAGATGTGCAAAAGGCACTAGCTATCCAACATAGTCTAATTTAAATTGAAATACTTGTAAGATATTAGATGAGTAATATAGTTTGTCCATCTTTCATGTAAGACTTTCATAAATCATTTTATCTTGTGATACAATCAACTTAAATTAGTATTTTGTAATATTTCTTATGTTATTGTTATTATTTTGGCATGTGAGGCTATGAAAATGACCATGCTAGTTGAGCGAGGCTGAACTAGCTTATTCCCTAAAGTTAATCTCACTCTGAAAAAACTTGCATAAGTTTTACCTTTTCTAAATTAAAGTAGAAAAATATACATCCCCTCTCATTGAATAGTTCTAAAAATACTCATTTCTATGATGGGTTGAATATATAATAAATTTTTTCTTGTTCTTATGTTATGCGATTAATTGTTTCCTGTCTAGTGCAACTCCATTGACAACTTGAGCATGTAGATGCAGTCATCAAACTTATTCAACAGTACTATTAAGTACAACAAGCTCTAATCATCTTGGTAATAATTACAAAACTTGGCATGAATTGAAGAAGAAGAAGAAGAAGAATCCCAACCCTAGACAACAAGAATAATGCATTTAAAAGAACTCTGATACAGGAAGAAGCCAACAGTTTTTAAGGACAACATGCTATGTCGCCCGTGAAAAATGAAATCCTCGGAATTATTCAACAATCCAAAGTAAAAGCATGGCAAATAACTATCATTTCCACATTATGCTTTGAAATGTTGAAGCACAAGATGAAGAATTTGGGGTTATACTCAGCCCATTTTGCTCTCTTTTGACCCGTTATTACATTTATCCTCTTACTTTCCATGTCGAGATTTTTTGTATTCCAGATGTATACATGTGATGTATTTGTATAATTATTTTTAAAGTATTATTTTTATATTTGTAGATGTTTTGTTAATTTAATACCAAATACATAGATAACAAATAAATATATAGGTTAATATTCAAACGTATGAATTGATGATTATTTAATTTAAATTTACCTTAAATAACATATAAAAATCTTTTCCTTATTACAATTATTTAGTTTTGCCGTTTTACATGTAATTTATTATTTAAAATTATTAGATATTAATTTACTTTGTTTTTAACATTTCACCAATTAAATTTAACCCTTTCATTATCTTAAATTTTTTATTTTTACAATAAAACTCTAGCTTTAATTTTATGCTTCTTTCTAATTTGTATATTAAGTTAATATTTTTTGTATTTTTGTAGGATGTTTAGAGAAATGAAACAATATGTATATTCAAATTCTCCTACAAAAAGTTTTTGCATAATTAGAAAAAAAAAAGGAAATAATAACTAAGGGAAATTAAAATACCAACCAAGAAATTTTAAAATTTTACTAGCGTACATTTTTCTATATTAGTTTTGATCAGTACATAAAAATTAGTTTGAATTTACCTATTTTAATGTGAGTACTTTTAATTATCTGTCAAATTTAAATTTATCAATATAAGTTCACATAATATATTTATGAAAATACATAAGCCTAACCACATTAATAAAGTCAAATGTTCATGCAGGAAAATGCTAGTACAATTTTACTTAGAAAAATTTTAAGATGATACGCATATATATATATATATATATATATATATTATATTGTAGTCTCTAAATAATTACAATAAATCTTGCCATCTCCTTTTCCTTTTTAAATGTGTAGTATAATCTCTTTATTATGATGCGACTCATAATATTTGATTATTTGATTATTTTCTTAACAAGAAACAATTTTAGAAATAGTCATGTTAAGTACTTGACTAGTAATATTACTTCACTTTTTGAATATTGATATTCAGGCAATGATTGAAAATTTTCTATAATCTTCATAAAGAATCAAATTATAGTTCATTACTGACACTGTATGGAAATAGAGCGAGGCCATTTCCGATAAATAGCATAAAATTTGTCCATTTTTTGTGGAATGCGCGCAGAGAAATTTTTGCTCATAAAAGTTTTTGAAAGTTCGTGATTCTTTTGCAAGTGATTTTTTGTACTCAAGTTATTTTTAAAACATGGTACTTATAACCTTTTTTGGCGGGATTAAGCCATTAGGATTTTCCTACCCTTCTTCTTAGGCTTGATTTGTTCTTAGACTCTTTGGCCCTTTTAGTTAATTTAATTCATTTTGTCTTTTTTAATTAATTTACTGAATTGCTCTTATAGTCAAAATTGTCCATATCATTGAGTTTCCCCTATTTTCAATTGGAAAATTTTCATTATTAGAAAATTGGGGATCAGTGACCACACAAGCGGTCACTAATTTGGCATAAAATCGATCACTGATAGTGTCAGTGACTGCAATACGCGGTCAGAAAATACCTCGTCGCAAAGTAATTTTAGGGACTACATTTCCCCGTGGTCACAAATTAGTGATGCGGTCACTAATGTTTTAATTTCGGTCACTAATTCTATTATATAAAATTTCTCATATAATAAGTAGGCGGTCACTAATCAGTCATTAATTAGTGACTGATCAGTGACCGCTTCTGGCAGCCACTAAATATTAAGCCAATAAATTAGCAATATATTAGTTAGAGGTCCATCACTAGTTTCTTGAAGTAGTGACTCTATTTGTGACTACCCTTTAAGGTCACAAATTTTAAAAATAATTTGTAGTTTCTCCATTTTTATTCTCATTCATAATAATCTAAAACAACAAAACAATAATTCATATTAAAAAAAAATAAAAATAAAACCAAAACCAAAATTTAGTAATATTTCACATACATCCAATTTGTCTCATTGAAAATAATGTACATTTATGCTAGCTCAATTAATTGCCTATACAACAACAATTGCCCATGAGGACACTTTCAATTATTTTGTCTTCCTATAAAACCCACAGTGAAAAAAACTCCAAGTTCTGCCAAGAAGGCTATATACTACTATGTGAAATTTATACCAAACAGCCAACAGCTTCAGGATTCCTGCAAGTTAATTTGACAAATGGACACAAATCAGAAACAAGTAAATTAATAGTTATGCATCAAGGAAAATAGGCATAATAGACTTAAGGGTTTACCGCTGAAATAGAAGTAGTAATTTGATGACTCACAGTAAGAAAACATGTTCGAATGTTACGGGTTGCAACAATTATTCCTTTTGGCTATTTCTCTTCTCAAAGTTGCATTAGTCAAAATTAATGTTATGTTTGGATCAAAGAAACTAGTAAGGAAAGAGATAATGAAAAATGCAGAGGTGCACAAATTAAAGTATAAACTTACATCATTTGAACTGTAAAAGAATTTTTCCTTAGCATTTTTCTCATTAAAATCTAAGATCTAAAAATAGTATAAATTATAGAAAAGCGATAACAAAACTAATTAAGAATAATAGAAAGCATGTCACCTAAAATTTTCTCGACCTTATATGTAACTTACTGAAGCCATTTTCTAGGTCCCTGGACCCCCCGCCCCCAAATAATAAAGGTAGTACAAACACCAACAATTTAAGCAATAGCAACAAAAATTACTTATCGAATTTTTGAGATGTTGAAGGTATGAATATGAATATTTGGAATCAACAATGAAACATAAGAGGGGTGAGGGGAAGGATAAAGAAAACCAATGAGAGAGAAGAACTCAGCACTCCGAGCCTATAACGCTTTAGATTAATTTATTGCAAACTAGCTTTAATATCAACGATTTCATGAACAGTTTCATTTCTCCATATCTAAATAAATAGAACTTAAGCACATTCATGAATAGCCCCTATTTCACCATATCTTAACAAATAGAGAATGGTTCACACGCATTGCGCGGTAGAAGCGGAATCTTAATAATAAAGCAATCCTACATAAAAAGAAGTTCACAGATTTTTAGACCCTATACCTTCATAAAAAAGCATTTAAAGTTCAACTCAATATTCTAAATAATTTTACCTTACCACCAGTTTCCTCTAAAAGCAACATGTGAATTGTTTCCATTGGGATCATCTGTGTCCCATCTTTGTTGTATTGATGCATTAATTAGTATAAATTCTGTAAATGTGACTTAAAATAAAATATCATGTCAATTAATAGAACACATAACACACTCGTTTGAATAATGTCAACGACAAGAAACTTGATATAGAATTAAATTACATAGTCAATTTATGGAATATCAATGTAACACCCCTAATTATTTCATCATTTATGTAAATTAATATTCTGTGATATATGTTAATTGTTATTTTATTTTATTTTATTCTTGATTTATAAAATTTTATTTTATTTAATTAATTTATAAAGTTTTGGGGGTCAGAATTATAATTTTGAAGAATTGAATTTACACATTTTTTGAACTTAATGGGTTTGCATGGAAGAGCCATTGTCAACGGGGGCTAAGGAGCAATTTTTAGGAATTGCAAGGATTTAATTGAGGAGTGCTCAAAATTCTTGGGGTTAAATAGCAAAATTTGAAACTTCAATTTTAAAAAAGTCTGGCAGATTCCGTTTTTCTTCATTTTTCATCTTCCATTTCTTTCTTTCTTCTTCCTCCACCAGCAACCATCACTCCGGCAAGCTTGCAACCAGCGACCTTTCTTCACCAACCTAAACCCATCAAAACACTCCCCAAGTCTCCGGCCACACCTTGCACCCACATTCACCACCCCAAGCCACTGAGTTAACCCATTTTCTAGCAAACTCATTTCTTTCCTCGGTGCGGTTGGTGGTGTTTTTCGACGGGCGATGTTGAGAGGGTGATCTGGGTGTTGTAGTTGGTAGACTAGGATGCAAGGGTTTTGTTCGAGGCATTGCATGGTGGTTTAGGAAGGCGGATGGTGGTGGAGAAGCAAGTACAGTCGTGGCGGTGAGAGGTGGAGTTTGGCTCGGTGATGCACGTTTGAAGCTTGTACAACCCTCCAAACTGAAATCTGAGTGAAGAGTTGGACTCAGGAGGAGAAAAGACAAAGAATAGTGGTGGTTTAGCAACTTTCTTGCGGCGGGGGCGAGTAGCGACGGCGGGATGATAGTTTTTTCTTCTCAACGCAATGAGCACAACCGTGTGTTTGGTTCATGAATTCGAGGTCTCGTTGAGTAGTTCGTGGTAAAGGATCGAAAGAAAGCTTTGTTGTGTATATATATATACATGCATATGTGTACTTTCCTATTAAGTTTGTATCCATGCCAAGAATAGGAAGTTGGGATGATGATATGCTTATATATATGTGTGTTGATACCCATGCTAAGGAATATTGAATAGTGGACCCAAACACATCATGCAAAATGCCAAAATTGGATTTAATAATGGTATTAAGGACTATAATATGAGATTAAGTGATATTTGAATTATGGTTGATTATGTAAGGAATTTACTCATAATCTTGTGGTTTAGGATAATGATATGGCAAGACCATGACCTTGTGACTAAAGAACGAGATATCATATTATTTTGGAATCAATATGGACCATCGTGGTTAAATCTAGTAATGTTGAATTATTGAAGGATTTTGTAAAAAGATGCTAATATATCTATATCATCGTGCTAGTAGACAAGTTAATGACATTAGAAGGCTTGTAATGTAAATTCTAGAAGTTCATTAGGGTTAAACGAGAAATTGACTATGGAATATTATTTTGAATAGGTGACGACGTGGGTCCCGTAGAGCAGTAGGTGGCGATAGCTTCTTTTTAGGATACTGGAGGTGAGGGTCTGCCAATCTGGTACTTCATTTTACTTTTCGGTATTATGATAAACCCCTATGAGGGTTACTGTTTCTGAACTGACTGTATTGTTATTGAAATCCGTGATCTGTTAAGATCTCTTTGATATTTTGTTATCTGATTCAGACACCTCTGTTGGGGTTATTTCTGTTATGATTCTGTTTCCTATTTGTTCTGGCGCCTAGAACGTTTATTTGATATATGTTATTTGTTCGTTCTGTTATTTGTCCCGTTCTGATATTCGACTATCCTATTATTCGATTGTTCTGCTATACTATCCGTCTGCTATCTGTCTGTTTTGCTATCTCTACTGTTCTATACTACTTATGTTTGCCTTGTCGACATTATCGTTATTTGGTATTAGCAGTGCGCTAGGGATTTTCCCTTGGTATCTGCCACTGTTATTGATCTGTTACCGAATGAAGAACTGAATAGCCAAGGGCTTGACTGGTACGCAAGGGATTTTCCCTTTGGTATCAACAGTACGCTAGAGATTTTCCCATGGGTATCTGTGTTGCGCTAGGGATTTCCCCCTGGGCATCGTAGGGCATGGGATACGCAAGGGATTTGCCCCTTGGTATCAACGGTACACTAGGGATTTCCCCTTGGGTGTCGGGCGGTATGCACTGTGCGCCGTACGCTCCGTATGGGCATGACCATGCATGAAATTGCCATGCTTTGGCATTACTGTCTGACTGTCTGGTATAAGGATAATCTGGTATGTATGACTGGTTATATTATGTTGGAATGCATAGCCTTTGGGTTTGCTTTATCTGATTGTTTCCTATTTGTCTGAAATCTGTTCATGGAGCAATAAGGCAGGAGAGTTTTCTGTTTTGCTAATGATACTGTCTATTTCTGACTCTATCTTGTTCTGTATGTTTAATTAATCTGACTGTCAATTTTAATTTGTTGAGTTGATATTTCCTTGATAGATCTCTACTGTTATCTTATTATTATCTCTCACTAAATCCATTAGACTTACCCTCCTGCATTAAACTATCTATTCAGATAGGTTTAGGTAATGGAAAAAGCATTCTGAGTTGGAAGTGTGAAGGATGTATTTTATATAGCATTTGGATATGTATATATATGCTTAGATGTCTTTTCAACTTGAGGTTTCTTAACTTAGAATGTTTATGAGGTGTAAGTTTGAATTTGATCTCGAGTATGTAAATATTATGAATTATGATTTGAGGTATCTTATGGCATGTACTTAAGAGATTGTGAACCTATTAAGTTAAATCTGTTGATGTTTATTGTGTTAGGTTTTGAATTGTTATTATGGGTCTGCTTTGATGAATGAGTTTGATATGTTAAGACTGAACTGTGCAGTGTCTCATGTTCGGGGTTCCTGAGTAGGGTGCTACAGAATGTGGTATTAGAGCCTAGGTTAGTAATGACCTAGGTATTGATCACTATTAGGACTTATAGTTAGCTTACTTTGGCTCAATTAGTATTTGAACTTTGAGGGCTTCAGGTTTATTAGAAATTTATATGATTTCAGGAATTAGGAATGGATCTTATTGCTTAAGTACTAATGAAATAGATTTATGAAAAATATTATGTTGCAGAATGGCAGATAATCATAGGGAAGGCAAAGAACCAGCCGCTGGACCCAGTAAAGAGACCCCTGAGGATAAGGTCAAAGCTTTAGAAGAAGAGAAGAAAAATTTACGAAAGTTATGTTAGACACTAGAAGATAAGCTCTATGACCAGCATAAGTCCTTAATGCAAGCCCGAGCAGAATCACACCAGCTTCAGTCCTTATTGGGAGCCTGAGACTATCTTATAGATTGACTTATGGGCGATGTTGAAAGGGAAGACGTGCGACTTAGTGTAGCTGAGGTACAGATTCAGGAGCTTCGTGCTATATTAACCCAAATAGAGGCTACGTTTAGAGCATTGGAGTCCGACTATAGGAGGTATGTTGAGGTTCCACACCTGGCGGTAGATGAGATCAGTAAGGCGATGGAGTACTATGGTAGAGCGATCTATCAGGCTATCGGTGTTCGTATAGGGATCGACATGGATGCTGGACCTTCGGGGACTTATCCAGCCCCAGCACCTGAGCACAAACAGGGATTTCAGAATAAAGAACAACCCATCAGAGAGCCAGTTCTAGTGCTTGAGGAAGAACCTGAGGAAGAGCTTGAGGAAGAGCCTGAAGAAGCCCTTGATGCGGATCCCATCCAAGAACCTCTAGTAACAACTCAGCTAGAGATTGAGGATGAGCCAGAGGATGATGATTTGGGCACGAACTGGATGTGGGGACGTTGAGCCGGACGCTGCGTTAGACATTACAGATGAGTAGGATTATGATAGATGTTTTAGTGCCGTGATGGCATGTTGCATGTGTATTTGTCGTAGTTATAACTCAGTAGAACTTTTAACCATCATGATTGTATTATATCGGCTAATATTTTCCTTTTCTTTTCTCTCGCCTCATCATTTTTAATGCGATTTGGCAAGTTGCTGGTGTGGCTAATTTTGTACTTGGAACCCCTTGTATATTTTCTAACTTTGCTAATGTTGATTAGTGTGTTATAAAATTATTTCATGTTTTGGTTTTAGTTTTCTCTCTTTCTCTTTATTTTAAGTGATCGAGATTTTAGTAAATTTACTTAGATTTGCTTTGCTTTTCTCTATTGCTCTCAAGTTCAAAAGAAATTTAAAGGCATAACTATGGTGTTGTTTGAAAATGTGTAATCGCAAGATTAAGATTCACTTAAGAAATCACAAGTGATGATGGCATCCCATGGAAGCACGGGTAGACTAGCTCCAATTAGGACAGGTCGAAGATGCAGACCAATGGGTCGACCTGCCAATGCACCAGAGTTCTTAGACAGGAAAGGCTTGCATACCAACCATATATGCCAGATGAGGAGGTCTCACAAACACCTATCGTGGTCATCCGGTAATAGACTCACTGACAGGATCTAGTCTTCTTGAGGAACCGAGGCCTAGACGACAGGACCCACAGCCAGTCGAGATAGCCAGGGCAGTTAATGTAAATACAAATGACCGAGCTCTGAAATGGTTTTTCGCTTCTAACCCTCTAAGTTCTTTGGAGATCCAGATGATTGGAGGGCAGAAGAGTGGATAGAAATTCTGGAAGTTATATTTGAAACCTTGCACTATCCCGATGAGCAAAAAGTGAGATTTGCCACATTTCTCTTGATAGGGCTTGCCAGAAGTTGGTGGAAGATAATTGACCGTCGGTGGACGACTATGAGGACTCACGGAACATGGGAAAATTTTACCCAGGAGTTCAGAAAGAAATATATACACTTGGTGGTCAAGCAGTCTAGGGAGCGTGAGTTCATGGATTTGATTCATGGAGGTTAATCGGTGAGCCAGTATAAGGCAAAATTTAGCTGACATCTTCAGTACGCCCCTTATATTCAGGAAGATGAGGACCGACAGACACAACTGTTTGTGCAAGGGCTCCGACCAGAACTTCAGCAGGGATTAGCTGTTTGTGATATTTTGAATTTTAATCTGGCGGTAAGTAAAGTATTAAAGTTGGAGTCAGAATTTCAAAGTATTCGAAAGATTAAAGAGCGAGGTCGGAAAGGAGGACCATATCCAACATGAGAGAGTAGCGCCGGTAGGAAATATCCCAAGCTAACAAACTCCCCAGACGGGTGGGACAAGACAGGCTCAGAATAAAGCTCCTATGCAATGTGGTTTTTGTGAATCAACAGGCCATGAAGAGCTGGACTATTAGAAAAAACAAGGTAGGTGTTTACGCTGCAGAAGTGACCAATACTTCCTAAAGGATTGTCCCGGGAAAGGAAACCTACCATCTGCGAGGAGAGGAAAAGCTGTAGCAGGAGCTGGCAGGAAATAAAAGATTCGGGTCCGTGCCTATGCACTAACTGGCGAGGAGGTGTTGGACCCTAATGAAGTTGTCTAAGGTATGATTTCTATCCTTAAAATTTGTGGTAAAGGTTTGTATGATCCAGATGCCTCACATTCTTTTATATCTGTTGCCTTTTCACAAAAATTAAAAAAGCAACCTGAGACCATGGCATACCAAGTAGAGGTTCAAACACCCTTGGGATTGGAGTTGATAACTGACACCATGTTTTGGGATTGCCCAGTGGAGATTGGGGACTGTGTGTATCTAGCCAATCTGATATAAATGTCCATTTAGGGGTACGATGTAATACTCAAAATGGATTGGCTTTACCAACATCAGGCTCAGATGGATTGTTATAACAAGTGTATTACGCTTGGAAATTGGACATCCATAGAAAAATGCCCATTGGCAGGCAAAAGTTCTCCGATACTAATAATATCAGCGTTAGAGGCAAGATGGATATTGAAAGAAGGTGGGCAAAGATTTCTGGCATACTTGATTAACAAACCACGTGACACTACTAAGCTTGAAGAAGTAGATGTAGTAGCCGAATACCCAGATGTATTTCCTGAAGACTTGAATGCATTACCTCCTGACCGCGAGATAGAGTTTGTTATACATACTCTGCTAGAGACAACGCTGTTCTCCAAGAACTCATATCGAATGGCACCTACAGAACTTAAAGAGTTGAAAAGTTATCTGCGAGAACTATTGGAGAAAAAGTTTATTAGACCCAGCACATCTCTATGGGGAGCTCCAGCATTGTTTTTAAAGAAGAAGGATAGGACTTTGAGGATGTGCATTGACTATAGAGAATTGAAAAAGGTCACCGTCAAGAATAAGTGTCCTCTGCCGCATGTTGAAGAGTTATTTGATCTACTACAAGGATCTAAGATCTTTTCGAAGCTGGACTTGAGATATGGTTACTATTAGTTGAGAATTAGAGAAGAAGACATTCCAAAGACGGCCTTCAATTCTCAATATGGACTTTGAATTCGTGGTGATGCCATTTGGTCTAACTAATGCCCCAGCATCATTCATGGACTTAATGCATCGAATCTTCATACCATATCTAGATCAATTCGTAGTCATTTTCATTGATGATATACTGGTTTTCTCCAAGTCCAGAGAAGAGCATAGGAAATACTTACACATCATTCTTAAAATTCTGAGAGAGTATTAGATGTATGCTATATTTAGTAAGTGTGAATTTTGGATTAGACAGGGTAGCTTTTCTGGGTCATGTTATTACTCAACACGGGGTAGAAGTTGACCTTTCTAAGGTGGAGGTAATTGCCAACTAGAAAAGACTCAAAAATGTTACTGAGATACGAAGCTTTTTGGGCCTGGCTGGCTACTACTGAAATTTTGTCCTAGATTTTTCAAAGATAGCCGGCCCATTAACCAAACTGACCCAGAAAGATCAACCATTCGAATGGAATGTAATGAGGACTATGAGAAAAGTTTTTAAGAACTAAAGAACCAGCTAACTACAGCCCAATTTTAGCTCTTTCGGGCGGGTTGAAGGATTTTGTGGTATATACAAACGCTTCTCTCAAAGCAAAAGGGTCGTGTCATTGCATATGCATCACGGAAGTTAAAGCCCCATGAAGAAAATTATCCAACCCATGATCTAGAACTAGAAACGGTCATCTTTGCATTGTCAAAGTGGAGGCACTATCTTTATGGATCCATGTTTGAGGTTTATACAGATCACAAAAGCCTCCAATACTCACATTCGCAAAAGACTTAAATATGAGATGACGGAGATGGTTAGAATTCTTGGAAGATTATGATTTCTCCATCACATACCACTCTGGGAAGGCGAATGTAGTGGTCGATGCCTTGAGCCAAAAAATAGGAATGGCTCATTTGTAAGGGGTAGAAGCATTTAGTAGGTTAAGTTTGGGTGCCACGATAAGATTGAAACAACGGGTTTAGATTGCAGGAGTAACAGTACAACCCGAACTGTATGAAGAAATCTGTCGAGCTCAGGCCAGTGATGATTGGATAGCATAACAGAGAAAAAGAGTAGAGAGTTCTGTGGAGTCCGAGTTAGGTATTGATGATCGAGGTATCGTATTATTCCATAAGAGGTTGTGTGTGCCAGAAAAGATTAAAGAAAGATTATTACAAGAAGCATACAGAACTAAGTTTCCTGGGCATCCAGGAAACAAAAATATGTATCAGGATCTAAAGAAGCAATTATGGTGGAATGGAATGAAGAGAGATATTGCTAATTATGTGCAAAAGTGCTTGACTTGCCAACTCATAAAAGTAGAGCATCAGCGGCTGTTAGGGTTGCTGCAATCTCTTTCGATTCCCAATTGGAAATGGAAGCAGATCACAATGGACTTCATGACTGGTCTACCGACGGCAAGAAGAGGTTATAATAGTATTTGGGTGATAGTAAATCGGCTGACCAAGTCTGCACATTTCTTACCAGTCAGAACATGGTACAATGCAGAGAAGCTAGCCGAACTATACATTAGAGAAATTGTTCGACTGTATGGAATTTTGACCAGTATTGTGTCAGATCGAGATCTGAAGTTTAAATTAAGACTTTGGAAGGGTCTGCAGAAGCATTTGGGAAATAGATTACGATTTAGCTCCATTGCTCATCCTCAGATGGATGGGCAATCGAAAAGAGTTATTCATATCTTGGAAGATATGCTAGGGGCATGTGTTCTAGATTTTGAAGGAAATTGGGCCCGACATTTGCCACCGATAGAATTTACATACAACAACAGCTATCAATCAACTATCCAGATGGCACCGTACAAAGCATTGTACGGCAGGAAATATTAGTCACCAGTATTTTGAGATTTGGAAGAGCACAGAGTTAGCACAAATAAATCTCCTGGAACTATCAGGCCTGAGTTAGTTCAAGAAATAATTGAAAAGATATAGGTTATTAAGTAGCGAATGAAGGTTGCCCAGGAGCGGCAAAAGAGTTATGTCGACAAGCGAAGGAAGGATTTGGACTTTGAGGTTAGTGATTGAGTATTCCTTAAGGTACCATCGAGAAAGGGGGTTAGACGAATTGGTAAAGGTGGAAAACTTAGTCCAAGGTACGTTGGGCCGTATGAAGTATGTGAAAGAATTGGACCAATGGCCTATCATCTTTTACTACTCTAGGATCTGGCAGGAATACACGACGTTTTTCACATATCGCAACTTCAAAAATATTACCTTGATCCTTCCCACGTCAGATCACCTGAACTTATGCAATTGAAGAGTGATTTGACATATGAGGAACAACCAATTTGCATTCTGGATCAAAAGTTCCGTGAGCTTAGAAATCAGAGAATACCAAAAGTTAAGGTATTATGGTGCAATTATAACGTGGAAGAAGCCACTTGGGAACAAAAGGATCTTATGCGCCAATAGTATCCTAACTCTTCCAGTATTCAGGTGAGAATCTGGGGGCCAGATTCTTTTAGAAGGGGAGGTCTGTAACACCCCTAATTATTTCATCATTTATGTAAATTAATATTCTGTGATATATGTTAATTTTTATTTTATTTTATTTTATTCTTGATTTATGAAAATTTATTTTATTTAATTAATTTATAAAGTTTTGGGGGTTCGAATTACAATTTTGAAGAATTGAATTTACACATTTTTTGAACTTAATGGGTTTGCATGGTGGTTTAGGAAGGCAGACGGTGGTGGAGAAGCAAGTACAGTCACAGTGGTGAGAGGTGGCGTTCAGCTCGGTGACACGTGTTTGAAGCTTGTACAAGCCTCCAAACTGAAATCTAAGTGAAGATTTACACTCAGGAAGAGAAAAGGCGAAGAACAGTGGTGGTTTAGCAACTTTCCAGCGGTGGCAAGCGGCGACGGCGGGATGACAGTTTTCTCTTCTCAGCGTGATGAACACAACCGTGTGTTTGGTTCATGAATTCGAGGTCTCGTTGAGTAGTTCGTGGTAAAAGATCGAAAGAAAGCTTTGTTGTGTATATATATACATGCATGTGTGTACTTTCCTATTAAGTTTGTATCCATGCCAAGAATAGGAAGTTGGGATGATGTTATGCTTATATATATGTGTGTGTTGATACCCATGCTAAGGAATATTGAATAGTGGACCTGAACACATAATGCAAAATGCCAAAATTGGATTTAATAATGGTATTAAGTACTATAATATGAGATTAAGTGATATTTGAATTGTGGTTGATTATGTAAGGAATTTACTCATAATCGTGTGGTTTAGGATAATGATATGGCATGACCATGACTTTATGAATAAAGAACGAGATATCATATTATTTTGGAATCAATATGGACCATCGTGGTTAAATCTATTAATGTTGAATTATTGAAGGATTTTGTAAAAAGATGCTAATATATCTATATCATTGTGCTAGTAGACAAGTTAATGACATTAGAAGGCTTGTAATGTAAATTCTAGAAGTTCATTAGGGTTAAACGAGAAATTGACTATGGAATATTATTTTGAATAGGTGACGACGTGGGTCCCGTAGAGCAGTAGGCGTCGATAGCTTCTTTTTGGATACTAGAGGTGAGGGTTTGCTAATCTAGCACTTCATTTCACTTTTCGGTATTGTGATAAACCCTTATGAAGGTTACTGTTTCTGAACTGACTGTATTGTTATTGAAATTCGTGATCTATTAAGATCTCTTTAACATTCTGTTATCTGATTCAAACACCTCTATGGGGGTTATTTCTGTTATGATTCTATTTTCTGTTTGTTTTGGTGCCCAAAACATTTATTTGATATATGTTATCTATTCATTCTGTTATCTGTCCTATTATCTGTACTGTTTTGATATCTGATTGTCCTGTTATTCGACTATTCCGCTATACTATCTGTTCTGCTATGTATTTGTTCTGATATTTGTACTATTATGTACTGCTTCTGTTTACCTTGTCGGCATTATCATTATCTGGTATTAGCGGTGCACTAGGGTTTTCCCCCTGGCATCTACCGTGTTATTGATCTATTACTGAATGGAGAACTGAATAGCCAAGGGCTTGACTAGTACAGAAGGGATTTCCCCCTTGGTATCAACGGTACGCTTGGATTTCCCCCTGGGTATCGGCATTACGCTAAGGATTTCCCCCTGGGCATCGTAGGTCATAGGATACGCAAGGGATTTCCCCCTTGGTATTAACGATATGCTAGGGATTTCCCCCTGGGTATCGGGCGGTACGCTAGGGATTTCCCCTTGGGTATCGCAGTGCACCATACGCTCCGTATGGGCACGACCATGAGCGAAGCTTCCATGCTTTGGCATTACTGTCTGACTATCTGGTATAAGGATAATCTGGTATGCTTGACTGGTTATATTCTGTTGGAATGCATAGCCTTCAGGTTTGCTTTATCTGATTGGTTTCTGTCTATCTGGAATCTATTCATGGAGTAATAAGGTAAGAGAGTTTCCTATTTTGCTATTGATACTGTCTGTTTCTGACTCTGTCTTGTTCTGTATGTCTAATTTATCTGACTGTCAATTTTGATCTGTTGAGTTGATATTTCCTCGATAGATCTCTACTGTTATCTTATTATTATCCCTTACTAAGTCCATTGGACTTACCCTCCTGCATTATACTATCTGTTCAGACAGGTTTAGGTGATGGAAAAAGCATTCTGAGTTGGAAGCATGAAGAATGTAATTTATATAGCATTTAGATATGTATATATGCTTAGATCACTTTTGAACTTGAGGTTTCTTAACTTAAAATGTTTATGAGATGTAAGTTTGAATTTGATCCCAAGTATGTAAATATTATGAATTGTGATTTGAGGTATCTTATGGCATGTACTTAAGAGATTGTGAACCTATTAAGTTAAATCTGTTGATATTTATTGATTAGGTTTTGAATTGTTATTATGGGTCTGCTCTGATGAATAAGTTTGATATGTTAAAACTGAATTGTGCAGTGTCTCACGTTCGGGATTACCTTGAGTGGGGTGCTACAACCAAACCATCATATCATTTGTTGAACTGCCTTTACTCAATCATAAAGATTGTCCTTAGCACACGCCTAAGCAACTACTATGTATCTCTAGTCCCAAATTTGAGGCTTTCTTGATATGTGAATCTGATCCTTACCATAGTTGTAAAAGGCGCGCGAGGGGCTGTGAAGATTAGTGAAGCGCACCGCGCTATAACCCAGAGCGCGAGGGCCGCGCCTTATGGGCTTTAGTACTAGGGCTTTTTGGTAGTCATTTTTTAACTTAAGGTTAGGGTTTTTGGGATTAATTTTTGTTATACAAACAAAGTTGCACACAACTCCAACGGGCAAAACACTCTCAAGCTCCAGCCACCACTTGCCGCGGCTAACATCATCGCCAGCCACTACCAGGTTAGCTTTTCTTTTTCCCCCCCATTTTCTTGCTATGTTTCTAGTTTCCTATTCTTATCTCCTCTTCTCATTTTTGTCCTTTTCTTCCACCTTTTTTCTTTTTTCTTCTCCAACTATTTTATCGTGTTATGTTTCCATTTTCTTATTCTTGTTTCTTTTTCTCCTTTTCTTATTTTGATCCACATTTTTCCTTTTTTCTTCTTCAACCGTTCTCTTTTTTTTTTTCTTCTTTTATAAATTAATGTTGAAATTTTCAATTTGTTATCTATTTTTTTTATTATTATCTATCTGCTGTTTTTTTTTTCTTTTTTATTGTTTACATGTTGAATTTGTTAAAATTTGTGCTAAATATGCTGAAATACTGTTAGAATTTATTGAAATTACCTATGATACGTTGAAAATAAGTTAATTATGGTGAAATATTGCAGAGCATATGTTGAAATGTGAAGAATAAGTGCTAAAAGATCTTCAATTTTCAGCAGGCATAATGGCAACAAATTGAACGGATCCTGGATGGAATCACGGGAGTTAGGTTAGTCCAAACAACATCAATGAAGGTATAAGGTGCCATTATTGCAATAAAGTGACAAAAGGAGGGATATCGATGCATAAACAACATTTTGTGGGGGGATATAGAAATGCAGCAGGGTGTAAGAAAGAACCTGAATGTGTTAAGCAAGAAATGAAAGTGCACATGAAAGAAAAACAAAAGTTGAAGAACACAATTGATAAAATACCTCATTTTGATGACATTGCAGACCAAAAATTAGAAGAACAAGATGAAGATGATGTGGAGGTGCAATCAACCGCAAAGAGGCATATGTCTTCACTTTCTAGTCACGGGTCGAATCAATCAATATCTATGCTGGTCAACAAATTAAAGCAAATGGGCCCAATTGATCGATTTTTCAAAAAAGATGCTAATAAAGTAGTCAAAGAGAGAAAGAAAGGTGAAAGTGCTTCTCAGTTCAATGAAACAAAAAAGAAGTCGAGGGACAATATAGTCCAAAAGTTTGCTAGGTGAATGTACGATGCTGATATATCATTCAATGCGGTTAATTATGATAGTTTTGTATCTATGATTGAAGCAATTAGGCAATATGGCTCGGGAACAAAACCTCCAACTTATCACGAAGTAAGAGTTCCTTGTTTGAAAAAAGAGGTGGAGCACACAAAGAGTGTTTGAAAAAGCATGAGAAAGAGATTGCAAAATTTGGTTGCACTTCGATGGCAGATGGATGGAGAGATAGAAAAAGGAGATCTTTGATTAATTTCTTGGTGAACACTCCAAGAGGAAGTATGTTCATAGAATTTGTGGATGCATCCATCTACTCATACACATGTGAGAAGATGTTTGTGTTGTTAGACGATTTTGTACAATGTATTGGAGAGAAAAATGTGGTTCAGATTGCCACCGATAGTGCGAGTTCAAATGTTCTAGCTAGAGAGAAGTTGATAAAAAAATATAAACACTTGTATTGGTCTCCATGTCCTTTACATTGCTTGGATTTGACGTATGAAGATATCTTTAAGATGCCTTATTTGAAGAGAACGCTTGAAAGGGCAATCATAGTCAATGGCTATATTTACAATCGAACCCAAGTGTTGAACATGATAAGGGAATTTACGAGTCCAAAAGAAATGATTAGGCCTGCAAAGACTCACTTTGCAACTGCTTTCTTGACATTAAGGAGCTTTCATAAGCAAAAATCAAATTTGAGGAAGATGTTCACTTCAGATGAATGGAACAAGAGCAAGTTTTCAAAGGAGCAAGTAGGTAAAAATGTAGCCAAAATTGTGTCGATGACTGGATTTTGGAGGCATGTAACTTATGCTATAAAGCTTGGTGGCCTACTATTTGAAGTTCTTCCATTAGTTGATGGAGTGATAAAATCTCCAATGGGTTATATTTATGAGGTAATAGATAGTGCCAAAGAGAAGATTACCTTTGCTTTTGGGAAGAATGAAGAAAGGTATAGTGAAATTTTCGTTATTATTGATAGAAGATGGAATTGTCAACTTCACCAACCATCGCATACGACCGGTTATTACTTGAACTTGTACTTCTTTTATGATAATGAAAAGATTAAACAAGATGTTGAAGTTATGTTGGGTTTTGTATGATTGCATAGATAGATTGGTGAAGGATACTTCTACACAAGATGCCATTGCTGATGAGCTCATAATTTACAAGAACACTGAAGGGAATTTTGTTAAGAACATAACAAAGAGGCAAAGAAAGTTGCTAGCACTAGTAATATATGAATGCAAGAGGTTATTGTTTTATGTCTAAGTGTCTAATGAAATTATAAACTATATATAATTATATATATTCTATGCAAGTTTCTAACTTTATGTTTCTTTTTCTTTTTTGTATGATTGCTAGCTGAATGGTGGGCTTTATTTGGATCTTCAACACCAAATTTACAAAAGCTTGCCATCAAAATTCTTAGTCTTACTTGCAGCTCGTCCGATTATGAATGAAATTGGAGTGTGTTTGAATAAGTTTGAAATATTTCCTAATATTATTCACTTATTATAACTTTTTTTTGTTAATAGTTTATGGTGTATCACTTTTTTCACAACATCATTCCAAGCAAAGAAATCGATTGGCAACACAATGCTTGAATAATTTAGTTTTCATCAAATACAATTAGTCTTTGCTTCGTAGATATGATAGGCGTGACTCCATTGATCCAATCATCTTAGATTCTAATATAATGGATGATGGAAATGAATGGTTGGTGGGGGAGGATAGATGAAGATGAAGATGATATTCGGGTGTTTGATGATGATAATTTGACATGGGATGACTTGCAAATGCCACCGGAGTTAATAAAGATTCCTACACTTTTAGATCATGAGCTTCTCGATCTAAAAGTGATTTATTGAAACAGTCAAGTAAAGCTAAGCCTAGGGGAACTACTTCAAAGGGCAAGGAGATTATGCAAACAAAGGGAAAAGGAAAATTAATTTCTTCATCGACATTACGTATTATAGAATAAGAAAAAGAGATGGATTTTGATGACACTGCAGGGGAAGATGAAGAAAAGGGCAATGAGGGTTATAAATCTTGTTCTAGTGATGATGGATTTGGGGAAGAGTTGAGTGGGGAGGAAGAGTTTGAAGATGATGATTAAATACTAGAGTTGCTAACTTGTTATAAAACTTTAACTTGAACGTTTTTGTTTGAGATTGTTGAACGACTTGAGTTTTCTATTATTAGTTTTTAGTGTTTAGTAGTTTTCATGTTCTATAATTGTTTGAATTTATAAGCATTCTTGGTGTATTACTATGTCATAGAAAATGAAGATACTTTTCATATGTTTTGCTTTATTGCAACAAAGGGTGCACTTCGCATTACGCTATGCGCTATAGCTACAAGAGACCTTTGCGATATAGCGTGATTTGCGCTCTTAAGAACTATCATCCTCACTGCAAAATTTAATATTTGATAAATGTTTTACTGTCTAAACACGAAAGGGATTTAATAAAAGGAAGTGAGGTTTTCAATAAAAATTGAAAAGGTGCAGTAAATAAGCAAAAGGCTATTAATAAACTCATCTTGTGGACAAGAACATTAGATAAGGCTATTATTTCTGCATTTTATATTTTATCTCCATTATTTGATACTTTAAATTCTTTAATTACAAATGACTCAATAATCTTAATTTTTTTTAAGATTTTCAAATTTTCACATATCTTTTTCTCACTCCAACACTTTTATATTATGTTTCTTAATTCAATACTTTCTCCAATTTTTTCATGCTATTTTTCTAGACTCATTTCATGGACCAATCTTCCTTTCTCTAGTTAAATAATTTAATACTTCGTAGAATATTTTCCAAAAAGGAAAAAAAAAAGCCTTAAAGAGAATGAGTTCAATTAAACAATGAAAAGTGATGGTCTTCTAATAAATTGTTGAGAATTGATCCAATTTGTGGCCCATCACATAAAGAACAAAAATTTACTTATTGGCATAAAAATTAATAAGATTTAATATTTAGAATAGCAAAGTCCATTCTTTATATATACACAAGCCCATTCTTCCATTTCATATGCAATTAAATAGATTTAAATCCTATTCAAAGAGATGTACTTGCCATCATTGACAATATAATTGCAAAAGGCAACATGTAATCCACAGCACATGTGCACGCCCTCTCACACGTTGAGAGAGAATTAGAGAGTGGAAAAGAACATAGGATGTTTTACTGTGAATTCCAACATTCTGACTCCTAGTGTCCAACTTGTGCTCATTTCCCATAAGCTAAAAGTGGAGTATTTCTTTGCTCCAGCCTAACCAAAATTAGAAAATATGGCCAAAGTTCAATTTACTTATTAATCTAACCTTCATCATTGACAAAGTAAAAGCATCAACCAAGTTTTTATGCTCACCATAGTGTCAAAAGTATTTTAATATGTAAAGGCTTTTAACTAGGGTAATTAAGTGCTAGACCTTAAATACTACAATTGCTTAAAGAGGCTACATCCCAAGAGGCAGAAAATTCCAAATACGTTAGAAAACAGAACATAACAAAGCAATATCACAAAAAAAATTGATAACTAGCGATAGAGAAACATCAATAAAATTTGAAACATTGTATGATTATTATAAAAAATTCAAAGCCCAAATAACTAATACCAACTAAGCCACAAACAAAAAAGATTCTTGAAAAAAAAATTGAACAATGAAAAAACCCTCGTATGAAAGATTTAAGGGAAGAACAAAGGGCATGCATGGTACTCAGTAAGGTGGCAGGATGACAGGAGTCATCTTAGGGCCGAGATCAAGTGACAAGTATTTCTTATTTTTGTACGTTTCTCTGATAGCTACTCTGCTTCTGCCAAGTCACGGTTAGCACCTGGGCAATTGAAAGATTGACCACCTTCATCTTAGAAAGCTGGTTGGGAGCGCCTCCAATCACCTTTGCTACCCTTAGCAATGCCAACTCCGTCTTCATATCCTTCAACTACGTTGGTAGATCTGCCTTGCTCTTTCGCCTCAACTTGTGCACTTAATCTTTTCCTTTTTATGTTTCTTCTTTCTCTCTATTCATGAAGTGTGGGAGGAGAGGGGTTTAAGATTTGAGATTGGCAAAGAAGTGGGAAAAGAGTGAGAAAGGGGCTGAGCTCTTGAATAATTTAGAAATTGGGGTTTTGAGGATCTTATTTGTATTGTGTGAGTGATTATATGCCTAAGAGGGGTTGAATTAGGCTAAAGAGGTTTTAATGCAGTGGAAGTTTATCACTCAAGATACCTTTTAGCCTTTCAAAACTATTTAAGTTTTTTAATAGAAAAATAGTTTTAGTTACTAACTAGAATTTGTAAGTACTAGTTAAGATACTAGTCAGACCAGTGAAAAGAAAAGCAGTAAAAATAGAAGTAAATAGACACTGGTATATATAGAAGTTCGGCAAGCCTACATCCTCTACCTAAGCTTTCACTTAGAATTTTAAACTGTCAAATTAATAAGTGTATAAGAATATTTTTACAAATGAAACAGTAATTTGACAGTAAAAAAGTTTGAGGAACAAAAAAACTTTAGTAGGGTGAAAAACCAGCTCTTCGAAAAGAGCTACAACGAAATCCCAAATAGGCTAAGAAAGATTCCAGAGCACTATGAAATTAGCCACTTGTGAATAAGTCCGGGGAACTTCTACTAGATTCAGTTGTACAACCTCTATGGACTAATGCATGAGTTGCTGCCACTCTATACGGCAAGCTCTACTCTCTCCTTTTAGACCGAAGCCAGGAACACTACAGAAGATTCCATACATTACCGCCCTATTGGTTTCTTCACTTAGAGGTCCTTAGAGCAACTAAGTGCTAATTTGTTCTCTTCACGGGGTCCCTTGAGAGCAAGTATGACTTCCATCCCTGTCCTTTGAGACACAAACAACCCTTGTCTTTATCTCCCCAAGGTCCGTCGAAAGCAAGCTCCACTTGACCTTCTTCAGCACAAGGTCCCTCAAAATCACACGTAGAGCAAGGAATTAGAAATAATTAAGCACAAGAACATGCAAGAGAGTATCACATAACTTTTCAATGCACTTAACAAAGTTCTCTCCCGACTTAGTAATTCACTTTAATCACTTCTGCATATTTTCTTATTTATATGTTCATATCTAACAACTATAAATCCTTAATTAGGTAAGTCTCCATTGGAATCAAATAAGGAAACAAGATATTATAGTAAAATCCATGAGCACCATGAATTGTGAATTTATCAATAAATACAACAAGATTGATTTCTTTCCTAAATCATAAAAGATATAAATCAAGCTAGATCCTTAAGAGATCTTTTAAATATGGAAAGTATGTTCCAGTGTATAGACAAATTCCAGTAGATAATTAAGGAAAGAATAATTATGACATCTGAATTAGATAAACTTATTCAGCTATCTAGAGATGCAAAATTTAGAGCCAAGAAGTACATACTTTCCTAATATGAAAGATATGAATCAATCTAGATGATCTTCTTGAAAAAAGTAAGTCAGATTCTAGTTATTTATGGAAGGTAAATTCTAGACGAGACTTATGAATTCTCTGCAAATTATTTAAATATATTTTAATATGTCTATTCAGAAAATGCTCTTCCTTAAATCATTAAAAGGTTATTAGAAAAAGGAAATAAGTTGTTGGTCAATCATTCCATATATTACGTTCATTGAATTTGGCCATGACAAGCACATTTTCAAGTTCAGCAACATAATATTCCTTCCATAAATAAGAGATATGATACTGTTAATCAAATATAAAGATATGTTTCCAAATATAATGGAAGATAAGTTTTAGACAGCTCAAGATATGTTCTAGACAACATAAGACAAGTTCCAGCAAATTTCTAGGAATAATTCACATTAATTATGTAGCAAATATTGCCGTCCCCTTTGTTGTGTTGCAGTGTATTCTTCCTATGTTGGGCATGTCATCATACCAAGTCTTAGAAAGTCTAAATAGTCTTAAAAGTTGCAAAGTTGCTGTATAATTATTGCATTGTTTTCTTTACCTAAACTTGAGTCTGGGGAGGATGATTCTTCTGATGAAGAGTTTGAGGGTACTCCTAATATTGACAGTAGTTTTGCTAGAGTGGTGGACATTAAGTGCTTACTTGAACCAAGTGAGTTAGACATTTTGAGCCATAGGATATGCACTTCTAATGAGTTTGAGTTCCTTTCTTCATCCGTAGACAATATGGGATCAGCTCCTAGAGGGTATTTCGCTATTTTCAACTTAGATTTCACTTGTGGGTTCTCGTTGTCTCCTCTTTTATTGAATGCGGTGAATAGTTATGGGGTATGTTTGAATTTGTGCCTAAAATTTTCACATCTTTTGTTGTGTTTTCAAAACAAATAAGCAATGCTAAATTAGAAATTACTCCAAGGTAAACAAACAATACTAGAGAGCGGGACACTAGAAAAAAACATTGATTTTTTTAAGGAAATTTTTAACGGATTGCATTCCTTAGAAAATTTTGAAGGATTTCCAATGGATTTACGAAGGTATACGGTTCATTAGAAAATCATCAGAAAACCATATGTAAATTTGGAGGGAGTTGGCGTGAAAATGTGCCAAAAAAAAAACCGTCGAATTTTCCAATGGCTACATTTTTTGACAATCTTCCGATGGATTTTCCGTAAAAAAAGTGAATTTATCTAATTTTAAAAGAACTTGTTTTTTGATGGAAACTCCATATGAAATCGGTTGCCCACCCTTCTTCTTCCCCGTTCTTCTTCTTCCTTTCCTCAATTCTTTCTTCTTCTCCGATCGTTCCCACCTTTTTCTTTACCGTCCTCTGCTACTATTAACGTTCCCATCCCCACCCACATACGCATGCTGCTGCCGCCATTGTCGCCGTTCCTACTACTTCATCATGCCTGCGCTGCTGCTTTGGCCCACTGCCATTACCATTGCTCACACGCCCCAGTTAGTTTCCTTAGTTTTGTTTTGTTTTGTTTTGTTTTTTTCTTTTTTTTTTTATATCTTTATTTCTTTAATTATAATTGTGTAGAAATGCATGTTTGTTTATAAATGTATTTTGTTCTTCAATAATTACTTGTGTAAAAATGCATGTCGGTTTAGAAGTTAATTGTTTAGAAATATATTTTACTTTTCAATAATTACTTGTGTAGAAATGCATGTTGGTTTAGAAATTAATTTTTTAGAAATGTATTTTAATTTCCAATAATTACTTGTGTAGAAATGCATGTTGGTTTAGAAATCAATTGTTTAGAAATGTTTAAAAATGCATGTTGGTTTATTCGAATTATTTAATTATTTTTGTTTGTTAGTAAGTCTAGAAATGCATGTTGTTTTATTGGAATGATCAAATTAGTTTTGTATTTTAGTATGTTTAGAAAATGCATGTTAGGATAACTTATAGGATAACTTAGAATTAATCATAATAGATACCGGGCCATTTATCAATTATAGGCTCCAAAGTATACTAATCAAGAGGCCTGATTGCTTGGATTATATATCTACCATCCATAATTCTTCAAAACAAGCAGGCCTTTTGGTTTAAAATTGAGTTTGGGATAAATTATAGAATTGCTTAGACTATTTGAATTAGCGAAGGTAACTTACGAATCGATAATTGATCTTGAGATCATAAAGAAATACTATTTAGACTGAATAATCTAAAAATATCATATTAGATAACTTAGATCATCAGAATTATTAACCAATGTAGCTTACGAATTGAAACTAAGTCCTATGTTATTCTAAATGGTTGTCTTACAAATTATTTTAAACTTAAATGATTAATAATTTAACTAAAACTTATGTATATTTTATCTTAAAGTTTTTCAAACCTCTAATTACAATATAGCTTATTATACCAACCAACTTCCCATTCAAATTCATCTCAACCCCATTTATTTTACAGATTTTCAAAAGTTAGAAATAAAAATAATAAAAATTTCATCATCTCAACTTCACAGTGATATTCTAACAACCCAACAAAGACAAATGTAATGACTCGTAAAGATTAATGCCAGTGCTATGGAAAATTATTCTACGATCATAAGTTGAAAATCCGCTTGAGGCCAACCTCAAATGAATAATTTTGATCTTAGAATAATTTTCCACAGTATAGGCGTTTCGGACGGGAAGTCATTACATCATTACCAAACCAAATAATTGAATATTTTCTCTAATAAAAATTTCTATTAAAAAATTCATTAATTCATTAGAAATTTTCTTTAGTCGTTTTTGTTTACCCAAATCTGTTGTTGTAAATAACAATCAATCAAGTATTGGAATGTCAATAGACCATTAAAATTGTCCTCCTATTACAACCACAGAGTCGGGTAGATAGAAAATCTAAAGTATTTATTGGATGAATGAATGATATATTCTATATATATATAAAGTTTAATTTTAATTAAAATTTTAGCTAAAAATGAAGTATATTATGTTCAAGTATAATTGAATTCTCATTGCTTCTAATTGCAGTATAGCCTATTATATCAACCAACTCCCCGTTAGAATTTGACATAGGTAAATATTAAGTTGTCGTAATAATATTAATTATTGTCCTTATATGATGTTTGTTTTTGTTTTACAAATGACATATTAGTCTAGTTTCCGTCCCTCTGCCATCAATTGAGGTAAGGGGATGAATTTCCCGACCCAACAGACACACTTGCTTGCCGGCCAGTCCCCCACCACCTCATCGGCTGGTCATCAATTTATGCTTACCCTATGCCTACCTCACACCAGAAGCTAGATTACTCCTCACTCGTCCTCTTCTGTTGCTATGAGATCATCCACATACCATTCCTTACTGCTACACTCAAAGCAACATTACTTGTCCCCGCCACCATTTACTTCACACACAGGCACTCTGTTACCATCTATCACTCCACCTGGCACTAAGCCATTCCTTACTGCTCCACTCGATCTTTCCATATCATCATCAGTAGCATCCCTAGCAGTCCATTCTTTAGCCGATTAGGCATTGCACGAGGGAGGATTAGAGCCCCCATCCCACAGCTCTAACAGGGTATACTTGCATCCTGACGGGTAAGTTTGAATTGTTATATAAATGTTATTTTATTATTATTATTTTGATAATTATATATTAATGTTAAGAATTATTTTTTACAAGTATACACCCTCGCTTGACGGTACCAAGTTCTTGACGAGGGTAATGGAGACCAAGGTATAGAAGCTCTATAGGACCTAGTCGAATATCCCCGGGCCCTTTGAGACTTGATGTTTAGGGAGTACAATGTATATGATTGCTATAAATATATTTACTTTTAATAATTAAGTACATCTGTATATTGATATTACACTAATTAATTTCCTTTTATTTCACAGAGATATATCACTTAGGACCCCTAGCACTAGGATTATTTTCAAAGGGTAGTTGACACTAGAGGGGGTTACTGATTGAGTGACATTTATGATTACGCTCAGAAGATAGGTAAGAGGCTAGAGTCGATTGGTAAGGACACTTAGGTTGCCTCTGCCAGCACTTTTAATCTCAAGATTTTCAAAAGAAGTCCGCACAGGCCAAGAATAATCAGGCTTTTGAGATCGGTGGATCCCTTCATAATGGAGAGAGAACATCCATCGGGACACATGTTGAGCGTTTCATAAGTTTCCCAACTTTTAGACTTTAGTAAACTTAGTCTATAATATTATATCACTTTCTTTTATGTTTATAATCTTTCCATGATATGATTATGGAGAAAGGTCGGTGCCTTTTTCATTTGTTATTCGTTGATATTGTGGTTGATTGGGAAGGGTTGCTCTTCTTAAATGATATTCTGTTATCATTTCTTGTCCTGTTAATGCGCTTTTGTTTTTTGGGTTGATGGGGAAATGTTTATATTATGTTGTTAATTGTGCTATAATCTTTAGATGACATGGTTGATTGGGAAGGGTAGGTGCCCTTCCCATTTGTTATTTGTTGATATTTTGGTTGAATGGGGAAGGGTTGCTGTCTTTTCCAAATGATATTGTGTTATCATTTCTTGTGTTGCTGATGAGCTTTTATTTTTTTGATAAAGACCATCTTTAGTGAAGACTGTGTCGAATTCTTTTGTATAATCATTGTAGTTTAGTATTATGTACATATACCACACTGATGTCAATTTTATTCTTTTGTTCTCTATATAGGCTTGACAGTTGCAGATGAGTGGATGAGGCTTTTGCTCTATCCATTAGAGACGGACTGATAGGATTTGGGTGGACGAGAGGGCTAGGAGAGTTACTATAAGTTTATTAAATATGACACAAGATCATTTTGATTACATTATATTACATTCATATATTTATTTTTATACCTTGCAGGAGAACTTTTAGTAAGCACCGCCGTCTCAGCTTCAGCTAGATGGTGATGGGAACAATGCAAAGACTCAACAGTCTCAGGCTAAATTGTGGACTCAGATTGTAGGTGGCTCTAACAAGAAGGGGTGAGTTTATGGGTTGAGCTACCAGCAATGACCCTTCTACACCAACATACCTCGAGAGGAGCTTAGTGCATGAATTGTAGCCTTCTTAGAGGTATGCTTGGAGGATTGTTTACAGGCTAGTATCGATAATATGTGGAGCATATTCCTGGAGTAGTTGGGCACGATGTAGAATTTGATTGTTAAGCTAGTCATGCAGAGGGATTCTTTATCATGCTCCGGTGGCCTGTCCCTACCCTGCCCGCCCACCTACCACTAGCAACTTTAGCCGTAGCAAGGCGAGCAAGACGACTAGCATCAGCATGGCACGAAATAAGATGACTATTTCAACTTCAGTGATGTTGAAACTAGCGATCACTAGATCGGTTTTTTTTATTTACTTCTGTAATTGCAAATTATAACTTTTAAAATTTTATTTATAAAACTACATTTCATTTTAAATTATTGTTCCATTTATTCCTAATTTTCTTGTATTATAATTGTATATTATTTTATATTCAAGATGTATAAACAGGTTACAGTTGTAATTAAATAATTTTTTAAAAATATTTTAAATAAAATAATAAATTTCTGATGAAAAACCAAGGGCCTTTCGATGAAAGTAATTATAAATAAAAATAATTCTAATAACTATTTATAAAAAATTCATCTAATTTATGTTGAAAAACATAAAAAAAATAAATTAAAAAATATAAAAAACCCATCAGTAAGTTGACAGAAAGGCATCAAAAAAAATTTCATCAAAAAATCCTATCAGGAGGAAAACAACAAAGATGTGACAGTTCACAACTGTCAAAATTCTATCACAAAGTTGACAAAAATTATCAAAATTTTCGATTGAAACATCAGCTGAAAATCAACCTAAAAAAATTTGCGACGAGGGTTTTTTTGACAATAAAAATTCCATTGGGGATCCATTAGTAATTTATCATTTCATTAAAAATTCTTCATAAATATCTGTAAAAAATGTTGGATTATTTTACAGTGCCACAAGTGGGGAGTTCAAGCAGGATAAAGGGCAGCTTCGACAAGAGCACCTCCAAGATGCTGGTGTCTTGCAGCACACCTTTACCTTTATCTCATTTCTTGTTGTTTCGTAGGTCCTCTATCTGATCTGTCTTGGGAATAGGGTTCTTTACGTCCTTCAGGGTGTTGGCGTAATATTTTCTAGCTTCTCTTAGGTCGGCAATAGCATTTCCAATCCCATTCGACATGGGAAACTTTAATTTCATGTGGTGTATCAAGATTGGTGCTTGGAACAAATTCAAGATGGGTCCTCCTAATATCACATGGTACGCAGATGGTGTCTTGATTACTAAGAATCTCATTATGTTTGTTGCGCTCTTTGGGTGAGTGCCTAGAGAAAGAGGAAGTAGTATTTGTCCTAGTATTTCCACTATGTTGTCAGTGAATCCAATTAGGGGGTGTTGATCTTTTGTAGTTGTACATTTTCCACTCCAAGCTAGAGGAATGAGTTATGGAACAAGATGTCTGCTGAGCTGCCACTGCCCATTAATAAATTTTTTCACCTAAAAGTTGGTAAGGCATGCGGGATCACCATCATGTCACCGTGTCCTCGCATAAGCTTCATGTCTTCCTCTCGAAGGTGATACAAGGTATTGGCAGACGCACCTTGAATATCCCCAAAATGGAATCTATTGCATAAGATTGCGCTTACCTTACTGCCCATACTATTGCCTTCTTGGTATTGGCAGAGTCTCCACCAGTAGGTCCTCCAGAGATCACAAAGATGACACCAACTGTGGGAAGATTATTAGGATTAGGCTGTTATTTGTGGTCCTTAAGATCTGGATGATCATTAAGTTGTCGTCGCTGATCTTCACTCCCTCTAGCTGGTGAGCTTTTCTTAGGGTTGTATGGCTTCTATGGAATATACTTCTTAATGTATCCTTCTTAGATCAACTTTTCAATTTTGTCCCTCAGGTGTCTGCATTTCTTAGTGGTGTGCGAGTTATTTTTGCAAAAGTTGCACCGCTTATCTGACTTTAACTTCTTAGGATCCTCTATCGTTTTTGGCAAAGGTTGTCTGTCAAATGAGACCACACACTATAATGCTATTGTTGAGTGCACAGAGAGAGTTAAGTCTGCAATCTCCTTGCTTTTTATTATTATTACTTTCTTCGTCTTGCGCTTACATTTGTGGGCTTTCTGGGTAATTTTAGCTTCTACTATTTTAATGTAATTTTCAACGCATATTAGGAGCTCTTCCAAAGCAACATGATGTTTCCCGACAATCAACTCCCAAATTTTTAGGTGCTTCAAAATATGATGTTGGGTAGAAGCTCCTTGCTGATAAGGGATCTCATGGATAGCTTGGACGAAGTAGTTAAGATAAGTCCTCAAGTACTCTGTATCCATTTGCTTAATGGTGAACAAGAAAGTAACCGTTTTAGAGTATCGACAATTGATAGAGAAATTCTAAAGGAAACATTGCTTAAGCACCTCCTGTCTAGTGATGGATCCTACAAGAGTCATTTGGTTGAACTATGTAAGAGCATGCTTGGTGAGGACGATGTAGAAAAGCTTGCAGTATGTAACTTCATGTAACTTCTCTCAAATCGTAGAGCTCCATCTTCACCAAAAAATTATCTGTGTTCCAGAGGATTTGCGGTGCCATCAAACTCTAGAGAAAAAGGACTGCGCCTTGAGAGAGACAACTAGACGATTATATTAGCTTCTTACTCTTCCAAAAGGGTGTAACACCAATGAATGTGTTTGGACTCTATTGTTTGTAGGCACACACCGAGTGGAGTCCATTTTGAGTGAAGAGTGGATGTCCGCTTGCTGGGGTAGTGGAGGAGGAGGATGAGCGGTATTGAATGTAGAATCAACTTTTCATTTAGTTCTCATTGACTAGAACGAAGCCCCCAACTCTGGTGAGAGGATTGTTGTAGCTCCTATGGGCGACGCTCCTCAGCATATTGGGCGACTAATTTGGCTGCAGCTAGGGCAGTGGCCTTCGCTAGTAGGGTCTTTAATGTTTCTTGGGTTATGGGTACAATAGGATCTCTGAAAAGAGGAGCCTACTGTGCAAGCATCTCCTTGAGTATAGAGCATGAGTTAGGAGCACGCTCTGGTGATGGATCGAGCAGCACTTTTGATCCACGACTCTCTGCATCTCCAATGCTAGGCCACCTTGTTTAGTAGATTCGCAAGCTCTTGATGTCATCTACATTCTCAACATTCTTACTTCCCTGTTGAGAGTTATCACAGATGGCGCCAAAGTGATGCTTCGTGAAAATAAAGGGAGGTCTTTTTTGGTAGACAATAGAAAGTTAGTTTGTTTTCTCAGAATGCGCACAAAGAGATTTTTGCTCTCGAAAGTTCTTGAAAGTTACCTGTTCTTTTGTGATTGATTTCTTATGCCCAAGTTCTTAATGAGACTTGGTAGTTATAGTTTTTTCTTGCTAGGTTTAGGCTCATTAGGGTTTTCGTGCCCTTCTTCTTGAGCTTGATTTGCCCTTGGGCTCTTTGGGTCCTTTTAGTTAATTTAATTCATTGAGTTTTTTTTTAATTAATTTATTAAATTGCCCTTAGAATCAAAATTGTCCACATCCATTACAAAATAAGTATAATAGGCACCTAGTGTCGAAAAAAAAGAAAAGAAGGGACAATAGGCACCTTAATGAACGTGTGCACGTCTACAAACTTATAATTTTAATTCATTTAATAAGTCTGAAAATTTCAGTTAATTTATTCTCTGTAATATATTGATGTTATACAAACACTGTTAAGTTTTCATGTCAACAACTTGTCTATAACCATAAAAATTAAAATCTTTTTATGTTTGTTATATAACTTAGTTACCTTTATTATATATTTATGTTATGTAAATATTTTAAAAACATATTTGTGATGGTATATTTTTTGTTCTTGACAAATCTCTAATTAAATAATTAATTCTATTAATTGATCCTATTAAATACAAATGATTAGGAGAATATAATTTACTTATTAATCATTTTATTTATACTATTTTTTTTTTACTTCTTAAAAAAAATTATTAACCACTTTCATACTTTTATGTATACTGTAGTATAGACAACTTGTCAACGAGGGGAAGGATTTTGTTTCCACATTAAGCTCTTCTTAATTCCAATTTTCCTTTTTCCAATACTTTACATATCTGTTCTCTTTCCAATGTGAAAATGCTAAGTTGAGGTTCCACTTCTCATCACATTTGGTATGAATTGAGGTAATTAATTAGCCATATGTATATACATATGTATGTGTCTATATCATATATATCACTATTTTGATAAAGAATAGTACTAGTTCTCATACAATATAAAATCCATAATTTGCTCTTTTGTTTTGGTAATTATTTGATTAATGGCGCAAAATTATTGCAATAATATACAAATATATAAGATAAATGCTAGAAATATATCATTCCATATAGAGAGAGTATAGGAATATCAATAAATTTAATCATATTCCCATTTGAATTCGTTATATTATAAGATCATAAAAACACACCAATGTTATAAAGTGAAAATACCAACCCCATCTCCCTCCCCCTCCCAAAAAAAAAAAAAGGAAGAGAGAGAATTGTTTTTTGGAGGGGGGGTGGGGGGAAGAAATAATTAAAGATTTACAATGTAATATGTATAAATCATGTAACAGATTCTAAGAATCAGATGCATGATTTCTGATATCAGAATTCAATTCATTATACTTTGACTTTCTGAGTTCTCTCCAAGTATAATCAATGACTATATATATTGCATGTATTATAGAGTGAATAAGGAATTAGTTCGATGACCAAATTGTTTTCAGAGGCCTTACTGTCTTCCTCCCTGCAGCTGCCACCACCTCTATTTGATTATCATTTTCTCCTCCATAAGTTTTGTTGCAATCATCTCATCAAAAATTAGAAATGTTGTCTTCTTGTCAATGGTTATTTATCTGTGTTTTTGGTCTTCTTTTCTTAGTATTAATTCCAGCAAGCGGCATTAATGCCACTTTACCCACAGGAATTAATCCTCGACGAAAACACAAAGTGATAAATTATCCAACAATCTTGGTTGATGTATCAGGTGCAGGCAATCTCACAACCATTCAAGCAGCTATTGATTCCGTCCCTTCTAATAATCGAAGATGGATCTGTATACACATCAAAGCCGGCGTGTATAGGTAGGTGAAAGATAATGAAAAATATAATTTTGCTCACTTCGTCTCATACTTGGAAAATTACAATTTTATGTTTATATGTATAAAAAATTTATTATTTTTAGTCTGATTTTTATAGGAACTCCAAAAATTGATCGAAAAAGCTAAGCTGGCACGCTAATAATACAAAAATTAGTGTGCCAACAAGGAAAAATTCACCAAATCGGACCCATTTCGACGTTCCAATTCAGCTTTTTCGATCAATTTTTCAAGTTCCAGCAAAAATCGAGCTAAATATGATAAATTTTTTTATAGATACAGGACTAAGATTGCAATTTTTCAAGTTATAAGATGAAATTATAGAGTAAGTAAAATTATAGGACGAAAAATGCAATTTTTCCTGAAAGAAAACATGGATATTTATTTGCAGCCACTTGTTTGTGTATATTCATTCATTTATATATATATATATATATCCTGAATATAAATTAATTCTTCTATTTTTTAATTTATATATATACTTACTTTTGTCTGTTTTTGATGCAGAGAACAAATCACAATCCCTTATGATAAGCCCTTCATCTACCTAAAAGGAGATGGAAAGCGGAAAACTTATGTTGTGTGGAATTCTCATGATTCTATTGCAACAAGTGCCACTTTCACTTGTCAAGCAGACAACATAATGGCCAATAGCATAACCTTCATGAATTCTTACAACTATCCCCTCAATCGTTCCGGTAATCCAATGCGGGCAGCAGTAGCAGCACTGATTGAAGGAGACAAATCTGCCTTTTACAGATGTGGATTCATAGGACTGCAAGATACCTTGTGGGATGTTCAAGGAAGACATTACTTCAAACATTGCACCATTCAGGGAGCTGTTGATTTCATCTTTGGTTCTGGCCAATCCCTTTATGAGGTAATTCTATAATTAATTATCTATCAATCATGTTCATGGAGGAGCCATAAATTTGCTAGATATAAACAAGGGTATGATAGTTATTTTAATACAGAAAAACTTAAAAACTCGCATAAAAATGCACGTACACTTCACTTGACCTGAAGGTGCTTTTTTGCAGTATTTTTAAAAACAAATGGTGGTGTTTCGACTTTTTCTTCATAAGGAATTTTTTGCCTATCTCATATTCCATAGGGGGTCAATTAATCTTTTCCCTCAGAATTGATTTCCTTAATTTGTTGTTTTACAGTTCACATAATTAATTCAATGCTATACACACACATGTACATATATATATATACACAAAATCTTCAGTATTAATTATTCTTTCTTAAATATTATGAATAGGTCAACTTGCTTGGTAAGAAAACTTGCAAAAGATATTTCTGTTTTTCCCTCATTAATTTCTCCATTAAAAAACAGAAGCCCTTTATGCTATCCTGCAGATATTTGCCTCTGATGAGTAGTTTATTCATTCATTTATATTTTCTTTCTTTCTTTCTTTCTTTTTGTTATTATTATCATCATTATTATTATTATTACTATTTTTTTTTTTTTTTTTTTTTTTTTAATTTTTGTAGAGATGTACCATATCTGTAGTTGCAGGAGCTCTAAATGGAGCTCCAGGCTACATTACAGCTCAGGGAAGATCGGAGGCTAACGAGACAAATGGATTCGTTTTCAAATATTGTAAAATAATTGGAAATGGAAAGACATTCTTGGGAAGACCTTGGAGAGATTATGCACGAGTTGTGTACTACAAAACATCAATGTCAGACATAATTGTTCCTCAAGGATGGGATCCTTGGTTCTGCACTGGACACGAGTATGTAAAATATGATTACCAAAATCTTCCTTTCAGACAGACTAATTGGTTAACCTTAAAGATTATTTTTTGTCAATTATGGACAGGTACAGTTTGAGCTTTGATGAGGTTGATTGTCGCGGTTTAGGTTCAAACACTTCAAAGAGAGTGAGTTGGGCAAACAAGCTGAGTAACAGAGTTTTGAAACACTTAACCAGCGTTTCGTACATTGATGATGGAGGTTGGCTTTCAACCACGCCCGTGGGCAAAATTAAGAATTAATTAAGGCTAGCTTAATTTCAAGTACAAATGTACATGTAATTTTATTTTATTTTCTTTTTAAGGCTTTATTTTGTATTATCTCCACATAGTTTTAGAGAAATACCATGAAAGAAAAGAAAGGAAAAAAATGTCGTGCTAAATTGGGAGTATACATTAATACTTAACTAATTGTTCAACTGATCCAGTTTCAGAAACGAAGACAGAAATTGTAATATCAAAAGAGATCTGTTATATATATATATATATATATATTAATTTTTAGTTGCATATGGGCAGGAAAGATTCATTAATTTGTTAATGGAAATAATAAGATATTCCATAAAATCTCAAAAATGTTGATTTCAGTCATAACAAATTTCGCAGGAAAAAGCCATTATGACGTAATATTTTGGAAAAAAGAAAAAGTCAAATGATTGGCAGATTGAGGATATGTATTCACTATTAGTTGCACAATTGTAAGATAATTTACTGATCATTTTTATTAGTATAATATGTTTGTCTTGCTATTCTTTTTTTATTTAATTGGATGTTGCTAACTAAAATGGTCCACTTTCTTCCCCCCTTCCTCCACCCCACCCCGCGCGCGCTTTGAAAAAGAAATCATTAAATATACTCTATACATAATTCTATTCCAATTCAATTTGAATCTTCTTCTTCAATTTATATTTTATTTTCTAGGCAAAATTACAAAATTGATCTTGTACTTGTAGCTTTCTGACAATTTTGGATTTTATCTTTTCAGGTCACAAGACTAGTATAACAGCTCCTGAAGTTTGACAATTTGAGGATAAATTAGGCCCGAAAGTCATCCATCAACAACCCGAGACTATGTGTGATTTGGCACCCATGGCGCCCTGTCAACCAGAACATCTTCCTCTCTCCTGCGTGGTATATGGTGTTGCAATTCCTCTTGCTACGTCAGCACAATTATTATAGCTTCACTTCCCAAAAAAAAATGAAAATGAACTTAAAAAAAAAGAAAAAAATAAATTTATATATAAAACACCAAAAATAAAAAAAAATAAAAAATGGATAAATCTTGAAAAATATCTATATACTTATATATATACACACAATAAATTTATTATTTATTAATGAATTAAAAATAAAATTAATTAATTTACTTAAATTTATTTATTAATTAAAACTAAAAATGAAAATTTAAAAATAAATGTTCTTAACTAAATAATTTAAATTACTTAGTAATACTAAAATTATAATATAAATTTAAATAAATTTATTTATAATTTAATAATTTTATTTAAGAAAACATAAACATTTAATATTCAACCCACCCCCACCTCACCCAACCCCTCCACCCCCCCCCCCCCCAAAAAAAAAAAATATAAAAATTTAATAGTATAATTTATTAATTTATATTTTAAAAAAATTATTTGATAAAAATTCATTACCTTATATTTTTCTAAAAATTTAATTATCACTTTAAACTATATA
The DNA here is from genome assembly GCA_018894105.1 of Jacaranda mimosifolia. NCBI lineage: Eukaryota > Viridiplantae > Streptophyta > Magnoliopsida > Lamiales > Bignoniaceae > Jacaranda > Jacaranda mimosifolia. The sequence continues at coordinate 13,992,942 of CM032132.1, read as the reverse complement.
ATCTTAACAATTTTGGATTCAATATTTAATAAATTTAAAATAGTAAACATATCTAAATAATTTCATTAAAATTAGTTGAATATATTTATTAATTAATCAAAAATAAAATAAATTAAAAAATAAAAATTTAAAAACCTATGCTCTTAACTCTATAATTTGAATATGCTTAATATTACTAAAGTTATAACATAAATTTAAATAAAATTTATTTATTAATTTAGATAATAATTATTTGAAAATATATATATATTTAATGTTTAAATCCCACCCCCACACCCAAAATGGCCGCTGGCCAGGGGCTACCATGCTCAGGTGGCCACATGGCCAATAGTGGCCCTTTCCCAAAATGGCCGCTGGCAAAGTGATTGCATGGCCGCAACACCAGGGCCTGGTGGCCATATGCTGGCTAAGGCCGCTTGACTTGCGCTTGCCAAGGCAACTAGGGGGCTGGGGTGATGGGGTGCCACAGGGCACTTCTCAAGTAACTAGGAAATTGTGCACTGTGCGGCTAGTAGCTTGCCACACGTCAACTACGTCTGCCGAAACTCAATAACCGACAATCATTTTGGTAACCATCAACCGTCTCACTGACTGTCAACAGCAAAATAACTATCAAGAGATCAATAACCGCTAGGTGATTGTTGCGTCGCACTCATGCCCAACGGTACTCACGCACACGCCAGAACACTTTAGAGGCACAATCTAGTGAAAAGAAAATCTAATTTCATTGCTAACATCAACATTACAATATTGACAACCGTTGGAGCAACGCTAGAGTCGGGGGGGACTCCAACAATATTCAGTACAACTCAGCTTCAACTCTTCATTCCCCCTATAATAGGCTAAAAAAAGAAAAACGTTGTGACAGTATTAGATATAGAAAAGGTGAAAATTACAATAAAATGGCAGCATCTTGATTGCATAATTACAAGAGAAAAAACAAAAGAAAGGCCTACACCTAAGGACATAGTATATAAACTCCTGGGAGTGCAAGTCCATTGATGTAGGCTAGTGAAAGGCGGTCGGGATGGCCTGGATGCCCTGTAGACAGTCAAAGGGCCCGATAGCAAGGGCAACCCTTGACATTCTTCCCCACCTGATATGGCGACGTCCTCGGCGACACTGAGGCCTATTATGCCTCTAATAGAGGTTTAAACGCCTTGAGGTCCATCACCCGTTCCCAAGTGTTCTCCTCACTGCTGTATCCTTTCTATTTCACTAAGTACTCCATCTGAGTTGCGCTTTCTGTGCCGGTTACTCAGTGATTTAGAATTGCTTCCACCACCCTTTTCTCTTTCTTCGTCAACATAAATTGTGGGCGGCTGGGTTTATTGCTGGATGCATCCTTTTAGTTTGCATAATAGGGCTTGAGCTGGCTTACATGGAGGACATTGTGAATTTTCCACCAGTCAGGCAATGCTACCTTGTAGTCTACCTTTCCGATGTGTTTAATGATAGGTAATGGTCCAATGTACTTTTGCATCAGGCAAGGGTCTCTCCCTCTCGATGCTTTCGACTGTCTCGGATTAGGTACCTTCACCAATACCATATCTCCCACTTGGAATTCATTGAAGCGGTGGTTCTAATCTGTATGCTTTTTCATCCACTTCTGAGCTTTCTCGAGGTAGCTTCGGGCTAAATCGACATTTTGTTTCCATTTCTACAAGAAACTCCATGTGAGAGGAGATCGCACATCCTGTGGGGAGTCCAAAGTGTGTGGGAGTAGCGGTTGCTGCCTAATCATAATCTCAAAAGCACTTTTATTAGTGGTGGAGCATTTCTGGGCTTTGAAGCGTAGCTGAGCAACATCCAAAAGCTTCACCCAATCATTCTGAGAGTCACTCACGAAGTGCCGAAGATATTCCTCCAACATGGAATTGAAGCGCTCGGTCTGGCTATTAGACTGTGGATGATAGCTCAAGCTCATATTCAGTTTAGATCCGAGGAGTTTGAAGAGCTCGGTCCAAAAGCTGCCAGTAAATCAAGAGTCCTGATCATTGATAATATCCTTCGGCAGTCCCTAATACATAATAATATGCTTGAAGAAGAGATGAGCCATCCCTTCTGCTGTAATATGCTCAGGGATTGCAATGAACGTAGCATACTTAGAGAACTGGTCTACCACAGCAATAATGGTCCCCAAATCTCCCACCTTAGGCAACCCAATGATATAATCCATAGATATGCTCTCCCAAGGTTGTTGGGGAATAGGAAATGGCTCCAACAAGCCTGGTTTCTTTTGATAGTCCGGCTTGTCCTACTGGCACGCATGATAAGTACGAACGTACGTCTCAATATTATCTCGCATCTGCGGCCAATAATACAATCTGTGCACCAAGGCATGGGTGCACTCTACGTATGGATGTCCCGCCCAAAGAGTGTCGTGGCATTCTGAAATCAATGATTTCCTCAGGTTCCCACCTTTTGGAATATACATACGGTTTCCTTTGGTCATCAAGAGTTCTCCATCCATCAAAAACTACCGAGTTTTGCCCTTCTCGACAAGGTCGACCAAATATTGCCTTGCATGATCTTTTGGTAAGAGCTCTCCAAGTGGTAGCTACACTCGAGAACAAAGCGGCCACCACCCTCGTATGATCCGCCTTCCAGCTCAGGGCTTCTGCCATATGATTGCTCGCATCGATGGGGTACTCCAAGGAAAAGTTAAACTCTACCAACATTTCTTGTCACCGTGCTTGCTTACTAGTCAGTTTAGACTGGCTCATAAAAAAGCTAACTACAGTATTATCTGTCCTGACCAAGAAAGGAGAGCCGAACAAGTAATGCTGCCATAGTCTGAGGCAGTGAACTATAGCTAGCAACTCTTTCTAGTACGTCGAGTAGTGCATCTTTGCTTTCTTCAACTTGTGGCTCTCAAAAGCAACATGATGCCCATCCTGAATCAGAACTCCTCCAAGTGCAAAGTCAGAAGCATCAGTCTCTACTTCGAACATCTTTGTTAAGTCTGGGAGGGCCAACACAGGATCAGACACCATAGCTCTCTTCAATCCCTTGAATGCTGCTTGGCATTGGGATGTCCAATTCCAAGACTTTCTCTTCTTCGTGAGGTCAGTGAGGGGTTGTACTATTTCAAAGTAGCCCTTTATTGATTTGCGATAATAGTTTGCCAACCCTAGAAACGATCGTACCTCATGAACATTCTCGAGAGGCTGCCACTCCTAAATAGCCTGCACTTTCTTTGGGTCCATACAAATTCTCCCTCGTTCCACGATGTGACCCAAGAAATGAATTTTCTCTTGAGCGAATGAACATTTCGACGACTTGGCATACAGTTCATGCTTACAAAATTGGGTGAGAACCTTTTGCAGATGCTTCACATGTTCGACAAGGGTCCCACTATACACCATAATATCATCCAAGTACACCACCACAAACTCATCCAGAAAACCATGGAGTACCTGGTTCATCAATATGCTGAAAGTTGCTGGGATGTTTGTCAGGCCGAAAGGCATGACCAGAAACTCAAAGGCCCCATATCTCATGACCACTGTAGTTTTTGCCTCGTCTCTCCTTGATCAGAACTTGCTAGTAATCGACCTCAGATCAATCTTTGTAAAGTACTTTGCCCGGCTAAGTCAGTCAAAGCAATCGGCCACAAGCGGTATAGGATACTTATTCTTCACAGTGATTTTGTTCAATACCTGGTAGTCACAACACATTCATAAAGACCCATCAGTCTTCTTCTGGAATAATATAGGGCTCTATATGGTGACTTAGCGGGCTTGATGATCCCACATTCCAGGATCTCCCTCTGCTACTTTCTAAGCTCCTCAAGCTTAAGTTGTCACATCCGATATGGTGTTCGGGCGGGAGGTTTGGTGCCCAACACCAACTCAATCTCATGATCCACTGCTCTATTCGATAGTAGCTTCTGAGGCAGTTCGTCTGGTATAACGTCCTCAAACTCCTGCAAGAGTTCCTTAACCACACTAGAGATTGGCCCTAATGCCTCCTCTATCTCCTCAAATCAAAGGGTGCACAAGAATGATGGCTCGTTTCATTTGTAACCCTTATCAAATTAAATGGTAAAGAGATTTTTGTCTCCCAACTTCCCAGTTAATATGGGAATGACGCACAACTTGCTTCCCATCATCATCAATGAATCCACGTGCGGCATGACCACCATCTTTGTGTCCCGCAAAAATTTAAGCCTAAGGATAAGCTTGAAATCATCCATCATGACTACTGAAAGGTTGGTCTTCCCTTCAAATGGCCTTACTTTGATGAGCACACATTTGGCCACTCTTGCAATTGGCTAAGTAGCTGAATTAATAGCTTTCACCCATCTAACTCCTTTCTCCAATACAAGCCTAGGTCTCTCCACTTCGGCACTTGCTAGGTAGTTGTGGGTGGCACCGGTGTCGACCATGGCACGAATTGGCTTGCCATTGATCTTCACATCAACGAACATCAACCCTTTCTTTCTATGGTTTTGGGGCTACGATTCCTCCTCCGGCTAGTTCTCTGTTAAGACTGGTGCAACTTTACTCGCCTTTGGTGGCACTGTTCTCTTAGCTGCCAGCTGTGAAATTATATTGCACCACTGTGAAATGGCCCCAAGGTTTTCCTTGCTCTCATCCGACTATTGCTCCCCAATAGCAGAAGTCCGAGTCTCAACTTGCTTAGGCGTCGTCCTTACTTTTGTAAGGCTTGCCAAATAGTTAGTAAATGCTGCTCTGGACAATCTTTCATCTGGTGTGGACCACCACAAAGGAAACATCCACTGCTCTTCTGCGGTGCTCCCTGCATGTTCTCTTGTTTCGCTTTATTGGAACTCGCTTGTGAGCTCCTTTGGGTGTGAGATTGCCTTTCTCCCCCACATTTGCTCAGATTCGGCCTGAATGATTTTGTCCCACCCACTTTTGACTGATTAGTGTTGGAGACTGCCTGTTTCTCCTTTGAGGGCTAGTAAACATAATCTATTAACTGCTCAACAGCTCCCATAGCGGTATTCAAATCGGCCACTCTCTAGTGCTGTAGCTCGGCATGCGCCTACTATTTCAATCCCTCCAAAAATGTGAAAAGCTTATCCTTCTTAGACATGCCCCTAATGTCCAACATCTGTGTGGAAAAAAGCTTTCACTTACTCCCTGATAGAGGTTGTATGCTTTGGATCTCGTAAGGCCCGCTTGGCATTATACTCAATATTTTCTGGGAAGAACTATTACCTTATTGCTTTTTGGAGTTGATCTCAATGTATCTATACTCACCCGATGTACCTGGATATCTGCATATTTGGTCCGCCACGATAATTTTGCATCTCCAGTCAAATACATAATAGCGGTCGCCACCTTTCTCGCCTCATCCTTAATATTAGCAGGAAGTACTGTTCCATGTCAAAAAAGAGGTTCTCGACTTTCTTCGCATCTCTTGCACCTTCGTAAGTTCTAAGCTCTGGTATTTGAAGCTTAGCAACTGGATATGGAGCAATGGCAGGTCCATTACTCACTACTCTCTGAAGCAAGCCAATCTAAATCGACGTTGCTTCCATTTTTCATCTCAAATTAGCCATATTGTTTGCCCTCAGCAACTCCGTCAAGGCCTGACAAACATCTATGCTCTCACCTAATTACGAGTGGAGATCTATGATCTCCGCATCCAGTCCTTAGACCTTCTCCTCTAAGGTCTCAACCACAAACTGCAGCCTGGAGTTCTCGTCCTCCAGTGCATCTAATCGTTGTTTTGTAGTACCAACCCGTCACAGGGCTTCATTTTCTTGCCCCGCCATATTTACGGAAGCTGTACCATTGCATCGGCTAGTGGATCAAGAGTCGAGGCTTTGATACCACCTGTCATAGGGCACTTCTCAAGTAACTAGGAAACTACACACTGTGTGGCTAGGAGCTTGCCATACGTCAGTTTTGTCCGTCAAAACTCAATAATCGACAACCGTCTCACTAACTGTCAACAACAAAATAACCGTCAAGAGCTCAATAACCACTGGGTGATTATTGCATTGCACTCATGCCCAGCGGTACTCACACACACGCCAGAACACTTTAGAGGCACATTCTAGTGAAAAGAAAATATGATTTCATTGATAACATCAACAATACAATATTAACAATTGTTGGAGCAATTTTGAAACCAATATTTTGGGGGGAGGGGGGATGGGGGATGGGGGAGGAATCAACAAGGTCCAGTACAACTCAGCTTCAACTCATCATTCCCCACTTATAATAAGCTAAAAAAAGAAAAACGTTGTAACAACACCAGATACAGAAATGCTGAAAATTACAACAAAATGGCAGCATCCTGGCTGCATATTTACAAGAGGAAAAACAAAAGAAATGGCCTAGACCTAAGGACACAGTAGATGAACTCCTTGGAGTGCAAGTTCGTTGATGCAGGCTGGTGAAAGGCGGTCGGGGTGGCCCGGATGCCCTGTAGATGATCAAGGGGCCTGATGACGGGGCGACCCTTGACGGGGGGGGGGAGGGGGGAGAATTTGGTTGGGGGTTGGGGTATATATATTAGATTATATTATATGTATTTAAAATATAAGTTGCTAGATGTTTCCATGTAATTTTACCTTTTTTATTTTTATTTTTATTTTTCAAATTTTATGCATTTTTATTTGTATTAGTTTTTTTTATTTTTATATATAATTTATTTTTGGCTTTTTCGATATGTTTTTTTGTTGAAGTGGCAAATTATGTTGCCACCTCAAACGCCATGCAGGAAAAAGAGTGTACGTTTTGATGACGAGGCGCCATACTGCCACGTAGATGTTGGCCAATTGCAATTGTAATTCGGGCCCAATTTGTCTTCAAATCGCCAAATTTCTGAAGTTGTTGTATTAGTCTTGCGACCCAAAAAGATAAAGTCCAAAATTACCAGAAGGCTATAGGTACATGACTAATTTTGCAAATTTGCCTATTTCCTACTCTCACTTCTTGAATATATTTAAAGTGTATTAAGTACTTTCCTATAAAAATAGTTGATTTGAAATTATCAGATACACTTGACATATATTTATGAAGTTTGAATAGGAAACGAAATAAAAAATAAAATAGAGAATCTAATAAAAGTGTTCTTTATTATCTCAAACAAATTCCTTTTAATAATAAATTAAGCTAGTAACGGTTTTTGATAGTGGATGCTACAAAGTACATAAATTGCTTTATCAAAGTTTGATCTACTATCTTTGGAGTTATAGATTTATAATCATAAGTCATTTGGTGAATTATATAGTTTGGGGTGTTAAGATGCGTATTTGACGTCGTCCCAATCAAAGGTGCATATTTGATCCATATAAAGGATCGAGTCAAGTCAAATTGCTTCGCCGCGGCCTGAGTAAAAATTTGTGGGTGATGAAGTATCTAAATATGAGTTTTTTAAGGTATTATAAATTTTATGTTATGTATTCTACACTATGGATACAAAAAAAATAATGATTGTTGATCTATATTATCAAACTCATACACTCAAATTAATAACACAAATCAATATCTCTAATACTCCAATTCTGAAACCAATATTTCGAATGACTGCTAAAAATTTCCAACTTAATGAAATTTGATTTTATCAGGTTAATTTTTTTGGAGTCCGTACGTATTAAGAAAATGTCAGCCCATAAAGCTACTTTATTTGGAGAAAGAGTCTTTTTTTTTGGGCAATTTTCAGATCGAAATAATTGATGAACTTTTGAGAAAAGAACAAAAAAATTAGCTCCTGATTTTGCACGTACAGTTGCCTTGAGACCAACTTTTTGTGCTAACTTTTCAGTTAAAGGCTTCACCAAGGACATAACCAAATTCAGGAATAAATTGTACTTCAAATTGGGGAAAAAAAATGATGAAATAAATTGAATGAGCTGCATTAAATTAAGATATAAAAAGTAGTTTCTTTAATTAATTTATATTGCTCCATTTTCTTGCTTGGGATATTAGAATTCTGATTTTTAATGCTTTATGATAAAAGAAAACATAAAAGTCCCTTTCGAGACTAGCAATTATATAAAAGAACGTAAAATCTCTTGAATAAATGAGAAAATAAATGTTGGAAGAAGATGGAAAGAAAAGAAGATGTAAAGCAATTTTTCTGCCCCGTTTTACTATTATGAACAAAAACATACATATTTATATAAATATTCTCTTTAGATAATTAATTAAGGAAAGCAAATTTGACTAGATGGAATTTGTTGGTGAAAATCTTGGTAAAATTTTTCATTGTCAAGCTATTTAGCCAGACCCATTTAATCATACGATAAGTATAGCAACACTTGTTTTATATATGATCTTTTTCCTTCTTGGATATGATTTATTTGGGCTAAAATTTTTGGAAAATCGTACAATAGATATAAGTGGCTTATGCTAAAAATAGTTGATTGAAAATTAGACACACTTGACATAAATACAGTAAGTTAGGATAGGAGATGAAATATAAAACAAACAAAGATGATCCAAAATTGTCTAGCATCCATAAAGTAATATCACAAAGGTAGGAAAATAAAATAATTAACGTAGATGATATAATAAGGGAAGTCTTGTTAAGAATTTTAGCAATATTAATAGGTTAATTTTAGTTGCTTCCATTAGAAAACCTTTTGAAATAGAATCTACATCCAATACTGAAAACCTTCTCTATTTCTTCTTTTTCGCCTGAAGTACTATTACAGTAGAAATCTCTTTTGATTTTTCTTGTCAAACAAATTTTATTTGCCACGACTGAAAATGGCCATAGTTAATTTGCAGTGTGTCTTCACTTGTACAGTTATTTTTATCTGTTTCTTGTTCACAAATGGGGAGTATCACTTTCAAGAGAGACATAGCGGGAAACTAATAGAGTATGGAAGGATCGATGTGGATCCGTCGAGCCATACGGCCTTTCAGACTATTCAAGCAGCCATTGATTCTGTTCCTTCAAACAACAGGAATTGGATTTGCATCTATGTCAAAGCTGGAGTATACAAGTATTTCTTTGCTACTTTTTTTCGAACTTTCTGTGCACAAGTTTTCATTTCATTTTAACATGCATAATTAACTTGTAGCTCATACATATCTACATTTATCTATATATTTTCTTTTTATTCAAATACACATCAAAAGTGCGTTAGGACTCAAACTTTTGACCTCCCATATTATCTAAGATACCTAAGAGGGTGATTGGCTAGACTTATTTAAAAGATCTTATAAGCTCAAATATCTTATAAGATGCTAAATCTTTTTTTAAGACAAATTCTTAAAGTATTTGGATGAAATAAGATCTTGGAGCTTATAAGATGATTGTAATGACAATTTTGTAACTAACATGATTAAAATTAAGAGAGTTTGTTAAAATCTTAAAAATATATTCGGAACTCCTTCTTTAAAAAGAGTTTATAAGCTCTTAACATCTTATTTTTTAAACTTATAAGATATTTTTTGAAGAAAAAAAAAATTACCAAACACTTTTTAAACATTTTATAAGATGTTTTGAGATGCTTATAAGCTCACCCAAATACCTTCTAATGCCAATGAGCCACAAACCACTCTACATACATATATTTAAGTATTCGGACTAAAAGTTTTTTGTTTGCATGGGTGGGCGTGGGGGTGGGTGGTTGGGGTGTGTGTGATATAGATATATATTTACATGTATAGAGGAGTCATTTAAAATCTAAAGGATTAAAATCTTCAATTTCATGCAATATTAAAAAAATTAAAATTGTAAATAAGTAAGGAAGTAAGGGGTATGACTCCAACTCCCTACTAGCTCCGTCTTTACTTTTGCGTATGTGTGTGTTTGTGTGTATCTGTGATGTGTTTGTACGCGTTTGCATGCAGTGAACAAGTGAAAATCCCTCCAGACAAGCAATTTATCTATCTGAAAGGAGAAGGAATAGAAAAAACTAATGTTGTATGGGATGCACATGACACCATGTCCACTTCTTCAACTTTTGCCTCTATGGCGGATAATACTGCGGTCTCAGGGATTACTTTTGTGGTAAGAACTATTTTCTGGTGTGTATCACAATTTTTTTAATTTATTTACAGAAATTCACAACTATCATAAAATTCTAAATACCCGGCCGCTTAAACCAACGAGATGCCTTTAAAATTCATGGAAGTGCTAAAATATCCATTTTAACCCTACGTTTTAAAATTAAAAGAAACTAATAAGAAAATTTAAAAAATAAAATGAAAAAATTGACCCTACTTAATCGAACTAAAAAACATGCTTTAAAGCCTCTCTATAAAAAAAAATACATATTAAAAAATATTTAAATATTTAAATATATACACACATATAATATATATATATATATGCCCCCACCCCTATGCCTCCATGATTGTCATGGCCATGGCAGTCATGGGAACGGACCAGAGTTGGCTTGTGCCGCTGCTGCCATGGGCTGCGGGTGTTGTTTTCAGGATTCAATCCAACATGCAGTAATCAAAGCAATAAATAAATATTGCAAAACAGATTATCAGGAATGAAACAGATAATCACAGTGGGGTCAAACGTGCGTTTATATCAGTATGAAATTCAAATAAAGCATGTGTTATCAGAATTTAAACATACAGCATACGTTATCAAAATTTAAACATACAGCATGCGTGATCAGAATTTAAACATACAGCATGCGTGATTAAAATAAACGTCAATTCAAGGCAAATCAGAATTTAATACAATTAAACAGATACGAGTCCAGGAAAAGCCAAAATTCATACATTAACCGAGGCAACAATACAATAAAACATGCTGTCAGATTTATCTAATATAGATACTGAATTTTAAAGTAAACTTATCTTAAGAATTCTGTATCGTAACAGAATTAATAGGGCGACCAAATCACAGAGAAATTCTGTTTGCCTTGAAGAAACGAGCGCCCCGACTCACCAGTGCAGCGGGTACAACGCAGCTCCTCCCAGGATGAGATGGTCCAGAACGATCAGGTGCACTCCGTCTCGTTCACCTCGAACAGTACTCAGTTACCCGGATCAGAATGTGACAGCCGTATATCAATATTTGGGAAGGGGAATGTTTGTGAATATCGGATTATGAGAAGGGAAGGAAGGAATTTATGAGAGCGGGATCAAGAACTGCGGCAGTGTGCGCAAACGTGAACAGTGCAGAATGAGGAGAACGATGGCGAATGTTCTGGTCTTTTGAAGACTGCCAGAGGCACTCTATTTATAGGCGGGATTAGGGTTAGAGTTTGCCAGTTAATGGCCTCTAACGCGTCACCCCAGCGAATAGCATTCCGCCACATCAACCACACACGTCACACGTCCACCAGTAGCCAGTGGCGTTCTGCCACTTGGCCCTCACACGTCACACACGTTCACAGCCTCACGCCACGTGTCCCACATCTCCACCAGCATCATCCCATGAACTCGGTCAAATCCCACATATCAGGGTAATCTCCAACGGGTCTTGACCAAGTCAGCCCTTATCCGATTATCCCTATTCGATTAAGTATTTTAAAATTTAAAATTCAAAATTTAAATAATTGTCAATTGAATTTCATCCAAAAAGATAAGACTGAGACATTCGCCCTAACGCCCGCGACCCGCAACCCGGATCCGGACCCGGGTCGGGCGGCGGCGCGCGTGTGGTCCACTTCATATGAACCCCTTAAAGAACACTTTATCAAGCATTCTTACTTGAGTTCAATATAAACTACTCCACAGTAGTTTACAAAACCAATGTGGGACAAGTGAAGGGTTAAAGACCCTTCAACTCCTCCACTTGGTTTTATAAGTCACAAGAAGGTCTCCACTCTCTCAAGCTTACAATGTGGGACAACTCAACTTATAATACTTAACCATTTCCCTTCCACTATTCCACCAAATTCAACACTATAATTATCTATTGGATTCCAACCATAATTGGCTTCCATCCAATGAATAATTAAACATGTAAATAGGAATACTTGTGCCAATTACAACAATCCCCCACAAATCCATAGATAATGGCTATTAGATTCAACTAGCTCGCTTTCAAAAATGGTACCTTCCGGTTTGAGCCACTCCCTAAGTTATCCGACTTTTGCAATCACCGGGACAAATGGATCTAAGCCTTGAATTTATACCCGTGATGTGATTGCGTCCATCAGTAACAATGAACTAAAGGTTATGTACTGATCTTTAGGGTTGACACATTAAGGCCATGTGTCCCGATCCTGATTCATGAATGTTTGTCAAGGAAAAACCCAATTCCTTTAGTCCCGGCCAAAGGACTACATTCACTTAGTTGGGCGTCTCCAGGGATGCACTGCTCGCATCTCGTCCAAAATTGACTTGACCCCATTCAGAGTTAAACTCTTACTGTACCAGCAGTAGTCAGCACCTATCAGGCAATCAGGGGAGAGACACCAGATACAAAGTATCAATCTAATTTAGGTGCAACTTGATATGCTCAGCAGCTTGTTTATACCACATTGAACCTACCTTGTGGGATCTCCACTTAGTAGGTTGGGTTGCCACTGCAGGTATATCACTAATGGGTTTCCAGTCCCATCCCCAACCTGAATTTATGAACTGAGGACAAATCAAGTCCTTTAGTTAAAGGGTCTGCAATATTGTCTTTGGATCCAACAAAGTCAATTGCAATAACCCTATCAGACACTAACTCCATTGTAGACTTTAGTCTAACTTGGATGTGTCTCTTAGTCTTTTGATTGAACTTTGAACTACTTATCTTTGCAATTGTGGTTTGATTGTCACAATGTACAGCAATTCCCGGAAGAGGTTTGGTTACCATTGGCAGTTGTACTATCAGCCCATATAACCATTCTGCCTCTGTCCCAGTTGTGTCCAAAGCATACAACTCAGCCTCAAAGGTGGACCGGGTTATCAAAGTCTGTTTAGAAGACTTCCAGGAGACAACGCCTCCACCCAAGGTAAATACATACCCTGTACAGCCATTACTTCCGGAGTTTTTGGCAATCCAGCTAGCGTCACTAAACCCTTCCAGCACTGCAGGAAATCTCTTGTAGTGCAAGGCTAGTGATGCTGAGCCCTTTAAATATCTAAGTACCCTATCCAAAGCCTCCCAATGAGTTCGATTAGGGCAGCTTGTATATCTAGCAAGCTTAGAGACCGCAAATGAGATATCTGGTCTTGAGCCGTTTGCAAGATACTGCAAGCTACCAATTATTTAAGAATACCTCAACTGAGACACTGGTACACCAATTTCATTCTTAAAGAGAGCCACTGAAGGATCATATGGTGTTTTTGCGATTCTACTTTGTTTATAGCCAAATTTCTCAATTATCTTCTCAACATAGTGAGACTGAGAGACTGCTATGTCTTCAGTTGAACGAGTCAACTTAAGTCCAAGAATCATTTCCGCAACCCCCATATATTTCATTTCAAACTTGTTCTTTAAGAAACTTTTAGTCTCATTGATAATCTCAATGTTGGATCTAAATAGCAGAATGTCATCTACATATAGGCATAACACAATACAGTTATCACCTTTAACTTTGCAGTAGACGCACTTGTCATTATCGTTAACTATGAAACCAAATGACAATATTGTTCTGTCAAACTTTTCATGCCATTGTTTAGGAGCTTGTTTCAAACCATAAAGTGATTTAACAAGCTTGCAAACTTTCCGCTCATTTCCAAAAGCTACAAATCCCTCAGGCTGATCCATATAAATTTCTTCCTCAAGATCACCATACAGAAAGGCTGTTTTCACATCCATCTAGTGAATGGGGAAATCATATATGGAAGCCAGTGCTATTAGCACTCGGATAGTAGTCAAACGAGCTACTGGGGAATAGGTGTCGAAGTAATCTATTCCCTCCTTTTGTCTAAACCCTTTAGCAACTAGCCTGGCCTTAAACTTATCAACAGTTCCGTCAGACTTAAGTTTCTTTTTGAAGATCCACTTGCTTCCTATAGTAGTACACCCCGGAGGGAGATCGACTAATTCCCATGTCCCATTCGAGACAATAGAATCCATCTCACTCTTAATGGCTTCCTTCCAATGCTTAGCCTCAGGGGAAGCCATAGCATCCTTGAAGGTAACAGGATCACCCTCTACATTGTAAGTAACGAAGTCACTTCCAAAGTCCTTAGTGATTCTAGCCCTTTTACTTCGTCTGGGTTCATCCAATTCTTCAGGAACTGTGTCAGTACTACTAGGACCAGCCCCCACATTTGACATCTTTTCCACATGATCCGGAATCGATGTAGACTCAAGGGTTGAATCTAAAGAAACATTTTGAGGTATCCTAGTCTTCATGGGAAACACGTTCTCAAATAACGTAGCATCACGAAATTCGACTATAGTGTTCGCATCTATGCCCAGAATTTCTGATTTAATCACCAAAAATCGCATAGCATAAGATGTTTCTACATAGCCTAGATAGACCGCATCAACAGTTTTAGGACCTAGTTTCTTCCTCTTGTGTTCAGGGACTAGAACTTTTGCAAGACAGCCCCACACTCGGAAGTATTTTAGACTGGGTTTCCTGCCTTTCCATAATTCAAATGGAGTGATTTCTTTATGTTTCAAGGGAACTCTATTCAGAATATGGCAAGCCGTATTCAGAGCTTCCCCCCACATGTACTTGGGCAATCTAGAATTCAAAAGCAGACTGTTAATCATGTCTATAAAGGTTCTATTCTTTCGCTCAGCTATCCCATTCGAAGCGGGAGAATAAGCAGTTTCTTCATGAATTATGCCAAAATTACAGTAGTATTCATGAAATAGGTTGGCCCCATACTCTACCCCTATCTGACCTTAACCGTTTAAGTTTTCTACCAGTTTGTGTTTCGGCTTCATTTTTAAACATAATGAACTTTTCTAGTGCTTCATCTTTATGTTTCAATAGATAAACATAACAATACCTACTGCTGTCATCTATAAAGGTGATAAAGTATCTTTTATTGTCTTTTGTTAAGACCCCATTGAACTCACAAATATCTGTGTGCACTAAGTTAAGAATTTCAGTTTGTCTTTCAATCGAGTGGTAAGGCTTTCTAACTTGCTTGGCTTCAACACAGATTTGACATTTATGACCACGTTTAATTTCATGTTTAGGAATTAAATTTAAGTTTATCATTCTTTTGACCGAACTATAATTCAAATGTCCAAAACGGTTATGCCAAATAGATGAATTCTCAATAATGTTAATAACAGGAGAATTAGAAAAATCAACTTTATTTGAACCAATAATGTTCTCAACTCTCAACTTAAACAAACCATCGGAAAGATAGCCTTTACAAATAAAAGTGCCGTAATATAAAATTACAACTTTATTTGATTTGAAAGAAATTTCATAACCCTCCCTAACTATTACAGAACCACTTATTATATTTCTTCGAACTGCTGGGACGTGATGCACCTTTTGCAAAGATAGTGTGCGCCCCGAAGGAAATTTCAGGTCCACGCGTCCTATCCCATACACATTGGCAGCACTTGAGTTCCCCATCATCACAGTCCTTCCCCTAACAGGCTGGTAAGACACAAACAGTAATTTATCAGCACAAACGTGCACATTAGCACCAGTGTCTATTAGCCAATCATATGGTTCATAGATAGAGAATAATTCGGGTTTGCAAGAAACATACTCGTCAATGGATGCATCAGGAACTCCAGCTTCGCTGGTGTCTCCAACAACCATGTTGACCACTGGTCCAGCAGACTGGGCTTTAGCCTTGGCTTTCTTGGAGAGACACTCCTTAGCCCAATGCCCCTTTTGTCCACAATTCCAGCAAGGCCTGTTTGCCTTTGGTTTCTTATTTATTTTGGCTTTTCCCTTATCGATAGATTTAGAGTTTGAGTTCATGTTGACTTTCTTTTTTCCTATTATCACATTCGCCTTAGGATGATATTCAATAGGAACAGTATGTGATTGATTTCTGTGCTCCTCTTCAATACTTATGGCAATCATCAGATCATCTAGAGTCAGTTTCCCTTTTTGATGCTTCAGAGTCACGCCGAAACTTTCCCAAGATTTGGGGAACTTATCGACAATCGACATGACCATAAATTTTTCAGGGAGTTTCATTTCAGCATCAGCTAGGGAATGCTCTAGATTAATCAATTCATGTGTCTGTTCAGATACAGACCTACCCTAAACCATCTGATACTTCAGGAATTTGGAAACTAAATACTTTTCGAGCCATTGCTCTTCAGTATTGTATTTCCTATCCAATTCATCCCATAAAGATTTAGCCGTATAGGAATCAGAACAGTATACATCAAAGAGTGTATCAGACAGAGCTGACAGAATCACTCATCGAACAATCTGATCCTTTGTTTTCCAATCAGCTATTTCTTTACATTTGGGATCAGTTTCAGTTGGTTCTGGCATGGTCAACTGAATCAATGAAAGAAGACCTTTCATCGTCAACCAGATTTTCATGCGCTGTTGCCAACGCCTAAAATACTGGCCCGTGAATTTTTTCGGCAATCCGGAAAGGTCAACTTTCGCTGACACAATATCACCAATAGCATGCGAAGTTGAAGCCATCACAGAAAATTAAATTCCTATAACAGAATATCTAGGCAAGATATGCAGGCAAGATTCCTAGATAGGATATCTACTCAGAAAAATCAGGCAAGATTCCTAGACAGGATCTCTAATCAGAATTTCAATAGATGATAAACACACGAAATATATCGTTTCTTCAAGATTGTTGTTTTCAGGATTCAATCCAACATGCAGTAATCCAAAGCAATAAATAAATATTGCAAAACAGATTATCAGGAATGAAACAAATAATCACAGTGGGGTCAAACGTGCGTTTATATCAGTATGAAATTTAAATAAAGCATGTGTTATCAGAATTTAAACATACAGCATATGTTGTCAAAATTTAAACATACAGCATGAGTGATCAGAATTTAAACATACAGCATGCGTGATTAAAATAAACGTCAATTCAAGGCAAATCAGAATTTAATACAATTAAACAGATATGAGTCCAGGAAAAGCCAAAATTCATACATTAACCGAGGCAACAATACAATAAAACATGCTGTCAGATTTATCTAATATAGATACTGAATTTTAAAGTAAACTTATCTTAAGAATTCTGTATCGTAACAGAATTAATAGGGCGACCAAATCACAGAAAAATTCTATTTGTCTTGAAGAAACGAGCGCCCCGACTCACCAGTGCAGCGGGTACAGCGCAGCTCCTCCCAGGATGAGATGGTCCAGAACGATCAGGTGCACTCCGTCTCGTTCACCTCGAACAGTACTCAGTTACCCGGATCAGAATGTGACAGCCGTATATCAATATTTGGGAAGGGGAATGTTTGTGAATATCGGATTATGAGAAGGGAAGGAAGGAATTTGTGAGAGCGGGATCAAGAACTGCGGCAGTGTGTGCAAACGTGAACAGTGCAGAATGAGGAGAACGATGGCGAATGTTCTGGTCTTTTGAAGACTGCCAGAGGCACTCTATTTATAGGCGGGATTAGGGTTAGAGTTTGCCAGTTAATGGCCTCTAACGCGTCACCCCAGCGAATAGCATTCTGCCACATCAACCACACACATCACACGTCCACCAGTAGCCAGTGGCGTTCTGCCACTTGGCCCTCACACGTCACACACGTTCACAGCCTCACGCCACGTGCCCCACGTCTCCACCAGCATCATCCCATGAACTCGGTCAAATCCCACATATCAGGGTAATCTCCAACGGGTCTTGACCAAGTCAGCCCTTATCCGATTATCCCTATCCGGTTAAGTATTTTAAAATTTAAAATTCAAAATTTAAATAATTGTCAATTGAATTTCGTCCAAAAAGATAAGACTGAGACATTCGCCCTAACGCCCGCGACCCGCAACCCGGATCCGGACCTGAGTCGGGCGGCGACGAGCGTGTGGTCCACTTCATATGGACCCCTTAAAGAACACTTTATCAAGCATTCTTACTTGAGTTCAATATAAACTACTCCACACTAGTTTACAAAACCAATGTGGGACAAGTGAAGAGTTAAAGACCCTTCAACTCCTCCACTTGGTTTTATAAGTCACAATAAGGTCTCCACTCTCTCAAGCTTACAATGTGGGACAACTCAACTTATAATACTTAACCATTTCCCTTCCACTATTCCACCAAATTCAACACTATAATTATCTATTGGATTCCAACCATAATTGGCTTCCATCCAATGAATAATTAAACATGTAAATAGGCATACTTGTGCCAATTACAACAGCGGGTGGGCTAGGGAAGATGATCGACTTTTAGTTTTTTATTTTATTTCTTAATAAATTATTCAATTAAATTTAATTAAATTATTTTAGATAGGTCTAATATTTTAATATTATTAAACGTATAACTCAATTAATAAGTACAAGTACTATTTAACATTATTAAATAAATTCAATTATTTGAATAAATTATTTAGATATTTAAGATTATTAAAAAATATTTTTAGATGTGTTTAACACTTGAAATTATTGAATAAGCAACATTATTTTAGATTTTTTTTATTTTTAATTGTTTATTTATTTTTTTAATCAATAAATAAACCAGTTAAATTTACTTAAAATATTACATATGTTTATTATTTAATATTATTAATCATGTAAGTCAATCAATACATATATTTACTATTCAATATTATGAAATAAATTTAATTAATCACACAAACTATTTTAGATATGTTTATTATTTAATATTATTGAATATGTAACTACTTTAGATCTCTATTTTTCAATTGATTAATTATTTTAAGTTCTTAATTAATAAATAATTCAATCAAATTTGATTAAATTATTTTAGACATGTTTACTATCTTAACGTTACTAATGTGCAATTCAAAATTAATGAAATTACATAAGGTGATAAAGTTTTATTTTTTTTAACAGAAAAAGGTGGTAACTTTGTATCACATAAGTACTCATAAATTTAAAAATATTACAAATAGATCTAGGGATATTTTTATCTCAAAAGATTAGCTAACCAACAACTCGAGGGTATTTTTAGATTTTCGGACAATTTTTTGGCTAACATCATCTAATTTTGTTAATTAAAACTTACTATTTTTACCAAGTACGCGGTGGAGCTAAATCTCAAGAGGTATTATAATTTTTTTATAGCTATGAATTTTTTTGTAAATAAAATAAAGCTCAGTAGAGTGTATGTAATTAACCCTTTAAAATGATCGATATTGGGACGAGATATTACTATTTTCAGTATATGAAGCCTTAATGTAAAATGATATTATGAGGCTAAAAATCTAAGTTTTGTTCAGAAGGACAGATCTAGGAGTGAGGACACATGTCGTGTTTATTATTTCATCAAATACAACACATGCATGATGCATGTATAAAAATTAATTTTATATTTTAATTTTGTACCCTTAATTTTACAGAATTCTTACAATTATCCCCCAAGCAAGAATGGGCACCCTGTGAAGCCAGCGGTGGCAGCACAGATCTCTGGCGACAAATCGGCTTTTGTTGAGTGTAGTTTCTTGGGGTATCAGGACACACTGTTGGATGATGAGGGAAGACATTATTTCAAGTTCTGTACCGTTGAAGGAGCCATTGATTTCATCTTTGGAGCTGGTCAATCTATTTATGAGGTAATAATTAAATTGCATATAGCTATCTTAAATTGATTTAAATTGTGTGACTATCCATTTTTCTAAATTTCCTTTATAAAGTAATTAATCTTTCCAACATTCTTAATTTGCCGAATGTGAAAAAGGGCTGATGGAGAAAAATTCTAAATTTTCAAGTATAATTGGGTTCGAGATGCAAGACTAGTGTTGGGCTTTTTGTCTATTACATCATTATTTGATGTATTAAATATGGGCAATATTGTTCAAAAACAACAAACTATTGGGTTTTATGATTTAGAGAATATTTGGGTGGGTTTATAAACTCCTTAAAATATTTTATAAGATGTTTGAGAGCTTATAAGATATTAAAAGTATTTAGTAAATTTTTTTTTAAAAAGAGCTTGTCTCAAAATAAGATGTTAGGAGCTTATAAACTCTTTTTAAAAAAGTAAGGAGCTCCTAACTTATTTTTAAAATTTTAATAAGTTCCCTTAATTTTAAATTTTTTATCATATTGATTATAAAATTGCCATTGCTATTACTAAAATCTTATAAGCTCCAAAATCTTATTCTATTCAAACACTTTAAGAATTTATTTTTATAAGAAAAAGATATAACATCTTATAATTAAACTTCAAAAATATTTTATAAGATGTATAGGAGCTTATGAAAATTTTTAAATAAATTTAATTAAACACACTCTTATTCGAAAACTTTTGATTTGTTCTATAACTTCCAATATTTGTCTCGTTAAAAATTCCCAAGCACTCTACTATAGCTAACAATGGGGCAATTTTTGTTTGATTGTAGCAATGCACGATATCAGTGAATGCAGGAATATTAAACCCTGAATCAACAGGTTTTATTGCTGCACAAGCAAGAGCAACTCCAAATGACGCTGGTGGATTTGTATTCAAACAGTGCAACGTAGCCGGACAAGGAAAGACATTCCTGGGAAGGGCTTGGAAAGCCTATTCAAGAGCTATATATTACAACTCGTTTCTCTCGGACATCATCGTCCCTCAGGGATGGGATGCCTGGACTTATGTTGGCCATGAGTAAGCTTTAATCTCTCTGTTGCCTAAAGCTTCTGCTTCTCTGTATATGCCCATATACTATATAGCATTTCTGGATCTATTGTGGTTGTTTTAACCAGGAGTCAGATAACATTTGCCGAGGAGCAATGCCAAGGATTAGGGTCAGACAAGTCGAACCGGGTCAAGTGGGAGAAAAACCTCAGCCCAGAGGAGCTGCAGTCGTTTACAAATATTTCATACATTGATACAGAGGGTTGGATCTATAAACTGCCTCTCAACATTTAGGCATTTACTTAAGGCTAATCTAAATCTCTGCGACTGCATTTGACTAACTCGTAGACGTATTTATATTAATTTCTGGTGTCGCTCTTAGTAATTTCTTTGTTCTTTTACTTACATTCTACGACCAATTGTGCAGTTAGGCCTGAATGATCATGTTTCCACAAACGGCAGCTAGTGTTTTTCTTTTCTTTTTTACTTTCTCTACAAATTCTGAAGACACTATTGATTCTACGAATTGCTGCAACTTTTGTGATAATACCTCCGAGGTCAACTTCATTAATATTGCTCTATTATATCTACTAGGAATAACATACAGAACTAGTAGTGCAACTATACCGGTTGTCAATATCTATTGGTAGATATTGACTAGCAGCATAAATACTGCCAAAGTCAAAATAGTCATCAGCATCATCATGGTAATCCTGCTCAATCAAAACTCCAACCTCGACTAGTGGAAGAGCGGATACCTGAATGATCTTTCATTTGTAAAACAAAAACAACATTTATTCGAGGCATTTAAGTTTCTTTAATATGAATTAAATATAGAGTATATAATGGAAAAAAGGTTGAACTGAGTTTTCCCTTAATATATAATAATCCAAAATTCCAAAAGAAAAAAAAAAGAAAATCAAATAAATCAATAAAACAATATATCCATATAATACATATCGTATCCCCTTATAACTTCAAAACATGCAAGCAATTAGAAACCAACAACAACAAATGGGGAAAATTGCATTTCTAGTCCCATAATATAACTGTGCTTGCATTGTTGGTCCCAAAAACTGGCACTTGACAACTTCTAATCCGAATTTTATAATTTTTTAAGCATTTTTGGTCTTTCGTCCAATTTTCTATTAAATCCTTAACGAGAACCATTTTAAATATATTTTAAAAAAATCCTAAAATTTGATCTATTTATGAAAAAACCCACTAATACTTTTAATATTTTTTTGAATTCATTACATATAACCCCTTAAGGTTTGACACATTTACAAATTAACCCAGAAAAGTGACAAGGAGCCCCTAATATTTTGCTTAATCCAAGTTAGCCTTCATTAACAAATATGCTAATGTCATTTGAAAATTTACGTGAAAATCCAAAATCCTTTGATAACTATTTTGATTATCTTTGAAATAGAAATGTCCTTGAATCTATTTGTAATATTTTTCATACTATTGGGGTGTAATTTTAATATTATTTAAATTACTCATAATAAATTTAAATATATTTTATTATTAATAAAATTTCATATATATTGAATGATCATTAAATCCAAGTTGAATTAAGAAATAAAAATTAAAAATTATAAACATATCTAAAGTAATTTAATCAAATTTAATTAAATAATTTTACTAAATAAAAAAAATAAGTAGAAAATTAAAAAAATAAAAATTAAATCCATCTCCTAAATAATATAACTTTATAATTTTAAATTACATACATCATAGTATTAAAATAATAAATATATTTAAAATAATTTAATAATAAAAACTAAGTAATTTAATAATTTAAATTAAAAATATAATTTTGATAAATTTGAATAAGCAATTTTTGATAATTTTAATCATTGTAATATAATGTTAATCAGTTTAATTTAATTTAAATTATTTTGAATAATATAATGAAAATAATTTTAAATAAACAAAATAAGTCAAAAATTAATTACTTTTTAATATTATTAAATTAATACTCAATATTGATTCTTAAATTAATATTTAATAATATTAAATTAATAATTAACAAATTAGTTTTGAGAGTGAGAGAGAGAGAGAGAGAGAGAGAGGGAAGAAAAAAAAAACTCTTTTCCTCATCCTCCGCAAAATCCCCAACCCCCCGGCCCAGCAAACCCCAGCAACCCCTGCCCCACCTCCCCGCCAACCAACCGCCAGCCCCCAGCAACCAGCCGCCCCACCTCCCTGCCAGCCCCCCATCCCCGCCTCATAGTCTGGCTGGCCATGGCCGGCCGCCTAGATTTAGGTGGGGTTGGGGGTTTCTATACATATATATATGTATGTATTTATATATATACATAGTATAGACTTATATTATATATATATATGCATATATGCAATGTTTGAGAAACCGGACCGGTGATCGAACCGGTGGCCTTACTGGTTACTGGTTCGACCGGTTCAACCGATTTTAACCACTGGTTCAACCGGTGTGACGTCATAATTATATTTAATATTATATAAATATATTAAAAATATAAAAAATGTAAATATATATATGTAAAGAGAAAAAAATAAAAATTGCCTAATATCATAAAAAAATTTTCCAAACTCTACTCCATAATAATATTCATACATCAATTTAAAATATCAATTCATAAAATAAGCCTTGCTAGAAACTATCGTTACAGAATCCATTACAACTTGCAAAAAAATAAATACTAATTCAAATGATATAAAAGTTTCAAATATAAATAAAAAATATTTATTTAATTAATTTAAATTTTTTATTTAAAAAAAAAACTAAAAATCGATTTTTTTGAAAAACCGGTTCACCGGTTGAACCGATTTTTTACCGGTTTTTCAACCAACCGATTTTATGTATCAAACCGACCGGAACCTTGGCCGGTTCCCGGTCGAACCGGCCGGTCCGGTCTGGTTTTTTAATCACTGCATATATGTAATATTTACTATTTTAAAATATTTCTTATGAAGAACTTTCGTTGTATTAGAAATTTAGTTTTTTTATTTTTTTAAATTTTTAGTGAGAGCTAAATAGATATTTCATATTTTGCGATTATTTTCATAAACAAATCAAATTTCAAGGGTCTATGGGTAATTTGATCATTTTTTTTTTTAACGATTTCCCTTAATATTAACGGCAAAGGACTGAAAGTGCTTAAAAAATTATGAAATTTGGACTAATGGTCAAGTGCTAGTTTCTAGGACCAATAGTGCAAATCCAATTATATTATGGAAATAAAAATGTAATTTTCCCACAACAAATGGGAAAGCTGGACCCCTTCCCCCAATTCTCATCTTCCTTTCGAACCATCAATTTTACCTAAACTGCACACCTAACACATGCTTAATGTTCACAAAAATATGACATTTGTAACACAGTGGATATTATTTAAAAAAGGAACACTAAGCTATTGATTTTTAATAAATTCAAACCCTAATAAAACATTAAATGAACAACATAACCTAACGTTATTAATCCTAACGTTACTTCCTTTCATCCTTGATCCAGAAGCGACTGAAGCTATTGCAGCCCATCTTACTTGTGAAATGTGTTCGACTCAATCTACGTCTAAAGTTACTGCTTGTCGGTTATTTATGCTCTTCGGGACGTTAATATGAATATTTCTTCTATTGGGAATCTTATTGCGGATGCTAGAAGGAAAATTTCTCATGTTTTTTTTGTGTTCATTCTCACATGTTCGTCGAAGTGCTACTGGTTGTGCCCATGTCCCAGAGAAGATTGTTGGTTCGATTTCTCAAGATTCATGTATTACATCTTATGTACTAACCCAAGCTTTCGCTCTAGATTTCAATTAATAATATTACCATTTCTTCTCAAAAAAGAAAAAAACAAAAAACAAAAAACAACAACATAACCTAACTAATTGAACAATTTGTTAAAATTTAAATACTAAATTGAAAACTAAATAGTTGAAAAAAAATTAAATTCTAATAATATATTTATTAAACAATATAACCTAACTAATTGAACAATTTATAGAAATTTAAGTCTTAAATTCAACAATCGCAATTAAAAACAAATTCAAACCCTAATTCATCCTAATTTACCTTATTAAAATGCTAGGTTACTTAAAATAACTCAAACTCTACTTAAACAAAATTAATACATACTAAAATCTCTAATATTCAATATAAAATATTTACTTGCAAGCAATTGGAAACATTATACATAAAATTTCTTATACCATGATAATTTTTGCACATGCACTAATATGCCTAAAGTTCAATATAAAATCTCATATATTAGCCACTAACATACCTAAAATTCCATATATAACATATAAAAAATTTAATTGGGTATAAACTAAATATTAATAATGCAATATATAATATATAAAAATGAACAAAAAATTAATATAGAATTGTATAATCACCTGTTTTGAAAGATCTACCATTCCTTTGCTTTCTGATTGCATGAATTGTATAATTGTGTTTACGTTCCTCTTCTTACAGCCGTGTTGATATGCAGAAGTTTCTTAGCTTCATTAGATTGCTTTTGGGCACATCGTATATATGTTAAACTACTATGAGAAGGGTCTTTTACATTTATGATAAAAAGAGAAGTTAAAATGTATCTTATGTTAACCCTGATGGTCCTAGCTAGATATCTTTTGTAGCTAAATATCTTTCTTTTACATACTCAAAAACTGTTA
Source organism: Jacaranda mimosifolia (assembly GCA_018894105.1). Classification (NCBI taxonomy): domain Eukaryota; kingdom Viridiplantae; phylum Streptophyta; class Magnoliopsida; order Lamiales; family Bignoniaceae; genus Jacaranda; species Jacaranda mimosifolia. The sequence goes on along the minus strand of CM032132.1, from coordinate 13,967,759 downwards.
AATTAAAAAGCCAAGAACTAGTTCACTTCAGCTTTTAGGGATACTTTCCAAGGCTAGCAACCATCCTTGTACTATGATGACTAGATTTCTGCCCTCTCTTATTCTTGTTATACTTCTGTTATATGAAGCTGGAAAGTGGGCTTAATCTATATAAATTTTTTTGTTATACTTTTGTATCTAATATAATTTCTTTTCAATATACAGCAATGCCGAAGGCTAAGCATTTTAAAAATACACACAAATCAACACAGGCCCCACCATCCATTCAGCCGCATGATCACGTAACAGAAGCATTAGAACAGCCTTCTATAAGCGCATTTTCTCCACGATCAGTTGCACCACAGGCTCCACTAGATGATCCTCCACCATTAGCTCCACCACAAGTTCCTCCACCATTAGCTCCACCACATGATGCTCCACCATCAACTCAACATCATTTTCCATCATCACCACCATTAGCTCCACCACAAGCACCACTAAACTCCGTTTCTTCAAATGAAAATACAAGTGGAACTCAGCCCACAACACAAACAGCAACCCAAACACAAACTTCAAATTCATCGGATTACCATCGTATTGGACGTGAGTCAAAGCCATTTTGGATCGTACGAACAATAGGTATATCTGATTTTTTTCTCAATCAAGATGTTCTTTTCTCAATTCTAGTAAATGTATGGCAATATAATTATTTGGAATTTTAAATTTGCATTATGGTTATTCTTATTTATATCATCATTACAAATTCTCAAGAAACTGCTAAGACCATCAAGATGAAAGCAAGAGATGTTTTCCACTTACCAAATGGAGTGCAAATAGTGGTCCAATTTGATGATCTAAATCTTCCATATGGAGAAGAATAGGGCCTTCTTGCAGGATTTTGTATGAAGTTTGGTTGTTGATTCATCCATGTTCCCAATCAACTTTAAAAAGTGGACAGATATGACGATGCCCTACCTTGACCATTGTTGGGATAATATAATTAAGGTATAATGATTACTTTAATAATAGTTATTTTATTGAATGTTGGTAATTTAATATATAGATGGAAGAATTCATTAAATTTGGTAAAAAAAAATTTCTTGAAGCCTTGATTTTGTTTCAAGAAGAGTGAGAACATTGCTAGATGTTATGTTCTACAATATATTGGAAAGAAGTGGGTAGGAAATAGACTTAAGGATTTGGAACGAGTTTTATGATCCTCTAAAGAGTAGAGATGAGCTAATAAGCAATGTTTCAGAGGGCATTGGACGAGATCAATGGACCACTTATGTTGATTATCGTTTAAAACTGGAGACAGGTAATATTGCAAATATATTAGTTTTATGTGATTTTGATTTAGTATTGTATATTTAATGTTGTAATTATAACATTATAGGTACTTTGTAAGATGAATGCTGAGAATAGAAAGAAACAAATAGTGTCACACACTGAAGGATCAAAATCTAATGCAAGAAGAAGACATGAGATAGTAGTTATAATATTTTTTGTTAATTTGTTGTTATTTTTTTCAGAATTACATTGATATGGATAGATATATTAATTGTATTTCAATTGAAAATTTTAGGAAATGGAATATGGACATCTCGTGGGCTGTGGTCATTTATTCCCTGCAACTCATAAGCATCAAGATGGATCTTGGGTGAATGACACGGCAAAGGAACAAGGAGTAATTTTTTCTTTTTCTTTTTCTTTTTTTTTAATTTATTGAGTTTCTACTCCCAACTTACAACATAGAAGATAGAAAGTAAATGAATAGTATCTTATATCTATTTTGCACTTGTAGGAGCAAATTGAGAAAGAAATGAGTCATGATCCTATCGCCAACTCTATTATTTCACCTAATGATGTTGTTGCTAAGATCTTAGGAAAGGAACATCCTGGACGAGTACGATGTATGGGTTTGGGAGTACACCCACATCTTCCTTTGGAAACACAAGCCTTCCATTGCGTGGTTTGGGTGGCTTTTCATCAATTGGTGCATCTTGTAATCCCCAAAATGATGATAGATTGGTTCAGCTAGTCACAATTGAAAAATGCTATGAGTGTATTCAAGACCTATATTCTGATTAAAGAAGGACATATTCCTGATGAGCTCACTTCTATTTTCGATCCACCTCCTCCACAGGTATTTGTTTACATTTTTTTTTTCTTCATATTTTGGAATGATTGATTATAGCTTAATTTGGTGTATTGATCTTCTGAAATAATGATTTTTATCTCAACAGGCACAACATGATGTAGGTAGTCAACATGAACCTATTACTTCTCCAGTAGGAAGATCTTCAAGTGCTAGCAATCAAGATCACAATGAAGCTCCCCACTAGCTACTTATCTATAGTGTTCATTGAGAAACACTAAGTAGTTTAGTATATATTAGAGTTGACTAAGAATTTATATGTGAAAACTGCGTTAAGAAAATACATTTTAATACTAGCGGGGGTTCAAACCCCTACAAGAATTATATAAAACAGTATCTCTTATTGAAAGTGGGGGTTTAAAAAACTTTGATAAATTTATACAAAATAATAGTGGGGGTTTAAAACCCCCACTAAAACTCTAACAAATAAAGTATTTATTAGTAGCGGGGGTTTCCAAACCCCCGTTATAATTACATGAAATAATATATTTCATTATTGGCGACGGTTTAAAATTGCCAGTGAAATTACAAAAAATTAATACGTTTTCTTAATAGTGAGGGTTTAAAACTCCCAATAAAATTTTATCGGATAATACTTTTTAATTATAGCGGGGGTTTTAAACCCCCTCTAATTTAAAAAAGACACCCTGCATATTCACTCAATTATTAGCGAGGGTTGTAATGGCAGTTGCTCGAAAACCCCCACTAAGAATTACCGCTAATTTAAAAAAGACCGCTGTAGATTCACCCAATTATTAGCAGGGGTTGTAATGGCGGTTGCTCGAAAACCCCCACTAAGAATTAGCATGACATGTAACCGCGGGGGTTTGGGAAACCCCCCACTAAAGGTATTAGCAGGGTTTTTTTAACCCCCACTAAAATTAATTTTTTTATAGTGAAACTGACCAGAGACTAACCTCGCGGCGGCTGTGGCAAAGCCATGGCGACACTGGAGATCTGCGGGGATGGTGGAACAATGGCAAAATGGTGTGGTGATGGCGGGAATGGCGTGGAGAACACATGGCTGCAGTGGAAATGAGTGGGGAAGGGACGAAGACGATAGAAATGGGTGGGGAAGCAACGAGATTGGAGAGATTTTAAGGAGAAGGAAGAAAGAAAGTGCAGAAAAATAAATGAGGAAGAAGGCTGGTGCGGGTGATTTTATTAAGTTTTTCTACGAAAATTCTATCGAAAACTAACTATTTTAAAAAATTCAAATTTTTGATGGAATTTCCATCGGAAAGTCCGTTAGAAACTAACCCTTTTCTAAAAAATTGAAATTTTTTAAGAACAAAATAATAATAAATTTCCAATGGAACGAAAATGCCGCCGCATATGTCCGTGCCAAGCTCCTGCCAAATTCCTTCCAAATTTTTTTATGCTTTTCCGTTCAATTTCCGATAAATCTTTTATCCCACGGAAAGCCTTCAGAAATTTTCCAGTAAAATGTTCTGTCAGAAAATTCCATCGAAAAAAGTGAATTTTTTTATAGTATCCCAAGTACTTAAACACATAGAGAAGGAATAAAATAACTAGAAAATTGAAATTGAAAGAAATTCAAACTTGAATTGCCTCTCAAGAAGCATTTGATTTATAATTTTCACTTTGACTTTTTGGCATGTAGTTGGCATTGGTTAAAGTAATAGTGGATTGTTACCAATAAAAATCGCCATCCTAATAGTGCTTGGTCATCTACCCCTTTATCTTGAATCTTCTATTGGACCTTTTTTCTTCAACTCCACTGCTCTATATGAAAAGATTTCAGTAATGCGAAATGGCTTTAACTATCATTACTTAAGCTGATCCTAAAAACAACCTAAGACAAGAGTTAAATAATAAAACATTTTTGTCCCAATTCAAAATGACATTGCGAAATTTTCTTATCTTGCCATTTCTTTATCTTTTCCTTATATAGCTGGGCATGCTTATAGACTTGAATTCAGAAGTCATTTAATTTATTCAATTGCAATAGCTGTTTCTCGTCAACTGCTTGTGAATCAAAGTCTAATTTCTTAATTGCACAATATGCATTATGCTCTTAACTCCATGGAAGATGGCATGTTATTTATTGCGCACACAAACTTACAAGGTGACATCTCAGTGGGAGCTTTATGATTTGTTATATAAACCCAAAGCACATCATTTAACCACCTAGACAAATCCTTTCTAGTTACACTCATAGTCTCTCCAAGAATTTTGTTTCTCTCTCTATTCTACACTTCAACTTGACCACTCATTGTGAGTGATATGCTATAGCAAATTTATGATTCACTCTATTTAACCAAGAAAGCATCAAAGTGTTTATTTCAAAAATATTTTCTTCCATCACTGATAATGGCTCTAGCCTCTAGGTGTGACAAAATGAGTAAAAATATTTTGCTTCAAAAAATTCACTACTACCTTGGAGTCATTATTAAGTAATGCTACTGCTTCAATCCACTTAGAGACAGTCTACCACTAGAATATAAGGGTCACCAAAGAATGAAAGAAAAGAACCTATATATCAAATCAATATTCCAAACATAAAACAATTCAACTTCTAAAACCATGCTAAGAGGCATCTCATGTCTCCTAAAAATATTCCTTACTCTTTGGCATCTATCACTACAAGCAATAAAAATATCAACATCTTTAAATAAAGTAGACCAATAAAAACTTGACTAAAGAACCTTTATTGCAGTGCAATCACTTGAATAATGACTTCCACACGAGGATGAACGATGGTGCTCAAGCATACTCAGCACCTCTTCCTTTGGGACACAATGCTTGAGTATATGGTCTTTACGATTCTAGAGTAAAAATGGTTCATCCAAACATACTCTTATGTTGGGAATTAATGTCCGGAGGAAAGATTACACTAAAAATGCAGTACTAGATCTAGATATTACGGAACTCCACCCTTTGTTGCTGCAAATAATTGCTCATCCAAAAAAGTTCCGTCAATCACTATTTTTTCTCTCACTTTTCTCCACCTTCTAACCTTGACTAATAATAAATAACTTCATTTTCTAATCCTTTCCTATCCAAAACCTCCAAATCAAATTCTTACAAAAGCAATACAGTAATGCTTTATAATTTTGTTTCATATTTAATTGATAAATTTATCTTATTTTTTTTATTTATTAATTTAATTAAAAACATAGTAAGGCATGCATGAAATACCATTCTTTTAAACATATATTAGAACTAATATCTAGGCTATGATGACAACTATTATTTTGGGTTCTTAGAGATATGTGTGTGTGTGTATATATATAGATATTCCAATTTTAGGGGATTCTAAGTTTTAATTATTCTTGTTTGGTCTTATGATAATTATACTAGGAGTCTTGAATCACTGCCACCTTAGAAATTAATAATAAAGCCACCAAAATTAGTTGTAAACATATACTCTAGTCCTAAAAGGAAAATAATTGAAATCTTTTTTGGATTAACACCTCTTTCATTTATATATATATATATATATATATATGTTGATTTTGCCTTGAAATTTTGGACTAAATTGATGAGAATCGGAAGAATTGAAGCAAAACGGAGCAAAGCGAGTAAAATGAGCATGAGATGAACAACCCAGTGCACAATAGAGCATAAACAAGACGAGACGGGCGCGAGACGCGCTCACGTGCAAGTCCGCGCACGCTCGAGCAAGTTCCAAGCTAGGACGCGCAACGCGCGATTTTTCTCTGCACAACAGGCAGCAGCAACAGTTGTGCGCGCCAGGGTGCAAGTCATGTGTGCCCCAACATGCGGCGCAGGCCCACAGGCATAGGACTTCATTTTCGCGGGTATTTAATCAGCTTTTTTCTGGGACAACTTAACACAGAGATAACACGAGGATTTTTCAGACTGCTTTTGAGATAATTTCTTGAGATGAAGTTTAGAACGAGGGTGTTTGTGTTCTCGTGAGATTTATGGGACATAATTTTATACTTGCTATCTTGATTGAAATTAATAAATTCCTTTCTTTGTCGGGTAAATTAGACACATTGCCGAGCCATATTAAATATTGTTGTCAGTTTTTATTGAATTACTTTACTATTATTTCATAGTTTTCACAATAAATCTTCCTAAGTTTCAACAATATAAATATATATATATATATATCTACAAACTAAAACCGTTAGACTACACAAAAATGAAAAAGTGAACAGAGAACGGAGAAGAAAAGAGGGTGACCGATGCAAGTCTCTCAGCCAAACACAAAGGTAAAAATTTCCTGTAGAAATCGGCATGCAATTGTGTGTTTATGCAATCAGTGAATTTTCTTTTCGTACTCAACCATAGTAGTCCTAATTTCATAAAATCACAAATCACACCCACAAACTTAATGATAAAAATAATTCTTGAAGGATAGAAAATAAAATTACTCAGATTTACATAGTTTGACAAATTTGCCTACATTCATATGAGTTTTTTTCCTTCCACTTTGAGATTATTTTACCATATAAGATAACCCTTGAATTTAAAATACCCAAATCCATTGTTAAAGCCCCCCCTTGTACAAACAATTCTCAAAACTACTAGAAAAACACTCATTCCATTTGTTTATGTTGCCCCTACTAATAATTGAACATGATTATCCCATGTCTATCATCACTGGTCCCACAAGTGCATGTCTCTCAAGTAGTCAATAAGTACGTCTATTTAAAAGAATAAGTTACTTGATTACTCTACTTAGAATTAAGAGACTCAGTTTAGAAGAACCTCTAATTATATAATACAAAAATAGAAAAGATCAAATCTCTTAGAGATTAAAAATTCGAGTCAAACTTGATTTTAAATTAACTGAGTTAAATCCTAACGGATAGATGATTTTGAAGAAAAATTTACAAAATGAAATTTAGATTTATTTCTTTTTAAAAAATGAGGTTTAAGAAAAAGGGCAAGAGAATAATTTACTTAATTTGCTTTTGTGATGATAAAATTTATTAAGTAATATTAGTATATTATAAGAAATTGAATCAATACTTGCATTTAGATTGAGTTTGAAGAGGCTATATACGCAAGTCATTATACTCCAAATATATATGAAGAATCGGATGGAATTCAATTTAACGTATATAAATTTAATATTTATGACAAACGCCTTTAACTAGATCATTTGTAAAAATCTATTTATATGTATATAAATTAATTTTGAGATTAATAATAAAACTGGCATGCCCAAAATAATTTTCACTTACCAAACATATACGAAACTAATAAATACAGTGTGACAGAGGTTTTCTTTTGTTTTCTTTAATCTATCAGCAGTCAGTGTAGCAAGTCAAGGTGCTTGAATCTTGATACATATAATCATAACACAGCTAAGGTTGCATTAAATCCAAATAGTGAGGTCAACCAAAAACAAGAATATAATATATATACAATGTCCTCTAAAATATGTGTGATGGTAGTTTAAGTTTGGCTGGCTCGGATTTTGTCACTTGTTTGTTTGGAGCTGTCCCAAGATAACTTCAATCATTGAAGCTCCCAATTATATGTAAAGTGTGGAGTAGGCAAAAGTTGCTTCATATATATTGGGTATTTTAGGTGTTTGGTATTATTTGGGGTATTTTGTGGAAAAATATTTAGAAAAATTATATTATAACAATAGGCTTAGAGAATATAATGGACAATTAGTTTTATTTTTAGATGATTAAAAAATGTTTTAGGAGAAAAATATGTTCAATTACGTTTTATCTATTGTAAATGTTAAAAGTTTAGTTAGGTTCATTGGATAGAATTGTATTTTTCTATTAATATCTTTTGTGTATTTAGTTGTAATGAGTATCATGAGAGATATATATATGTATGTATGTACAATGATTAAATTTTTGAGAAAATGAAATCAAAGTTAGCAAAGCGAGAGTATTTTGGGGATAATTTATTGTATTTTAAATTGTGACATAAAAATACATCAGTTTAGGGTCCGTTTGGTTTCATTTTCAACTTCATTTTCACATTCTATACCATTTAAAAATGGAAACACATAACTTTTTATAAATTTTCACCCGACATCATTTTTATTTTTATTCTTAAACCTCATTCTCCAATAACTTATATATCTTCTTCTAAGTCTCAATAACCTATATGTTTTCTCTCTCTCTATTTTATAGTTTTTATCTCTCTCCACCTACAACCTACTAAACCCAACATAGTCATTATTTTTCCAACAATCTATTTAAATTCAAACTCATTTTCAACTCATTTTAACTAACTAACTTTCAAATTTTGAAAATGATATAAATGAAATCTGAAAATGAAAATAAAACCAAACAGGCCCTTAGTATTATTTCCCGGTTGAAAACATTTTGGAAAACAACACTAAACAAAAGCCTAGTTTCCATCTTTCCTATTAAATTTATGTCCTCTCTCTCTCTTTCCTTCACAAATCATTTTTATCCGGCTCGGCATAAATTAATTTGTTGCGTTAGGCATATAAATATTTTAGCTATGTCAAAAGTTTTGTTTGAATCTCAAACTGTATTTTGGGATGTACTCAAATCTGGAATAATTATTAGTTATTGATGTACAATAAGTTTATATTAATTTTTCACAGATACTCTTTAATAAGAACTTATGGCGTACAAAAGGCTTAATAAACATCAATAAATGATAAAATAAAATAAAATTATATTCTTGTATGCAACTATAAATTTATGGAAGTCTTTCGTTTGATTCTCACCATAGTGTTAACACATACATAAAGGGTGATTTGCAAATTGCAACAACAACCTCTTCTTTTTTCAATTAGAGTGGTTAAATGGGACAAAGTTTGATAAAATAATAGACTTCAATGAGAAAAAAGTCACGTCAACAACGCAATCAAGCTCTATTTGGGAATTGCAGAGAAGTCTTGTCTGACAGCTAATTGGATCAACACATTATTTTTCAATGTTTTGGATGAATTTTCTTTTTCCTTTTCTCCCCCGCCCCCCCCCCCCCCCCCACCCCTTCCCTAATTCATAGTTTTATAACAAAAATAGTTATTATCAGTATTAATTTATAATTAATAGTTATTCTCTACTAATTTATAACAAAAATAGTTATTGTCAGTATTGGCAGTGTACAAGTTGGCTATGGAGAAGATGCCTACAAGGCCGCCTGCCGCCGTATGCGGCAGAGGACTTTCACTCGGGTCAATTCCATAGGTTTCTTGTCTTTATTTCTATGTATAATTTGGATTAAACTATTGCACCCAAAAAAATGTTAAAAAAAAATAGTACTTTGTATTATATATGCGAAAGTAAAAGCAAATATATTTTATTAAAGTAATTTCGCTTGATGAATATTTTTATGGAGTAGATCACATTTTTGAAAGACAACAAAAAATGAATCCATATATAATTTAACTAATTAGTTTCATCTCATTATTCATTTAAAAAACTGATAAGTTTACAGGTACAAATTTATTAATGTGAAATTGCATTACAATTCTAATAGTACTATATTTGGATATTTTATGATAGTGGAAAAAAGGAATAAAAATATGGAAAATCAAAATCACAATTTACTTAAGAAGAATATCAACATCCATTTCTAATTTTCATTTTTAACTTAATTCAATACCATAAAATATATAAAAAAAAATTCATTGCATAATCAGACAAATGCCTCTCCTAATTATATTGTTGGTGTAATTCGCATTTGAATTTGATGATCTCTTTGAAATTGCTATAGTAGAAGTAAATAGGATCACTCTTTCACTTGAGAATGCGTCTGTTGAGAATTCGCTTTGTGAATTTTGTTAAAAAATATTTGAATTAAAATGTGATTTGATTCCTCAATTTTAATTAACGATGTTCTGCTATTGTGTAAGAGGTTTTTCTTATTTTGACTGCATTTATTGTAATTTCATTATTATGCATTCATAGTTCTTGAGTAAAGTTTTGTTTTAAAAGCTCGAGTCGGGAGTATAATTTATTTTATTTGTTATTATCTATTGTCTTTTACTGAACTGTTTTTTAAATTCTTTTATTTATTACTTTTTAATATGATATTATATTTTATTTTATTTTATTTTTTATTTTATTGTTGCTTTTGTTTTTACTTAAGCAAGGGAGAGTTATCGACGGTGACGATGCATTGTTTGGAAGGGTGTTTCAAAAGTGTTTGGTTGAGGTCGAATCAAGTCCAGTAGTAGCCTCTTTGAATTAGCATACGTACGCAGATCAAACATATAAATAAAGACAGAGCATGCTAGGCTTGCTAAGGCAATCCTCAACTAAAACTCTCTAATACTTAAGTCAAGTTAAATAAATGAGTAAGAGTAAAGTATGTAAGTTGAGAGCTATTTAATATAATAAAAACATACCTATCGTACTTATAAGGTCTGTATTTATAAGAGGGGGAAAAATCATGAATGTAGGGTCAAAAAAGACTGGATTACCCATTGATAATGCTATAGAAATGAAATGCTCCTGCTGAGGTTGTATGAGCATAAGAGGTGTTTTAACAACCATCGATCGCAGGCTGCATGGTCGCCTAATAGGTTGGGTAGTTATTTGGTGGAATTAAATGTGGATGTGGACGTCTGTCATTAAGCTTGCAACGTTAAACGCGGTGAGGCTACCAATTTGTCTAGCAAATCGAGGTACAACCTCACGGAGGTGGAATGGATGTTCGTCGTGGCTTGTACATATTGAGGTGGGATCCACATCATAGCTGCTTGAATGGTTAGTGGGTAGGTGGCTGATTGTAGTTGTAGTATGTCTTCAATTGTTAACTTTGTAATCCTCAATAAGTGAGGTTGGATATCAACGTACTTTAGGTACATACCTTGATTTCTCTCTCACTCTCGCTCTTGCTATCTCTCCTCAATGTACTTTTTCCCCATATAGATAACAGTGATACTGAGGTCAAAAAATTGAATAGAGACTCAAGCCCAAGTTAGAGGAGGCCACGATTTTGGGTCATCAAACAATAGCTTATCATCTGAGTACAGTGTGGTTGCAAAAGTTGGGGTAGCTGGTGAGAACATCGATATATTAGAGAATAGTATGCAAGGATGGGGAACAGGATAAGGAGCCTATGTAGGTACAAGAATATTGGTCTATCGAGGGCCTCCTACATGACCCCTCAACTCCATAATGAGATTAGTTCGACTACTGGGCAGGGAGAGCCAAGGTTGACTTGGGAGTGATTCCACATACAAGATGAGTTTGAGCTCCTATCCTTGTGGTTGAGTTTGAGCTCCTAGCCCTACCCAGGCCTAAAAAGTCATAGTTATACATATACTCGTGCTTATTAAAGATAATGTAATGAATATGAGTAGGGTCTATATCAAAAAAATTTCCATGTACCCACATCCAAAAATTACTCATTACTTTATACTTAATTCAACTTATTAACCTAAAAGTTATCCATACAGAAATTAAATCTATACTAAATATAAACTTTCTATATATCAAAATTACAAATATGTAAATGAATGTTAAAAGCTAAATAGTTTTCTTCAATAAAAATTAAACTAAATTAATAAAAATTAACAAAGTTAATATAGTGAAATATAGAGCAACAATTTTTTTTCCTTTCTTTTCTAATAATTGGAATAGTAACAATAACACCTAAACAGTATAATAGTGGAATAAACATTGGTAGTAAAAAATTAATTGTATTAGTGAATAAACTTTGTTAATAAAACTATATTAATGATTGAAAAATTAAATTTAATGAATAAATTAAATTAAATATTGAAAATATTTTTTTGTATTACATGACAAATAATATTTTTTAGTATATATTGAGAAAATTAGTCTATAAATAAAAACATAAGTTCAATAAAACTAGACCAAATGGATCTTGGGTTAGATAGGGTAGGGGAGAGTTATGGTCCTATTATTTTGTATATTTTAGGGTATGATAAAATATAAGATATTTTTGTTTGGGTATTATATGGTATGGGCTTTGGCAGCGTGATATCCTACCCATTTATAGGCCTAGACCAATCTCCCAAAAATTATCTAATTACTCACTTATCTGCGTTTCAGTATGTTTTAAGATTCCTTTTGGCCTCTAAAGTCAAGAATATCCTTAATTGGGTCGAAGCTTGCCCAACCCAACTTATCCCCTAATACCTACTCCATTATTTGCAACTTTGTAATGCTCATATGAGTACACAAGTCCACTATCCTTTGTCTTAGAAGCTAGGGAACTCACTAAACATTAGGGCCTGGCATGGAAATTCCTTTTTCCCCATTTTTTTCCCATTGGAAATACTGGAACATTTAGTGGATTTTTGTTAGAGCCCCCAGGGGTCAGGGTTTTAGAGTTCGATGGTATTAAGTGCCACAAGGAATAATATTAGTAGTTGGGGCCATCTGTCTTAGGGTAATACATTCATCGGGATATAGCTCAAATTCGGCACACTTGGCACCTCGGCCCTAATCGAGGATTTTGTGTGCTCCTCCTAGCAAGGCTCTCTCTAGCTTCACTTAGGATTCCCTCGAGCATTCAGTTAGGTGGGTGTTTAATCATTCTTTTCATTTTAGTTGAATATCAACTTTCTAATCGAGATTTCTAAACTATTTCTTCTTTTTCGTGGACTAATCGCTGCTCATGTCAGTCAAAAATAAGAAATTGGGCAGGTTCGCTGCAAAGGGTAGATTGAGAGCCCTAGCCCCTGCTCGTTAATTGATTGTGGCGACTCTTACATTAGTGGAAACCATTCGCCCTAACCATTAAATGCTATAAAGGCAGCTTAGCCTATCAAAAAGAGAAAAAAGCTCCTCAACTAAGAGGATTAGAACAGGTACCAAAATAGCTAAGAGGGCGATCCTTATAGCTAACAGGAAGAGCCCTATGTAATTGGTCCAAAATCACCTCTTTGATTAGGTGCATTCGATAAAAATAGAGAAGAGGTTTCTCTAATAGAATTTGATTAGCCATAGTTTAGTTTGATAGGCAGTAGCAACAATATAAGTGTTCTCAAGGATGTTCCTCCTTGACTAAGAATCAATCATCGACATATACCTAAGTAAGGTCTTCAGGTCGTTTAAGTAGTAATTGGACATGGTAAGCCAATGTTGACCTTACTGACACTTTTTGTATGATTAAGGTTGCTATTTCCATTATGATTATATAGTTTTAGGACCACAATGGATCTGTCATAAGATCGTTTATTGTTTGGATTGACTTATACTTTGAAGCTCACCATAGGCCTCATAAATTAATTTCAACATCTACTACCATTTCAAGTTGGTAGTTGTAGACTAGAGCAAACATCTGTGCAAGTTTAATGAGACCAACAAGGATAATGTTGAGGCTTTTTCAAAGAAGGTAGACATGGTTGACTCAGTGGTACCAAGATCAAGTAGTTGGAGGTCAAACTAAAAGCTCTGGAGGCTTTGAAGGAGTAGTTCCTCCAGGTTATATATAATTGATAAAGTGCCTTGCCAAGCAAGTAGAGACATTAAGAGGAGAAGCGATCAAGGTTAGAAAGTTTGGCTGCTCATAGGGCTTTACTTACCAAGATAGAATATAACCACATGCTATCAGCAGTGAGGAAGGCTACAGTTGAGGTCTTCGTCTAAAGCCATGGAGTCGATCATGCTTGTATTATGATGGGCATTAATAATTTGACATCGGGCTTTAAGAAGGCTATTGTGCAGATTCGATGCTTGAGGGTTGAGTTCGATGAATCTCAACTTAACATCGCATTGGACAAAAAACCTCTAGCCTTTCCTTAATGTTGAAATCAAAGAAAAGAAGAGTTTCTTAATGTGAGAGAAATAAGTTCGTGTATATGCTCCGATCTTTAAGGAGAGCTTATTGCAACTTAAGTGAAAAAGCCAATGGTAATTGAGGCCGAGGCCTTGAATGTTATCTGGACTTCAACAAGCTCACATAAGATCAACACAGCCATGGTTGAGACTTGCTAAGAGACACCCACCACGCAGTTAAGGGTATGAGTAGCTCTTTTTAATTCTCAATTTCTCTCTTGTAATAGCTGTTGGGACCCTTTGTACTTCTATTTTAATTAATGAAATGGAGTTTCTTCTTTTTCAATCAGATTGTGCGTAGTTTACTTGGCCACGTTTTCTATTTTCTTGATTGTTCGAGCAAGTCCACTCCCTCTTGCTCCACTCGCCACTTTTTAGGCATCACTAAACTCGATATTAACTCCAAGAGGTAGGATTTCTTTAATCAAATTAAGGTTGCGTGGTTGAAATGCCAATTGGTTGATCTTAGCTTTCTTTAATTGATTTGTTGGAGATCAAACATTTTTTTTTCCTTGTTCCATTTATTTACAGTAATAAACTTTGCTGGTGTCGGGTTTTATCAATCCATTAACAATCGTACTTTAATTTTTATTAGAGATAGCAATAATGGACTTCTTAGCTATTATTCTTTTCCATTTTCTAGTAATTGAATGAAACTTTAAAATAACGACTGGGCCTACTAACTACCTAATGGTATTGATTTAATGGCAATAGTATTCAATTGGATGACCTATAGGTGGTGTTCTAAAGGAAAACTTTTATTGAATCGCTAAATATGTGGTTCATAAGATGCAACAGTGGCGACAAATTCTTAGCAATGTAACTTTTAAAAGGGTTAGCATTGATCTTAAAAATAAAATCTACATAGGTTGTTGGCATTCCAAGATTGAGACAGCTTGTTACCATCTATATTTTTGACTTTGCTGAAACTATTTTTGGCAATTTTGACCATACGGCATGGTCCCTCCTAATTGGGGTCAAGTGTGCCCACATACTTGAGCATCTCAACCTTTTTCAATGCTAGATCACCGATATGGAAGTTTTTGAATTTGATAGTTTTGTTGTATGTCTTTGTCATTGATGTTTGGTATCATTGCATTTTGATATACATTTGTCAGTGCCTCCTCTTGAGCATTTTGAGGTTAAACCTCCACTTGATTTTATTTTTGGTAGGGTCGCAGCTAATAACCATAGGCTATTTCTTGAACAAGTTCTACTTGGGCTACAATATCTAAACTAGAGACTAAGTTATATGAGTTTTCCCTTATTGCTGACTTGAGAGTTGTCCTATAGGCCATAAGATGCCCAACAAGTTATCAACCCATTTTTCTTAACTACCTTAAAGTTAAGCTTTGAGATGCTTAACAATTATTCGATCGATCTCATTAGTTTTCCTGATGGACTATGAATTTCAAACTAACTTAAAATGCTGAGAAATCAAATACTCCTCACACCATCCAACTATCTTCCAACTCCAGAATTGTGTCACATTATTTGAGATTATCATTCAAGGTAATCTAAACCACCAGAATATATTTTTTCAGATAAATCTCCTAATTGGGTATTGGTAATCTTGAGGACAACTTCTGCTTCGACCCACTTTGTAAAATATTTTAACTACAATGAGAAATTTTTGTTGCTTGGTTGTCATAATAACCCAACTATATCAATCCCCCATTTGTCAAAAGGCCAGGCAATATCAATATTTACTAACATTGTTGCTTGTTTATGGAAGGTGTTAAAGTGTAATTGGCATGACTCTCAAGTCTCAATTAGTTGAGTATAAGATAACATTATTAACAAGTTTGGGCCAAAAATTCCCCTGATCACCTTGTGCAGGTGATTGTCCTCTTGAATGGTTACCATAATTCTCCCTATAATCTAATTGAATACTATCCTTGTCTTGGTTGAAGTCAAACATATAAGTGCTAGTCCAACGAACAATTTTTTAAAGAGAGTACCAACTTCGATTGGGGCATATCTTTCTACTCGATACCTTAGCCATCAAGCAACAACTTTATTATCTTGCAATGTGTTGTTTTTGTGAATCTCGACAATCTCATCTTGCTAATAGACTACAACCTCTTAAATGATAAGTTAAAAAATACTTAACTAATTAACTTGGAGTTGTTAATTTGTTATATGTCGGCAACTAGAAAGATGAGAGTATGCTTATGGGTCCCTTTGGTAGAACTCATGCCAATGAATTTGCTCATTCACTCCTGGATCAAGCTACTTAGCTCAACTTAAATGAATTAAATTACTGATGTTGCACCCTCACTTTTACCAAGTATTCGATCATTTTACCTTTTTACCTCACAATTACCTTCAAACTGTCTTGCCACTAACTGAATATGTAATGGCCACCAAAGATCGACCTTTGCTTAATGGTCATCTTCATTCTCACAATGAGGGCCTTGTATTGTACCTCATGTTTGTGATGTGGAAATCCAATTGGAGCACAAAGTCAAAATCTGTCCCATTAAGAGCTCAAAGAGAGATACTTACATTGCCTCTAGTGTTTGTGGATGAGCCATAGACATATGATGTCAAGGGCGCTGTTGAATGTCGTTCTCATTAGGGAAATTGATTTGTTTGATAAAAAAATCTATGGGAACATGTGTTTGGTTATCATTCTTAGCTTGTAATAAATATCAAATTTATCTAGTTTGATGGCCTACTTAACCAATTAGCTTGACATGTCTGGTTTAGCAAGGATCTATTTAAGAGATTAGTTAGTCAAAATAGTTATTAAGTTTGACTAGAAGTAAGGTCTAAATAGCTTTGCTCGACTCCTTGCAAGATTTTGCTAACATAAAACACCAATCGATGAGTTGTGCCATTAATCGAAACTAAGATTAAGCTGGTGACCTCGGTGGATGTTTCCGAATGGAGGAATAAGACTTCCCTATGAATGGGTTTTTGCCAAAAATATTGTACTGATGGATATTGTTTAAGTTCAAAAGGTGATTGATCACATTTTTCTGTCCATTCATTTCTTAGGATTTTGAAGAAGTGGAAGCTTTTGTTGGCCATATAAGAGATGAACTCTTTAAAGCAACAATTTTTGCGACTAAACTCATTGACTAACCCATGTAGAGTGATGTGCTGGATAGCCTGGATCTTCATCGAGTTGGCCAAAAATTTCCCTCCATCGCACGAACCTTAAAAGTGCATTTTGAAGAGTTGAGCTTTGCAAATGTGTGGTCAAGATCATGTAGATGGTCAACTTGAAGTCACATGTAGCCATAGAATCCAATAATCAAAACATTAAAAATGGAAATTAACTAGGCTACACATGATAATGAGGATCTAAACATTCCATTGATTTAGATTTAGACGGAGAATTACCTTGTTTTGCTCAAAAATCGAGAAAGCAAGAAGAAAGCCTTTGAGACTCAAAAACTATCTTCTAGTGGCACAACGGTTTTTGATCAACTTCTGACTAGGTAATAAACTCCAATTTGAGTGAAACTTGCACTAAAATATCACCAACTCCTTGATGTATCTTATTCAAATTTTAGCTCAATCAAAATTCAGTAATACCTCTAAAGGTTGCTTGAAAGTTACTGCTAGAAACAGGATCTCCAAAAGGCACAACAATCCAATTGTCTTACCTCTAATGTTAAGATCCACACACCAATGTAACACCAATTCCCCTTAATATCAGTAGGAGAATAAAGAGAAAAAAATGCAAGGATGAAGGCTTGAATTGGAGGTTGGAGAAGAAAGAGAAGTGAAGCTTCAACACACAATGCAACACTTGAAAATTGGAGGAAAGTTTTGAGAGAATCTAATTCACATGGAATATGATGTCTTGCCACTCATCTGGCCGCCCCTTTCTATATCTATATATAGAGAGAGGATGGTGTGATGCTAATGTGGCATCACACATCCCTCAGAGGGGGAGGCACTGGCATGAATGTGCATTTTGAATTTTATTAGAAATTTTCATTTCATCACATAAAATGTCATCCAAATAAATTCTCATGCCACACCAAATAAACCTTTCATTTGAATTTTTCCTCCAAAATTAATTTTCCATTTTAATTAAATTAAAATCCTTTAATTTAGTTAATCACCTTGACTTAACTCTTTAAGTCAATTTGCTAAACTCCTTTAGCTAGCAATTGTTAACTTAACCCTTTAAGTTAACTTGACCAATTGATAGTCATATGACACCAAATAATTAACTTCTTAATTATTGGTCTTAATTTAACTCTTTAAATTAATTAGATTAAGCCACAAATTGAGCACAACATTTGTGTCAATCTGTCAATCCTCCAAAATCGATCATGAGAGAATATTTCCAACTCTTAGAAAATTCCCCTTCGTCGCATAGGATATGCAATTGGCTTTTGTGTGTGACCCATTAGGTTATACCATTCGTTGGACATGGGCTCACAACTCTTTGTAACTTTGGAACATCAAATATTCACTTTAGTTTAAACTCCTTTAAACTAATCGGCTCATTTCAATTAATCTCCATTAATTGAAGATTACACAATCTCCATGGTCGATGTCCAACCTCAAGCTCATCGAGCCCAAGTAGTTGGCCGAAATGAATGCTTTTGGAGAACCATTTTAGCTCTACGCGTGCCATGTAAATACGATCATTCCATCTCCTATCTCTCTAAAGAGGCCTAGGGTAAGATATTTGTTAGCTCTCTAATAGCCTCGATACTATGTCTCTATTTTCAATGTTCGATTCCCTTTATAACCTCATCTTTGGAAAACTCTTTTTCTAAATTGTCATACTACCTTGTGCAAGGATTTCATGGAATCAATCATTATAGAATACATAAGAGATGTACTCGCCCTTCATAATGAGGAAAAGTTCGATCCCATCTTGAATCTCGTAAACCTCAATATCTAAGTAGCTCATACCCAATCTCCACCCAAACGACCTGCTACGTGGCCAGAGAAAAGTCAAAGCATGAGGACCTAAACACAAGATTTCAGTAGATCCCCATGTCAAAGGACTAATTATATGAACTAGCGTAAGCTGGAGAACTTGCCACTACCGACTTGCCACTAGGCTATCCAGTGGATTCTTCAAACGAATCTTCAGTGCCTTGTTCTCTAACAAGCACCCACTAACATGAACCCATATCTTATATGGCATTGCTCATGAAATGGAGCAACATCCAACTCCTTAGATTAATGCATTGTTAGTGCAAGTCTATCTAGATCTTAAATGCCCTTAGTTTCATAAGATCCTATGACTTGGAAGTATTTAAGATCACAATCGTGTAAGACTTGTTTCATGATCATCACCTAATGTGTGACCAAGTTCTGTGGTATTGTGTGATCTAAGGGCTTCAACCAAATACCAATGAAGTAAATATGTTCATAAGATGAAGATGACCATTTAAAGAATATCATTCAGTTAAGATTGTATCACTAGTGAAATAGTTTACAACGCCAATCTAATTATCTTACGGGACATTATTCCAACAATGTTCCACTTGCGCTAAAGCTAATTCCCCATAGTTTTAAGACCTATATTCTCAAGATGTCCTTGAAAGACCTTTTGTGGTAGGGGTTTAGTATGTGGATCTGCTATATTCTCTTCCAAGACAACTCTCTCCACTCGGATGTTGCCTCTATCAATGATCTCCTGGATCAAATACTATTACCTCAAAATGTACTTGGACCATTGATGAGATCTTGGCTCTTTAGCTTGTGTTACTACCCCATTTTTGTCACAGAAGACAATGACTGGCTCAGCAATGCTAGGCACTATATCCAAATCTTGGATGAAGTTTTTCATCCAAACATCTTTCTTTACAGCTTCCGAAGCCGCAATATATTCTACCTTGATGGTTGAATCAGCTGTGATGTCTTGTTTGGAACTTTTCCAACTCACCGCACTGCTATTGAGTCAAATTACAGATCCATAAGTAGATTTTAGTTCACCTACATCGGATTGGAAACTAGAATCTGAAAACCACTCAAGTTTCAATTCTTCATTACCGTATACCAAAAAGAACTCCTTAGTCCTTCTCAAGTACTTAAAGATCGTTTTAACGGCCATCCAGTGACATTCATTGGGGTTGGATTGGAAATGACCCATAACACTTATAGTGTGTGCCACATCCAGCCTCGTACGTTAAACGGCATACATTATGCTCCTTATAGTGGACACATAAGGTATGTGGGACATTCTTTGTCCCTCGTCGTCAGTCTTAGGGACCATAGACTTAGAGAGACGAATGTTATGTCCCAAAGGGAGAAATCCTCTCTTGGATTCTTCCATACTAACCTCTTTAATATCTTGTTAATATCAAAGTTTGGGAAAGCCCCAGCATCCTCCTTGATCTATCTCTATAGATACGTATTCCTAATACGTAAGATGTTTCTCCCAAATCCTTCATAGAGAATTGAGTAGATAACCACGCTTTAGTACACTCTTAACATTTTCTATCTCATTCCCAATGAGAAGAATGTCATCGACATAAAGCATAATGAATAGTATCCTACTCCCACTAGCCTTCTTATACATATAAGGTTCATACACATTTTTAACAAAGCCAAACAATTTGATTGTCTTGTTAAAACGTATGTTCTAACTTCGGGATGCCTGTTTGAGTCCATAAATGGATCTCTGGAGCTTGCAAACCTTTTGCTCACTCCCCTTGGATGTAAAACCTTGTGGTTGCTCCATGTAAATTTCTTCTTCAATATTTCCATTGAGAAAAGTGGTTTTTACATCCATTTGTCATATCTCATAGTCATAATATGTGGCTATGGCACGTAAAATCTGAATAGACTTAGGCATTGCAATCGATGAAAAGGTTTTCTTGAAATTGATATCGGGTCTTTGAGTGTAACCTTTTGCCACTTCGCGCCTTAAAGGTCATAACCTCTCCATCAACCCCTAACTTTCACTTATAAATCCACTTGCAACCAATAGGAACGATTTCTTCTGGTGGATTTACCAAAGTCCATACTTTGTTGGAGTATATGGAGTTCATTTCGAATTTCATGGTGTCAAGCCAATGTCCTGAGTCTATGTCCAACATAGCTTCCTCATAGGTCTTCGATTACTATTCGATTGTCCCGTCTCATAAAGAAATTCAAACCTTTCGGGTTGCTTGTTGATTCGGTCTGACCTTCTTAGAGGTTGTGTGTAACGCTATTGTTGCTTATTTGTTTCCATTGCTTGTAGGATTTGTTAATCATCTTGAACTTTATCAAGTTCAACGACAATGCTATTTCTATCTAATAGAAATTCCTTTTGCAAAAAATGGGCATTCCTTGAGACAAACACCTTTTGTTTTAAAGGATTATAAAAGTAATAACCCAAAGACTCTCTTGGGTATCCCACAAATATGCACGAGGTAGATCTACTATCCAACTTGTCTCCCACTAATCGCTTTATATAAGCGGGAAACCTCTAAACCTTAAGGTAATGGTAAAAGTGTGATTTGCCATACCACATCTCATGCGGTGTTTTATGGCACTGACTTTGAGGGTACTAAGTTTAGTAGCCTCGCCGCCATTTCTAAAACGTATCCCCAAAAGGATATGAGCATATCGAAAAAGCTCATCGTGGAACGTACAATGTCCAATAAGGTATGATTTCTCCTCTCGGCTACTTCATTATGTTAGGTGTGCCGGTGGAGTTCATTGAGAAAGAATCCCATTCTCTTTTAGATAACCCAAGAATTCGATACTTAAGATTCTTCCTTCGATCTGATTGAAGAGCTTTAATACTAAGTGCCTTTTGCTTTTCTACTTCATTCTTATACTCTTTAGACTTTTCAAAGGCTTTGGACTTGTACTTCATAAGATACATATGTTCAAATTGACTATAATCATCAGTGAAGGTGATGACGTATGAATAGCCTCCTCTCGCATTATTTCTTAGTGGGCCACAAACATCCGTATAGATCACATTCAAATGACTTGTGGTGCACTCCATTTCTCCTACAAAAGGAGCCTTGGTCATTTTTTCCTTTAAACAAGATTCACAAGTAGGAAGGTCTTCAATTCCACTAACATTTAGTGCTTTGAGAGCTTCTAACTTGTTCATCCTACTTTTAGAAATATGGCCAAGTATAGCATGCCAAATAATGGCATCTTCTTGGTTATCTAGTTTCCTTTTACTTGATTTAATGTGCATAAGTGAAGGTTGGGAATCAAGTATGTACAATCCGTTATATAATGTACCTTGTGCAATTAAAGAATCATTTTTTAATGCCTTCAACATCCATTCGATATAGAAAAATTATATGCTTCATTATCAAGAATGGGAATAGAAATAATATTTTTCACAAGATTGGATTGGGTACATAATAAATCGGATCAAGTACAATGCAAGCATTCCCCAAGTCTAACTTGATTACACCTTGAACCATGGCGACAACTCTTTCTCTATTTCCAAGGTGGAGGATCATATCCCTTTCACGAAGACTCTTTTTTTTTTCCATACCCTGTAATTAATTACATAGCTGAGAACCACATATGGTATCAAATACCCATGAGGAAGAATTAGTTATCAAGTGCACTTTAATAAAGTACGTACCCTTCTCAAGGGTTGCAAGGTATGCTTTGCAATTTCTTCTCCAATGTCGCTTTTCACCACAATGAAAACAACTCGGATCAGTTTTATTCTCTTTCTTTTTCTTTACTCTCCCCGAGCCTTTTAAGTATTACTTCCCGTTGGAGGAAGAACCTTTCTTCCTTTTACCTCTTTTCTTAGGACCCCTAGGGCCCTTCGACGTTGAGGAAGAAACAAGTATAAGAGGTCTTTTTATGAAATATAAGATGAAAAGACTTCAGAAGATTTTTCTTATTCTGTCAACTAATAATACACAGCATTATATAGTGAATTACAAGAAGAAAAATAGGAAACAAAATCATTCCTAAACTACCTAACTGAATCCCTCAATTTAAGGGATTTCAAATTGATTTTCTGAAATCTATTAACAGCACATATATGCCTAATCAAATCCCCTAATTTAAGGGATTATCCTAATCAATTTACAGATTATCTACATCTCAACATGGTATCTCAACACTTTCCCTCAAGCTGAGGAATAGATGTCTTCCATTCCCAGCTTGAATACAAAGATCATGGAAACTTGAACTATTCAGCCCCTTTGTTAGAACATTGGCTAATTGATGTTCTAATAGAACATAGGACATACACACTAATCCTTCCTCCAATTTTTCTTTGTTGAAATGCCTATCAATTTCAATATGTTTTGTCCTATCATGTTGAATAGGATTATAAGCAATATTGATAGCTTATTTGTTGTCACAATATAGTTTCATAGGACCTTCCCATTGGACTCTCAAATTATCTAGAATAACTTTTAGCCAGAGTAGTTCACACAATCCTTGAGCAATAGCTCTGAATTCTAATTCTGCAGATGACCTTGCCACCACATTCTATTTCTTGCTCCTCCATGTCACTAGATTACCTCCCAAAAAAACATAATGGCCTATAGTTGATCTTCTATCACTAGGAAACTTGCATAGTCAGCATCAGTATAAGCTTCTAGAGCAAGAGTATCGTTCTTCTTGAACAAAATTCCTCTCCCTGGATTTCCTTTCGAGTAATGCAACACCCTGTAAGTAGTTTGAAGATGAGGTTCTCTTGGATCATGCATGAATTAACTTATCACACTCACTGAGTATGCTATATTTGGCCGAGTGTGAGTAAGGTATATGAGTTTACCAACCAACCTCTAGTACATTCTTTTGTCAACAACTAGTTCTTCTTTAGCTTCTACCAACTTATAGTTTGGATCCATTAGGGTAGAAATAAGCTTACACCTTATCTTCTCTATTTATGCCAATAAATCAGTCACATACTTTTGTTGAGATATGAAGATCCCTTGAGTGGAATATGCCACCGCAATACCGAGGAAGTACTTTAGTTTCCCTAGTTTCTTTATCTCAAACTCCTTTACTAGTCTTTGCTTCAATTCATGCTTCTCTTTTCATCATTTCCAGTTATTATGATGTCATCCACATAAACTAGAAGAGCATTCACTACCCCCATAGCTGAATGCTTGATGAAATGAGTGTGGTCACCTTGGCTTTGTTTATATCCAGATTCTTTCATGACTTTTACAAACCTCCCAAATCATGCTCTAAGAGACTTTTTTAATCCATACAGAGCCTTTGTTAACTTACACACTTTGTTCCCAATATCCCCGCCAAATCCCGATGGGATGTTCATGCAGATTTCTTCATCTAAGTTACCATGGAGAAATGCATTCTTAACATCATACTGTAGGAGTTGCCAATCAAAGTGTGTAGCCAATGATAACAAAATTCTCACAGTATTCATTTTTTCCACTGGAGCAAAAGTCTCATGATAATCAACCCCATACGTTGGGTGTTCCCTTTGGCCACTAATCTTGCTTTATTTCTCTCAAGGAATCCATTACCCTTGTACTTAAGTGTGAAAATCTACTTAGAATCAACAATATTTTTTGCTTTCGGTTTCTCAACAATCTCCTATGTTTTATTCTTTTCTAATGCACCCATCTCCTCTTTCATAGCATCCCTCCATTCTTTTTTTGACAATGCCTTAGAAACAATGGTTGGGATAGCAATGGTGTTTAAACTTACAATGAACTTTCTGTGGGCTGGAGATAGATGCCTAAGAGAAACATAATGAGATAGTGGATAGATTGGTCGTTTAGTGCACTCTCTGGTATCTTTTCTAACAGGAATTGGAAGGTCTAGATTGTCTTTTGGGTTAATAGATTTTTCAAAAATTTGTGTGTTTAAAGGTAGGTCAGGTCTTACCATGATCTCATTCTCAAAGTTTGAGTTGGATTCTTGGACCTGTGTCAATTCTGGAATGACCTTTCTCCTTGAATACACATGAGAGAATCTTAGAGAATTATGATTGACATTACTTGGGATGGGAGATGAGACAGGTTCAGTTGCAGAAATAGGTGGCTCAAATATAATTGGTTCAAAGGACTTGGGTTCAACACAGGTTGGAACCAAAGAAAGGTCAAGAGTTTTAAGTAGTTCAAAGGACTCACAAGTACTATATTCCTTTATTGGAATCTCTCTTTGAAGAGAGGACTTGGAGAAAAAAGGTGTATTTTCTGTGAAAGTGACATCTGCAGAGATGTAAAATTTTCTAGATGAAGGATTGTAGCATTTATATCCCTTTTGAGTGGATGAGTAACCAAGGAAGACGCATTTGATGGCTCGAGGGTCAAGCTTGCCTCTATGTTGATTGTGAACATGAACAAAGGCAGTACATCCAAATACCCTAGCTGTGAGGCCATTTGAAGTTTTGTAGTGAGGGTAGAAGCTATTAAGGATTTCTATGGGACTTTTATTGCCTAACACACGTTAGGGAATTCTATTTATCATGTATGTAGCAGTAAGAACAGCCTCTCCCCAATAGGACTTAGGAACATTCCCTTAAAAAAGTAAAGCTTAGGTGGTGTTGAGTAAATGCTCAATTTTCCTTTCAGCTACCCTATTTTGTTGAGGTGTGTTAACGCATGATGACTCATGGATAATGCCTTGTGATTCAAAATAGGGTGACAAGATTTGGTTGAAGTAGTCTCTAGCATTGTCTGTCCTAAAGCTTTTAATTTTAACCCCAAATTGGTTTTGTACCATTAAGTGAAAATTAGGTATAATAATGCTAACATTGGACTTTTGTTTAAGGAGAAAAAACCATGTAACCCTAGTACAATCGGCAATTAAGGATACAAACCACTGAGCCCCTAAAACATTAGGTATATTGGAAGGACCCCATATGTCACTGTGAATCAAGTGAAAAGGACGAAAACTTCTTTTATTGCTAATAGGAAAAGATACACGAGTATGTTTTGCCAATTCACAAACATCACAATAAAACTCAGAAATATCTAATCCTTGGAACAAATGAGGAAACATATCTTTTAAAACCCTAAAAGACAAATGACCTAGGCGAAGGTGATAAAGCCAAATGACATCTTTATTAGAGAAACTGAGAAAAGATAAAGATAAATTGTTCTTAACTTTCTGAGATGATTCAAGGTGGTAAAGGCCGCTTCTTTCCCTAGCAAGTCCAATTCTCTACCCCAATCCCTAATCCTGAAAAACACAATAAGATGGGAAAAAGTAGCATAACATTTAAGATCACGGGTAAGCTTTTGAATAGAAACAAGGTTGGATGAAAGTTTTGGTACATGAAGGATATTTTTAAGGATAAGGGTCGGTGTGACATGCATGTCTCCTAATCCTGCAACAGTAGCTAAAGAGCCATTAGCTACTACAATTTTTCTGTTACTCGGGCATGGGGGGTATAGGTGTGGAAAAGTTGAGGCATAGTTGTCATATGGTCTATGGCACCGAAGTCTATGATCCAAGAGTTGGCATAAAATTTATCTAAGACATTCATGCAAAAAAGAAATGAAGGTTTACCTGAAAGGGCTAAAGAACAAGCTCCGGAAGGCTTCTCAAGAGATCCCGACAAGCTTTTGAGCTTCTCAATCTCTTTGCTGTTGAAACCCTCTCTTGTTGAATTCTCCTCAGTCTTGGCTTGCTCTACCATGTGTGCTTGGGGCATCTGCTGCCCTTCACAGTTTCCCCATTTTCGGCTTGGTGGCTTACCATTTAGCTTCCAATACTTCTCTTTTATATGTCTTGGTTTCTTGCAATGGGTGCACTAGAGATCATCTTTGTTCTCCTTCAATTGCTTTCTCTACTTTAGTGTTTAGGCAGATCACTCTTTCCTTTCTTCTAATTATGTATTTTTATTATAAGGACTGATCCATCCATGGTTTGCGGTTCAAGCATAACACTCCTTCGACTTTCTTCTGCCCGAACTAATGAAATTATTTCTTCTAAAGATGGTGTCTCCTCTTTTTCAAGGATTTGAATTCTAATCTAAATCAAATTCAGGATTCAATCCAGCCAAAAAATCATAAACACGGTCTTTTTCAATGAAGCTCTTTAAGATAGCAGCATCTTCAGGGCTTTTCATCTCGAAAACTCAGTAATGATCAAGTTCTTGCCATATATTTTGTATCAGGTTTGCATACTCTGTGATAGATTTATCTCCTTGCTTAGTGGCTGTAGTTTTAACCTTGATCCCATACACTTGAACAACATCACGGGCCTTTGAATATGTGCGACGAATGAAATCTCAAATCTCCTTTGCTGTGGCCAGAAACATGCACGTGTCGCTAATCATGGGATCCATGGAATCCCATAGCCAAGTCATTATCATGGCATCCTCCTCATCCCATGCTTCAAACACCGGATCATTCTTTGTTGGTTCAGTTCCAAGAAGATGGCTAAGATTTCCTTTGCCCTTGAGCTATGTATGGACAAATTGAGACCATTTCAGGTAGTTCTTCCCATTGAGCCTATAAAAGGCTCAAATATTCTACAAATCCCCAATTTTTTTTTAATAGAATTGGACTCTTCACATAGGTTAGAGATACTAAAGATTGTGGTTTCCAAGGTTGACATGGTGAAGGAAATTTGCAGCAATTAAGGCTTCCCAAACAAAAATTAGAGAGGAAAATATGCAATAAGAACATCAATGAAAGCTGGAAAACACAGCTATAAAGGCTGCTCGAACAAGAAGAAATCCCAGAAATAGCCTAAGGCTATGATACCATGTTATGAAATATAAGATGAAAGAAATTCTGAAGATTTTTCTTATTCAGACAACTAATAATACACACCATTATATAGTGGATTACAAGAAGAAAAATAGGAAACAAAATCATTTCAAAACTACCTAACTAAATCCCTCAATTTAAGGGATTTCAAATTAATTTTCTGTGATCTAGTAACAACACATATATACCTAATCAAATCCCTTAATTCAAGGGATTATCCTAATCAATTTACAGATTATCTACATCTCAACATGGTATCTCAACATTTTCTCCTTTTTTATAGTTGGCTCGGTGGTCACAAGCATGTTCACCAATTCATTTATCGTCACCTCTTACTTGGACATATTAAAGTTCACAACGAATTCGTCGAATGAAGAAGGTAATGATTATAGAATCAAATCTACGTAGAGGTCATTATCCATCACAACATTTAGTTGTCCAAACTTCTCGATGAGTCCTACATCTTAAGCCCATGATCATGGGCGTTTGAACCCCAACCATCCTTTACCTAAGGCGCTCTCTAGACAAACCGAACCTTTCATGCCTAGTTTGTACACCATACAACTCTTATAGGTGCACAAGGATCTCACTTGCATGCATCATATGCTCATAAGTCTTTCGAAACTCATTGATCATAGAAACCATCATGAGGCATCTCGCTTGTACAAACTTAGTGAACAATTCACGCTCCTCATTAGTAGCATCATCACCCAATATGTTTGGAGGGCTTTGATAAAGGACATATGTCCTCTTTTTGGAGTCAACAATATTTTGAGATTTCTTAACCAATCGTGGAAGTTTGGCCCGGTACGTTTATTAGTTTCCAAAATAGTGTGAAGTGGATTCTTAGCCATTTTGTTTTGAAGATTTCAAAAATCTACAAGAGGCGAAAAGAAGAGTATAAGCTTGATATTTGGAAAAACATGTTCATAGTCTTTCAAACTTATTTTCCTCCCACTATTTTATCAAATCTTTCACCTCCTAGAAGAATTCAAGAGATCATATTTCCTAATGAGAATCAAGATCCTAAGGACTTGGAAGCGAACCCCGTGATTGAATGCCATCCACAACCAATCAAAGGGTAAGTAACCTTTGCTAATTGCAACTCGTGATATAGTTTGCCTCACTTTTTCTGTAGACCCATGTGACAGTATGCCATCTACATTACCAGGTATTAAGTTGGACTTACCAATCAAACTTTGACTTGAGACGGCGTCACAACATCCCTCGTGATCGAGTGCTAATGCTGGACGTTCTTAAATCAAAGGTCTATCATATGCTAAGTATATGCTCACAGCTTTCCTCCTAAGTGTGACCTATGTGACTGAGTACCATCACACAAAATCGATAACATCGTCATAGCATATACTATTGGTAGAAGGCATGGATTAATTAAAATTTCTTTTAATTTGTATATATTTTGACTTAATATTAAGAGCACTTAGATATTCTAAGTGGAGGGTTTTTCTTGCTTGCAAAGATCTCATCATTTTTGTCTTCTTATTTAGGTTTTCTATATTCTAATCCACGCACACATACATCAATAGGATATGGAAAGCATAAATAAATAAATACGCCTAGCTTGCTCCTAGGGTGGGATGACCATGAGCCAAACCAAGTGATGTACTTAGAGCCATAGGTGCACCATCCAGTTGATTTTAAGTGGGTTGATTAAATATAGCTATTACATGAGTGTATCCCCATACATTCAAGGGTCTTCTTGGGTTTCCATACCTCCAATGGTCTTATTTTCTCCTTGTAACATTTACACGGGAAAGAAATCATCACTCTTAGTGATTCTACTCTAATAAACTCATAGTGCACCAAAAAAGTTTAAAACTCATTCTAAACATAAAATCACACAATATAGATAAAATTCCAAATTCAAAACACCTTTTAAAAATACAATTTCAAGTGCTCAATCTTGCTTTCAAAAATACGTTAAGAATCATATTCTTCAAAAATCTCCAACAAAACTCCAATCATATTAGATCTAATAATGACCAAAACATGCTCAGCATATGAATTAACATATTAAAATACATAGTATCATAATTTCAATTCATCAATCAAGAAGCCACAAACAACATCATACCAAACACTCCAATCCATAGCAAGGATCAAGTATTTGGTGATTTTGATCAATTCATCACATGAATTAATCAATCAAAAATCCAAATCATAGCATGAATTAGGCTCCGATACCACTTGAAGTCACATGTGGCCATAGGATCCAATAATCAAAATATTAAAAATAGAAATTAAATAGGCTACACATGATAAAAATGATCTAAACATGCCATTGATTCAGATTTAGATGGAGAATTACCTTTTTTTGCTCAAAAATCAAAGAATCAAGAAAAAAGCCTTTGACACTCAAAAATTATCTTTCAGCAGCATAGTGGATTCCGATTAACTTTTGACCAAGAAAATTGAACTCTGATTTGAGTTAAACTTGCACTAAAATATCACCAACTCCTTGATGTGTCTTCAATCCAAATTTTAGCTCAATTAGAATTCGGCAAGACCTCCAAAGGTTGCTCGAAAGTTACTACCAGAAATAGGATCTCCAAAAGGCACAGCAATCCAATTGTCTTGCCTTTAACGTTAAGATCCACACACCAATGAAACACCAATTCTCCTCAATATCATCTGGAGAATAAAGATAAGAACATGCAAGGATGAAGGCTTCAATTGGAGGTTGGAAAAGAAGAGAAGTGAATCTTCAACACATGATGCAACACTTGAAAATTGGAGGAAAATTTTGAAAGAATCTAATTCACATGGAATGTGATGTCTTGCTACACATTTGGCCACCACTCTCTATATCTATATATAGAGAAAGGGTGGTGTGATGCCAAGGTGGCATCACACCTTCCTCAAAGGGAGGAGGGGGCCCACTTGCATTGCAAGTTGGCATGAATGTGAATTATTTGTGTATTTTGAATTTCATTTGAAATCTTCATTTCATCTTATGAAATGTCATCCAAATAAATTATCAAGCCACACCAAATGAACCCTTCATTTGAATTTTTCCTCCAAAATCGATCATGAGAGAATATTTCTAACTCTTAGAAAATTCTCCTTCATGGCCTAGGATATGCAACTGCCTTTTGTGTGTAATCCGTTAGGTTCTAACATTCATTGGACATGGGCTCACAACTCTTTGTGATTTGGGAATATCAAATCTTCACTTTAGTTTAATCTCCTTTAAACTAATCAACTCACTTCAATTAATCTCCATTAATGGAAGAGTAACCAATCTCCATGATCGTTGTCCAACCTCAGGCCCATGGAGCCAAACTAGTTGGCCGAAATGGATACTTTTAGAGAATCATTCTAGCTCTATGCGTGTCATGCAAATACGGTCATTTGTCTCCTATCTCCCGAAAGAAGCCTAGGGCAAGATATTTGTCGTCTCCCTAATAGCCTCGATACTATATCTCTATTCTCAATATTTGATTCCCTTTATGACCTCATCTTTGGAAAACTCCTTTTTCAAATTGTCATATTATCTTGTGCAAGGATTTCATGGAATCGATCATTATAGAATACATAGGAGATGTACTCACCCTTCACAACGACAAGGAGTCGAACCCCATCTTGGATCTCATAAACCTCAATATCTAAGTTGCTCATACCTAATCTCTACTCGAACGGCCAGCTATGTGGCTAGGGAAGAGCCAAAGCATGAGGACCTAAACACAAGGTTACAATGGATCTTTAGGTCAAAAGACTAATTATATGCACTAGCGTAAGCTGGAGAACTTGCCACTACCGACTATCCAGTAGATTCTCTGGGCGGGTATTCAGGCTTTGTTTTCTAACAAGCACCCACTAATATGCACTTATATCTTATATGATATTGCTCATGAAACGAAGCAACATCCAACTCCTTGGATTAATGCATTATTAATGCAAGTCTATTTGGATCTTATGATCTTAAATGCCCTTGGTCTCATAAGATCCTACGACTTGGAAGTATGTAAGATCACGACTGTGTAAGACTTGTTTCATGATCAACACCTAGTGCGTGACCAAGTCCCATGGTCTTCTATGATCTAAGGGCTTCAACCAAATGCTAGTAAAGTAAATATGTGCATAAGATAAAGATGGAAATTTAAAGAATATCATTCAATCAAGATTGTATCACAAGTGAAATAGTTTACAACGAGGGGAATTATTCTAACATAACCTTCTCTTCATTTTTCACAAACACATTGACTTACTGACTTTATTTTCGTATGTATGATTTACGTGGTCTTACTAAGTTATTCTAGCATTTTAAAACCTAAATGGTATGATAACAAAATAATAGACACCCTTCTTTATGATAATCGAGGTCTTCTCTCTATCCTCACACAATGTAAAGATTTGATAATAATCTAAAAGGCTGGTAATGGGTAAGGATCCTCGCGGCATGTTTTATTCGAATTAGTGAAATTATTGCACATTCTCCATTTGTCCTCATTTTTGGATACCAAAACTATATTGCACATCTAATCTATAAATTGAACTTTGATGATGTACCTAGCATCGAGCAACTTGTTAACTTCTTCCTCGATTATTCTATTCTGCCCATCCTTGAAAATTCTTTTCTTCCATTTGACCACCATTATTATGAGGTCAATGTTCAGCGTGTGCCGATGGTCTCAAGGTCAATTCCTTGCAAATCTAATACCTTACATACAAAGGCTCTTTATTCTCTCTAAAAAAGTTTATCACTATGCATTCTGTTCAAGAATCCATGTGGGCTTTGATCTTTGTTGTTTTTCCCTAATATCTGAGCTTAGTTTTCTTATAGTCTTTGGTCGGCACTACTTAGGTTTCTTCTATTTTGCTCTTTTTATGTTATTATAATATTTTCAGCCAAATCCTATTTTGAAAGCACAACTTTCTTAGTGGGGGCGTTGAGCGAAATAGTGTAGCCTTTTCATACTTTTCTAATATTGCACAATACTTTCCCATCCTTGCAGAGGTGGATAACTTCATTATCATGTGGAAGATTGACATAACTACCCAAAAATCATTCAAAGATAGCTTTCCAGAAATGTGTTGTATGTGAATGATGCATTAACTAATAGATACTTGGCCATCATTATGCACCTTTTTGAAGTCATACCGAGAGGTTGCTAGCTGAGTGGATCATAGTAGTTTTACATTCAATCTCTCAAAACTGACTAGTTGCACTCAAACGGGCTTGAGGTAGACCCCATTTAAATCCATTTTGTAGAAGATAATATTAGTAGAACTCCCATTATTGACAGGGATCCTACGTACTATAAAGTTCTCAACTTCTAATGTGATCACCATTCAATAGTCTAACCTCTCGGTATTTAGGTTTGGAATATTCCCAAGGTCGTCATTTGTGAATGAAATGGTGTCCTTAGCTGGAGAGATATGCATCACTTTCTCTATTACTAATATGCTTTTCTCGCTATCTCATCTATACTTAAATTTGTCCCTTGGAAACCTAGAATCTCTCATTTAGCTTATCGACAATAATATTAATTACCCCTCTAAGTGGGAGTGGTTCCTCATCATTTGAGCTTTAAGTTGCTTATTTTCATAAATTGTGTAATCGATTTTCATGGAGAGGTCAATCACCATGCCAATCTAGTTGCTTCTCAATTTGATCTATAATGAATCTCTTGACATAAATCTATTAGATCAGGTGCTCTATTTTGTCGTGGAATTGGAAAATAGTCTTTTGTATCATGGCTTATTATTTATGAAATAGACACGATTTGTTAAAGTTCTTATCTTAGATTGATTTGGGATGTTCCTGTATTTCTTCAATAAGTTTTCGTGTTAGATTGATTACAAAACCTCTTTTTGATTGTGTCATAAGGAGTATAATCATGGAATCGATGGATTTCCCTCTATAATCGATCTTCTTTCTCTTATTTCTTCTCTTTGCCCTTTATGTCTAGATTCAAAGCCTCATACTCCATCCAATTCATGTCTTCTTGAGCCATATATCTACCCATAAGGTCGAATAGTTATTTTATAATACGAGGTCTCTTGTAGACTAAAGCATTAGCACACTTCTTATGCCTCATGAACCTAAAGAAGAGGACATTGATTAGAAACTTGATGTGGGGGTTATCAATCTTAAGGACTCATGGTTGAATCTCGTGATGAAGTCGTTCAGTGATTCTCCTTTTTTTAACAACCTAGAAAAAATTGTGGAGTAGTTTGCTTCACTTTTTGCTTGCAAGTTAGTGAAAAAAAACTTATTACAAAGCTGGTCACAACATATAATCAACCTCAGGTCTATCTTAATGAATCATTCTAGGCCATGTCCTGAAGGGTGGAAGTAGGACATTTGCATAAATGTAGTGGTTGTACTTGTGTAGTTGTATGATATACTCGAACTACAATAAGTGTTTGTGTCAATGGAAGATATATAATACCTAGGTTGGTTAGAACCTTAGCATTCGCTGCAATTCTTTCATGTAATATTTCTTGTGTGACAGGTGATTCATACTCTACATCAACTATCATCAAAATTAATGCCTGAAGAGTTATGTTTTGAATTTTGATGTGGTAGCTATCCAATGTGCTGATTTACTATTAGACTTGATGAGAGACTTCTTCCCATTTGTCCCTATCAAATGGATGAATAGGCTTTCTTGGTGGTGCTCTAAAGTGCTTAACACTTTCGCGCAATGGGGCTTATTTGAGTCAAGAGATTTCTTTTATTGACTCAAAGACCTCTTAAGGGGCGTGTGTTTCAGACGACATTAAGGTCTTTTAGAGGTGGCATGCTCTTGGCATTCTTAGGGTCGCTCGAGGTGCCATTCTCATGTTGAGAATTGACCGCAAGGACTTTAGGTTGCTTGACGCAGCTAAACTTGAAGTCAACCACTCGAGCAACCTATTCTTCAATGTGGTTGACCTTATGTACAACTATGATAGCTATAGGCTGCTTAGACTGCCAATCTCCAAGTCAACAACTTTTAAGGTACCTATTTTTGGGTTGTCGTGGGCAACAAGGTGCCCACCATCTTTAAGAACAACCTACGGGCCTTGGCATCAACTTCAGCGGATAAAGTTTGTCCTAATCTGTTTTTCATCCATTCTTCATTATCTAGCTTTACATTACAAATGTACTCATCAGTCTTTTTTTATTTTTTGGTTGGATGCATTTTTATGATGTGTACATATGCATGTGGTATTATATATCTGGTTGATGGTAGAAGCTTGATGTTCTAACTGGGGATAATTTATTTGTCGTGGGAGCACATATATACTTAGGCAAAATATTAAAGTCTTTAACTAACATCTGTGTTATCTTTCTATTGAGGCCAGGAGTTATTTATATTTCGGGAAGTAGTTAGAATATTGAGTGAAGCGTGGATGTTCCAACCAAAATTAGTGTTAACCAACCTCTAGGGCAACGAGTAAGTTATGTTTCAAGGACCATTTAAGATCCCAAGTAAAGCTTTTGAAATTCCAAAACCTCTAAGGTCGAGAGTGAGTTATGCTTTGAGACCACTCAGAACCTTGAGTAAAACATTAATACCTCGATCAAAGGCTGTTGTTGACCAACCTGTGGGGTTGAGTGTGAGTTTTATTTTAGGACCACTTAGGATCTTAAGCAAAACATCAATGTTCCAGAGGTTTTAACCAACCGCTAGGGGCCAAGAATGGTTATACTTAGAGACCACTTAGTATTTTGAGCTAAACTTTGATGTTCTTGCTTGAGTTGGTGTCAACCAACCTTTATGCCCGAGGGTGAGTTATGTTTTGAGAGCATTTAGGATCTCAAGCGAAATGTTGATGTTTAACCAACCTCTAAGGCAAAAGAGCTATAATTATTTGTATTCTTGAAAATTTATGTAAAATGCAATAATTTTAATAATAGAAATTAAAAGTGGAAAGATAATCGAACAATTACATAAATGAATTTATTTTGTATCTATAATATAAAACTAAAAACAAGATAATTAAAGGAAACTTTGCAAAATGGCATACCTATTATGCATAAAATATCTTTAAATTGGTCATGTTCCAAGTTTTGGGTGGACTCCACCCCATTAGACATTGTAACTTGTAATTTGTGAGTGTCCATGTGCATAACCCTTGATTTTTTATGCATTTCTTCTCAAGAAATGGATTAGATCTTCTTACCCCACTGAGACATAGATAACCTGATTCTTACGACTTTTAAGCTCTGTTTGGGAATGTTACAACTTTGAGCTCTTTGAACATCTCTACCTTGAGTTCTGCAGCCTTCTTTTTTTTGGACATGTGTTTTGGGATGTGGATCTCCACCGTATTAAACTCTAGAGCTAGTTGTTTCACCTTGGCTTTGATGCTCATACATCATTGGTGACTTGTCTTACTCTATGAGAATGCTCAAGCATTTCTAAAAGTATTGGCTTAGCATTTTTAGTCATCATTTTATCTCTGATCACTTTCTCTGAACCATTAAGAGTAGCGAACTTCATTTTTATATGGAATGTCGAGGCTATTACCTAGAAAAGATTTAAAGTTGGCCTGCCTAAGATGATGTTATAGGCATTGGAGGCTTTCACCACCAAAAATTTCACCATCTTGATCACCTAATGCAAAGAAGTGCCTAAGGGCAATGCTAGAAAAGATTCCTCAAGGCTTCTACTATCTCTCTCCTGAAGATGAAGAAGGGATGAGCACAATCCATGGCCAATTGAAAAATACATTGTGAAATGGAATTTCTACCAAGCTTACACTATCTAACAAAATCCTTTTCACCCAAAAATTAACAAAGGTGGCCAATTATACTCTTCTTGTTTAGCTTCTAAATCTCCATCTTTAGAAGAGATCTCGCACTGTAGGGAATGTACATCATAAACTTATGAAGCATGCTCTCCAGGGTATATTTGATCTTGCCAACAACTATAGAAAGTGACTTGCAAGTATTTGCTAAATTGCCTCCAATAGGCCCTCTCGAGATGACATAAATAATGCATGTAGTGGGCAAGTTATTTGCATCATATAGCTGGTTTTCCTTTGAGAATCTATCTATGTTTGATGGATCATCACCGATAATATAAAGTTGTTAGTCACTAAAGGTTTGGAGGACTATGCTTCCTGAAAGCCATAAATCTTTTTAGGTATCTTCATTAAATTAACATCTCAATTTCATTCTTCACGTGATGGCATTCTTCTATCATGTGACTTTTGTCATGATAGAAACAACAATCTTTCTCCAACATTTGTCACTTCAGCCATCTTTCATTTTTCTAGTCTCTCCATTAGGCCCTAAAATTCAACCATAATCACTATTTCCACCCTCAACATGTTGGTGGATATGTATCTTATGTATCCAGTGGAGAATATGCCTCCATTTTTCTCATCCCTTACCAGTGCTTGGCTCCTTATCTCTTATTTTTCCTTTGTAGTTATTTGAAATGGTAGTCATATCCTCAATATAGATGTATTTCTCAGCTAGAGATATGAGTTCTTCCAATGAGACTGAGGATTTCCAACCTATGGACTCCTAGAATTCGCAAGGCCTTTGATTCTATTACATAATCTATAGAATCTCATAGATTGCTTAGACAAACCTTTGACATACAATTGTAAGCTTTCTCCTACCTTTTTGTTTTGATGGTAAACAATTATGCGAAAGTCTTCAAATACACCTTATTAATGGAGATTTTATACAAGAAATGTTGTATTAGTTGCTCAAGGCCATGAATGGTACTAGTTGGCAGTTGGTTGACCTAGACAAGAGCACGTTTGATAAGGTTGTACGGAAGATTTTGTAGTGGACCATTTCACTTAGGTTGTATAGCTCCATTTGGCAAGAAAGTTATCCAAACAGTCCTAGGGGTTTTCTATTCCGTCGAATTCAAGGAGGTAGGCCACCTTATAGGAGCGATTCGACAAGAATAACTGGGTAGAAAGGACTACGACTCGGAGGAGTGACTAGGAGGGGGAGGTACTCATAATCGCCTCTAGGTGTGCACTCGAGTATAGTGGTCCCAGAGACGAACATAACAATACTAGTCTGCCGTCTGGAGTTAGCTACTAAGAGAACACTAACTATCAATCTATTAAGGTTGAGGTGTACTACTTTACACTCTCATATGGGCTCAGGTCAATCTGCTCGAGAGTTGAGGAGGATTCTCAACTTCTACAAAAAGATTAAAGGGCTTAATTGTAGATATTCTAAGGCAAACTTGGTGATTGCCTTAGCAACGGCTTGGTTAGAGGCTTTCTCAACCACAAGGCTTCTTGAGTGATTAATAGGACAAGACCTCCGAGAGGTAGATTCTAAGATAGTCTGGAATATCTGATGTTCAAGGTGTTGCAGACAATATCTCTGAGGTTAGTGGCAATTGTTGTTTTCCATTCTACTTTGGAGGAGTCACCAGAACACTAAGTTTTGGGCTCTAGATCTCATTTGTATCCTCAATATTCAGTAAGTCAAAAGTATTTTTTTCACAGACAATGCTAAAATGTTGTGATCTAAATTTACATTTAGGGGATTTCTTTGGGAATCGCTAATGTAGAAGTAAATAGGATGATCTTTGATCGAGAATGCTTCTAAGGAATTTATTTTCTGAATCTTGCTGAAAAATGCGTAAGTTAAAATGTGATTTGATCCCTCATTATCATTATCAAGGATACTTATAATGCTAGCATTTTGGTGTTCCTCGATTGTGCATGATAGTTCGTCTTCTTATTTTGCATTGCATTCATTATAATATTTACTAATACACTCTTAGGGTTTATTTGATACATCAATTTTATAAATTTTCCTTAGAGTTTTTTTAAAACTGAATCGAAGAAAAGATATGTTGTAGTTTCAAACGTATTTCAATATGCTGAAATTGAATAATATGACATTAAATTGATGAAAATTTTTCAAATTAATATTCCTTTTGTGTTTGCATCCAAAATTTTATACTTCATGCACCAAACAAACTTAAGTATAACGTAAAAAGTTCAGTAAAGTATAAGTGGAGAACAAACAACAATGCCTTTTTGTTAAAAAAAATAAAAGATGAACACAATATATCAAAAAAATTAATCCTTTATCAATCTCCAAATGCAAATAACATTTAGAACTATGTAATAAGCAATAAAAATTACATGCTCCATACCAAAATTTAGGTTCAATTTGTCTCGGCATAAAATTTTAGATAAGAAACTAAAAAAAAATTAAATGTGTATCCTTTACACTGTTGCTTTAAAAATAACAATTGTGGATTAATAGCGTCGAATTACGATTTTAGTTAAAACGTTACTTTTAGAGAATTTTATAGACATCAATTTTTAGCTAATTGAGAAGTGACATATGTAAAATAATATGTTAGATATTAATTTATTTATTTATTTTTGAAAATTTATTAAATTTAATTTCAAAAGATAAATAGTTAATTTTAATTAATACTCTAGTATTTATTTTATACTCAAATCAAATATTAATAAGTGTCAAAGACAGACCAATCAAATCAATATATTTGATATTATCTATTGATATATGATATCATTTCTTGACACTTGGTATTATCTCTTGATATTTGATCTTGATAATCTGATATTATTTCTTAATATTTGATATTATCTTATCAAAGAGATAATCATCAAAGAAGTTCAATCAAACTGGAAGTCTCCCATCAAACATCTAGGCCTGTAAATGGGTAGGGTATCACCCTACCCAGGCCCAAAATATCATACCCATACCCATACCCGTACCCATACTTATTAAAAATAATGTAATGGGTATGAGTAG
The DNA here is from genome assembly GCA_018894105.1 of Jacaranda mimosifolia. NCBI lineage: Eukaryota > Viridiplantae > Streptophyta > Magnoliopsida > Lamiales > Bignoniaceae > Jacaranda > Jacaranda mimosifolia. Next base: position 13,928,582 of record CM032132.1, on the reverse strand, counting down.
GGTCTATACCCATAAATTACCCATGTACACATACCCATACATTACCCATTACTTTATATTTAAATTTAATTGATGAACTTAAAAATTGTGTATACCGAAATCAAATTTATATTAATGATAAACTTTTTATACATAAAAATTATAAATATGTGAATGAGCAGTAACAATTAAATAAATTTTTTCATTAAAAATTAAACTAAATTAATAAAGTTAATAAATTGAGATAGCAATTTAAAAAAAAAATAATAATTGGAATAGCAATAGCAACAATTGAACGTTTTTTATTAATAAAATTAACAATGGAATAAATATTTTTATAAAAACAGTTAATAAAATTAATTTTGCTAATGAATAAAGTTTATTAATATAGAAATTAACTGTTTTTATAAAATTAAATATAGAAAAAGTTTTTGCTCTTAAACTGTTTTTATTAACTATTTTTTTAATAAACTGTATATAAAGTGTATTTTTTTTAATAAACTATTTTTATTAACTGTTTTTTTAATAAATTGTTTTTATTAACTGTTTTAATTAACTACTTTTAAACTGTATTTTTTTTAATTAGAAAAAAATTTAACTGCTAATAATATTAATAAAATTTAACTATTATATTAATAAAACAAATAATTTAATTAGCAAAAAGTTTAAAATTAATTAATTTAAATTTAATGATTAAATTAAATATAGAAAAAAAATTTATTTTCTGTTATCATATGCCAAATAATATTTTTAGTATATATTAAGAAAATTAGTGTATACATTAAAAACATAAGTCTAATAAACTAGATCCAATGGGTCGTGGGTTAGTTAGGGTAGAGTAGGGTTAGGGTCTCATTCTTTTGAGTATTTTAGGGTAGGGTAAAAATTGAGTATTTTTGTTTGGGTATTTTAGGTTATGGGTGTGGGTATGGTGATACCCTACTCATTTACAGGCCTACAAACATCTATATAAGGGGCTAAGAGGGTGATCAAAATTCATTCAACACACAACACAAATTTCAGCAAGTAAGAGGAACTTTGAAAGTGTCTAAAAATTCTGTCAATTAAATCTAGGAGATCTACGACGTTCAAGGCGTTTTTTGCGGAATTTATATAATTTGGCGTTTGATTCGAGATTAAGATGCAACGCTCTCAGATTGATGTTATTTTTCTTCAAATCAAATTTAAGGAGATACATGGCGTTCAAGGCATTCTTCACGGAACTCATCAAATTTCAAGATCATATTTGAAAGGAAAGAATCAGATGGTTAGATTAGAGATTGAATTCACAGTTGATAGATTTTAATTTTATTTTATTTGTACAATTTTTGTTGTTTTGTAATTTAATTTTACAGACAAAGAAACTTGCGCTTATAAATTTATTATAAAAATAGAATCTTATTTTGAAATATAAAAATAAGTACATTAAATTTAGGATAGAGTTTATTGTGAAGTTGTTCTATAAGAACCAATCAAGAAAAGGAATGATGAAAATTGTGGAGTAGGAATGTCAAATAAGAATGAATGGAAGTTGGATAAATAGATAGAGTGAAAATTCAAGAAAAGGGAGATTTTTTTTTTTTTTTTTTATATCAGTAAATTATGAAATATGAATGAAGTTAATTTATCTTTTGTTTCTAAGTTATAGAGAAAAGACTATATCAAGTCCTAAACCGTGTCTCACATGCACTCTAGCGGTGTCGAATGCTTTATCTATTTTTATACATTTTCTTTTGATTTTTAGACACACACATAAGGTGTCAGTATGTATTCTATTTAAGTGCATGGATATTTGACAATACACTAATTTATTTTTCATGCATTACAATATTCTATTTATAGTTATTTCTTTGAAATTTAAAAAAAGTTAATAAAATAGTATCAGAACTGAGATTAGCGACATTGTATGGTATAGTGTACACTCGATGCTCATGCTTCTTTCCTTCATGAAAAAGTACTTGATATGAATATGAAATCCATAAAAAATGGCAATGCCAGCCCATGCTACATGTTACCGTCGTTCTCTCACACACACCACACACAGCAGCCACACTACACCGCCCTATATATATATATATCTATATATATATGGCCATAGAGAGACAAAGACAGATACAGGCTAAAATAACAGACAAAGACAGTACAGAACAAGACATCGCTGTCTTGTTTCCTTACCCACCCACGCCTAAACCCAACCCTCCACCTTTTTTAACTTGAAAAACAAACCACTCTTCCAAGACCACACAAAACTGGATTTCCTTTACCAACCCGTTTCAGCTTTCGGGTCTTTCATCAACCCTTGAAGAATCTCTTTGCTGACAGATTTTCTTGAAAGAATTAAGGCTGCAGTAGGAAAAAGAGACGAAATGTATTCTGCTTTGCCAATACACAGTTTGGCAATAGAGGCGAGTGGGGGGGAGTACCAGGGGTCGTTGGATGGCACCAACTTGCCTGGGGATGCGTGTATTGTGCTCACCACCGATCCGAAGCCTCGGCTCCGATGGACGGCGGAGCTCCATGAGAGATTTGTTGATGCCGTGACACAGCTTGGTGGACCTGACAGTGAGTCCCCTGTCCCTTATATTCGTTTGTTTCTCTCTGTGTGTGTTTATGTATATAGGGACTTTGCCAAGATTGTAGATGATTAGAAGACCCTGATGTTTAGTTTCCATTTTCTTTTATCTGTGTGTGTGGTCAGGGATGGAACCAAGATTTTTTATTGTGGTGGTCCTCTAGTTCCCTATTTCCTTCTTGTTTCATTGTGTAATGTGTGTTTGTGTGTGTGTGTTCTCGGGGGGGGGGGGGGGGGGGGGGGGGGTTCGGAAGTAGAAAGTCCGTACTATTTAGTAATTGACATACAATTTGTTTGACAATATTCAATGCAATTACCACAAAATATACGGATACGGATTCCGAATTTAGTGCCAGAAGAAATAGAAAAATTAAGTGAAGAAATGCACTTGTCTTGGAGGGAAGGAGCACTATGTTGCCGGTTTTCCTATTGAGGTCTTGTCCCTCGATATATGTGTTGCATATGCAATGTAAAGTATGTATGTGATTCAAGTTGAATGTGGTGATTGACTTTACAGAACTTCTATTGGAAGAGATATTAAGCATTGAGTTTGTTATGAAATGAATGAGTGGTATATAATTAAATTTGGAGAATATTGCATTGAATCAATAAAGTTCATTGTTGAATTTTCTCGAGGATTCAATTTAATGATAGCTCTGGAAAGAAGCTGGTGTGAAATATGGAAAGAAATTGCTTGGGGATTTCAAAGTGTTGATGAAATACACAACATGTTTGATCACATGTTCATTTGCATCCAATCTTGCTGCTGTAAGTGTTATAAATTTTGGTTGTTCTGGACCTTGAGCTAAAGAAACTATGCTCTTCATAATTATTCGATGTTTTTGGGTATGAAATTGCAATATCCCAGAGGTAATTCAGTTATAGGGTCTTATATTTCCTCATTTCTGTTGTATCCCAATGAAGATTTGACTTTTTCGTAAACAAGTTTTGAAACTGCTATAATTTTTCCCCTCTCTGTAGTTCCATCCATAAGCATATAGAAGATATGCATAAGAGAAACAGGGATGCATGGAGATGGGGAGCAACAAATCTTGGTTCTGATTTATGTCAATTGGAAGTCGTCATGTTATCTTAGTTGATTGTTTTCCTCTACTGTGCCTTGCAAGTTTATAATTCCCTACTCAAATTGTAGAATCAAAATCATCCTCTTCTAAGAGTTTGTTGTCTTAAATGGCAAATTTAACCTGCGTTTGGACCATTTGCTTGTTTTCTAGATCGGGGGCAACTTGATGATCACTTGAAAAGTTTGATGGGCCTTTCTTTCCATTCAAGGTTCTTACATTGGTATTCCAAGCAAATTTCAGTCATTCCATCTTTTACATGTGGTGATCTGTGACACGCCAGGGGAAAATTTAATCTATTCGTTATGTTTGTGGACTATGGACTGAAGGTTTTACTTGACCAATTAGAGTCTCTATTTCAGTATAGGGGATTTGAAGATTAGTTGATGGGCGTGGAAATTATTTTCTTTCACCAGACCTTTCAAGGATATTGAAGTAAACCACAGTGAAATCACTTGGCACAAAAGTATCATTTGCGTGGCCTCTATATAGTTTTTCTTATCGACTTGTACACATTATATATTCATAACTTAAAAAGATTATACTCGAATAAATGTCTTAGGCTGATATGGAAAGATTCAGGAGAATCACCTTCTGAAACTGCAAGGAGTGACAGATTTGTCCTTCACTCCCTTCTACTAAGTATTAATGACAAAAATTGCAAGCTGAACTTGAATTGATGCTTTAGGAGTACGTCAGTTTCTCAGCCTCAAAAAGGAAATCTTTCTGGGAAGATACTGCATATCTTGTGGTGCATCCAATATGAGAGTGTATGAACTATTATCTTTAGCATTTAGCCTGGTACCAAAGCACTTTGCTTTTTCATGCTATCATTGCCAGATATACTGTTTCCTTGGAACTCGGTCCAGATATATGCAGATTGAAAATATGTTGCATCTCCATTTAACTTTTCTTTGCATTGCTAAGCATTGAGAATGTTTTAATGAACAAGCACCTGAGCATCAATAGCAATAAAAATTTTAAAATATCCTGGCTTACTCTTCCAATCATTTAGTTGGATTCGCTAGCTAATTCCTTCCCTGTGTGGCAGAAGCGACACCAAAAACAATTATGAGAACAATGGGAGTAAAAGGCCTGACTTTGTATCACTTGAAGTCACATCTTCAGGTATGCATTTGTCATAATATCTTCCCCCCTTCGCATGGAATTTTACCTTGACAAAGCAGTTAAAAATTTCTATGAAGGAAGGATTGAGAAAAGAACTTCTATTTTTTGTTTATCTTCTACATAATGTAGCATACTTTATATATCAAGCTTGGACTATCCAGTAACTTCTGTATTGCAGAAGTACCGATTGGGGAAGCAAGCAAACAAGGAGTTAACTGATAACTCAAAAGATGGTACTTGCAGAACCCATTTTCTCATACTCATTCCTAGCCTTTTCACATTCCATACATATAACCGTTGTGCTTGGTTTGGCATTTTTCGTATGTTGAGTTGTTAGCATGTCACAAATAATTGTTTCTCAGAATGTAAACAGTCAACACAGAAAATTACTGTAGATCCTATCTGAATAAACATCTTATCTAGATAAAGAAAACAGATTATAAACACTGGAAACTGCTGCACATCATGTGGGACGTAATGCTGAAATATCATAAAACAGTGGGTGCTATCCATTACTCTTCTACCAATGCTGCTTAGAGACCAAATCAGATGCACAGTTGTTTTTTTTTTCATACATATGCACTCCAAGAGTTCATTGGATTCGAACCCACCAGCCTCACTTTATGTGTGAAACTAATGCCATTGGGCCAAATGGGCAATTGGCGCTTCCTATGGCAGAGTTGAAAGTTGTTGCTGCTTGTACCAATGCCTTCCCTCGATCAGGAAGAAAATAGCTCTTTTAAATTGTCAATATCATATTATCATCTAGTCACACAAATAACTACCCTTAGACAACTTGAAGCCATGTAAGTTGCCCCAGAACTATCGTTTCAAGTATCTCTATATGTTGAGAACTTGATTTCAGTAAACAAAAGCTTCACGGTAAGCAAACATTATTTCCTCAACGGTTGGGATGATAGATTATATATCTTAGCAAGGCAGTATCACAGTACTTGTTAGTTTTGTAGTGGATGTGTTTGTACTTTTCAAAGACAACCCACTACAAAAGAAAAGGAAAGACAAGTCAGGGGATCATGATTTCAGAAGTCATATAAAAAGAATTTTTAAGAGTAATTTTTCTGTAACACATGTATAGAAAACTTGCTATTGTCTGGCTACCAGCAAGAGCTTATTGATTGATGTGGTATTGATTGGTTGCAGCATCGTGTGTTGCTGAGAGTCAGGATACGGATTCATCTACATCAGCTTCATCAAGAGTGATGGCACAAGATATAAATGAGTAATTTATACCTCTACGGGTTTTCTTTGGGCAAATATTATGTTCTTTCTATATAAATATAATTATGTTCACACATTTTTACCAGTGGTTACCAGGTAACTGAGGCTTTGCGTGTGCAGATGGAAGTTCAGCGAAGACTGCACGAGCAGCTGGAGGTTAGAATTTATCTGCATTTTGTTTTCTTAGCTAATTTCTTACACCTACAGCTACTTAGATAAGCTGTATTTTCTGCTGCTGAATTTTGGTGTTGGATAGGCAATAAATTGTTCTTTCTTTCGGAAAAAAAATAATTGTTAGTGCTCAAAGTTTCATATTTTATATATATTTGCTTTTGCATCAGTCCTAAATAAATAGTAGGCTTCTCTTTCATTAGGAGTCAAATATTAGTTTCAGTATTGTCCCTATTATCACCAGCGTGCATCAGAAACACTACGTGCGCAACTTATTTTCTTTGTAAGAAGATAGCTGTAATTTGCAGAGTGCAAGTGTTGTCCTAGTAGCTAATATATATATATGTGTGTGTGTGTGTGTGTGTGTGTGTGAAAAAAGTGACGGAAATGTGAATATGGATGATAAAAAAATTCTCTCATCATCCAAACTAGGTTCAACGGCATCTCCAGATCAGAATAGAAGCACAAGGCAAGTACCTACAGTCGATCCTGGAGAAAGCTTGCAAAGCACTTGATGATCAGGCAGTGGCCTCAGCCAGGCTAGAGGCCGCTAGGGAGGAGCTCTCCGGGCTAGCAATCAAGGTTGCTAATGACTGTAACGGGATGTTGTCAGTCCCTCTAGCATCCCATATTTCCTCAGATATGGATGAGAAAAATATTTCAGTCATGCCTGCTCGACTTGGGGACTGCTCCACAGACAGTGGCTTGATGTCAAATGTAGGGCTGATTTCTCCAACCGGTGTGGAGCCACAGTCTGCTGCTGCACTCAAGAAAAGACCACGCCCTTTATTCATTACTGGAGACTCAATGCCTCTTGACAGCAACAACATGAGGCCAGTGGAGTGGATGATGTCAAATATTGGATGAAGTACTTATATACATTTCAAGAATGATACTTAAGTGTCTTTTCTGTGCTAACTATCAATGGTTTGTACATTCTTGAAGAAGATTATAGGAAGCAAATTTGATCCTTCCCTGTGCCCATCCCGGCGATGTCTATGGAATACTTAGTGAAATGCAAAATTCTTTGGAAAATCTCATTATACATTTTAAGCTCATCTTTGATACTTCAAGTTGGAATACTTTGACGACAGGGTAAATCAGATTGCCACTAAAAATAAAAAATAAAAACATGAAGCTGGGAAAAATAACTGAAACATCTCTCTGTGGCAGCTTGGGACAATTTGTCATTTTCCATTCAGAAACTAGTTTAAAACTTTTGAGTGAAGGTAAATAATAGTCCTATTTAGTAAAGATGTACGTTTCTTGCTATGCTAAACTATTCAGCACATTATATAAAGTATTGTGCTAACATTTCAGGTACATAATACATGTGAAACTATATTATATAATATGATAAAAAATTTAAACAAATAATTATCGAAACCGCAGTTCTGAAAAATATAAAATATTCAACCAAATGTTTATTAAAGTCAAGTTTAGACTTTTTAACATTAGCCAACACAAAACTAGAAAATCAAGTGAAATGGGACATTCAAATTATACTCAACTTAGAAGAGAAAATTAAAGAGGAAGTAACTATTGATGACACTTGCAAAAATAGACTGGACCCATTTAACATGTGCGTGAGAGTGGCGGAAAGAATGGCTTGTAGTCAAACCCATGATTGCATTTCCAGTTAGGAAAGAAAAAGCTCCGAAGAAAGTACATTCTGAGCCATGAAAGATTTAAAGGGTAAATATTATATGTGTTTTATTTTATGTTGTGAGATATTAGAATTTTTTATGATAAAAATGTATAGATCTGATTATAGTGTTTTCATTTATGTTTTCACTGTAATATTGTTTTCAAGAATCTGTGATGTGTATTTTGAAGTTCAAACTTGCCCTATTGTGTGATATAGAGGGAAGTTTTTATACCTTACATTGAAAGCTTGCCCATGTATGTGAAGTTGAATTGGAGAAGCTGACGAAAGTATACACATGTAGTTTGAAGTGGGAAAAAATGTAATTTTGGTCCTTCAACTATTGCTACTTTTAAACGGTTCGGTTTCTATTGAAGCTTGCTACTTAGCCCATTTTCTTAAATTTACTATCATATTTAGTACATTTATTTGCAAATTTAGTCATTCGGATCACTTAATTTGAAATCAAGTCTGAAATATGTTCAATCACCATTTTATTCGACCAAAATTTGGGATTTTTTGGCCATGTGTACTCAGGTGTCACATCCTTTGCCACATCAGCTTAAAATTTAACTAAATTTTCAATTTGAAGACGTAATTTAGGAAATAATTGTTGCATTTATTTTTTTAATCTAAAACAAATAAAAGTTAAAAAAAGACATTAAGCAAGATAGTTATATAAAATATAATTTAGGAAAGTACATAAATGAAAAGTTGAAAAAAATTATTATAAAAATGAATGTTTATAGGTGAAAAATGTGGCTAGCTTTCTTAATCTTTTCTAATATAAAAAAATAAGTGCACCAATTGTTTCTTAAATCACGTTTTCAAATTTAAGATTTAGTTAAATTTTAAGCTGATGTGACACTTAAGCACATATGGTCAGAAACTCTCAAATTTTAGCCTAAGGAGAGGCAGTTGGACACATTTCAGGCTCGATTTCAAATGCGGCCCGAAGGGCTAAATTTGTAAATAAATGGACTAAATGTTATAAAAAATTTAAGATAATGGTCTAAATACGCAAGCTCCCATAAAAATAGACCATTTAAAAAGTTAGCAATAGTTAAAAGATCAAAGTTGCATTTTTGCCAGTTTGAAGATTACATTTTGTGAATTTCATGTGTGACATCTCAAATTAAGAGAAATGTTATCTGCTCATTTGGTACTATTAGATTCTCTTCTTTGATTTGTTTTGATTATGCCTATTTTGCTTAAGTTATTTTATTAAATATGCTAATATAATTGCTTGATTTATATCTTCAAAACAAAGGAAAGTAGTTGTTAGAAAGTTGACATGGAACTTACCTTAATTATGCAGATTTTGTTTAAGGGAAGTTACTGTTGGGAAGCAACATCTATTGAGAGCAAGGAAAGTTGACTGTCTGTAGCGAAATTTCAGCATCAATTCATGCAACTTTCATTTGGAAAGGATTCTCCATCTTTACGTATTAAAACCAAGACCTGTTGTACTGAAGATTAGCGGGTGTCTTTGCTCAATAAGCCTTTCTGATAAAATTGTTCTCTCAAGATTAGTCTCTCTTAAATATTATTGTCTAGCCAAGTGGTTATTGTTGCTAGCAAGGTGTTAAGGGATCAATCTTGATTATTGTACCTTTGTACTAATTTCTTATTTGAGTAAAGTGAAGGTTAAGATCCTATGTCTTGTGGTTTAGGTAGTGGAGTAGGCTTGTCAAACCATTATAAATACCTTGTCTCTTGTTATTATCTCGTTTCTTTATTTTGTTATCATTGGAATTTTAGTTATAACTAGAAGTTCTAGTTTATTGTTTTTGATATATCTTTCAAATTAACTAATCGACTCCTTTGAGTCTATTTCCTTTTCGGGATCCTATACATTTTCATTTAGTACCAGAGCCGAGGGCTCGTACATATAAATTTTAAAAAACTTGAGCTAAAAGATCCTAATGACTTCTTCTAGCTTTGATGTCTATGCAAAATGTCAATCTCATACTCTTCCTCCTCTATTTGATCGGATCAACTACTCATCATGGAAAAACAGGATTGAGGAGTTTTTCATAGCTTTAGATTACGATCTGTGAAGTATCGTCATTGATGGACCTCTTATTCTAACTAACAAAGGCATGTCTCCAATAGGCAAACTGGAACTTATCACTGAAGATAGAAAATGCTCTCAATAATTTCGAAAGCAAAAAATATCCTTTCTTATGCATTAGTCAAAGCAATCAAGTTAGCACATATACTTCTGCAAAAGACATGTGAGGCATGCTCCAAGTCACCCATGAAGGGACCTCCCAAGTAAAACTAGCGAATTGCTTTGCTTACTCACCAATATGAAATGTTTTCCATAAGAATAGGTGAAACAATTAGCCAAATGTACGCTCACTTCATAGAAATAGTGAATCCTCTGCTTGTCTGAAAGTGAACAGGTGTGGAAGATCCTAAGGTCTTTACCTAAGGAATGGACCCCTAAGGTCACTACAATTCATGAGGCCAAAAACTTTGAGAAGACGACAATGGGAGATTGATTGGCTCGCTCGCCTTTCACGAGATGACCCTCCTTAGCAAAAAAGAAAACTCTGATAGTAAACACAAGAAAAAAAATTGCCTTCAATGCAAAACAAGGTGACTGGAATGAGGATCCTGGTGACTTAGATGAAGAAATAATCAATGAAGAAATAGCCATGATCACCAGGCGATTGCCACAACTTACCCAAGCTAGAAAATGTTTCAGAAAAGACTTCAGATCAAATTCCAAAAGAAACAATGGATAGTTTCAAAGAACTGAGCAAGTTATATGCCATGAAGTCGGACATAAAAGACCTGACTATCCGAAATTAAAAAGGAGTCCAAAAGCTGAAAGAAATTCCAAACAAACAGTTATGACCATTACGTAGGATGATTCAGATTCTGACCAGTTTGACAATAAAGAAACTGTCTCATGGCAAACAAACAGGTAAGTTTACAGTCTGAATTAAGTTCTAACAGTTTTGAATTCGATCATGATTTTGATAGAGATCTGGATATTCACATAGAATACCACAGTCAACTCATTGAACTTTAGATGGAAATAAATCTTCTGAAAGAGCAATTGCAGATTGCTCTAAATGAAAAAGAAGAACTAGTTCACTACTATGATAAAGTGATAAAGAAAAATTTAGAAGAAAGAAATATGCTAATTGAGAAGAATCAATATCCAGAAAAGGAAATTCAAAATCTACTAGATAGTAACTATAATCTGAAAAGAACATTTAAGGGAAAGAACAAAATAGAGTTTAGAGATAAAGAAACAAAAACATTTGACAAGAGAACTTGTCAGTATTGCACAAGAATCGGTCATATAGCTTATAAATGTCCTATAAAAAGAGAAATTGGAATCAAATATGTGTGCATACCAAAATTTAGCAATTCAAGACCCAACAAAAAATGGGTACCTAAATTCATAAAATCTCATGCTGCAGGAACCAGTCAAGAAAGTAATTCAGATGGACATATGGTATTTGGACAGTGGATGTTCCAGACACATGATAGGAAACAAAATCATTCTTTTCTGAAGTACAAGAGTACAATGGAGGAAATGTACTATTTGCAGATAATATAAAAGGTAAAATCATTAGCAAAGGAACAGTAGGTAACAAGGATGGAACTTCCACTGAAAATGTTTGGCTGGTAATAGGTTGAAATACAATCTTCTCAACAAAAGTCAACTATGTGACAGCAGATACCAGGTACATTTTAAATCTTCTCAATGTGTGGTAACTAAGCATGAGGAAACCGTTTTTATTGCAATTAGAGAAAGAAATATATACTGCATAAATTTAAAAGATCTTACCAAACAAAATGTTAAATGTCTAGTTGCAACTAATGAGTTTTGTTGGACATGGCATAGGCATCTAGGTAATGCTAATATGCAACTCCTAAACTACTTAGTTAAGAAGGACTTAGTTAAGGGCATCCCTAAAATGAAATTCACAAAAAATAGATTATGTGATGCATGCATGAAAGACAAACAAATAAAAACATCCTTTAAATCGATAAATGACATTACATCTTCCAAACCTTTGGATCCTCTCTTTCTTGATATATTTGGACCCATGAAAACACAATCACTTGGAGGAAATAAATATGTGTTTATAATAGTAGATGACTTCTCTCACTTTACTTAGATACGATTTCTCTCATATAGAAATGAAGCCTTAAGTCACTTCATCACTCTCACCAAAAACCTTCAGAACGAAAAAGACCATATGATTAAAACCATCAAAAGTGACCATGGAACGGAATTTGATGACCACAATTTTGCTACTTTCTATAATAAATTTGGTTACTCTAACAATTTTTCTACTCCAAAAACACCCCAACAAAATGGGATAGTTGGAAAAGGGAACAAGGTTCTACACGAAATAGTTTGAACAATGCTGAATGAATATGACCTTCCTAGGTTCCTTTGGGGGGGGAGAGCTGTAAGCACAACCTGCTATATTATCAAGAAAGTCTTCTTAAGGCCCTTTATCGAGAAGACCACCTATGAACTTTGGAAACTCAATATCTCTTATTTTCATGTATTTAGATGCAAATGTCACATTTTAAATGAGAGGGAGCATCTAGCCAAGTTTGATTCCAAATCTGACAAAGGCATATTTGTGGGTTACTCAACAAACAATAAAACTTATAGGGTTTTCAATAAAAAAAGAAAAAGAAAAATTACAATATAAGAATCCATACATATGGTATTTGATGAAACTAACCCTTTACTAGCCAAGGATAGCATAGATATTATAGGTCTTGACCAGGTTATAGAAGTGTACAATAAGAAAGAGAAGTAAAAATGGCAGAAACTCAGAATATTGCGGAGCCAATTTCAACTACCAGTTAAACTTTTGAAGAAGATATAAGAAAACAAGTTAGAAAATTCAAACATGCATCAAGTCATCCGACAAACAATATCTTTGGAGATCCAGCAACTGGAATAACTACAAGGTCCAAATCCAAAAACAATGATTCATAATACTCTGACCATGTGTTTTTATCTTATGCAAAACCTAGCAACATAAGATGACAAATGTTGGGTCAATGAAACAAATGAAGAGCTTCATTAGTTTGAGAAAAAAATCAAGTATGGACCTTAGTCAAAAGACCTGATGATCATCTTGTGATTAGAACTAAATGGGTCTTCCGAAATAAGATGGATGAACAAGATAATGTTGTTAAAAACAAAGCAAGGCTTGTAGCCAAAGGGTACTCTCAACTAGAGGGTATCAACTATGATGAAACATATGCACCCGTTGTATGTCTTGAATCAATTCGCATGTTATTAGCATATGCATCACATAAAACTTTACCTTGTTCCAAATAGACATCAAAAGTGCATTTTTAAATGGTTATTTAAAAGAAGTTTTTGTGGAACAGACCCCCATATTTTAAAAACTCAAAAATTTTAAACCATATTTTCAAATTATCAAAAGTTCTTTATGGTTTAAAGCAAGCACCCAGAGCATGGTATGAACATTTAAGCACTTTCTAATGTCAAAAGGTTTTTGCACGGGTAAAGTGGGCACCACTCTTTTTACAAAAACTTCAAATGGTCACTTACTACTTGTTCAATTATATATCAATGATATAATTTTGGGGGGAATTCTAAAAGAACTTCATGATGAATTTGCATCATGCATGAAAAATGAGTTTGAAATGAGTCTTATAGGTGAATCGAATTTTTTTCTTGGATTGCAAATTAAGCAAACCTCAAAGAGAATTTTCATATCACAAGAAAAATATACAAAAGAATTGCTAAAGAAATATAGGATGGAAGATTGTAAAGAATCCAGTGTTCCTATGCCATCTTCTACCAAGCTGGAACTTGACTCTGAAGGAAACAGTGTTGATGAATCAATGTAATGGGGCATGATTGGAACCTTTCTATACTTAACTTCCAGTCGACCAAATATACTCTTCGCAACTAGTCTTTATGCACTGTTTCAAGGACAGACCAAGGAATCTCATCTCAAGGCCGTCAAATGGATTCTTTGTTGTCTCAAAGGAACAGTCAGCCATGGTATTTAGTATCCCCATTCTAAAATCTTTAACTTGATTGGTTTTTCTAATGTTGACTATGTAGAGTGCAAAATTGATCGAAAAAGTACATTTGGAACCTATCAACTCCTTGGAACTTTCTTTCAAATTGGTGTAGCAAAAAACAAAGCGTAATCACCATGTCAACCACCGAGGCTAAATACATGGCGCTAAGTAATTGTTGCTCACATGTATTGTGGATGAAACAAACTCCAAGCAATTTTTGATTAAACTTTTCTTGCATTCCCTTTCATTATGACAATACAAGTGCCATTAATATCATGAAAAATCCTATGTATCACTCACGCACAAATCATATAGAAATTAGGCATTACTTTATAAAAAACCATGTTCAAAAAAGTGATGTGTGCATAAATTTTGTCGAATCAAAAAATCAATTAGCAAATATCTTCACCAGTTTCTTAAACATAAACTAGGCATTGTCTCATTCACCATCTAGATACTTGTACAACATTGGTAAGTACATCTTTGTTCAAAATAAGGTAATGTTTGATTCTCTTTCCGTAATTATGATGCACTCAATCCAATAATTAATAAACTTAAAATTCGAAATTTTCTTATTTGTTGTGCATCCTGGAAAGAGCTTTGGTCTAGCTAGTTCTCAATATGCTCCTTGGTGTCACATTAGGATCCTTTTACTCATGATTTCACCTTAGGATTATAGGATTTCGGCAATTTATCCTGACATCCGCCTCCACTGGGAAATCTTTTACATGCAATAGATCAAATTCTAATGAAATATGAAAGGTTATTTGCTGTAAAGATGGTAAGCATTGTATAGGAATTGATATAATTGTTTTTCCTCTAATTGATGTAATTGGTTGAATGCATAACAATGAGTTGTCTATATTGTAGTCTGAAGTTAGTGTTCATTGTTGTGGACACAAGTTCCTTCTGCTTTTCAGAGCTCATCCGAGCTATCCTCAATGCTCAAGTCATTGCATGAAGGCCTTAATACCCTACCTAGGCTAGGCTTGTCAATGCATGGGGTTTTTCCTACTTAAACCTAGGGATGCAAACAAATCGAGCCAGCTCACAAGCCTGGCGAGCTGGCTCAAAAAGTGTTCGAGCTTGAGTTCGAAGAATTCGAGCTCGACCTGAGTTCGTATAAAGTTCGAGCCAAGCTCGAGCCAAGTAATCCTTGTTCATAGGTTTGCGAGCTTGTATTTTTTAAAAAATAATAATATTTGTATATATAAATTATAATAATACATTAATTTGTTATATATTATAACATAATTTCACGTTTTGAGCTCGAGCCTATAACTTGATCACAAAGTTAAGCTTAACAAATCAAGTCGAGCTGAGCTAGCCTGAACTCAATTTCCTGAGCTTGTCAAGCTCGAGCTCAAGCTTGAGCATGAAAAAATGGTCAAAGCTCAGCTCAGCTCAGCTCATTTGCTTCCCTAATCAAAACTATGAAAATATTACGATACCCATACCCAAACCCAAGGAATAAATATTGAGACTCATACATTATCCAAACCCATTAAAAAATTAGAATGAGTAAAGGTAGGATATATACTCATAAAATACTCAATATCCAATATCAAGTACCCATAGAATATCTAATACTCAATAACCTTAAAATCCTCAATATTCAAAATTCAATACCCATATCCCAATTCCCTCTGCTTCAACTCCTATCAATAATAATTTTTACACTTACATTTTATGTTCAAAGGCATCTTTAGTAATTATTTTTATTTCTCCAAATTACTTAATCTTACTATTTTTGCTCTGAAAAATAAGATGCACGTAAAATCTCATCCTTTAAAAGCAGAATAACGCAAAAATATATTGTATTCATAGGAAAATGCTCCAACTCAATCAAAATTTCATATGTTTATATATAAATTTTTATATTATATGAGTTACATTCTATCTACACATGTGTATATATATATATATAATTTCAAAAATACATGACGATGCATTATCATTTTTATCAAGATCAGAGTAGTTTTAATGGGTAAAAAAGCAAAAATTGTTTTAGAAAATAAAATTTTATTCTGATATATTTAAAAAAAATGAACAATAAACTTTAGAAAATAAAGCATTCCATCACAAGTACCAAAAAAAAAAAAAAAAAAATCATTCAAATTAAGTTAAATAGTATTAACTTTAAACAAAAGAAGTTGTTTTTTTCATCTTTTTTCTTTTCTTTCTTTTTTTTTTTTTTTTTTTTTTGGGGGGGGGGGGGGGGGGGGGGGGGGGGCTGTGTTGCTGAAATTTAGTCTTCAGACACTCCATTTCAAAACTCATCTGCCACAAAAATAACTATTCTCAGGAAGTGAACAAACGTACTACAAGAATGGAGGGTAAGTAAGGACTATCCACAATTTAACTTTAATATTAATTTATTATAGTTTTAAATTCACTTTTTTGTCTATGGTACTCTTTTTATATCTAATTTTCCATTATCAAAATTATAATTTTTTTTGTACAAGTAAATCTCAAGTGTTATTTAGTTTTGAGTTTAATCAATATTTTATTAATAATATAAAATTTTCAAAATTGAAAATAAGATAAATGAAGTAAATTTACTTTTCTCGATTTAGCTTTTCTTAAAATATATGTATCTATCGAGTCGAACCCAAACCCTACTCAAAAAATATGGGTATGGAAAATAGACTCAGTCCATAGACCCAATCACTACAAGAAAATAGGGTTTTAGAGACGGATAATTCCGTCTCTAAAGCCCTGATTTTCATTTCTAAAACAAAAATAGAGACGAATTTTTCAATCTCTAAACTTGTGGCTGAAAGCCCTGTCTCAAATTTAGAAAACGGAATGATTCCGTCTTTGAATTTAAAGACAGATAAATGCAATATCTAAATCCATGTCTAACATCTAATACTTTTTTAACATAATCCATCTCTATTTTCGTGGCCTTTCTATCTTTAATTTTATCTCTAATATCTAATATTTGTTTTTACCAAAATTCATCTCTGATTCCATCTCTACTTTTATATATCTTTTTTCATCTTTATTTATGTCTCTAATTCTCAATACTTTTGCCTATAAATTGGTCTTTAAATCTATCTCTAATTAGCTTTAGATTTGTCTATAATCCATTTATTTTTTATATAAATTTGTTGTGTTAATTTTTTATCTATTTTATTTATTAATTTTCCTATTATGAGAAAACACAACCAAACATGCTCTTAATTTTGCAGATGAATGAGCAGAGCTTTAAAGATCTTGTGCTATGCTCTTTCTAGCTACAAATTAAATGGACACTTTGTGGTTACAATTACAAATTAGTAAAATAGAAGAATTAATTATGTATTCTCATCTACAAATTACAATGAGGAACCAATCTTAATTTTATTGCATTTTATGTTGATTCCAACGAGAAGAATGGAGCTCCGTTAGTGTTCTTCGATCTCACTATTTTTTTGGTCAAAATTCTCCATCTAATCTCTTCTTTCTTGCTTTGTTTCCTTCTCCTCTGCCTAAAGTTCCTACAATGCTAGAAGAGACACACAAACTGACGAGTTAGCAGAAAGAAATAAATGAATATATATATATACACACACACATTGCAGTCCCGATTTGTTCTACCATCAAAGAATGTTAGATTTGCTAGCAATATTCACTATGATGAATTCAAAAATATTGCTTTCATCACTAAACCATGAATAGATGCAACGTTTTTTATTGGAAAAACAAGACATTACCTGCAAAGAGGCACTCTGCAAGTATCCGACTTAGCACAAAGCCGAGAGTGCAGTTCCAAAATTTGCCACATTCTCTTGCAATGAATGCAGCCACCCGAACCTCTCATCTTACATCCAGCAAAGTGGCGAATCAGTGCTTCGAACTCGTTACAAGCTGCTCCATATTCACAAGGAGCCTCATCGTCTCTTAATAACATGTCATGCGGATCAATAGTTCGACAACCATCTCTACATATGTGAACAAGTGCCTCCATTACCTCATACAGCTACATTAATTTTTTCTCTCTTTTATCTTCCTCGTCCTCTCCTTTTGCTTCTACAAAATAAGTTAATAAATATTGCAACGTTAAGATAAAAACCAAGAATATCATAGATTCTTTGATTTTGTGAGAAAGGATAATAATGATATTTACAGAATCCTCATCAATAACAGAATCAAGTATTTCCTTTTCTAGAACCGGGTAACTCCTTTTTATGTCTTTCTATCCATCTGCAGCAGAAACAGGCATGATTTTTGGTAGGATGAAATGATGGCAAATGAGGCTGACCCGAGGAGCATCACACAGCAAAGCTAACTGAAATATATCAATTACATTCTCTGTAGTAATCATTCTCTCCTCAAGACACTCACATACTCGCTTTAGCTGGGGGAACCACATATGCATGTGACAGCACCAACAAAGGCAGCGCAAATTCCTTCATGTTTTCTTCTTCATAGCTATAAAGGTAAATTTTGCAATTAGAAAAGTGCATAACAAAACTAACAGTATGCATAAACAAGAAGAAACAACTTTTGATTCGATAATGGATTTCTCATATGCTTGTAGCACTTAAAAAGTCTTGTGTTCTTGCCACAGAGATAGAGAGCAAAATCCATAGACTGGCATATTATTAATTTTTATTGTTGCTCATAACTTTAGATAATAACGTATCCTCTTTCGTTACTTAGGCCAAACTTTCATTTTAAGAATAACTTTTCCTTGTATATCTATTACATAGACATGTCAATTTGTGACAATTCAGATACAAACAAGATAACAAACATTTTTTGAAAGGACTAATACACTGAAAAAAGAATTAAAAGTCACCTTTCATATTTGAACATCATTTTTCAATGACTAGTTTACAGAGAGGATGTATAGAATTCTAATAACTACTGAAGAAACTGTAGCATCTAATCTTTTATTATGCAAGGAAAAATAATTACCAGGAATAATATAAGAATCTAATGAAAACACGAACTGCCTCAGGTGGAACTCCACGAATTTAAACACCAACAGGCTAGGTTTACTTAAGTTATCCACAGGAATTGAAAGAGAAGTAGTAGTTTTGAGAATGCTTGAGCTTAACTTAAGATCTTTGTCCTGTTTCCCTTTATACCTTTACTTAAGAAAATCAATAGAAATTAAAAGAAAAGCACAAGAACTTACCAGAATACGTCCATGTGCATAGATCACACTACCACCATCTGTTAAAACAGAGACATATGCTCTGTAAGCTTCATCAAAGAGACGATCCCATGAACTATTTACATCATTAGAGACTCTGATCTTTGATCTGTTTAATATCAAGCCTTTATGATGAAATAGATTTCATCATATTTCTAGTATTTAGACCTGCATTTACTGCAGTTTTTTCAGCCAGTCACTATTTCATAACTAAATTTCACCATCACAAACTTATTCTGAGAGGTATTTTCAAAGTGGCAGTTACGTCTGACAAAGAGACAACAAATGTGACTCTCTTCTTTGTAAACCATCATGCTTTTCATAGTTACAACATCTGTCGGAAGGAAATATCTACCTTTGGATTTCCTCCTAGGATAATGTCAGTGCCCTTGCCAGCCATATTTGTCGATAAAGTGATTGCATGTTTTCGACCAGCCTGGGCAACAATCTCAGCTTCTCTAGCAGCATACTGCAAAAGATAAATTGTTAAAGTCCCATACATATGAACAAAGAAGTGTATAAGTAAAAGAAATCCAAAGATCATAAGGTCACTCAATCATTAAGGACATTATGGGGGATTTTTCTTTCCCTCAGCAAAGCAGATAGATATTCAGAATTTTCGACACTGCATCAACAATCAAAATCCATGATGAGATCTGCTAACAGTCTGGTGCTTAAAATATGCTACATCAATGAAGAATTTTCGAAAAGAAATTGATTGTGTATTGCACAAACAGAATAAAGCTAGCTTTAGTGCCAATAAAAAGCCAACCAATAAGCTGATTGGAATGATCCATGAGGGAAAAAAAGTAAAGACTTGAGAGGAACATATTAAACAATCAATGTATCCAACTCAAAGTTCTGATACATGGGAGAATAATAATGCCACTTGATGCAGTTAAGCTCGTCATTGCATTGACTACATCTTTAGCTTCAAAACCTTGACTTAGATTACTTTTAGATGAGTTCCTGTTTAATAGGCACCAAATTGGAAGAGAATGAGACATGAGTACCTAGTAGTCCCAACACTGGCCGTCCGAGCTTAAATATATACTCAACATGAATGCAGTACTTATATCAACTCTTTCTACTGGCAGCAGCATATAATTCAATGAAGCAATTTTCCACAAAACTCCTATCCTCCACAAGACAAAATGTTTGAATCAATTCAAGTGAGACAGCTTAATTGGGGGAAATCCCAAAAAACTCCCTCCTTTGAATCGTTCATAACTTTCCTAGCATATTCAATCAATCTTTGTATGTGATTTTGGGGTAAAGAAAGTAGTATTTTAATGCTTACTCTGCCCAAATGGTATTAGTTTAGCTTAAAACTATCCGGCAGTTTTCTTATTGCTATCAATATAAGTGGATGCAAACATGTGCCATATTTCTCTATCCAATCATATAAAGAACATGAATAATGGAAACTAACTAGGGATACTTCATCAGTGGCTAAATACCTCATTGATTATAAGAGCCTTTCTTGTAGTGATATACATATACATGTATATTATATATATAAATGAACAGAAAATTTCTTCCTGACTAAGCATATTTGGCAGACATATTTCTTACTATACAATTAGGTGATATCTATTTCAAAAACTTGAATGTCAGGACTCCATTGAAAATCAAAACAGAGCAAAGAACAACAGATAGTAATTTACCTTAATGGACTCGTTTTTTGAGTCAAGAACTCCAGATTCCACTTCCCTTTGGCCTTCATTTTTAGCTCCAAATTAAGAAAGGGAAAAAAAAAGAAGTTCAATTTTATTTCTTACAGAATTAAGAAATAACTTGAAATTTGAGAAATATCGAATATAATTTGATTGATTGTTTCTCTCAAATTCAATTCCAATTCCTAATTAAATTCATAAGAAAAGAATAATAAATTGGTCTGATTGAGATCTAAGGTTTAAAAAAAACGATGTAGCCCCATGCAAAAAGGAAAAAGCGTAAACGATGAAGAGGAAGTACCTATTGATAAGCAGTTAGAAAATAGGTGGTCTCTGTGGATAACACCGCTTCCGACAGCGTTGGTGGCAGATGAAATACCAAGTATACGCGAGATGAAATCGTAGTCATGGTTGTAATTACTTTAGATGTTGGATCGACGATCACTAGTTGCTCAAGACAATGAATACAGCGGAGGTGGTGAGGTGGCGGAAGGTAATGGAGGCGAAGCTAAGATTGTCTTTGAGGGTTAAGTTTTTTGCAGAGAGAAAAGACGAGATGGCGAGAGAAAAGAGGATGGGAGCTGTAGATTTAGGTGTTGGTTGGTGTTAATCTTGTGTTAATTCATATTGTTGGATCTAATAAGATTTAATAGTTCAAGGCCTCGTTTGATTTGGAATATTGATAGTATAGGCTATTGTAATTATGAGATTAAAAATAAATATTAACCACCACTAAAATTTTATACTTGATTGTTTAATACGTAAGATTAGAATGAAAGATTAACCACCACTCTAAACCATTGCTAATGTAATCTCTTATTTGTTATCCATCCTATAAATAATATGCTAAATTTGCCTTTGTTATTCAACCAGATCAAGGTAAAAAGCGTGTTTCATTAGCTTTCCATGAAACAAGAAATCTCATCATAAGCGTGTTAAAGTCGTGACTTTTTTCCCCAAATTCCTAATTTTGCCATCATCTCACGTACAATTCACAATTATATGGATGGTTGTGGCATAATAAAATTGTAGAAAAATTGTGAGTGCTATGCCTCTTTGAATTCACAATATTTAAATAATTAAATATTATATTTATTTATTTTAAAAACAATTTAAGAACACTATATGTACTCATATATATTTCTAAATATTAGTTTATTGGATAGTAAGTATATCCATTAAATATAGTCGTATTTTATTTATTTAAATACTTAAGTATTTAAATATTATATTTATTTAATTATTTATAAACACTATCAAATAAAAAAGAATTTATTTATTTATAAATGTATGTTTAATATATATTTAGTTATATTTTATATATAAATATATATTTAATTATATATATAAATATATATTGATATGTAATTAATAAATATATATTTATATATTTATATATTTATATAAATAAAGTCTTATATATATATATATATATCCAAATCATAAACAATATGTTTTTATCGCTTCTCCCATTAAACTACCAGAATTTCGGCTTTATGTATACGGTTAATTAGAAAAAAATCCCTAAACCTACTTTCACTTTAGTGTTCAGTCCCCATTTAAATTTTTACACACTAAACTCCCTACTTTTTTACAAAACTTAGAAATCACTCCCCATATCTTTTAGAAAGACACATATATCCTTATAACTAGAGAAAACAACAAAAATACCTGAGAAATGTGTTTTTCTCTTCAAGAAGAATGCTTTCATATTTTTTTTCCTGAAATCGACGACTTCCCCAAGCAGCCAAACAAAAGGGCACGAAATCGTTCCTCTGCCATTGACGCGAGAAGAAGAAGAGAAAAAAAAAAAAGGAAAAAAAAAACACCAAAAATTCTGTCATTTTTTCTGTGACCATGGAAGGAGAAACAGCGGCAACAAGAAGCGAAATACAAAAAGAAGTGATCGAAAGAAACAAATATATGTTTTCTGCATTTACAATTTTAAATGTCTGTGATTTTTCAGTGTTGTACTTATTTCTTGTCTATTTTCTCATGTTTAGGGTTTTTATTCCCTTTTTAGTTGTTAAACACTTGAACCCAATTGATATATATGATTTTTGTTGTGAGATGAGAAGTTTTTTATTTGTACTTAAAAGGCATGAAAGTTGTACTTCACTTTTTTGAGGTTTATACTTCTTTTTACTTGAAATTATACAGTAAAATTATCTGAAAGTGGTAGTATATTATTTGTGGTACAAAACATCCAAGCCTGCAGTACACATTAAGCAAAAGTGTAGTATATAATATGTGTAACTGCAGTATATTTTAGAAGCAAATGTAATATAAACATTCAAGCTTGCAGTACACATTAAGCAAAAGTGTAGTATATAATATGTGTAACTGCAGTACATTTTAAAAGCATTTGTAGTACAAAATATTCAAAGTTGCAGATTAAATGAAATTATAGTATATAATATGTGTGCATGCAGTATATTTTAGAAGCATCTATAGTACAAAAGCATTAAAGCATGTAGTATACATTAACTGAAAATGTAGTATATAATTTGTGTATTTGTAGTACAAAATATTTAAGCCTGTAGTATACATTAAATGAAAGTGTAGTATATAATTTGTGTAACGAGGAGCTAAACTCATCCGGTGCAAAAAAGAGATCAGAGTTGAGTTGGGGCACCGCATACACTTCGAGTCCTTGTGTATGTGTTGATGAGGACGTCAACGGATCGAGTGGGGGAGAATGTCATGGGTCGCTCATTGGAGAAGAATTGCGACCGTGACTTGAAGGGGCATTAGGAGCGACAAGGCATTGTCGGCTCACCCGATAAGGCGAAAAAGGCCCATGAGCAGAGACTCTTACGAGGTGCAGTTTGAAAAACTGTTTCAATGGCATATTCCTTGAGTTATGAGGATGCTTCCCACCAAGTTTGAAGTCATTTCGTGTCCGTTTGGGCACCGAACATTGAGGGCGACCTGGAGCAGTCTTACTGCACGCAGATAGTGCAAAGATGCATCGAGCAGAGTGTCTTGGAAAAGGAATTTTGTGAAACTGTTTCAGTGGGGTATTCCTTGAGGTGTTGGCAACGTTCCCACCAAGTTTCACCAGTAGACGGTTCCGTTTGGATAGGAAACGGCGAAGATCTTTAGAATGCAACAGTGCAGTAGCATTGCTGTAATTCTAGCTTATTGCGAGGGAAATTACTGTTCCATGGAGAATCGGACAGGGCTGGAACTTTGTGGAGTTAATGTATAAGCCGAGAGCTATCCAACGGTTCAAGCGGCAAGTGATTTGGACACCGGGAGAGGAAGTTGCGAAAATATAGTACAAAACATTCAAGCCTATAGATTTAAATGAAATTATAATATATAATCTGTGTACATGCAATATATTTTAGAAGCATCTGTAGTACAAAAATATTCAAGTGTGCAGTATACATTAACTGAAAATATAGTATATAATCTGTGTATCTGCAGTACATTTTAGAAGCAACTGTAGTACAAAATATTTAAGCCTGCAATATACATTAAATGAAAGTGTAGTATATAATCTCTGTAATTGCAGTACATTTTATAAACAAATGTAGTATAAACATTTATGCTTGTAGTTCACATCAGGCAAAAGTGTAGCATATAATCTATGTAACTGCAGTACATTTTAGAAGCATCTGTAGTACAAAACATTCAAGCATGTAGATTAAATTAAATTATAATTTAATATTTGTATATATGGAGTACATTTTAGAAGCATCTGTAGTACAAAAACATTTAGGCATGTAGTATATATTAACTGAAAATGTAGTATATAACATGTGTATCTATAGTACATTTTAGAAGCAACTGTAATACAAAACATTTAAGCCTATAGGGTTTGAATCATACTTTGTATGTACATACATATGTAAATTGAAGCATACTTTGTTTATAATATTATTTTGTATGTAAGTATAATTTTCCATCAAGTATTTATAATATTTTTATTTCAGTACAATATGAGGGAAATGAATTACAAATGTAGAACAAACAAAGTATAAATGGTGTTATGTTGAAGTACACTTCAATTCAATTGAAATCAAGCAGTGAATTTGAGTACAATATGATGGAAATGAAGTACAAATATAGAACAAACAAAGTATAAATGGTGTTATGTTGAAGTACAATTCAATTAAATTAAAATCGAGCAGTGAATTTAAGTACAATATGATGGAAATGAAGTACAAGCGTAGAACAAAGAAAGTATAAATAGTGTTATGTTGAAGTACAGTTCAATTAAATTGAAACCGGACAGTGAATTTGAGTACAATATGATGGAAATGAAGTACAAACGTAGAACAAATAAAGTATAAATGATGTTATGTTGAAGTACACTTCAATTAAATTGAAATTGGACAGTGAATTTGAGTACAATATGATGTAAATGAAGTACAAACTTAGAACAAACAAAATATAAATGGTGTTATGTTGAAGTACACTTCAACTAAATTGAAATCGAACAGTGAATTTGAGTACAATATCATAGAAATGAAGTACAAACATAAAACAAACAAAGTATAAATGGTGTTATGTTAAAGTACACTTCAATTAAATTGAAATCAAGAAGTGAATTGAGTACAATATGATGAAAATAAAGTACAAATATAGAACAAACAAAGTATAAATAGTGTTATGTTAAAGTACACTTCAATTCAATTGAAACCGGACAATGAATTTGAGTAAAATATGATGAAAATGTAGTACAAATGTAGAACAAACAAAGTATAAATGGTGTTATGTTGAAGTACACTTATTGCAATTAAATAATTAGTCTCCAATAATTGTAGTGATGGTCAAATACAATATTTTGAGATTATCGAATAAGGTGAAGTACGTATTTGTATGGGTTATAGGGTGGATATTATTGTCAAATGCTCATTTATTTACATCTTTGAAAACATAAGTATTCTTTACATTACTGCGATTGATAACATTCATTCGTTCAACATTAGTGGTTAACACTTTAAAACTTTAATATTATTTTATTCATATAATAAATATTACACACATTTTTAGAATTTGGTTATTAATTACTGAGACTTAAAAATCAAATCATGGAACAAATTTCAATTCAACAATATTAGTAAAAATATTAAGAAATGGAGTACATAATGGCCGAAATGAAATATGTAATTAATAACCAAACTCTAAAAATGTGTGTAATATTTATTTTATGAATAAAATAATATTAAAGTTTTAAAGTGTTAACCACTAATGTTGAACGAATGAATGTTATCAATTGCAGTAATGTAAAGAATACTTATACTTTCAAAGATGTAAATAAATGAGCATTTGACAATAATATCCACCATATAACCCATACAAATACGTATTTCACCTTATTTGATAATCTCAAAATATTGTATTTGACCATCACTACAATTATTGGAGACTAATTATTTAATTGCAATAAGTGTACTTCAACATAACACCATTTATACTTTGTTTGTTCTACATTTGTACTACATTTTCATCATATTTTACTCAAATTCATTATCCGGTTTCAATTGAATTGAAGTGTACTTTAACATAACACCATTTATACTTTGTTTGTTCTATATTTGTACTTTGTTTTCATCATATTGTACTCAATTCACTTCTTGATTTCAATTTAGTTGAAGTGTACTTCAACATAATACAATTTATACTTTGTTTGTTTTATGTTTGTACTTCATTTCTATGATATTGTACACAAATTCACTGTTCGATTTCAATTTAGTTGAAGTGTACTTCAACATAACACCATTTATATTTTGTTTGTTCTAAGTTTGTACTGCATTTACATCATATTGTACTCAAACTCACTGTCCAATTTCAATTTAATTGAAGTGTACTTCAACATAACATCATTTATACTTTATTTGTTCTACGTTTGTACTTCATTTTCATCATATTGTACTCAAATTCACTGTCCGGTTTCAATTTAATTGAACTGTACTTCAACATAACACTATTTATACTTTCTTTGTTCTACGCTTGTACTTCATTTCTATCATATTGTACTTAAATTCACTGCTCGATTTCAATTTAATTGAATTATACTTCAACATAACACCATTTATACTTTGTTTGTTCTATATTTGTACTTCATTTTCATCATATTGTACTCAAATTTACTGCTCGATTTCAATTGAATTGAAGTGTACTTCAACATAACACCATTTATACTTTGTTCGTTCTACATTTATAATTCATTTCCCTCATATTGTACTGAAATAAAAATATTATAAATACTTGATGGAAAATTATACTTACATACAAAATAATATTATAAACAAAGTATGCTTCAATTTACATATGTATGTACATACAAAGTATGATTCAAACCCTATAAGCTTAAATGTTTTGTATTACAGTTGCTTCTAAAATGTACTATAGATACACATGTTATATACTACATTTTCAGTTAATATATACTACATGCCTAAATTGTACTACAGATGCTTCTAAAATGTACTCCATATATACAAATATTAAATTATAATTTAATTTAATCTACATGCTTGAATGTTTTGTACTACAGATGCTTCTAAAATGTACTGCAGTTACATAGATTATATGCTACACTTTTGCCTGATGTGAACTACAAGCATAAATGTTTATACTACATTTGTTTATAAAATGTACTGCAATTACAGAGATTATATACTACACTTTCATTTAATGTATATTGCAGGCTTAAATATTTTGTACTACAGTTGCTTCTAAAATGTACTGCAGATACACAGATTATATACTATATTTTCAGTTAATGTATACTGCACACTTGAATATTTTTGTACTACAGATGCTTCTAAAATATATTGCATGTACACAGATTATATATTATAATTTCATTTAAATCTATAGGCTTGAATGTTTTGTACTATATTTTCGCAACTTCCTCTCCCGGTGTCCAAATCACTTGCCGCTTGAACCGTTGGATAGCTCTCGGCTTATACATTAACTCCACAAAGTTCCAGCCCTGTCCGATTCTCCATGGAACAGTAATTTCCCTCGCAATAAGCTAGAATTACAGCAATGCTACTGCACTGTTGCATTCTAAAGATCTTCGCCGTTTCCTATCCAAACGGAACCGTCTACTGGTGAAACTTGGTGGGAACGTTGCCAACACCTCAAGGAATACCCCACTGAAACAGTTTCACAAAATTCCTTTTCCAAGACACTCTGCTCGATGCATCTTTGCACTATCTGCGTGCAGTAAGACTGCTCCAGGTCGCCCTCAATGTTCGGTGCCCAAACGGACACGAAATGACTTCAAACTTGGTGGGAAGCATCCTCATAACTCAAGGAATATGCCATTGAAACAGTTTTTCAAACCGCACCTCGTAAGAGTCTCTGCTCATGGGCCTTTTTCGCCTTATCGGGTGAGCCGACAATGCCTTGTCGCTCCTAATGCCCCTTCAAGTCACGGTCGCAATTCTTCTCCAATGAGCGACCCATGACATTCTCCCCCACTCGATCCGTTGACGTCCTCATCAACACATACACAAGGACTCGAAGTGTATGCGGTGCCCCAACTCAACTCTGATCTCTTTTTTGCACCGGATGAGTTTAGCTCCTCGTTACACAAATTATATACTACACTTTCATTTAATGTATACTACAGGCTTAAATATTTTGTACTACAAATACACAAATTATATACTACATTTTCAGTTAATGTATACTACATGCTTTAATGCTTTTGTACTATAGATGCTTCTAAAATATACTGCATGCACACATATTATATACTATAATTTCATTTAATCTGCAACTTTGAATATTTTGTACTACAAATGCTTTTAAAATGTACTGCAGTTACACATATTATATACTACACTTTTGCTTAATGTGTACTGCAAGCTTGAATGTTTATATTACATTTGCTTCTAAAATATACTGCAGTTACACATATTATATACTACACTTTTGCTTAATGTGTACTGCAGGCTTGGATGTTTTGTACCACAAATAATATACTACCACTTTCAGATAATTTTACTGTATAATTTCAAGTAAAAAGAAGTATAAACCTCAAAAAAGTGAAGTACAACTTTCATGCCTTTTAAGTACAAATAAAAAACTTCTCATCTCACAACAAAAATCATATATATCAATTGGGTTCAAGTGTTTAACAACTAAAAAGGGAATAAAAACCCTAAACATGAGAAAATAGACAAGAAATAAGTACAACACTGAAAAATCACAGACATTTAAAATTGTAAACGCAGAAAACATATATTTGTTTCTTTCGATGAAGTACAAAAGAAAGTATAATTTCAGAAAATAAAAGTACAATTTTGGATAAAGTGAAGTACAATTTCAGAACGCTTGAAGTATAAAGTCCTAGCAACTGCAGTATATTTTGGTTAATCGATAAAAATAACACTTAAAGTATATAACTTCAATAAATCGAGTACAATCTTTGATAAAATGAAGTATAATTTCAGAAAATCAAAAGTATAATTTTATATAGAAGACGTATAGTTTAGGAACACTTCAAGTATAAACTGCTAGAAGTTGCAATACAATTTTGGATAATCAATTAGTAGAACACTTGAAGTATAAAACTTAGATAATAGAGTACAATTTCAGAACACTTCAAGTACAAAACTTTACAAACTGCAGTCCAACTTAGATTTTGTAGAAGTATTACCTTAAACCATCACTGCTATTCTTTGCACTACTGCTTAATTCATCATTTCGGTTTATCAGGATGTCAACAATGCTCATATTCAATGTCAAATGCAGTAAGACCATATTCATGACACTGTTATCATCAGTCAAACTCACGTACAATCTTTGATGTGGAGCTATGTATTGCAAACTGAAGTGTTCGGCGTTGATTTCACTCCATTCTCTTGAGAGATTAATGTACATGTCCATTAACTTGATTGAACACTCCTACTTCACTACTTGTTGACATTGTCGGAAAAATATAAGAAACCCAGAAGCAACTGAGAAGAAGAAGAAGAAGAAGAAGAAGAAGAAGAAGAAACTCGAAAATGATGAAAATAAAAAGAGAAGAAGACAATGCAGATGTCGAGTTGGTGGTTGTTGGCTCTGACGTTATTCTCGTTCCTGCCGTGGAGCTTGTTGTGTTTTTTCTGTTCTTTCTGTTTCTGGTAATGAGCGTATGATATGATTTACTGTTTGCTTATCGGATGGAGAAGAAGTGAGAAAAAATGAATGAAAAATATGATACTTAAGGGCATTTTTGTCAAATCAAATGAGTAGGGAGTAATCTCTAAAAATTTAACAAAACTAGGGAGTTTGTTCTAACAAAAAACAAGTGGGGACTGATCACCAAATTGGAAAGTGCATTTGGTACTTTTCAATAAGTGTCCCTTATGTATACATAAATTTGGTTTTTGCTGTTTTTTTTTTGGAAGATGAATGAGTAACCCATCAAATTACCAAAAAAAAAAAAATAATAAACAAAAGAAACAAAAAAACAAAAACAAAAAGCAAAAAGCAAAAAACAAAAAACAAAAAACAAAAAAACAAAGAATGAGTAACCCATCATTTTCAATTCGTGTAAAAATGGACATTGGCAGAATTGGCATTGGGAAATTCTGTTTTACTAATTAAATTATTGTTTCATGGCAGAATTGTACTCTAACTAGTGAAGGGGCACTGCGCAAGGCACGATGTCGTGCCCGTTTTATTAATTAAATATATTTGTCTATATTATGTATATTTTTTAATGATTTAATTTTAAAAAATAATAATTTAATTTTATACCTGATCAAAGTTTATTTTTAAATTGTGTAGATTATAAAATATTTTTTTATCTTAAAAGGGTTATTTTGAAATTGTTTTTTAAATAATTAAATAAAGATAAAGCAAATGAAAGTTTTATTTAATTTGATGATTGTTTGATCTAACTTATTTGTAAAAAATAGATATATAGAAAATATTTAAAAGAAATATTGACATATAGAAAAATGGAACACCAATTTCAATAGCAATATGGTGATTGTCTTGATAGCTTTGCTCTGTACATTGATACGTGCTTCTTTTTAAAAATATTTTACTAATAAAATTAATCTCAAACCTGACAAAAATTTTATTAGATGAAAATAGATATTTTAATTTGTATTTGTCGTATTATATATGTACATTTTAAGAAGATGTAATTAATATATATATTTTTTATAATTATACATACTTAAGTAGTTATATTTATCAAATAAATGTTAATTATGATATTTAATAATATTTAACTGATATATGTTGTATTAATGCATTAGCATGTATACATTCATCAGTGTTCCAAAATTTTAGAAAAATCTTAGATTCTAGTAGCCTTTTCTTTGTTCATTTAATTAATGTCGTGTTATAATTATTTTTCAATGTCATTTATAAATAGGGCAATTACTTTATTTAATCTAAATTATATAATTGATAACACTAAGATACATTGCTTACAATAAATAATTCAATTCGACAAAGTATTACTTTATTGATACATATGATGGAAAATTTTATTCTTATAAAAAACACTATAATGTGCAATTTATAAACTATCTTTAGTCTAACTTTTTCATATTTATTTGAATTGAAAAAAAATATATTCTTTTTACCAAAATTTAAATTAAAAGCTTGATGAATCAAAGAAGAATAAGGGATTTCATATATACATCTCATAAGAGAGTTGATCATCTCATATGCTACAAAATCGTAAAGAAATCCTGAAAACGCATAAAACATCAAACTCGTAGTTACCAATTAGGAGTACTACTATTCCTGCCTCATCAAACAATCAGCTTCTCCACTTATACTGGTTCAAGCTCACTTTGAATTCTCTATTCTAATTTATATTTCATCTTGTATCCCTCTTCATAAAATCACTACGCAACCATCCTAAAATAAACAATAATAATTAATCTCATGAATGCTTAAAGTAATCCATCAGACTTCCATAGTAATGAAGTATTGGGACAGAATTATCATACATCATTTACTGTAAAATTGTATGAGAACTTCAATAAAGTAACAACTATTCTGTTCGAAAAGTAGGATGATTCTGACGCTTGTGTTCACCATCTGCAGTATAGGATAAGCAGCCAGCATATGAATATTATCACAGATATGAAAGAAAAACCAACAAGAATCATATTTATGTAGTGTTCCCATATCCAAACATGTGACTCACAGAAGTATTCTATGTGAAACAAAGGACTGCACAACAGAGATTCTCAAGGTTGTGATATACACTAAACAGAATAGACAAAATAATAACTGAAAAAAGAATCATGTTATGCTTAGTAGGAAAAGAAAAGGCATGCACTTCAAAGGATTATTCAGTCATTCATATTTGCTCCTTGCACTTCGGAGTATAATCCTGATAATACAAAATATCATACCTGCCACACTAATGACATGTAGTCACGATGTGGTATATTTGGAGGACCTCTTGAGCCAAACACCTTTTCATCTGACCATTTTTCGAAATTTCTGAAAACATGAGATGCCAATAAGATATACAAATAAGATTCTGGCTATTCTTTGTGGCTGCACACACACAGAGATAAAAGAAAATATTAAATATGCCCAAACAACAACTGTTCATTAGTTATGGAGTAAATGTCACCATTTGGTATGCTAATTAAAATAGCTACAGTCAAATGCATAAAAAAGTGCACATTCATATTATACTATCAAAATAATCATAAAGAACCAAAACAACATGTCATGAAGGCTGAAGTAAAATACAAAACCAAAATAGAAGATTTATGCTACACAAATTCAGCTTTGAGACCATCCACACAGAAAGCAAAATTCTGATATATAATGTTAAGTTCAACAAACACTGATTAACATTTCCAACAGCTAGTAAACTATTTTGTGCAGCTTTGACATCGTAACAGTAACTGTCTAAAAGGTTTCAGATCAAGGAGCAGAAGCAAGTTTAAAAGAAATAACAAGAAATCCCTTTTTGCTACTCCAGCCAAAAGAATTCTGATCCAAGTAAAAGCATACATCAAGCAAATTTTGATCCAAAGACCAAAATCATCCAATCTTAAGTTTGAACTAAAATTTAAACCAACCAATCAAAATCTCCATGAGTTGCAAAATTTTGAACAAAAAATTAGACTAAGAAACCAACTATGAAGTTGTGCAGCCTAGCACAGAAAATGCCTAAATTATTGTCTCCCACCAAAATAAGAGATTGATAATGCCTAAATTGTTATCTCTCACCAAAATAAGAGATTGATACATATCCCAAGGCAACCAATAGTCCAACAATTTCCAAATAGCACCAAACAAAATGAAACAGAAACACAAAACTCTCAAGTACAATAGTCCAACAGCTTCTAAATAGCACCAAACACAATGAAACAGAAGCACAAAACTTTCAAGTACCATGCACATGCAACACGCAATTTTAATAGGTTGTATGCAATCAAATTTATATATAAATATATACACACACACACACATAAAAGTTGGTGAATTAGTACTTCAACTAACTTTTAATAGGTTCTTATATATATTCGTATGGTGGAGGGGAAGTTTTCATGTTTTCACAGGGCAACACGCAAATATTGCACGTAATTGAAGCAAAGATGGTACAAGAAATAACCACATACACATTCTTGGATTTAGGGAAGCCACTGTACCAAGCAAAAGGGGTTGTCCTCTTCACACCTTTTCTAGCCACTTGTTGTACTCTCCTTCCATCCAAGGGTAGAAAAACCCTATTCTTTTGCTGACCCTAAACCAACCTAGTTGGTGAAGCACTAAGAAATGAAGATTTTTCCATTAGATAAGAACATAACTATATCACCTTTCCTTGATCAGAATATCTGCAACTTTTGAGCTAATTGCTAGCATTCTAACTATTCTCTTCACCCTATATTTCCTACAGAATCAATTTTCAGTTAAATTTGTTGCCTAAACAAACAAGTTAATTGTCTCCAACCATAAACATCAACCTGCATTAAAGGCGTGCCAGAAGAAAATCAAAAAAATAATTGTATATATTGTTTTTATATCTTGTGACAACTTTAACATGCTCAAAGACATTCTGGAGATCAAATGCAACTATGGTGAAACCTCTGACCAAATCAAGCATGACCAACATAAGTCACTCAGATGATTTTTCTCTTTTCACACAACTTCTAAGCAAGTGTAAGCTTATTGCATCACTATGGAAGATAATTTTAACAAATAGATAGGTTATTGCAATAAAATATGTTGCTTTACAGATGCTAAACCTTTTATCTTGTTTTCTTCGTATATTGTGGTTCTTTAAATTCACTTGTGGTTTTGAAGGGGCAAAGGGGGCAATAGTGTCAGGTTGACAAAACGTTTAGGATATCATTTATACAGATAATATTGAGATATTTGAGACATATTAGTGCGTATAGAATGCAAAAAGCGATTCCAGCAGATGCTGAAGTAACCATCATATAACTGATCGTCTACAAATATTTGTTAAGAAGCATCCCTGAAGGCAAAGAAACAAGAATAGGAGTTCCTCCAATATCAAACATAAGTACAATTTAGACAAGTTCATACATAACAAAAATAATGATAGACTCTAGAGCACAAATATAGATCAAGATTGTCAATCAATTGATGTGATTATCAAAGAGCACACATATATAATCAACTAATGATTTTATTTCTCTCTCCCTCCCCCCCCCCCCTCTCTTTATATATACACATCCTATTTATATTTCCAGTTTATGCATTTGTAGAGCACAACTTTTTAGTTTTTATGGTAAGGTTCTATCAAGTTGTGAGTTTTTATGGTTGCTTTCTATCGAGTTATGATGGTTGTAGCATCTTGGAACTTCTTTATATGGCATGAAGATAAATTTAGCTCACAATCTTACTTGCTTCACTGGCTTTGGCCTAGTTCTACCTTAAAATTATGGTGAAGCGAGGAAGGCAATGCAAATCTAAGAGTTTTAGTGGCTAGTTATGTGAAATCAGATATGTGGAAGCATGCAGCTCAAGTCCTTAATGAAGAAAGTGTAATGTTCATTGGAAAGCAGGTTAAGTTTCTCTCAATATTATAGCCATACCTAGTAAATCCAAGAAAATTTTACATACCTAAGAAGGCAAGAAACAAACCAAAACCCATTAGTGAAATTGAGAATATAGACCAGTTCCACAGCCACTCTTTGTGATGTTGAAACACAAATGACAGTAATTAGCTCCAAAGCAATAATTGGAATGCAAATAAATCCCACAGAATACAGTGCTTCCATCCTTGACTAAATCAATACATATGGGAGTTGATGTATTTTTATGATGAGAGATGAGTACAGATCCTTTATCTCCTTCATTCCCCACTTCTTTCCACGAAGGGCAATAGTCTCTTACATTAACTTAAGTTTGAAGAGGACATAAATCAAAGAAATGAGGAACTTCCTATATCTCACCTATAATTGTATTAGACTGTGGCCGTACTGGAGTCCAATAATGCAGGTCACAGTAGCTGTTAGAGAACTGTAAGTACACAAGGTCCATAAAGACTTACAATGTTACATATTAAAATTTGACATAAATAGCTACCAGATAAGAAAAGCTAATGAAAAGGATCAACATTCAATTAGTTTGAGAAACCTTGGGTGAAAAAAAGCAACCAGAAAAACGGAGCAGCATATACCTTAAAATGCCTTCAGGATCGAAAGGAGCATGGCACCATGAGGGCAAAGTTTGTGGAACTTGGCTGTGGCTAGATACATTGCATACCTACATTTTTCAGACCAATGAATTGCATAGGATAAACTGAAATTTACATCACATAACCTTCTAAAAGGAAGATACCTTCAAATTCCTATAAACTGGTTTTGCATAGAGATGATCAACTCAAGAATATAACAGTCTATCATTCCAACAGAATTACAACCAGGTCCGAGATCACCTCTTATAGAACATTTCACATGTGGTTTAACAAAATTGATAATGCAATCTTCACAACACCAAATAGCAACCTAACCGATTTTGAGCATATTCTCTATCCTTTTCCCATACTGACTTTTAATCTCATATCTATGAATAGCAGTAGTAGAATACCTATTTTTATCATTGCTTTAAATTATTATCATTTTGATATAAGTCTACTACTGAATTACACTTAGCATCTTCAAAAAAATTACCAAAGGAAGTATTAAGTCTTAAAAAAATTGCAAGTTATATCCTCTAAATTCCACCACATAACTTTTAAAACAAACTTTACCAATTTCTTATTGTTCCAATTTCAATAGCATAAACAATTATTGTTGATGGAATTCAAATGCTTAATTGCAAAACAAAAAAAAATTAATCTTTGGTTAATCTTCAGGAACAAAGAAATTATGAGGCAATTGAATTTCTATAATCAATGCTCTGAATTAATTAGCTAAAATCAATATATACCTATTTTTGCAGTGGCAGCGAGAAGAACCAAGGGTTTTGCCAGAGACGTTATCAGAATGGTCATGTTCATGACACCTCTTTCCAGAGAGCAGTAGTTTACTGGCGAAGATCGCCGGTGCCAGAAACATGGACGGCGATCCACCTTTTTCGTTGTACACGCTGCCTTCGCTAATAATCATCGACACAAAAGTTGAAGACGAGTTTCCCGAGGTCGAGACCGCCGCCAATAAGCTAAACCCTTCCTTCCCCATCACTTCACTCTTATCCTTCCCAAAAGGAGCATTAGCCTTGGTGAAATCAAGCATCTACAGCTGAGCTGCCATCGGAGCTCGCTCTGCCACCGATACGGGAGAAATTCCTTCCCTCAGCTTTTCTTTTTTTTTTTTTTTTGGTTTTTTTGATAATTCCCCATCTCCCTTTTTAACTCCTACCAGTTTCCATTTCTTTCTGCTACTAAATACTAAAAGTAAAGAAGAAGAAAGTGAGATTTACTCTGATAAATTTTGAGGTGCAGAGAAAGGACAACATGGATCGCAAGGGAGGCAAGATGAGAACCCATATTTTCTTCTGCCTATACTCTAAAAAAAAATTGAAAACCCTATATTTTCTTCTAACCAGGCCCACCATTAAGTGCAAGCAGACAAAATAAGGAACAACCCTCCCAGCAAGATGTACTATCTTATCAAGCACAACAACTCCAAATGTTGTCGTTTTACAATTACAAAATTAAAAAAAAAGAAGCAAAAAGACAGCCTTCACGCGCAGCAACTATTCACACGCGCTTTCATGCATATATAATATAGTAAAATATTATAATAAAAAATATAAATTAAAATATTTCAAATTTGTAGTTGAGTGACGTAATTTACTGATTTTTTAAAATTAAAAGAATAGTGATCTTACTATAAAATGTAAAGAATAAAATTATACATGCATTTTTCATTTACCAATTTGATAACTTAAAACAATCAAACTATAAAATTAAATAATAGTTATAAAAATATATATAATAAAATATAAAGTCAAAATATTAATTGAATATTGAAAACTTTTTATACAAAACTGCTACATGCTAAATATTTTTATTCAATTTATTACTATGTTGTATAATTAAATTTAAAATTTAAATTTGTATATGATTCATTCCTAAACTATACAAAATTGAGATGGATTTTTTTAGTCTTTGAATTGCATAACCAAATTTCAAATATTCAATTTAACTCTTACCCATCTCTAGATTGCACGAATAAGAGGCATATTTTCCTACTCAAATCCCTGTTTAAGTTGTGTAAAATTTATTTTGATTTTAGAAAATTATAGATAGTAAGAAAGATGGAAGGAAAAATGATAAATTCAAGCACAAAATCCAAATTGTGTAAATTCATTCAGAACTTTTGATTCCAAGAAGGCTTTTTCCGACTGAAACTTAATAAATGAAAAAAAGGTAAATTTATAGACGTATTACAGACGGAAATACATATTGCCACTATGGCAATCTCCAAATCAGTCTCTAAAGTGGTCTTTGTTCTGCTATGTTTTTCTTTTCCTCTAATTTTATTTTATTAAATTCAGTAATATCCAAATGCATCTATAAATCCGTCTTTTATTTTTTATTTATTTTATTAAATTTAAATGACATCTTTTCTGTCTCTAAATTGGTCTCAATTGATAGAAATTAGAGACAGAAAGTTTCCCATCTCTAAATTTCTGTCTATGAAAACTTGTTCTTGAATGGGTATTAGGTCAGGTTGGATAAGGTAAGTTATTGGGTCTTAGTTTTGGGTATTTGTTGGGTATGAATATGGATGGTAGGACTATCAATGAAGCGGATTTTAATTCATGTTCGATTTGAATTTGATCCGATTATTTAGGATCTTTAACCTATCAAAGATTCGACATATATGATCCGATTAAAAAAGTTCATAATCTGAAATAAATAGAACGAATATGGATTTGGCTCGATCCAATCCATTAATAATTTGAATTTGAATATATATAATATTATACATATACATAATAATACATATGTACACACAATGTATGTTTTTGGATGAAGGAAGTAATGAGCTCTTATGTAATATATCAAATTAGATATTTTTCATATAATTGTTAGATTTTGAACTTATCTACATTATGTACTACTTGTTTTCTATTTTTATAATAGAAAATGATGTGAGAAGAATAATGAACAGGAGCATAATGTCATGATATGGCAAAATGCAATGCAAATCTCAATTTGATCAAAATGAGTTTAAATTTATAAAACTTTAAGTTTATAATTAGTTGATTGAAGAATTAAGTATAACTATGTTTGTATAATGCCAAATAAGTATTGTGGCAAAATTACCTTTTTAGTCCCACAAAATATAGAGTTCACGAAAATGGTCCTTTGTTTTATAAGAATTTCAAAAAATCCCAAATTTTAAAAAACATTACAAAATTAGTCCCAAAGCCTAATTTTCATTAAAAACTTAACGGGACCGTTAGTCGGATCTCTGAAGGGAAGATTATATGCAAAGTTGCTTTTTTAGTCCCATGAGATAGGGAGGTTTGCATAAATAATCTCTCACTTTATGAAAATCTAAAACACGTATAAATATTTTTTAAATAAAAAATTATAATTGATCTTAAAAACCTATTTATATTATAAATCTAATAGAGACCACTGTACGTGGTTGTTCTGCATCTTCAAAAAGAGAAAGGAAGCATGCAACAGACATGGGGTAACAATTTCATTTTTGCAATCTCCAAATCCAAATTATTCATTTCTTATCATAAATCCTGAATTTCATTTAAAAAAAAATTCTCTAGTTATGTGTTGCTTTTCTTTTTTTCATTCCCCTAGTAAAAGGGACCAAATATTAACCAAAGTAAAACAAATAAAATAGTACCCGTTCATATAAGGAGAATAATTCGATTATTTTATCATAAAAAAGCTCTCAATGATTTAATTCAAACAATCGTCCCATGTGCATATATCAATAAATTCAAACAAATTATCAAAAAGAAATTTCATTTAAAAAAAAATTACTTTTTAAAATTTCCAACAATGAGGGACCGTTTATGCATACCCTCATATTCTATGGGACTAAACTAACAACTATGTTGGTGATCTTTCCTCCAGAAAGTGCTACATCCATCCACACGTAGTGCATGTGATAAGCTCGGAAATAGGATTTTGGGACCAATTTCGCAATTTTTTTTGAATTTTGGGATATTTTTAAAATCTTGTAAAGTGAATGACCATTCTTGCAGAACCCCTTATTTTAGGGGACTAAAAATGCAATTTTGACAAAATATTATAATCAGCAACGGAACCAAAAATGCAATGATATGTTGAATGAATGTGATTAAGTTATATTCTATTATTGCTTTTAAATGATCAATAGACTTGAGAATTTATTCATTAATTTGTTGTGTGTATGTTTTTTTAAGGACGAATGTTTTGGAATTTGGATTCTACTAATTTTTTTAAAAAATAACAAATATATGATGATTTTGAGAGTATTCAGATTCGAATTTTTTTCGGATATCCAATTTTTATTTGGATTTGAATATGGTTATACCAGTCACAGATCTTATAGGATCTTAGATCGAATTCGAATATGATATATTTATGTCAATTTTGGATTCGGATCAAGCATGATTCGGTCCGAATCTGACCCATTAACAGCCTTAATGAATAGGATAAACAACTCACCCATTTGACAGGTCTAACCCAGGCCCAAAAAATCATACTCATATTTAGATAATATAATGGATTTGGGTAAAGATCAAAAAATTATCTTTTACTATATACTCAAAAATTTAACACATTAACCTAAAACTTATCTATACCAAAACTAAATGTATACTAACGATAAACTTTTTATATATAAAAAGTTAAAAATATTTATTAATTTTTGTGTAATAGTATATCTTTTTAACTATTTATATATATATATATATTATTTTTTTTTCTTCAATATATTATATGAAATAACACCATTAAATATAAATGGGAAGAATAAAGAGAAAAAAAGAAGTGACACACTTAGAGAAAAAAAAATAGAAAGAAGAAATATAATGGGGAAGAGAGGAGAGAGAAAAAAAAATTAAATGTAAAGATTAACTAAATTAAATTCATTGACTAAATTATTAAATTAAATATAGAAAATATTTTTTTTGTATCATATGCCAAATAATTCTTTTACTACATATTGAGAAAATTAGTCTATACATTAAAAATATAAGTCTAATAAACTAGATGCAATGAGTCTTGGGTTAGAAAGGATATGGTAGATTTAGAGCATTATTGTTTTGGGTATTTTAAGATAGAATAAAGTACAATGTATTTTTGTTTAGGTATTTTAGGATATAGGCTTGAGTAGGACGATACCTTACCAATTGACAGGCCTAATTGCATGACAAAGTACAAAACGTATGCCGTGTTAGTTTGGCAAAACAATTAAGAAATGTGCATCAGGATTCAGGATATAGCAATTTTCATACCAATTGATAGCATAATCATAAAATATCCTCATTTCAGAGGGATTACAAGTTCATTTGCACATTACTGTGAGTCCGAACACTAAATTTTTGGTGATTAGTTCTCAATACTACGGCTCCTGCCTTTTGGCTTCTTGACGGTGGTATGGTTAATTATGCAGAGGAAATGGCATCGTACAAGTATGGAATTTCTCTTTACATTTTATGAGTTGGGTTGGGATTGATTATAACAGACTCTTATCCAAGTGCAGAATTGCCGAGAAGCAGGGGAACAACTTGAACAATGTTTTGTGCAATGAGTTGTGTCTTCCATGTATTGTCTCTATACCACCATTACCTCTGCAACATTTCTCAATAAACTTTGATGGACATACCTCTTCTGTACAAATTATTTGCTTACTCACCAACATCTATCACAAAAAGCAAGTTTACTTTAATCCTAAAGTATTTCAACCAAATAAACACATAAATTACAGAAACTGAAGAACAAACACATATT
The DNA here is from genome assembly GCA_018894105.1 of Jacaranda mimosifolia. Classification (NCBI taxonomy): domain Eukaryota; kingdom Viridiplantae; phylum Streptophyta; class Magnoliopsida; order Lamiales; family Bignoniaceae; genus Jacaranda; species Jacaranda mimosifolia. Next base: position 13,887,552 of record CM032132.1, on the reverse strand, counting down.
CTAGTATACTAAAATCCCATACAGAAAAACATACAGCCTACATTGATCATTGTATACCAAGAGCTTGAATTCTTCTAATAAGACACATAGAAGATGCATTTCTCTGTCTCCATTCTTCTCTTCTCACCCTTTTTTGGCTGGTCTCCGCAAGCCATTGATCATGACCATCCAGAATGCTTACTATCTGCCTCATGCTTGGCCTCGATTCTGGATTGGACCGTGTGCATGCCATTCCTAGTTTCAACAGCGTCACCAATTCCCTCTCGTCATATTCTCCATCCAACCTCCAATCCGCCAATTCTCTATATGGCCTTTTTTGCGCTGCAAATTCGTTTACTCTTTTGACTAACAGCACATCACGATGCCTAAAGTCAACCGCCTTCTGTCCAGTAACCACCTCAAGCAGAACTACTCCAAAGCTATAGACGTCAGCCATAGTAGTTGCTTCGCCAGAGTGGATGTATTCTGGTGAGATATAACCAAAGATCCCTCGAACTGATTTTTTCTTGTCGACAACTACGTGATGACCATGTTCGTTTCGTGTTAAGAACTCAGCAAGAGCAAAAGAACCGAGCCTCGGGTTCATGTCTGGATCTAGAATAACTGCAGAAGATGTGATGCTTCTATGAATTACTTGCTCATCCCATTCCTCATGAAGATAGCAAATGGCCGATGCGAGTGATTTGATTATGCTGTACCTTTGGCGCCAATATAACTTGGACCGCCAATTCTTGTGTTCATAATGAAAGAGAATGTGGCTCAGAAGGCGATTTGCTGAATAATCATAAACAACAAGCATCTCCCCCTGTTCGGTGCACCATCCACGGAGTTGTATCAGGTTCCGATGGCGAAGTCTTCCCAAGTTCTGGAATTCATTCGCAAATCTCATCCGCAAGGCAGGGCATGTTTTCATGCCTAGCCTTTTCACTATGACGTGGTAACGGCCCTCAAGAACGCCATGGTAGGCGGTTCCAAAGTCGACCTCCGCCACCCTTTGTGAGTCAGAGAAATTTTTTGTGGCAGCAATGATCTCCTCATAGGTTATTACTCTTGGCGTTTCCACCACAGGGAAAGTCTTTTCCGGGCGGCATCTGTTGCTCGAAGACATGGCATTGCTTATATCAGACTCGGCAGTCACATAAATGGTTTCTGCATTAGCCGAGACAAAGTCTGATGAATAGAACGCAGTTGTGCTAATGCTGGTTGTTCTGGAAGACGACGACTTTGCCATGGCCGTATTGCTTGTGCTGGTGTTTGTTGGGGATGATGATAAGGAGATGTAAAGAGGATGAGACTGAAACGATGGAAGATCAGGCAATTTACCATATATATTCCCAGAAAGAACTTCCACAACCCATTTCATGCTAGGCCGTGATTGAGGATCATGAAGTGTGCACATAAGCCCAAGTCGTATGATTCTTTCCATCTCAGAAAGTTTGTAAGATCCATCTTGGAGTCGAGTATCCCCTGCCTGCAGAAGGATTGCCTCATCAGAAAGCCTTCTGATCCAATCAAGCAGAATGATCTGATCATCAGGGTATGTGAGATCTACTGCGCGTCTACCTGAAACAACTTCCAGCACAACTATTCCAAAGCTGAACACATCCGATTTGGCGGTGGCTATACTTCTTCTCTGAAAGCTCTCAGGGGGCAAATACCCTATTGTTCCACCAATTCTTGTGTTTTCTGCCAATCTAAACTGTATATTCTTCACTGCTGGCAGACACTTGGGTTTGTACTGAAGATCGTGTTCCAGCCATCTCGCCAAGCCGAAGTCGCCTAGTCGTGCATTAAAATGGGAATCGAGCATCACATTGCTTGTCTTGACATCTCGGTGTATTATCTGAGTTTCAAGCTGTTCGTGAAGATAATTCAGAGCGACTGCCAAGCCATTGATTATCTTCTTTCTTCTCTCCCAATTGAGAGGAGGAACAGAGTCCAAATTCTCTGGCCTTCTAAACAGCACTCTGTCGAGACTCCGGTTGGGCATGTAGTCGTAGACAAGAAGCAACTCCTCGTTATGAATACACCATCCCCTCAGCCTCACTAGATTCCGGTGGCGGAGATGAGCCACGGCTACCAGCTCCGCCATGAAAGTCTTCTCGAAGCTCTCCCCTCTCTCCGCCAAGCACTTCACGGCAACCACTGTCCCGTCGCTTGGTAGAACCGCTCTGTAAACTCTGCCAAATCCTCCGCTCCCGAGCACTTCTTTCTCATCGAAGCCATTAGAGCCTATGTAGAGCTCAGAATAGCTGAATATTCTTGGATTTTCACCACCCACCTTCTCTTGAATCTCCACACCTTCTGCATCGAAGAACACACCGGAAAAATGTTTCTTTGGCCCTTTTTGGTGACAGAAGCTCACCCACTTCGTGTCAAAGAACCGCTGCAAAGATTGGCGAAGGAAATCAAGAGCCAGACCACCACAGCCTCGATTAGATGAATCTTTGGCTGATATTGTATGGACTTTCCTGTGATCAAACTCTTCTTGGGTTTCATCAAATTCAGCAGGTAAAATGAAACAGAGGCTTTTCAGAGGCATGGTTCGAAGAATGCAAAAGGCTTTGAAGAAAGTTCTGAAATTGAATGACTACGGATTGTTAAATGGGAACTTATGGGATATGTTGTATGATTCTTGGTGTTCTTCAATTCAAACATGATTAGGTTGAAAGGGTTGAATTCGATGGCATGAAGATGAACCGGCCAACTAAAACCTACCCTTTTGTGATGTAGAAGAACGTTCTTAGATATGCATGTTTCTTTTGGGACAACAAAACAACATTCCCCCCCAACGTGTTCACACTGTATCGCCTTTGTCCGGCTCTCATTTAATATAATTTTCAGGGTCTGAACACATTTTATGGCCTTTTCCCAGAGGTGGCAGTGTTGTTTTTATCTGAATTTTCCAACAGTGTGTGGTTAAAAGAAGGTGATGATATATACATCAATTAATACAATAAAAGGGTTAGGAAATAAATAAAGGAAGAACTGTCAAGAAAGTACTGCTTTTATAACATATACCAATAGCAAGAAGCGCGCACAAGCACACATAAAAAGGCGCCTGGCCCTGTTGACCATTTGGTTTCTTTGTCAATGGAAAACTAATCCAACTCTTAGCTAAGTAATTATTAATTAGTATCCACTTATTTGGAAATTAGTGAGTTATTATGTGTGGTACCACGTTTTATATGGTATTAAAGCAAAAAAATTAATATCTTATAAGCTCTTATAAAAAGAATCAATATGCAAATTCTTTTTAAGCAAGTTGTTTATGTGAAAAATAATATTTAAAGTTGATGACTATCAAAATATCATAAATTAAGTGTTATACAAGATAAAATGCTATGTGTGCGGGAATCACCCATTAAAATTACAAGACAAAATAGTATATCTCTGTGCCAGCTATTTCTTGACCTTGTGAGAGTTATTTCTAAATTGAATTACAACATTTAATGACTGATAATGAACCACCACGTTCAATTCAGATGTTTGTGTTTTGAAAATTAACATGTTATAAAATTTATTTTTTTTATTTATACACATGCTCATCGAGTGCACATTAAGTTTAAAATTTCAACCTCACTTTTTACATGTGAAATTTATATTATTAAATTAAATGTCATTCGATTGTAAAATTGAATTAAAAACACCCATACTTATGTGTTAAATATTCCATTTTAAACAAATTATTTACAACCCAATTCTAAATTATACTGAGAGTTGGAAGATGATTATCAATTCCAACTCCATTAGCTTGGGACCTGACATTCCGGAATCAAAAATGAGCTTGGCGTCGCGACATATTACTAAACGGAAAACGCGCTCAGTATATAATTGAAACTCGCATTGAAAATTGTGTCGATGCTGACCACATGGTAGCTGGTACACATCATTAGATGTAGATAGAATTAAGTTGAAAAGATTAGGTTGTAATTTTTCCTTTTCTTTAAAAAGGAAAAAAAAATGTAAAAATGTTATGTCATGAGGTCCCATGTGGATCTTCCTTTATTTATTTATTTATTTGTCACTTGCTCCACTATTTGTTCTTTTATTGTTTCTTGGTGTTGTCATCATTGAATTGCGGTCTTGTATGTTTTGTTTGGTGCTAAATTTCTTCAGTTTGGTTGCTAAAACTATTAGAAGAGGGAAAAACATGTACTTGTGAGGATCTCATAATTCTGAAATCTATGAAGATAGATATTAGTCTAGAATGTTTAAAGCAAAGATAGAGATAGCAAATCTATGGAGGGAAGATGAATAAGTTTTAGTAGGTTTGCAGTAGGTGTGAGGTTAGAATATTTGACAAGGGATTTGTGCACCATTATACATGTTAAATTATTTCATATTACAATATAGTTGTTGGGTTGTATGTGATTTGCAATCAAAATAAAACTAAATATTTAAACCTCAAGGTGTCTTTTTATTCTCTTTCTTTCTACCTATTTGAAAGAAAATAAGGTCCCAAAAGGGAATTGAAATCAGATAGACATAATTTAAATATTATAATATTTTGAAATTTTCAGACACCGGACAAACTACCAGATATAAAAAAATGATAGCAAGTAATAAAAAAGGCACTGCAGATTTATAATGATTCCGCAAGCCTACATCCACTATTTAAATCACAAAATTTATAATTTTTAACCTAAACTTTATTTAGCAAATGATTTAGAACAAAATACAATAATCAAGATTAACTCTCGAAACATGCAATGTAAGCACTAAACTAGCCTTTCTAGATTTTGAGAAAGTCTAATGTTAAGAAGAGTATAAGAGCAAATGATAATCTTCTAACTAAGAGTAGGTCTTGTATCATTTCTCAGTTGTGCTTCGATCCTTAAATACTTGTGAGGAAGAGAGTTGATTGTTGATTCTTTGATTCCCTTAACATTGCTAGAGCGAAGTTGTCAAACAAATTTCATTCTCTAGTGCTGATTTAGCTCCATCACATGTACAACGGTAAGATGTCATAAATAAAAAGTCATTTTAAAGTAAGTTTCCATATTAACAATAAATGACTACTTTCTTTAAATCTGCACACAACAAAATCAATCGACAATTATAAATGGATGCAAAATAGGAATATGATCAAAATCAAATTGGGAGGGAATCCTAACTCTCTCTCTCTCTCTCTATATATATATATATGTTAAATGTGTTATCTTATTAAGATTTTTTCACAATTGAATCAGTTACATACTAATTCCAAGTTAGTGAACTGTTGTGTAAAGTTCATTTGAAACATTAGAAAACAACGAATGGGTTGAGGATATGTTTTACATACATTTATCTAGGAATAAGACTGCTCTTGTTTCTTGGTTGTTATTAAAAGGGGTAATATCCACTTTACCGCCTTGTGTTCAAATTTCATCTCACTTTATCCCTCTATATTTTTAATTGCATCACTTTGCCTCCTTGTATTCTCAATTTTACTTCACTTACTTTAGCATCGTTAAAAGCCTCTTCAATTTAGCATCGTTAGATCACCATATTTTATATTAATATATCCAAAATGCATGTATTTCAATATTTTTTTCCTCAATCTCTCCCATCTACTCTTTTCTTATATGAATACACAAATTTTATACAAAATAATATTAAAATTAAATTAAAAGATCTAAGCTAAATGCTAAAAGATGAAATCTAGACATCACTATTGACTGCATTGCAAATATATCAAAACTTGTATTATGTACTAATAGTACATCTCTAGATGAAACAATGATTTTCATTAAAGAAAACTCAAATTTATTTTATGTAGACTCCATTTTTTTCCTTTATAGAATTGCGTTACTAACTCTATTTTATTACCTAATACATTCCTCTATGAAAATCATCAAAAATCGAAAAAAAAAATTGCGTTTAGCATAAAGTAGCAACAAAACTACATGTAAGTGAGATTTCATATGGACAATTAAAATTTATAAGCAACTTCGTCTTTTAAAAAGAAAAAGTTAACAGTGTTAAAGAGATGAGAGAATTCAACGGAATTGAATAATTTAAATAATATTGAGAGTATAGGGAGGCAAAGTAATGAAATTAAAAATATAGAGGGTAAAATGATACGAAATTTGAGTATAAGGGGGTAAAGTGAATTTTATCCTTATTAAAAGAACGAAAGTTTTACTAATACAATCATGATAAACCACCCATAATAGCTTGTACATTGTGAGCCCATATTTCTTATAATATCATTTTATTTATATTAAATATATTTAATGACGTTCAGTTGTAAGCAGAAAGGTTATCACTTTACTAAGAGACATTTTTTAAAAGTGGCACTAAAGAGTTGCAATTCTATTAAAGTAGTGACCACATTGAAAGTACAACTTGTAGGTGTATATATATCACTATTTTGAAATGTTATTTCCTTGATGCGGGGAAATCTATTTATTTCGAATTTCTAATTTATGTAATTTAAGATAAAATTCTGCACCCTCTCGCCTGATTACTTTGGATTGAATTGCTAGTGGCCAAATCTGTAATTACTTAAAAAATAAAAAAAAACTCACGAGAGGAAAATTACTTTCATTTTGGTTATGACGGTAGGTTATTATATATTAATTTTATACTTTCATTCCTCTGCTATCATAAAAAATTTGTAACGGATATGTGTATGTATAGTATTAGTTAATATACGCGGAAAGAGAAATATATATCCCCTTTGTTTCAATTCCAATTGCTATATATTACGCAGCCATATTTTTTAACTTTTTGACTAACTTGTCATATTGATTTTGTTTTATATAATTTTAGTGTTACCAAACTTTTAAATCTTATCATTGTTATTTTATTTATTTTTATTCAATTAATATTTCTGAAAAAAGATTGGCTATAATACTGGAGTTCTCCTTTCTGGGATAAAAATAGTATCCATCTCTCTCTCTCTCTATATATATATATATGTGTGTGTGTGTGTGTGTGTGTGTGTATTTCAACTGATAATTAATTACGCAGAAATTTTAAAAGTGGTATTTCATATGCTAAAATCTTATATCATGTAGACAATTACAGTAGAATTTATTTTGCGTTAAAATTTATTTTTTTCTCAAAATAAAATTAAACACAACATTATTTTCCACCTATATTTTCAATTCTATTATCAAATTTCCTTCTCCCAAAATTACTAAAAACAATTTCAAATATGGCGTAAATGTTTGCGTATTTAGAATACCATACCACAGTTGCAAGTTGCAACCTTTCAAATATAAGAATAGGTATGTGGCTGACGCCTGCCGAATTAGGCAACCAATAGTGGATTGATAGTTGACATCCACCCAACATTATTACAGAACTACGTTATATTTTCTTTTATATTTTTTGTTCTTTTCTCTTTCTTTCAATATTGGAAATGATGAATTATAATTAATTATTATATTTTTATAAAATTAATAGATTAATTTTGTACTTTTCGAATTAAGAGGGAGGGACAAAAACCGGGGAAAAAAAAGTGAATGTTAATTTCCCGGTACAAATCATATACTTTAAAGAAAAGAAGATAGTAGGTAGCGATGAATATGACATTGCTGGCATATTGAAATTAAGAATACCATTAATTTATCCCCCAAATTTATTTTTCGTACCAAAAATTGAAGGAGAAAGGGACTTCGATAATCAATTGATTGAAAATTTTCAAAAACAAATACTCAACTACTGCGTATTGATGGAGATAGAGAAGGATACGGGGGTATGGGGTTGCAACAAAAGTCAATATTGCAGATATGGGACAGCCATTAATGGCGGTAGTTTAGGCGTAAAATCACTCAAAAATTTCAAAGAGAATAATGACATTACTAGAGGATAATAGAAAAAGGTATTTATGATGTGATACAAATTGTTGATTGTTTAGATTCCATCCAATTCAAATAAATTATACACACAGTGAATATTATTATATATATATATTTGTAATTACTATAAGTTTCATTGATATTTATAAAATAATGAATCATAAAATCAAGAGTGGTTGACTGATTCAATGACATCATTCTTACTAAAATAAAGTTATATAATTAAAGGCAAATATATAAAGCATATTTTGAAATAGTCGCCAATAATAATTTAAATGGGCAATTTAAAATAAATTGCCTTTATAAACTGTTGCAATATTTCAGGAGGCCTATGTACTAAGTCACATATTTGAATGGTCCATAAATGATGGTGAACTAACCCCTTAAAAAAAAAAATACCTCTGATTTTGTATAAAGACAATCTATAGCCTCTAGATAATTCACAACTGCAACTAAGGAGGCTATTTGTTCAATGCCTCCATATTAGAGGCAATATTCAAGCTTTTAAAGACAAAAAAATAGCTTCAAAAGCTTTTTTTTTTGTAGTTGTGTGTTAAATAATAATAAAAAAAAAGAGTAATTAATTATAAATTTAATGTTATTGTATATGAACAAGAGTTTTTTGGATATGTTTAGGTAATGTTTGGTTATGTTTTATGTTTGATTTTGATATGTATTTTGAGAGAATGAATGTTATAAATGGGATTGAAAAATGTGAAAGTTATGTTGGGGAATGTAATTGATTTTTTGTTATATTTTGGAGGTAGTAAAAAACTTCTTTTACAGAATTTTGATATGTTTGTTTTTGTTTTGGGCAAAGATATTTTTTTATTGTAGCGGTCAAATCAATACTTTTTTGTTAGGGTTTTTGGATAAAAATGAAATTGAATAATTTTTTTATTATAAGAATAACAATAAAATATTATATATATATGATATATATGTATGTATGTATGTATTGAAAAGTATGGAAGTTTCTGGGATAATGAAGAATAGAAGAGGGTATTTCGAAAAAATCTACTTTAGTGTTTTGAAGAAAAAATGATTGTATGTTTGATTATATTTTCCCAAAATAATTTAAGATTTTCAGGTGAAAAATTAATAATAATAATAATAACAATTTCCCCACCAATATAAAACTATGAACGTGCTCTAAAATTTCAAAGCATTGTGGAGTAGTTGGTTGAATTGGTTTGTCTACTTGATGAAAATTTTTGGGTAGAGAGTTTTAATTATACTAATATCATTGTCTCATGTGGCCAAGAGTTTAGCTTATAATTAAACTCAATATTTTATTGACTGAATTTCACTTAGCCCCTTTTCAACTACATGCATGCATTCCTTTGCTTAAATGAACTATGAAATTATACACTTTATCCCCTCAATTTAAGAAAAAACTGTTACTTTTTAGTTTTATTTTTTGTAAAATATTGAAGAAAATATTAAAATTTTAAAAGTAGTGTTTAAACTTAATATATCATGTAATAAATTTATCTTAGATCTATTATAAATTGTATAGTTAAATTTTATACTTGTCGATTAAATTACTGTTAAAAAAACGACATTTATTGTAAAAATTAACTTCATTCTTAATTATCATAAGTAATTGCTAAAACTAATAGTTATAAAGCTAGTGTAATTGAAATCGTAATATGAAATAATAATCTTAAATATGTAGAATCAAATTATTGGGCAGATGACTAATTACCTCGAATTTCCGGCACTTATTAAATGTCAGCCCCTTTACATAACGAACAACTTATCAACACCGCCTTCAAAAGGAAATGGTGTTTCTCATGAAGTTACAAGACTACTTTGCAAAATTCATTAGAGGGTGGTCTCGCCTTTCAAGGTTCTCTATTTTTCCCATTGAAGCCGACGTCGTCTAAATTTATCATTTTCTAAAAATTTATTTAAAAAAATGAATTTTAGTTATCAAATTTTAGTAACCGCACACTAAGGTCACTAATTGTTTAATGATCGATAAGTGATCAATTCGAATATAACTTTAAAAAAATTAGTGATCAATAAGTGACCGTATTATTAAATGTCAGCCCCTTTACATAACGAACAACTTATCAACACCGCCTTCAAAAGGAAATGGTGTTTCTCATGAAGTTACAAGACTACTTTGCAAAATTCATTAGAGGGTGGTCTCGCCTTTCAAGGTTCTCTATTTTTCCCATTGAAGCCGACGTCGTCTAAATTTATCATTTTCTAAAAATTTATTTAAAAAAATGAATTTTAGTTATCAAATTTTAGTAACCGCACACTAAGGTCACTAATTGTTTAATGATCGATAAGTGATCAATTCGAATATAACTTTAAAAAAATTAGTGATCAATAAGTGACCGTATTAGTGACTGCCTTTATGTAGTCACTAATTTAGTCATTAATTAGTGACCAAACTCTTTTTTCGTCACTAATTAATAATCAAATTTTCTTTCAGTCATTGATACAATCAATAATTAGTAATTGTATATAATTTATTGATCACAACAAAATATCAAAAATACAATATTCCATGATACATCGAGCTACAAATCTTCAAGAAGACAGGGCATCTAAAAACTCTATCAAATATCTAGAAGCATACTAGGATGTCTCAAATGTAGAATTAATCGCCTTGCTAACCAAAGCTTGATTCCATCGATACCATATATAGACCAACAATAAATAATAAAAATAAATAAATCAAAGAGGGATAAATCTAGCCTATGGAAAATCAAGTGAAGCCAAGCTTCAATGTCCTCCTCCAAACCACATAAAGTTGAGTGCAAAATATGTGAGAGGGCCCAAAATTGTTTAGAAAAGTGGCATTTTTTGAAAATATGGAGAGAGTTTTCCAACTCTTCACCACAAAGGAAACAAACCCCATCAGTACATATGTCTCTCTTTGCCAAGTTATCACAAGTGGGAAGGGTATTGAGACACATCATCCAAGCAAAAAATTTCACTTTAGGTGATTATTTACAAGACCAAATGAAAAGATAAGAACAACAATATACAACACTAGAAGAGCCCCTCATATCCAAAAGGCGGCTTTTGATCAATTCACTTGACAAAAAATAGGCACTTCTAACCATAAATACACCACCTTTACCATAATGCCAGATTAATGTATCCGGACTATGCAAATCATTCAAGAGGCCAGAATAGCATTTGCATTATCATCATAAAAAATAGATTGAATCAACTCAACATCCCAACCTCCAGTCATTGGATTGAATAATTCACAAACCTTGCCATCTCTAGGTATTGCAGAAACAACTGAATACACTCGAAAAGATGAGGATCTAGGAATCCAAGAATCATGAAAAACACGAGCACAAAGGCCATTCCCAATCTTATACCTCAAACCTGCACATAGAATAAATTTAGAATCCAAATACTTTTCCAAGTAAATGAAGAAGAGGACCCTCGATTGGCATCAAAAAAAGAAGAATGAGGAAAATACCTTGCTTTGAATAATCGGCTATTCACCAAACGCTATGCCTGTTTTGCCAATATCGCCAAATTGAAAGACCGAAGATCCCTAAAACCCAATCCACCTTCTTTTTTGTTGCTTCCCAAGTCGTCCCATTTAAGCTAATGAATTTTATGATTACCTCTATCACCCCACCAGAAATTCACCACCATAGATTCAATCTCATGTGTCAAAGTGGCCGGCAGTTTGAAGCAACTCACTGCATATGTTGGGATGGCCTGTACAACAAATCTTAGTAGAATTTCCTTCCCCACTCTAAATAAAAACTTCTTACTCCATCCCTGCATTTATTACATACGCGCTCTCGGATGTACGCAAATATCTCCCTTTTAGATTATCCAATCAATGTTGGTAGCCCCAGATATTTCTCATGCTTATCCTTAACCTGCATGGCAAGAATTTCTTGAATTAACGCCCAATCAAATGGAGATGTGTTCTCGTTGAAGACTACTGTGGATTTTTGTAGATTAACGTGTTGGCCAGAAGCTAATGCATGGGTATCAAGGATGTCTTTAATGGTATGAGCAGCAGTCTCAATGGCTTGGCAAAAAATATTAAGGATGTCATCTGAAAAAAATAAGTGAGTGATACTAGGTGCACCTTGATATATTTTAATGTCATGTAAGAGTCTCTCTTGCTCCCCGCAATGAATAAAAGTACTCAAAGTTTGAGCACAAAAAAGAAACAAATAAGGTGATAATGGGTCCCCTATCGAATACCTCGTTGTGAATAGAAGAATCCAAACTGCTCGTTATTAAGAATTATTGAATAATAAAGTTTTATTTTTTTTACATATATATTCTTGTAATATGAAAACATAAATTTTATGTAACACCCACATCTAAAAAATATATAAATATACATAATTTTATATGTAAATATATAACTATACATTAAATATATCTATTTATTATATTCATATATAATTGAGTATTTATAAGTGTATGTATAGATTCACAAGAAATAAAATAAGAATAATATTCTTATTCAAAGAAAAAGAATAAGAAATAAGAAACATATATACAAGTCAACAATATATATTATATATACATATACTATGAGTAAATATATACTAATATATATATCATATATTGATGTGTGTATTTACTAGCACATATTTGTATTACTGTATATATATATATATATTTATACATACACATGTTATGAGTACACTAGGTTCGAACTTGCGACTTTGCAATTTATGTACGAGACTTATACCATTAGGTCAAAGGCTAATTGACGTATTATATATGTTATATACTATTTATTACTATTTTTTATCAATAAATTTGATTTATTACTATACATATTAGTATGTATATACTATTTATAATGTGTTTATAATATATTATAATAAATATGCTTAAAATTTATTAGAGATAATAGTTATAAATAATAAATATTATACTTTATTATATTGAAGAAAAATTACAGACATATTAAATGAACAATTGCCATCTTTGTTAAATTTTAAAACTCAAAAATAGTAATTTATTTATGAGAATGTTAATTATGTTAACTATATATTTCGTATAAATGTATGAAAATATACTTGGTTTATTGGTTAGCAAGTCATTATATAAACAAAAAGTCAAGCGTCCAAATCTTGAAAAGTGCAAAGTTAAAGTTTGGAATCAGTCATCACCTAACGACCATACACATATTTTTCAAAAAAATTATATAGTTAGTGTTCTTCGTTTATGATCACTTATTGATCACTAATCGATCATTAATTATATATGATCGATTAGTGATCAACATATGTTAATGATGCAGGTTTTTGTGATTGATCCAAGCGCTCACTAAATCAGTCACTTATAATATCAATGTTTTTGATAATGCTTTTGAATTTTCTTTGAAAATAATTACTTATTTAAAAAATTATTGCTTTCATATAAAATTAAATTATTTATTTGATATATATCGATTCACATTTAAATAGTTTAAATAAATTTAAAAATCTTAACTGAATATATTTCCCATAATATTTGGGAAAAGTTAAATTTAGAAAATATGTTACATTTTCTTTACTTGAGGAGGTAAATCATACATTCTTATGGTTAGACCAAGGGGGCAAACTGTTTATTGCATAGAATTGAGGGTGTCAAAATGAATTTCGCCCGGTCGTATTTAAATAACACTTATTTTTTGTTGATGAAATAGTATAATATTCGAGTTTTAAGATGGTTTTTAGCTAGTCACTTGGTATATAAATTATATTTGCTTGAAAATGATCTATACTTTCTTTATTTTTCTTAAAAAGCTTGAAAGCTCTAAATATGTTATTAGAGATTAATTATAAGATTCAATTTAAAAAATTATTACCAAACACAGACAAAACATGCAATGATAATGTAATCTCTTAAAAATTTATGGGATGGTTTGATCCAAAAATAAGCTTATTAATAATCCCCCTAATTATATGCTAATTGTAACTTTACTTGTAAGGGAAATTAAGTAGCGAGTCATATCAATTACATATAACTTCATTAGAAATTTGCTTCTATATATACATATGGGTGAGTATATATATAAGTCTTAACAATATTCAATCTGAAAATAAACATATTTAAAAAATGCTTATTATTTTATTTTACTGCTTCAATTCTACTGCTTTCTTCTTCTTCTTCTTCTGCATTTTTTATTATTTTTTACAGCAATAGTACACAAGATTTTTCCTTTTCGATTCTTTTAATAAAGAATATATAAATACTATGACTTGAAAATCTCACAGTACCAAATCTATTCAAAAGAAAAGCAATGAATTAATTAATTGTAAGATGGGGTGGATTGACTTTCCACGATACATAACCGCCGTCACATGCAGTCTTAAGTGTGAATGCATATAATAAATAAATTAATATTGCCTCTCATTACATATATGGTCATGCTTGGAAATTCCGAGAACATATATCAAAATCAAATGAAAATGGTTTTGTACTGTTGTGTTGGAACTTAGAATACGGAACATTCAACATACAAGTTTCCCAATTTAAAAGCATGACCAAATATCTATATATAGGATAATTCAACATCTATCATATATACTAAAATTTTCTAGAATGGAAATATAATTTTTTTTTATTTGAATAATCATATACAGAGTGCTTCATTTGTTATGAAAATATTGGCTTAGACTTGACGAAATTTTGTCCATACTAAAATTTTCCAGAACACTAAATTTTCTAGATGTGGCTTTATATACATATGATTCTATGGATGTAAATGGCTTTGAAACGTCAATATTTTATTGTTGTATTGACTATATTGTAAAATAAATTAATTTTAGTCCCATGACATTTTGAAGGAAAAGTATTTATACATCAATTTATTAATAACTAATTGTCAAATGATTTCGATATTAATATTTATTCTAGAAACTACGTTGACGACAATGTTTACATGCCAGGAAGTATGTTAATTAACCAAGATTGAAGTTTTCATTTCATCCGGACATGCCAGATATATGCGGTCCATGCAAAGACAAGGGCTGTCCATATCTATAGACTATAATCCCTTTCTAAGTCACATGCATGCTTGTCCTATTACTAATATCAAACCACCCATATATATTATTAGTAAATAAGTGGGGAAACAAATTAGTTAGCACCAAAAAGTCCTATTTCTTTATCCTAGGTATATTGCATTTTGGTTTCATACATACATACATACATATATATATATATATATATATATGGGAGGCTCTTTTACTTTTGGTTCCAAAAATTTAATTCTCTAATTGCATTCTTTGTATATATGACTTTCTTGTGCAATTTAAGGGCATATTAAGGTTTGCCGTTAATTTAATTAAGGAAATATATCACATAGTTGTATGTCCCTAGCTTTTATCTTGGCCATTGAAGGAGCCAATATTACATATAACCCAAATTATGGGACGAAAAAATAACTTTTTACAAATACAAAATATCCATGGAACCCTAGAAAAAGAAATACCTTCTCCTTTGCTTTTGTGGACAGGATGATGGATGATGGGATCAATTTTTGAATGATAATAACGGTCAAAATTATTTTATTCAAATATACTATGATTATTACATGGTAATGGAATGGAGGGTGAGAAGGAATATCCTAAATCCATATATGTATATATATATATATATATGGATGAAATTAATTATTTTGTAAATCTCTTAAGATTTATTTGGCTAAACCCTTATAATATTTTTTTCAAACAAATGAAATGAAGGTGCCCCAATGGGCCTAACTTAATTGTCTTCACTTGATTACTTGCATGTAAATATGGGCCTAAGAATTTATTTTGAGTTTTACAAGATTAAAATTATATGTAAAGATTTCATTAATTGATTTTAAATTTTTATATTTACTTAAAAGTAAATTAAATTTGATTTAATAAATCTAGATAATTTATTTTTGATTTGAGACCCAATTATACGAAAAGATTAAGTTTCAAAAAAATTAATGAATGATAATAAAAAAATAATTACTTTTAATTAACATTAAATGGTCTATTCCTTTGAAATTTAAATTATTTGAATTAATTATTACTAATATATATATATATATATGTGTGTGTGTGTGTGTGTGTGTGTGTGTGTGTGTCTAATAAGCTTGGGGGGAGGGGTGCAATTGACCTTGTTTACCCGCACCTAAATTTATCATTGCTTGCACATGAAAATAAAATCTTAAGTTGATAGAGAATTGGTACATTGCATGTTCAATAAATCTACTTCCATTAAAAGAAATATATCTTATATAGGAAGCATTAATATAATTACATCCAAATACTAAGAGAACGGATAAGATAGTCATTTGCATCCCTCATCCTTGGCAGCCAGAGATTTGGATGGATTTTTTCAACCAAAATCATAGATGGCTCATCCTATTATTAATACATACAATGTCGAGTTTTAAATAATCTACCACGCATATATATTGGAAAGTAGACAACATATAACTTTGGAAGATTGGCCTTATCTTGATCTATCATCCAAAGTAAATTAGGTGTGAACATCTATGGATTACATCTCAAATGAAATGAAAAAAAAAAAAAAAGAAGCAAAATCGAGTAAGCGTACATTTGAGTCATACCCAAAGTTTTTGTTTAAGTAAACTTTAATAAGTGATTTTTATCAAACTGTATACTAGAAGTCCGTAATAGAAAAGAGTAAAGCGCTAAATAATAAAATAAAAAATATAAGGAATTTATAGTGGTCCAACAAAAATTATTTTCACTATTAATTAAGTGTTCATCTAAGATTTTTAACTGGCAATAATCACTTAAAATTTCAAACAGAGATTACCACAAGGTAGAACAAAAAAATAAACCATAATTTAGCTGTGAGGTACTTCTAACTATGGCCTCTATACAATAGTAGCCGCACAGTGATGCAACTCCCTCCATGGTATACTACAAGGCATTCGGAGTATCCATAACTAGATGTTCCGAACACTTGTTGCAACCTCTCTTCTTCATAACTAATCTTTTGATATTTCAAGAACACTAAGCAACTTATTCCAATGCATATTACATTTGTAAAAATAGCAAGTTAGTAATAGCAAGTAGACAATACACACAAGTGGAGATACAACAAACATAATACCACTTACTAGCTTACTCAAAATGTGGCCAAAAATAAAATGTAGTTGTTGGAAAATCATGATTTAACTATATTATTGGGATTAATTATATAAATCATGATACAAACATGGTGGTCTAGTGTTACCTTTTTTTATCAGCAGAAGATTTATGAATACCACCCTGAATCGAAGCTCTTCTATAAGCTTTAAATACATGGAAACTCCACGTCCTTCAAACTTGAACGGCCTTATATTTCCTCTTCTCACCTTGCGGGATTGCTACTAGAGCTTCTACAAGCTTAAAATTTTAAACCCTTGGGACTATTTGGTGATACCCCAACAAAAGATCTAGAAAAATAACTATGGATTTGAGAGTCTTTTAAGAGTGAATACTCAAGTTGAATGTATCAAACTCCCAGAAAGAGGGCTCACCTATTTATAGGCGAGTCTTCCAAGAGTCCAATCCAATTAGGAGATCTAGATAATGTCTATTCTACATAAGGGAGAGTTATCATCCTAAATATGGATGAGTATTATCTATCTATATCTCTTCACAATGAAGAGGTCTAATCCAACAAGAAATACTATTTCCCAAATTACAGTGGCAATTTCGCCATTGATGAGAGCTCTAGCCCCTTCTATCTTCATCACTCAAATAATCCTGATCTTGTATTGGTGTCACAACTATTAACTAGAGACAACTACACAACTTGGAGCCGTGCGATGTCTGTTGCACTCTTAGTCAAAAATAAGTTTGGGTTTGTGGATAGATCGATCCCTATGCCTATAGATGCTGATCTAGTTCTGCTCAGTTCTTGGATTAGGAACAATAATGTGGTTATCTCATGGTTACTCAACTTAGTCTCTAAAGAGATTTCAGCTAGTATCATATTTTCAGAGTCTGCTAATAAAATTTGGGAAGATCTAAAAAAGAGGTTCCAACAAACGAATGGACCAAAGATCTATTAGCTTCACAAGGATATTGTTAGTCTTCACCAAGGAACCAACACTATCAATATGTCTTTCACGAAACTTAAGGCTATTTGGGAACAGTACAGTAAGTTCCGACCAGCCTACAACTGTAGCCGCTGCACTTGCAGATGAATGAATGAAATTTCTGAACACTATAATCAAGAATACGTCATGGCATTTCTAGCAGGTTTGAATGACTCATTCTCACAAGTTTACAGTCAGATTCTCCTCCTTGATCCTCTACCACCTATTAGCCGAGTTTTTGCCTTACTCCATCAAGAAGAGTAACAACGAAACCTCAATAGTACACCATCCAATGATCTAATAATAATACAGTCTTTGCTCTCAAAACTGATGCTCGCAAACAACCTCCAAAATCTGTTGATAAACCGTCCAACAATTCTTATAGAGGCATGAGGAAAGAACGCCCTTATTACACTTATTGCTCCAACTACGGGCACACTATTGATACTTGTTATAAAATTCATAGCTACCTCCCGGGATTCAAGTTTAAGCCAAAGCCACAGCAACCAAGTTATAATTCTCAGCAATCTGCTACTACTGTTGCTCAAAATACCACTATTGTAAACTAAGTAACTGACTAACATAGTGAAGGCATTGAATCCTTTGTGCAGACACTCAGTACAAGCCAGTACAACCAACTCCGATCTTTTCTGTCAAATCGCTTTCTTCCAACTCAAAAGAATACTGATCTAAATACATCCTCAGCCACCTACTCAGCAGGTAATTGCTTCTCCAAACCACACCAACACATTCGTTCCACTCTATAGATTATGGACTCCGGGGCTTCCAAACACATTTGTTCAAATGCTAACTTATTTCACCAATTGATCCCCATTTCCAACACCTCCATTGCCCTACCAAACAACGTTCACATTCCAATTCACTTTATGGGAGACATTACCATCAATCTAGCCATCACTCTCCATAATGTCTTATATGTGCCTCACTTTTACATACAACTGATTTCTGTGAGCGCTCTTTTCCAGGATAGCTATCTCACTATCTCATTCTTTCCTACTTATTTTCCTATTTAGGAGCTCATGTCTTCTCGTTTGATTGGCAAGGATAACAAATATGGTGAGTTTTATGTCCTTGACACTGGTTTCTACCCCCAGACTTCTATAAGTCCTTTGAATAAAGTGTCTATACAAATGTGGCACAACAGGTTAGGCCACCATTCATTCACTAAAGTGAGCATGTTAGAATAAAAGTCCTTGTAGTGTATGTCCCTCAGCAAAACAAAAATGTCTATCATACACTTCACACACAACATGTCCCAAACTCCCTTTAAATTGATACATGTTGACATCTGGGGACCATTTGCTACTCCTGCTCACATAGGAGCTAGATATTTTCTAACCATAGTTGAGGATCACTCTCGGTACACTTGGACCTTCCTCTCAACTCACAAATCTGAAGTCGAGTCTATCATTCCTGAATTCTTTTCCTTTGTCTATACTCAATTTCATACTCATATTAAGAAAATTCATTCAGACAACACCAAAGAGTTTTCCTTAAAAGAATTCTACTCCACACATGGTATCATACACCAACTCTCCGTGTAGAAACCCCCTAGCAAAATTCTATAGTTGAGAGGCAGCATCAACACCTCTTAAATGTTGCCAGGGCTCTCTACTTCCAATCTTTGGTCCCTATCTCTCTTTGGAATGAATGTGTCTTAACTGCCACATTCTTGATAAATAGAACCCCATCTAGTCTTCTCCACAATAAAAGTCCTTATGAAATCCCCCATAAAACTCCTTTCGATTACTCTTCTCTCCGTGTCTTCGGATGTTTAGCATATACCTCAACTCTCTAGTCCCACAGAGATAAGTTCTCTCTAAGAGCCAAATCGTACGTATTCATTGGTTATCCTCCCTGCGATGAAGGGATACAAAAAATATGATATACAAACCAAACAAATTACCATATCTACAAATGTTCTCTTCCATGAAGAAATCTTTACTTTCCAAACTCACCCTTACACTGAACCTATCATAGAACCCTTCCCAAATCTTGTCCTCTATGTACCATGTCAGGATCAAAGTCTTCCCATACGAGTCCAACAAGATAGTCTCCATGTCAGTCCTAACATTACCACTCAAGATATTCCTCCTCCGCCTGCTCCCATCAGATGCTCATCCCAAACCATCAGGCCTCCTTCATACTTAAGAGACTACCACTGCAACTCCTCTTTTGCTCAAAACACCACAACTCAATATCCTATATCTAATCATCTTTCCTACTATCAATTCTCTCCCTCACACAAGACCCTCATATTCATTATATCTACTCATACCAAACCTCATTATTTTCATCAAGCCATTAAAGTTCCTGAATGGGGATAAGCAATGCAAGCCGAGCTATAAGCCCTTGAAGCAAACAAAACTTGGACGATTATTCCTTTACCTCCCAACAAGCATTCCATAGGCTGCAGATAGATCTATAAAATAAACCTTAACGTAGACGATTCAATTAAAAGATACAAAGCCCGCTTGGTCACAAAAGGTTACACACAACATGAAAGTATTGATTTCATAAACACCTTCTCTCCTATGGCAAAGATGATTACTGTCAAACTAGTCCTTGCCCTTGCTCCACCACAGAAATGGCACCTTTTTCAGCTTGATATAAACAATGCATTTCTCAACGGGGATCTCTTTGAGGAAATCTTTATGGACCTACCACCTGGTCACACTCCGCCCTCTTCTCCCAACACACATCACACTAAACTGGTTTGCAAACTCAGCAGGTCTCTATACGTGCTTCAACAAGCATCACGCCATTAGTATTCTAAGCTTTTTGATGTTTTATTTCAGCTTGGCTTCAAACACTCTAAGTTTGACTACAGTTTGTTTACTCTGGATACTGGTAACACATAGGTGGCTCTTCTTGTCTACGTAGACGACATCATTCTTGCAAGGCCATCCCTTGAGAATATCAATAAAGTTAAGCAATCTCTTCAGCAAGCATTCAAATTGAAAGATCTCAAACCGCTAAAATACTTCATCGGTTTGGAGATTGCACGATCAGACTCTGGTATCTACATCTCACAACACTAATACACTCTTCAATTGGTAGATGACATTAGGTTTCTAGCATCCAAACCAACCTCAGGCCCTATTGATTGTAAGCAACATCTAAATTCTATAGATGGAAAACTCCCCCAAGATACATCACAGACATTTCATAAGATGAAATTTGTGCTTCAATTAATATTCTTATTTACTAATTACTAGTTAGTGGCCACATTGGCAAGGACACTTGGCATCATCTCCTTGGGGATGTTCATGGACCACTCCTATATATAGACATAGGAGTGTGGCCGGCCAAGAGTGAGTGAGAGCAAGTGTGTGCATGACTAGTGTGATTTCTCCCCACATTTTGTGTAGTGGGAATCTAATTTGTTAGCATCCCATTATTCTCTCCAACTTCCTCCTCCTCCTCCTCCTTCCCAGCCTTTCTACCCTCATTCTCTGCAGATATTCTAGCCATTCTATAGAGAATAGGCCATAGATTTGGTGTGTGGACTTTTACATTAGAGGCAATCTAATTTGGTTGCTTTTACTCTTGGCTGGAGCAGTTTTCTGGCAGCCGGGTTTTGCTAGTTCTGGGAGGACCTCTGGTGTTCTGATTAGGCTGAATTTGGACTAAAGAATCTTCAAAGGTTTGAGGAGTTCCTGTAAAAATTTCAGCAAAAACGGATGAGTTCATCCAAGTGAAAATCGGTGGTGATCCTGCTGCGCCGGTGAAGAGACAGTTTGACAGTTTTCAAGAGTTTTCTCTTGCTCTTCGATTTTCTGTCATCACCCAAGTATTTTTTCCTTTCTAAATATGAATTCCATGCATGTCTTGATCCTGGGGGTGTTGTGTGGGCTCATTTATTCAGTTTTATTTTTGAAATATTTGGATCCTAGTGCCACACATACCTTCAACAATCATCAAACCTAACATAACATTCTCATTTCACACACTCAGCCAATTCACCACAAGCCCTCGAACAACTCACCTATATGCAGCCCATCAGCTATTTCGTTACATTAAAACATCCCTTGGACAAGGTATACTCATGTCATCAAAACCATCAACCCAATTTCGTGAATTCTTAGATGCTGATTGGGCATCTTGCCCCGATATACAAAAATCAACTACTGGTTTTTGTATCTTTATGGGCGAATCTCGTCTTTTGGAAGTCCAAAAAGAAGACCACCATTTCTTGATCATTAACTGAAGCGGAATATAGAGCCATTGCCAACACCACCACTGAGCTTTTTTTACTCCAATAGTTTCTTCAAGACCTCCATATTTTGTCACCACAACCAACTCCCATTTTTTGTGACAACCAGTCCGCTATCCACCTCGCCAACAATCCCATGTTCCACGAGCGAACCAAACACGTTGAAGTCAATTGCCACTTCATCAGATAATGTAGTCGCTGGCAACATAAAACTCCTTCTTGTTCGATCGTCAAACCAACCAATAGACGTGTTCACAAAAGTCCTTCCAGCACCTTCTTTTCAATTTGTATTGTCCAGAGGCTGTACAAGACCTCCATCAGCCACCTTGAGGAGGGGTATTAGAATATAAACACATCTTTTTTTTGTAAATAGAAAATTTGTTGTAATTAGATAATAATCAATGTAATTAGTTTCAGTTATCATTTAGTTAGGGTTGCTAACAGTTCTTAGTTAGTTTGTTTTCTTCTGGCACATTTAATGCTAACAACGCGTATATATATATATATATATATATACACGATTGCCAAATTAATGAAAACACACTTCATGCTCCAGAGATAGCGTTGAATTTTCTGGTGGAACTTTTGTGCACTTGAAATGACTTTGAATTTCTCACAGAAACTTTTATGCTTGAAGGCCACTTAGGGTTGCTATATGGTTAATCACAAGAAATCAAACAAAAAGAGGGGAAATTGGGAATTTGATGAAGTGTGGGGTGGGTTTTGGTTATTTTAATCAAATTCCATTTTCCTCTATTTCCTTGCATAGCCCTTTTCCTTTGACGTGGCAAATGGGGTTGGTTGCATAGAAATAAATTTTGTTGGAAAAGGGGTTGGCTAGGTCCAATTAGGGATGCAAACGAATCGAGCTAACTCGCGAGTCTGACGAGCTGGTTTGAAAAGTGTTTGAGTTCGAGCTCAAATAATTCTTGTTCGCAAGCTTATATTTTTTATTTAAAAAAATATTTATATATAATAAAATATACTAATTTTTTTTTTTTATAAAATAATTTAACTTTTCGAATTCTAGTCAGAGCCGAAATCGAGCCTATATCTAATTTTAAATATAATAAAATAAAATATACTCATTTTAAATGTTTTTATAAAATAATTTAACTTTTCGAGCTTGAACCCGAGCCTAGAGCTTGATTATAAGTTCGAGCCTAATGAATCAAGATGAATATAGCCGAGCCAAGCCCGAACAAGTGCTCGAGCTCAATTTCCCAAGCTCATCGAGCTCGAGCCTGAAAAAATAACCAAAGCTCGGCTTGGCTCGTTTGCACCCCTGGGTCCAATAACTATGATTTGAACTAAACTTCTTATACTTTTTCAAAAGTTGATATGTATATAAATGGTTTTTCTAAACCACTAACAGCTAAGTTACTTTATTAAATTAATCTTTTCTAATTAAATTAAAATTAAAATAATTTTAAATGTTAAATGCCCTTATCAAAAAATAATATACAAATAAAAACAAGCGCAAATAAGATTACATACACCAACAAAATAAAGAGAATAATAAATTTGATAATTTTAGATTAAGCAAATAAACCTTCCTTGTACATTAGAAACAACCCTAAATTCAACCATCACGAAATAGACCTAATCATCCAAATACTGTTACTTCACCATAAGCCTCCCTCCCCGACGACGTCGTGACAAGAACGGCTGCCAATTACCGGCCTATGCACAGATGAAATAGGTAAAGACTTATATTCAAGCAGTTTTGCATTCCCGGACGATGTAGGCGCTCTTCAACTGGTCTTCGAAGCCTGACCACATTAGTATCTAGAGCACCGACACAAGGACAGAAGCAACTCCAAAGGATCAGGCCCGACAAATAAAAACTAGAATATTAAATAAGTTTTTTAATTAAATTAAAACGAAAATATTAATACTGCTATGCTTGAATGTAATTAGTGAAGACTGCTAAGGATCTATAGATCCTTAGATAATGCATTTTGAACCTTGATTTGGTTTTAATATATCATGTTTCAGTTCAGATGTGGTTTTAGTAGATTGGTTAATCTTGGGGATGTTTTTAATGTATAATGAGGGTTTATTTTCTTAATTTAAAATTATTAAACTCACTTTTTTCTTCTTTCTTTTTATATATATAATTTTATTTTATTTTTGATTTTTAATTGTCTATTATTTTTTATAAATGTAACTAAAAACATTTCACATTAAAAATTATTTTAATTTAAATTTAATTAAAAACGTTAATTTAATAAATTAACTTAACTTTAATTGTATGATTGGTATGCATGAATGAGGTAGGAATAAAATGGGCATTCTCAAGTCCATTCCTGAACACATGACCGATATAATTTAGATATAGGAATGCCCATTTTCGTAGGAATCCCCATTTTCAAAAGGATGGGTTTAGCCATTCCTTATCTCCCCCATGGATTTAGCTATTCCCAATCCATTGGAAATGAACCTATAAACAAAATTACACCCCAAAATTTAACAAAATATTTTTATATTTAAGAAAAGAGATATTCACTTTGTAAACATTTGATATTATATTCCAACTTATTTGGTTGCTACATGGTAAATATTTGATATTACATTCCAATTTATTTGATTGCTGCATGTTTTTATTTAATTATATATTTTATTCATATATTTTTTTAGTAATATAATAAAAACAATTATTATAAATTATTATAAAAATAAAAATAATAAATAATAAAAATAAGAATAATTATGCGCATTTCAATTTTTGTAATAAAAAAAAGTAGAAGTATCATCGACTTGGTCCATACTAATGAAATATATAGAGTTTAAAATATTATTTATATATGCATATCTTCGAATGATTAAAAAATATATACAAAACTAATAAATGAAGAGTTGTTCATTCTATCAATAACTCTTCAAATTAAACTTAAAAAAGAGTACAATAAATCGTTCTAACCTTATTACAAAAAAGTTAAGCACTCTAGTTATAAGTATTTTATAATTTTTTTTTAATTATATTTATTAAAAAATTTAAAAGAGCTTTCTAGATTATAATTTAAAAATAATAATTTTAAAGGAATTAAGTGTTTATGCTTTTTTGCATAAACGTGTATAACTTATTGATAACATATAAAATGCATATATTTATTGATGTAATTCGAATAACATTAAAAATGATATTGAAATTGCATAATTATAGACTTACTCAAAAGAATTTCTACAGTAATATATAAAAAATATTTTACTAATAAATACTTTTATTTTAATAATTTTTTGTAAAAGGATAATTTGGTCATTAAAAAAGTTCATTCCATTCCTACTGATAATTCCTGTTTACCAATCATCAGAATGAAATTAAAAAGGGAATAACGATTTCATTCCTTTCACATTCCTTGTACATACTAGTCATAGAATAAATTATATTAACATCATTCATTTCCCAACTCTGTTCCATTTCCACCTAACTTCATTCCTACATACCAATCACCTCCTAAATGGTTTTAAAAAACTATTAATACACGTTAATTTTTGAAGAGGTATATAATATTAAGTTCAAATCATAGTTATCAGACTCTACCCAACCCCTGGTCATATACACAAAAAAAGGTCATGTAGGATAAGTTCAGTGAGTTTGTTTTCTGATCAGTCAAGTTCTATTTTAGCAATTTTTTAGTCACTCTCTTAAAATGCCACCTGGACAAATTAGTGCCGGATTGTTTGTGTTCTAGAGCACCATTTTCTTATTTTACACTATTATTTGTACCATTTTCAATGAAAACACTATCCATTTTCATTTTCATACATATAAAAAACCTATAATACCTAATAATTTTAAAATCTACAAACTAATTAAATATTAATGTTTTCCTATCATTCCAAGATAATGGGACCATATAAAATTGAATACTAATTTTTCAGCACATGATCATCCACTAACTTATTAAATAATTATTTCTTTTTCTATCTTTTCAATATAATGGGTCCCAAATCAATTAAATAATAATAATAATTTAGTCCTATTACATTGAGATATTTAACACTATTATATTAAAATATTATTTTCAATCTACCTTTTTTTCAAAATCTTCACAATTTTTATCCAATCACATTTTTATTTTCACACGTAAAAAAATAATAAAATGAAAACACATTCTAAAACAATGAAAACAGAAAATGACAATGAAAACACAATCAATCTTAATATCCTATTCCAATGACCCCTAGGTACGAGGCAAACTTGGTAGTTTCACCATATAATAATTGATAATTACAAGTTAAAAGTGTATGTTAGCATAAAAGAGAATATTGTTAAAGCAGATAAATATCAAAAAATTTTAAAAAAAATCAATAACAAAATTTTACATCTATGTTTTTGTTAGAGTGGTACTGCAATTCTTTTATTATTGTTATTGACAATAAGCTCTGTTGGGATCTCCTCATAATATATTTTGATTATGATCCTTTGCAATGATCTTATTTCATATTGCATTAGTTGCAAATAAGGAAAATACTCAATTGATTTAACACCACAAAATCAGCAGTTTTGTTTGCTCCAATCATGGCCTAATAATTGGAAGTTTCATATGGAAATCTGCATGATTTTTTAGAAATAAAGACATATAGGTTTTTGCTGGAACTTCACATGAAAACTTGTAATCAATGAAGAGTTATTTAAAGGAAGATATCTATTGGATCAATCTTCAAGATAATTATCTAATTCATGCCTTGAATGAAGGAAGGAAAATTTGTATAATCTTCCAGTATCAGGTAAGGAAAGTAGTTGTTGGAACTTCAATACGACAACTTTCAAATCGAAGAAGGAAAGTTACTGTTAGAGTTTTACATAACCACATGACCAGAGTTAATTCCATATATTCAAAGAAGAAAGATAATAGGAAAGATGTCGTTGGAATTTTTATGGCAACTTAGACTCAAGAAAGGGAAGTTACGACTGAAACTTTATATAGCAACATGACATGTCCAGAAGATGCAAAAAGATTCTAAATGAACTTCATCTATTTAAAATAGAAGGCGTTCCAAGTCAGAAGCATTAAGCTTTTCTCAAAGTTCAGAACTCTACATGATATTATTTTAGAAGTTGCGCTGGAAGTTTGCTTTTGCCTTCCATCATCCAGTATGTTAGAAGTTTCTGTGATAGAGGAAGTTGTTTTTTGTTATCGATTTCTTATATTTTGTCTTTTCTGCAACTTCACATTTGTTCAATATAAGTGCATGTTAAAAATCCTAAGATTATACCTTAGGTAGTCGAGTAGGCTTGCTGAACCACTATAAATCATCATGGTCATCTTATTTGCTGCTTTCTAATATTTGTTATCCATTTGGATCTTTATTTCTGTTATATAAAACATTTTACAAAAACCTTCTTAAGAAGCTAAAAGTGTTAATTGATTTTGAAAAAGATCAATTCACCCCATCTTGATCCCACTTATATTTACAATTGGCATCTGGGCATTGGGACTCGCATAATAAGTTCTAACCAACTCGAGCTTAATCGATCCTAATGGCTGCGTCTAGTCTTGATGTTTATGTAGAAGGACAGTCATATATTCGCCCACCACTGTTCGACAGAACAAACTATTCCGCATGGAAGAATCGAATCGAAGAGTTTATCATAGCTCTTGATTATGACTTATGAAGCACAGTCATTGATGGACCACTTGTTCCAACTACCAAGAACATGTCTCCTAAAGGCAGAATGAAACTTACTGCGGAAGATAAAAGAATGTTGTCCATGAATGCCAAAGCCAAGAATATTCTTTCTTGTGCCCTGATTAAAGAATAATATAATAGAGTCAGCACTTGCTCCACTGCAAAGGAGATGTGGAATATGTTTCAAGTCACCCATAAAGGAACATTGCAGGTCAAACAGGAAAGAATTGCTTTACTTACTCATCAATACGAAATGTTCCCCATGAAAATAGGTGAATTAACCAGCCAAATGTATGCACGCTTCATGGAGATAGTCAACCCCAAGTTTGCACTAGGGAAAGTCATATCAAAAAGCAAGCAAGTTCGAAAAATCCTGCAATCCTTACCTCGGGAGTGGACACGAAAGGTCACTGCAATACATAAGGCCAAAAATCTGGAAACTCTATCAATGGGAGAGCTCATTGGATCACTGACTTCTCATGAAATGACACTCCTATCAAAAGAAGAAAGTTCTGAAGGCAAAATTAAGAAAAATATTACATTGAACTTAGAACAGGTTGACTGGAACGAAGATTTAGGGGTTCTGTATAAGGACACCTTGAATGATGAAATAGCAATGATCACAAAAAATCTCAAACAACTAACACAAGGAAGAAATTGCTTCAAAAGAAACAACAAATCAAGTTCCAAAATAGGCAGCACTGACTATCAACAACTTGAACAAATTATTTGCCATGAATGTCATGAAGTTGGCCACAAGAGACCTGACTATCCAAAGCTTAAGAGAAATTCCAAACTCGAAAAAAGTTCCAAATCTAGAGCAATGACCATCACGTGGGATGATTCAAATTTCGATCAATTTGACAATGAGGAAAACTGCCTTATGGCTAATCGACAGGTAACTTTCCTTTCCGAAACAAGTTCTAGCGATTTTCAATGTAAAAATACTAGGTTCATGAGGAATTTCAAAATCAATTAGCTGAACTTCAATAGGAGATAAACTCTCTAAACTATCAGATAAAAAATATTTTTGATGAAAAGGCTAAACTTGTTCAAAGTTATACCAAAATAATTAAGGAAGACGTAGATGATAGAAATAGACTTGATAGGAAAGCTCAAAGCTTGAATATGAAAACTCCTTTCTACTAGAAGAGAATTACAACTTGAAAAGAACCATTAAAGGAAAAAAGAAAATGGGCGAACCCAAAACTAAATATTTTGGAAATAGAAAACAGAAAGTATGTTATACCTGCGGAAGGAAAGGTCATGTTTGCTACAAATGTCCAATAAGGAATGACATTGGAACTAAATATATATGGATTCCAAAGTCTAACAAATAAGGACCCGATATTACGTGGGTAGCTAAAATATTGACAAATTGTGTGTAGGATCCACTCAAGAGGAATCAAAAAGACAAATGGTATATGGGCAGCGGATGTTCCAAATATTTGATCGGAGATAGATCATTTTTCACAAGCCTACAGGACTTCAATGGGGGAAATGTCCTGTTTGCTAACAACACAAAAGGTAAAATCATAGGTAAAGGCACTGTTGGAAAAATCAATGGAACTTCCATTGAGAATGTCTGGCTGGTAGATGGTCTGAAACATAATCTTCTAAGCATCAGCCAGCTCTGCGACAACGGGTATTAGGTGCAATTCCAACCCTCATATTGCATTGTCACTAAGGATGATAAAATCATTTTTTCCATTATTAGGGACAGAAACATTTACAACATTAACTTGGATGATTTATCTAGCCAAAATGTTAAATGTCTGGTAGCTTTGGAAGATCCTAGTTGGATATGACACGGACAATTTGGACATGCAAACATGAATTTACTTGATCATCTTGCTAAAAAAGATCTCCTTAAAGGGATTCCCAAGATTGGATTTGTGAAAGACAAAATATGTGGTGCATGCATTAAGGGAAAACAAATCAAAATATCTTTCAAACCTATCAATGACATATTTTCATCAAAACCTCTTGTTCTTCTTCATCTTGATCTTTTTGGACTTATGAAAACATCTTCTCTTGGTGGGAGCAAATATCTTTTTTGTGATTGTTGATGATTTTTCATGATTTACCTAGGCTCGATTTCTTTCTCACAAAAATGATGCCCTAAAATCTTTTGTATCTCTTGTTAAGAAAATCTAAAATGAAGAAGGGTATTTCATTAAAGCTATAAGGAGTGATCACGAAACGGAATTTGATGATAATGAGTTTATGATCTTTTGTGATGAAAATGGATATTCCCACAATTTTTCTGCACCAAAAACACTACAACAAAATGGAATGGTAGAAAGAAAAAATAGAATTCTTCAAGAAATGGCACGAACAATGTTGAATGAATATGAGTTGCCTAAATCATTTTGGGGGGTGGCTGTAAATACCACATGCTATATTGCCAACAGAGTATTTCTCAGACCTCTTATCAAAAAAATCCCTTATGAATTATGGCATGGTAAAGTACCAAACATCTTATACTTTTGTGTATTTGGATGCAAATACTTCATTTTGAATGATAGAGATCATCTTGCTAAATTCAATTCAAAATCAGATGAAGGCATATTCGTGGGATATTCAGTTCATAGCAAAGCTTATAGAGTTTTTAACAAGAGGAAAAGAACCATACAAGAGTCCATACATGTTGTTTTTGATGAAACTAATCCTCTTATTGCCAAGAGTCCATACATCTCATACTTTGGGCATAGAATCTACGAGTATTAGTAGAATCATTGAAGCAGTCCAGCAAGAGAAGGAAATTGAAAAAGAAAATTCCAGAGAAAACATTAATGAAATTCCAAGCGGAACTTCCAATGAAGGAGACAAAGAAAAGATACAGAAGTTCAAACATGCATCGAGTCATCCAACTGATAAAATAATTGGGAATCCAGAAGTGGGAATAATGACTTGATCAAAGGCAAAAGATTATGATACTGGTAACATAGTTCTCTTATCATTCATAGAACCTGTTGATTTGCATGAAGCACTAAATCACAGCTACTGGAAAGATGAAATGATGGAAGAACTTTCCCAATTTGACAAAAATAATATATGAAACTTGGTAGAAAGGCCTACTGACAGACCAATCATTGGAACCAAGTGGGTTTTTCGAAACAAACTAGATGAGAAGGGAATCGTGGTAAGAAACAAGACAAGACTTGTTGCAAAAGGGAATTCACAACAGGAATGTATTGATTTTGATGAAACATATGCACCCATAGCACGATTAGAGTTGATCCACATGTTGCTTGCATATGCATCTTACAAAAATTTCACTCTTTTCCAAATGGATGTTAAAGGTGCATTTTTGAATGGCCTTATAAAAGAAGAGGTTTATGTTGAACAACCACTAGGTTTAGAAAATTATGATTTTCCCAACCATGTTTTTAAATTGTCTAAAGCATTATACGGTTTAAAACAAGCCCCAGGGCTTGGTACGAAAGGATGAGTACTTTTCTTCTCTCTAAAGGATTTTCCATGGGCACCATCGACACCACTCTTTTCATAAAGAAAGTTGATAATGAAATGCTAATGGTACATATTTATATAGATGATATCATATTTGGTGGTACTAAAAATTCTCTTCATGATAAGTTTGCTAGTTTCATGAAAAGTGAGTTTGAAATGAGTCTCATAGGAGAATTAAACTTCTTCCTTAGACTGCAAATCAGACAAAGTTCCACATAAATATTCATATGCCAAGAAAAATATACAAGGGAACTACTCAAGAAGTTTAGAATGGAAAATTGCAAGGAAACATCAATTCCCATGGCACTAAATACAAAACTAGAGACTGATCCATAAGAAAAGGGAGTTGACGAAACAATATACTGTGGAATGATTGGAAGTTTGCTGTATCTCACTGCAAGTCGACTAGATATTCTATTCTCAACAAGCTTGTGTGCCTGATTTTAGGCAAATCCCAAGGAATCCCACCTTCGAGCAGTGAAACGAATATTAAGATACTTAAAGGGATCTCCTCACCTCGATATCTGGTATCATCGCTCAAAATATTTCTCTTGTTGGATATTCTAATGCTGACTATGCAGGTTACAAGATCGACCGTAAAAGTACCACGGGAATGTGTCAATTTCTTGGAGAAAGATTGGTAAGTTGGTGTAGCAAAAAACAGAGTGTTGTCGCACTATCAACAACGGAAACAGAATATGTGGCACTTGGAAATTACTACACCCAAATTCTCTAGATGAAACAAACTCTCTAGGATTATGGTATGAATTTCTTCAACATACCTATAAAATGTGATAATACTAGTGCAATTAGTATAACAAAAAATCCTATTCATCATTCTAGAACCAAACATATAGAAATTAGGCATCATTTCATAAAAGATCATGTTTCTAGTGATGTTATTTGCATAAATTATGTGGAAACTAAGTTCCAGTTGGCAGATATTTTCACAAGGCCCTTTCTGATGAGCGTTTCACTTTTCTTAAAACTAGATGGGCATAATCTCTTCTCTGGTTGAAATTTAAAACTAAGGAATACTTTCCCTAACCCCTTTTTGATGCTGAAGGGGGAGATGGATTAGAACTGGAACCTTCCATGATTGTTAAAACTAGAACCTCTTGTGTCATGTTTTGTGAAACTTAAATGTTTTGTTTTTTGTGCTTTCTACTTGGTATTTGTCTTGTATCATGTTTTGTGAAACTGGAACACCCTAATGCTTTCTGCTTGGTATTTGTTCTGTGAAATTGAACTTGTTGATGCTGGAACTTTTGTTCAAAGGATATGGATACTTGAATTATAGAATCATTCTGCTATGTGAAGTTTAACATCTCCCGTTATGGAATATGATTATGTTGCTCGATGTTATATACGCTCATCTTACAATAACTGATTTTAATCCTTTTTGAAAACTTTGAAAATAGTCTTTTTCAGCACCACAGCTCATAGTCAAGGGGAGCACCTTGTATATGCAAATTGATCATCATCAAAAAGGGGGAGATTGTTGGGATCTCCTCATAATATGTTTTGATTATGATCCTTTGCAATGATCTTATTCCATATTGCATTAGTTGCAAATAAGGAAAATACTCAATTGATTTAACACCACAAAATCAGCAGTTTTGTTTGCTCCAATCATGGCCTAATAGTTGGAAGTTTCATATGGAAATCTGCATGATTTTCTAGAAATAAAGACGGAAAGTTTTTGCTGGAACTTCACATGAAAACTTGTAATCAATGAAGAGTTATTTAAAGGAAGATATCTATTGGATCAATCTTCAAGATAATTGTCTAATTCATGCCTAGAATGAAGGAAGGAAAATCTGTATAATCTTCCAGTATCAGGTAAGGAAAGTAGCTTTTGGAACTTCAATATGACAACTTTCAAATCGAAGAAGGAAAGTTACTATTAGAGTTTTACATAACCACATGACCAAAGTTAATTCCATATATTCAAAGAAGAAAGATAATAGGAAAGATGTCGTTGGAATTTTTATGGCAACTTGGACTCAAGAAAGGGAAGTTACGACTGGAACTTTATATAGCAACATGACATGTCCAGAAGATGCAAAAAGATTCTGAATGAACTTCATCTATTTAAAATAGAAGGCGTTTCAAGTCAGAAGCATTAAGCCTTTATCAAAGTTCAGAACTCTACAGGATATTATTCTAGAAGTTGCGCTGGAAGTTTGCTTTTGCCTTCCATCATCCAGTATGTTAGAAGTTTCTGTGATAGAGGAAGTTGTTTTTTGTTATCGATTTCTTATATCTTGTCTTTTCTGTAACTTCACGTTTGTTCAATATAAGTGCATGTTAAAAATCCTAAAATTATATCTTAGATGATGGAGTAGGCTTGCCGAACCACTATAAATCGTGTTCATCTTATTTGCTGCTTTCTGGTATTTGTTATCCGTTTGGATCTTTATTTCTGTTATATAAAACTTTTTACAAAAACCTTCTCAAGAAGCTAAAAATGTTAATTGATTTTGAAAAAGATCAATTCACCCCCTCTTGATCCCACTTACATTTACAAGCTCAGTTTAATTTTTTTTTATCATTTCATACCTTGTTCAATCGAAAATAAATAAACAGAGAGATCAACATGGTACTTTGACTCTATATGTTCAAGTAGCGTTGACCAATCACACAAAGTGATTTTAAAAGCCTTTTGCTTATAGAAACTGGTAAGGACTAATGATTGCTCAAATTAAACTACTTATACTATTTTTCAGTGACAAGAGTTCGTTACGTAATTATTTTTCCCAAATAATTTTTTTAATAAAAACATAATCCCGCTTGAAACAACAATGTATAGTGATGTCTAATACATTTAACTCTTAATCTTTATTTTGATAATAATAGTAGATAACATTTTTGTTTTGTCAAATTGTTACAGAGCATATTATAAAATGGATAACTCAAATCGTAATTTAATTGGAAAGCAAGCCAATCGTTTTATGGCCTAATGATATAAGTCTTCCATATAGTATGAAACCTGTAATTCAATTACATACGTTTCTCATATAATATAGGAGACTTACGAAATTGTGCCACATGCCACTTGATCTGCTGATGCATGTTTGTATAAATATAAGAAAGAAAAAATGGCAAACCAATCTAACCACCCACATAAACTGAGCTTTGTTTGTTTAAAATTTGGGTATATTGTAGAAAATATTTTGAAGAATTTATTGTGGGAGATGAAATTGGGGAATGTACTAATTATTCATTTTTGTTTTTAGTGAATGCGAAAAATGTTTTGGGGATGAAATTATTTGTTTGGAAGTGGACTTTACTGTGGGTATCAAATCAATTATTTTTTCTAAATTTGTAGAAAGAAATTATTTTTTAAATAATTAATTAATATATAGATATAGTTGGATGGTTATATATATGTATATCTGTAATTGTTGGTGTATATATATTTCGGGTTTAGGAGTGTTTTTAGTGTCTTATTAAGGGTACTATAGGCAGAAAATGTATGCTTTTAGAGTTAAAATTAAGGATTATGCCACCACATTTAATTGTATTATGAGAATTGAAAAACATTTCTAGAAAAACTAAGGACCCATTTGGATATATTTTCATTTTTAATTTTTATTTCCATCACTTTCAAAATGTAAGAATGTATGAATGAGATGTAATTTGAAAATAAATATGCATTTGGATAAATTGTCTGAAAGTAATGATTATATATGTTTGAAAATGAGAATATATTTAGATTAGAATAAATTTGCATGAAAAGTCGTTCAATTTCAAATTGTATGATTTGATATGCAATTGGTGATTGTGAGTAATATAGTAAAATTATTTTAGTAATATTTTTATTTGCATTAAGTATGTGCCTAGTGATTGATAATTGTAATATTTTAATATTACATTGATGATAAGTTGGAGTATAGGTGTGATAGATTTTGAAAATGGCGAGAGAAAAATATTTTCTAACTTAAAAAATGTGCCCTTAAAAATAAAAATATATCGAATGAAAACGTGTATGTCTATGGAAGCAGTGCTATTTACAATTTTTGAAGGACTACAACAAAAATTTTCTGAAAATTAAATGCCATAAGCTCTCACATTATTTGCCCGCCTCCTATGCTCATTCGTTCCCAGAACCGTGTACTTTTTCCCTCTATCAGTTTATGTCTATGGAAGCCGACGAGTCTGAACGAGTGGTTCCATTTCAGCTCCAATTTGACAAACCCATTCCCTCCCAGGTTATCTTTCCCCTCCTCTCTCAACTAAAGAAACGCTGAAGTATATTTGAATGTTTTTGGCGTAATTAGTCTCAATTTACTTCTGCAGATTAAGATTGCTGAATGGAATCCGGAAAAGGATTTACTAGCCATTGTCACTGAGGATTCAAAGCTTCTTCTACATCGCTTCAACTGGCAGAGGCTTTGGACGATCTCCCCTGGTAAGCAGCATTTTCTCTGTTGCAACATATAGTTTTCCGAGACATATATACCGGCATACACCAATATTTACCAAGAAGTTGCATTTTCTGGATTTCATAGTATTGAGATGCTGAAATGGTGAGACTGAGTGATTGCTGTTTTATCAACTGAATTCAAAATTTTAGGTTCAAAATGAAGTTTGTAGTGACCAATTAGTTGGATGGTCTCTGTACTTGCTTGAATGAGCTGGGCCAGATTTTAAGTGGATCTATGTCTTCAAATTGTTTGATATACTTCCTATCGTTTTATATTCTTATTTTTATTTATTTATTTATTTTTCCCCCCGGCTTGTGAGAGTTGTATGATTTTGAATTCAGAATATGTTGCTGATGACAGCAGGTTGTATAACATTGATTATTTAATTTTTGATGATTCCATATGTCACACTTTTTACATTTGCAAGCTAATTATGGAGATTTTATCTAGGAAAATGCATAACATCCATATGTTGGCGTCCAGATGGTAAAGCAATTGCCATGGGCCTTGAAGATGGAACTATTGCACTGCATGATGTGGAAGTGAGTTGGTTTTATAGAATATTGTCTGCGATTTTGTAAAGTTATTTTCTCTTAATATATGAATGATAGATGAACATCCGTGCTATGTGAGTGGTCTCTGTGAATTTTGAAACTCACTGGATGAACTCTTTTGATGCATTTTATGAGAGCAGAATGGGAAGCTGCTGAGAAGTATGAAATTCCATAGTGCTTCTATTGTCTGTCTCAATTGGGAGGAAGATAGAAAAAAGATAAAGGTATGGCTGCTTAACTTTTTCGTGCATGAGATTCTTAGCGAGCATATAATCACTCCATTTGGGTGTTAAATGTCATATGAAAGCCCAAAGCACAAAAGAAATTTGCACTTCTAGCAAACTCAACTTGCATCTACTATTCATATTAAATGAAATGAGTGATTTATTTGCCAGTGCATGTTCACATTTTACTTAAGATCTGGTTTAGAATAAGAGGCTGCTGGTGTAAATTGAATATTAAGGAATTGAAGGAGTAGATCTTCTAATCAAAATGGAAGAAAAAGACATTTAAGTTCTAAACTTCTTTTCCTTACGTGATAT
The DNA here is from genome assembly GCA_018894105.1 of Jacaranda mimosifolia. NCBI lineage: Eukaryota > Viridiplantae > Streptophyta > Magnoliopsida > Lamiales > Bignoniaceae > Jacaranda > Jacaranda mimosifolia. The sequence goes on along the minus strand of CM032132.1, from coordinate 13,850,846 downwards.
ATTAAGCAACTTATACTTGTGGATATACTGGGTTGGATCCCATCATTCGTCAATTTGCCTATACTGCTATACATGCTTAGCATCTTGCTCTAAATTTGTTGTATAAATATTGGAGGCTGCTGGTAAATTGATGGAAACTCATGCTTTTATACCAAAAATGATGACCCTTATCTTGTGTAGCTGATTCACATCTCCTAGATATAAGTGATTGAGATTTAGATCAGCAGCCATAGTAATTGAGTTTTCTTTTCTTTTCTAAAGATGAATGCCTCAAGAAATCATAGTAATTGAGGTTTCTTCAAGATATAAGTGATTGAGGTTTAGACGAGCAGCCATAGTAATTGAGGTTTCTTTTCTTTTCTAAAGATGAATGCCTCAAGAAATCATGTGTAGAACCTCAGCATCAGTGCGGGTGGCAGGGACACAAACTGATATCATTAGTCACTAACTGATTGTTTTGTAGACTGTTGATTCATTTCATGGAAGAGAGATAAGAAAGTTGTGATCTTCAACCTTTAGTTAATGTTTGAGTTTAATTGGAGTTCTGGCAATATAATGCCTCATGTAAGTGAAAGTATATATAGTATTTATGCTATTTAATGGCAGTGTTTTTCTTTACTCAAAAACTTGTCTATGTGTTCTGTCCATCTGTTCTTGCTAGAAGAGTGCTTAGAGCCATTCTTGCAGTGCATTTGGAATCTTCATATCCCTTACCCCTTATTAACTGTATGATTTTTCACTCCATTGGTTTAGGATGGAAACCATAACAATACAATATATGAATATCGGACAGCTCGCTTTTTTCCACCTGCTCCAAGAGTTCCACGAACCCCTGGACTTGTTCCTGGAGACAGTACTGGTTTCATGGATGAAAGTGATGATTCGTTTCGGGAACTATTTGAGTCTTCACATCAACAGTTTGACATCCTATGCAGTGGGGATAAAGATGGAAATCTTTGCTTTAATATATTTGGCATATTCCCCGTAGGACGAGTTGTAAGTTAATTTAAATGTTTTTACCAGTTTATCCATATCTTCAAATATCTGTCTGACATGTCATGACCACTGTCTTCTATATTGTTTTGCATATTGAAATCATGTTCCAGAACATACACAATCTTGCTTTTCGCAGTTCTCTAGTAGGGAACCATATTTCCTGCCAACTCATGGATGCTTCAATCTGTAAGGTAAATTCACTTTCTTTGTGGATGGTTTTGTTCATTTTGGTATCTACCTTAGGTGCTGATGTTTCGGTCCAAATAGTTGTTGCAACTATCCATTGTAACATGTTAATGTTATAACCATTTACATAAACAACAATATGCTATAGCAGGTATAGAAATATAATGTTTCAGTTAACATATTTAATGACGCTGTGGTAGTGTCCCATCCATGTTTCATTTGGTTCCTTGTTAGATAATGCCCGAACATGTACTATATCTATTTAGGTGTTTGTCTAGCCAAGTTGCAGGCACTCACTTCACAAATGTTGAGCTAAATAAGTTTTTATCACTCTATCCTCGTAGCACCATCAATCAATGAGGTGAATTTTATAATGCCTGCATTCTTTTGGATCCTCTTTATGTTATGAATTTTTATCCCTCAACAGTTTCTACTATACTTTGTATCCAGTATCTACGATCCACAATGATCCACAGAAATAGTTATGTTATTGACAGTTGTATTGTCATATATGCAGATAGATCCAATTATGATTTCATACATATGAGAACAAGAGCACAATTTCTGAGTGGATTACAATTTGCAAATAGGCACGTTGGGAACTAAGTTGATTGTGAATGCTAATGCAGAATGTTTGTCACTGAACTTGTTTATTGATTTATCCTTTCTTTCCTTATAATGAAAGAAAATCTTGTAAAGCATGAAACTTCTCTCTCTATTCTTACAGTCTCTTGATTTCATTACAGAATTACTCCTGTTGTTGAGGAATCTAATGTTGTCTTTTTGCTTCCTATCAGGTGGCATTGTCGAGAGATATTTGTCATATCATTGTCTTGTGCTCTGGTGTACTTACTGGAATGGAATCAGAAGCAAGTGATGATCAAATGTCTGGAAGTGATTTAGAAGGTTTCCATTGCTTAGTACTTGACAGTACAATTTTTTGGAAAAGGTGACTGAATTTTAAAGCTGTGATAATTGACTTTCAGAATATATTTCCATAGTAGCAAGTCAATTTTTATTCCAAATCATATATTTTCATCTCATTTGGTGTTGTATGTTTCGTTACATCAACAAAGGGAATGTTAGGGCTGTCCTGGCCAGGGGTTTTGTCCTCCAGTTTGATTTTATCTGGAAAGAAATCATTTGCAATGATGGACTTGTCCTAGATTATGATTACTATTTGCAAATAGAACCATTCTGAATGAGGGTTCCTCTTCTCCCTAAACAAAGCAGGAGCAATGTTGCTTGTGGACTAACTCAATAAACCACAGTTCTGGTTGGAGATTGTGGAATATTACATATAGGATCTTGTCGATATTTTCTTCAAACTAGCTTTACATCATTTCCACCATTTTTTCATAATATTGTCACTTAGTTTTCTTTTTTCAGTGATAGAAACTAAGGTCTTTTCTCTTGTTTTTTCTAAATTCCCTACATGTTTACTGCTAAACATGCTGTGCTAGCAAACCACATTATCATTGTACCTGGTCTCATTTTTGGTGGAGAGGAGGTATTAACTTACATCGATTCAAAGGAATCATAATGGAAGCTCTGTCATGTTATTATCAGCATTGATGAAGCACAAAGAGATTGAAGATACGAGACTTGGTGGTTGTTCTCATGGGAAGCAGGCTGTATAAGAACTGGAGGAGAAAAAAAAAAAAAAAAAAAAAAAAAAAGGAAGAAAAACCTTTGCAGGCCTCACTTTATGATTAAAGACACAGGACCATATCTTTGATATGGTTTGCTTATGAATACCAGCTCTATAAAAGAGAGGATGCATATACATGTATAAATGTGTGTATATACGACGACTAAATATTAAATTAGACAGTCACATAAATGCATATTTGTTTGTTTACTTAGTTTGTGTCTGTTTGTCTTGTGGAACAGTGGGCTCTTTTGTTGAAAGTGTGCTTAAGATGCATGATTAGCATAACCTGAAAATGTTTGTTGTGGCTCAATCCTCATCTGTTGTTTCTCTTATTATTCCTTAATCCTTATATAGTTCTTAACGTCTCTCATCTTCTACCTATATCTTGTTGTGCATTAATATGTTGCAAATCCTCATCGCCTTTTGCTTTCGATCATCACTGGCAGTTTCTCCCCTTTATTCTTGCTGTACACCCACCATTTTTCTTTGATAATGCTATTATAAGATCTGACAGAGGTTCTAAAGTATTACAGATTGAAATCTGCTCACAGTTTCTGAATTCACTTTATTGTGTCCATAATGTAGTGCATGTTTAGTGAGACTCAGCGGATGATTTACTCCTGATTCAGTGGTTGATTATTGATGCCCTGTATTCTTCCTATCAATGTTAGGAGGAATGAGCTTCACCAGGTGGCTCAGCAAGCTTCCAGTGTGGAGCATCTGCTTGAAGTCATCCGAAGAGTACTAGGTGTCATGTCTAAGCAGTGGTCAGATGCAATGCATATGTACCGTGAAAAGTTCAATGCTTTATCCTCCCTGATTATTGACCATGGTAACTGTTCGGAAGAAAAAGATATATCAGTTTTATATTTTCTTTTTGCTTCCTTTCCAAATTTTTAGGCTGAAAAAAGTGCAGGACTTGACTCCAGTCCTCAAGAAGAGTTTCTAAGCTTGTTGGGTGGTGCAAGGACAAGTCCACCGGTTCATCAATTTTTAGTTAATTCTCTTGGTGAAGCGGTATGTTCTATCCTGTGAAGTGTTGAACAATGACTAGATGATTACGAATTATACGTAATTTTCTTGATTTATTGGTCCTTAGGGGCTCAAACGGGTGGCTAAGGTTGTTTGTGGGGCTGGAAAGGAGCTTCAGACAATTGTGCTCGATCATCTACAGGTGTGTGTCATGCTTACAAGAAACATATTACGGAGTAATTGAGAAGACCTTTTTGTATATGGAACTTCTTTGGCTGCAGATTTATACCACAGAACAGAACAGATTGTTTTAGGTTCATTATTTGCTATGAGCTTAAATCCATCAAATGTTGCTCAAATCACATGGGTTTATTATTTACCTGATGTGGTGGTATATTCGTCTAATTGATTTTTCTTTTGTGACATTTTGCAGCATTCAAACTTCCCCTTACCTTAGTTTACTGTTCATTAGTCTATATCTTGTTGCTCATGCATCAAGATACCTCTCTACTATTGCTTTATGCACCTTCAACTGGAGTGTTATTTCTGAGTAACAGGACTTTGTTGAAATTTGAAGTTCAAAATTTCTTATTCTCAGCCTGCTGCAGAGATTATTGCATTCAGGGTGGGAGAACTAAGAGGGCTTGCAAAATGGCGTTCACGTTTTCTAGGTATTGGATTGGATGAGAACTTAATTGATAATGCAACAGAAAAAGCTGGAATGTTTCTTGTTCAAATTGAAAGATTTAGTCAGATACTATCTTCAGTGGTGCAGCAGGTATGTGCTATCCCTTGGTTGTATGACTATGTACACCTGCTCCACCCCTTTTAGTCAAATAAGAGATTATTTGGCATGTATAATAAGCATCACATGGACACTTCCTGAAGGCATATGCTACTGTTGGATCAAACATTCAACAATGTGATATTGTGGAAGCTGGTTTACAGTTTAATTCAGAAAACAAAGGGTAAACGGAAAGGACTAATTTACCTGTTGCGCTTGATATCAACAGTGAATGCAGAAAGTTTGTTACTTATTAATTGTTGGTTGACCTGCTATGATTGACTGTAAATAATATTCACATTTCTTGCTAAAATGCAATCTAAATTATTCATATGTTGGGGACAGAAAACATGACCATTTTGCATTAGGAAATTCTTTCCTAAAAGAATGGCATTTTACTGGAACCTTGGGTATTACAAGTCGGTTCTTCAGTGAAATCATCCAGTTTTCAAGTAAAACTTAGAGGGTCTTTGTCTAAGCTTATTTGTAATATTTTATAAGATCCTTTATCTTGAAAAGTTGTTTCTGGACCCTATAAGATTTAGATCTTATTTTCAAAATAGGCTCTTGAAAAATAAGCTAGAAATTTGAAAATAAGTTAGAAGCTGTTTACTCTTTTTTATAAAAACTCATAAAATGCTAACATCTAATTTTGGGAGCTTATAAGCTTTTTTATTAATAATTTTATCAAACACTTTATGACATCTTAGACGCTCTCAAACATTGCTCACCCAAACACCCTCTTAGTCGTGTAGAGAAAAAAATTATGAGGACCTTTATTAGGAGCAAGCAAGCAGGCATTTTAGTGTTACAATATTGTCAGCATTTACTAAGCCGCAATTCTTTTCTTTACCACTTCTTGCCGCTTGCAGTTCTAATACTTGCCTTCTGTTCAGTTTTCAAATTTTTTCAACTGGCTTCTGAAGTGTGTGAAGGTTCTAATGTCTGAACCAAGCGATCAACTTCTGCCAGTCAGTAGGTTTGAAAATTTGCTGCTCTTTGTTGTTCTTGCAAATTTGGTGACTTCCTCAAAGTGAGATGATCCTTTCTTTGTCTGCAGTGAACTTGTTATCATATTCCTGAGGTTTCTATATGACCAAGATCCTGTCGGTGCATTGCTGCAAGAAACCGAGTTTGATCACAAGATTGAAGTTGACTTGTAAGTCTTTTGATCAATTAACACTGACATAACCCTTGAGATTAAAATGTTCCTGTTTCCTGGCCATCGACTATATCAAATAGTTCAGGAGGTTTACCATTTTCATTTATGATTGTCGATATGCACACCTTTGGAGTTCAACAACTCTCAGAACATAAGATGTGGTTTGGAAGCTACTTGTAACAATGGTACTTTTGAAAGTCCTTCTATGAACTCAACTCTGGAAAATGAACTCTCTCATAATAAGTTTTTTGAATTTATGATCTGACAAATTTGAAGAGCTGATGTAGTTAGTAGAAGTTTGAAGTTTGCTTTGCAATGTTAAGGTCTTCAGATTCCTGAACTTAAGCTGCCATGCAGTAAATTGGTTTGCTTGAGATTGATGCAAATTTAGTTCAACTTTGGAACCTCAGAGATTAAAGAGATTTGCAAGAAATTTAAAAGATGTACACACAGAGAAGGGAGCAAACTGAACATTCAACATTAGAGAGGCAATTTTCGTTAGATTGCTCTTGATCTTTTCTAGGGAACCTCTGTCATCATAATTGAATGTATTAGCAAGCTGAGAGGCCAATTGGTCCAATAGCATCACCTTCACACATATAAGTGTGAGGTGGGGGAGTTCCAACTCTGGCGAACCCTTGGTGTGCGTTTGTATAAATTGAGAAAAAAAAAATGAATATGTTAGCAATTGTAACTCAGAGAGATGATAAAAGAAAGTCTTTATGTCAATTTATGTTGGCTCAACGAACCCTTTGAAGTTTGAGTGGTACTACTAGAGGAACATCTTTTAATCATGCAAATTATCTTTGCATATGTGGCTATCTGACAGACAGAATCTAGCTTTGCCAGTACATGATTTGATTTTTAATATTTACTACTTTTTACCACAAGGGAAACAAAGCAACAAGTTGGAGAATTGGCTCATTTCGGAGGTTTTTCAGATTCCGAATACTTGAAAAGAACTTTGGCAAAAGAATTTCAACAAATGGAGTCTTGGTACGCATTTCTTTCACTTTCAATACTTGTTTTCATGATGCAGATGGTCTAGTTATAAAATTATGTAGCATATGGAAGGTAAGGATTCACTTTTGAAGCGACTGTTTTTAAAGAGATTGATCCCAACCTTTCAGGGCAGAAGCTTCTGCTCCACCTGGTGGTTTGAATCAGAAAAGAGACATAACTAGATGACTCCAATTTCTTGTTGTCAAGCAAGAATAATGACATGGAACACTTAAATGATGAGAGAAGCTATTGATAATTGTTGACCTAGATCTGTGAAGCTGCAATGAAAAGATGCTAGCGCTGTATTGGAAAGAAGTTTCCAGGCTCTTTTGTTATAAGGATACGCAGCATAAGGCCTAGTGTATACATTCCAAGATCAATGCAAACAATGCTGTCAATCTTTAAGTTTGGCCAAATTCAGTAATTCCCATGGAAAAAGTAACTACTCTATTTCATTGCAACACGGTATTTATCTTTATCCATGGGTTCAATGAAGAGCTCTAGCGTCTTGATTCTGAGAAAGTTATGGAAATAAGAATAATGACAACATATACACAACTACACATGCCAGTGAGATGGATGCATTGTACATCCATTCCCAAGTCTGCTCTTAGCTGAACAATACTTGAATTTAAGGACGACAATGTAAATGTATGTTCTCAATGTGCTAGAAAATCAAGGAAACAAATATATCATACAAGAAGTCTCCTGAGTCTGTGTACATATTTTTACTAGTTGGTACTTTTCATGGCTGTATTTCATTCCTTGATTGTAAGTTGTCAATTCTTCACATAAATGATTCATAATTCTAGTTTCAAGGAGGCTCTGGAGATGCCATTAGCCACAGTTTCCAGAAGAATTCTTTGTAAAGACACGTTGCCACTTTTCCCTGTTTCATCACCAAATTTAAAGTCCTCTTATTTTCCTTCATCGGTCTCATACTATCAGGTATTTGTTACTTCTCTGAATCCTTAATGGTCTAATGATGTGCTTGTATTTGTGGTTTACTTAATTCTGTTTCTATAATATAAAGCCATAGATAGGCTCTAATAGACATCTGGATCATTATATCAATCCATATTAATTCATAGCCTCTAAAAGCTTCAAAAACTCAATACTTGTTGTAACCTGTAAACCAATCATAATATTGATATATTCCTCTCAATCATGAATATTAGGTCCAAGATCCAATGAGACATCTTCTAAGAGTATCTTATCTGTTAATCAAAGTAACCTGTGTTTTCAATTCTAAATGAGACCTTAAAGCTCAAAAGCATTCAGAAATTGAGCGCCATGTATGCTGCTAAAAATCTGATCTGTTAGCAGTTCTAGATTCTTACAATCATGACTGCTAAAGTATAGACGGGTGAATGGTCATCAGAAGCTGACGGTAAATGGTGCCCTAAACTGCAGCTGCGAATTAGTTACAGCTCTTGAAATCATATCATAAAGGAAAATTGGTTCTCAAACTACTATGTGAACTGGAAATGAGGAATGCTTAAACCAGGACTGTGTTTGTGCATAAATTCCTAGTATTGTGAATAAAAACCACTTTTTGCATAACTATGTGCACTAAAAAATAGAGTTGACTTAACATTCGTGCAATTTTGCTTATTCTATTGCCAGGAAGCTTCTCATTCAGCTATAAATCCTGGAACCACCCATCAGAGGCTTACTGATTATACTTCTTTTGTGGTACCCGATGAAACTTTCCCAAACATCACAAATTGCATTGGCATAGTAAGGGGGCTCATACGTGATCCAGACGACTTAAAAAGCGGCCATACTTCACTAGAGCTTGCGCTGTTATGTGTCCCTAATGATTATCAATGTGTGGATCTGTCTCTGTATAAAGTAAGCATAAGAAAGTTTGCAATGTTTCATTTGTTTTGGTTGCTCAAATTCTCACCTCTTGTCTAAAACAGGAAGAACAAATTGTGTTGCTATTAAATGAAGTAACTTCAGCTTCTGAGAGCTCAGGAAATGCTTGTATGATGATCATAAAAGCAGCCGACCTTCCATTTGTGTCTATTTCAAGATCATCTATTCTCAACTATTGGAATCTTCCTGAACTTCAGGTATAAATTTTTTTTGGCCAGTCATGCATAAATATATGCAAAGACCTCAGGTACATTTTTCTGTCTCTTTGTATATTTGCTATGACAATGCTCGAAAATCACCTCCCTGTATTATCTGAATAATAGACAACATATTGAATAGCTAGACTGGAACCAAGGCAGTAAAGGTAATCCTTTCTCCCCAATAAACGAAAAACAAAAGGAATTAGTTCTCTTTCACAGATTCCATCCTTTGATCCAACCAACTATATATCTGAGATATTTGTGCATTATTTGTGTGTGTGTGTGTGTGTGTGTAGTAAAGTATTATTCAGCTTGCTGGATGTCATCCTTCTTTAGAATGTATGATTAACATGTAAATTATGTATCTTGTTTTAGGATTCTGTTACATACCTGCAGTTGGAGGATGAAAAGGTTCGAGAAATTCCTCACTCTGTGGTTGCTCCATTGGCAGTTAGCGGTGAGTGTTTCTTTAAAATTAGATTTGACAAATTTAAAAACTTGGATTATTCGGCTGTCATTATATGCATATGTCAATGTTTTATAGGTTTCCAGCATGTTTTCCAATGCGAATTATTCTTAAATTTGAAACTGCAAGGTATCCCGCAAGCTCACCTTTGGTGCTGCATGATGTCTAAAGCTTTTGCTACTAATTAAGCCAAGGACATAGTTATTGCTTTCACTAAACAAAATGGTGCATCTGAATTATATATTTGAGGAACCATACATCGAGATTCTGGTGTTTGTGTCATTGAACCTATTAATAGTTCGACTTTTAGTTGAAGCACATTCAACTTACATTTTAGCCTAATTTCCTATTTCAGCATCCAGAGGTGTGGCCTGTGTTTTTGCTGCACGGAAACGGGCATTGGTGTATATCCTGGAGGAAGATGAAGATGAAGAGATTACAGATTCAGAATAAATTATTGTTAAATCCCTTCAACTCCAGTTGGTGCCCCTGATATTTCAGCTGCAGTCACCTGTTATGAAGGTGTGTGTGTCTTGTCTTGTTGTGTGTTTGTACTATACAGGGCAGCAGGAGTTTCTAGTTTAGTTCGTCTGCTAGATATTTATTTGCAGTGGTTAATTTTCTTTTTTTTTTTTTTCTTTTCTTTTTTATTTGCTAGGTTAAAGGCAGATGTATGCCAATTTAATACAGCTTTTGTCAATATTGAGTGGAAATAATTTGCCATCATGAAAATTAAGCAATTAATTAGACCCTACAAACAAGCACAGTTTGAACGGACAAACTAAGTTATTTAAATCGATCCTCGTAAATTAAAGCGACGGAAATTTCGAAACAGAACAGGCAAAAATAACTGATGAATCCCCTTGCGACTGCAGTTACTAGAAGTAAAATTGGACTTTTTAGTGACTGCTATCCGTTTGTTTGCCAAGTTATTTAAATTGGTAATAAGTTTTCTGGTTATCACATTACAATTTATTTGGATTTACTGTTTACATATGTTGTTTAGAAATTTCGGCAAGCAGATAAATTAAATTCCTTACTAATGTTTCATTCATGTGTATTATTTAACAAGAAATGTAATTAATATTTAAAGAAAATAACTAATGTACACGTATTTTGACATAAAATCATCCATACTTGCCTTGTTTAATATAAAATGTATAAACCACTGACCAATTGATTGATGATATTTTAGACTCCAGTGACAATTATTTTTCAACAAATATTTAGTTTTCTACAATAACTTTTGTATTATTTTTTCAATTATTAATTTCTCCAGTTATTTTTCATTTATTGAATATCAAATGAATGGGGAAAAAATTAGTTGGCTAAAAAGCAAAATCATAATGTCATATACAAGAAACACATTTTTTTTCTTTGAACCTAAGAAACAAATATTTTTATTAGTAATTAATAATAGTTAGTGATGTTGCATAGAAATGAAGTTAGGGTCCTTTTCGATAGACAGTAGAGTTCTAGGTTCTTTTTCTCTAGAATGCATGTGGAGAATTTTCAGTTCTCAAATATTGTCGAAAATTCATGAATTCCGATGAATGAAGGGTTTTATTTTTATTGTTTTATTGTTTTATTTTTTTATGGGCTTTAGCTCATTAAGGTTTTGTAGGGGTGGCAATGGGTCCGGGTAAGACCGAACCCACCCTACTTGGGGCGGGTTTTGAAAGCATAAATGGATCTTGGGGCGGATCTCGGGTTTTGATTTTTAAACCCAGATCCACCCCACTAGATATTATAAATATATATATATATTAATTTTATTTATTATGTGTATATTTTATGTGGTGTGTATTCATATATATATATATATATATATATATGAAAAATATGAATATTACACATATTTTTTATATAAAAAAATAATATTGCCATAATAAATAATTTATATATTCAATATGTATATATAAGTAATAATAATGTTTGCAATTTATTGTTTTTCAAAAATTAAAACATGCATATATAAATATTTAAATAATAAATTTTTGTTAATAATATTATTTTATCATATTATGAAGTTATGGTGATGTTATTTTTTTGAAAAGTAATATTTTTAATTTTTTAAAATATTTTAAATGGGTCTAATGAGTCTAACGGGTCCAACCCACTAGATAAGGGTTTGGGACGGGACGAGTCTCGGGTCCATAAAAATGTTGACAGTGGCTGGTCCTGGGTTTTGCCAAACCCACCCCAGACCCGACCCATTACCATCCCTAAGGTTTTGATGTTCTTCTTGGTGGCCTAGTCAATTGTGCTCTCTAGCTTTTTTATTCGTTTCATTCATTTGATTCATTGGGCTATTTTACTTCTTTTTACCTTTTTACTCTTGTGGATTTAATTAATTATATTATCAAATCCCCTATTTTCAATATGAAAAATTCTTTTCATATTAAAAATAACGTAAAGCCAAATTTTAATTTTTATCTTACTTTAATTTAATACAATAAGAATATTAATTAATTAAATATCATTAATCATGCTAACTGTGAAAGGTGGGACTCAATTTGAGTTAGGGACCAAGTTGAGTTGAAATTTACAAAAATGGGAGGGAGGAGAGACGATAGGAGTGCCGCTGTTAAGGAATCGTCAGCCGCTTAGGGGGTAACCATTGAGGTGGTCGGTAAATCGGGTGCTAGAGCTGAAAGCCAACCAAGTGCCTGGCACCCTCTTGAGCGCCTAAGCTAGGCGTCCAACCTCCTATCTTGTCGTTAGGTTGTTCAGCTGTTTTGATGCTTGGAGGTCATGTTTCGTGTTTAGATGCATGTTCTTTTTTGGCAAACTTGGCCACTCGTTTTTTTGGTGAAAAGAGTTAGCTGAGTACCAGAAAATGGCAACAACAACATAATTTTATAAGGGAACTTAGAAAAATTTCTTATAAGTTTTGTGTTTTTAAAGGAGGTCGAGGATGTTTATTAAGAGTTTGCGCTTCGCGCATAACTTTGGGAGTTTCATTTGGATGTTTCATGCTAAGGGGACCCTTTGAAGACTGATAAGGACTATGATCTCACTAATTGTTCCAACTTTCTTTAGAGAGTGCTCTATTCAATAGTCCTCTGAGGGAACTCTATTGAGTCTTGGGTTTAGGAGGGTATTTTTTTTATGTCCGTAGCGAGTAGGTTTTCTTCGAAGGACTTAAAGTTTGTGCTTAATTGGTTTTGCATAAAGACCAAACTTAAGATCTTGCAGCCACTAAGTGTAGGTTGGATATAAGTGTGTGGACTTACATGTCGCATTGAGGTCAAAGCATGACTCGTTTCTCGTCTTGTACAGGACTTAGATCTTTTCATGGAGCTTGTCATCTCGAAGATCCTTCAAGATCATTGATGGAGTTTTGTGTTCTCCAAGATACTTAGGCATTTTTCGAGTTCATTAGTGTTTATTGGCGTTGGAGCTTCTATCTAGTGCGTTTACTTTGGAGGTGCCAGATTTTGGGGGGTGTTAGGTCATTCCCTTTGGTAAGCTAGAGTCTATAAGGCTTGTTGGGACTTAGCTATTTCTGTTGCGGCGTCCTACCTTTTCAAATCACTTAGCATTTTTGATGGAGATTTATACTTCGAGGATTGTTTATGAGCTCTTTTAATTCCAAGTTATTCTGGAAGCCCTTTAGGGTCTTGTTCGAAGGTGCTTCTTTATAAATTCCTTATGATGTATTGCTGTATTCTATCATTTTGTGCGGCCTTTGGAAGTCTTATTATGAAGATGTCACTTTGCACATTGAAGACTTTTTTGCTGGGCATGCTTGTGATCTCACTGTCGAGGGGAGTGTCTTTTAGTGAGCCTCTTTGAGGAGTCTTACAACAGTTGTGGTTTACGTGAGCTCTCCTTAATTATCTATACACTATTAATAAAGCACTTACCTCCTTTTGGTAAGTTTTCATGTGATGTACCTAAAATATTCTCACTTCTTTTCTTTAATCCTTACAACTGCAAGTTATATAATAACTACTTTTTACAATCCACACATACTATACTCATAATTATCATCTTATTATAATTTTATGTTATTATACTAAAAAATTAAATAAATATCAAATGTTACTTAAAAAATTAATTTTATACTAAAAAAAATATTTATTTTATTTACTATATGCTGTCAAAATTTTAGCACATGTATCAAATGTGCCCAAATTACTAAGTTTTTCTTTATATGGCTAAATATTAGCCAGACGCAAGACGATAATTGCGTATGCAGTACTTTGCTTCTTTGCCTACGCAGTACAAAAATATCGGTTCCTAACATCTTGAAGGAGTTCTTGAAGTCAAGAAAAGAAAATAGGTTCAAAGATATCTTAAATTATATGTTGAAGGTGGGTGATTAAAAAACAGTTCTTCCATACTCATTAATTTGAAAGTAACTCTAATCATGTATTTGTAGTGACTTGCTCGCATAATTAATGGTCCACGAATGTCGCAGTGCATTATTGGTGTCAACGTATTAAAAATTAAATTTCCACCTCTCTGACATTTCGAAGCATATGCAGAAATTTTTTCGAGATTAATTAGGCTACACTTTAGGGAGGGGCGAGGGTTCGGATAATTTATCTGAAATTGTATATTACGCCAATAGCGTAGTCTATCTATTTTTAATTTATTGTTCTTATTTTGTTTGGAGCGTTCAAAAATATTTCTTTAAAATAATTCTTTTTCCAAAATTACTTTCCCTTTGATTAAACTAATTATATAAAAATATTAATTCCCACCTTAAATTTTTAAAGAAAATATTGCCAAAGTACGTGAAACTCGGACCTTCTCGTTCTCATCTAAATTCTCATGTCATCCGATAATTTTGGTATGGGGGGAGAATAGGATCTATTAGTGTGTGATTTATTTTTTAATTTGTTTTGTTAGTAATTCGATGAATGAGGAATTAATATAATCCAAGCTTTACTCAAATTTTTGGAATGTTAAATAATAGTAATTTCAGGAATAAGGTTGAGAATTATTATTCATTTTATCATGAAGATCAATAATAATTGATTAAAGTCTTAAAGAATAATGAAATTGTGTCAACCTTACTACCTTTTGGACAGGAGAATTGCCCCAAAAACCTGAGTGCATCCTAAATTTGAGCTTTATAGTACTTTATCCCCAAGAAATTAAGTTGGGTAGTTAACTCACGCCCACATACCTTCTGTCAGCAAAATTAAACAACAGAAGTGAAAATAAAAGAAGAAAGGAAGAAATGAAAAGAAAATAGCTAGGCAGATAATTACTTTGTATAAAAGATTAAACTTGGCATTTAATATATAGATAACTAGTAGAAAAAAAAATCATCAAAAGTTGATATATGGAGACTTTGGGCTTCTCGTTAATTGGGTTGGTAATGAGTCGTCATGCTCAATATACGCGTTGCTTTTCCTTATTTCTATCAGAAAAAGATTTTCACACATTTAATCTAACACTTAAATATTATTTTTTTGTTAATGATAAGTTAATTATCACTGAATTTTTTTGACTTTGGCGCGGATATATGTTTTTTAAAGCATATTAGGCCTATAGCTCAATTGCTTCTTCTTTTTTTTTTTTAAAGAAAAAATTGTAATCACAACTATTATTCATCAATGGCCCATTCATCCAACACTTACAATGACCTAGATGCAGCCAAGTGGTCAAGTAAAAATTTAAAATTCGAATTCTAATAAAATTTAGATGCGTTTATATGTACGTACATAAAAAAGAACAAAAATAAATGGTGACCTAAAAACAAGATATGAACTATGTTGAACAAATTGACAAATGGACCACGCCAACCCTTGGCTCAATTCTTCAAAGGCCCCCTCTCGATGGAAAAATCTCTTGCTTATTTGTCCGACTTTTGCAAAAATATAAGCTCAATTAGCGCATATTCAAGAAAAGGTTGCTCGCAAGCTACATATCTTGATTGTGAATTGAAAGAATGAGAGAAAACTAAACCAATTAATCCACACAACTAAACTACCAAAAACTTTATTGCAACATCTTATTCATCAACGGAAAATTAAACCCTGCGTATTTAATATTCTTATAAGACAAAAAAAAAAAAAAAAAGAAAAAGAAAAAGAAACCATAAATGCCAATTTTTTTTTTAAAAATAAGATCATATACATAATCGTTAATTGGAGAGAAAATAAGTAATTAGTAAATCTTGAAATCACGAGTGACAATCACAATAAGTGAACCCACAATAAGAAACAGGCCGAATCAATGCAATCCCCCCATATCTCAGTCTGCATTCAGTAGTCATCAACACCAATATTACATGTAGATTATCATTGTAAATTTGTCATGCTTAACAGTAGAAAGAAGAGAAAGACCTTAAATGTTCAAAAGCTCTCATAGCATTAGAACATGGTTCAAATGAAACAAATTTCATAAGTTGCTTGCATTAAATAATTTTGCATGGGCGATTTGATTATTGAAAAAGTACTTATTTCAGATTTTAATAACCTAATAAACTGGGACGACGACAATTGACAACGTAAAAGATATCCAGTTCCGACAATGTAAAATTAAATTTACTCTGTTTTTAAGTTAAAGAAAAAAATGTTTTTAGCAGATTTTAATATTAGATTGAGAATGTTGGATGGAACAAAGCAAAACTATAGCTAGTTACCTACTACAAAAAGTAAAATATCAGTGTAAAAATAATAAATGATAATGTAAAATTTTAATGCTAATGACATTCATTAAGTGTTAATAATTTTTATTTTGTAACCAATGATATTTTTTAAACGATAATATTTTTTATTTTATCACAATATGGATGAATAGTGATAAATATTAGGGCATTAAATTGTCAATATTGATAATTAGCAACACAATTTAGTGATTGCTACTAGATTATCACCGTAAGGGTATTGCTAATTGTCAATGGTGACACCTTTAACACTATTTTTATCACTATAATTAATTTATAAAAATTACTAAGGTGACAAATGAAATCTTTAGTCATTTAATATATATAGTTAATGATAATTATTAAATTAATATTACTATTTTATCATTAATTTATCTTCTTTTTAGTGATGGTGTTCAAAAAAAAAGAAGCATCCATATATAAAAAAGAAGTTAAAGAGTTAAAATTTAAATGGGGAAACATGTATAGCGAGTGGGAACAGTATTCATTTCAAGCAATACCTTAATCATTGGAGAGATGATGGCGAAAGGTACACGGCAGACATTGTTGAAATCCTCTTCTTTTTGCTGAAACGCGTTTTCCCTGTCCAGGAATTTCAGAAATCTCCACTTCCTCTAAAGTGGTAATGGATCTCAATCCGTCTGGAACCGTCTCCAACTTCGGGCAGTCAGTAATTTCTAGTTCAGAAAGATTGGGCATGGCTCCATTCTCCACTCTCCACTCCATTAAATTTGGTAAGCCCCAGAGCTGAAGGGTCTTGAGCAGACGAAACCCTGTTGCCCGACAAGTCATCTGTTTCCCCACATAGGAAGTTGGCCATAAGCAAAGTGATTCCAAGCAAGGAAGCCTCTCCAGCAACTCCATCGGATCATCCTCAACTTCACATTTTCTCAACGTCAGAAGGATGAGCGTTGGGAAAATGAATTGGCGGCCGATTCCACATTGCTGTGGCAGCTTCCCTATGCGCACGTCTATCCACAAGGAATGAAGATTTGGACATATCAACATCTTTTCGAGAATCGATGATGGTAACTCACAACCATTTTTGATAACAAGTGTAGATTCTCGCAAGTTGTTTCTGTTTCTGTTAGTGTTGATCTCATCAATGATCGCCGATAGAGTTTGGGAGTCATGTACTGTTGCTTGAAAACGTTGAAGATTTTTCATTGTGGAGAGGAACTTCAAATCATGGACTAAACTATTGAATCCAATTAGGGTCTCCAGCTCATTTAGCCCCTCCAATCCCAACCCATAATTTCTTACATTGACGTCCTTTTTATAATCAGGAAGAAACAAGTGCTTTAATTGAAGCATTTTCTTCAAAACATTTGGTACTCGGACATCCCTCGAATGAAATAAATCTAGTGTGTTTAAGTATACCAAATTGCTAATCGACGACGGCAACTTATCCAATTCACAACGTCGCAGGCGCAAGTATCTCAAATGGATTAGATAACCAATCTCTTTTGGTAGCTTTCTTCTTTTCAAACTACAACCTTCAAAAACTAGAACCCTGACCAACTTGAACTTTCGAAAATCAACTACATTATGCGGGATTTCAATTTTCCTTTGATTGAAATGGTTGAGGAATTTAAGAGATCGAACATACTGGGTAGTTTCTTCATGAGTGGACGTTGTAAATTCCACATGTTGCAGTTCCACTTCTCCTCTAAAATGGATGGTCAAATAGCGTGTTTTAATAGTACCAAAAAGAGATGGATCTAATACTTTGAATTTTCCACCTTGACAATCCACAACTTTGAGACGAAAGTCCTCCTTCTTCCCCTTGGACAAACATAGCTCTCTCACAACGTCATGAAGATGACATGATATGTATTTCTTAGTTGATAAATTGTTAGCTGCACCCTCTACTACAACAACTTGAACAATACACCTTGACACCATTTCACTCAAGTAGACTTCTGCCACATCCATCAACGTCACCTTATCACTTCCTAATTGATTATTCTCCAATGAAATCAAGCCTTCTGCTATCCACAACATGTAGAGATTGTCAGCATATATGTATTGTCCCTCCTCGAATTGACCCATATACAGAAAACACTGTTTCAAGTAACATGGCAGATCATCATAACTTAAATCCAACACTATTTCATGAATCTTGTTGTTTTCTATGCTTCCAGCACTATATAAATATGCGTCCATATTTTTATTTACCAATTCCCACTCCTTCAATGTTTTCTTTTTCCTCAAGACCCCTCCCAGTAGAGAAATTACTAATGGTAAATATCCACATTTCTGCACCATTTTTTTCCCCACTTCCTCTACCAATTTGTCTTCCAACGCAAAGCCTGCAAAACAAATAAAACAATATTGTTAGGATTCTCTCCAAAAGGATTTTGATTATGACCAATTTCTCATACGTTATTTTCCATAATAGCCTGTCAACTGATTTGGAAAAGATTAACAAGGAAACTAGCCGTTGCATGAATCAAGGAACTTTCCCCTCCATTCTACTGAAAAATGCAGCTGTCTATGTATAGAAGGAAACGTGCAAAATATGAAGCCACATTTTGTAATTGCATATTTGGTAGTAACTGAGGTTATTTATTCAAGAGTAGACTAGTAAAAGAGACATAGCACACAATATACTTGTATAAGCAATATTGCTAGAGAGAAGTTGAGTGAGTGCTCTAGAATATCTGGTGTTACTTAGTCAGAATGTTTGTTTCTTTTGATCATCCTCTGCTCTTGATCTAGTAACTTGATTCCAGTTGTCTGGTATTCTGTGATTTATAACTGTTATTACTAATTTAAGTGCAAGTTCAAAATCCTAAGTCTTTTAGTTTAGGTAGTGAATAGGCTTGGTGAACCATTATAACTATCTTCTCTCTTTTACTTATTGCTATGTCTATTTCTATTAACTCTAGAATTTCAGTCTTGTCTGGAAGTTTGAGTTTAGTATATCAATATTTTACTTGACTCCTTTGAGTCCTTTATCCTTCTAGGACCCTATAATTTTTCACACACACACACACACACACACACACACACACACACACATATATATATAACACCAACGTGAAGTGGTAAGTAAGCAATGGGGTTCAGCATATTCCTTCATATAAAGTTCAGTTGCATTAGCATTAACGCAAATAAAATTAATGTGTTACTGACCTGGGACATAGTCTCCTCGAAATGCTTTCTTCTTGAGTAGTTCCCAACCATCAACTATGTTTAGAAGCCCAAGTTTGAACGAGAATCCGACATCTACAACGTTCTGTTTACGAGTGGTCACCAAAATTTTGCTTCTTAATTTTGCAGCCAGGAAGGCATCCTTTAAAGAATCCCAATCTTGGAATTTCCAGATGTCATCGAGGACAACAAAGCACCTTTTGTCTTTTTGGACCAGGCAGAGTTGCTCAACCAACTCTGCATCGCTAAAATACATAATGTCTTCCCTCTTATGTGGGATCAACTGCTTAAGGACATCCTCCAGAACAAATCTAATACGGCATTGTTGAGTAATACAAACCCAGGCAAACGACTGAAAAGAATTCTTGATCTCAACATGGTTGTAGACTTTCCGAGCAATTGTCGTCTTCCCTATACCCCCCATGCCCCATACTGTAATAATCCGATCTTGTTTATCATCATCTACAAGAGAAATGAGGCGCTTCAGATCATCCTCCATTCCCACAAAGCAATCGTCCATATCAAACGAATAGGTTTGTCTTTTCCACCTTTGATTTTCATCATCATCATCAGCAGCTGAACAATTTTCTCCTTGGATAATACTTCTAGTGGCGCCACATTCTTGCATGTTTTTATGGACTCTTGCAATCTCTGATTTGATATCAGAAATCTCCAAACCAATCTGGCAGAGTGAGAAGCCATTATTGTATAGGATACAATTAGAAAATCTTTCAAGGAGTTTCCTGATTAGGCTCCCAGCTGCACTTCTGGAAGAAACCTGGAAGGCGTATGTTTCAATAATATCTTGAGCTCTGTAGGCAAGATCTCTTATTTCTGCTGTCCAATTGCCTATGCTCTTGCTTTCTTGTCGTCCTCTGCCGGCGTCCTGCAAGAGACACTGCATTTCTTTTAGCTGCTTTTCTAATCCCTTCACTTGACTGCTCATGCGTCCAGATAAGAATTTTGTTTCTTTTAACAGCAAATTTCGGAGGGTTTCTAGAGCAACATGTACTACAGCTTCCGCCATTATCAGATGTCGATCGGTAGTACTATGAGATACTCGAAACTTCTTGTCAATAGGTACTTAAATTGTTTGATGACTGGTTAAGTGGACTGTAATTCAATAACACAAGGTTAGGAGGCCGGATCCCAACAAAATCATATGCACAAACAAAAAAAAAAAAAGTTTATTTGATGACTGATCAAATAAATTATACGGAATGGGTCAAAAACGATGTGCGTGCCGTGCATACTGGTGTGTGCTTTATCACCAGCCTTGAAAAAAATTTAAAACTTTTATAAGAGCATTTATTAGCTATGGGAGTGAAAGCTACTTTTGTTTGCTAAATTCTACGTCTAAATTCTCCTGGTATTTCTAGAACTACGGGAATAATTATTTTGCATCATATATATGATATCTGGGCAAATTGGATTTTACGCCCATGTGAAAATGGAAAAATGTAAAAAACCCTCATATGAAAAAAAAAGAAAGGCAATGACCCCCTTTATACTTTTAAAAAAATAACACACTGCCTCCTCCTCCTTAGTTGATGCAATTTAACTCTAATTTTTATATATAAAAACTATATTACCCTTACTCATTTAATCTATTTTTAATTTATTTATCATTTTCATATATTTTTATATAGCTTATATCATTCTCTTTCACACTAATTTTTTTTACTATTAAATTTAAAAGAATTATTTTTAATTTATTTATTTTCATTCTCTAATTTATTTATTTATTTATTTTTGTATATATTTAAATATAAATATATAAAAATTATTTAATAATATTTATGGATATATTTATATTTTTGTATATAAATATACAAAATTTATATGTAATATATTATATATTTATGTTTAATATATAAATATATGTAAATTATTTAATAATATTTATGTATATATTTATATTTTTGTATACAGATATACAAAATTTATATGTTATATATTATATATAAATGTAAACATAAATATATTGATATATTTATAAATATATATACATAAATATTCATATATTATATTTCATTTCTCTAATTTAGTTATTTTTTATTTTTGTATATATTTAAATATAAATATGTAAATACATAAATATATACAAATTATTTAATAATATTTATGTATATATTTATATTTTTGTATACAGATATACAAAATTTATATTGTATATATTATATATAAATGTAAACATAAATATATTGATATATTTATAAATATATATACATAAATATTCATATATTATATTTCATTTCTCTAATTTAGTTATTTTTTATTTTTGTATATATTTAAATATAAATATGTAAATATATAAATATATAAAAATTATTTAATAATATTTATGTATATATTTATATTTTTGTAAACAAATATACAAAATTTATACGTTATATATTATATATAAATGTAAACATAAATATATTCATATATTTATAAATATATTTATTCTAATTTATTCTATTTTTTCATTTATATATATATATATTATATACAAATATATAATATACTATAAGTATAAATATAAAGTATATAATATAATACATTATAACTACATAATATATTTATATATCTATATATTAATAAATAAATATAAATATATAACTTTATTATATTTACCTGCCCCACCCCCACCCCACCTTACCTTAGCACCCCCACCCCCCACCAGTCACCCAACCCCCTGCCCCATGACCTTTAATGGTAGCCACAAAAACTGCCATACCTGGCTAGATCTAACCATCGGCCGCCGTCAAGGGGTGGGGAAGGGTTGAGGTGGGTGGGTTATATATATGTATATATATAAATATACATACATATATTTGATTATATATAAATATAGTTATATATAAATATGTCTATAATAACTATATATTTAATAAATATATACATATATATTGTATATAAATATATTTATATATTTTTTATAAGGAGAAATAATCTGAGTTGTCAATTTTATTCAATACATCAAACGGTTGATGTTTAGGGGCAAAATTGACATTTTCGCAGTAAAAAAATCCTAGACTAATTGCATTTGCAGTGTGTGAACTACACCGTAGGATGGAGGGGGGTAATTTACTATTTTTTCAAAAGTATAAGGGGGTCACTGTCTATTTATTTTTCTTAGGGGTTTTTTTTGCAATTTATGAATAATATAGGAAGGTAGAATGCAATTCACCCTATGATAACCAAATGAATATATAATAAAAATAGAAACTAATTTGAGGCTAGGCAAATAAGAATATATATAATATATACATACACACACCACATATATGAGAATTTCTTTTCTTTATGAGCTAAAAGAATTAATATGGTCTCTCAGATATATTTAAGAATACCAATTTAGTGTTTCCACTATTTATATATTTACTTATAGTTACTTTTCACTTTAAGATAAGGCTTATTAATCCTGAGGCATTGGGCTTGTAAGTTTCTACGGATCATCCACTAAAAATTATCTCATGCATGCAAAGTCAAGGTCAAGGTCAGGTTTAGAAAATTTTGCATCTTATAGTCTTCCATTCAAATGTAAGACTGTTTGACTGAACGTGTATAAAAAGGAAGAAAGATGATTTTCAAAATAGGTTCAAGCATTTCTTAAGATGGATGAACTGAACTTTCAAAATTATTTGCTTTGATAAAATTGAAATAAAGATGCAAAATGAAGTTAATAGGTCTCTAATTTTAAGATTACATGTCAAGCTACTAATATGGTGATGCAAAATAGGATTAATCATAATAAATATCGAGCCTCATAATCAATCATAGGCTCCAAGTATACTAACCAAGAGGCCGGACTGCTTGGATTATGTATATATGACGCACTATCCTTCAAAGCAAATGAGGCAGTTTAAATTAGAATTTAGTTTAGGATAACTTATGGAATAACTTAGACATTCTAAAATAGCCATGGTAGCTTATGAAACTATAATTAATGTTGAGATCATAAAGAAATACTACATGAGGTTGATATTCAAAAAAATCATAGAGGACAACTTAAACTATCTGAAAAAATTGAGGTAGTTTGCCAAACTAAATTCCATTTTATTCCCAATGGTTATCTAACAAATTATTTTAAACTTAAATGATTAAAAATCTAACTAAAAATTTCAATCATATCACATCTCAAAGATTTTCAAAAGTTAGAAACATAAAGAATAAAAATTTCATCATCTCATCTTCACAATGCTATTCTAACAACTCCAAAAAAGACAAATGTAATGACTCCTAAATATTAATGTTAGTGCTGTGGATAATTATTCTACGATCATAAGTTGAAAATTCACTTGAGGCCGACCTCAAGTGGATTTTCAATTTATGATCGTAAAATAATTTTCCATAGTACTAGCATTTCTAGTAGGGAGTCACTACATAATTATCGAACCAAATAGCCGAATATATTCTCTAATAAAAATTTCTATTCAAAAATTATAATTATTAATAAAATATATATTAAATTATAATATATATTATAATAATTGCTATAATGATTTAAATTATAATATATTATAATTATTGATAAAATATTAAATTATTATAGATTATAATTATTTAATCATAAATAATAAATATTTAAAATTAGAAAAAAAGTAAATTATTAATATATTAATTATTTAATTAATATATAAAAAATATTTAAAAATAAGAAAAAGCTCAAAAGCCTTTCGAACAACTAAAGTAAAGATCGAGCTCAACTTATGTTATAGCTCGAGCTCGAAAAGCTCGAGCTTGAGTTGAGCTATAATCGAGCCAGCTCGACTCATCTTACACCCCTAATCACTAGTTATAGGAAAGAGTCCTTTAGAGTGTTTTGAGGAGTTGTGTGATAATCTAACTCACTTTGTGCTTAAACGTTTGCTAATTCCTTGCTCTACTTTTTGTGTCTTGAAGGACATACTGGTGAAGAGGGGCGGGAGTCATACCTGGTTTAGAGGAACCCCATGAAGAGAACAAATCGGGCACTTGGTTGCTCTAAGGACCTCTGGTGAAAAAACCAGTAAGGCGGTGCAGTTGGAATCTTCCGCAGTATTCTGGGTTCTAGTTTGGAAGGAGAAACTAGAGCTTGCCTTATGGAGTGACATCAACTTGTCCGTCAATGCATAAAGGTTGTGCAACTAAGACTAGCAAAAGTTCTCCTGAACTCATTCACAATGTAGTTGGTTTCTCTGCATTTTGGAATCTGCCTTATCCCATTTGGGATTCAGTTTAGCTCTTTGTGAAAATCTAGTTTTTCACCTTATTAGGGTATTTCCTATCATTATCTTTTATTATGTCAAATTACTGTACATATTTGTAAAACAATTTCATATGTTAATTGATTTGACAAATTCGAAATCCTAGGTGAAAGCTTAGGGTAGTGGAGTGGGCATTTGTGGAACCACTAAAATTCTAGTGTCTCTTCATTATTATTTTACTGCTTTATTATTCACTGGTCTGATTGGAAGCCTAACTGGTATTTAAAAATTTCAGTCAGTGACTAAAATTATTTTTTGTAAAAGACTTTAACTATTTGATGAGGGTTCGTTTTGTTGTGTACTGGTCCAACAAGGAGACTGGATGGAACTCGACCTCTCTGGTCGATATACTTGTTTAGATGGGCTGAATCCTGCAATCACCAGCAAACGTCAAGCTAGCCGAGGAGCCCTCGGCTTAGGCCTTCCAACGCTTAAGTCAACACGAGTCGACGAGATAATCAGAGCAACAAAGTATGTGCTTTTTGTATGTATAAGAACATACCTTTAGAAGGTTGGAATTGGGGTATTTATAGCCTTCTCCACCTGGGGATTTGTCTGTGATGCCCCTGATGAGTAGGAAGGGTCTTTATCCTTGCGTGAAGGGAAATTGGTCAATTCCTCTCCCTCTACCACTCTAGGTGGCAATCTTTCCAGGCTTTAAGGCAGATGAGTACACTGTTGGAGCGCTTGTTGCATCAGACGGTAAGGGGGCGGCATACGCCATTAATGCACAGGCATGTCGCCCATTAGTGCATTTAGTGTAGAGGCAGAGTATTGTACTGTATCGACCTCTTTGGTCAACATGGTCGACCAGACATTGTTTTGGGAAACATGTTAGAGGCACGGGTCGAGAAAGAGGTCAACCGATGTCGATTGCGCCTATGGGCCACTGATGCAAAGATTGGGCTTGGCGCTGCATCCCTGGGTTAACTCGATTTGGGCCCAGCTACTTGGGCCACCCCATATCATGAGTCCCTCCACTTTCCAAGGCTAAAATGAAGATTCGACAAGAAGCATTGGGAAGTAGTTTGATGGGTCGTTTTAAGAATCGACCAGGGTTTTTCGAAAGTCGACCAGGGTTTGGCGCATTTATTGAGCGGTTACATCATGGCACGCGTGGGGCGGCGTGGTAGTTACTTGCATTATTACAGGCGCTTGGATTTCCGCATTTGTACCCCTACAAATACCTACGGTAAAACCAGCCATTTTTACTTTTACTACATTACTTTTTGGTTGACCGCTTATCTAAACATTCTCGCATTGAAGATTTTTTGCTTTTAGCTCTTCCATTCAGTAAGTGCTCCTTCATTTCTACTTCCTGCCCTTTAGATTTTTGACATCATGTTGTCGGGGAGGGGATAGTGAGGCCACCCAATCTGATAGGCCTAGATATGTTTCTGGGGAGTCCAGTGGGTCATCGAGTGACGATTCCAGTTCCAACAGCTCAAGCTCCAGCAGTTCGAGTAGCAACCGCGGGGGGATGAAGCTGGGCCAAGCCAGATTCCTCCTTCGTGGGGTCGACTATTTACACCCATTCATTATAGTGAGATTGTGTCCATTATAAACCCTGTCGACCTGAGACGTCTTAGGCAGTTATATCATATTCCAACTAAATACGAACTTCTAACTCCCGGGGAGACTGGTCGAATGCATTGTCCTCCTACAAGTTGCATAACTGTTTTTGAGGATGCTTTTAAATGTGGCCTTAGATTCCCCTGAGTGGTACCATGATCAGCCTGCTTAGGGGCCTTCAAGTGTGTATAACTCAGTTGTTGCCCAACTATTTTTTCACTATCTGTAGTATTGTTTTGATGTATCTATTCAATCAGCTCGCCAACTTTGAAAACTTTTCAAACCTTTTCCACCTGCCCATATCTCGCAAGTCGGGTAGTGCCGATAAGTTGGGCTTCTATTATCTAACTTCTCGACCACGCCGTAAGTTCTTCGTAGCCCTTGTTTCCTTATATGGACAAGAGTGGAAAAAATGATACCTATTTGTTCGAGTGGCTGCGAGTTTCAGTATTCCACGAAATTGGTGGATGGGGCATGTCGAAATGCTAGACAACCTTACCTAGACCTGGCCCAACACCTTCGTTTGGGACTTGGTTGAATTCGGCCAGATGGAGGCCTCAATTTTTATCGAAGAGACACATTTGGTGCTGGTTGGGTTATCGCCAGCTCCATTAAATTTGCCTGCGAATGATCGACAAGGTACATGGTGCTTCTCTAATTTGTTGCTTTTTCATTGCTGCTGTCGTTTTTTACTCCTGTTGTTTTGCTGTTTGATAGATCGCACGAAAATCATGAATAGGTTGAGAGCAGAGGCTTTGGTAAGGGCAGAGAGAAACCAACAATGCCAACAAGGTACAATAGCTTGGCGAGCAGCCGCTGCGGTTGAGGTGCCCTGCCAGGAGGTTGTGGCGCCTGCCCCTTTCCCAACCCCATCACCAGGTCGAGCGATCATGCCAATAGGTGGTAGCCCCGCAGCAGGTCGGGGTAGAGGGCGATGTTGGAGCAGACAAGACCTGCTCCGAAAAAGGTTGCTATCAGCAAAGGTAAAGGGAAAGCAGCAGGGTCGAGCTTGCTGACGGGAGACGAGCTCTTCAGAGCTCGCGGGGATGACATGCTGTTCAACTTGCTTAAGTTGCCTTCTCCTCCGTTCAGGACTAAACCAGGCATGTCTGTGTATAACTCGCTCTCTATGGAGACTGTAGGGTCGAATGGAGCTGCCCCTCTGAAGGTGTTGCTAGCAGGTCAGTTCGTGGCTGACCAAAGGAAGATTATAGGGCTGAGCCAGGATGTGGCTCTTCGGGTGTTGGCTTATCATGCGAACATGGTAAAGCTTCTTTGCTTATTATTATATCATTTCACGCTGATCGAGTATCTAATAGTATTATCTTTCAGGTCAACTAACTGGGGTATAGCTTTTATCAGAGTTTGGAGCTAGCCTTGGTAGATTGGGAGCAGCTGGAGGCTGGTGGGGACATAGAGACTCTGAAGGCTCAGCTTGAGTCTTCGCAGATGAGAATCGATTAGCTGGAGAGACAGGTCGGGCAACTGACGAAGGATCTCGAGCAGAAGGATGAGCAAGTGATCGTAGCTATCCAGGAAAGGACAAAGATGGACGGGCTAGTGAAGAAACTACAGTTGGATGGGCAAGTCGCTTGGAACTCTAGTCGATTTGCAAGTCGAAATGTAGCTCTGGACGAGGCGTGGGCTGAGTTAGATCACCTACTGCCACTGGTGCGCCGGGAGGCGGTGCAACAGTTTATGTTGAGCTCGGCATTCCAAGATGCGAGCGTCATGTTTGCCCTCAATGATGCTCAGAGCTCCTTCGAGAAGGCCATTACACAGCTACAACTTTTGGGCTACTGTTTTTGACCAAAAGATAGGAGCCACATTAGTCATTTGCTCGACCAGCAACTACAACCTTTTCAGAGGCCGGGGGTGGGGTTGAGGGATCCGGCGTTGAGGCCACCGTGGTGGAAGAGGCTCTCCCTAGACTCGCTGACAAACGAGCAGAGGAGGCAAGCGGATGTTGCACAGAAATTGAAGGCTGTCGCCCAAGAGTTCGAGTTCGTTGGTGACTTCGCTTTCAAAGTCAAGAAGGGAGAGGCCAACGTAGCATCATATTTTTCTACTCCCAACAGGCGATTCCTACTTCATGCTGCTGGTCCATCTCAATCGGCAACCGCCTATTTCTGTAATTATGCCCGAGCCCTCGGCGGTTGATGAGGAAGGTGCTCGGGAGGTTGGTGAGGAGGTTGCTTGGGAGGCTGGTGAGGAGGTTGCTTGGGAGGCTGGTGAGGAGGTTGCCAGTTCCAGCTGAAGTTTTTGTTCATTTTTGCTTTTCAATATGTAGTGACCATGCCTCGATGAGGCGTTTGAACTTTGGATTATTCATGCTACTGTATAAACGTATGCTTTTATGCTTTAATGTGCAATGACTGTGCTTTTTCAGTTTTACTTTAGATTATTCATGCTAATAACCGTGCTCTTTAATATGTAATGACCATAGTCTTTATTGTTTTGCGTGCATAAATTTATGGTCGAATGTTCACAGTGTTGTAGTTTGTGAGATTCAATCATGGTCCTCATCGAGTAAATTGTGATTGATATGCAAGCTAAATAATTAGCATTCAAACTTTAAATAACTTAACTACTGTGGAGTTGATTTCGTATCATGAGCGATAAAGTTCAGGCAATTTTATCGACTGCGGAGTCGAATGTCTGGTCTTGGCTGATAGGCCTCGACTTGGTGGCATGGAGCCAACTGTGTCGACTACAGGCCGATTTCGTGGTCTTAGCTAATAAACCTCGATTTGGCGGCATGAAGCCAACTTTTTCGACTAGCATGAAGCCAGCTTTGTTGACTATGGGGTCAACTTTGTGGTCTTGGCTAATAAGCCTCGACTTGGCGGCATGAAGCTAGCTTTGTCGACTATGGAGTCGACTTAAGAGAGGAGATTCTGTAGGTTTCATGTTTTCGGAATGTGCTATAATTTTGTTGCAATGGAGAGATACAAAGGGTGCCAATGGCCTTTTACACATAATTTTTTTTCAGGTTTACTGCGTTCCAAGGTCGTGGTAGTTCGCGGCCTGTCGCGTTTGCTAGTCGGTAGGCATTGTTTTTGGACACTTTAATCACTGAGTAAGGTCCCTCTCATTTTGGGTCAAGTTTTCCCATATTTTTTGACACTTCCACTTTCTTAAGAACGAGGTCGCCAACTTTGAAGCTTCGGGGCCTTACTATCCTGTTATAGCGTTTCGCCATTTTCGACCGGTATCATTGCATCGTGTTGTAGGCTGCGTGGCACTGCTCATCGATAGTGATTAGGTCCAGAGTTTTTTCTGATACGTTTCTGATTGGATTATAATGGATTACCCGAGCTGTGTGTTGGATCAGCTCGGACGAAATTACTACTTTGGATTCGTAGACTAAGCTGTACGGGCTGCCACCTGTGGCTGTTCGAGGTATGGTCCTGTAAGCTCAAACCACCCTTGGGAGGTCGTCTGCCCAACTAGCCTCTATCCCTGTTATTCGAGTCTTGAGGTGGTCGAGAACTGTTCTTTTTATGACCTCGGTCTGGCCATTAGACTGGGGATTTCCCATCGAAGTGAAGTGTTGGGTAATTCCCAAGGCTTCGCACCACTTCCTCATGCTTTTGCTTTGAAACTGAGTGCCATTATTTGAGATTAGGACTTTAGGTCACCCGAATCGACAGATTATATGTTTTCAAATGAAACTCTTGATAGCCGTGTTGGTGATCTTCGGAATTGCTTCGGCTTCTACCCATTTGGTGAAGTATTCGATTGCCACTGTGATAAACTTATGCTGGCCTAACGTCTTCGGGAGAGATCCAACTATGTCAATCCCCCATTGGTCGAATGGCCATGTGATCTGGACATTGACCATTGATGCAGCTGGTTGGTGCTGAATGTTCGAATGGATTTGGCACGACGGGCACTTTCTAGCGAAGTCGACTGAGTCTTGCAATAAGGTAGACCAAAAATAATTGTAACGGACAACTTTGTGCGAATGGATTTGGACGTTGACCATCGATGCAGCTGGTTGGTGCTGAATGTTAGAATGGATTTGGCACGACGGGCACTTTCTAGCGAAGTCGACTGAGTTTTGCAATAAGGTAGGCCAAAAATAATCGTAACGAACAACCTTGTGCGCTAAAGATCGACTGCCAGAATGGTTGCCATAGATGTCGGCGTATATCTCCTGCAGTACTTTGTTCGCCTCTTCGGGTGCTAGGCATTTCATCGGGGGTCCTGATATTGACCTCCTATAGAGTTGTCTATGTTCATCTAGTGCAAACTTGGCCACCAGTCCTCTAAGCCTTCATGCTTCCTTGTCATCGGTGGGCAGGGTCCCTTGACTCAAGTAAAGCTTGATTGGCTCTTGCCAAGAGAAGGCTGTCTCTTCGACGTACCCAATGAGGCTATGATTGGTGGCAGTGACATAGGGTTTGTCAGCCACCAAAAATGTTATGGTTCTCTCTTTGGTACCCTTCGCCGAGCTGGCTAGCTTTGAGAGTGCGTCTGCTCGTTCATTCTCTGTTTCGGGGACTTGGCTCAGGGTGAAACTCCTGAATGATTGTCATAATTGTCTTACTTCTGACAGATATTGAGTCATTTTGAGCTCCTTCACCTGGAAATTGCACTCCACCTGCTTCGGGACCTGCTAAGAATCAGTGAACTCTACAAGCTGCTCGACGCTGCGAGTTGTGGCCATATGTATTCCTACAATGAGAGCCTCATATTCTGCATTATTGTTGGTGACCGGGAAGTCGAGTTTTATTACAAAATCATACTCCTCAGAAAGTGGGGAATGGAGGGATACACCTATTCCGTCTCTTGATGTGGTTGCTGATCCATCAACATGCAAAGTCTATATCGAGGTGTTCTCAACATTTTGTATCGGTAAGTCGAGTCTTTCGAAGATGAAGTCAACCAGGACTTGTGCTTTTATGGCCGTCCGCAGTTGGAATGTGATGTTGAACTCCCTGAGCTCGATGGCCCATTTGGTGAGTCGACTTGAAGTATCAGGCTTCGACAACACCTGCTTTAACGGTTGATTTGTTAACACCACGATTGCATGGGACTGGAAGTAAGGCCGTAGCTTCTGGGCCGCTGTAACGAGGGCTAGAGTAAACTTCTCGATCTCCAAATAATTATGTTCGGGCCCATGTAAAGCCTTGCTGCAATAATATACAGGACGTTGGGTCCCTTCTCTTGTCGATGTCAACACTGAACTGATCGAGGCAGAGGATATAGCTATATAAAGCTGGAGCACTTCTCCCAACTCGGGTTTAGTGAGCATAGGTGGTGAAGACAAGTACTGTTTGAGCTCTATCAAAGCTTGATTGCGATGCTGAGTCCACTGAAACCCAGATTTTTTGGCATTTCTGAGGATTTTGAAGAAAGGTAGGCTCTTGTCGGCTAGCCGAGCTATGAATCTATCGAGGGCTATGACCTTGCTGACCAGACACTGGACTTCACGAATTGTGCGAGATGGGGCGATGTCCAAAATTACTTGGATCTTCTGTGGATTTGCCTCGATCCTTCTCTGACTGACCATATATATGAGGAACTTGCCCCCGTGTACACCAAATGTGCACTTGTTAGGGTTGAGTTTCATGTCGAAGGCTCTTAATTTGGCAAAGGTGTGGCTGAGGTCGACTAGATGGTCCTCGGCCTTCTCGGTTTTGATAATTATGTTGTCGACATAGACCTCCATTGACCTCCCAATCTCATTTTTGAACATGAAGTTGACCAATCTTTGGTATGTTGCACCTACGTTTTTGAGTACAAAGGGCATGACTAAAAAGCAATATACTTTATTGGGGACGACGAAAGAGGTCTTGTCCATATCCTCAGGTGCCACAAATATTTGACAATAGCCTTGGAAGACATCCATCATGCTAAGCAATTCACATCCAGCAGTAGAATCTACTAATAAATCTATACGAGGCAAGGGGTAAGGATCCTTCGGGCAAGCTTTATTTAAATCAGTGAAATCATTACACATTCTCCATTTTCCCTCATTCTTAGGGACAAGGACAACATTACAAAGCCAAGAAGGGTACTGAATTTCTACAATATATCCTTGGAAGACATCCATCATGCTAAGCAATTCAAATCCAGCAGTAGAATCTACTAATAAATCTATACGAGGCAAGGGGTAAGGATCCTTCGGGCAAACTTTATTTAAATCAGTGAAATTATTACACATTTTCCATTTTCCCTCATTCTTAGGGACAAGGACAACATTACAAAGCCAAGAAGGGTACTGAATTTCTACAATATATCCTGCATCTAAGAGCTTACTGACCTCCTCCTTGATGATTTGGGACCTCTCAGCATTGAAGGTTCTTGTCTTTTATCTCACTGGCTTATGGGTTGGGTCCATGTTGAGTCAATGGACAATGATACTAGGGTCGATTCCTTGAAGATCTACAGCTTTCCAAGCAAACACATCTATGTTGCGTCGAAGGAAATTGTCCATGAGGCATTCCAAATGGTCGCCCATATCACTCCCGACTCGAGTGGTTTTGTTAGGGTTTCATGCTTCAAGCTCTATTATTTTGAACTCCCCGACGGGCTCGACCCGAGTGTCTTCTAGCTTCCTCTTCTTAGAAGAAGGTCCCTCATCGGGTTTTACTACAGGGGTGTCCCCTGAGGGCTTCAATTGAGGTCGTTTGCTCTGCTTATTGGAATCGATGGAAATGGTGTAACAGCGCCATGCGTCCTTGAGATTGCATAAGAGTTCTCCTACTCCTGCTGGGGTCGGGAACTTTATCTTCATGTGGTAAGTGGAGACGATGGCCCTGAAGTCATTGAGGGCTGGTCGGCCCACGATGACATTGTATGCAAATGGAACATCGACCACCAAATAGTTGATCATCAATGTTCAGCTCTAGGGGCCTTCTCCAAATGTTATGGAAATATTGATAGATCCTTCTGGGATGATCTCGAACCCACCAAATCCGACCAGCGGTGTTCTGACTGGATTAAACTTTAGTTTCCCTAATTTCATTCTGTTCAAGGTAGATAAGAACATGATGTTCACGG
The DNA here is from genome assembly GCA_018894105.1 of Jacaranda mimosifolia. Classification (NCBI taxonomy): domain Eukaryota; kingdom Viridiplantae; phylum Streptophyta; class Magnoliopsida; order Lamiales; family Bignoniaceae; genus Jacaranda; species Jacaranda mimosifolia. Next base: position 13,817,942 of record CM032132.1, on the reverse strand, counting down.
AGCTGCCATTGTCGACTAATATCTTTCTAACCTCGAAGTTGGCAATTTCAAGGGTTACCACCATGGGGCAATCTATTTTTCTGCCGACTCCTTTGTTCTCCATATAGTCGAGGTCTGAGTCGCTGAAGGAGATTAGCTCGGCACTGGTTGAGAGTTGGTTTGGTCGACTCGAGCTGTCTTTGCGTTTGTTTCCTTGCATTCCTGGAATCCCCTCCAGTGGGACCTCCTACGATCTTGTCGATAACTCCTTGGATGGGCGGGTTGGGTTCTTGGGTAGGTCTTTTCCCTTTTTCTTCTCTCCTCGAGCTGGCCGACCTTTCTCTATGGGGAGTCCGATTGGTCCTGCCTTTTTGCGCTTGACCTGCTCCTCAACAATTTTTTTCAAATGGCTTTTCCTAATCAGTCTTTCAATCTCATCCTTCAAGTTGAAGCAATCTTTTGTGTCTTGTCCTTTCTGCCTATGAAAATGATAGTATTTCTTTAATTTTTCATGGCTTTGGTCTCTATGATCTTTCGGGGTTTCTTGAGTAGATTCTCATGCTGTTTGGTGAACAACACCTTCTTCCTCGAGAGGTTGAGTAGAGTGTAGTTGTGGAAGCATTTTATTGGGGAACGACGCCCCTCTCTGACCTGGCGATCATCTTTTTCTTTATTTTTTTTTTCTGTCGATTTCCAGGCTACTATATTTTAGTTTGTTCATCTCTTCATGGGTCATATACCTCTCAGCGAGGTCGAGAAGCTCTTCCATCGATCTGGCTTGTTTGCGCACCAGTGCATTTGCACATTCTTTGTGTTTTAGGCCCAGAAAAAGCACATCAATCAAGAATTCAATCCTCGGGTTGTCAATCTTTAACACCTCTATGTTGAATCTGGTGAAAAAATCATGGATGGACTCTCATTCGTTCTGCTTTACTGTATGCAAATGCGTATGGGGGAGTTTGGCTTTTCTCCTACTTGCGAATTTATGCAAGAACTTGTCACACAGCTGGTCATATGAAAATAAAGACACCGGCTCTAGCTTCACAAACCAATCGAGAGCTATTCCTTGGAACGTAGTTACCAGCATCTTCGCATGGATGTACTCATTGTGTCCAAGTAGCCGCATCATGTCTTCAAATTGCAGCAAATGTTCATTCGGATCCGTTGAGCCGTCATATCTCGGTAGTCCAGTTGGGATCTAAGCATCGACAGCAATACGCTCATCAATGATCTCCTGGATGAACGACGAGTCTCGCTCCCTACGGAATCTCTGTTACCCATCCGAATGGAGAGTCCTCTCTACGTTCCTCATCAAGTCCTCGTCCAGGTGCATGTTCAGCTGCTATACTTGGTGGGATACCTCCTCCCATTCTTGCTGATCCGCTTGAGGCGCATTTCTGCCGGATCGAAATCTCGAGCGCTCGACGGCCTTGAAGGGGTCGAACGCCGTGGTCAATAGAATCTGCTACCTCTTCCCGTTGGGGGGAGGGGGACGGGTCATTTCCCTATGAAAATGGCTTGGGCTCAATTTTCTTCTCGATGGGGCCCTTGGGGATTCTGGCCGCTGAGAATTCTCCTCAGGCTGCCTTCTCTCCGGGGCTGCAGGCTGGGGCGTTGCACTGGCCACCGGCTCCGGTTGTATAGCGTGTCGATTCAATGCGGCTGAGAGCTGGGCAGAAATTTGTGCCGAAATTTGTTCGCTAATGAGTTGCATCAAGTGGGGTATCGTCAACGTGACCAGAGGCTCAGGTTGGGCGCTGGATCCTTGAGCATTTGGTTTTGGATGATGTCGTAGGGGAGGGGAGCTGGACCTCCTATTTTCTTCTCTCCCTGAGGGAGCTCGCCTGGTGTTTACCATCTTTCGGTAGAGGATTCAGAGTTTTCCAACAGACGGCGCCAAATGATGAGGGTTCATTCGTTGTGTACTTGTCCAACAAAGAGACTGGATGGAACTCGATCTCTCTGGTTGATATACTTGTTTAGATGGGCTGAATCCTGCAATCACTAGCAAAAGTCAGGCTAGCCAAGGAGCCCTCGGCTTAGGCCCTCCGACGCTCAAGTCAATATGGGTCGACAAGATAATCAGAGCAACAGAGTATGAACTTTTTGTATGTATGAGAGCATACCTTTAGAAGGTTGGAATGGGGGTATTTATAGCCTTCTCCACCTGGGAATTTATTTGTGATGCCCCTGATGAGTAGGGAGGGCCTTTGTCCTTGCATGAGGGGCAATTCGTCAACTCCTCTCCCTCTGCCACTCCAGGTGGCCATATTTCCAGGCTTTAAGGCAGAGGAGTACATTGTTGGAGCGCCTGCTGCATTAGACAGTAAAGGGGCGGCATGCGCCATTAATGCGGAGGCATGGCTCCCGTCAGTGCATTTAATGCGGAGATAGAGTATTATACTGTATTGACCTCTCTGGTCGACATGGTCGACCAGACACTGTTTTAGGAAACATGTTAGAGGCACGGGTCGACCGAGGTCGATTGCGCCTATGGGCCACTGATGCAAAGATTGGGCTTGGCACTGCATCCCTGGGCCAACTGGGTTCGGACCCAGCTACTTGGGCCACCCCATATCACTATTTTATAAGGTCAAAAAGATTTTGAGTGATAAACTCTAGCTGCATTGAAATACATTAGCACTAATTCATCCCTCTGTTAGTTTATAATTAGGCCTATCAATGGGTAAGGTTTTACCCTACCTAAGCCCATGACAATAGTATAATACCCATACCCAAATCAATAAATAGACATGAGACCCAAACCTTACCCAAACCCATTAAGAAAAATGGAATGAGTAAGGGTAGAGTCTATACCTATATATAAAACACCCAAATATCCAATACCCAAAAAATGCCCAATATCAAATACCCATGTTCCAACTCCCTCATTCCCAACTTTAATCTTTTTTACTTATAAAACTTTATTTAGTTACGATTTTCATCAAACCTAAACCCAAAATATATTAAAAATAATTGAACTGGGGTAATTATGTTTATATGCAAAACTTACTTACATATCCTATACCTCAAAATTACTTATCATCCAAATACTCAAATTTAACTAGTTAACCCAAATTACTTATATCAAAATTAAATTTATACTAATAATCATGGCATACTTGAAGTGTATACTTAAATTTTGAATTTATTTATTTATAGTAGCTTTGGACAGTGGAGAAAGAAAGAATATTTAAAGAATATTTACATAACTACGGAATCAACTTATTCAAGATTGATTTGAAGACATCCTTGCCTTTTCTTTTCTTTTCTTTTTTTTAAATAATAGCATAAATTTTTTCTACTATTTACATATATTTGATTGAATATATTACATGAAATAATAATATTTCAAAAAAGAAAAGAAAAGAAAAGAATAAAGTTAAAGAAAGAAAGTATAATATCTTAAAGGAAAAATAGAGAGAAAAAAAAAACGTAATATCGGGAAGAGAGAGAAAAGTGATACATACTCTTGTGGTTCTTATTTGTTTAATATACCAATAATTAAATATATAAATTAACTAAATTAAATTAAATGACTAAAATTAAATGTATACATTTTTTAATTTAAAAAAATTTGAGTTAACTTTTTAAAAATATGGCGAAAAAAAATTAGCCACTATTAATAAATTACCCTAACATTCAAATATTAGGTAGTTTAATTAGCATTTTGAATGACAATAAGAAAATTTAGAAAAGATGAAAAAATTAATCAGGTCAAAACACAATCCAAAACTTGGGTTTAATTAACTAAACCCAACCATAGAACCAATGCGTCTTGGGTTTGATAGAATAGGGTCTAGTTTAAAGTATATTATTTGGGTATTTTAGGGTATGAGTCTAATTGGATTTATGTGTTGAGTAAGATAGGGTAAATATAGGGTCTAATTATTTGGGTATATTAAGGTATTGGTACCCTACCCACCGACAGAGTAATAATCACTCTAATAATAGAATACCACTAAATATTTTATTATAATGATATTTATTTGAACTATCACTGTATTATTTTTGTGTGTCATTACACTATAAAATGCTACTTATTTAGTGCCACTAAATACTTGACAATATTTTTTTAATGACATCATAACTATATATTAATTTTATTTTCTAAGAAAAATTAGTGGCACTAGTTAAATATTTTTAAAATACATTTATCTCGGTATTTAAAACCAAATATCACTATTTTGTTTGTTATTTAATAATCAAATGCCATTAAATATTAAATTATAGTAACATTCTTTTACAACTATCACTATTCTTTTTTTTTTTTTTTGTGTTATTATAACGCAAAATGCTGCTAAATTAGCGTCTCTAAATATAAATTTTCTTATATTGATTTTAAAATAGAGAAGGCCAAGCGTATAGGCTAGGCAGGAAGCTATATTTTTAACATCTCAAAGAATTTATAATACATTTTTTGTCCATCTTTAGTTGTTTACCAATAATTCAGTTTCTCAATTCGTTAGGTTCTGTACTCATCAAAATTAGTTCCAGATATTTCAGTTTTCCATAAATCAGTCATTGCTACCTACCCTATGTTAGTCGTTGATAGAGTTGCACATGTAGAACAGTAGCAGGAACTTAGAATGTAAAATCTTCACTTAGACACTAAAACCGTTAAAAGTTCAAACATAAAGAACTAAAAGCATAATATTTCGATACTGTCATAAACAACTCGATCTTTTAGTCCATGAACGAGTTTAAACAGTTAGTATCATTTTAGATTAACGTGAGAGAGTAATTAAATATTTTGAGATCCTTCACCCAAAAAAGTTTTATGTTACGAAAAAATAGTTAAGCCGATGAGGGCTAAATCATCATGAGTACTCTAAAATTGAATTAATGGAGGAAATGAAGTTCGAAGAACAACTACAAATAGAAGCTATATATATATATATATAGTTATTTTACGTAAGGGTTTAATTTTACACACCCGCACAAACACATGATCAGGTCCGTACATGTTTCTACTGTTCTACACAAGTGAAAAGTGAAGGCAATGCTTGTTCGTCCTCTATTATTAATTCGTAGCTTTCACTCATAATTATTGACCATGCTAGTGCTAGTGATCTTTTAGTCTCGAGCTAAGCTAGGTATTTCACATATAGATGGTTGGTGCCTTATAACATTAATTATATATATATATATATATCTATGCATGCTTAATTAGCCATTAATTAATGATGATAACAGAAGGTACGTGGCGGACTTTGTGGAAATCCTGGCCTTGTCCTCCGTCATGATCTGGCGATGCCAAAACCCGTTTTGCCAATGTAGGCATTCCTGAAATCTTGAGTTTTTGGAGGGTGAGAATGAATGCGAGTCCATCTGGAATCATCTCCAAACGCGGACAATAATTGATTTCAATTTCAGTAAGAAGAGGCATGGCTCCTTGCTCCACTCTCCACTCTCCACTCTCCACTCCCCACTCCCCACTCCCTCAGGTTTGGTAATTTTGTTAGCACAAGTGTCTTGAGTCGCAGAAACCCCTTTGCATCACATTTCATCTCTTCCCCCAAATAGGAACTTCGGAATGTCTTTGATTTAAAAAACAGTTGTTCTAAGAAAGGAAGCTTTCCCAGCATCTCCATTGGATCTTGCTCAATCTCACATTCATTTAAGCGTAGGCAGACGAGCCTTGAGTTCATAAGCTAGCATTTGCGGTTCACACTCCTGAAGCAGCTTCCCCATGTAGACCTGTATACTCAAATCATGAAGATTGGGACACGTGAACACTTTCTCCCGAATCTCTAAACCTTCCTTAGAGGTGAGTTGGCAATCAGGTCTTATTACAAGTCTAGAAAAACGCAAGTTTTTCCAGACTGTGTTAATAGCATGTATGACTGCTGACAAGCTTTCATTGTCATGTGCTATTGCTTCAAGACGTCGGAGATTCTTCATTCTGGAGATAGATTCCAAATCATTCACCCTACTGTTGAATCCGTATAGCGTCTCCAACTCATCTAAGCCCTGCAAACTCAATTCGTACGTACTTCCCTATTTTTGTCTTACTACTATAGTAAGGAAGCTCCAAATGCATTAATCGACGCATCTTCTCCAATACATTTGGCAATCGGACATCCCAAGAACCAATGCACAATAGAACAAGCCCAAATATTTCAGGTAAATCAGATTGGCAATCCCTGTGGGTAACTTCCTTCCTTCGAATTTAAAATGACGGATGAGCAAAGTTCTAAGCAATTTGAATTTCTGAAAATCAAGTATCTTGTGGGGAAATTCAATTTTCTTTTTATTTGTAACGTTGAGGAATTGAAGAGATCGAATGTATCTCCCTGTTGCAGTATCCTCCTCCTCCTCCCTTTTAAATCCATCATGTTGAGTACAATAAATAGCTAAATGACGTGTTTCCGAACCCAACAATGAGGTGCTAAAGCTTCCACGTTGCGGATAGTTTTCAATAATCTGTAAACCCCATTTCCCTTCTTCCCCCTTTGACAAACATAGATCTCTCACTGCATCATGAAGTCGGCACGTGCTATATTTTTGGTCTATTATGGCATCCTCAACTTCAACTTGAACAAGACACCTAGAGGCCAATTCCCCTAAATACCTTTCCGCGGCATCCATTAACGTCTCATCATTTCTCAACTCAGCATTCTCATAATCTGCGCTATCCACAACATACACAGACTAGGGACATGTATGCTTTGGTCCTCTCTAAATTGACCCATGTAAATAAACTAGCATGGCTTCAAGCAATAAGGTAGATCTTCATAACTTAAATTTAACACTCTACCTAACTCCGTCTCCTTTTCAATTCCTTCACCCCTGTACAGGTAACTATTGATATTTTTATTCACTGTCTCCCACTCTCGCATAGATTTCTTTTTTCTCAATACGCCTCCAAGTAAAGAAATTGCTAGCGGCAAACATCCACATTTTTTTCCAAATTTTGCGAGCATTAAATTTTCTTCCTTTGCCAAGTCTGTAAAACAATGAAAACTAAATCAAACAGCGTGTTTTTGGAATGTATGCTAATGGTCTATATATATTTATTATTTACTGACATGCCATGTGTAAATGCTAAAAAACGACATTATTACAGAACTAATTTGCAAATAACTACAAACATAAATTCATTTAAAAAAGCATCTCTTGATTAATTTAAAATATTTGTTCATTGGTTTTTATTCTTTTTGGTTAATTTAATACCTGAAAGTTTTACGGGTGTTGTCTATAAAAAAGGAATATTTAATTTATCTTTGAAGAGTAAAATACTTTTTGATTTTTTAACTGAATCACACTTCTATTGCTTTTAACTACTTTCTTTTTCTCTTGGTTATATTCATTTACTTGATATCACACATAGAACATTACTGTTATTTGACCAACTCTTTGAAAATCAAGACTAATTTTTCTAACATAAATTACTCTAAAATCCTTTAACTTTATCCTCCCAATTTTCTCTCTTTAAGGGCCCTCAAGTTCCTCTGATAAATATGCACATGCTAACTCACAAGGGAAAAAAAGAGAGAACCGTTTGTAAAATGATGAATGAACCATTAATTTCAGTCCTTATTTGATTTAGACAAAGCATATTTAACATCTCTTTTTCCTTTGTCTAAGAAAATTTCACTGCAGAAATCGACATTGTATAAATGTTTCTCAACCCTAAATAGATTGAAGATGTATTTATTAAATTAAGTACACTAAAATAAAAATATCATCTATCAAAAAGAAAATTAAAGCGAAACGTCCATATTTCATGTGTGTAACATGAAATAATCAATGTTTGTTTAGATTACAGTTACTGAATTCATAGTGCTTTTTTTAATCTTTTTATTTTTTGTTTGCAATACTTAATGATACATGGTGTAGGTATAGATATGCGATACATCACTTTATTAAAAATATGGTACGTTGGGAGTATGCTTAGTTGGTATGCCTCTTTGCTACGCAGTACGTTTGAATAATTAATTGATAGGGAGATCACTTCTCCATGTATTTTTTTAGAAAAAAGTTAAATCATATAGAAAAAATATATAAACCTAAAAATAGAATCATTCACATAAGTTTTATGCCCATTCCAAAATCATAAAAGTTGTGGAAGGGTACTTGGTTACCATGATAATTATATTAATTCTTTACTATTTGGGATGCTACTTTGAAGGAAGGTACTTAATTGATAGATCAAAATAAATATATATTTTTAAAGCAAAACTGTTTAATATTTGAATCAATCTTTTAGAAAAAACAATTATCTACTCTCTAGGACTTGAAGTTCATGACTAAGAGAGACTTTTATTAGATTAAGATTTATAGGCATGGTATCTTATTTTTAACGATTTGGTTCGTGTATATTAGAGTATCAATTCACTTGTCATAGAGTATCAATTTGCAAAAGTATCTTAAATTAGTGTGCAAGTCCCAATGCACGGTACTCTAATTAGGAGACTATGAGGTAATTGTTCTCTAATACCTAATAATCTGATTTTTGAGGGGAATATTTCATAATATTTGTTAGAAATCTATCTATCTATCTATATACTTTAGGAGCTCATTTGCTTGCAACAAGAAGATTGAATGTGATTGGTAAATATAAAATTTAGTATCTATAAATATTTCATTATCATATAATATTTTATTTGTTTGTTTAAATTATTAGTTTGGAATTCTAATTTTAATATAATAAATTGTTATGGTATTTAAAATTATAATTTATGATAAGTGTAAAATATCAATTTTATTCTTGTCATATGAGTTTAAAAATATTTTTTATGGAAGGAAAAGGGCTAGGATCCTAACATTAGGTTTCGCCAACATTGATCGATGTGACTAGTACCAGGGTAGGGTGGACCATGACCAAGCAAAACACGTGTCATTTCCATGGAGGAAGTTAAGGAGATACTACGCTGGGCACTGACCTAGTAGAAACAGTCCACTACGCCATCAAGGTATTTAGGGGTGTAAATGGATATTAAATAAATGGGATACACTGTCTTCATATTCCTATTCGTTTAACTTTTCGAATATTCGGATATGAATACGGATTTGACGGATATTTAAAAAAGATATTCAAATTCGTATCTGTCGAATATCGGTCGGATTCGGATATATCCGTATTCGATTATAATTATTCAGATGCATTCATATTTTATTAAATTTATCCATATTCGAATTATTGTTTTATATTCATATTCAATGATAATTACTTAAATATTTATTTACGAATATCCAAATACATGAATTTATGTACCTATAACAAATATATATTTTAACTAATAGAAGGAACTGTATAATTTCATTAAAATGAAAGCAATCAAACAAATAACATAATTTCTAATTAATAATAGACTTTATAATAATAATAATAATAATAATAATAATAATAATAATAATAATAATAATAATAATAATAATAATAATAATAATAATAAAAGTATATTAATTATAAAGTCAACTAACAATAATTATGTTGATTAACTTTATTCTTCAATTTTTTCTGTATATTGCAATAATTTTTTAAATTTATTCTTTGTTCTTCCTAGTTCTTCAATTATAATTTATATATATATATATACATATATGAATTCTGAGATTTTTATTAAACAATATAAATAATATATTGTTTAATAAATAAATATTCGGATCGGATACGCATTTATCATATCCGTATTCATTTATAATCGGATATCTACTATTCAAATATGGATAATATCCGCTTTAAACGGATGCGGATAAATTTTATATAAACGAATACGAATGTGAATGGTAAATGAATTTTCGAATACCCATTTACAGCTTTAAAGGTATTATTGCCCTTATCCTCCTGAAACTCGACTTCATTTCTTTCTAACTTAGTTACAAAGTGCCAAATTTCACTTCGTTTTTTGGTGGTCACTCACAAACTACTATAGAGCACATCACTAAGTTTACTACACACTTTGGGAAAATAGGTATGGTGATAACTTAAAAAAATTGCACCTTATTCCTAACACCCGTTAACTAGTGAAGCATTTCCTTAGTTTATCAACTAAGGCCATGTTCAGTATCAGACTGACCGACTATGGAAAATCATTTTTATGACTACTTTACTTATTAGTTTCTTGGGCAAGACGGGTACAACTGCTCACTTCATGTCATTTGTCACCAAACCACGCTACTAACTTTGAAGTGTGTTTTAAGAAACCAATAGCCTTGCAATAAACAAGGTAGGGTACTAGATATACCTATTCATTTTTCCAATATTTGAATATATATATATATATATATAGAGAGAGAGAGAGAGAGAGAGAGAGAGACAAAAGACAATATAATTAATCATAGTGACCTCTTATTTTCTTGCTCATTTAATTAAATTGTGGCCTTGTTGGTGCAAATTTTGCCAATATTATTTACAAATAAAATTAAATTCTAAGATTTATCCATTATAGCCACTTAAACGAATTAAATAATGCTTCAGCAAAACTCGATGATATAAGGATCCAAGCCTAGGATCATATTGTTGAGATAGAGCGACGCTGTTGATTTGCAGGAAAAAAACTCATTGAGAAAAAGGGGAAGAACAGTGAACAAAATTTTCTTCTTCAGTATTCGGCAACAACTCTGTTGAGGCGTTTATATACACAAGGTTCAGCTTGCTAACTAGACTAACAGAATGGCTAACTGTGTAACTAACTATCTAACTAACTAGAGAATAATTAGCTAATTAATCTGTTACAATTAATATGTATGCTGAATATAAGTGCAGAAATGTAAAGGGTGAAAGTGAACATCCCCCCCTCAAGTTGGAGCTTGGTGAGTGTCACACAAGCCCAACTTGGACGTGATGAACTGGAATGAGGGAACCGAGAGGGCCTTGGTAAAAATGTCAGCTAGTTGGAGCTTGGTGGAGACATGCTGAGGTGTCATGAATCCTTGCTTATACTGGTCCCGCACAAGGTGGCAATCAATGTCGAGATGTTTTGTACGTTCATGGAATACGGGATTCTCCGTTATGTGTATGGCAGCTTGGTTGTCACAGAGCAAAGGAATAGGAAGGTGGATGGGAAGCTGGAGTTCTCTGAGAAGGTATGAAATCCATTGGAGCTCGCATACAGTGGATGCCATGCTTCTATACTTGGCTTCTGCAGATGATTGAGATACTATGGATTATTTTTTTATCTTCCACGAGATCAAGGAATCTCTTAAGAAGATGCAATAGCCGGTGAGCGACCTCCTGGTGGTGGGACATGAGGCCCAATCAGTGTCACAAAAGGCCCTGAGATGCAAGAAGTTTTGGGCAGCAAAGAAGAGCCCTTGTGATGGGCAACCTTTCAAGTATCGAAGGACATGAATCGCAGCATTCAAGTGGTCAATTGTTGGATTATTTACATATTGACTTAACTGTTGAACAGTGTATGTGATATCTGGTCTCGTAAGATTCAGGTAGAGCAATCTTCCAACTAATCGTCTATATTGAGCTACATCAGTATAGGGTTTTCCTTCCGTAGTGAGCTTAGTATTACTCGGCAACGGCGTGGATGTTGGCTTAGATCCTATCAAACCCGTGTCTTGGAGGATGTCAAGTATGTATTTTCATTGATTGAGGCATATCCCTGCAGTGGATCGAGTTATTTCAACTCCAAGGAAATACTTTGCAAATCCAAGGTCTTTGATAGTGAATTTGGAATCCAGAAAATGTTTGACACCTTTAATTTCCTCCACATTATTTCCTGCTAGCAGAACATCATCCACATACACTAGTAACACCGTGAATGAAGTAGAAGTTTGTTTAATGAACATGCAGCGATCATAAGGTGATTGACTGAATCCAAAAATTCCCAAATGAGTAGTGAACTCCCTGTTCCATTGTCTTGAAGCTTGTTTTAACCCGTAGAGGGACTTTAATAACTTGTAAACCTGACCTGGCTTGGTTCTGTTATATCCAACAGGGGGCTCCATGTAGACCTCTTCATGAATGAAGCCATGTAAAAAGGCGTTGTTTATATCCAATTGGTGCACAGGCCATCCCTTTGCAGCAGCCAAGGCAAAGAGCATTCTAACAGTTACTGGTTTAGCTATCGGAGAGAAGCTCTCAAGGTAATCCATTCCAGCCGCCTGATTGTAACCTTTGGCCACTAGTCTGGCCTTATATCTGTCCACAGTCCCATCAGGTTTGAGCTTCACTTTGTAAACCCATTTTGAACCGATGGCCCTCTTTCCTATAGGTAAGGTAGTGATTTCCCAAGTTTCGTTGGACTCAAGGGCTTCAATTTCCTTGTCCATGGCAGCCACCCACTGCTTTTGAGCACTAGCCTGTTCAAAAGAAGTAGGTTCCTTGATAGTAGATATGTTAGCTAAGAATGCCATATATGTTGAAGAGAGGATATTTTTTTTTGTGAAGGGAAAGCTTTTAGGTGTGTATAGGGTTTTTCTAGTTTTTGGATTGGTAGATGCGCCTGGGAAAGTCACTTGCAGCCCTTTGTGAGTGTCATGATTAAAGACGTTTGAGACAAAATCATTAAGCCAAGTTGGCTTCTTTCTGATTCTAGAGCCATGCCTTAGAGTCGTAGGTCTTTTAGGTATTTGAAACTGAGTTTCAGTGTGATGAGGGCTTTGAAATGGATTTTGAAAGGGTGAACATTCGGTTTGAGTGTTCTAGGGAATAGCAGAGTGATTGGGAATACTAGTAGGTTGGTTATGATCAAGTATGTCTTCAGGATGGATGGAGATAGGAAGAGATAGGTCCATAGTGTCAACAAGTTGGTTTTCTTTGAAAGGGAATCTGGTTTCATGAAATATCACATCTCTAGAGATGCAGATTTTTTTGTTGTCCATGTCATATATTTTGAAGGCCTTTTGGCCAATGTTGTACCCTAGGAATATACACTTAGAAGCTCTAGGTGCAAATTTATCCTTGTGAGGGATGACGTTGGTTGCAAAACACAAGGATCCAAACACCTTCAGGGAGCTATAATCTGGGGTCTTGCTATATAGTTTCTCAAACGGTGTTTGCTAAGATAGGAGAGATGTAGGCAGTCTATTGATTATATATGTCGCCATCAAAATAGATTCACCCCAGAATTTTGAAGGAAGAGCAAATTGGAACATAAGGGCTCTGGCGATCTCAAGTAAATGCCTATGTTTCCTTTCCACAACCCCATTTTGCTAAGGAGTATAGGGACAAGTTTTATGATGGATTATGCCGTGGTTTTTGAGAAGCTCAGAGAAGTCTTTATTGACAAATTCAGTTCAATTATCACTTCTAATAGTCTTGATGCAAGTATGGAACTGATTTTTGATCATCAGGATGAATTAAGATACAGTATTTAAGGTTTGGGATTTGTCTTGCAAAAGGAATGTCCATAGAGCTCTAGTGTAGTCATCTACAACAGTTAGAATGTAATGGGCTCTTGTCATGGATGGGATTTTATATGGTCCCCATAAATCCACATGGATTAATTCAAACTTTTCTTGGCTGGATATAGAACTGGAAGGAAAGGGAATTCTGGTTTGTTTAGCTAAGGGGAAGACATCACAGTCAAAACAAGAAACAATATCTTTATTTATCATGTTAGGAATGTGCTGCAAGATATAATGGGAAGCATGTCCTAACTGATTATGCCACAATAAGGCATCTGATACGGAAACAGCATTTACATAGGAGTGAATGGAGTTTTTGCAACTAAGAGAGCTAGGAATGATCAGATTATTACAAGTACTATTTTTCTGAGGAAAGCAAGATTTGTCTAGCACATAAAGTCTACCTATGACTTTCCCAATTGCAACTACCTCTTCATTCTTTAGGTCTTGCAAGATAAAGTGATTGGGGTAAAATATAAATTTTATTTGAGCATCACTAGCTAGCTTGTTTATGGATAACAAGTTAAACTTGAAATCTGAAACATGTAAGGTGGAATATAGTTTTAGTTTATTAGTCAATTCAACGGTGCCAATGTGTTTGGCTAGTTTTGTGGTTCCATCAGGTAAGAAGACAGAGGTTTGGTTGCCAAAGGCTCTATGTTTGGCTAATAGGTTGAGGTCATTGCATATATGGCTTGAAGCTCCCGTATCTACTATCCATGAATCCTTCTCTATTTGATCAAGAGTGTTCAAAGCATAGTGAAAGAACGAACCTGCAAAGTCATTCGTATAGGCAAATTTAACTTGGCCTACATCTGTTTGTTGCTTGTCCTTCATCAGTCTAGCAACCTCCTGTTGCACCAAATCAGCAAGAGATGAAGTCCAGACTCGATCCTTCTGGGCATTCTGATGATTTTTCAATTCCAGTGGAGTGTTAACATGATTCACACTCTGTCTGCCTTGGTTTTGAGCTCTTTTCTCCTTCAGCTCTTTATACTAATCCGGATAACCATTGAGCTTGAAGCAGCTCTCTTTCGTGTGACCATCCCTACCACAATGGTTACAATGTTTGTCATTCTTCCTTCCTGAATCCTTTCTGAAGGTCATCTTATTACCATTGTCCCTTTTGAACGATGAATTTCCTTTAATCATCATGGTAGCCTTCTCAGTTGAGTCCATGAACGAAATATTCATTTCTCTCTGTTTTTCAATCCGTAAAATCATAGAGTATGCCTTATTCACGCTTGGGAAAGGTTCCATAACCAGAATCTGGTTTCTCACATGATCATATGTATCATTTAATCCCATAAGAAACTGCATAAGTCGATTCGAAGAGTTCATTTCAGCTACGCATCTTGCTGCTCCACAAGTACATTCTGGAATTGGCATCATAGCATTCAGTTCGTCCCAAAATTTCTTCAATTTGGTGTAATTTTGCACAACAAAGAGAGTTCCTTGGTTGATTGAACTGATTTCTCGTTGCAACTGATAAAGGAGAGGGCCATTGCTTTCTCCAAAATGTTCAGCAATTTCCTTCCATAAATCTCTGGGTGATGTGGTGTATAGAAAAGCTTCAACAATTTCCTTGGATATTGAGTTGAGAATCCAAGAAGTCACCATACAGTCAACTCGTATCCACTGCTCATATTCAACTGAATCCTCAGCCGGCATGGGGCATTTTCCTTCAACAAATCCCAGTTTTACCTTGGCGCCCAATGCGATCCTTATTGAGCGGCTCCATAAAAGGTAATTGGTGCCTGTCAACGGCGTTGTTACCAACATCATTCCTGGATGATCTGATGGCTGCAGGAACAACGGATCGCCGTGACTGATAGATCTGGTGCTTCGATCAACATGCCGTTCAAAATCTCCAATCGATTCTTCCATACTCGCAATCTTGCTTTGGTGTCAAGCAATTCGGCCTGGTAACTCACAAGAGTTGGTAAGGGACTTTCGAAAAATGTCAGAGCCACAGAGTTGTGGCTCCGATACCATGTTGATTTGCAGGAAAAAAACTCATTGAGAAAAAGGGGAAGAACAGTGAACAAAATTTTCTTCTTCAGTATTCGGCAACAACTCTGTCGAGGCGTTTATATACACAAAGGTTTAGCTTGCTAACTAGACTAACAGAATGGCTAACTGTGTAACTAACTATCTAACTAACTAGAGAATAATTAGCTAACTAATCTGTTACAATTAATATGTATGCTGAATATAAGTGCAGAAATGTAAAGGGTGAAAGTGAACAGACGCAATGAAAATGATTATAGAACAACCTATATTAGTGACTTTCTCCGTGAAGAGGATAAGTCGGATCTCATCAAATTAGTGAAACAATAAAAAAGACTACATTGTATGAAATTATGATGAAATGTCTGGCCTTTACTGGTAACTCATAGAACATAGGCTTTCTTTAGGTGAATGTATGAGGAAATTTACACTATTATCGAAGTAGAGTGGTTGCTTAAATATGGCTTTATTAAGGCAGCAAGGTACCCTGAATGGATAACTAACATAGTAATAGTGAAAGAAAGATCGAAAAGCTTGGAGTTTGAATAGATTTTTGGGACTTAAATTTGGCATCTCCAAAAGATGGACACCCCATACCGATGGCAAATTTGCTTATTGATGTGAGTGCTGGCAATGAGTTTCTTGCTTATATTGATGGCAACACAAGCTATAGTTGAGTATTCATGGCTGAGGAAAATGTGCCTAGACTTACATTCCAATACTTGCAAGAATTGCTACTTTTCAATGGAAAGTTATGTTGTTTGGCATTGGAAATGCAAGAGCAACTTACTAGCAGGCTATGGATTATATTTTTCTTGCACTACAAAAAAATAGAGGAGGTATTAGTGATCGTTAAATCGCTCACTAAATATGCAAAAATCAATCACAAACAAGTTTAGTGGCGATAGATAAATATCAGTTACTAATTAGTGAATCGGTCACTAATTAGTGACCGATTAGCGACCGCCAATTGCGGTCACTAATTATTTAAAAAAATTTGAAAAAATTTGTGTATGTTACTAGGTGGTCACTGATTCACCGACTAGTAACTGTATATTTCGGTCACTAATTTTAGTGGGTCAAAAAATATTTATATTGAACTTTGCTTCCTCTTAAATTTGAACTCAACACCTTTGTTTTGCTCAAATGAGTAACTATCCACTACATCACATACATTTTCATACAATTGTCTTAACAATATAATATATATATAATATTAATAAATCCAAAAGTAATTATAGTATTCTTATGTATAAGTTACTATTCTTTTGCATTTTAAAATTTAACAAAAATAGCAATTATTCATTTAATATTTGTGTAATATTTCTTCAGTATAATAACTACATTATTTATTATTTATAACCATTACTTTTAAATTTTAGGTATAATTTATCATATACATATTATAAACACATTAAAAAATAGTATATACATACTAATATGTATAGTAATAATTTTTTTTCCCTTTTTATATAATAAATAGTTTATAATAAATACTAATATTTATTACTATTTATAGTAATAAATAGTTTACACATATATATGGTAATAAGTATTTATGCTTATACATTCAAATTAATATATAGTATTATTAATTATATTATAAGTATTTATTTACTCATAATACATGTATATTTATATATGTACGTATATTTTTATATATTTCATTATACATATATTATTATTATCAAATATATATATATATATATATATTTATAACAAACACAATATTTTATTACTTATATAGGTGTTACATAAATTGTATGCTTTCATATTACAAGAATATAGAAAAAATAAATTTTTTTATTTGTGACCGTTTATTGATTGAAGAACATGATCATTAGTTAGCAGCGACTGCATCAATGACCAAAAAGAAAATTTGGTCATAAATTAATGACTGAAAAATGATTCAGTCATTAATTAGTAACTGAATTGGTGACTGTTTTATAAGGTCATTAATATTAGTGACCAAAAAAAGAGTTCGGTCACTAATTAGTGACCGAATTAATGACTGCTTTGTGTGGTCACTAATATTAGTGACTGAAAAAAGAGTTAGTGACCGCTTTTCTGCGGTTACTAATTTGGTCACTGATTAGTCACTAACCAGTCACTAATTTTTTAAAAATATTATATTTAAATAGGTCACTAATAGATCATTAAGCAGTTACTGATCATCGGTTACCGATTAGTGACCCCTCAATTGGTTACTAAAATTCGGTCACTAAAGCTCATTTTTTCTGTAGTTGACTACATCAAAGACTTTATCAGAATCTATATCAAAAGAAAGAGCTACTCAAATTGTAACTTTTAGCCCTACAAGACACAATTAGGGCACTCCTAGCTCAGGATGACGGTCAAAGTCTGGAGCAATTTGTGTACCATTTGAATAGACACCTAACCAAAATAGAGAAGAGATATCACCCAATTGAGAAACTTTGCTTAACATTATATTTTGCATGCACCAAACTAAGGCACTACATGTTGCCAACCATGATGTTGATAATATCAAATGTAAACTTGATAAAATACAAGCTTTCTAGATTTATCTCGAGAGAAAGAATCAGTCGCTGGGCCTCAAAAGATCGTGAGGCAAAACCCTAGTGAACTTTCTCTTCAATCACCTAAGCGTAGAAATATATGAGGGTGCTCATCGCAAGATCGAGATGCTTTCTATGCTCCTGAAACCCTAGACCTTAATATTTGATGCAATCAAGGATGGGAAAGGCCGTAAGATCAGATGTAGTCATAACCTATTCGTAGGCATTAAAATAAGGATATTAGTTCAATTCAACTTATAGTAGCGCACCAATAATCAGGCTTAATATGAAGCTTTGACCATCAAGTTAGAGTTCTATGAAATTAGGGAACTAGAGCAGTGAATCTAAACTTGTGATTAAATAGGTGCAAGGATCCTACAAGTACAAAAATCTTCTACTTGATAACTACATTACTGTAGCATTTTCATTTTCGATAGACATTGACAAGATGTCCTTCAATTTTATGTTTAAAAATAAAAATCAAGAAGCGAATGAATTGTCTTAAGTGGCCATTGGAATCGCTCTCCCTGAGGAAATTAGAGAAGCAAGATACATAGTAAATTTGCGAGATAATCCCTAACACTTGAGCTGGGTACTACAACTCGAGTTTTTGAAAGATCTATCAAAGCCTACACTCATTAGTTGCAGCTCGAGGCTAATCTTAGGAGAGAATTCACTATAGAGAAGGAGCTATGATGATATGTTGTTGCATTGCATAAAGTAATAAGAGACCATGAATGTTGTGTTGGAAGTTCACATAGGAGTCTGTAGTGCATGTCAAATGGTCTTAAGATGTTTTGGCTCATCAAATAGTATGTATAGTATGGACAAAGGTGGTAGAAGATTGCCACGAGCCAGCTAAACAATGAAAAAATGTCAGTTGTATGGTACAATACATGGAGTACCTAAAAAAGAGATGAGCTTGATAGCAAAACAGTGGCCATTATGAATTTAAGCCATGCCATCAACTTAATTAACAGCATTTATCTACCATCATCAGATCATCATATCATTAATTACTACCACTTATTACTTCACAAGTGAATAAAGACTGTCCCACTGAAACAAAGGAAATAAGCCAAGAGCATTTAGTTTATAAAAGAACACTTGATCCATTGATTTGTGATACCCTAGATGATAGTAACGGGAAATGGTCACATATATAATGTTGATCATGGAATATATCTATATGATATTGATCTTTAAATTATTCCAAGTCTTGAAATTTTTTGAGATAGGGAATTGATAAATTCGAATAGACTAGAAGTATAATGCATACTTCAAGAGTTGGAGGATTCCCCATTCCATGAGTGATTGTTGTAGAGACACTAATAGACATTAGTGAGTGCATGTCAGAGAATAAGTTTACTAAATGGCTCCATATCAGAAATCTACAAGGAAGCCACAACGGCATCTCAACACTGGATGTTCCATATACTTATGATAGTACATGTTAAGTTGCGTTTTTGTCTTTTTCTTCGTATAATTTTTCCTTGTGATTAATAGTAAAAATACTTAATATTTGGGTTTTAACTTTCTTTTTATGTTTTGTGAAGCAAATTGAAGATTTAAGCTAAATGCAATTGGAAATCCAGTTTTTGACATGCTTGGAGCAAAAATTGCATTCTCGAGGAGATGAGAAATGGAAGAAGGAAATAATTCAAGTGCGGACATATTTTGGCAATTGTATATTCCTGGATATTTTAATTTTAATTTTTTTAATTAGGATAATTTTAGTTTTCCTATTCTGGTAGGACTCTTATTAGTTTTGCAGTTGCATTAGGAGTAGTAGGCTATTTATAGGGAACTAGGTTTCTTTCATAGGGGGGTTTTTTCATTCTTTTGTTTAGCATATTTTTAGTTTCCTGCATTTTTTTCTTCCCATGAGTTGCTAAACTCTTTTTCTAGCCTAAGGGATTATCTAAGTTTTGGTTCTTCAGTATTTGTGAGATTTAATTGATTTAATTTGTTTTCTTTATTCCTTGAGTATTTATTTATCTTTCATTTTTATTACGATTATTCAGGGTCATTGAATTTAGAGCCCAAATTTGATAGCTTAGAATAATTGTCTTGTCAATTAGAACATTAAATCCGTAATTGTTTAATTGTTCTAATATTTGTGGCAAATAACATGGTTATGTGCGGTGACCACATGCGTGATTTATGTTATGGGGATAAATAATCTAGTCTAAATGAACCCCGCTTGTGTGTGTTTGTTGGCTAGGGCTGGATCTATCTAATTTTTAGCTGTTGATAAATTAAATCCTAGGAGCGCTTCTTTAGGGTTGTTTATTGACGAGGGACATAACTAACGAGTTTCTCTTAGTTATCGAAATAGTAAGGAGAGAATGGTTATTAGGGCGTCTGAGTAACTATAACCAGTCTATTAAAGAAAAGAGGAATTAATCTTTGAATCAATGATCAGATCTGAGAACCAAACTGAGATTTTTACCTTAAGCTAGATTCCATTCTTATTGATTTCTTATTTTATTTATCATTTATTTATTTTTAGATTCTAGGTTTCTGATTTCATAAAAATCCCCCCCATTCTATTTTATTTTATTCAGTAAACTTGAAGGAAACAAAATTTACCAGTCTCTGTGGAATACAACCCTATTCCCACTGATTACAAATCATATTTCTAGAGTAGGAATTTATTTTTGTTGGATTCGACACCAATCAAATTTTGGCGCTGTTGCAGGGGACTGGTGTCAAATAATTTTGTTTCTTTTAATACCTTGATTTTCTAGTACAGGTGAACTTCAATGGCTCGTGAAAGAACTTTAAGGGAGTTAGCTGAACCGGATTTGACTCAACAACCGCTTTGCATTAAATATCCAGAGTTGGAAACACCTTTTGAGTTAAAATCTGGGTTGATCCATCTATTACCCATTTTCCATGGCTTGGAGAATAAAGATCCCCATAAGCATTTAAAGGCACTTCATATGGTGTGCTCGACTATGAAACCCCAAGGAGTATCTAAGGAGCAAGTGAAGTTGCGAGCTTTTCCATTTTCCTTAGCAGATAAAGCTGAGAATTGGTTGTTTTACATACCCCTTGGTTCGGCCAATACATGGACTGAAATAGCAAGATTATTTCTTGAGAATTTTTTCCCTGCTTCATGTGCTACTAACATTAGAAAAGAGATCAATGGGATAAGACAAAGAGACACAGAAAACCTTCATGAATATTAGGAACAAACAACTTTGTGCAAGTTGCCCACAACATGGTATTGCTGAGCGACTTCTCATTCAGTACTTTTATGAAGGACTTCTACCAATGGAAAGGAGGATGATGGATGCAGCAAGTCAAGGAGCCATAGTGAATAAGACTCCAAGCGAAGCTAGAGAATTGATTTCTATAATGGCTGCTAATTCCCAACAATTTGGATACTCTTGGGACCCTCCTAGAAAGGTCAATGAGGTAAGTAGTTCATCTCTTGAGCGTCACATTTCTACTTTAACTTCTCTTGTTCAACAATTGGTTGTAGGAAATATACAGCAAATTAAGGCTTGTGGGATTAGTACTAATGTTGGTCATCCTACGGATATGTGTCCTACGTTTCAAGAGAATTCCTTCAAACAAATAAGTGCAGTAGAAGGGTTCCTTAGACCACCGCAAAGAGAGTACGATCCCTACTCAAATACCTAAATCCAGGTGGAGGGATCATCTAAATTTCAGTTACGGAGGGAGATCGCAAAACTACCAATACTTCCAACAAAAGCCGTCCCTTCCACAGCAACCATCATCTTCAAATACATGTATGTCTCTCGAAGAGATTGTTAAATCCCTTGCAGCTAACACTCAATAATTTCAACAGAAAATATGAGCAAGCATTCAGAACTTAGAGAATCAGATAAGTCAGTTAGCCACCATAGTGAGTAGGATAGAATCCCAAGGGAGTCTACCCTCTCAGACAGTTGTCAATCCCAAGTAGAATGTTAGCACGATTACTCTGAGGAATGGTAAGGAGCTAAAGGAACCCAACAAGAAGACACGAGAAAACACTATTATGGAAAAAATGGAGAGAGAGATTATCATGCCTCAAGATTTTGTTGAACATTCACATGAAACCAACAGTAAGGTGACAAGCTCATTGGTTATACACCCTCCCTTTCCCGAAAGGTTTGCTAAATCCAAAATGCATGAAGAGGAAAAGGAGATTTTTGAAACTTTTCGCAAGGTCAAGATAAATATCCCATTAATTGATGCAATCAAGCAAATACCTCGGTATGCTAAATTTCTCAAAGAATTGTGCACAAATAAAAGAAAATTAAAGGGTAATGAAAGAGTAAGTGTGTGGGAAAATGTCTTAGCAGTGATACAAAGGAAATTGCATCCCAAATGCAAGGACCTATATATGTTTACTATCCCTTGCAACATTGGCAAAGTTAGAATTGAAAAGGCTATGTGCGATCTGAGTGCTTCAATTAATATCATGCCTCTTTCCATCTACTTTTCATTGAATATTGGTCCTTTGAAAGAAACAGGAGTAGTTCTTCAATTTGCTGATAGGTCTATTGTATATCCCGAGGGAGTCCTATAGGATGTGTTAGTACAAGTTAATGAATTCATTTTTCCTGCTGATTTTTATGTACTTAATATGTCTGAAAATAACTCTCCTAATTTGTCACAAATACTGTTGGGAAGACCTTTCCTTAGAACCTCTAGGACGAAAATTGATGTGCATGATGGTACACTTACTATGGAGTTTGATGGTAATATGATTAAATTCAATATTTACGATGCCATGAAATATTCTAGTGATGAGTCTTGTGTTTCTGTTATGGATAATATTGATACTTTGACTCACAAAACCTTAAATTTGAATGATAATAATTTTTTGACGTGAGGAATAGCTATGTCTAGCCAAAGACGTTAAAGAGAGGCCCTTTTTGGGAGGCAACCCAAACTTTCAATTTGTTGTTTATATTTTCAAAAAAAAAATTCTTTAATTAGATTTATTTTTCTCTAATGCAAGAAACATTTTAAATTGGCCTGTGGGTGTAGTTATTTAGCAGAAAAGCTCTTCAATTTAGCCGTGCCCATGCCTTGTTCAAAGACTTCTTCTAGTATGTTGTAATTATTTGACAAGGAAAGGTCTTTAATCTAGCCGTGCCTACACCTTGTTCAAAGACTTCTTCTGGTACATTGGAATTATTTGACAAGGAAAGCTTTTCAATCTAGCTGTGCCCACGCCTTGTTCAAAGACTTCTTCTGGCACCATTAGAATTATTTGACAGAAATTCTCTCATATCTACCCATGGCCATGCCTTGTTTCGCCACATCTCCAACCACCATCTTCAATCACCAGCCACCACTTTCCCGCCACCAACATCACTACTGCCGCCATCAACCATCGCTACTGGTTTCACACCCCCAGTATCACCCAATCTTTAAAGCCATGCGGGCCTTATCTCATCAGGGGAGTCCTTCTTCCACTTTTCTTACACATTTGCATTCTTAGTTTGAAACATTGAGGATAATGTTTGGTTTAAGTGTGGAGGAGGAAAATTTAGATTCATTTAGCTTCAAACATGCATGAAATAACTCTTTATTCTTCTTATTTGCTTTCAAAGTGTGCTTTAGTTCTTGATTAGTTAATTTTTCTCTTAGTCTTTTTGCCACTTTTCGATGCTTGTCCCTGAGGTAACACTTAAATAATTAGGTTGAATTAGGACACATTGTAAGAATGGCATGAGTAGTTGAGTTCTTGTTTATTGCACTTTGACTTGTTACCGTGTTGGTTGATTTGGATGAAAAATGTATGAGGGAATTAATGCATATCACCTTAACAATTGTCATGCATAGCGGGTTAACTTTTTTTTGAACTTGCCTTGACAAACATACTTGGGTTGAATTATTGAGTTGAATGTACTAAGATAATGAAGGTGACTGGGTTTGACCATTTAACCTCTCTTTCAAAAAAAAAAAGAGAGAGAGAGAGAGAGAGAGAGAGAGAGAGAAAGCAAGCACTAAATTGATTACTCCACTAATTACTAAATTAAGTGATTATAAGTACGGATAATAACCATCTAGGTTTGTGACTGGCTGAGTAACTAGGTGCATTCATCACTAATGTTTATATTTGCTTAAAAAGGTTGGATGACATTCTAGACAAATTGTGGCTGGCTGAGTAACCGGGTACATTCATCACCAATGTTTTTATCGCGTAAAAAGGTTGGTCCACACGTTGAATTTAGTGCCCAGACAAAAAAAGAGAGAGAGATCAAATAAGGTTTTTCCCTTTCATCCTTTATGTTTTTTATTTTTATTTTTTGCATTCAACTTGCTATTCTTCCATGAATATGTGATATCATTGCATGTTTTTGATAGTTGCCCTTCCATGTCTTAACTTGAGTTGAACTTAACGAAAAAGTGTTAAATTCCTTTTACATTTCAAGTTCAAAGAGACTGCCAGGGCGACAGGTTATTTGTGTGATTTATAAGGGTTCTTTCTATGAAGTGCATGTTCTCACTTGTGTCTTGATTCGGCCCTCCAAAATGTGATAATTTGAACTATTTGGCGACAAGTTGAGAAATAGGAAGAAGGGTTTCTGAGAAAAGTTGATAAATTAAAGCTATTGTATGCTTGGGGACAAGCATTGTCTAAGTGTGGGGAAATTTGTTAAGTTGCATTTTTGTCTTTTTATTCGTATAATTTTCCCTTGTGATTAATAGTAAAAATGTTAATTGTTGGGTTTTTGACTTTCTTTTTATGTTTTGTGAAGCAAATTAAAGATTTAAGCTAAATGCAGTTGGAAATCGAGTTTTTGATATGCTTGAAGCAAAGGTTACATTCCCAAGGAGATGAGAAATCGAATAAGGAAATAATTCGAGTATGGACAAGTTTTGGCAGTTGTATATTCCTGGATATTTTAATTTTTATTTCTTTAATTAGGATAATTTTAGTTTTCCTATTCTGGTAGGACTCTTATTAGTTTCCCAGTTGTATTAGAAGTAGTAGGCTATTTATAGGGAACTAGGTTTCTTTCATTGGGGGGGGGTTTTCATTCTTTTGGTTAGCATATTTTTAGTTTCCTGCGTTTTCTTCTTCCCATGAGTTGCTAAACTCTTCTTCTAGCCTAAGGGATTATCGAAGTTTTGGTTCTTCAGTTTTTGTAAGATCTAATTGATTTAATTTGTTATTCTTATTCCTTAAGTATTTATTTATCTTTCATTTTTATTATGATTATTCAAGTTCATTGAATTTAGGGCCCAAATTTGATAGTTTAGAATAATTGTCCTATCAATTAGAATATTAAATCCGTAATTGTTTAAATGTTCTATTATTTATGGCAAACAACATGGTTATGTGTGGTGACCACATGCGTGATTTATGTTATGTGAATAAATAATCTAGTCTAAATGAACCCCGCTTGTGTGTGTTTGTTGGCTAGGGTTGGATCTCTCTAATTTTTAATGCTGTTGATAAATTAAATCTTAGGAGTGCTTCTTTAGGGTTGTTTATTGACAAGGGAAATAACTAACAAGCTTCTCTTAGTTATTGAAATAGTAAGGAGAGATTGGTTATTAGGGTGTTTGAGTAACTATAACCAGTCTATTGAAGAAAAGAGGAATTAATCTTTGCATCAATGATCAGATTCTTATTGGTTTTTTATTTTATTTATGATTTATTTATTTTTAAGATTCTAGGTTTTTGATTTCATAATAATCCCCCCCATTCTATTTTATTTTATTCAGTAAACTTGAAGAAAACAAAATTTACCAGTCTCTGTAGAATACGACCCTACTTCCACAGATTACAAATCATATTTCTAGAGTAGAAATTTATTTTTGTTGGATTTGACACCCATCAGTACATATAGTTAGTTTTTAGACCTGAGGCTCCAAAGGAACCTTATGCAGTGGTACTTATGCTTTGATGCCTATCTCGATCACGTAACAAGTCATATGGGGTTTGGGCATGAGTTAGATGAGCTGATCATCTATATTTTATATGATACTTGGTTTTAAAAATCCTTGGACAAGGTAGTGTAACAATATGGAAAGGAGTTTCTAAAATTGAGGTCACTTGAACCAACCATTAAGAATAGATGCATGATTATTGCGGCAATTAGAAAATCAATAAATTTTTTCATCCTAACTATGATATGGAGATAGAAAATAAAGAAACTATATCTGTATGGTACTCGTAAGTGGAAGGGTTCATACACTTCTATCACTCATTAATTGGGCTTCATAGGCATGTTTCTAGACATCAAGTATGGAAATTAGGTAGTCTTGAATTAATGGATATTAACTCTAGATTAATTAATTAAGGAGTTTAATTAAATAGAATAATAAAATTAATATATTAATTACTCATAAATTAAATCATAATGTGTTGTGGTCCATGACTAATTTAGTGGTGAACCTAAGATGTCACACACAAACACTCAAGAACTCACATGGTAATTATAGAGTATCACTTAAGTGTTAGATATTATCATCTAAGGAGTTAAATGAAAGGAATCAATTAATTGGATTAATTAATTCTTGATACGAAATTTAAGAAGTTAAATCAAACAAACGATTTGTTTAGTTTGGCCTTGGGAAGATAATTAATTAATAGAGACTTACTAATTTTGATATTAATTTACTTAGTCAAAATGTCCGAGTTAGTGAATTGGTTATTCAAATTACAATTGAATTTGAATGTAAGACTAATTTGATAGACCATGCCAATAGCTAGATATGATCAAGTGCATTGAGAACATATTTGATCATTCCACTTGGATGAATATGCTGAGAGCAAGTATCCCTTGGTAGTAGATGGTGTGAGGTTAATATATATAGATTGTATCTATCAATATTCCTAATACACATATTTGATGGAATATTAGTTGGGATATTTGTTAGATACAATTAAATGTATATACCATATACTTTGCACGCTTGAACGCCTCTGTAAATATGCCTGTAGGGGGTTGGCCATTATGTGTTCTATTTGCTCTCATTTTGTGCTTTATTTTTGTGAAGAAGCATCTTTGTTGCTCTCTTTACTAACAAGGCTTTATATTCATCCTTTCTTTCCTTCTCTCTTCTTTGCATATTCAAGAGCTATGTTTGCACTCTAGCATTATAAATATATCTTGTGTGGGGTTGGATGTGTGGTCTAATTAATTAGGGGGATACACTTGGTTCTCTACATCGAGTGTGCGATAAGTTCTTCCTTGAAGAAATAGAAAGATTATCTTCCATTGGGGTTCTATCAAAGAAGAGCTCTAGGAGGCCCATTTAGAGATAAAATCATTAAGAGCACAAGAGTGATCTTTGGAGACCACTTAGACTATACCTATATCAAAAGTAAGCTTGAAGGTTAAAAATGCTTCTTACCTTTAAATACATTTTAAATAGCATGAAGATCCCTTATTTACTTGGAGGGTTGGTGTTATATAATGAAATGTTAACTATTGTAATGCCAAGTTAATGTCCTTTGTTTCTTATTTCCACTTGATGTTGTATGGAAAAAGAGTCGAGGTGCTTTCTCGCAATCAACAAGTTGAGCTGGGCTTCTACTCTTAGAATACGCTTGTAGTAGAGTTAGAACTTAAGGTTGCAAATGATTACTTAGATGTTTGTTTGGCTTTGAGAGTTGATATTTATACTGAGTAAGTCCTTCGTAGGCTTTGACCTACTTATGTTGGGAGTGATCATCTTGATGGGCTTAACTTACTATGCTCATTGACTTTTTTCTTATTTATTAATTGGGTCTTCTTTTTATTATTTTACTTCTTTACCTGGGTCTTATTTTTCACATCATCAAGCCTCTCAACTTTCAATTTGAAAATTTATTTGCATATCGTAATAGTTGACTTTATCTTACCTTAACAAGTAATTTCATTTTTTCATATTAATTTTCCCTTTGATTTGATTTCGAAATAAATTCAAATAATTTAGCAATTGTGTAACTTGGAGACTCTTAAGTCTCCATAACTTGTTGTCTTAAAAAAGTAAGGCTTGCTTAGTGAATTTTGCCTCCAAGGGACTTAGCAAATTTGGTCATTTCTTGATTTGAGAAGTAATCTTTTCGGGCCAAGACAAGTTCTCAAGGTAATTTTTTACCTTTCATTTTACTTTTCCCCATTACTCATATTTTATAACTCATTTGAGTCTATAAAATTTTTATTGGGAATTGCAACTTGAGAGGGAGATATATCTAGTTCTAACAGTAGGATGTTGAAGTTCAACTAGATCTAGCTCAGATTTCAAAATTCTTCTAGGAGTCGACAGCGACTAGCAACAGGGGCTAGCCACTTCCATAGTGTGGGGGCGGTCGGTTGCCCATGCCAGTGTAGTAGGTGCCTGCACTTTTTGCAAGGCACCTACATAATGGCCAGGCATCTGTAAGGCACCTCTAGTACCTACTAACGCTGTTTTGGGCAGCTGTAATCGTGCTACAGTGGTTCATATTTATGGGGGTCATTTTCCTTATGATGTACCTACATTCTTTGAGCTTGTGAGCCTTTGTTTAGGTGTGTCCTCTAGTCCAGTCTTGGATCATAAAGTTGCATATTAAGAGTGCATTTGTTAGTCCTTAGTTGTTGAGTTATCTTCTTCATTAGAGTTAAGTTTTAATTCTAAGTCTAAGTCTAAAGAAGAGGACACTTCTAAGGAGGGGCCTAAGGACGCTTCAAATATTGATTGTAGTCTCCCTGGTATTAGTGCTTTGTCCTATTCACTTACTTTAGGGGATTTAAATCATTGATATGTAGATTTTGTGGCTCCGACAAGTTCAAGTTTGTTCTTTCTTCTTTCAAGGATTGTATTGTATCAGCTCATTTTAGATATTACACCATTTTTCAGTGATTACTTCAATAGTGATTTTTCCCTTCATCCTTATCCCTTGTTAGAGACGCCAATTCGATCTGAACTCCTTTGCATATTTTGTGGGGGCATTTTGTACTACCTTAGGGATTTTGATCTCCCTACTTTCTTAGACAGTTTTCACTACCCTTTGATGGTATAGAAGGTTTTGCTTGAGGTCTTTTTTAATTTTTTTTTAGGTTGAATTTTAAGGATTTTAATAGGTTGCCATCTTCTAGAAAATCTTGGAAAAGTCATTTTTTCTTTTTGAGAGAAAGGGGTTAGGTATTCCCTCATGTTTGGAATAGTTTACTATTGTTGGTGCATCTGTGGAGAGTTCATTATGACCTTTATTAGTTCTTTGAGGAGTCTAGATTATTTGCTTTTCTATTTGACTTATATATGTGTTTCCTGTCGATTCTTAGTTGATTTTTCGCTTTTCCATTTGCTTGTGTGCTTGTTATTGCCTTTATACTTTTTCTTCAGCACTTATATTATTTTTCTTGATTTTTTTTCTTGCCTTTTTGAGCTTAACTTAGTTGGTTTGCACGTGGTACAAAAGAAGATTGGTTCAACGAGGATTTGTACTAGGTAGGTGAATGGAAGTTCTTGCAAGAGGCGTATAGTGGAGCTACATTACAAGGATTCATCCTTAGTGGGACAACGTTCAATCCCCCCCATGGAGATATTCGAGAGAGCCTCATGTTTCACCTTTTTTTGGAGTGCCTGAGATGGATAAAGGTGATGATCCTAAGTTGATGATTTCAAGACCAGTTGGAAAGCATGCTTGGGAGTCTGCTGTTGGGGCTATTTACCTGTGGTCCTCTAGCTTCTTTTATGCTGGTGGTGGCAAGGAGTTGTTCCATCATGGACTGTGTAGGAGTTGCATTGTCAACTCTTATCAAGATGTTGACAAGACTGTTTTTGGTGTTAACAACTTGCAAAGTGGAGCCAGGGAGTATGATTAAGGAAAGTTGGAGATATTCTCCTCTTCACAACTAACGAACTTTATTGCTGAAAACTTAGTGTAAGTAAGCACTTTTTCTTCTACTTTAGTTATTGAGGTTGCCTGTTGCATTTATAGTTATGCGTAATCATTTGACTATATCATCTATTGTTTTCAGAACACGTTTGAAACATGGTTGTGTAGATATTCCACCCAACAGAAGGATTGGGACTATGAAAGCCAGGCTTAAGGAGAAAGCTATAGGACTTGTCCAATTGCATTTTCAAAAGAGTGAAGAGTTCATCAAGCAACTGAAGAAGCATGGGCAATATATTAGAAAGGTGAAGAGTAAGGAGAAGTTCTTGGAGTCTTCTACAGAGAAGGTGCATGTGTCTACTATGCATAAGGAGGCAGTGTAGGAGTTCAAGGGCTCTAATGAGTTTTTTGAGGTATTCGTGGCAGAGGCCATTGTGATATAAGAGAAGACTATCTAGGATTGTCATTGCGTGCTCAGTGAGACTAGGTGGTACACTCTAGAGGACTTACTGTTATTTGACCCTGCCATTCCTGTTAACCTTTCTATTGGGTTGGCTTGCAGATTGTCGGAGGCTTGTGCTAAGGCCATGATAGCAGATCCAGCTATTGTGGCTCTATAGTTAATATAGTAGGATTTAGCCTAGGAATTAGTCTCTTTCTCTTTTTTGTTTGTTGACGACTGCTTTCTTTTCAGTTTCTTTTAGTAGCATGCTAACTGGTTTCTTTTTCAATAGCCAAGTGCAAGCAAATAATGTTTGGTGTTTGCTACTTCATTTCTATGTTATTTTGTGTATTTTCTATAGAGATTTGAGTAGTTTTGTGCTCTATTTCATACGTAATCATTTTGATGATTTTATCCTGTATTTTTCTCCTTGATATTTTATATTGTTTATGCATTGTTATGTTTCTGTGCTTCTTTTTTTTCGGTCCTTTTCTCTAGACTTCGTTGTGTTGATAAATAGTTCCAAGTCCCTTCAGGGTTCTGCAAAAGACTTAGCTTCTTTTTTCTGGATGCTCCTTAGAGGGCCTCGTTATCATTTTGTTAGTATTAATGAATTCCCTTATGGCTCTTATTTTTGTGTTTGTGTATAATACATCCACTTAGGCTTATTAATGTAATGCTGTTGTGGTAGGGTCTTAGTGAGATGTTGGCGATTTATACCTATTTTGGGGTCTTAGTGTGATGTTGTTACCATGCGTCGCCCTTAAGGGTGTTGAGGTCGTTGTCATAACTACATATCCCCTTGGTAGTCTTACAACAGTCTTGGTTGTTGTGCGCTCTCTTGGGCCTCTTCTAGTAGTCTTTTGTTGTTGCATACCCCGTAGGGGTCATATATCAATCTTTTGTACTTGCTATGAATCCCTTATGGCTCTTACAATAGTCATTTGAGTTTGCCACGTGTCCTCTTAGGGGCCTTGTAGTGGTCTGGAGTTTTCTATGTGCCCCCTTGGTGGACTTATAATGGTCATTGTGCTATGCGTCCCCTTGGGAATCTTATATCAGTCTTATGCCATATGCCTCCTTAAGGGTCTTATAGTAGTACTAATGTCATTCCCTACATCCTCCCTTGGGGGTCTTATAAGGTGCTAATGTTGTTCACCACATGTTCCTTTAGGGTTATTAAAATGTAGAACACTTGTACATCATTGCATATAGTTATTATTATCTTCTTTTGTATTTGTATACATGCCTCTTGGGTCTTATCATAAATAATGTATTTCTACAAATCATAATTATGCAATAAAAGAGTAGACAATTTCATAAAGAAACATTAAAACGCTTTCATTAAGATAATAAAAAGAACAAATGTCATCTTCCAATCTGGGACGGTTTTTTATTCATAACAAACATGAAAAAAATGTACTAAGTTATTGGGGAAAAAAAACTTAATAACAAAAGGGGAATTCTACACTATCGTAAAAATTTAGCAAGAGGAAAACATCAAAGCGTCGCAAGGGGCATGTTTATTAAGACTAAAGGTATCCCTTATCATTGTCAAGGGGACTGAGTTGAAGCCAATAATATTCTCCTTCTCGAGGGTTTCCACAAGTACGATCTTGCACTATTTTGATTTCTCCCTTTAGGATTGCCTTCTTATAGGGACTTTGTGAGGGTGTTTGCTTCTAGGGTCAAGCTTTTGCCTTTGCCTTTTGAGTCGCTCAAACAACACCCTAAAGAGTTATTTAGATGGGCAATAGGGATTTTTACTCCCTTCCGAATGCTAGCATAGCATATCCTAGTAGTGCACATGTCTCCAACAACTTCTCCAATTCTACTAGGAATAAGGAGCTTCATCTTCATATAGTAGGTTGACACTATCGCTAGACCTGGCAAAATTCAACCCATATCCATAGATACCCATGGGTACCTAAAAAAATACAAGTAATAGGCCTTGTTTCTCCTACCCAAAAAATTGCGAGTAATTTTGCCCGTACCTATTTTACCCGCTATCTTTTGGCCCAACTCGTGGGTACTCGTGGGTAACCCGTAATTATTTTTTTATTTATATATATATTACATACATATAAATATTTATTATATATTTATATATATATTTACATATAAATATTTTTAATCTAACTATTAATTTTTGACTTCATAAATTAAAAATCTATAGCAAATTAAATTAAATTATATCTTAAAACAACTTGTTGTGCATATTCCTATAGATGCAACATCTTCTTCTACAAGAACAATAATGTTTGATTGATATTTAAATTTTCAATTCAAAAAACTTTTGGCATGTAATGGAATTTAAGTTTGAACTTTTGAATGTGATGTACTTTAAATTTGGTAGATTTTAAATACTTAAGATATAAGTTTTAAACTACAATATTATTAATATGCTTTAGATATTTGTTCAATTTAATGTTTGAAATTTGTAGTCTTTTTTTTTTAGTTTTATTTAGTTAATATTTGAGTAACATCATGTTTACCTTTAAATATTAAAAAAAAATAAAAAAAATTACGGGTACCTGCGGGTTACCCGTTACCCATCCTTATAGGTAATGCGTCCCCTATTTCGTACCCAATAAAAAATGAGTAGATGGGTAAATTTACCCAACCCGTTGGTACCCGTCATTGGGTTACCCATGGGTACCCAATTGCCAAGTCTTATCACCCAAAAAGAGTTTGAGGTAGGTCTCTCCAATATAACGTTGTAAGCATATAGAGTCTTGACTATTGGGAACTTTACCATTTTTTCAAGGATGAGTGCCTAATAAAATGAGGAGAGAAATCTCTCCAAGGGCTTCCATGGTCTCGTCATTGAATCCTGCTAAAGCAGTGTTGATTTCAGTAGTTGGGCATTATTTGTGCTAATCTGGAAGAAGACGTCAGAAAAGATTATGTCCAGCGAGCTTCTGTTGTCCACCAAAATTTTTTTCACCCTAAAGTTAATGAGAGAGGCTAAGATCACCAGAGCATCACTATGCTCACCTCACTTGGTCTCTATGTCTTCTTTTCCAAATGTGATTTTGGGAAGTAAGGGATGCATTTCATATTTGTCAAGCATTGACTCCAAAAAATGAGCTTACACTTGCCTAGCTGCTCTCGCGAGTGCCTTTCTTGCACTGAGGAATATCTTTTTACAGGTCTTGCTAAAATGATACCCGCAATGGGCAAATTAGCAGCTTTTTGTTGACATTTCCTCTCTTTTGACTCTAATTGTTCATCAAGCTAGTGTTGGTCATCTCCAAAAATTCTTGGCTTGGACCACTTCTTAGTATTGTCCTATCTCCAACTATACACTCCTTCAAGTTCCCATGTTGGATTAGCTTCACAATTTCATCTTTCAAGTTATAACATTCTTAGTAGTATGATCTTTAATCGTGGTGGAAATGATACAAATTCTCCATCTTTTACCTCTTGGGATTGTCTACCATTTTTTGTCAAGCTTTATCGTGGTGGCAACAGCCAATATGTCTGTCTTTGATGGAGTTATGGAAGTTTTGTAACTAGAGAAGAATTTGGGAGGACTACATTAGCAATCTTCTGCTATTATTGTTGCTGCCTCCTTCTTCCCATGATTTGCATTTGCTGGCATCCAAAGGGGCCATCAATTCATCGATTTGATTGCATTTCTCTACTTGGATAGGGAGTTTTTCTAAGGTGGTAGGCGGTTTCCTCACTATAGATTCTCTGAACTTTTGATGTTTCTAGTTTTGTTGGATAATGCTAGGCAATATCCTAATTGATTTAAGGGAATTCATGCACTACTTGGACAAACTGGTTGATGTAGTCTCTTAAAGACTCTTCATCCTTCCGCTTGATGGTGAACAAGTAAGTCATCATTTTGGGGTATTTGCGTTGATGAACAAGTTATGGAGGAAATACCTTAACATCTACTCCTAGTGGGTGATAGATCTAGTCGACATTTAATTAAACCATGGAGAGCACACTTGATGAGATTAGTGTGGAACACCTTCTTATCAGCAACTTTAATCAAGTCATAGAGCTCCATTCATGCTAAGAAGTTGTTAAGGTGCTCCTCGGGTTAGCTGTGCCATCAAACTTTGATAGGTTGGTGATCTTCATGCATGGAAGGAGTAACTCTGCCACGATAGCTAGGCAAAAAGGATTGTATCTTAGAAGAGGAAGAGCCAAGGAAGGTATACACTTCTTGCTTCTCCTAAGTATTAAGGGAAAATTGAATGATCTGGAATTCTAGTTGCAGTAGGCTATCGCCAAGATTGGTTAGTTCGGAGGGAAGACTGCATTTCCATGTGGTGAGACAGAGGAGGGGCAGTATCCCGTTCAATATTCATTCTTTTTTCTATCCTCTTTGGGGTTGACAAGGCTTCTCTACTTCGACAAGAGGACTAGGATTGCTTCTAATGATAGAGCTCGACTCCGTGTTAAGCCATAGCTGCGGCTCATGTAGAGGTGGTGTCAGTAATACTTCTCGAGTCACCTATACTGCCAATCCTTAGGGAGCAAAGCATGATGCATGGGCGTCTTTCGATGGTAGGTGTGCGGCAAACGCAGCGAGCACCAGTTCTATGACTATATGGGATTACACTTCTGATAGATAGTCTACGTTCTCACCTCCTGGTGCTATTTATGTGCTAAAGTCTTAAGCTCTTGATCTCATCTACATCTTCAGCATTCTTCACTTCAAAAGGGATTTCCTATAGATGGCGTCAAGATGATGTTGTACGAAAATGGAGTCAGCATCTTTTCTGAAAATCAACAACTTCGGGCTTTTACTCTTGGAACCTACTTGCATAGCTCATAGCTCGAATTTGCAAATTATTGCTTAGATGTCTTTTTATCTTTAAATTTTGGTATTTGTATTGATTAAGTCCTTAGTAGGCTTTAGTATAGTAGGGTTTGGAGTACCCATATTGGTGGGCTTAATTTATTTTGCCCGTTGGCCTTATTTTTATTTATTTATGTAGAACTTTTATTTATTTTTACCTTTTTGCTCTTATAGTTTTATTTTTCCATGTCATCGATACGTTTTTTTGCTTGATTCTCTTTATCTTGGTGTGCCTAATAGGAGCAAGGTAACCTTGCTCTATGTTTTTATGTTGAGAAGATGATCTAGGAGTTTGACAATACTAATGCAATCAGAGCTCAGACCTTTATGTAGAATAAGGAGATGCAAAAGTGCTAAGTTGCCAAATATTGTGACAAGAACGTCAAGTTAAAATGCATCCATAAAAGCAACTTGGCATGAAAGTGGTTTTTTCATTGGAAAGAAGAGACGTCTTATATTGGAAGTGAAGCCTGAACTAGGAAGGACCATTCGTTGTTCACATGACCAATCGAATAAACTTATACTTACGGGAAGATAGAGAACTTTGTGGATAATACTTCCAATAGGAGGAAGAACACTTTTGCAAATATCCCCTTGAGTGTGGCCTTATGGAAATGCTCTATATTTAGGATCAATCTCTGATTTTTGGTCTCATTTTGTTTCTTTTTAATATTTTTTCACCCTATAATTAGATATATATATTGTTTTTTATTCTATGAACTTTGCTTTTTCCGAAAGAGAATGATATTTAGTTGTGGTAGCAAGTCATAAGCTAATAATTAAAAGTAGTTTTGTTTTAGCCTCAGGCCAAATATGAAATATTATAAATAAAGGGATAGAAGCTTGTTCAACAAATCAAAAGTAAAATGTAGTTGATGAATTAATACATCTTGTGATCTAACCAGACTCCCGAGCCTTTAAAACTCACTAAACATTGCTTGAAAATATCAAGGAGCTAACTCTTTAATGCTAGCTAAGAAATCTTGGCAAACATTTTGAAAAAAAGTGGCATAGAGCAATATCAATCCCTTCTAAATCACCTTGGGCCTTGTCCTGACTAATTTGATATTCATCATTTGATGCCTTAGAGGCCAGCAAATCCTTAATTCTTTTTGCAATGTTAACTAAGGCATGCTCTTCTTAAGCGACCAACTCTTCATGCCTTTCCCTGATTTCATCCACCTTTTAGTAGAGCTTTTGTTGTTTCTTTAAGGTACTGGCTTTCTTGACCTTGGAAACCTCTTGCTCTTCCATTATTCCTAAACAAGCCACTCACAATGCCTTTATCTTTTTTGAAGGAAGTAGTGCTAGACTTATGCATAAACCTTCAATTAGTTATGGTCTTACAATAATGGCACATTATTATCACAAATTATTTAGCAAAATTCTTATAAATAACAAGACAAAGAGAGACCAAAGAGAAGCTTGTTGACTACTCATAGGACATCCTCAAAAAAAGCCTTTATGCATCTCCATCAAATCCACAATAATTATTTGATCTAAGCCCTCAAAGGCAAGCTTCAGCTTTTCTAGATAGTCAGAAAAATGTTAGATAGGTAACATAGGACATTTATGGTTTCCTCTGCCAGTAACTTGTCAACCTTTAAGAGAACCTCTTTGGTTCTATTGGCTACTGTTTTGAATTCATAATTATGTTAGAATAGTCCTAGAGAAGCCAATATGATTGGAATGTAAACATTCTTATAATCAACATATGAATTAATGATCATTTTCATCTTATACGCTTTATACTGTCACTTGTACAATACCTTTGGTCAAGGAAGCTTGAGAGTAAAATAGCTTCATACATTTCAATCACTTTAAATAGAATGAGGATCTCTTGTTGACATGGAAGTTAGTATTATACTTAAAATGTTAATTA
Source organism: Jacaranda mimosifolia (assembly GCA_018894105.1). Classification (NCBI taxonomy): domain Eukaryota; kingdom Viridiplantae; phylum Streptophyta; class Magnoliopsida; order Lamiales; family Bignoniaceae; genus Jacaranda; species Jacaranda mimosifolia. Next base: position 13,781,174 of record CM032132.1, on the reverse strand, counting down.
CTATAATGCTAAGTTAATTGCTTCATTTTTAATTCCTGCTACACTTATGGCTTTATCCTCCTCATTGGTGTGACCAACAAAGTGATGGAAACTACAAAAAAGCAAAAACAAAAAGTTAGAAAAGCAATCAAGCGAAAGATGCACATGAAAAGAAAAGTCTCACTTGGACAATCACCAAGGCAGAGCTTCTAATAGGGACCAAGGCTAAGCGTACGCCTTTTCACTAGGCGGATAAGAAATAAACACAATAAAAGCAAAAGCTAAATATACAAACTAAGAACCAGTATTGTCTTTACAATAGGGTAGAGGATGCGCCACCATTCATCTTACTGGATTGATATTTTATCTTGATAAGTGAGGAGGGGTTCAACAGACCAGCAACTTCTTGGTGTGCCTCTCCAAGATTGTTTCTCCCATATAAGTACCCTATTAACACATTGATTCTTCAGAACAATATGGTTGAAAATTACCAAGATTAGCTTTGCAAAGATCTTGGACTTCTTTTTAGTCATAGGCTATGATAAACATTAGTATTGGCCTCTTTTAAATGCCTTAGTTTAAAAAGGTTAATATCAAAAGTTATAGCAAAAGCAGAGGAAAATTAGATTAGACCAAACAACTTGGCAACAAAGTAAGGATAATAGGGGATGACTTTGTTGGTGACTATATTGGCAAAATGAAAGCCACATGGCAAGTCCTTTGCAACCAAAAAGACAGCCCACTACTGCCCATTCCTCTTAGCCACAACCCTACCTCTTTTAACCCACAAAGTGCATCAACTTTACACAAGCTCAAAAAGCTAAGAAAGCTTTCCTTTTGCATATGATAAAAGAAAGTGGATGCCTAATGTGCATTTACTATCAATAAACCCTCAATGCGTGCAATAAACTAAAAAGGCAACTCTGTTTCTTGAAGAACAATTTTATTGAAACACAAGTGAGGAAAATAGGATTACATCCACATTTACACCAACGAAATGGCGCCATATTGGAAGAAACTTCTTCTTTTCACCATTCTTCTAGATAGCTAACTCTTAGAAATTTGAAAATATTAAATTGTATGTGAGAAAATACTAACACAACAGACATACCTAGATAAACACAATTATATGAAGCAGATTTACTCCTCCATGTTAATAAAGCTTACCTTATCTGGAAAATAAGTGATAAGCAAACCATACCTAGTAACAGACTTACCTCCCAAAGATAGATGGCAAAATCCTTACCCTCAAGTGACAAGGCCATCTCCACATTGAATAGAATCTTTTGAGAAAATTAAGCAACATACGACTTCATCATCTAATAGTTTTAGGGTTATAGAGCCATAGAGAAGTAGAGGCATTTATCAAAAATGCATATATCAAAGATGCTCCAAAAGCATAAGGAGATTTAGAGAAGGCCAAAATCAAAATTGTATATCGAGAGACTAGTTCAAATTGCTTCCAAGATGCCTACTTTTCGCCAAATCTCTGAGTGGGTCTTCTCCACTCTATGACTTCAGCGAACCATATTTCATAAATTAGCAACATCGTTGATCATGACTAATTACAAAAATCACTGCTAAACTTGTAGTTGGAACAAAATATGATAATTCACCTTGGTCTTTGACTGATGGGTCAACAAAGGACTCTCTTCTAGCTACTAAACCCACTATAAAGGTTTGACCAAGAGAAATCATCACCTCACATAGGAATGCAGTCATGGGAGGAAAGGCTAAGAAAGAGGAGTTCAAGTTTGTCCCCTTTTCTAATGTATGGAGAGAGAGAGAGAGAGAGTAGAAATGAAGTAGTAGAAATAAGGAGTTGGAAGAAAAAGATTGAATCAATGGAGAGAGTGGCGCCTTAACTAGCTAGCGTGTGCTAAGAATGTAATAGACTGTTAGATACAAGCATGCAAAGAGTCATTCCTTAAGGTGGTTGTTTTGATTAAACTTCTGCCACCAAATTCAAATTCAAAAATAAATATACATGTATATACAAATGTATATCTTATCAAAACCTTCGTGATAATGTAAAACCAGGCCTATATTGAATAGGACTTTCGATCAAAACTTATAGGAAGCATTGTTTGTACCTGGAAATTAAACAAATAAAGGCCCAAGTCAAATAAAAATTAAAGGAATGAAGTCAGCTTGATAGTCCATGAAGCTACAGTCCTGTAAGAGAGACCAAGCATATATAAAGAGGCAAATAATCTATTGCAACAACCTCACAAAGAGCTTATCTAATGAGCTAATAAGGGGAATCAAGAGAGCTTTGTAGAAAATCCAAGGAGATCTAAGAGATAAGAAAGACTTACCTCTAATCAAGAGGCCATGAGATAGAGAGCCAATTTTTGTAATACTATTTAAAGTACAATGTAAATAATCATCAAAACTAAGACAACAAGTTTTTAATCAACTACTAAAAATTTTACTATCAAGTTTTTATGGGATAATGACTATCAAATTCATAATTAACTACTGTAATGGGATGATGACCATCAAATTCATAATTAACCACTATAAGGGTCTCACCAAGAGAAATAATTAGCTTAGGTGGGAAGACAACAATAGGAGCAAGTGGTAAGAAAGAGGAGGTCAGGGTTGACTATTTTTCTAATGTAAGTCAAGAGAGGGAGAGAGAAAGGACTAAGTCGAAATTAAGCAGCGAAAGTAGGTAATAGGAAGAAAAAGATAGAACGGTGGGGAAAGTGGTGCTCACCTGGCATGTGCCATGAATATAATAGACTAATAGAGGCAGGCATGCACAAAGACACTCCTCGAGGTGGTTGTTTTGATTAAACTTCTACCACCAAATTCAAATTCAACAATACATATACATATACATAAAAATGTATATCTTAGTAAAACCCTCATGATGACATAAAATTAAGCCTAGGTCAAATAGGACTTTTGATCAAAACTTATGGAAAACATTGTCACACCAAGAGAAATCATCACTTTAGGAGGGAAGATAACCATGGGAGCAAGTATTAAGAAAGAGGAAGATGTTAGGGTTGTCTCTTTTCCTGGAGAGAGAGAGAGAGAGAGAGAGAGAGAGAGAGAGAGAGAATACTGAGTAGAAATGAAATAGTTGAAGTGAGGATTTAGAAAAAAATAAAAAGAAAAAAGATGAAATGGATGGAGAAAGTGGCAGCTTACCTAGCATGTGCCATGAATGTAATAGACTATTAGATACAGTCATGTAGAGACACTCTTCGAGGTGATTATTTTGATTAACTTTTGCTGGTGAATTCAAATTCAAAATATATATACATATACATACCAACGTGTAACTTAGTAAAATCCTCGTGATGACATAAAACTAAGCTTAGGTCAAATAGGACTTTCAATTAGAACTTATGGGCAACATTGTTTGTGCCTAGAAATTAAATAAATATAAGTCCAATGATTAAAGGCCCTCATGTCCAATAAAAATTAAAGGAACAAAGTCACCTTAACAATTATGAAATTGTAGACTAATAAGTGAGTCTAGGCCTATATAAAGAGGCAAAGGATCCTTTGCTACAACCTCACAAAGAACATACCCGACGTAAGCTGATAAGGGGAATCAACAGAGGATTCATAGAAAATTCAAGGAGATCTAAGAGATAAGAAAGACTTACCTTTAGTCAAGAGGCCATGAGATAGAGGGCCAATTCTTGTAATACTATTTGAAGTATAATGTGAATTATCATTAAAACTATCATAACAACTTTTTAATCAATTAGTAAAAATTTTATTATTATGCTTTTATGCTCTTTGTGCACCTTGATTTGGCGCTTTTATGCAACTTTTATGTTATACTTCCATTATTATTTTTACATTTAGAGGAGGTAAAGTATACTTGATTTCTTGCTTTTCGTTTGATCTCTTTACATACTTTTGTGTTTATTTGAAATCAATAGCACACAAGTTGAATTGATACATAGAAAAGGTCCTAAAGTTAGGTTAGATAGTATTTTGTTGTACTTCATTTAATCATTTGAAAAAGTTTAAGCTCAAGGTTATTAGCACATTTAATTTTTCAAAAAGAAAAATTACACTTTTGGTCCCATTGAATAATGGGTTTGTACTTTCAGTCCAAAATTAATCAAGCTCTAAACTTACAGAACAAAATTCCTAATTTTTTTGCACTTTTGGTACACAGTCCATCTTTCCGTTATTTTTGATGGAAAGTTGCATGTGACATTCACATGGATTAATATTTTTGATATTTTTATTTGGATTAATTACATAAACCCCCTGAAGTTTGACTTATCTATAAATAAACCTAGAGAAATTGTAACGACCAGCTAATGTTCGCTTCATCTAACATTTTTAAGGAACCATTAACCACCATTAACAAATTTGCTAATGTCATTCGAAAATTTATGTGAAAATCCAATGATGTCTTCTGAAAATTGTTTTAATTATTTTTCAGATAAAAATACTCTCAAACCTATTTGTAATATTTTTCATATAATAGGAGATGTAATTTTATCATTGTTTAAATGAATCATAATAAATTTAAGCATATTTTATTATTAATAAAATTTCTTAACTATTGAATATTTAAATTCGAGTTGAATTAAAAAAAAATTAAAATCATAAACATATCTAAAGTAATTTAATCAACTTTAATTAACTTATTTATTAATTAAAAATAAAATAAATGAATAAAAATTAAATCCATCTTTAATTAATATAATTTTATAATTTCAATGCATACTCAATAATATTAAAATAATAAATATATCTAAAACAATTTAATTACACTAAGTTGAATTTATTTATCAATTAAGAAATAAAAGAAGTAAAAATTAAAAAATAGAAATAGAAATGTATTGTCTTAGATAACATAATTAATTTCATGGTTTTGAATTACCTATTTTATAATGTTAAAATAATAAACATATCTAAAATAATATAATTAAATTTATCTACTAATTAAAATAAAAGAATTAAAATAAAAATAAAATCTAAAATTCTCATCCTAGCAATATAATTTTAATTAATTTTAAATAAGTAAAATATAATTCTAATCATTTTGGACCATATAATTTAATAATTTAAATTAAATAAAATAACTGAAAAATTAATAATTTTGAGTAATGTAATTTTAGACTACATACTTAATAATTTATAAAATAACAAATATTTAAACTATCTTGATTAAATTTGCTAATTGATAAAAAATAAATAAGTAAATAAAAAATAAATAAATAAGAGAAGGGAGTTGGGGGGGGGGGGGGGGGGGGGGCGCCACCATAGCCAAGATCTGGCCGCTTGACATGCTTACTAATTTTTAATTTTTAATTTGTAAAGCAAACGACTACCTACCTACTGCTTTTAATTTTCAACTCGGTGGATTAATAATTAATATTAATTAATTTACCTTTTTCACCTTGAGCTAATATTCTATAATTATTTTTTTTATAAGAATATTCCACAGTAAGTTACTTAGGGGCAATTTGGTTATGTTTTATTTTCATTTTCAGATGTTTTTACTATTTTGAAATGAATTATCAACAACATATCATCATTTTTATTAATATTTCAACTTATTTTTATCTCAAAACACATTTTTCAATAACTTCCATATCTTTTCCCAAGAACCTATGGTTGTGATTGCTTATGAGGCTATGTCTCATTTTTTCATGTTTTAGAGAATTTGGAATTGTTTTGGTATTTGAGAGATATGAGAAATGGAAAATGAGGTTGTAAATAGTTGTGAGACAAAATGTAATGATTATAGTGATTTGATGGATTGATGTGATGTGAGGTTGTGAATGATTGTGAGATTATTTGTAAGATATGTTTGAAAATTTTATTTGATAGAATGATATTGTTTTATGATATTTGTGTTTTGGTTTGTTTGAGATTGATATTGGTTATAAATAAATAAATAAAAGATAAATTTAATATAATTAATATATTTGATAACATATTAAAAATTGTACAATCAAATGCTTTGTAGATCAAGCAAAAACAAATGCCACTAAAAAATATTTTTGTAGATTTTCATTAATTTAATTTTTAAAAAAATCAAAATTAATTGAATTAAATGCAAAATAATTAAAAGAGTTATTCAAATTTTCATTCTTCATTTTTTTTCATAAAAAGTTATAAATTTTATTTTTTAAAAATGTAATAAGTTATTTATAGTTGAATAATTAAAAAATTATTTTTGCAATTTAGGTTTGACGAGTTAAAAATTAAAAAAATATATATTTTACAAAATTGTAAATAATATTTTACAACTGGGAAGCAAAGCAAAGAAACAAGAAAACGAAGAGAAAATGATAAACAAAAAGCCACTAGGGTGAACATTGAGGGAAGAGAATTTTTGAGACAAGAGAGAGAAAAAAGAGACTATGCACTCAAAAAAGTGAGATGGGTGAGAGTCTGAGAGAGCCATCTGACTTCCCAAATTCTAAAGACATGAGATGAGCCTGTCATCCAAATGCAACTTTCTAAAGTCTCATGTTTTATAGACGCAAGATTTGAGATATTTTTTACAAGCAATCGTAGGCTATATATCTCCTCTCTTTTCTTAATTATTACTATTTCTCTTCACCTTCAACTTACTAAACCCTATATAATCATTATTTTCTCAACAAACTATCCAAATATAAATTTATTTTCAACTTATTTAATCTAATTAACTTTTTAAATTTTAAAAATGCTGAAAATAAAAACACAACCAAACACAAGCAATAAAAACACAACCAATCTCCCTATTATTTGCAAAATAATCCGAACTTTATTATTTTTTGGATTGATCATGATCGAGTTGATGAGTTGAATTTAATTTTGACACTTTTTTATTTCGACTTGAGACTTGGTGGCTATGTGGATTGAATATAGCTTCTTTTTTTTTTTTTTTTGAAAAAGAAAAAATAAAAACGAAAAAAAAAAAGAAAAAAGAAGGACATGAATCATGCCTTATTTTACTACTGCCCATATTTTCAACAACCGGTATTATTGATCCATTGAGCTGTTTACATCCAATTTATTGTGTTCAATAATATCATTACCATGTGAATACTTCTTTTCTAGTTTCTAGTATTGAAGAGAAACAAAGTTTTGTTATAAAGGTTCATTTATGACACAGATATTTTTTTTATGGTCCCAACTTATATCTATTATACTATGAATATTAAGTTGATGAATAAATTACCTAAAAAGGTCATTCAATTTGGTTTACCATAACTTCTCACAAAAAAATTATTCTTTTGAACTCATTTATAATAGCAATTTGTAATCATTTATAATTTATAATAGAAGAATTTCAGTTTAATTGACACGTTGATGAGGTTGTCGTGACCGATTTACCCTTTATACAATAACTACGCCTCAAACTTCTATAATCACACCCAAATGGTTAAAAGGTTATTCGGTGTTATTTCAGGTAAAACTTGAGACTCCAGTTCGGTAACCCAAAATTCTCTGTCACAATGGTCATTTGGGTATGTAAGGGCCTTTTGCTTTCATGTTTATTAACTATTTTTGCATTTTTTATTATTTAAATTAAAACACATTATTTTATATATATTTTTAATCATTATATTTTCATTTGTATTCTCAAAACACATTTATCAAGAACATATATATTTTCTTCCAATAACTTATAGGGTATTATTATTTGCACTTCAAAATTTGTTATTCGCACTCCATTCTAAATTTTTGTGTTAGGTTATTTACTAAAATATCCACTTACTTTTCAAATCAATTTATATTAATTTGCAAGATAAATATACACTTTAATATAATAATTATCATTTTCAACTTTGTTATCATGAAAACATTTCACCTCAACTTGTCCAATTTAATATGAAATAATAATAGACTTGGCAAATGGGTAACCCAAGAATGGGTAGTGCTAGGTTGGGTAAATTTACCTATAAGTAAAATTATCTGTTTTTCATTAGATACGAGATAGTGGACCCATTACCCATAACTATGAGTGATGGATAACCCACAGGTACTGGTATTTTTATTTTTTTATACTTGAGGGTAAATTAATATGTATTTTTTAATTTACATAATATTTTTCAAATATTACTTAAATACAACTAATAAAAGAGGCTACAAATTTTAAATATTACATCGAACAAGTATCTAAAGTATACCAAGTAGTTTGAAAAGTACAACTTAAATATTTAAACATTTATCGATTTTAAGTTATATTATATTTCGAAGTTCAAATTTAAATCTCATTATATGTCAAAAGTTTTTTGAATTAAAAATTTAAATATCACTTAAACATTGTTGTTGTTATAGAAAAATGTGTTATATTTTATTTGTATGAATTAGAGAAAAAATTAATATATATATATATATATTGTTGTTTACGGGTTACCTGTGGATTGGGCCAAAACGTGGCAGGTAATTAGGCAGAAGATAAAATTGCTCACATTTTATTAGGTGGAGAAAATGAAGCCTATTATTTGCATTTTTTTGGGTACCCACAGTATGGGTATTTTTTGCCAAGTCTAACTAATAAGGTGCAATGCTTTTTTCTTCATTTATTTCACTTTTCTGATTGAAATAACTCCACACCAGTAGTCTTTATGAAGTAAAACAAAACCAACATTTAGGGTGTGAAAATATATTATTTTGTAGTGATGCTATCATTTTCCTATTGAAGTTCAAAGTCATGTCTTCAGTGAGATGATTGAATTTAAAGATCCGACAATATATTCATTTTTGTGCTCTATCATGTGTTGATATGGAATGAGTCAATGCTAGGAATGAATCAAGACTATATTTAATAAGACAAAGAATAGTACACTAAGGGCATAATTGTCCAATAATTTAAATTAAATAATATCTTAAAAATAAAGGGATATAATGGTCAATTCCTATAGATTAAAAATTAATTGGAGTGCCAATAACCAACTTTGGAGTGCAAAAAACAATACCCTAACTTATATATTTTCTCTATCTATTATCATTATTACTATTTCTCTCCACATACAACCTACTAAACCCAATGTAATTTTGGAATTGTTTGGTTATGTTTTCCCAAAGCAAAACTGTTTTGCCAAAATATAACCAATCATTAGACATGGCTACGGGTCTGGGTAATTCGGGCCCCACCCCGGATGGGGCGGATTCGGGCCTAATTAAACGGGTTTCGGGGCGGGTACCGAGTCTGGGACAAGTTTCGGGTTTTACTAAACCCGCTCCGAACCAGCCCTGTTTAATAATAAATAATTAAATATATTAATATATACATATAAATATTAGTTAAAACCTAAAAACTTATGACTCTTTTCATGGAATCTTCATATAAGTTTGGCATCCCATGAACTAATTTTGGTTGGATTTTCTATTGCAATGAGTGAATCAAGTCGAAAAACAAAAAAACAAAAAAACAAAAAAAAATAAAAAATTAGGTTAAATGGGTTAGACTCGCTGGGTTCGGGGCTAAAGAGGAGGTGGGGCGGGGCCGGCCAAACCCTCCCCAAACCCGCCCTGTTGCCATGCGTACAGCATACATTCATATTTCCTCTAAAGCACTAAAATAGTTTTTTCCAAACTACCCTCTCAAATCCTTTATTATCCCGAAAACTTTATCATTTTTTCATATATATACATATATATGATATATATTTCATTATTATTATTATTATTATTATAAAAATTACTCAATTCCATTTTCATCCTAAAAATCCAACAAAAAAACATATTTGATTTGATTGTTGCTATAAAAAATGTTCCCAAAACATAAACAAATATATTTGATTATGATAATGTTTCTTCCTTTGATAGATGTTCTATTTTTTCCATATTTGCGTATCTTCAACAAAGCTTGATTTATGCAATTATATAACCGTTAACAAAATCATATATGGATGCACTCTTGGAATATGATCGTTTATCGTCTTGAAAATCCGAATGGATTCTCCATCTAATGAGAACGAGGCCTGCAAAATCAAAGCATGAAGTGATATTTACTCTATGTATAAAATAGCCTTTTGAAGTATCAGTCCTTGGAAAAAGAAGCTAGTGTTAGCATGGTACAATATCTCAATTCCCCATGCAGTGTTCTTTATGGAAATAGTATAGTTAATTGCCATAGGCTATATAAGTTTGTGCGTGGTGAACAATGGTCGTTAGTTTTTTGATTTCAAGTGTACTACTCTTTATTTAAAACTTTAATAATATTTGCAACTTCAAAATTCTAACTAAAAACTTAGATAGTGGATTTAGGCATTTCACAAATCACTATAAATTCTCTATGTTTATACATTATGTTTTAATACTTTATGTGTTAATCTGGTAGTAGGAATTCTATGATCAATAAATAGTCAAGGCGAGAATAGAGCTTTCTATCTTTAAAAGGAATAAGCCCTGCACTGGTGCTAATGGTAAATTAACTATCGCTTCCCAAAATATAACAACTTTATCAAACAGTAGCAGCACTAAACTCAAGCGTATTGAACTCTATTTTTCTGGACTTTGCTGTATCAAAAATGATTATATGAAACATGTGTCTATATTATGTTACAGATTCGGGACTAGCCATTTCATAGTGCCAAAGGTGCACCGAAAGATGGTAAAAATCTAGCAGCCATTTTTCAATCCCACTAATTGCAGCCAGTTTGAAGGTTGCTATCCAAATATATCTATTGGTGGTTGGAGGTTAGGAAATACGCATATTTAGCTTTTCCACATGCTAATTTCGTATTTCCAAAATATTTTACTCATTTTTCCATATTTTCAAAATGTTGGAAATTTAATATCTGGTAAAAGTTTGAAGGTTTCTGTTGGATATATCTATTGGTGGTTGGAGGTTAGGAAATACGCATATTTAGCTTTTCCACATGCTAATTTCGTATTTCCAAAATATTTTACTCATTTTTCCATATTTTCAAAATGTTGGAAATTTAATATCTGGTAAAAGTTTGAAGGTTTCTGTTGGGCCAAATAAAATCAAATTGAATTTGGTCCAAAAAGTTAACATTGGATTGAAGGCCTGATTTAATCCAAGCCCAAGCCCACAACCATGCCATGCCAAGTATCTTTCCCTTACCTTCTTACTTGAGTTATTTATTTTAGTCCACATTTTTTTCATCTTTCAATGTGGGATAGAGTTCCTCTTCTCCCAACACATTGGCTTCTTTCCTAGTTTTCTTAGCCAACCATCAAGTAGCTCACTTTGACCATTAATTTTTCGTTAACTTGAAATAGGTTTTGGCCAATTAATCATATTATCATCATCTACCCACAGCATAGTTTACGACGATCATCAATTTCTTAGAAATTAACGCTTAGAACCCACTTAAAAATTTAGTCAAGGAAGACCAATTTCCAACAATCCCCCACATGAATGGAAATTAATGTGAGTGATGATGCATATGTTTATGCATACACAAGAGGGTTCAGGCGAACAACTATTGCATCAGGATAGGAGGCTTGTGGCTTTGAACCTTCCTCAGTGAAGCACTATCGAGGTTACTTGGCTAATCAGTGAACATGATGTTCTTGAATTGTTCAGTTGTTAGTGTAAACCAAGACAACAATACCTACATAATAGCTATCCTTACGCTCTTTAGTTATTTTCGATTGTGTCCATCTTGGCCATAGACACCTGTCTTAGATTTATAAGTGTTTATGTTGAAGTGGCCGTCTTCACACTTATATAGGTGACCTTCCATAGAGAATATCCAGCCATACTTCGCTATTCTAGCTTTGGGAGTTATTAAGAGTTGAGACTAAACTTTGTACCTATTTAGCAGGCAGGACTTCCATGTCATAGGAATGAAGTGAAGTGCTCACATGAACTTTCAGAACTTAGTTGTCTAATTGAACTAAGCTCTTGGGATCTCTGGTTGGGTTATATGCTATGTCGGTTCTTGAACTTATGGATTTTAGTCCTATTCCTCTCGACACGCGGTTTACTTGATCTCTGGGTAGGCCTTTTATTAACGGATCCATTAAATTCTCCTTAGATATCACATAGTCAAGTGAAATTTCCCCATTTGCGATCAATCACCTTATATTATTATGTCATCGTCTGATATGACGAGTTTTACCATCATATATATTGCTCTGAGCCCTTCTGATTGCTGACTGACTATCACAATGAATTATGATGGTAGAAACCGATTTAGGCCAACAAGGAATATCCTCTAGGAAATTTTAGAGCCATTCTGCTTCTTCTCCTGCTTTGTCTAAAGCAATAAATTCAAACTCCACCGTAGAACAAGCTATACACGTTTGTTTAGAGGACTTCCAGGACACAACAGCTCCACCTAAGGTGAAAACATACCCATTTGTGGACTTGGTGTCTTTTGTATCCAACATCCAGTTGGCATTATTGTGTCCTAATACAATTAGATATCTAGTGTAGTATAACCTGTAATCCATAATGTACTTAAGAAATCTAAGTACCCTTGTTAGTGCTTTCCAGTGATCATACCCAAGATTTCATGTAAATCTACTCAGTCTATTTACTGAGCACGTAATGTCCGGGCGAGTACAGTTTGCTAGAAACATCAATCTGCCTATTATTCTCGAGTATTCCACTTGAGATAAGGGTTCTTCAGTATTTTTGCACAGACGTTGACTGGAATCTATGGGCGTTTTTACTAGAGAACTCTCATACATATTAAATTTCTTGAGAATTTTCTCAACATAATAGGATTGAGTTAGAATCAATCCATTAGGCATTTTAATTATCTTAATTTCTAGTATGACATCCATTACATCCATCTCTTTCATGTCAAAATACTTCATAAGCATTTCCTTGGTAGTCAAGATAATATCCTGATTGTACCCATTATCAGCATGCTGTCAACATACAAGCAAACCATAACAAATTCACTTTGAGTGGCTTTGATGCATACACATTTATCGCACTCATTTATTTTAAAACCATCTGACAATATTATTTTGTCAAATTTTTCATGCCATTGTTTCGGAGTTGTTTGCACCCATATCATGACTTAATAAGTCTGCACAATTTCTTTCTTGTTTAGGAACAACAAATCCTTCTGGTTGTTCCATATAGATTTCTTCATCTAACTCACCGATCAGGAAGGTAGATTTCACATCTATTTGATGTATTTCAAGGTTATTTAAGGCTGTTATTACAATAAGCACCCTAATGGATGTGATTCTTGTCACTTGTGAGTAAGTGTTGAAGAAATCAAGTCATTCATTTTGTTTGAACCATTTTGATACCAACCTGGCCTTATATTTGTTTATAGAGCCATTTGCTTTGTATTTCCTTCGAAAAATCCACTTGCAGCGCTATGGTTTGTGACCTTCTGGGAGATCAACAAGCCCCCATGTGTGATTATGCATGATTGACTTTATTTCACTGTTGATAGCTTCTTTCCAGAAAGGTGCTTCTGGACTTGACAAAGCTTCAATAATTGTTCATGGTTCATTTTCTAATATATAAGTTAGAAAGTCTAGGCCAAACATCTTTTCCTTTCTGGTCCTCTTGCTTCGTCTTGGTTCGTCATTAGTTTGAGAACCACTTGTTGGATTTAGAGTTCTTTTACGAGAACTTGATTCTTCATTATCTTTACAAGGAAAGATATTTTTGAAAAATACAACATTCCTGAATTCAATGATCATTCCTTCATTTATATCAGGAACTGTTGATTTACGCACCAAGAACCAATTGGCACTACTATTGTCTACATATCCAATTAAAATACAATCAACAGTTTTTGGTCCTATTTTTAGTTGTTTTGGCTTAGGTACCTCCACCTTAGCCAAGTACCCCCATAGTTTCACATATTTGTAGGAAGGTTTGTGATTTTTTCACAATGCATAAGGGGTTTCATTTTTCCCTTTGTGAGGTATTTTGTTCAAAACGTGGTTAGTTGAAGGAATAGCTTCCCCTCACATGTTCTAAGGTAACCCACAATTAATCAACATAGAATTCATCATTTCCTTAAGAGTTTGATTTTGTCGTTTAGCAACTCCATTTGATTGAGGTAAGGTGCCGTCGTTTGATGAATAATGCCATGATTTGACCATAACCCTTCAAATGGTATTCCATATTCCCCACCTCTGTCACTTTTGATAGCTTTAATTTTTTTGTTAAATTGATTTTTTAGCCTCAGTTTTATAGCATGCTTCATCTTTGCTTCGTAAAGGGAAAAGGTAGTAAAACTTTGTGCAATCATCTATAAAAGTAATGAAATACTTTTTTCCACCTCTAGTTTGCACAAACTTCAAGTCACAGATATCACTATGGATTAATTCTAGAGACAACGTGCTCCTTTCAATCGAGTGACAAGGAGTTTTAGCCATTTTGGCTTCAACACATATTTCACACTTATGAGTTGTGTTAATTTGAAATGAAGGCAATAATTCCAAATTTACTAATCTGCACAAAGTGTTGAAATTAACATGTCCTTATCTAACATGCCATAAATCACAACACTCAATCAAGTAAGTAGAATAGAGGCTTTATTATTATTTACTTGAACATTTTTTATTACAGGCGTTACATTGAATTTGAACATCACATTCTGCACATAGCCTTTACCTAGAAACAGGTTATTCTTAAGCACAAACTTGTCAGACTTAAATACAATTTTAAAACCATTTTTCACTAACAAAGAACCTGACATTAAGTTCTTGCAAATATCTGGCACATGAAGAACTTCATTCAGCGTCAGCTCTTTCCCAGAAGTCGTCTTCAGAATAACCTTGCCTATTCCAACAAAATCAGAATTTGTCGAATTTCCCATTTACAGTTTCTTTTTAGTGATAGAAGTATAGGTTGAGAACATTGACTTTTTAGAACAAATGTGTCGAGTGGCACCAGTGTCAATCCACTACTCTCTTGGATTATCAACAATGTCAGCTTCAAAAACTACTGCGGAGAGATTCAGTTCAGATAAATCCAGTGGTACAGACTTTTCCTCAGTCATATGGGCTTGATTTGGTTTGTTCTTCTTAGGAAACCAACAGTCTTTAGCTTTGTGGTTCGGCTTTCCATAATTATAGCAATTCCTTTGAAACCTCATAGGCTTCTTGTCTTTGCTATTTTGACTGGTCCCTTGATGCTTCTTCTTTTTGTTTGCATTTGAGCTAGGTTTGACCAAGTTAGCTTTGCCTCCATTTTGATCTTGCCTATCATAACATCAGACATTCAAATGTCCTCCTCAATCCTCAGTCGGACAATCAAATTTTCAAGACCCATCTCATTTCTTGTGTTTGAGCTAGTTCTTCAAATCCTTCCATGATGGCGGTAGCTTTTCAATAATTGCAGCTATTTGAAAAGGTTCACTTAAGACCATATTTTCAGCATTAATTTCATGCATAATAATTTGCAATTCTTGGACTTCACTCATGACAGATTTGGAATCTACCATCTTGTAGTCCAAAAATTGGCCATCACAAATTTCTTCAAATTGGCATCCTTAGCTTGGTAATTTTTATCAAGAAACTCCCACAGCTCATTGGCTATTTTAATAGGGTTGTAAACATTATACACCGAGTCATCTAGTCCATTTAGAATATAGTCTCCGCATAGGAAATTGCTTTGATTCCAAGCATCCAAAGCTGTCCATTTTTGGACATTAGTGTCTTCTTCAGGCACCACATGTGCATCCTTTTTCAAGAATCTGACCAGGCTCAAGGTCTGAGGTAAAACAACATTTTCTGCTGCACATCTTAAAGTCAATTCCAGTGAATTTTTTTGGTCTCTCGCTATGAGCTGGAGCTGGTGCAGTGACAAGAGCAGCATTAGCAGTTGCAGGAACAGAAATCAGGTTGGAAGCCATGATCACATAAATATTTAATTGGTCTTAAAATTGTTAATTTGGTAGTAGAAATTCTGTGATCAATAAGTAGTCGAGGTGAGAGTGGAGCTCTCTATCTTTAAGACAAATTAGTCCCGCATTGGTGCTAATGGTAAACTGGCTATCGTCTCCCAAGATAAAATGACTTTATCAAAGAGTAGCAGCAATACACACTGTTTGATCACTTCGAACTCAAGCGTATTAAACTCTATTTTTCTGGACTATGCTATATGAAAAATATGCTTCTATATTATGTTACTGATTCAGGACTAGCCATTTTATAGTGCCAAAGGTTCATTGAAAGATGGTAAAAGTCTAGCAGTCATTTTTTCAATGCTGATATTTGTAGCTAGTTTGATGGTTGCTGCAAATACATCTACTGGTAGCTAGAGGTTAGGAAATATGCGTATTTAGCTTTTCCACATGCTAATTTCATATTTTCAAAATATTATACTCGTTTTTCCATATTTTCAGAACGCTGGAAATTTAATATCTGGTAGAAGTTTGACGATTTCTGTTGGGCCAAATAAAATTAGATTGAATTTGATCTAAAAAGTTAATATTGGATTGAAGGCCCAATTTAATCCAAGCCCAAGCCCTAGCCCTAGCCCACAACCATGCCATGCCAAGCCCAGGCCCAACCGAGCTAGCCGGACAGGCAGGCGGCGGCGCACCCGCGGCTTAGAATGAACCTACCACCATGTAGGTCCTCTCCTCTCTTCTCCAAACACTTGTGGTACCCCCAAAGGGCCCATCCCTTAACTCCTCACTTGAGTTATTTATTTTAATCCACATTTTATTCATCTTTCAATATAAGATAGAGTTCCTCTTCTCCTAATACATTGGCTTCTTTCCTCATCTTTTTAGCCAACCGTCAAGTAGCTCACTTTGACTATTAATTTCTCATTCACTTGAAATAGGTTTTGGCCAATTAATAACATTATCGCCATCCACTTGTGGCGTAGTTTACGACTATTACCAATTTCTTAAAAATTAATGCTTAGATCCCACTCAAACATTTGGTAAAAATGGACCAATTTCCAACATTATGTTTACTTATTCTAGAACTTCTAATATTACAGTTTGATAAAGATAACTTTTTAAAACTCCAAACATTTAATATAGACCTTCAGTCCTAATTCAACCCCTCTTGGAGCCTATTATTCTATCAATTGGTACCAAAGCTTCGTGCTCACCTACAGGCTAAATTCTAACCAAGTTGTACTTAAAGATCTTAATATTGTAGTTTTGATGTCTATGCCGAGGGTTAATATTGACCACCTACCATTATTTGATGGAACTAATTACTCAACTTGGAAGAACCTAATTGAGGAGTTCTTCATTCACTTGATTTTGATATGTGGAGTGTTGTAATCGATGAATCTCTAATTCCAATAAATAAAGACATGATTTCAAATGCCAAAAGTGAATCTACCATTGCAGGTAAGAAAATCCTATCAATGAACGTCAAGGCAAACAACATATTCTCATGTGAACTGATGAAGAATTAATACAATCGTCTCAATACCTACTTATTAGCAAAGGACATATGGAACATGCTGCAAGTTACCTATGAAGTGACACCTCAGTTAAGATAAGAGAAAATTGCACTATTTACTCTCCAGTGTGAAATATTTTCAATGAGAACACGAGATACAATAAGTGAACGGACCCGCTTGATGGAGATTGTCAATCTTGACTTGTTTATTTGACTTACAACTAACATGAAATATAATAAATGTTTCTATTGATAGGTAAGAATTGTTAATTCCACCCACAGTTAAAGAAGTCGGAAAGGGAATGAT
Source organism: Jacaranda mimosifolia (assembly GCA_018894105.1). Lineage (NCBI taxonomy): Eukaryota > Viridiplantae > Streptophyta > Magnoliopsida > Lamiales > Bignoniaceae > Jacaranda > Jacaranda mimosifolia. The sequence goes on along the minus strand of CM032132.1, from coordinate 13,763,629 downwards.
TAATTTCATGTCCAATAGAAAAAAAGGCAAAGAGACAGTTAGGGTGGGGATTGATTGAAGACTTACACGATCAAATGCGACATTGAATTGTCCGACGTAGAGAACAAGAAAATACATAGTCAAAAACAAGAGTGAATAAATCGTGAGTTACGAGAGTGATAGTCCCATGATAACCAACGGAATCCCCATCTCTCATGCTCTGCATTGAACAACAATATATTGTCAACGTATATATTTCGATTACTTAAACTCGATTATATTGATCATCAGTAAAAATATAAAACGTAATATTAATTATAATGTAAAAATTATTACTAAAAACATATATCAAGTGATTATAATTTTTATTTTGTCATCAATGATATTTTTTTAAATAAGGATGTTTTTTATTTTATTGTAATAAAACTTAATAGTGACAAGAACTTATGTTTTAATTAGTCGTTGCTTTTGAACCGAGTGACCATTTGGCTGGTAGCATCATCCTCAAATTTATATGTGTGGGGTTTGAAAATTGAATCTTAATGAATCATTGGTATGTATGTGTATATAAATAAAAAAAAGTTATCGCTTATTCTAGATATTACCATCATAGGAGTTGGTATATGTTCATCATAGAATGTGCTTCCTTGGACTTTCTCTTTCAGGAGTTAAAGGGTCAAGTACAAAAGGCTCAATGGGCTGTATTATGGGTGACAAATGGGTAGGTTGGTTTGGGTTCATATGGATTGGGTTCAAAAGTTTAAAATGGGTTGGGTTTTATATGGGTTAAAATAAATGGGTAGAGTTGTGGGTTGGATTTGAAATGGATCCAATTGAAAACAAAAAAATTGACTTAATTTACTTATTTCAAAAAATTAATTCAAAAGACCATAGTAATATTATTATACTTTCTACACTCTATTTAATATATAATTTCATTATATAATGAGATGATTTATTAAATTAATTAAATTCTTTGAATGAACTCATTTTGAATCCAATTTAATTTAACCCATATAAAATCCAACTTACTCAAACTCATTTATGAAATGTTAAGCCCAACCCAACCCAAAACCATGTGAGTTAGGTTGAGCCCATAGATTCTAACCCAAATTGGCACCCATATGTTGTACCATTAGCAAGCAGCATGAGAAGGAGTCTCTCACAAGCTAGTCTGTTAGTTTTACAATTAATTAAGGATATATGTATAGCAACGATCTACTATTAATAAAAATTGTTACTATAATTTAAGATTGTCAATAAATTGTTATTATACATGTCTTACTAATTATCTTTGGTGACAACTCAAGCATTATTTTTGTGACTATTAAATTTCTAAAAATCATTAAGGTGACAAGATAAAAAATTTCGTCATTTAATATATACAACTAGTGATAAGCTTTACATTGTCACTCATTATTTTATTACTAATTTTTTTTTCCAATGCAAAATAATATTCGAGCGAGGAATAACAATATGTGATGAAACTACTTATCAATTTTCTATTTTAAGATTGTAACATAATTAGCCATCTTTTATATTTTTTCCTAGCAACTTAAAAATTGCAAACAGATGCATAAACAAAGGAAGATCTAGATTTAGCTGTTGTACAAATCCAGAATTTACGAGATTTATCTAAAATAAGAACAAATTGAAAAGGTAATTAAAAACGTTTCAACGATATAGAATACCTCATTTGTGTTTAAGAAAAACTGTATTTTTCTCTTGACTGTATATGAGGGTGTCTGGATAAAATTCATATCATGGTATATTTCCGATTGCAGAAAGAAAAGCAGTTAAGTCGAGCAAGCAAATAAAAAGGTAAAGAAAAATAGATTTGCGAGATAGAGAGAGTGTTCTTTTGTTTCCTTTTCTTTTCTTTCTTTTATGTGTGCAAAATAGGTAGGAATAGTAGAAGATCATGATCAAATTAAATGAAACATGTAAGTAAATAAAAGGGTTTTTTTTTATTTTATTTTATTTAATTGCCACCTAATCCAGGCCTCTCATTAGTTGGTGCTAAAGTCACGTCATCAACATTGCTTGTGAATTTATTATTAATATTTTACAAATTTTGTTACAATATTTTGTTTTAAATATTTAATAATTTTTTAAAATAAATTTTAATCAACACATTTGATAAATTTTAACAACATTTATATATTTTTGAAGAACTAATCAAATATGGGCCAAACAAGCTCAATGTTTCTCAATATGATTTAGAGAGTGTTTGGCTAAACTTATTTATATGATTTTATAAATTCCTTCATCTTATAAATTTTTTTTGGAGTTTATAAGATATTATATCATTTTTTAAAAATAAAATTTTAAAACGTTTGGATAAAATAAGATTTTAACCCTTATAAAATGTTAATATTGACAATTTGTAATTAATATGAACTAAATTAAGAAAACTTGTTAAGACTCTGTTCTTTAGCATTTTGGTTGTTTTCTAAAAAATATTTTGGGAGAATAGGTTTTTGGGAGAAAATTTAGAGAATGTGTCAAGCGTTCTTTTGTGTTTTGGAAAAATAGGGAAAATGAATTGAGAATGAGTTGTTTGTTCTTTTGTGTTTTGGGGAGAGACAAACTTTACTGCAAATATCAAATAAATTAATTTTTTGTTGGGTTTGTAGGATAGAAGTGATTTTTTTATTGTGTATGTATATTTATAGTTGGATGAGTGTGTGTGTGTGTGTGTGAGAGAGAGAGAGAGAGTAATGATTCATGATATATGGTTGCAATAAAATGATGTGTAATTAATTTAATTGGCGGTTTATTTTAAAATTTATATTTTTATAAATTAACATTAGTAAATGATGTATTATTTGAAAGAAAATATTTAGTACTAAATATTAATTATCTACGAAATCATAATTATATCTTAAACATAAAAAATTGACTTACATCATAATTGTTAATACCAGTTTATATAAAAAAAATTTTAATTATTATGCATTAATTATAAACTAATTAATTACTGTCTATTAAATAAAATATAATTATTTAACTATTTATTATTTATGATTTATGTACAAATAAACTTAGTTATTGATTTAAATAAAATAATTTATTTAATAATATTTATATATATAATACTTAATAACGATTCATCAAATTAAATAAATAAATAATTTTATATTATATGAAATTAAGTCATCTTAAATTATTTATTAAACAAATAAATATAATATTTAATTATACGTGAAATAAGAAACATAATTAATATATAAACAACAAGTTAATTAAACAATTAAATAAGTTAATTTAATTAATTTAATATGTTATTTAATTACTTTAACTCATTATTTGATTGTACATTATTTAGTAACAACCAAATAATTTTTACTTAAATTTAATTAATTTTCTCGACAATTATTTTAATTATATTAATATTAATTTATTAAACATGATAGATTATTAAATAAATATCACACTATAATTAAATTTTTTATTATAATTTTAAGTAAATGTGAAAATTAATATTTAATGAAGATTAAATTATTTATTATATCAAATTAAAACATCTTAAGTTATTTATTAAATGAATTAGTGTAATATTTAATTAATGCATTAAATATTAAATATAACTAACATATTAATAAGTAATTTAATTAATTTAATATGTTATTTAGTAAATAAATTATTTAGTAATAATATAAATAATATTTAATTAAACTTAATTAATTTTTTGATAATTAATTTAATTAAATTTGTAGATATGAGTTTTAGAATTTTATAACTAGTAAAATTTTAATATTTTTATATATGTATGTATGTATGCATATATATATATATATTTATGAATGAGTGAAGTAAGAAAGAAATAAATAAATGAGTGATGTGAAAGGTAAAGTGAAGAAATGAGGGAGTAGGTATGATTTGTAGGGTGTAAGGTATTTTGAGATTGTTTTGGAAGGGGTTTTTTGGGTAAAAAATTGTTATGTTTTGAAAGAATGATTCGAGAATGTATACATTTTTTGTATTTATTCTGGGAGTTAGAAAATATTCTGGGAAAATGCAAGAGAACAAAGCCTAAGTTTTAAAAATAAATTAAAAATTCTTTAATTTTTTAAAAAGCTTATAAAATCCTAATATTCCATTTTAAAATCTTATAATCTCTTTTTTTTTTTCAAAAAAAAAAAAATACCAAACATTTTTGACATCTTATAAAATCTCAAACATCTTATAAGATATTTTGAAAAATGTATAAGCTCAACCAATCACCCTCTTTATACCTTAGCATTGCTGTTCTATTGTCATGCAAGAATGATAAATATGAAAACAGAAATAAGAATTGAATAACGCTGAGATGAATTAGGAATAATTACAGGGTGAATTAATGGTTTACCTGAGAAAGCGTGTTCGGGCATTTTAAGCTGAGAGGTTCCGATCAATCATTATATGGATGATGCCGAAAGGCGCATGGCAGACATTGTTGAAATCCTCTCCTCTTTGCTGAAACGCGTTTTCCCTGTCCAGGAATTTCAGAAATCTCCACTTCCTCTAGAGTGGTAATGGATGTCAACCCATCTGGAATCGCCTCCAACTGCGGGCAATCAGTAATTTCCAGTTCAGAAAGATCGGGCATGGCTCCATTCTCCACTCTCCACTCCGTTAAATTTGGTAAGCCCCACAGCTGAAGGGTCTTGAGCTGACGAAAGCCCGTCGCCCGACAAGTCATCTGTTTCCCCACATAGGAGGTTGGCCATAAGCAAAGTGATTCCAAACAAGGAAGCGTCTCAAGCAACTCCATTGGATCCTCCTCAATTTCACATTTTCGCAACGTCAACAGGATGAGCGTTGGGAAAATCAATTGGCTCCCACATTGCTGTGGCAGCTTCTTTATGTGCAAGTCTATCCACAAGGAATGAAGATTTGGACATGTGTAAACCTTGTCCAGAATTGCTGCCCCTTCTCCCGTCGATGTTAAGTCGCATCCTTCTTTGATGATAAGTGCACACTCTCGCAGGTTGTTCCACTTTGTGTTGATGTCATCTATGATTGCTGATAGGGGTTTGTTGTCATGGACTGTTGCCTGAAGACGTTGAAGATTCTTCATTGTGGAGAGGAATTTCAAATCATGGGCCAAGCTGTTGAACCCAACTAGTGTCTCCAGCTCATGCAGGCCCTCCAATTTCAGCCCGTAATTTCTCACTGTGCTCTTTCTATATTCGGGTAAAAACAGGTGCTTTAGCCGACGTATTTTTTTCAAAACATCTGGTATTCGGACATCCCATGAATGAAATAAATCTAGCGAGTATAAGTAAATCAAATTACTAATGGAAGATGGCAGCTCATCCAGGCCGCAGTCCCGCAGGCGCAAATATCTAAGATGAATCAAATCACCAATCTCTCCAGGTAACTTTCTTCTTTCGAAACTACAACCTTCAAAAACCAGAACTCTAACCAACTTGAATTTTCGAAAATCAAGAACCTCTTGAGGGAACTCAATTTTCCTCCGGCTTAAATGATTGAAGAATTTAAGAGATCTAACATGCGCGGTTGTAATGACTCGATCATCATCATCATGATCATCACGACCATGTTCTAATTCCACTTCTCCTCCAAAATGGATGGTCAAATGGCGCGTTTTATCATCCAAAAGTGATGGATCCAATAGGTCGAGTCTCCCAGCTTGAGAATCCACAACTTTGAGACGTAAGTCCTCCTCCTTCCCCCTCGACAAACATAGCTCTCGAACCACATCATGAAGATGGCATGACAAATATCTTTTACTTGAAATAGCATCATCCACAACGACTTGAACGATACACCTCGACGCCAATTCACTTAAGTAGAATTCAGCCACATCCATCAACGTCTCATTTCTTCCTCGATTCTCAAGTGAAATCAGACCTTCTGCTATCCACAGCATGTATAGATTGTCGCCATATATGTATTGGTCCTCCGCAAATTGACCCATATACAGAAAACAAGGTTTCAAATAACTTGGCAGCTCTTCATAACTTAATTCTAACACTGTTTCATGAATCTTATTGTGTTCTATGCCTCCAGCCCTGAACAGATAAGCATCAATATTTTTATCTACTAACTCCCACTCCTCCAATGAACTTTTTTTGCTCAAGATCCCTCCCAATAGAGAAATTACTAATGGTAGATATCCACATTTGTCCACCATCTTTTTACCCACTTTCCCAAACAATTCTGTTTCCGGTCCAAAATCTGCAAAATGTTAAGACAAACTTGTTTGAAATATGTATCTTAGTGTAATTAATTAGATAGAAATTTATATAAATTATATCTCTACAATTACAACTTTAGATAGTTTATTTCTCTTCAATTGCTTGAAACTCAGAGCCCACATTACTGATCATCTTTAATTAAGAGCACCAGTTATGAATATTCATTTTATATATTAACAATGACACTATCAAAAAATTAGGCATTTGCTACTTAATTTTATAGTTATAACTACAATTTATATATACAAAACTTTGTTGTAAATATAATTTCTTTAAGTTACAAACAACAAAAGTTATAATTAGTTATCAATACGTAGTGTTATACGCTCAAAAGGCAACAGATTAGCTATACATTATCCGTAAAAAATTGATATATGCAAAAAAAGAATAATTATCAGCTACAAATTGACAATATCAAGGGTAAGCTACGAAGGCATCTACTTTAGATTTGGTTAGATTAATTTTATAGTTAAAATTATAAATTTTTAGCATTAACTACAAATTAGCAGTAATTGATACCCTAATTTTTTATAGTGTGAGTTACGTGTAAATGTTATAAAAGAATAATATGATTATTAGAGTACTAAAAGATGTAAACAATTTTTCTTATGAATAATAGAATTAATCTTATATATCACTTAGTGGGGTAACTTAAAGGGTTTCTTAATTTCTTGATTAATGAAAAGACAATAACAACAATAGAGATATTTACCTAGATATTATATAAATAAACTTATGAAGACATATCAATTGATGTCGAGAAAATGTACAAGGATCTCTAAAGAAACAAAATATTAAAACTTAAGAACACATGGCAAGGGGCGCAGTCAAGTGTTGTTAAAGAAATTTAAACATAAGAACTGCGGATGAACAATTAAACCTGGACAAGCATGGATGGATGGAGGTATTTTTCTACTTAGTTTCTTACAAGAAATGCATGATAATATTTCACGCTCAAATAATGAGAATAAAATCCACAAAAGTATAAAATATAAAGAATGAAATTAGCCAACTTTTTAAGCAATGTGGTTCACTAAACTGAGAGTGCATTTCTAACCTACGATATGGAGAATTTATACATATAGCAGTCGTTGCATATTGATATGTGTGTATGTAATAATATAATCGAAGTGTATAAATAAATATATATAATTTAAAATTATAAAAATAACAATAATAATAAATGATCGTGTATACATAAATTGGTAGAAGTAGAGTGCTAGTTATTTATACTGTTGCCATGTTAAAAATAAGAATAATGACTTTTTAAAAAATATATATATGAAAACACCAAAAAGGGTTAAGATCTTTACGAAGGGTATAGATAAACATGAACATCATTAATTACATTTAGCCCACAGAAAATGTGTCACTAACCTGGGAAGGCATGGTTTTGTCGAAATGCTTTTCTCTTGAGTAGTTCCCAACCATCAACAATGTCCAAAAGCCCAAGTTTGAAAGAGAATCCCACGTCTGAAACGTTCTGATTGCGAGTGGTGATCAGAATTTTGGTCTTCAACCCTACAGCCTGGAAGGCATCCTTGAGGCAATCCCAGTGTTCGATTTTCCAGAGGTCATCAAGGACAACCAAACATCTTTTGTCCCTTTGCACTTGACAAATTTGCTCCACCAACTCTGCATAGCTTAGATGCATAACATCATCCTTCTTATGCGGGACAAATTGCTTAAGAACATCCTCCATAACAGATCTAATACGACATCGTTGAGTGATACAAACCCAAGCGAACGACTCGAAATAACACTTGACGTCATCGTTGTTGTAGACTTTTCGGACAATCGTTGTCTTCCCTATGCCGCCCATGCCCCATACTGAAATAAATCGATCTTGCTTATCATCAAGCGTAAGAGAAACCAGCTGCTTCAAATCATCCTCCATCCCGACGAAGCAATCCTCCTTCTCAAACGGATAAGTCTGTCTTCGCAATCTTCGATTCTCATCAGTATCATCAGCAGCATAATTTTCTCCCTGTATAATACTTCTTATACCATATTCCTGCATGCCATTGTACACTCTAGCGAGTTCCAATTCGATGTCCGAAATTTCCGACGCAATCTGGTAGAGTGTGAAGCTACGTTTCAGGATGCAGGAGAATCTTCTTCGGAGTTTTTTAAGGATGAAGCCTCTTGATCTTCTCTTGGATGAAACCTTGACGGCGTAAGTTTCAATAACATCTTCAGCTCTGTACGAAAGATCTTTGATTTCTGCTAACCAGTTGCTGATAGTTTTGCTCTCGTGTCGCCTTCTATCAGCATCCTCCAACAGACACAGCATTTCATTTAGTTGTCTTTCTAATCCCTTCACTTTGCTGCTCACCCCAGATAAAAATCTGGTTTCTTCGTACAGCAAACTCCGAAGGGTTGTTAGAGCAACAGAAACTACAGCTTCTGCCATTATAACACTTCAGTTTTTTAAATTCTTCTCTCTTTTTTTCTAATAATGGAAAGTATGTATATATGTGTGCTGTTCAAGAATGACTCGAATAAGTATATATAGAGAAAACATGTGAACAGTTGATATATTCCTGCAGTGCAAATTAAAACTTGAATAAAGTCTTTTTGAGAACCTTACTGCAGTTCCGAATATTCTTGGCGTGGTGCATGAAAAATGCTGACGTCCAAAAGAAAATGGTGCGACTGAAAAGCTTAAATCTGATCAGAGTACATTTATTCGTTGGACCCCAATGCGCCTACAGGGGCCTGTTTGGATGTTTGAATTCAGGATTTTAAAGCATAAATGGATAAGTACGAGTATCATGAATAAATAAATTAGGCCCTTGTTTACTTGAGGATGAAGAGGGACGAAGGATTATATTCAGGCATGTCAATTGTTTATTTTGAAAGATATGAGTTTGGTAGTTTTGGGATTAAATTGGCCCGTGCGTAGTGCAGAGGATGAAGGCCGACATGAAATCCTTCCTTTGCGGTTTAAATCCTCTACTACAATTGGGATGTAACTTAATTATCCCTTCAAAACTCTTTGTAAGATGACTTTGCAAATTAATGACACATTTATTTTCACATTATCACATTTAATTATCCAAAGCAAAATTAACATTTGGTTTTATTTCTAGGTCCCATTTTCATTTTCAGTCATTTCTAAAAATTAGAAAGGTAGTTATAATTTTAAAATGGAAATAAAAATATGTTTGGATGAATTGTTAAAAAGTAATGATTACAGTAAATATATGGTTGAAAAGATAATTGATGCGGCTAACATACAAAGTAATCATTTCTAGATTAAGATGCGGCTAACATACAAAGTTGGAGCAATTAGCTACTTTAAATGATTACTTTGTATTATATTCACTTAAAATTGTATATTGCACTCCTTTCCCAAAGTAAAAGTTGAATAGGCAGCTTTAGATGTCAATTAAAAAGCACAATTTTTTATATAATTTTATACTTATTTTTAGAAGTAGTAGTTACGAAAAGGTAGTTTTGAAAATAAATTTATTATTATAATATAATTTCAATCTTTGGTCATGTTTCAAAAAAGAAATAAGAGTAATGACACTACAAGGAAAAATTTCTCCAAATTGTATTTATTAAGAATGAGAAAGTTGTGACTAATTATTTATAATAATATAAAGCGTCGAGGCTTTAGTCGTATATTTTTAATGAGTTGATAAAAATAATCCGCTTCAAAGAATAATGACAAGATAGTTTTTCTATTCTCTTTCTTTCTAACTTTTTTCTTTTCTAATTACTTTTTTTTTTCAAGTACTTACTCTTAACTTTTTTTTTTGATTGATTATGAAAATTTAGGATATTAAAATTATTAAAAAATTAAAATATTATATTGCTTTTGTCACTACCAAACTCCAAAGAATCTCCACCTTTGTTTTTGGCTTTTCTCTTTCATGGGTTTTTGTCGACTAATTTGTGGCCAATTGTGGAACTACGTGGACAGGCATGCATTAGCAAATTCACATTCTTTTGTAAGAATCTTTAGCTTTGTAGAATAATCCTCAGGACGCCGTAATTAGGGTTGCAAACGAGCCAAATCGAGCCGAATCGAGTTTTGACTATTTTTTCAGGCTCGAACACTTGTTCAGACTCGACTCGATTCATTAGGCTCGAACTCATAATCAAGTTATAGGCTCGAGTTCGAGTCGAGCTCAAAAAGTTAAATTATTTTATAAAAAATTTTAAAATTTATATATTTTATTATATGTTTTTATATATAATTTTTTTTTCTAAAAAAAATATAGACTCGCGAGTTTGCGAACAAGAATTATTTGGCTAGAGCTTGGCTCGAAACTTACACGAGCTCGGCTTGAACTCGAGCTCGAACACTTTTTGAGCCAACTCATTAGGCTTGCGAACTGGCTCGATTCTTTTGCATCCCTAGCCGCAATAGAGCTTAATTAAGAAGAAAACTATTAGCTATACAAAAGTTTATGGACTAAGACGGTGTTTGGGTGAGCTTATAAGTTTATCAAAATATCTTATAAGATACTTGAGAGCTAATAAGATGTCAAAATGTGTTTGATAACTTTTTTTTAAAAAAAGCTTAAAGCTCCTAAAATAAGATGTTAGGAGCTTATAAGTTCTTTTTAAAAAAGTAAGGACACAACTTATTTTTAAGATTTTAACAAGCTCTCTTAATTTTAATCATATTAATTATAAAATTGACTTTACTAATATCTTATAAGCTCCAAAATCTTACTTTATCCAAAGACTTTAAGAACTTATTTTTTAAAAAAAGATGTAGCATCTTATAAACTACAAAAACATCTTATAAAATATACGAACTTAAAAAACCTTCTAAATAAACTTCGCCAAACACCATCTAATTCAAATTGTTAGCACGGGCAACAAAGCTAAAGAATTCGTGTCTTGATCAGAACACATTCATTTACTAATTTTTAAAATAAGATATGTTCCTCCCATTTAAAATACTCCAAGTAGTTATCGATGAAAGTATCAAATATTTTTATATTAAAGATATATAAGTAATATATATATATTATTCTATTATTTTTGACATATTTTTGTATTTTATATGCATGTAGAAATTATGTCTGATTGTTGCTAGTGTACTATATATGAAGCACCTAAAGCATTTGTCCTTTTTTCTTATGTTTTCTACTGATTTTCTTAAATTAAATACCCTTATTATTATTTTCTAATCATCATGACTACTAAAATATTTTTCTTTTCTCATCTCAAATATTTTTTTTCTCAATTATTTATTTTTTTCTTTTTCATTCTATCTCAATTTTTTTTCTTTTTACTTATCATAAAAAGTTAAATAAATATATTGAAAATATTAGAAAATCATAGTAACATATAAAATAAATAAATAAATAAATGTGTTATTTATTTTATACTATAAAATTTTAGCAATTTTAGCACATATATTGAAGTGTGCAAAAATTGCTATTATTGATAAATAGCATATAATATGTATTGACAATCCGGCAAGAATAATTTTTTTTGACTTAAACATTGAAAAAACTTATCGATATTAACTTATCACAATGCTTATATTAGAACCATTTTTAGTGATGATGTACAATCTATAGCACCCCGAGCTAGAGGTGTGTGCCTCCAGCCAGAGCACCACCATTATCAATTAGGCATTTCAATACAACTCAGATAATCAGAACAGACTGAAAGAAAAAAGTTCACCACAAGCATCGATTCTTAGTGTCCCACAAATGTCCCAAATTATTACATCCAAAAGTACACTATAACAAAACACACTTATGTCTATGTTACAATAAAGTCTTAGAAGTTCCTAACACTGTTTAGTTACATCAAAGCAAATTTATATACAATATGTACTGCCGAGAGCTATCTTATAGCTTCCACAGCTCCCATTTGGGAAAAAAACAGAAGGAAACAATACAAAAACTGTAAGTCCGAATAATTCAATTAGTTATCAATGAAGAGTAACATGAGTATACAAAGTGATAACAAACAAGCATGGAATCAATAGAAAACAATCACGACTGTAGCAGATACACAAGGTATTATGCATGCAAAGGAATACAACTGTCTAGATAGATTAATAGATAACAAATCAATAACACTTTCCCAATCCTGCTGTTGTTGGTTCTTCTATCTTGTCGCCCCACTTTTGAAAATACGAAAATTCTTATTCCTCCAAGTGCTCAAGTGATTGGCTTGTCCTAGTAACCATGCATCGAGCATGGCTAGCCGCATACCTTATCCTGCTCATAGACAATTATCTCCATCTAGCTATAAGACATAATTATAATAGTAAGTTATCAGCTGAAAGACCAGCCACTGTCGGTCCGTTCCGCCTAGTCGTCTTCTGAAACTGATCCTAGGGGCCACCCCAAGGTATCAAATAGACCTGTGTATTCATGGTGTAATATGTCCAACAACAGTACAGTTGACATATCAACTTGCCATAATAAACGAATAATCAATTAGTCAATATCGGGCTCATTCCAAGGTAATAGTCATGGCGATGATAGAAAATACATTTCCATTTTTTTTAGTTTTCATAACGCAATTGCCAATTTCAGGTAAAACAACATAAATCATGATCAAACAGGAACCACAATCAGTGTAAAGTCGCAAAGTGTGGCAAATTTCACAATTTGTTTAGTTTTTCAAAACTCATATGAAAATAAATTAGATTAATCACTCGATTCAGGAATCCAACATATCAAGATAAGTTACAAACTCAAATAATAATGGCTCAAGAATCACAGGGCAAAGAAGAGTAGTTTAGATAGACTACAGTTCAACACAAGAATTGAAGAATAACATAGAATGGATGAACAATAATTATTCACTACAAGAAAATAGGGCTTCAGAGACGGATTTTTCTGTCTCTGAAACCTTATTTTCCGTCTCTAAATAAAATAGAGACGGATATTTTTTGTCTCTAAACCTGAAGCTGAAAGCCCCGTCTCAAATTCAGGAGACGGAATAAATTCCTTCTCCTGAATTTGAGACAGAGTAAATCCATCACTAAATCTGTCTCAAATTTTGAATATTTTTATTAAATCTGTCTCAAATTTTGAATATTTTTATTAAATCTGTCTCAAATTTTGAATATTTTTATTAAATCTGTCTCTAATTCCGTAACTTTTCCGTCTGTAATTCCGTCTCTAAATTTGTAAATATTTTAAAATAATCCATCCCTAATTTCATTTCTAATATTTAGGCTTCTTTAACAATAGTCCATCCATCTCTAGCTCTTGTCTCTATTTCTAATTGTGTCTCTAAATCAATCTTTAATTAAATTAATAAAGTGCACGTATAACTTTTAGACAACCAATTAGCATTGATTTATAAAACAATCTCATTAACCATCACAGATAATATAATTTATTAAATATTAAAAAATATACATATAAGTTATGAAAACAAGTCATTTTAACCATTCATAAGAATATAAACTAACTCATTGTACAACATCATCTTAAAAATCAAATAAATAATCCAGATAAATAAATTATTGAAATTTTAATTGTGCTCAAAACTTCGTACATATTTGTAATAGTTGCATCCTCTGTGAATTTTCTTGTCTTGTGTTTCCATATCTCTTGTAGCAAAAAAGGCTTCCTGAACTTCATCCCATGATGAATGTTGATGTCTACAGGTAACCCATGCTACAAAAATGAACAAAAGAATTAACAAAATTAAAAGCTAATAGTTGAAAAACAATATTTTCACTTTATTTGGAATAATAGTTTTCTCCAATTCTAAATTGTGTTTTCTTAGAATGAGAAGAAATGAGCAAAACAAATGTCAGCTGAGCGAGTTTTTGAGAAATCTCCCTCTATGAGACCTCACTTAGAACATAAGAAAACCACCTCCACTGGAGTAAAAAGGAGAGGCCAAATTTAGGCATTTTAAAGGGTAAAAAAATACAATTAGTTGAAACTAAACAACAGATAGATGAAATTATAATACTATTAACCTTGATTGCGAGAGGTTGTCATCAACATTCTTTATAAATACGTATAGACCACTTACCTTTAATAGTAGTTAATAAAGGGATTGTCTTAACATCAAGTTGACAGTTCTCTATGACTTTGGACCCCTACACTTTTCTCCTCTTACTGCAAGTTCTTAATTCCAAATCATTATCATGTGTGTACTAAACCACTAATCTAACTGTACCTTCTTTTTGGATAATAAAAGATGTCCAATGTTAAACACTAATAATCTTTCTTCAAGAGTTAACTCCATCAATATTCTTTAAAGTGTTCTTCAACATCTAGGCCTGATTATTTTTCTTTTTGAATTTACTAAACATCACAACCATATATTACTTCAAACTAATAAGCACAGACAGCAACAAGATATCCAATCCACCAACCGTCCGTTGCACATAACCTCAAGTTTCTTAAACTGTAAACATAAATGTCCTTGTAAAAATAGTGACTCAAAAAAGTGACTCGGTAATCTCAATGTAAAGCCAAGTGTGATAAACGTTTCATAGCACAATTTCATATGACGCATGTAACTACATTAGGGCTTCGTAGAGGAATTTTCAGCTTAAAAGTGTCTCAAAGGCAGGCATATAAGTTGTCACAAGAGTAATTGAGACTTGAGAATAGAATAAGAGAGTCGGATATCTTACCTTAGAGTCAGATTGTTTCACACATCAAAAAGTCTCAAACATCTCCAACCGTTGTATCAGATTTTTTTTAAGAGAGAGGCCACCTTATGTACACTGTAACAATTTTTCAATTGCGAGCATGTTAAACATATCTGAAAGAATTTAGAAAATTAATATAAAATGTTTCTAGATTTATCTTTAAATTTGCAGGTTTTGCTACTCATTTATTATTTAATAACCCAACTAGTAGCAGAAATAAAAATAAGATATATTTTCAAGAAGAACATTAAGAAAGATATGAGCCAATAAGGATGAGACATGTAAGTTATTCACTGCCCCAGTAAGTTACATCAAGAAATTGCTTGCTTTTTGGTGTTAACTCCCCAAGTATGCAGAGAAGATAACACATGCAAGCACTCTGTCATGCTTCAAGTCATAGAGGCAAATTAGAAAGAGGTTGTTTCATTCAAAGGTCATAATTCTACTTTCCAAATCTTTTACTGTGAGTTTCACAAAAGCTCTATTACTGTAATACAATTAATGGCTGCAAAGAAAAATGAAATTACTAGGTTAATCTAAATTAGGAAAAGACAAATAACAAACTGCATTAGTTTAAAGAAAAAAAGATAAAAAAATAAATAAAAAAAAAGATTCATTACTATGCATTTTGCATTTCATCAGCCATGAAATCCATCATTTTAACTCTTATAACAAAGAACAAGAAAAGAACTATAGATCATTTGGTAAAAAGTAAAAGACCATATCACTATTCACTACCCCACAAGAGAACAGAGTCCATAAAGACTAAAAAATCATCAACAAAGTCTAGTATAATCCACCAATAAATTAACTAAAATATCAAAACTTTCTTTCGTTTCAAGTTTCTTTTTCTTCACATATCCATCACAAAAAGAAAAAAAAGGTATTAGCCAATCTTCCAGCTTTTAAAACAGAAAAAAAATTTGAAACAACTTTCATTCTTCAAGCAAAATCTGTTTCTGCATTTTTCAGAGAACATTGTCCATTCTCAAAACAAGGCAGCATCCCTATATACTCCCAGCTATAAACTAGCTCCCAACATCATTTAGAACAAATTTATCAGATAACACCTTGATATAGAATAAAATTTATCCCAAGAAAATGATCAAAATAACTGAAGATTGAAAACCAAACAATAAACATCAAACTATACTATTGATCAAAAACTACTGCTATGGTCAATCCAAGCTCAAACACATAGAATACAAGCGGAGGAAATAGAAAAGCACATAATTATCGCAATATTTAAAATCAAGAAGAATTTTATCTGAAATAATGAATTGCAGGGCATCGATTATTGATGCAAGAACTTGAAAAAAAAATAAACGTCAAAATCGAGTAAAAATTACCATTTGTTATATGCACGATCCAATCCAACCCCTTTCGATCCGCACACATGCACGATTTCTGTCCGATTACAATATTCTAGTGGCTACCGGATTGAGGCGAACAACATGGATTGAACGCGACTATGTAGCGACTGTTGGTGGTGAAGATGGAAGATGAGCATGGTGAAGTAGAAATAATGCTTATGCTGGCTGTGAGAGAACAGTGGAGAGATGAACATTAAGGAAATGCAATCGCGCGATGTTAGGGCTTCATTTTGGGGAAGGTCGGAGAGAAAGTCCGATAACTTTCCTTGAAATGGATTTTTCTTATGAAAAAGGAGATATTACTTTGAATTATATTTTCTGATTATGTAATTTTTTAAGTCGACGGGAAGATAGATTTCAAACATAAAATTTAATTTAATATTCATCTCTCATAAAATTAAGATTTATTTTAATCTAAAAAGTAAATTTTGTGACAGATTAGAGATGAAAAATATTTCTCTCTCTAAATACATCTCCAAATCTGTCTCTGCTTTGTGGTGTTATTTTTTTAAAATTTTATTTTATTAAATTTAAACAGAATTCAATTGAGTGTCTGAATCCGTCTCTGGTTCGTGCTATTTAGAGACGGATTTCATTCCGTCTCTAAATTTTTGTCTCTGAAAATCTGCTCTCTTGTAGTGATTGAATCTCAATATAGAAAGGATCGAACAATAATAATATATTTACTAATATATATTTTCTTTTCCCAATAAAGAAAATCTCGTACTATCGAGTATAAACTAACCTGGTAGTTCTCGTGTGACGATAATCTCCTATGCACCTGCAACGTCCACATCCTCATCGCCTATTTTCATTTAAAATGCAATATAAGAAGACTGATTCCAACAGTATCACACTTCCTGTATTGATTATTGTGGCTTAAAATATTTTAGGTGCATTACTTTATTTTATGTCTTTAGAGTCCTTTTCCTATTCTCAGCATACTACTCTAATATTTAAAAGTAATAAATTAATATTTTCATTGTTTTCACTTTCTTTAATAATTTAAGTTTTATTATTAACATTTTTCGTAGCTTACACTTAATTAGTGTCACATGTTTTATATGTAATTTAATCAAATAAAGATTCACTCTTTACTTAGCGGATGGTGTGAGATTAACATAGCCCTTAATCTAGTCAAGTCAATTTTTTTGATTTGGCCGTTAAGTTTCTAGAATTAGTTTTTATTTTAAACTATCAACTTTTGTCTTCTTCGATTAAGCCCATTAAGTTTAATGGCTTTTAACTAAGTCTGCACCAATCCAAGACTAAGGTCTAAACTTATAACCAAAGTCTTGACCAATAAACTTAGTCTATTTAAGTAAAAGTCTTGCCCAATCCCAATCAAATTGAATTCTACTTCACCCAAATTAGAGCTGGTCAATTGATTAAATTGAAATCTATCAAATTAGACTAGGTTCGAGTACAATTCATAGCCCAATTTTGGTCCCAATAGGTTCGGGTCAAGATTTCCTATTCATTATCTTTCAGTTGCCGAAGCATTGCCGCCCACTGTCATTCGATTCTATTGTTTGTCTCTAATCTCAAGTTGAGCCACCTAGTAGGCATGTCTCGACGAGCCCAATCGAACCCCTCAACCAATTTTTCCTACACCGCCTCATCGTCGGTGAATTAAGCTAAACGCAATTGCCTTTACACCTAATGCCATCACCTTTCCACCGTGATAATTACTTCGTCACTGGTCACTAACTCACAATTGAGCATACCACTGTGTTTCTCATGTCAAATCCGTCGCAACCTACCTAACAATTCCTAGTTCCGGTCACCAGAACCAAATAACCCGTTACTACCGTCACCTTGTTCTATCGACCACCGGTTTTCACTAATTCTTTGGTAGGTTTGAGAAGTTTTTCACATAGAAATGATCACTATGAGGAAAGGAGTATTCCTATCAGTTTAGATTTTAGTTTTGAGGTAAGATGCAGAAAATTTGAGCTTAGGAAGGTTTGGGTCATTGTTTGAGAATTAGACGAACATGGGGGCCCCCTTCTTTATAGAAATCGTCTTTTTCCTAATTATTGATCGGCCCCAAAGATTCTGCAACATTTCTAATGTGATCCGTCAACTTCTAACCACCTTACACTTTGGCTCCCAAGTTTTAATTAAGCCCTACATCTGTCGTTTCTTGCATATTGGCCCCTTTCAGTTTCAAAATTTTGACAGTGACGTCCACTCTGATTAATTTTCTAGTCCTCTTATTTTCAAAATATTTCCTAGAGATCCTATTTACTTTGAATTTATTTTAATTAAGGTCTAATCCACTTTATTTTTCCTCAAATTTTAAATTAACTTGATTTCTTTAAGTATTAATTGATTACTTTCAAATTTTAACTTTAATTTTAATTTTTGTATTTGTGGTTTAGGATGTTACACAATCAGTCTTTGTCACTTTTTAAAGTATGTGAACCTCTTATCCAACAAAATACACTATATGTAATATTAGTTAGAAAATAATCAGTGATAATGTAAAATGTCACTGATGACACATGATGTGACTAAAATTTGATTGAAGAGCATTTTAGTAATTAGACAAAAAATAATGAATCAACCATAAAATTAATTAATCAAGAAAATGAGCTAGAGAGTCCAAAAGACAAGCCAAGCCCATAAAGAAGGCAGACAAATCCTAATGGGCCCATGCCTATCAAGACTAAAATTTATAAATACCAGAAAAGTAGGATACAAGAAATTATCTGCAAAATTTCTCAGAGTGGAAGAACTCTCGAGACGAGTAGATCTCTTTGCACGTGTTTCTAAGAAGACGAACCGACACTTTGCTGTTTTTCGGAAAGGACCTCATTCTACTTTCAAGCAGCACCATTTTGGCACCGTCTGTGGGAAAACCAAGAGAAGAAAAAGGGACGTAGTGGATACAGATGAGGTTGAGAGCTCGCAAACCTAGCAATCAAGCAATCCCAACATCAGAGAATATGGAGAGTCACCAGCAAGAAGTACCTACTGGTTGAATGCCAGACTTTACTCCTAATGCACGATCAATACCTAAGGAGGCACCTGTACAACAGGCTTCTCCTCTTAGAGAACCAGTCTTGCTTATCATGCAGAAAGCATGAAGAACTCTACTAGAGATCGTTACTGCCCAGGTTGCAGCAAATACGCTGAGGAACGTCATTCGCAAGAGCTGCAACAATCTTCCCAAGAAGCAGAGGGGTTTCATCATCCCCAAAAAGATCTAAGTGAAAAGCTAACTCAAGATATGACATTGTTTCCCTTTCTTTACTGCATTAGGGAAATACTCACTCTTTACTTTGCGTAGACCCCACTCGACATGTACCAGAGCGTACAAGAGTCAAATACATTCCTTGGTGCCGCAATAATTTGAAGAGATAGGAAGATAGAATTACCCGTTGGTTGTTTCTCTCTAAGGCCTAGTCCTTTTTCTCCACAAATCCTAGCAAATGTGATCCTACATGGGATGACGATAGCCCATTTATCAGAGTTTAATTGTACTGTATACAGACCATTTGTGTAACTTCCTAGCAAGGATGGAACTATATGACCTAAGTGAGGCCGCATACTGTAAGCTCTTCTATACCACCCTAATGAAGTATGCCTTGACGTGGTTCAACTAGATGCCAACATGTTCCATTACTTGATGAGAGTACTAGCACCATCTATTTATTCACCATCAGACAGTAAGATGGGGAATATTTGAGAACCTACCTCACTCGCATTGTACAAGCTGTCCTTGAGATCTTATATGTCAACCAGAAGCTTCTCCTTAGCATCATTCAGTGAACCTTGAAACATCTCAAGTTTTGGGAATCAATTACTGAAGAGCCACTTGCCACAATGAAAGAACTCCTCATGTACGTTGAGAAATAAATTTGCATAGAGGAAGCAACAATCCCTCAAGAGGCCTATGAGACAAAGACACGCGATGAGGGGGGAGACTACACTAAAAGGCAAGGTGATCAGAGACGTAGCCTTCATTGCACGCTCACTATACACATGCCCCTCATTGTGTCCTAGACAGAGATTTAACTATTGCATTGCAGTGTGGTCTCATTTAGCAATCTCTGCATAAGACCCTAGCAGATCCTAAGAAGCTTAAACTAGAGGAATGGTGTTATTTCCACTGTATGGGTGGGCACACCATGAAGAAGTACTACTATCTGAAGGACACAATTGAGAAATCCAAAGAGGACACCTCAAGGAGTACATTGCTCAAAAGGTGTCCACCCCAAGGAAAAACTTGCTTGGAGAAAAGAATGAGAGCTACAAGCGGAAGCCCAATAGCCACACAGGTCCTAAGGAGAATTAGCATCAAAATAACTCCGACAATCTCCCTACAACATGAGTTATTTTAGTGATATCTAGAGGACCATCTAGATGAGACTTCCAATGCAAGGAAGGTGCTAGCACGGGCAGCCAGACAAGCACAAACGAATGTGATTGACCTTGTTCTTGGTGTATTCGAAGTGTGCCCACCAACATTTCACATCACTTTTGGGGAAGAAGACACAAATATCATAATAAGAGGGCACAACGATGCCTTGGTGATCTCGAAATCACTCGCCAACTTCTAGGTCAAGAAAATATTGGTAGATAGTGGAAGCTTAGAATATCCTACTCCATGATCTGTTTCTCTAACTTGGAGCGGACAGGCTCAACTATAGAAGATTAACACTCCTCTAGTGGGGTTCATAGGGAACACTGTGGAAGCACTTAGGAGGATACCTCCGTCTCTTCCTTAGGTACTTACCCAATGAGAACGACAAAGATGGTAAGGATCTTGGTGGTAAAGACTTCCTCCACATATAATGCGATCTTAGAGAGGCTAACCCTGAACTTATTCTACGCCACAATTTCTATGTACCATTTGAAGATAAAGTTTCCAACATCGATTGGAGCTAGTGAAGTGGTAGGCGACTTGAGAGCGGCCAGAGAATGCTACACTAGTACCCTGAGGAGCATGAAGTTTCCTACCTCCCAAGAAAGTCAAACGAAATATCCCTAAAGAAGGCAAGATAAAGGCAAAGGAATGTTGCTAGACATAGACGTTGGATAAGTGTGTGTGCCTCAAGTTGGCAATTGAAGCATGTTGTTGACAATACCTCATGATGATAAATAACTTAGTTTGATTTCTTTTTTGCTTTAATTTCCATTAGTTAGCTTTTTTTCATTCAGATTTGAATAAAACTTACATGCTCGAGGATGACATTAGGTTCTCATTGATATTTCCCTAATTAATATAAACCTTTTCATATTCTTCATATTACAACTCTTCTATGACTTTGAGCTTTACAACATTTATAAGGAGTATTTGAAGAGCAGTGTTAAACATAAGCCCACTATAAGACTTTTTGAGGAGCTCAAAGAGTACATGGTAGTCACTGGCTGTAAACCCACTATGAAAGCACCTCTGAAATGTGGTAGCCGATGTAATCCCATTATCGTCTTCCTTCGGGAGTAAGTGGCATCCTCTAAAAGGTCCACTATGGCTCTCTTTGAGAGTGGATACATAGTATCCTTTAAAAAAAGTCCACTATTGACTCCCTTCAAGACTACGTGGCATCCTTTAAAACGGTCCACTATTGGCTCCCTTCGAGAGTACGTGGCATTCTCTGAAAAAATCCACAATCAGCTCCCTTCAAGAGAACATGACAACCGCTCTAGAGATACTCAAAAAAGAATATTTTGGACAGCACTTACGTCATTAAGCTAATGAAACCCACATGAATCCTCACAAAGAGGAATATAACAATGTTTCAACACTTAGTAAATATTAAAAGGAAAATCACTAAGTCCGACAACTCTGCACATCGTCTCGCACTTGCTATAAATCTTCTCAGAAGATTCATAAGTATGTTTGTTCTCATCTCGACACTTAGTTTATGCTCAAGTTGAGCGTGAAATTAATCTTCCTCCCTCGAAGGACTCCACTTCATGCAAGGTGAACAACCAATGAAAATGTTAAGATAAGGACTCCATGTCACCCTAATATGGTTTTATCACAAGCCATACTTACAATTACTACTCTTATTTCTTGAACACGCTTTAGTATACATGGTCCTTCGTCACTCAAAATTCTCTAAGTCCCCAAGTGATCATTGAAGACATTGCGTCATCAACAAATTCAAAATCATGCAACAAGAGTAACTTAACAAAAAAAGAGAAAGAAAGAAGAAAATTGCCATCCTAGGTGCTCGAGCACAATAAGGTGCCTCACGGGCATTTAAGTAAGAGTGCATCGGGGTGCCTCAACGAGAAGTGCCCCACGAGTGCCCCAACGTTGGGCCAAGCAGGCGCACCCTAGCTTTGGCAGCCTAGCAAATACTTTAGCATGATGCATGTGCCCTATGCTGGCACCTAGTCTTCGTACTTCATGTAGGTGCTTGAATGCGGCATTTCACATGAAAGATCATGATGCACTTTTTTGTTCTAACACTTATAATGGCGTCTTCATGCCTCTCATTCCTCGTTCTTGAAATACAAGTATGCAAAGCTAATAAGTCGTACAATTAGCTTATGTTTGCATGAACACAAAATAAATAAAAATGAAAAGATTTTATTACAACTAAATGAGAAAACGTAAAGATATTCGGCCTGTACTTAGCCTCCAAAAATAAACATCAATGTAAAAAGAGAAGTACTAAATAACTTTCTAGACATAAATTCTATTCGCTACTACTATTCTAACTAAATGTCTTTACTTTTCTTCTATTGGCTCCTCTATTGTAACTTATGCTCCATTGTCGAGGCCCTCCTCAGACTCTCTAGTAGCTATGTTGACCAGGATGGTAGGATCTAACATCAACAAATATTCTTCAGAGCATTGCTTGGTCTCATTCAAAATACAGCGACAACTTTTAAAAGTCTGCTTATAAATTACCATCACCTCCACTTCGACTGCCTAAAAAAATTCATTAGAACCTTTAAATTCCTTGATGGTAATCCTTGTTAGTAGCATTGATGAAAGTCCTTCTAGTTTTAGAACTCATAAATTTCTCTCCAGTTTTCACATTTTTCACTACATTGCCTTTAAGCACTTGTACTCTTTAAGTAGTTGAGCTAACTCCTCCCCCTTCTGGCCACACTGCTTAACTACCTTGGTAGTTTCTTCCTTAAAGGTTTCGCCATGGATAAAACTTCATCTACTCGATGGGATATCTACTCAACCAAGTTCCATCCCTACATCAAAAAAGAATGCAAAAACATCCCAAAGTAAAAAAAATCATTACGAAGCAACAAATAAGAGAAGTAATCAAGATAAAGAGGCAAACTTATACCCGGCCAAAATTGACAGCTGCTATCTCAATTAACTGGGAAAAAGAGAATTGCTCCAACTTTTCTTGATCATACCCGCATACCACACCCCGTATGCGATCAACATTGAAAATGGTCGCGTCAACATTCTAGTGAGAGTCCAACCCACAGCTTCATCGTAAACTATAGTGAAAAAGTCCTTTGCCCTCACAGCATGGAAAGGTCAAGTAGATTGTGGGCAAGTAGTATATCCACGAGCATGCTTCATTATAGGACCAAAAGGCAACACCTCTATCTCATTATCTATAGTAGAAACATCCTTCATGGGAGCTGGCGTACGCCATGCTCAACTGCCAACTTAGGGGGTTAGGGTGACACCCATTCAAGGGCGTCTCCTTGTGATGCTGCTCCACGATATGTCTCTCAAGTACCTCTCATTCGACTCTCTAAACATGAATCCTAACAAAGCCAACCTTTTTTCCACCTAACAAAAAAAAGAAAAACCAAGTCAATACACATACAGTGCATGGGAATATACAAAAATACATATATAAATACAAGTAAGAACCACAAGTCAGAAAATGAAATATGCTAAGTACCAGTTGAAAACATGTAAGCAACATAAAAATGAAAATCATACAATTCTCCTTTGACGAATTTCACACTAAGGTGGCAATAGACTTGACTAAGACAAATCAAAGAAGAAGAACTACTCCACTTGTGAGAAATGTTCCAAACCTTTTCTTGAACGAAGAAGAATCTATCTTGCCAAGGCCCTTTAGACGAGGTAACCCACAAAAAAAATTTCTATTTGGCTTAGGGAATGGATATAAGAAAGGTTCATTCGGCATTTTACACACTCAAACAAGGTGTGATAGCTATCTGAAGATATTGGTAAACCCAACTCACTCAAACACTGTCAAAATCCCGCGAAAGATACAAAGAAGTAAGGCACGAATTAGCTTAGACATACCATATAGCTTCGTATTATATCTAGCAAAAAAAAGTCAAGAGGAAGAGAGAACCTGCAACTAAGGTAATTACTAAAAATTGTGAAGTACCTTCTAGAAAGTGACATCATGTTGTCTTGAGGAAAGGGAAGAACAAACTAGAATTTTTCAGAAGCACAAACCCTACTTCTTGGAATATCTAACTCCTCTAGCTTCAGTGAACAACTAATTTCTACTGCTTTCGAGAAGTTATCATCCCCAGCTGGAACACTCTCAAACTCCTCATCAGAGGAACCTTCATCATCTTCAGAATGAGAATTAGGCGATGAAGATGACCCCTTGATTTCACTATCACTAGAAGATTCCTTAAAATTTCCTAAGGCCTTAACTGACTGCACATTAAAAAGAGAATTAGGATATGTTGCAACACCTTGCGGAGGATGACTTTCATGGGCACGAACCAACCCCTGAGTGCCAGGGACACCCAAAGAAGACATGCCACATGTACCTCCTAAGATGCCTCACAGGCGCCTAACGCTAGCACCTAGTAGGTGCCAGCATCAATCGTTATGTGGGCGCCCAAGGTAAGCGCTCTAGCCGGGCATTGTGCAAACTGTCACCTCAAGCATCCAACAGGCGCTGGCACCGCCACCATGCACAAACAGTCGGTCCATGGATCCACCTCGTTGACTCATCATCCACCCCCATTCGAATAGTGCTCAATTAAGAACAAGACTTAGACATTCTTTGATTCAATTAAGGCCCCAAAATTGTCGTCAAATCAAGAGAAATTATGGTAGAATGTACAAACAAAGAAACCAAGAAGAAAGAAATAAGTCAAAGAGTCTAAAGTACAAAGAAGGCTTTACCTTGCAAACTCATCTTAGCACTCCTAATAGAGTTGCCTTCTCTTCTCCTCCTCCTTAGCCAAGGTGAAACTCTTTTCTTTTTTGCTAACTCCTATGACAAGGATAATTACTTGAATTAGTGTAAGAAAAATTTAATAAATTAAACTTAAATTATATTTTTGATTTAAAATTGAAATTTTCTCACCAAAAATAGGGGCTTAATGATGTGACGAAAATTAAATTTAAGGGCATTTTGGTAATTTAACTAAAAATAATGAATCAATCCTAAAATTAATTAATTTAAAAAATGGGCTACAAAATTTGAAGGACAAGTCAAGCACATAAATAGAGCAAAAAAAAAAATCTAATTGGCCTAAGCCCACCAGGACTAAATCTATAAATATGAAGTCTCGGAGAGAAATGAGATGCAAGAAATTCTTTACAAAATATATTAGAGTGGAAGAACTCTCAAGAAGAGCAGACCTCTCTATGTGCGTTTTTTGAGAAAACGAATTGACACTTTGCTGTTTTTTGGAAAGAACCTCTCTCCACTCCCAAGCAGTATCAACATGTACTAAGTAAGGATAACTTTTATTTTGTCACCATTGATATTTTTTAATTGAGAATTATTTTTATTTTGTAATAATATAGCTCAATAAAGACAAAATTAATATTTTAAGTTGTCACATTAACAATTATTGACACTCATATGGTCTCAACCTAGTGATGATAAAAATTGTCGTTATAATATTATCATTAGGTTATTACCACAGGTGTATCACTAATTGACAATGGTAACAATTTAGAAAACTATTCTTATCACTATTTAGTTTGTAAAAATTATTAAGATAATAGAACAAAATCTTTTAGCACTCAATATATAATTAGTGACAACTTTTATATTGTCACGTACTGTTTTTTTACTAATTTATTATTTTCTTGTAGTGATATTTAAAAAAAATAATTAGTACTTGCAACGTAAATTTTATTGATAATTTTATTTTTTTATTAATTATAGTGTTTGGGGGGGGGGGTGTAATATTTTCAAATATTGATGCTTATCAACTTTAACTACATTATCGAACAAAACTTTATGCATTTAATGCACAAAAACCGATTTATGCTAAGGTTGAATCCTTCAAGAGAGGAAAAAAGGTGCAGAGAACATTTTACATGCAAATAACCTAATTTGAAACTTCAATGTCATAATGTCTTTACGAATCACAATTCAATGACCACAAGTTACTATTAGAATTTTCACTAATTATAACTATCTAGTAATAAAAAATATTATTTTATCATAGTAATTATTTTTAGAAATTTAATAACAATAAGAATTGTGTTTAAATTGCTATAGTTGATAATTAGTGACACGTATATAGTAACAACCAATGACAAAAAAAATTTATTACAAATTATAAATTGTCACTAGATTATCACTATACATGTATCATTAATTATCAATAGTGCGACTTAAAATATTTGTTATTATAACTTAATATACGTTATTAGCTAGTGATAATTTTTACATTGTTGCTATTTTTTATCATCAATATTACAATTAATTTCTTTTTAGTGAATTCCTGGATGTCTCATTTATCTTTCGATTATATAATATTTGATATATGATATTTGTGGAAAACTTAAAAAATGTATAATTTTGACCTGTCCAATAACCAACTTAATAGTTCTGTTTAGTATTAATAATAGTACTCCTCTTTGTATCCTTAAATTACAAATAAAAAAATCCGAAAAGAATTTCAACGCGAATGTGCTAATAATTTAGATCAAAAGTCAAAAATAGTGAGTATTGGTGAGATAAGATTTGAGCCGGAGACCCACTTTCTAGTTTCCACCTCACATGTTTCAAGGAGATGGGTGCATTCCTTTTGAAGAGGTTGTTTTATCTTGTTAAGTGGGGTTATCTCTTTTCATGGTATTCTTTCCATCTTGCGAACATGTTTCTATTCCTCTGGCACTGGAAAGATCAATTAGAAATACGTGAGATGCTCTTAAGTTACCTTGATGAGTTGGGTTGTCTATCTCTTTTCTTTATTCTTTCCATTTTTTCCTCATGTGTCTTAAAATTCTCTGCCACTTGTTTTTCCATTGCACTTTCAGTTTGAGTTGATTTCAAAACAATTTTAGCAAAATGTTAAGTCACCTCAATGAGTTAGGTTGTCTATTTCTTCCATGATTCATTTTATTTTAGGAGCAATTCACATGTTGCACTTTTAAGTATTTATATACCGCTTTGGATTCACACCACAATTTCAATAAACAACTGACTGCACCCCCCAAATTGCCATTCACCAAACTGAAAATGTAACACCCCTAAAATATGGTATTTTGGAAAAATTAGAATTTAGAAATCAAGATATTGGTCATCGGATTTTAGGGCTCGGAAAATAAATAAAAAGGACTTAATTGCAAAAATTTTAAAAGCTTTGGGGTCAAAGTGCAATTAAGCAAGACTTGATTGGATCACTTTTTCAAAGCTTTGGGGGCTGCATGGCTAATATTTTGGGTCGAATGGGTCAATGTGAGGTACTAATAAGTTAGGGGCTGAATTGAAGATTTTCAATTTTTGGGAGGACCCAATTGAAGGCTGGAGTAGAGTTTTGGGGGTCAAAATTCTATTATCAAAAGATGAATGTGTATATATACTCTCCCCCACCCCAGAATTTTTAGTTTCTTCTCTATGCACCAGTGTCTTCCTCCTCCAGCCATCTCCTCCGATGAAAGGTGAAAACCTTAACATTATTTACCAAATTGTTCCTTTCTTCACAAGGAACAGATTGGTACCATTTTCTCCCTAAACCACCTAGCGTAGCGGCCAAAAACCCCCTCGAAAGTCACGGCCATGGCGGAGATCGACGGTGCTACATCACCGATGACGAAATCAAAAATATGGGCAGTGGGTTTTGACGAGTTCAGCTCAAGGAAAGCAGTGGTGGCTTCAATTTCTAATTTTGACTATTAGCGATGGAATTACAGGAAAATCGAGATGGTGGCGTGAGATGGCGCAGTCGATCGGAGCTCTACTTGAAGGTCATTCCTATGGAGAATGGCAAAATTAACTTGGGCGTTTTGTTGATTGAGTTGAAATGCATCGATTGGTGGTGGAGTTGGCATTTTTCGGCGACAACGGTCCCAAGACAATTTCTTCCCCTCATCGGGGTGATCGCGGTGGTGCTTTTGGTTTGTGATTTTGAGGTTTGGTTAAGCAAATATTGGGTAATGATCGGTATTGGGTTTAGGGTTTCCTGTATCATTTTGATCCGTTTAAAGTTCTTGTATTTTTGGATGAAATGATTCTAAAATGTATCTAGCTATGAGAATATTATATGCATGGATATTGTTTGAATTCTTGGACCCAGATCTATATTGATATATGTTAACTTTGGGATTAATTGAGTTTATTGAGCAAGAAAACCCTAAATTTAGAAATTTTAGACTTAAGTAGAAATAATCGGGATAATTAAGATATCTGGACCATTTATTTTTGATTTGGGATACCGATATAAGACTAAATATATAATTGAGGACTAGTTTATGTTCCGTTATTAGACTTGATATGAAAACTAGGATTATTTTGGCAATAATGACTTTATTAGCCATTTTGGGCTGATAGTACCGTTTAAGCTTTAAAATTACCGTATTAATCAAGTAATTAGTGATTCTAGACTGTAAGTAATATAATTGTGATTAATAGGGTTGAATGGGAATTTTGACTATGAATATACTCTTTTGAATAGGTGGCGAAGAAGTGGGTCCTTCTGACTAATAGATTGCTGATTGTGATTGTCTTTTTCTGAAACTACTAAGGTGAGGGTCTACCAATTGGTACGTGATTTGTACAAGATTATTCTATATTTGTTGCACCCTGTGAGGGTCTGCCAATCTGGCACCTTTCTCGCACTTACCTATTGTTGTGATAAACCTTGTGAGGGTTTCCGTTTCTATATCATACTTGTTGAAAATCCATATATTATTTGAAATCTCGATTGTTATCTGTTTCTAATGTGTACACCCCTATGAGGGTTATTGCTTGTTTCTGTTCTGGTGTCCAAAAATTTTATTATATTATTCGATTATGTCCCTTGTACCCTACAGCCTTGCCAGTTGACCCCGTATTACTTGTTTACTTCTTATAAACGTATTGATTGTTCAAGAAATCTTGTCGTCATATTTAAATTCATTCTATATATCAGTTATTTGGCCTGGACGGCATACTTGATTATCGATTGTATCGACCGAGTGCTAATTCCAGTAGAATACTTGGATTATTAATCCAAAACGACCTTGCTAGCCAATATATTAGATGTTCATATTATATCTTGTTATATTCATGTTATTGTCTAAAGGTTAAATTCTTATCTGTTGGCATTACATTATTTTAACTCATGGGACACCACGGGGGTTTGGGCCCAAAGGCTAGGTTCGGAAGACGGTCGGGCGGAACGGACCGACGGGTATAGGTAGTTGGAGGTAGCGAACTGTGAATGACAGGATCTGGCATGCGGTCGACCATGCCATATAAATCAAATATTACCTGTAGAGCTAAGTGCTCGAGCAATGGAGCGATAAGGAAATCTTGTTTATACTGTACCGATGCCCGGTACTAGCAATTTTAAAATTGATTCAGGAGTGATAAAGACGGAATGATCAACAGTCTATTAAAATTGTTATCATGTGTACTATATTACATTGTTGATTCGATTTGAAAAGTCGTTGTTGTTACCGAATTTGTTTATTAATTATTACATCTTGACAGCTTTCCCTTAACTCTCATCATTTTCTTTTCCCTCACTAAGTCCTTCGAACTTACCTTGTTATTGTTCTTTTATTTCCTTCCCAGACAGGTACAAAAATGGAAGAAAGGCTTATGACTTAGCCTAATGGGACTATTCTTAAAAGTATTGATGGATATATGTACACATAAGTCCACTTGATGGCTAAACTTTGATTTAGGGATGTTGCGATATGTCAAGTTTGAACTTAAGATGTGTGGTACGTATATATTGTATTTCATGAGATGCCATTTTGAGCTTGTATTTCATTGCAGCTTAACTGAGAATTTTGGGATACTATAAGAACTTGGCATGTAACAGGGTCCCTCAAAAGTGCTGCTTTAAGATTTGAAATATGATGATTTCTTTGAGTGTTATTGAAAAAGTTATAGGCTTATCAGTTATGTTATACATTATGATCTAAGCTTGTATTGGTGGTACCCTAGCTTCGAGGTTATTGTGAGTGGGGTGTCACAGAAAAAATTCCTTGTGCAAAAAATTGCCACTTCTAGTGCCACACGACAAAGGTCTGTGACTTTAATTTTAATGTTTTACCAAATTTCAAAAATAGTCATAATTTTCAAAATATTATGTACATTCCACCCAAACATGGGAAAACTGCTATGGACCCCTCTGTGATCATCGAAATTGGCACAAAACCTCCATGTGAAAAAAAAAAAAATACTAACAACTTCCTTGTACTTTCGAAAATCGTGCAACGAGCACCCGTGAAAGTGTTGATGTAACTCATGCACGTGTGCGTGCGACTAAGTGTGGATTTTTGTGTATAAGAAGACTATTATACCCTCATTTATCAGTTGTTGGATTTTTTTTAAGATATCAACAGTTCAAATTAAATCATGTTATATTTTTTTAAAAATATTAAATATATAGATAGTATATTGTTATATATAATATAATACATATGTATAATGTATATAATTTAATGTATATGTATAACATTTATCTTCCCCCCAACCACCACCACCGGCTGCCATTGCTGCTGGCTGTCGGCAGCCTAGTCAATGGCCATGGCAGCCATGGCAACCATTTCGCTGCCTGCCATGGTCACCACTATAGTAGCCGGCCTTGCCAGCTTTTAGCTGCTAGCGAAACAAAAAAAAAACACCGACGGCCAAAACGGTTACCAGGCTGCCAAGCTGGCCACGGTGGCAAGTGGCCAGATCTAGCCACCATACACGGTTGTCATGTTAGGGTTTGGGGGGCCTTAGGAGGGGTTTATATTATATGTAAATATGTTATATATAATTTATATATATATGTTTTAGATAAATTTAGATATGTATAAGTACATTACATGTATATAAATATATATTAAAAATATTATCACTAATATATAAATTTGAAATGAATAAAAGAAAATTTGTATATACATTATATGTATAAATCAAAAAATATATATGTATATATTTTAGATAAATTTATATGTGTATATATTTTATATATAACTATAAATAAAAAATTTATTGTATATTTTTAATATCATTTAATTTGTAATGAACTAAAGGCAATTTATATTTGTAATGAACAAAAGGCAATTTATATATATGTATACATAGATTAGATGTTTAAATAAAAAATATATATGTATATATTTATACATGAATTTATAAATAAAAATATATTATATATTCTTATAAATATTGAATATTCTTCAATTTGGATCAAATAAAAAATATATATACATAAATTTATACATGTATATATATATTATATAAGTACAAATAAAAATATGTTACATATTTTTATGAATATTAAATATTATTTAATTTGGAATGGATAAAAAATAATTAAAAAATAATAAAAATAATAAGTAAAATAAAAATAAAAGTGATGTAAATTTTAATTTTACTTAAGGACAATTTTATCTTTTTAATATTCAATGGGCATAAAACAAGAAGAAGGGAGGTGGTGAGCATGATTTTAAAAAACATAAGAAACTTTTCTATACATTTTTTTATGGGGGGTATTATGCCCACACATATTACAGGGGGTAAATTGTAATTAATCCCCCATACACATTTTTCCAAATTAACAAAATTCCTCACGAGAACTAAGAGAGAGAATAATAGGATCTGCGAATTCATCGACGTCGAACTACATTGCAGATCTGGAATATTTTTGATCAAATGCAATTTTCTTAGCATCGGCTCTCACCACAAAATCGACTCTTGACTTGCTTCTGGCCAAACATCTGCCTTTGCTGCAATTGGCTCACTCCCCTATTCTTTAATCCTCCTAAAATCAAAAACATGAAATTAAATTATATGAACAAGCAAGAACCAACAAAAAACTTAGACAAGAACTCAAGAAAAATACTAAAATATGAATACATAAGATGAATATAGATAGAGGAAAATGCCAACCAACAGCAATTGAATGCATTTCTTCCCACCAAAGTAAAATTTCACAAGAGCTAAAACAACTTAAAACCTACTGAAAATGCCAACAACTGAAACCCTAGTTTAGATATATAAAAAAACAAAACTATAGCTAACCAAAAAGCCAAAGAGCAAGGCAAAAAACTAAACTACAGTTAAAAAGAAAGAATAAATCCCCTTCCGCTACACGCTGCCTACTCTCTTAACCTAATTGTGACACACACATGATGCAGAGTTAGGCTAGTAGACATTTGCTGATACCAATCTTACTTCGCAACTTATTCTAGTTCCAACACTTCTTCCTCAACTCCGCAATACAGAACTTACTATTTCTATGATACTGTGAAACCTACTCTAAGTGATTTGATAAATCAAGTAATGACTAAAGGTGCATTTGGTAATGCTTAAATTACCTATTGCCAATGCCACTTTTGACCCAATTTGTGTGCTTCAACACTCTTATATTTAGATGACACCAATATCAAGAACAAACAAAAATTGAAATAAGACAACTTCCTATTGTCTTAGACTAAAAAACTTCTTTTAACGTATGCAATAGCAACCTCCACCTATACTACATATTTTGTTCGACCTGAGCTATGCTTACAAAAAATTATCATTATGACCTCCCCAATTGTGATTTTAGGGTTCTATCTAAATTTAAGAGAATGATCAGAATTTTCAAACCTTTATCTCTTGAAGCCTCTTAAGGTTGTTAGATTTTAGAGAGCAAAATTACACTCTTTGTTATAGGGATGGCTCTACCTTTAGCCAAGAAAGCGGCCACATTTGGAGGTTTCCTATATGTATTTTCTTCTATATTTTAGACTCAAAAATAAAAATATAAGCCCAATTTTTTCTTTTATTATATTGTAGGCTTAAAAAATTAGGTCTTTAGTTTAGAAGCCTCATATATATGTTTTCTTTTTCAAATAATTTAGGCTTGGAAAAAAGTATAAGGCCTCTAATTTGGAGGCCTTATTAGCTAAACTTACAATAAATAAATAATTAAAAATATATAAATTTAAATTTCATTCCTTTTGATTGTCTTAAATCTTCACTATCCTTTTAATTCTTATTCTTCTATGTATCAAAACCCTATTTCATTCATTCTTTATCAATACTAATCACTAAATAATATTAGCATTAATTCTCTTTTACTATAAATCAATTTTTTATCTCTTAAATATATTTTCCTTTTTCCAAAATCCATCAACATCTTAAGAAAGATAAAATAGGTTAACTGTGCTAATAATTGAAAAAGAATGTTAGATGAAATCAGTTATTAAAGTATATCTAAAAATTTTATATCTCCAAAAAGTCAGAGAATAAAATTTAGATAATAATATTTTAAATGAAAAGTTTTTTTTCTATAAAATACAAAATAATTATTAAAAAGACATGTGTATTAAAAAATTAATTTTTTTATTATATATTAAAAGCCTCGTTTTTATGTTTCGCCTTAGGCCTCCAACTTTATTGAGATGGTCTTGCTTTGTTATTTCTTGTTGTTTGTCAACACTCATACTCTCTTTTAGAGGAGTGGAAAAGTATTTTCAAACACTCTATTTTATTTCTCACTTTTTGAGTTTGTTACAAAAATGGCTAGGAGATCACTCCTATTTATAAGTGTTCAAAGATATCTCTAGAGTTACAATTAAATTCATCCTACAAATTCCAAGTCTAGTAAATATTACATATTTCCAATATTTGACTATTTAGGAAATGCTCATTCTACTCATTGATTTTACCATGGTTAAAAACTCTTTCCAAGATTTTGAATACTTAAAGTAATTTGCAAGTCAAGTTTATTCTACAACCCCCCTGTAAACTTGATTTCACGACTCCAAGAGATTTCCTCATCCTTTTGAACAAATCAACTTTCAGTGGCTTGGTGAAAATGTCCACAATTTTTTCTTGTTACTTAACAAACTTGAGCTCAACCTCTTTCTTTGAGATACATTCTCTAATAAATTGGTTCGTCATATTAATGTTCTTGCTTATTTCATGGAACAACAGGTTTTTTGTGAATACAATTGCGGACTTGTTATCAATAAATATCTACATTTAATTTTCTTGTGGTTGATCGAGTTCCTTTATTAAGCTTCTAAGCCAAATTGTGCGACAAACACAAGAAGTGGCTGCAACATATTTAGCTTCACATGAAGAAAGTGTCACAATCGGTTGCTTCTTCGAATTCCAAGTAAATGAGGAATAGCCAACAAAGAAAATAAGTCAGGTAGTGCTTTTCTGATCATCAAGATCTTCAGTCCAATCACTATCACAATAGCCAACAAGCTTGAATTCTTGAGAAGATGAATAGAAAACTCCTAAGTCAAGAGTACCTTTAATGTATCAAAGTACTCTTTTGGACACCTTCAAGTGAAAAGTAGCAGGAATTTCCATGTATCGACTTATTAATGCAACACCAAAAAGAATATCGGACCTTGTACATGTTAGGTGCCTCAAGCTTCCAACAAGACTTTTGAAAAATGTGGAATTAATTTTCTCTCGATCATCATGCTTGGATAATTTAATTCCACACTTCACGGGGGTGTTCATGGGATTGCAATTCTCCATCTCAAATTCTTAAGAATTTCTTTCGTGTACCCTTCTCAGAGATGAATATGTCATCCTCTCTTTATTTGACTTTAATTTTGAGATGATAGGGCATTAAACCAACATCCATCATCTCAAATTACCTTGTCATTACTCTCTTGAATTCTTTGAATATTTTTGGATTATTTCCTATCAAAATCAAGTCATCCACATACAAACAAACAATCTAAACATCACTATTTTTATAACTTTCACATAAAGTGCATGTTAATGTTGGTAAAGCCATTTGCTTGGAAATATTTGTCAATTATGTTATTCCAAGCGCACGAAGCTTGCTTCATGCCATAAAGAGCCTTCTTCAATTTCAAGACTTTGTCTTCATGCCCTTCAATCACGTAGCCTAATGGTTCGTCAATATAAACTTCTTCCTCCAAAACTCTATTCGAGAAGGCCAATTTTACAACCATTTGATGAATTTTCCATCCATTTTAGGCTGCGAAGGCAATAATCAAATGGATTGTTTCCAGACAAACAATTGGAGCAAATAACTCACAATAATCAATGCCAGCCTTTTGCTTGTAGCCTTTCACCACCAATCTTGCTTTATATCTTTCAACTTCACCTTTGAAAATTTTCTTTTTCTTGTGCACCCATTTGACTCCAATGGTGCTTTTTACTTTTGGAAGTGTGACCAACTCCCAAGTATTATTTTTCCTGATTACCTTAACATCTTCATCCATGGAATCTCTCCATTTTTTACTTCGGGCTGGCATTTTCAAAACCTAAACATTCACAATCCGTAAATAGACAAAAATAAGTCATATCACTTAAATTTTGTATTACCTCTTTGGTTTCTTCATATATCTCCCCAAGACTTCTATATTTTCGCTCGGATCTTTCGCTTGAACTCAAATCATCAACTTGGGCATTTTGTGGTGGAGGTGTTGGTGGTGGAGTAATGGGCTGCACCATCTCTTCTTCTTCTTCATTATCAAAGAACGAATTGGAAGCGTATTATTCATTTAGAATTTTCGAATCCCAAAAGCTTTTTTTCATCAAATTCAACATCTCTAATAACAATTATCTTGCCATTGCCTAGATTGTACAATTTATGGCCTTTAGAACTTTGATCATAGCCAACAAAATTTACCTTTCACTTTTATCATCAAGTTTAGATCTCTTTTCATCAAGTACATGTGCATAAGCTATGCTCCCAAAAACACGCAAGTGATGAACACTTGGTTTGTAGCCACTCCAAGCTTCTTGAGGTGTTTTGCCAATAACACTTTTTGTATGGCTTCAGTTGGACAAATATACAACACAAGCAACAGCTTCAGCCCAAAACTCCTTCAGCATATTTTTGCTCTTCAATGAACTCTTGCCATGTTAAGAATGATTTGATTCCTTCTTCAACCACACCATTTTGTTGTGATGATCTCGGAATTGTTAAAGGCCTTCGAATTTCATTTTCTTCATAAAATTGAGTGAATTCATTTTAAATGAACTCTCTTTTTCTATCAAACCGAAGAGCTTTAATTTGATATAGCCACTTTGTTTTTCCACCAAATTCTTGAATTTTTTGAATGTCTCAAACACTTCTGCTTTTTTCTTCAAAGAATACACCCAAATGTTTTGAGCAAAATCATCAATAAATAGAAGAAAATACTTACTCTTACTAAGTGATGTTGGATTAATTGGACCGCAAACATTCTAGTGAACAAGCTCCAGCAAAAATTGAGCTCTTGTCATGGATTCTTTTAGAAAACTCTTTCTTGGTTGCTTGCCAAGAAGACACCCTTCACAAAGTTGGTTTAGATAATCAATTGTTGGCATTCTCTTCACCATCTTTTCCTTGCTCATTAATTTGAGGCCATCAAAATTCAAGTGCCCAAGTCTCATGTGCCAAAACCAAGATGAACTTTTCACACAAGCTTGTAAACACCTTAGGACATCACTTTGAATATTCATGACAAATATTTTATTTTTTGACATTGGTACTTGGGCTACTAATATTTCATTTTCATCTTTCAAAATCAAACTTCTATTTTTCAACTCAATATTGTAATTGTCTTCCATAATTGTCTGAAGCATAAATATTATTCTTCGTATTCAACACATAATAAACATTAGAAATAAATTGATGGCTTCCATCTTTCAACGGAATTAAAATTGTACATTTTCTTTTAATTCACTTGGACTCGAGAAGAGTCTCCAAAAGTGATATTGCCACCAAATGATACATTAAGTTCCATAAAGAGATTTTTCTTTCCATAAATATGGCAACTTGCAACATAATCAAGATACCGGCAATCCTTATCTTCATTTTCGTCACATTTGCATGCGAGAAGCAAAGTGAGATTTTCATCTTCATTTTTGCTCTCCACAAGATTAGATTTTTCATTCACTTTATTTCTGCGTTCCCAAAGGTAATGCCCATAGTCATGACAAGTATAACACTCAATATTTTACTTGTCATACTTTCTGGATTAGATCTCAAACTTTTACCTCTTCCTCATCCACGATCTCTTCTTGGATACGAGATTTGGCCTTTTTATTTTTTATTATGTGGTTGATTGTCGTCTCTTTCTTTTCCATGATGTCTTCCACATTCTTATCCATAGTCTCAGCCTTTCTGGGACATACCACACATTTTTCTTCCTTTTCTTTCAATGAAAGCTTTGCTTGTAAAGCATGTTCCGTTGATTGTTGATTCGGCTTCTTTAATCTTTCTTCATGAACTTGCAAAGATCCAACAAGCTCTTCAACAGTCATGGTGTCCAAATCCTTGGACTCTTCAATGGCGACAACAACATAATTAAATTTTGGATCTAATGATCATAAATTTTTTCCAACAATCTGGTCTTCCTTCAAATCATCACCATATCTCTTTATTAGATTTGTGATGGCCAAGACTTCTCAGATATAATTCAAAATGGATTCGAATTCCTTCATTTGAAGCATTTCGAAACCTTCTTCACATTGTCAACTCCTTTGAATGAGGCTTGAAAAATTTCCCACACTTGCTGGGAAGTGGTAGCGCTAGCAACATTCTCGAACATTTTCTCGTCCAAACTTTGAAAGATGAGAGAGAGTGCCTTATGGTCCTTTTTCTTTAAGGTGGCTGTATCTTCTCCTTCAATACCTTTTTTCATAGGATCCCACATATCGTATGCTCCAAGCAGGGCCTTAATATGAATATACCAATTTTTATAATTATCTTTCGCAAGAGGTGCAACTTGAAATGGAGCTCCAATCGACATTTTTATTTCTCACAAGCTCACTTGTCTCCAAACAAATGTGGCTCCAACACCACTTTGTTAGACTTTGAAGAGCAAAGTTATTATTTCTCAACATTCTAACTCTCTTTAAGAGAAGTGGAGAAGTATTTTCAAACACTCTATTTTATTTCTTAGTTTTTGAGGTTGTTACAAAATGGCTAGGAGATCACTCCTATTTACAGGTGTACAAACATATATCTAAAGTCAATTAAATTCATCCTTTAAATTTCAAGTCTAATAAATATTACATATTTCTAATATTTGACTAATTAGAAAATGCTCATTCTACTTCTTGATTTTACCATGGTCAAAAACTCTTTCTAAGACTTTGAATATTCAAAGTAGTTTGAAAGTTAAGTTTATTCTACAACAAAGGTGTCCCTTGATCCCCTTCATTAATTATGATGTAGAGATTCTTCACTCCGGTGCTGTTGGCACAATTCACCATTGCAACCACCAATTGACCTAGCGACATCCTGAACTTGTTACCTGCCTTTGTTTGCTGGTCCGCATCTTCACTTAACATTTTCTTCTTCTCTCTCTACTCCACTCTCCCTCGGATAGAATGAAAATGAGTGCTAGTGTTTCTAGATGGTTGAAAAGGGACAATATGGAGCATCGGACAAGAGATAGGCTTTTCAGATGCTGCCTTCTTCAATACATCTTTTTAGTTTAAAACAAAAACAAAAAATGCCTATTTTGTTCTAATCATTCTATAAAAAGACAAAATAATGAACAAAAATCATAGAAAAAGTTATAATAGAGTGAAGCGCAATGATTCAAAACGACAGTCATTTTGTATAGTAAAAAGTGAAAAAAAACTCAAAAATGACACCCATGTGAGCAGCCATTGTAAACATGCGTATCGGCATATATATAATATAGTACTAATAATAAAGAAAAGTTTAGTTTAAATTATTTGTTTGGATAGGCTTTATAGTTACCTAACGTTTCGGGATACTTAATATAGATGTAAATGCTTTTTCCTAGAGTTGGTTAGTTGGTGGTAGAATTAATTAGATTTTAAATTATAGTTAAAAAATTAATGATAAATTTCAGATTTGGTCCCTGTTTTATCTCCATTTAACCACATTCACCCATCTTCCTCAAATTCTCCATTTTCCCCAAACAATATAAGATTTTTCTACCATCATTATCATCGGATATTTTGTGTTTGATTTTGAGCTCCTGGTGCATGTATTTCCAACATTGTTTTTTGTACTTCCTAGCTCTTTGCTTTTCTCTAAGTATTGCTATTTTTTAATTCTTGGACACTTTTATATTTATTTTCTTTTTCTTTTTTATTTTGTTAGGTATTTATCATTTAACAGTTTGACCACTTTATTTTTATTTTCTATTTTTTATTTTTTAGATTTTTTTTATTTTAATAATATTCACCTCTTTGTTGAGGTTATTCTTTAGTTCTCAATAAAAAAAGGTTGGTTAAACTAGATTTCAAGCATATATTACAATGTTATTTCAAGCAATGTGTATGGGGATGTCAAGGCAATATAGATTAAAGTAATATGCCCACCAATTTCTTTTAAAATCCGCAAAAGTCCTTTGCCTTCTTCTTATGTTAATTTTAAGATTAATTATATCTAAGATAGAATTATAAAGTTGTCACTCTATTGATAAGTATAGCTTGGTAGTATCAATTTTGGGAAAGTATGTATATTTTTCCTATTAATTAGTTGGATTAGGTTTATATTGATTTCTATCACAATGAAAATTTTAATTTATATTACAAAATTATATAATGTAGGGAGTGAAACTATAGACCACAATCCATACTTATCACCTGAAGGAATTAGACCAAATTTATGACTTGAAGGTAATGACTTGAATGATTTTTTAAGTGTATGGATGTAAATAATGCACATATTTATGAGGTAGTCACTTTTTATTTAATTCTAAAATACTATTAATAGTATAAATTTAGTTGGTTTATTTATTGCAAAGTGTTTATGTGTGATTGTTATTATTATGTAGGTTTAATTTCAAATCACGACCAAACTGAAAATGCTAATTATCGTTGCAAGCAATATAGAGTTTGGCAATCATTGGTGACTGAAAATATAGAGATATGTGTTGATTCCATAATCAATGAATTTGAGCGTACATTGGCAGTTAGTTAAAGAAAAATAAGTCCTAGGGATGCATACTTGTTGTGTTGTGAATGTGGGCATAGTAAAGACTTTAGTATAAGGAAAACAAGAGTATTTTCATGATAATAGTGCAAAACTTTACATGAAGGAATTTGTTTGTTCTTATAAAGGAGCAAAAGATGAAAAGCATAGTGCTAAAAATAGATAACCAAGCTACCAAAAATTGAAAATGATAACTGGTTGTATGGCAAAGCTTAGAATTAGGTGCAAAAAAATGAGTGGGAAGTGATTGTTTTTTATATTGAGCATAATCATGAAATGGCCATAGCCGATCAAAGATACATGTTAAGATCATCACATATTATTTCATATGCTAAAGGAAATATATTGAAGGCATTAGTGGATTCTGGATTTTCAATATCTAATGCTTATTCTTACATGCAACAAGAATGTCAT
Organism: Jacaranda mimosifolia; assembly: GCA_018894105.1. Taxonomy (NCBI): domain Eukaryota; kingdom Viridiplantae; phylum Streptophyta; class Magnoliopsida; order Lamiales; family Bignoniaceae; genus Jacaranda; species Jacaranda mimosifolia. Next base: position 13,722,818 of record CM032132.1, on the reverse strand, counting down.
AGGAAGGAAAATATTGGATTTCTTCCAAAGGATGCATATAATTCATAGATAGATTGAGAATGGTGATGCTATAGAATTAATTCGATATTTTAAATAAAAAGTAAAGTGAAGATAGTTTGTTTTATTGGGATCTTCAAATGGATAAAAATAACAAAATGTGCAACTTTTTCTTTAGAGATGGCCATTGCAAAATTGATTATTAGACTTTTGGTGACGTGCTTTCATTTTATACCACTTACTGAACAAATAAGTACAATTTGATTTGTGCATCTTGTGTAGGCATAAATCATCATATGCATAATGTAATATTTAAATTACCTTTCATGTATGATGAAACAAAAGCTTTTTTTAAGTGGTTGTTCAATACATTTCTTGAATCTATGGGCAATAAACCACCTAAGATAATTTTTACAGATTAATGCCAAGCAATGGTGAATGCTATTGAAACTATTTTCCAAATTCTCACCATCAATTATGTCAGTGGCATATTAATCAAAATGCTCCTTCACATTTTGGTAGCTTGAATAATAACTCAGGGTTTAAAAGTTTGTTCTATATGTGCATGGAATTTTGTGAGTCCAAAGAAGAGTTTGAAGATACAAGGAATAAAATGTTTGTTGATTACGATCTTCAAGAGCATTCATAGTTAACTAATATATATAAATAATGATATAAACGGTCTACTACATTTAGCAATTTAGTGCAGTGTTAAAGGCTATTTTAAAAAGTGAGGATACAAATGCTATTTTAAAGATGGATGTAAAAAGACACATACCTTGTTCAAGTGTATCCAAAGGTTCAGTAGATTTCAAAATAAATGGCATCAAGATGAAAAAGGGGATGATTTTAGATGTCGTCGTGGGATGCCTAGTCTTGTTGTGAAGAGTAATTGTTTGTTGAAACATGTTGCAAAAGTTTATACACATATAATATACAAAAATGTTTCAAGCATAATTGATAAATTCTTTAGGGATTGATCTTGATGGACAACCTTCTAATACTAATACTTTATTTGAGTTCAAAGTGCAACCTCAAGACTTGGATGGAGTTCGTAAAATTGAGTTTGATATAAATTCTCATGAAATAAAATGCAATTGTCAGTATTTTGAGTCTATTGGTATATTATACAAGCATTCACTACTAGTTTTGAAATAGATGAATGTGCATAATATATAAAATCAATGATAGAGTCTATCATGAAGGAAAAACATCTATGTAAGTGATCCTGAATCTCAGACTGTATATGTTAGTCACATAACGAGGTGTTGTTAAGCTAGAAATTTAGTGAGGAGTAAACTCAAGAGTATTGCTTCAAATTGGGATGAATTACCTGAGAACTTGTCTATCAATGATTTGAGTGTGCGTGGCAATGTTATGGAGGCAAGGGATTCTAATGTGGAAATTTCGGATGTTGTTGATGACATTGCTAATATGGATGAAAAGCATGTGCATAATCCTCTTTATGTTAAGCCAAAAGGAGTTAACAATGCTCGTTTTCCCCAACCATTGGGATTTAAAAAGCAAAAGAGGAAAAGGAAATGTTGAATCTTCAAGAAAGTTTTTAAATATTTTATTACATTTCTTATCATGAATCATTTGTTATATTTCTTATTTTTAGTGTAACGATAATCTTCTAGAGAGAGCTGCAAAAAGTGTGAAAAGGAAACTGCAAAATTCTCAAACAACTTTAGATACATAACCTTCACAATAGGCTATTAATGCACATTCTGCACAATATGTCATCAGTCATCCTATGCAAGATACGCCAACGGCCTCTCAATTTGGTGCATATCAACCCTATTGATGGTATCTTATGTCATCTCCAAATATAATGGGGTCAATGCATATGGTAAGTTTTGATTTATTTAGTTGATTTTTATTTTACTTAAATAGAATAGACATTTATAGCTATATCCTCTGATATCCTGGGACACGGCCCGAATCAAAATTTTGATCACTTTTCTCCTAATATTTCACAATATTAAGATCCTAATTTATCACATGTGTGTGTCCTACAACTTATAAATATATTTGTAAATTGTTGAAGATATTCTTGAGTAGAATAAATTAAATATTGTCTTATATGTACTTTTATTTAGCTAATTAATGTATGTAATTTCCACAGGGATCCTTCCATAATGAAGGAAGGCTACCTGATTGAGGACAACTTTAGAGAGAAGGGAATGGTTTACTGACTTTTGTTTTACTAGTGTTTGTTTGTCATAAATATTTATTTCACTAACTTTCAATATTTGGATCTCAATTTTAATCGTGTATGGGATTCTCTTAACTATTGGCAACATTTAGTTAAAAAGATCAAGCATTTGGATTTCAACTTATCTAATTCGTTTTGGCTTTTTTGAGATGGCAAATTTAAAATTTTGATAAAAAAATTTCTGATTCGTGTTTTGATCATGTAAATATTAGTCAGTCTAGTAAAAAAAATTTAAAATTTTATTTTCTATATAATTTTAATATTCAAGTTTAATAAATTTAATATTTTAGATATATTAATTATATGTATAATGATAAAATTAATTCTCATTTTAAAAAAATCAATCGTAAAATAAGTATAATGATATTTACGATATAATTGATTGATTAAATTAGACATGTAAATACTTTTTTTCTACTATGTAAAACATGAATACAAACATATAGAAATACTAAAAATTAGACCTAGATCAACTTTTTTCTTATACTACATAAATATTGTATGCTAATTAAAATTAGACCAAGAAAACTACCCATACAAATATATATATGTATAATTACTAATCATTTTAACACAAATACTACCATCAACTCACCAACACTAGAAAAAGCATTTACATTTATATTAAGTATCCTGCAGCTTTGCGAGACATGTGTCAATATCCAATCGTACCAGGTGCACATCAAGAAACCTCACCCCCCCCCCCAAAAAAAAAAGACTGAGTTCTATAAAATATGTTTGAAAAGAGGATCAGTGAAGATTTGGATGACACATTTTCTTCAAAAAAATCTGGCCTGAAGTTTAAGAGCACCACAATTAGCAGATTTTTGTCACATAATTTATTAAGAATTTATGTCGAAAGCACATGCATTAGAGTTCTCTTCATAAGTTTGGCAAATAATTTGTGATTAGTTACGCAGGCAACCAAATTCTCTTGGAAAAGAATTACAAAGAACTGTATTAGAATCAAGGGATCTGTCAAGAAAATGAGAGCTTGTGCAATACCTCTTATTGGAAGAGTGAATGTAAAGAGGTTAATCAGTATGTCATCCCATCTACCCCTTTTTTCAGTTCAAATGTTCGTAATCTCAATTACATGCATGGGCCCTCAAAACTCCGTCCAGATATAGATTTCAGTAACATAAAGAAACATGGTGATGGTATTGTCTTGTTTGATAAAATGCTAAGAATAGAGCCATTAACATCTCTTCTTGTTTTCAATAGCTTACTGAATATTGTTGTCAAGAAGGCACATTACCAACATGCCCAGTGTATATTTAGGGTAATCCGCAGGTTAGGCATGAATGTGAATATATGCATATTCAATATCATGATCAATTGTTATTGCTTTGTAGGAGGTAAAACAGAAGATGGCTTTATTGTCCTGGGCAGCATCATGAAGTGTGGTTGCGAACTAGATAATACCAATTTTAACACTCTTTTGAAAGGCCTCTCTTTAGATAATAAAGTTGCTAAGGCAGAGATATTTTTCAAATAGTTGTTGACCCTGAAACATTTTAAGCTTGACCAAGTTACACTTATTACAGTGTTAAATCGGCTCTACAAAGTTGGATGGTCACCACTGCCTATCAATTGCTACTTCGATTTGAAAAATCAAGATACAGACCAAATGTTGAAGCTTATAACATAATACTTAATGGCTTATGCTAGATGGGCTTTGTGGATGAAGCAGTCCAACTCTTTCATAGTATGGTTGTCAAGGGCATTTCTCCCAGCATCGTGACTTATACATCAATGAATTAGGGATTTAGCATTCTTCATAGGTAGATAGCGTAAAGTAACCATTGAACAAAATGAAAACTGAAGAGATATCACCAAATGTGATCACATTTGGTGTACTAATTGATGCCTTCTATAAGGAAAGATAGAGTGAAGGGTGCTGAGATGTTGTTGGAAAATGTGATGAAAAAAACTCATCCTAATATCATCACCTATAATGCCCATATAAATAGGTATTATTTGGTAAGGGACACGGTCGAAGCAAGAAAAATGTTTAATGGCCTGGAGGAGAGGGGCCTTAGACCTTGCATAATAACATACAACATTTTGATAAATGGTTATTGCAAGAATGGAAATCTGAGAGAAGCTTAGACTATTTTCAAAGAAGTTCCTAGTAAAGGTTTGAAGTGTACAATTGACACCTAAAATACAATGATACAGGACTACTTCAGGAAGACATAACCGTTGATGGATGACAGCTTTTCAACAAAATGGAAGCTCAGCATGTTGTTCCTAATGTGCAAACATATAATATACAGCTGGATAACTTGTGCAGAACTATGAAAATGACTGAAGCTTTTATATTTCCATGAATGCTAAAAGATAAAGGTTTTCATCCAGATATCATAACCTATAATATCTTAATTGATGAATTATGCAAGAATAGGGAACATCACATGGCAAAATATGTTTTTGAAACTAAGGGATTAAAGCCAAACAACAAAATGTATAACATTATCATGGGTTTATTATGTGAACAAGGACTTCTAGAAGAGGCAAAAAGTCTGCTTCTTGAAATGGAAAATTTTGGTTGTGTGCCTAACAGCATGACAAAAAACATGATTTTTCAAGGCCTGATTAAAAGGAATGATTTTTGCAAGATAATTCCTATGCTCAATACAGATGAGGAGAAGAGAATTCCCAGTAGATTAGCTACTAAGTCCATGTTACATGGACAAGCTAGAGATGAAATTCTTGTAGAATTAAGTAAGAAACTTGCACCCCCCAAAAATGAATGATCTATATTAGCTTCTAAAGTGAATTAGTTGGTGGTAATCTGTTCAGACTTTTGTTTCTTGAATTGTTTAGTGAATTAGTTGGTGGTAGTTTGTTCAGACTTTTGTTTAGTGAATTAGTCAATAACAATCTATTCAGACTTTTGTTTAGTGAATTAGTTGGTGGTAATCTATTCGAACTTTTGTTTCTTGAATTTTAAAGTGAATTAGTTGGTGGTAATCTCTTAAATAGTCCACATCACAAAAAGATACAAATCAAGCAAACCAAATTCAACCATCTCCCCATCATAGCAGCTGATGGTCACAACATATGATCTAAGGGAGAATTTTAAATAACCCCTGTGATAATCAAAATAGGCAAAAGAACCCTGTCAAAAGAAATATACAAAAATGCACCTTATGTTTCCTATAATTATGCACACTACCCCCCGCATCATGGTTGTTGCCCATTTAACCTAATTTTAATGTATAAAAACTAAATTACCCTTATTAATTTAAATATTTCTTATTATCAAATTTTATTTTATTTTTTTCTTATTTTATTTTATTTCTTTTCTTTTTTATTTCCTATTTTTCTCTTCTTCCACCTATCTATTGCCACTATTACCATCACTACTGTCGGCCAAAACTCCACAGTCATACACTGCGCCACAATCCCAACCTACCACCCCACTTCTACACCCAATACCAACATGGCAATGACCATGACCATGACCATGACAACCACAAGGATTTAATGATAAGTTGGGATGGTGGCGTGGTGGAGAAATACATGACGGCCGTCTGCCACCATTAACACAATCGTTGTTGGCCGAATCTGAATGTTTGAGGTAGAGGTTGAGATAGATGAGGATTTGGTGGGGGAAGAATTTTTGGGTCTATATACAATATATGCATTATATAAATAAACATATATATAAATTCGACTGCCATAGCAACAAGCTACATGGCAGCCGTAAAGGGTTTGGGAATAGGGCGAATGGAAAGGAGGGTAGGGTTATATATATATATTGTATTTATTATATATTATTTATAAATATGATTACCATGGCAACCGTGAGGGCTGAGAAAGGGGCAGGTTTGGTAAGGGAGAGAGGTTGGGTGTGGGGTTGGTGGGATTATTATATATATTATATTAATTTATGTGTATGTATTAATATATATTATATATGTATATCAATATAATAAAAAATATTGAATATATATTTTATAAATATTAAATATTATTTAATCTTGACCGTTCATTTTCTAAAAAATCCAATGGTTGATGTAATTGAGGGCATTATGGTCTTTTTGTACATAAAACAAAACCTTAAACACTTGCAGCAAAGGCACATTCAACTTACTTCTTGTCCTAAAGAGATTTTTTGCATGATTTTAGAAAAGATAAGGAAAATTTTTGTATATTTTTTTATAGGAATTTTGTTTTTTTGCCTATTTTGATTATCACAATAGGGTTATTTGCTATTCTCCCTATGATCTAATTCCAATACCTCATTTGATACTAATGAGCACAACATACAGTTCACCAACACAAAGAACCAATTGCAGTACTCAAGAAACTAACCTTAATGTTGTTCAACTCGATGCAATGTCCAGCAAGTCGTGCAAGGATCAACTCCTTTTTTCAGAAAAGAATGAAAAATAAATACATCAATAACAATGATATATTATGATTTCCCAGATTTTCCAATAAGCATGTTCAACTCGATGCAACAGACATGTTCCAAGAATTACCAAATCGAGATTGTTAATTGATATCTTGATTGGATGAAAATATCTCTCTCTACTGCCCACTACCACTCACTTGCCCAATGTGGCTTACAAGGGGGATGGCATTGTTGAGTTCTGTTTTCAAAGTTATTTTTTGTTTTCTATTATTTTTAAAAAGTAAAAAAACATTACGAATTCATATTTGAAATTGAAATTTTTTGTGTAACACCCAAAAAATTTAATTGGTAAAAATTTAAATATTATTATTATTATTGAAAGGAAAAGACTTAATTGTAGGACATTTAAAAATCTTAGGGGTTAAAATGAGATTATTTGTGGTCAACTAGGTCAATCTTATGCACTCACATTTAGAGAGACTTAATTGAAAGCTGAAAGACAACTTTGGGGGTCGATCTGTAATTACAAAAAATTGTGCTTTAAATAGCAAATACCCTTCCCTTTTCTTCAAATTCTCCACATGCAACCCCCATTTCCCCTCTCTGGTGATCTCCTCTCTGAAGTTGGCAAAACTCAAAAGTAGCCATACCAATCTCTTCGTCTCTGCTCAAGGTTCACATTGATACCAACCTTTCACAAAAAAAACTAGCGGAGCGGCCGGAATTTGAGTGAGAAAATTGGGCTATAGTGGAGGTGGCGAACGTGGCGTCACCAGTGGTGGAAATTAAACTTGATTTTGAATAGTAGGTTGTGATGGGCTTAACTCAAGGAGCAAACTGGCATCTTCAATTTTGTGAATGAACCACCAGCGATAGGGAATCTGACGCGGCGTTGGGTGACCTAGTTGGATTTTGCGACTAATTAAGCAATAAATCTTTGGCAAAGCTTGACATTAACTTCAGCATTTAACTGTATGCGTTGAGATGCGTTTATTGGTGGTGGTGGTGGTTAGCAACTCGGAGGCGCATGACAGTCTTGAGATGGATTCCTCGTATTGTTGCAGTGGTCGTGTGTGTGGTTTTGGTTTTTGGTGATTAAGTTCTGAGGCTAAGATTTTGATAAAAATAGTTGGAATTGGGGTGAATACCCATTAACTTGTATTATTCTTGTTGATTTTACCAATTCTTGTAATTTAAAATACATGGAAGTACATGAATTGGGATCAAGAAGTGAATGTATGGATGGATATATAATGCTTACTGGACCCAGATTTTGTATTATAATATGTAAATATTGATTAATTAAGCTAAACTAGGTAATTAAAACCTTAATTTCATGTATATGAGACCTAATTGTTAAAGATTGAATTAACACTAGGTAGATTTGATCTTTGTAATCTTAATCAACTTTGTGTAACGTTTCAATGACTAATATAATGTAGGAATCTGAATTGATTCGACAATCGGAGCATATATGACCCTCATAGGTATTCTAACGTTAATGACGTGATTAGCATGTTACCCTATGATATTTTTGGAACGGAGCCTCAAAATATAGTATTAACTATAAAATAGCCGATATTAGAACATAAATGGCTTAATAATTGTTTAAAAGTTCAAAACAAGCATTTTGATGTTAATTATGTTCATTTAAATAGGTGACGTAGAACCAGGATCCAACGGACAGTAGGACAGGGACAGCTTTCTCTTTGAAAGTTAAGGTAAGGGTTAAGCCTGTCTTCCTTCTGGGAAATGAATGTTCCTCGATTGCTTGATTCCCATGTGTTTATCTGTTGAAATTGATTGTACTTGTTATGGTGTCCATAACTCTTATTGTATTGCCTATTAATTGTCCCATATATTCTATAGCCTTCCTGACTTCCCTTTTATCATGTTAATTTTAGGTCTTGCCGACCAAATCTCATTTTGTACTCCGATCTAAATCGTTCTATGTACACTTTATATGGCCTTACCGGCCAATGTTTTACCAATTGCACCATTTGAACTATTTCATAGAAATGTTTTTGATCGGTTATTTGAATACGTATGACCTATTGGCATTTTGTTGAATTCACCTTGAGGACGCTCTTGGGAGGAGAGTTACTGCCCGATGGGATGCCACGGTGCGGAATAGGCCTGGGACTAGGTCCGAAAAGACGATCGGGCGATATGGGCCGACGATGGTTGGTCTCCCAACTAGTACCCACCTAAAATCCTGACTTGCAGATAGCTGGAGGTAGCTGTCTAGTAACATGGTGGGATTTGGCATGTGGACCAGCCATGCCATATCGAATCGAGCACTTGAGTAGCGAAGTAATAAGGGAAATTTGCTATGATTATTGTACTTCGTTTATCGTTTGTTACCGATTGTTACCGAGTGTAACTGATTGTTATCAATTGTTACCGTTCATACACTGTTTGTGTTCTTTTCTGGGAGCAATAAAGGTGGAATTGCCAACAATCCATCAATTGGAATCGTTTGTGCTATGTTTCATCACTATTTCATTTTTGAATGAAAAATCTTGCTTGTTGATCAATCTATTTATTAATTTATGTGCTTATAATAGTTTCCCTTGTTTAGTTGTTATATGTTCCCTCACTAAGTCTTTATGACTTACCCCCTTTTGTTATCATTTATTCTCTTTCCAGACAAAATTGAATGAGGACTAAGGGCTTGAAGCTTGCCCGTGGAGGGACCTATTTTGTAATAGATTAGTGCTATGTATATACATATAGTCTATACCTAATCGCGATGCTTAGTCTGGAGAAAATTATGTAATGTTTAAAGGTTGACCTTAAGACCTATGATATGTATATATTATGCACTCTAAAGGATATTTTGGGTTTAGGGATGAGCTGTCATCTTTCGAAACTTGTTAAATTTTTGGCTTATTGGTTATTCATTGAATATTATCTTAAGTTTGAATTGGTGGCACCTTAACTTAGGAATCACTCTGAGTGGAGCGCTACATTTTGAATATTTTGTTTAAAATAAAATGATTGTATAGAGTTGAAAATGAGATATATTTAGATGTTATTTGTTTTTGTATTAAAAGTCATAAAAATAAGAGTACGAGTGAAGACAGATAGAGAATGTAAAAGTATTTTGAGAAAATAAAAAAAAAAAAGTGAAAACAAAACCAAACGGGCACTTATTAATAGACAATTATTGCATTTCTTTTACTTAATACTTTTTGTCAGGATCTACACTTTACTTTTTCAGTACCTACAGTTTTTCCATGTTATCTTTTCTGGAAGTACTGACCGTTGCATAATTAAATAAATAATTATGTAATGTACAATTCATGTTTATTTATTTCTACGTGCATTTTTTACGTGATAATCTAGTTATGTATTGATCAAATATTAAATATAAATGTTGTGTTATGGATACAAAAAAAAAATAATAATAATAATAATAAACAATGAAATAGTAAATAAAATTTTAAAATTATGCATCAATTCTTAAAATAATTGAAATTAGATATCAAAATTGAGAAATCCCCAACTCTAAGAAATAGCAAATGGATTAATACCAAATATATGGAAATAGATACACTTAGACCATTGAAAAATAAAAAATCCTTTCGGCATACAATAAAATTTTCAAAAAGAAAATGAAAACATAATCTTATTCGTTATTTGTATTTTATAAAAGAAACAAAAATACTTCTATGAATTAAAGGAATTAAGAATGTGACTCACTCAACACATAAAAAGAAATTTATAAAACATTAATTAAGGATAACAAAATAGAAACTATAAACAAGCAATTAGTACTAGAACAATGACTGAGAATGATAGAACCATGTATACAATTGATTAACAAAACTTCATTATTGATAAATGGGAAGATGCCGAGTAACAAATTAAGGAAAAAAAATTGCTTATAGAATATTTATAGATGATGTCATATAATAGTAAAAATAAAAAACATCTTAAGTATATTAGAGCTTTCAAGAAAAAAATGAATAAAATTTATAATGTTAGAACTACAGTTTATTGATAAAGTTTTCATAAAAAAATATGAACATATAATATCAAATGTCAAAATAAATTATCTAAAGAACATGTTGAAAGATAAATTTAAATAGACAAATAAAAAGTTGATGCAATATATATAGAGGTAATCTAACTCATGACCATAACAAAAATATGATAGTATCAAGAAAAAAAATTGATGATTGAGGAAACAAAATAATTGTATTAACCACCAACTTACAATTGAATGAAAAGCTTAAAAAGAGCCAAAGATGGATTGGAAAAGCTTTGTATATAAAATAAGAAAAGAATCATATGCGTTTAAGTTTGATAGTACTATAATAAAAAAGAAAAAGAAGAAAAAGAAAGAAAAACAAAATATGGAAATACAGCAATAATGTTAAATGAATAAAGAAATATTATGTATTTTTCATAGGTAATTTATTAAATTTATTAGCATTGTCTAATTTGTCCACTTCCACTTAATTTTGCGCACATGAAAGAAGGTATCACTGATGTCTCTTATTGACTGTTTATTTCCATTAGCCGAATCTTTACTTATATTTATGATAATTTTTATAAAAAATAACTCTATTATGAAAAGGTTATGTATATATAGATAGAATTTAAAATTCATAATTACTAAATATAATATTCTTTTATATTATTGGTATATATTTTATATTTTAGTAACTTATTTAATTAAGATTATAAAATTTAACTATTAAAAATAATTTTCAAATTTTAGTGTGATGAAAACTGAATATACAATGTAAAACATTCCAACTATTTAATAAGTGTGAACTTAAAAAGTACTACAATTTAGTTTTTACTTAAAGAATTAAATATTTTTATTTTTATTTAATTATACATTTTATCCAAAAAATTCAAGATTTATCTAAAAAATAGTAGTTGATAACTAATAAATTTTCAAATAGCAATTGTTTTCATATTTAACAGATTCTTTTAGCAATTGATTTCCATATATATTAAATAGATTCGTTCTATGTTTATATAAATATCATTCCTTCGTTTTCAATTAAGTAAATATATTATTGAGTTACTTTTATATATTGATTAAATAATTATCTTTTGGACTGCTTAAGATTTTAAATATATATAATTATTTTAAAAAATTACATAAAATATATTTCACTAGCTAAAAAAAAAGGCTTAACAACCATGATGACTTTTTAAATATTTTAATTTGTTTTAAAAACTTTACAACTAACCCATTTCTTATGAGAAGGATGACACATACTTTTATGGAACATCAAACCATTATTTTTTTTCATAAACCTCACAATTTGATAAATGATTAATTTTATATTAGTTCATATGTAAGTCACAAACTTATCAAAATTTTTAAGATTTATTTATTTTTAAATATTCGCTTTTGTAAATTACTTTTAGAAATTTAATATAACTAGTAATTTAATTATTTTTTAGGTCTTTCTAAGGTTCTCCTCCCATCTTTTTGTTAGAAGCCAAAGTCATAGTGAAAATAAACAAAAAGGTATGTTATTTTTTATTATAATCTTAAAATAGTATGTTGTTTCGTTATATATTGATTCTTTTGATTTAATAGTGTCTAAGATATAGAATTTTATAGAATTTTTAAATTATGCTATAATTATAAAAAAAATATATTATTATTATGTTCCACAAAAAAATATGTTATACCTAAAATTATTTATGCTCATGGACCACATGTGAAGATCACTAATTTTTAAAAAAGAAAAGTTACATATACCAAACAAGGACTCTTGAATAAGGGAACAACCAGATATTTGGAGGCTAAGTGGACGTTTGGATATGTTTTCATGACATACTTTTAAATTTCAATTTCCAATATTTTCAAAGTTATAAAAAAAATGTTAATTGATTGTATGTAGAAATGAAAATATGCTTAGATGATTTATGTCATAATATAGAAAAGAATATGTATAGAATTGAAAATTTATTTAATTTATAATTTTTATGTATGACAAGATGTATTTTTAAAAAAGAAATGTGTATTTTAGTATTATTATAATAATTTATGGATACTTCATTTCAAATCTAATTGATTTTTATAGATGTAATTTAGGATGGTAGGATATATTTGAAAATAAAAATAAGTAGTATTTTTAGTAAAAATGAGCTAAAACAAATAAATCTTTAATGGTAAAAATGTAAAAGTTAAAAACGCTTTTTGTAAAGCCATCCAAATGAGCTCTAAACTATTTTTTTCAAATTTTTATGTGGTTTATAAATATATATTTTATTTTATTTATGTAAAACTAAAGCTAACTCCAGATTTTCTTGACAGATAACCTAAAATAACAGTTAATTAGTTTTTGTTTTAGTTAACTTTTTTTCGGTAAAACCACCTGCGTCTCAGCAGTCAGCACAGGGCAAGGATCCCGACCAGTTTATTATTCAAAAAAAAAAAGGAAGTTCAAAAATCTTTAAGAAAAAGAGTAAATTAGGAGTATAACTTCTTTTTACATCTTCCCCCTTAATTTATCAACTCTAACAAATCTTGAATTCCATTCCAAATGACATAAAGTAGTTCTAATGCCTGCTGATCACAAGCACAGTTTGCCAAGAAGTCCACTGGTTGGATTCCCTCCCAAAATAAAGAGGTGTGTATATTACTCCAGCAGCTGCGCATGTGTTGCCGAATTCGTATGGTCATCAAGTTTGTGATCATTTTATCAAATGTAGTGCAGCTATAGCATCTAATTCAAGGTGGATATATGTTCGTGCAAACTCCAAGATACTCTATTGGTTTCCAAATTGGTTGATCAGGCTATATATACATCCATTTGCAATGGGGAACTCAAGTATTTCGTGAACTCTATATATATATATATATATATATATTGATTTTGCTTTGAAATTTGAGTTACAAATGATGAGAAACAAAAGAAACGGAGCGAAATGGGCGCTAGAGTACACCCTGACGTGCGTTGGCAGGATGCCGCGCGTCGAGCACGAGGAGATGGGCGCGACACACACCCGAGCGTAAGGCTATGCGCGCCCGGGCGCACAACTTACTGGAATTGTGCTCCAGGGTGCAACATCCACGCATCCTAGGGCGGTGCGAGGCCCATGGGCCAGGTTGCATTGTTTTCGTGGTATTTAAACATGTTTTCTTCCGGGACAAAAAAAGATGAACCCTAGACACTGTTTCTATACTGCTTTAGAGATAGTTTTCTTAGAACGGAGTTCAGAACAAAGGGTTGGGTGTTCTTGTGAGATTTGTGGGACCTAGATTGTACTTGTTACTTTGATTTGGAATCAATAAAATCTTTTTCTTTGTCGGGTGGATTAGGCACATAGCCGAACCACGTTAAATCTTGTTATGAATTTCATCGAATTACTTTGCTGTCATTACTCAATTATATTGTTTGGTCTTTTTAGGTTACAACAAATTGGTATCAAAATCGAGATTGACCAGATGTCAACCATGAAGTACGAGGTAGAGAAATTTGATGGGAAGAATGACTTTGGGCTTTGGAAGTTGAAGGTTCATGCCCTTTTGTATCAACAAGGTTTACAGATAGCATTAAAGGGCAGATATTTCTTACTAAGATGCTATTAGATGAGAAGAATGATGAGTTTATGGCGAAGGCTTACGGTACTCTGGTGTTATAATTGGAAGACAACATACTGAAAGAGGTCGCCACAGAAAGTATGCCAGTGAGATTGTGGTCAAAGTTGGAGAGTCTCTATATGACGAAGACCCTCACAAATCGGCTGTATTTGAAATAACGGTTATACACATTGAGGATGAAGGAAGGTATATCTATTACTCAGTACATTGATTATTTCAATAAGGTGATTTTGGATCTCGCTAGTATAGAGTACAAATTGAAGATAAGGATCAAGCTTTAATTCTCTTGGGTTCTCTGCCTAAATCCTTTGAGTACTTGGTTGTATAGAAGAGATACGATTTCAATGGAGGATGTGATTGAATTTCAACAAATTAAGAAAATATGTCCTGGGCAGCAACGAAAGTGAAAGTGGGGAAGGATTAGTGGTGATGGGAAATCGAGAGAAAAGAGGAAGGAGTAGAGACCGATCTAAGTCCCGAACCAAGCCTAGAATAAATGATAAATATTTTAAGTGCGGAGAAAAGGAGCAATAGAAAAGTAATTGTTTGGGACGTGGAAAGGCGGAGGATGCAGGTGAATCATCTGAACAGAAACGGGATGATGTTACAAGAATTGTTGAAGATGATTCTGATGGTGGACTTGTTCTCAACATTACCGATAGTCTTTTGAGTTTGGAGTGGATTTTGGATAGTGGTTGTTTCTACCACATGTGTCCAGGAGAAGATTGATTTACCACTTATCAAAAATACGATGTTGGTAAAGTGCTCATGGGAAACGATGTTTCTTGCAGAGTTGTAGGGATTGGCACAGTGAGTATCAGAATGCACGACACACGGTGAGGACCCTGACAAATGTATGTCATGTTTCTTATTTGAAAAAAAATCTAATATTGCTGGGTACTCTAGGCAAGAATGGGTATGAGTATAGAGCTCGAGATGGAGTTCTACAATTTTCAAAGGTGCACTGCTAATCATGAAAGGAGACAAGAGGAATGGCCTTTACATTTTGTAGGGCAGCACAGTTTTTGGTACTGCAGCAGTTTCCTCATTAATCAATAATACTACAAGATTGTGGCATATGCGACTTGGGCATATGAGTGAGAGAAAGATGTCAGAATTGATCAAATGGGGTTTTTTAGCTTTGTGGAGAGAAGACTGGAGAGCTGGATTTCTATGAGCAGTATGTTCTTGGCAAGCAACACAAGGTGAAATTCGGCACCGCGGTTCACAGGACCAAGGACACCTTGGATTACATTCACTCAGATCTTTAGGGGCCTTCTCAAGTTCCTCAAAAGGTGGTGTCAGATATATGTTGACATTCATTGATGACTTCTCACGGAGAGAATAGGTGTACATGCTAAAGTATAAGGACGAGGTGTTTGTCAACTTCAAGCATTGGAAGACTTTGATCGATGAGCAGACAGGAAAGGAGATCAAACGCTTGAGGACTGACAATGGATTGGGGTTCTGCAACGAGGAATTTCAAGAATTCTGCAATAAAGAAAGAATTGTGAATTATTGCACAGTTGTACATACATCACAGCATAATGGAGTTGCATAACGGATGAACATGACCATCTTAGAGAGAGCTAGATGCGTGCTCTTTAATGCCGGATTGTCCAAGGAGTTTTGGGCAAAAGCAATTAATACTGCTTGTTATTTGGTAAATAGGTTACCATCAACTGCTTTAAACTACATACACTAATGGAAATTTGGTCCGGCTCTCTTGCCAACTACTCAAATATAAGAGTATTTAAGTGTCCAGTCTATGCTCATGTCCGCGATGGGAAGCTTGAGCCAAGGGCTAGGAAGTACATATTCCTAGGCTATGCAGATGGAGTCAAGGGTTATCGTTTGTGGTGTAATGATGACAAAGGCTCCAATGTGATTATCGGCAGGAACATGACATTTGATGAGTCTACTATGGGGGAAAAGGTAGAGCAGGGTGAAAGTAGTCAAGAGGGCGTTAAGGAGAAGGTGAAGTTTGAAATTGACACTCCACAAGTTTCAAAGGGAAAACAGAAGGTAATAGATGAAACTGATGAAAATTCATTATCAGTTAATCAGCAACAGAAAAGTGATTCACTACAAAACTATCGTTTGGCTCACATAGAGAGAGGAGGCAGATCAAACCATCGCAGCAGTTTGCATATTTAGATCTGATTGCTTATGCTTTGAGTTCGGCCGAAGAGTTTGTGGGCGATGATCCAGTCATATACAAGGAGGTCATTTCTTACCCAGATTCTGATAAATAAGTAGCAGCTATAAGTGAAGAGATGGAGTCTCTACACAAGAATAGCACATGAGAGCTAGTTGATGTACCTAAAGGGCAAAAGATTGCAGGTTGCAAATGGATCTACAAGAAGAAGTAAGGGATTCCCAGGGTTAAAGATGCGAGATATAAGGCGTGATTGGTTGCAAAGGGTTTTACTCAGAGAGAGGGAGTTGACTTTCATGAGGTGTTCTCCCTAGCTGTAAAACATACTTTCATTCGTGTGTTACTTGCCATGGTGGCTTTGTTTGATATGGATATTGAGCAGATGGATGTGAAAACAGCATTTCTACATGGTAAGTTAGAGAAACAAATCTACATGAGTCAACCAGAGGGATTCATTGTTTCCGGGAAAGAAAATCAAGCATGTATTTTAAAGAGGTTTTATATGGCTTGAAGCCGTCTCCCAAATAGTAGTATAAGAGGTTTGATGCTTTTATTATTAAGATAGGATATACTATAAGCATTTATGATTGTTATGTATATCATAAAAAATGTAGTGATAGCCTTCTCATATATTTGTTGCTTTACATTGATGATATGTTAATTGCCTCTAAAAACATATCTAAGATCAATATTTTAAAGGTTCAATTGAGTGATGAATTTAAGATGAAGGATTTGGGCAGTGCGAAGAAGATTTTGGGCATGGAGATCATCCGGAACAGACATCCGGGATTGTTATGCTTGTCTTAATAAAATTACATTGAGAAAGTACTTGAGCATTTGGGGATAGATAAGTCCAAGCCAGTTAGTAAGCCACTTGCAGCTCATTTTAAGCTCTCATCAGATCTATCACCGATTACTGATGAGGAGCTGGAACACATGTCAAATGTGCCATATGCTAGTGCAGTAGGTAGCTTGATGTATGCCATGGTGTGCACTAGGCCAAATATTTCACATGCAGTTAGTGTTGTGAGCAGGTACATGACAAGCCAAGAAATACTCATTGGCATGTAGTGAAATGGATCATGAGGTATCTGAGAGACTCTGCAAATAGATGTTTGAAGTATAGTCAATTAAATTCTACTGTTATACTTATTAGCTATGTGCATGCGGATTATGCTGGAGATTTGGATAGCAAAAGTTCCATGACTAGATATGTGTTTTGTATGTCGAGTTGTACGGTTAGCTAGAAGGTGACTTTGTGGTTATCACTTGCATTGTCCACAATAGAAGCTAAGTACATGGCTTTGGCTGAAGGCGTGAAAGAAGGCATTTGGCTAAAAGGGATGATTGATAATATGAGTATGAATTCTGATATTACTACAGTATTTTGTGATAGTCAAAGTGTCATACACTTGTCAAAGAATCAAGTATTCCATGAGAGAAAAAATCACATTAATGTGAGGTATCACTTTGTTCAGGATATGGTGTCTTAATATATCATTTCGGTTGACAACATTGGGACTAAGGATAATCCGACAAATACGTTGGCAAAGACTGTTCGAGGAATCAAATTCGAGCATTGCTTAGATTTGATTAACATTTGTAAACTCAAATGATGGCCCTTTCGGGGGCAGGGGCAAAAAAGATGGATAGAGAATTTCAACTCAAGGCGGAGAATCGTTGATTTTGCCTTGAAATTTGAGCTACAAACAACGAGAAATGGAAGAAACGGAGCAAAATAGGTGCTGGAGCACACCCCAGCGCGCTTTGGTAGGACGCCGAGTGCTGGGGTGTGGGGAAACACGCGCCAGGGCCTGGAGTTGGACGACAATAGGGACAGACCTGCGCGACGTGTGCCCAAGCGCAAAGAGTGTGCGCTCAAACACGCAACTCACTAGAATTGTGCATTTGGGCGCAACGCACTGTAACTACATGCCCGAGTTCAGGCTACGTACGCCTACTGCAATGTTGCGCCAGGGCACAACATCCTCGCTCCCTAGCGCTGCGAATTTCTGCTACCAGCAGGATATGCGAGCTGAGGCCCAAAGCGTAACGAGGCCCATAGGCTAGTTGCATCATTTTCGTGGTATGTAAACATGTTTTCTTCTGGGACAACAAAAGATGAACCCTAGACATAGTTTTTATATTGCTTTAGAGATAGTTTTCCCAGAACGGAGTTTAGAAAGCGGTTGTTACATGTTCTTGTGAGATTTGTGGTACTCAAATTGTACTTGTTTCTTTGATTTGGAATCAATAAAATCCTTTTCTTTGTTGGGTAGATTAGGCATATAGCTTAACAACATTAAATCCTGCTGTCAATTTCACCCAATTACTTTACCGTTATTACTCAATTATATTGTTTGGTCTTTCTAGCTTATAACAATATATTTGATGTAGAAATATGTCAAGTAATAATCAAATTCCCAAACCCTATTCATCCAAAAATCTTGAATTTAGGTATTGGAAAGCATGTGATTAACGAAACTATTAAGCACTTAATAGTTTTTCACCCATCTAATGGTCGTTCAAAAATAAAATATTACCTTTATGTACCTTGTTAGACTTAATGCACTTTCTTTTATAATATTGGAAAAGATTGTTTCTTTGAATTTCTAAATTTGTTAATTTTTCAAGATAGTCAAAACTGTGGTTAATTCTTGAGCCTATATAGTTTCCCCAAGAGTCATGGAATTTTCTTGTGATAAGTATATATATGTTCACATTGACTGTAAGTTGTAGAGTGAAAAATTAAGTTCTTTCATATGTGTTTAAGCTCTATAGCAACATCTCGTTAAAAAGTTTTCTATGCAAAATCATTTTTTTTCACTCTTTTTTTTTTCATCAAAGTAGTATTTGAGCCCAGTTGATCAAAACCAGGTCATTTGTGCTAAAAAATGGTTGCATAAACTTCAACTATTACTCACTCATTTCTACCAGTTTTTTGAGAGATAGTTACGATTTTTGAAAAATCAAGATGAGATCATATCTCATTTCAGAGGGACTTTGGAGCATCATCGACAAAGGATACAATAAGCCAGAAGATGAAAGCCAACTTTCAGATGTAGAAAGGAAGAAACTTGAAGACTCATGAATTACAGATGTAAAGGCACTTTATGAGCTTCATAGTGCCATGAGGTCCATGACAACACCAATGCTTGCAAGGATCATGGCTGCATCTTACTAGAAATGAGGCTTGGCAGATATTGGAACAGGAATTTCAAGGAGAAAGCAAGTTTATTGCTATAAAAATTCTAAATTGGGATTTTAGAAAACTTAAAAATGAAAGAATTTGAGACCATTCAAGGCTATGTATCATGAGTTACAGAGATGGTAAATCAACTTTACTCCCCGGGTACATGTTATCAAATTACACAATTATGAAGATGATCTCGAACAACTTGCTAAAGAACTGCGACGATATTGTAGCTTTGATTGAAGAAAAAAAGGACTTGTCTACATTAACAATACAATAGTTGTTGGGCTCAGATACTATTAAAAATTAACTATAAGAACAGTTCAGAAAATTAATTAAAAATAATATTAAACCTAAAAATAACTAACTAAGTGAAAAGGTCAAAGAGGCCAAAGGACAAGTTAAGCCCCATAAAGAACGACAGAAAAACCCTAATTGGTCAAAGCCCATCAAGACTAAAAACTATAAATACCAAGTCCCAGAGAGAGGACTTGGACACAAAAAATTATTCGTAACAAATCACAAACTTGAAAAAGCTAGTTTCGAGAAGAAAAGATCTGTCTACATGCATTCCAAAGAAAAATGAATCGATACACTATTGTTTACCAAAAAAGATCATGCTCATTTCCAACTAGCATCATTTTGGCCATCTATGGGAAATTAAGAAGGAAGTAGGAAAGTTGAGGATGCAAGCGAGATCAAGAGCTCGTGAACCAAGCAATCAAGTGACTCCAGCATCGAAAAATGTGAAGAGTCGCCAGTGAGAAATACCACCTAGTCATCACAAAGCTTGCTCTTAACATGCAACTTGTACCTAAGGAAGCGCAAGTGCAGCATGCCCCTCCTCCTGGAGAACTTGTTCTACATATCACTCAAGAGGCTTTGAGGACTCTATTAGAAAATCCTACTTCCCAAGTTGCTGCTAAAGCAATAATCCAATAGGTCAAAGAACGCCGCCCTCAACCTCAAGAACCACAACAATCCTCTCATAGGAGTTGGGAGGCTTCAACGTCTCTGGAGAGGTCTGAATGTCAAGTTGATTCCAGATGCAACGCCATTCCCCTTCCTGTACCTCAGTAAGGAGACACACACTATTCACACATAGTGGATTTCGCCCAATATATACTAGCAAATAGTGGAGTTCAAATGCATTCCTTAGTGCTGCAACCATCTGGAGGAGCAAAAAGTCAATATTATCCTTTGGCCATTGCCCTCCCAAGGCATAGTCAATTTTCACCGCCGATCCTAGTAGAAGCATTTACATTTGGAACAAAAATAGCTTAACTACCCAAGTTCAATGGTACTCAGACCCCAAGAGCACTTCGACAACTTCCTAGCAAGAAAGAGCATTATAATCTGAGTGAGGTTGCATATTGTAAGCTCTTTCCCACCACCATCACCAAGTGCGCTCTGATGTGATTCCATCAAATGTTGATAGGATGTATTACCTGGTGAGAAGTGCTGGCACAGATTTTCTCCCAAAATTCCTCCATTAATTGCAAGTAGCCCGAAATAGTGACTTACCTATTCACCATTTAGCGGTAGGATAGAAAATCCCTAAGGACTTACCTTAATCATTTCATCCAAGCCATCCATGAAATCTCTCATGTCGGTCAGGAGCTTTTTCCTAATATCATATAGTCGAATTTCCAACACCTCAAATTTTGAGAGTCAATTGTTGGAAAGCCGCCTACCATACTAAATTAGCACCTCATGCATGCTGAGAAGTACATTCACATAGAAAAAACTGTAATTTCTCAAGAAACTCATAAACAAAATTAAAGACATGTGATGAGGGGAGTGGCAACAATAAGAAGGGGACTAAAGACGTAATCCTTCTTGTACACTCCGTACATTCACACCCATCACTGTATCTCAAGCAAAAATTCTGACAATAGCACTACAACGCGGCCTCATTCAGCGACCACTACAGAAGGCCTCGTTGGATCCTGAGAAGCTAAAACTAAACAAATGGTGCTGCTTTCACCATGTTGGTGGACACATCACGGATAAGTGTTGCCATTAAAGGAGGAAATCAAGAAATTAATCTAAAGGAGATATCTCAAGGAGTATGTAGTCTAAAATATGTCTATCCAAAAAAAAGCTCACCAATGAGGAGAGTGAAATTTACAGTGGAGACCGAATGATCGCTCGGATCTCAAGGAGCATCAACATCGCCGTGATCCCGAAAATCTCCCCATAACGGGAGTTATTTCAATAATATCTAAAGGACCAGCCAATGGAGACCCCTCTAACACAAGAAAAACATTAGCCCAAGTAGCGAGGGCAACACAAGCTCATGAAGTTGATTCCATTCTGGGGATATACAAGATACGTTCACACGCAACTCACATTACCTTTGGGGAAGATGATATGAAACTCATAAGAGGAGGTCATAATAATGCACTAGTAACCTCGGCATCTCTCTCTAGCTTCTGGGTTAAGAAAATACTAGTGGACAATAACACCTTGACGGACATATTATTCCATGATGCACTCCTCCACTTGGAATCGGTAATTAATGTGCAAATATAGAAAACCAACACCCCCTGGTGGGATTCACAGGCAACAACATAGAAGCAGTTGAGGATATGCTGCTACTTCTCTCCTTAGGCACTCACTGAATGAGAGCAACAAAGATTGTTAGGTTCCAGGTCGTTAAGACTTCGTCTACATATAATTCGTTCTTGGGAAGACCAACCTTGAATCTATTCCAAGTGGTAATCTCCACATACCACTTGAAAATAAAATTTCCCACATCAAATGGAATTAGGGAAGTGGTGAGTGATCTAAGAACAGCCAGCAAATGTTACACTAATATCCTAAGGAGCGTAAAGTCTTCCACTAGGCCGACTACATAACTAAGGAGGAGATAAAGGAGAGATATAATGTCGGATGTCACCTTTGTGGAAGCACGCACACCACAAACTGCTCACAGTGATGCCCCTCAATGAGAAGTTGTTTACCTTAGTTTACTTTCTACATTGATTTTTAACGCCAGTCTCTTCTGATTCGATTAAAACCTACCCACTTGGAAATGACATTCTTTTTTTACTTTTACACCCTGCCCAAACTCATAAAAAATTAAAATATCATATTCAATTATATTTATTAGACCCAAATCCAATAAAATTAATAAAATGGATTAGCTTAGGTTCATACCTAAAACACTTACACTCCTATACCAAATATTATATATTATTAAATATTTAATTTAACCAAATAACTCAAATTACTCATACTAAAATTTAATGGATACTAATGGTTGGTAGCATACTCAATTGTATGCTTAAAGTTTCAATATATGAAAAATTAAAAATATTTATTAATTTTTATATATTTGCATAATTTTTCAAAAAATTAAATAGAGTTAAATGAATACACACACATTATATGGAATAATACCTTTTGAAACAAATAAAAAGATAAAGCTAAAGCGAGGAAAAATCTGTACATATATATATATATATATATAGCATGATGGTATGGGACCGCAATTGAGAAATTTCAACTTGTTTTCTTAGAATTTAGAGTTTTTTAATTGAATTAAAAAAATTTCTGAATTCTTAATCTTGAATTAAAAAAATTCTTGAATTCTTTTTTTATGTAATCTTGAATTCATAAAATTTTGAATTAAAAAATTCTCATTGGTTCTTAATATTTTTAATTTTATTTTAATACAATTAACTTATCCGTTATAACTGAAACTCATGTTGTATTTATCCAAAATTGCAACATTAACTTTTATCTAATGGGATAATTTCAAATATTCATGATGATACGTTTTTATCTCGTCATAAAAGTTTAAAATATCAATAATTGTACATTTAATATTTTATTTCATTACATAAAATTAAAATTAAAAATTGGTTATTGAATTTATATTTACTATTTTTTACAGCGATATTTTTATTTCTCTAGATAAAAGAAGAAATAATTGTATGTGCTTGATACTTGAATATTGTACCCAAAATATTGTGACATTGTGAAACATAATCATTTTGCGAAGTAGTTCATGAAATTAATTCAATTTTCCTATCAAATGAATAAAGAAAAAATTATGATTTCATAAAGGATTTACTTAGTTAGATTTAATAAAAGAACATTAATATATTAGTTACTTAAGTATGATTTTTAATATGTAAAATTGAATTTATTTAATTATACTTCGTATGTATATTTCAATTACCTGCATATTTACTTATATTTATAATATTGTTATAAAAAATATTTCATTTCTCTATCAATTGATAAACTATATATATATATATATTAATTATTAGTAATTTATGCATATATAATTGGAAACTTAAAATTCATTATTAAATAGAATACCTTTTATATAATATTTGTGTTCCATATTTTAGTTATAACTTATATTTTTAAAACTTTAATGATTTAAAAATTTTCTGTTCGTGTCTTGGCATGATAAAAAGTGATAAATAAAATAGACACATTGAGACTATCATAAATGAATGTCTAAAATCGAATAATTTAATTAAATAAAATTATATTTTTCACTAAAAAAGATTAGATATTTTTATTTTTTAATTTAACTATGCATTTTATTTCAATAACAATTTAAAATTTATCTAAAGAAAGTAATTGATTATTTAAGTTATAATGAAATAGCAAAATAATTTTTCATGTCTAATAATATTTTTGCATTTCGAATATATAATCACTTTATTTTCAATTGAAATATACATTCATGAATTGTATTTACATTTTAATTAAAAATTGTCTCCTCAAAAACCTACAATTAATTAAAAAAAAGCAATTATGATTATCCTTTATATATTATCGTCCATTTAAAAAAATTTAAAACTTAACCAGTTACCGTTTCTTATAAAAAGGATCTTACACTTATTTTATGTTATATCAAATCATTATTTTCTTGCGAAAGAGTTTAAAATTTTGGTGAATAAATAATATTTACATTGGTTGATATATAAATTTTAAACTTATCTAATGTTTTCAAGTTTAATTACTTTTAAGATAATCTCTTTGAGATATGAAAACTATATTTAGAAAAAATCACATATCAAAAATATAACTAATAGTTTAATTTAAATTTAAATTATATTATAAATATGAGAGATTACTTTGCATAATTTCTACAATCTCTTATTTTTATTTTTATATTATTAAAGTTTTCAACTAAAAAGTTTTAATTTTTCAAAATTTAACACAACATAAAAAATCTATCTCAAATATTTGAAGCAAATTTCTTACAAGGCACATAAATATGTTATTCATATAGTTGAAATTTTCAATAGCTTGATAAATAAACACTTTAAATAGCCAATGATGTCAATCTTTACACTTTGAGTATATTTATTTGCACATTTTTTAATATCTATGTCATATATCTTTATTTACACATTTTTACTTAATAAGAATTTACAAAAAGGATATTTTATATTGATAGGAATAACGTTAGATCAATGAAATTTTATTGAAATTAAGAATCGTATTAAATTATTCATACACTTTGTGTTTAGTGAGATATTAACATGTATTATGTATTAAGTTAAATATTTAAAATTAATTATTAGTTTATGAAAATTTGCCTAATATGTAAAATATGTTCTTTAATAATGTTAAAAATAATAAAATATTCCATAAACTAAATCAAATAAATCTTACCATGTTGACAAATAATTAATATTTTAAAATTCTGAAGTGCAATAAAAATTGTTACTATAACCTATGCATTCTTAATGAGATCACCCTAAATAAAAAGAATAGTTTGCTTATATATCATATGAAAATATAATACTTATATATATAATTTAAAATTACATTAAATAAAAATACTTTATTCTATCTGTTCTTACCTTTCTAATTAATTTTTTAAATTTTAGTAATTTTAAAAATCTATGTATAATCTATAGATATGAAGTTAGTAACTATTGATACTCTTCCATTCAAGTTGTATAAATTGTCTTCAGACTCTAATATTTTCAAAAGAATCTCCATTTTATGTTATTAAATAAAAAGTTTTATTTTTGAAATATTAAAAAATATATTTGTTATTTAATTACTTGTAGTAAAATTAATAGTATTATAAAAATAAAAATATTTGAATAATTAAATTTGTGTTAAGTGCAGCGGGCATATACTAAGAAATTTTATTTATATGAAGAGATACATCAACCATGAGACAGTAGAACAATTTATTATTTCAAAGCCTGCTAGAAAAAAAACACTTCACGATTCATTTAAAAATTTTGTTGTCTATTCAAGCTCTTCATCATCCATCCATCAAGACATTAAAATTTCAACTATTTCTTGGATAGAAAATATGCTTTTCAAGCCCCCAAAAGAAATAATGATAAAGGATTCTAGAATTAGGGGAAAACACTAATTAAAATTTACAAAAATTAGAGTTTTATTCATCATTTTATTTAATAATATTTATTTTGACATATTTGTTTTTAATTTTAATATTTATTTTATTTGCACAAATTTTCATGAATACTCATGATTCAAACACATAAAAAAAAATAATTAAAGCCAGTAATTTTCTTAAATAAGAAAATGCAATTGGCAGTAAATAATGAAAAAATATAAAAAAAAAATGAAAAACTGATGTGTAGATAAAAACTGAATAAAGGCAACAATAGTTCACAGAAAATAATATATTAGAATAGTCACATATATTTATATTTTCTTATTCCTTTTAATATTTATAAGTGAAAAAGCATAACTCTTTTAGTTTTTATAATAAATATTTGACAAATTAAATTTTGTCACATCATAAATTGAGATTTTGTTCCTTTTTCTTTTTACTTTTACTTTTAAAATTGGCTAGTCCAAACAAGAAGGATTTGTGAAAAACATGAATAAATAGGGGTATTTGATTTTTTTTTTTTTATATATGTAAAATAATTTTATTTTATATACGATTTACTTTCTAAAATAATTTAACACAATTTTGACCCTTTGTTTGAGTTGATTGTTATGATGTTGTAGGTCTTTATATTCATCATTTTTCATATTTTAAAGCATTATATTTTTATTGTTTTGCTTGAGTTGTTTTTTTTTTATTATAAAAAAATATAAGTATTTGTATTTTAATATTGTGCCTTTGTAGTTCTAATGATGTTATGACAAATATTGTCTATGTGTTTATACTTTATTATTTCATAGAAAATTTGTTTAATTTTGTACCATGTATCTTATTAAAAAATACATTGCAAATTAACTTTACTTTTACGTGAAATAAGAATAATGTTTATAAATTATATTTGTAATTGTAATTAGTTTAATCCTTACATAGTACAGTGCACATGCTTATAATATAATTAAAGAAAAAAAGAGAGCAAGATATAATATGGGGGCAGGAGAGAGAAAAAGCGATATAACTTTGTTGGTTCTAAGTTAGTATACTAAAATATATAGGTTAACTAAATTAAATGAAATGAATAAGCTGAATAATACACTAAATTAAATTTGAAACTTTTTTTTTGTTTAGTATATAAAAATTTAAGTTACATTTTTTTATATATACCAAA
Source organism: Jacaranda mimosifolia (assembly GCA_018894105.1). NCBI lineage: Eukaryota > Viridiplantae > Streptophyta > Magnoliopsida > Lamiales > Bignoniaceae > Jacaranda > Jacaranda mimosifolia. The sequence continues at coordinate 13,695,784 of CM032132.1, read as the reverse complement.
AATAAATATAATCTCTAAGGCATTATACAGTCTCGTCTTTAATGATTTTCAAGTTATGTATGGTTTCTTTTAATCATGGTCCTACAACAAACATCTTCTGTATTTTCTCAACATAATCGGTCAATTGCATATTCATTCCAATAAAATATTAAAAATTATTTAAATTTAATTAATATTTTTAAATTCAAATATTTATATATTTAAAAACAATATTACTATGGGGATCTTATTTAAAAATATCCAAAACCTACTTTCAATTCATGATTCAGTCCCCACCCATCCCCTTTATCGTTTTAACTCCCTACTTCAATTTTCAATTTAAAGTTTACTCCCGACTCACTTGATTTCACCAAAATGCCCCCATAAGTCTTTTCTCCTTTTTTTCGGTTTAGTTTACATACAAACACTTTCTCTCTCTATTTACAAACCCAAATTTTCTCTCCACCTCTCTCACCCCATGACGTCTCTCTCACACAGATACACCAAGGCAATTTCTTTCTTTCTTTCTTTCTTCCTTCCTTCTTCTTCTTCTTATTCTTCTTTATTTTTCCTTTATTGACAACCTATTTCTTGATGGGTCTTATGGTATGCCTTTACTATTTGTTGTGGTGGAAAAAAAGAATAGTCTATACAAGCAATTGAGAAATTGAGGACTCCTCTTTTCTCTTCTATCGGACCCAAATTCTTTTAGCAATGCCAACAACGGTCAAGAACTCACCTACTCAGTGAGAAACTAACAACCAATACGCAAATAGGATTTGGAGATGGGTTCAAGCAAAGATTTGGGTTTGAAGGGGTATATTGAAGAGGGAGTGGAAATAGAACTGATGAGAGTTGCTTAACCTTCATGGGCCTCCAAGAATTCTTTTTACAATTAAAGAGAAAAACAAATAGGATTTTGAGTCTAAAGGAAAGAAATCAAGAAGCAACAAAAAAGGGTCAAGAACAACCATTTCATTGCATATGTATAGTTGTATACAATATATAGATATATTTAAAGAGACATACAATTGGTGTTGAAAAGGCTCTTATTCATCATTATCATTACAATGTATTTATACAAGAGGAAGAGCAAAGTTGCTCAAAATAGAAAAGGAAAACAAATCAATCACCTTCAATTATGAGCAAGAATAATGGAAGAAAATATGATGAGAAAGAGGGAAAGATTTATTTTCCTTCAATACACCCTCGCAAGATAGGTGTAAGTTCAATGGCACCTATCTTGGATCGATGCTTGTGAAACAACTTTATGGAGACAACTTTGGTGTGTGTATCAGCAAGTTGATCAGTAGCATGTATAAGTTGAACTGCAAAGTGTTCACCTTGAACTTGTTGTCGAACAAAATGATAATCTACTGCAACATGCTTCATTCGACTGTGAAATTGGGTTTTGACGTAGGAATGTGGCTCCAAGATTATCATAGTAAATTATGGGAACATCAAAAGAAGAATAATGTAGCTCACGAAGAATATTGACTACCCAATTTATTTCGGCGGCACTATTGGAAATGGCTTTATATTCTGCTTCTGTCAAAGATCTAGCTAATGTTTGTTACTTCTTGGACGACCAACTCATAGGAGAACCACCAAGAAACAATATATAAGCTCTAGTGGAGGTCAAATCATTAGGATTACCAGCTCAATCCAAATCAGAATAAGCAATAAGCTTCAAAGGAGCAATTGGTTGTAATCTGAGAGCAAAATGATAAATTGCTTTAAAGTATTTAAGTACTCATTTCGTAGCTTGCCAATGAGAAGCAAATGGCTTATGCATAAATTGAGAAAGTCAATTCACTGCAAAAGCAAGTCAAGTCGAGTAAAAATAAGGTATTAAAGAGCTCCTATAAGTTGGCGATATTCTTTTGGATTAGTAGGACCAGTATTATCATCAACTTTAAGAACCACAGAGCTAGACATAGGTGAAGACGCTCTCTTAGCTTCCATCATATTGAACCTTTGAAGTAGTCAGTAATGTATTTTCGTTGGGATAGAAGAATGCCATTAGGAGTGTAACAAACTTCAATGCCAAGAAAATATGACAATAGCGAAGGTCCTTTAGAGAAAACCGAAATGATAAGGCAACATTAACTTGCAGTATAGCTTTGTTGGAGGAACCAATAAGAATAATATCATCAATATAGATAAGTAAATATACCACAAAATAATGGTTGTGAAGTATGAATAGGGAAGCATCAGAGACTAAATTAACAAAGTCGTAAGATAGAAGAAAAGTTCTGAAGTCATTCTACCATGCTCTTGGTGCTGGACGAAGGCCATATTTCTTTGTTAAGCTTGCAGACATAAGATAGGTGTGTAGAAGTAATGTAACCCGGTGGTTGACTCTTGTAAACTTCATCTTCAAGATTACCTTGTAGAAAGGCATTGTTTAGATCCAACTGGTAAAGTTTCCACTTATGAAACACGAAAAGAGTTAGAAGAAGCTGAATTGTTGTCGGTTTGACCACATGACTGAATGTCTCAGTACAATCAATTCTAGGATGTTGAGTAAAGTCTTTGACAAGGCAAGCTTTGTATCAATCAAGAGATCCGTTAGCTTCGTATTTGATTCGATAGACCTATTTATGCCCAACTATGTTCTAAGAAAGTGAAGGAGGAACCAATGTCCAAGTGCCTTTTTTCTTACATAGCCAAAATTTCATCTTGCATGGCATCCCAACAATTTTTATCCTTTACAGCCTATCTAGGAACAACGTGATTAGCTATAGAAACAACTAATGCGGAGTAATTAGTAGGCTTTAGGGTTTGAAAATATTATTTTGAGATCGAGTAACAGGGCGAGATGATGCATGCGGTGGTGATGAAGGGGAGGGATGACAAAAGGGTAAAGAAGTGATACTTGTTGTGAGGGAAAGGCAGAAGCATCATTGCTCAATGCTGTTGGAAGAGGCAACTACAAATGGACATGATTAGATGAAAGAATTAAAGTGGGTGATGGTAGAAATGTGGATAGGATGGAGACTTGACTTGTTCTATCTAATATGGGTATCTTTTGTCAAGAGGAGATAGTCGGCAAAATCGGGATATCAATGGTGATGGAATGATCGGGTTAGGTTATGTATGGCAAGGTTTGGTGTGGTGGCGGATAAGATGAAGGAAGAAAATCTAGCCACATAGAATAATCTATGTCTTTTGGTTGAGGTTGGTCTAAGTGAAAATAGTTATAGGAAAATCAGTCTCCTCAAAGATAACATGGTGAGATAAAAACAAGCAATTGGTTTTTGGATCAAGGCATTTGTAGCAATGGTATTAGACTGAATATCTTAGAAACACATATGGCATAGATTTAGGTGCGAGTTTGTTAGGAGCATAAGGATGAAGCCATGGATAGAATAAACAACCAAATGTACGGAGAGAGTGGTAATTGGGTTCTTGGTGAAATAAAGCTTGATACGAAGATTGGTTCTGAAGGATGGGTGTGGTCATATAGTTTATTAAGTAAACTATTGTTTGGCAAGCATATGGCCAAAAGTAGAGTGGCATAGAGGCTTGATAAAGCAACGTGAGGGCCATTTCCATATATGGCGATGCCTTCTTTTAGCATTGCTTACTCATTGAGGGGTATATTGAGGAGAGAAAAGATGTTGAATACCCATGTCATTCAGATACTTGGTTAAGCTTTGATATTCCCCACCACCACCTGAATAAATAGTAATAATTAGTAAGTTGAAGAATTTTTCAACAAGTACTTTGAAGGAAATAAAAATGGATGTCACATCGAACTTCTTTTTCAAAGGAAATAGCCATGTATATTTTGTAAAATGATCAACAAATATGACATAAAATCTACAACCTTCAGAAGATGTAATAGGAGATAGTCCCCAAACATCAATATACAACAATTCTAAAGGTTTAGTGGTTTGCAAAGAATTGGTGGAAAAAGGTACCTTATGACTTTTATTGCAAAGACAAGAATTACAACTGATTTTGGAAAGAAAAAGACATGGCAAATTAAATTTAGAAATAATCTGCTTTAAAGTCCTAAAACGAGGATGATCGAAACGACGATGCCACATAGAGAAAGGAAGGCGTGTGGCTTTAGCAGTGATATAAGCAGCTACTAAAGGATCGTGACCAGTCCATTCATAGAGGCAATTTCCATTCGGATGTTAAGTTAGCGGCTCCTGCATTCTCAAATCCTTCACAACAAAATAAGATAGAAAAAATTCAGTAGAGGCATTATTTTGTGAGCAAAATTGAGGAACGGATATAAGATTTGTACAAATAGAGGGGGCACACAAGATATTTTTGCGAACAAAATTACGAGATTCAGAAGCAAGGATGGTATCTCCTATATGGGTGATTTTAATACCATTACCGTCACCGACAATAACATTATCTATGCCATTGTACTCTATATAATCTTAAAGATTCTGGGTGTCAGAGGTAATGTGGTGAAAGGCACCGGTAGCCATGATCTAATTTGTCGAAGGATCAGGTTGCTTGGATAGAAAATTAGCTTGAGCATCTGGAGCAATGTGCATCATTTATCTGCAAACTTTGGCAGTATGGCCAAATTTATCACCTAATTGGCATTGAACTTTGAGGTTTGTTTGAGTTTCCACTATTGTTGGAAGGACTTGAGGGACACCAATTGTTATTTCTTGGTGAGAATGTGTTGCAGGGTATGTTGATAGGTGTGGAGCCTGATTGCTGGTGAGAACATCGAGTATTGCTATTTTGGTAAGGGTTGTGGTTTCCTTGGTTGCTCCACTGAGTGAATTGGGTAGTGATATTAAGCGGCTCCCCTTTAGAGCTTTGTTGATGAAGAAAAATCTCATGACTAGAGTGTTTGTCATGGAGTTCTTCAAAAGAGATAGGAGTATCCCCTGTTTGAATCGTAGTCTTGTTTGAATCGCAGCACTAATCGAATCATAATCAGGTCCCAATGTAGTGAGAGTTTTCATAACAAGCTCTTCCAGTCTCATGGGATGGCCAAAGATGGCGAGTTCATGAGCGATGGATTGTATCTCATTAAGATATTGGGAAATAAAGTTAGATCCTTTGGAGGTTTGGTTGAGAGTCTCTTGGAGACTGAAAATATGAGACTAAGACTTGTTGGAATATGAAGCCTCAAGTTGTGTCCAAGCTTCAAAGGAATTTTTGGACATAGCGACGAGAAGAGCGGTGGTAGTATCCATTGAGGCCATAATGGCATGGTGAATAAGTCCATATTGCCAGCGCCATGAGAGATACAACGGATCTATCGATGGCAGGCAAGGAAATATCCCTTCAATGTACAGTGATAGATCAAAGCCAAGAAGGAGAAGTTATATTTGAGCTCTCCATGTGAGATAGTTGCTACTGCGACTGTCTGTAAGTTTGATGGGTAGTTGTGTGCTAAGATTGATAGAGATAGATTGACCGGATTGCGTAAGTAGGTTGATAACAATTACTGATGATTGGATAGATGGGGAGGTGGGTTGGGTAGTCTCTATTTCATGTGTGGTATTTCTGGTAGCAAAAGAATAGGTGGTTGTCATGGTTCGCTAAAAAAAATGAAGGGCAGGGAAGATATGGATTTGAGTTGCTCGTTAGAGCTTGTTGGCTCTAATACCATAAAGAGACACATAATTGGTGTTGTAAAAGGCTCTTATTTATCATTCTCATTACAATATATTTATATAAGAGGAAGAGTAAAGTTGCTCAAAATAAAAAGGGAAAACAAATAAATCAAATTTCAATTACAACAATTACAACAAATCAATCACCTTCAATTATGAGCAAGAAAAATGGAAGAAAATATGATGAGAAAGAAGGAAAGATTTATTTTCCTTCAATAATATTGTATTATTCTTTTAGTATATAAAATAGTCATGAATAATTGTTATTTTTTAATCATAGGGCAAATTTATATTTGGAGTCATTTTGTACTATAATGCAAATCAAAAGAATAATACCTCATTTCAAATGATCAATACTTCATTTATGTAGATACATACTTGATAACAGGAACAAAGTACTTCATTTTAAGAAATTAATACTGCAATAAAGTATTTTTATACTCACTTGTCATATGCCCTAATTTATCTCAAATTATTAGTGAAAGCAATATATAAGACTATCTAAAACAATGAAATCATATTTTCTAAAAGTAATGGTGTGGACACACATCAATTCAAGTAGTTAGGAAGACAACTACAAGTGTAAAGCACTATTATACGTGATAATTATTTCAGTTCGGCATCAATATTGTAGAGAAAAACAATGGTTCTTAGCTATAGCAATATAACAAGGACTATAATAGTTAAATAGAATGATATTTAAATTTTGTAAAAGCGATACTGCAAATTAGAAAAATAATACCTCATATTCAAAAAGCAAATATTTCATCTGTGCAGATGCATAATTGATAATAGGAATAAAATACTTCATTTTTAGAAAATAGTACTGCATTCGAGTGTTTTTATACCCACCTATTGCATGGTTTAATTTACATCAATTTTTTTGTGAAAAAAAAAAAAACATATGAGACCATCTAAAACAATAAAATCATATTTTCTTCAAGTAATGGTGTGGATAAGCACATGTTAAAATGATTGGGAATACAACTACTAATGTAAAGCACTAGTGTATTTGCTAAAATAATTCATTTGGATGTCAATATTGTAGAAAAGAAAATAGGATTTCATGGTTGTACCAATATAACAAAGTCTAGAATTGTTAAGTTGAATGACATCTAAAATTTATAAAAGTAATACAACATAATAGTAAGTTAATATCTCATTTTAGTAAAATAGTACTTCATTTTGGTGGATAAATACTCGAGTGCAAAAATATAGATCCTTATCTTTATCATCTTGTATTGTATTATAGTATTTCTATAATTGGAATGGGTTCGAGATATATTAAAACTAAAAAGAGAAATTACAAACCAGTTCGTTTTGATGTACTTGGCAAGGGACAATGAGCTCCCTTTAGATCACCTCAAAATCAAAACCAAGCTATTCTAATGTGTACAAAAGATGAGCCTAATTACATGCTAATACAAAATAAGCTTGGCTGTTACAATTATACAAATCAAGCGTGAAATTGAAAGAGTCAAAAATAAATTAGTTTATTGATTAATCGATTTAATATAAAACTATACTTATTTGTGTATAAGATCATTCGAAAATAATAAAATCATAATTTCTTCAAGTAATGGTTAGAATACAGACGTGTTCAAATGGTTAAGAATACAACTACTAGTGTAAAACACTATTGTATATGGTGAAATAATTCATTTAGACTTCAACATTGCAGGGAATGACCAAATTTACCTAATTTTATGGATGAACAATATATTAGACCATCCCAAATATTCAAAACATATTTTCATCAAGCAAATAATGAGATACATGTGTTCAAATAGTAAATACTTAAGTTTTGTATGTGCATATTTCAAATTCAATCTCAAAATGGTTGCATATCTTAATAACATGCTGAGAAACATGTTTGTAGCAGTAGTATTACAGCCTTAGCACAATCTTATTAGTTGTTTTAGCTTTCATGTTGACACCATATTCTAAGAAAATAATACCCTTTTTTTTAATCGAATTCAATACTTGACTCTAGATATATTACACTAAATTTTCATAATCTAGTATGTATATGGAGTGTTTTTATACTTGCTTTTTCTTTGATCGAATTTACCACAATTTGATAGGTGAAATAACACATAAGAACCTATAATACAATAAAATCATGTTTTCTTCAAGTAATAGTCGTGATAGAACGTGTGCAAATAATTGGGAGCACAAATACCCACATTCAACCACTTGTGTTCTTATTCATACTAATGTAAACAATTGGTGTATGAAGTAAATGTATCCTTCCAACATTACCATCGAATGCTCATTAACCTTTTATGATTATATTAGTCTCAAGGCTAATAAATCATGGCTTGATAGTCAATAACGGCATATTTTGTTAAATTCAACTTAGTCTATTATGTACTAGGAAAGATATTGCAAATTGATAAATATATATATATTGATTTTTGGGATTTTTTATACTGAATCTTATCATTTTTTTATTGAATTTGCCATGTTCTGTACTTATTTGGCATACTTTTATTCTTGTTTTTTCTTTAGTCAAATTTACCTCAATTAGATACATGAAACAACACATAAGATCCTTTAATACAATAAAATCATGTTTTCTTCAGGTAATAGTTATGATAGTATGTGTGTAAATAGCTGAAAACACAAGTAACCTACATCCAACCACTTATGTTCTCATTCTTACTAATGTAAATCATTGATAAATGAGGCAAATATATCATTCCAGCACCACCATCGAATGCTAATAAACCTCTCATGACGATATCAGTCCTAGGACTAATTAATCATGGTTTGACAATCATGCAATGACTTATCTAGTTAAATTCAACTTAATCCCTTATATACCAAGAATGATACTGCAAATCAACAAAAAATACTGATTTTTAGGATTTTTATACCGGGTCTTTGCTATTTTGTGCTGAATTCACCTTATGCTATACTTATTTGGCTTGTTTCTATACTGGCATTTTTTTTTTTACCGAATTTACCTCAATTCAATTTATGAAACAATGTATAAGACCATATAATATAATAAAATTATGTTTTATTTGTCACGCCCCAAAATCAAACCATATATTCTAGTCTTGAGACATGAAACTCAATCCCAAATAAATAATATTATCTATCCCAAAATCATAATGTTAGACAAAAGAACTCCAAGTACTCAAACTAATTCAAGCTAATCTTGCAACATAAAGACTCAAAGTGCCAATACTTAACCTCAACTAAAAACAAAATAAAATTAATCTTCTACAAAGGTCCAAAATAAAACTTCAGTCTTGATTCTCATCATAAGCAGGACCCACCTCCTCACTAGGGCCAGGGTTTGGGTTTGTCAGAAGGAAATTAAAGAAAAATATAGAGAGTGAGTAAAAGACTCAATGAATGTCAAGTGTGTACAATGTGACTTCATGAATTTAACATAATAATAATGATCTAAGATAAAACATTTGAGAAGAATATAAGTAGAAATCAGTCAAGTGTTAAGCAGTAATAAAATGAGAATTGAGTAAACATTTCATAAGCTAACATTTAAATGCGATGATTAAATAGTATATGATGTAGCCAGTCAACTTTATGGCTCCCACCGTAACAATCCCTTATCACTCGGGTAAGGTGTGACCTTACCAAAACAGTGCCCAAGCTTAGATCCTCAGGAAATTCTATGACCCATCTCAACCATAAATGGCTTTTGTTGTGCACTAGGGGGATTATGCCATGGGGGGTTGGGGTTCAACTAGCAAGACCACTACCGCCCGGTGAAGTCCCTCGCACACCCAAAGTAAATTGGATCCAACTAACAGTAACAGCAGCAATAACAGTAAATCCAGTCATCAGTGTTGATCATCGTATTTAACTGCTAGTCAAAAAACATGCTGAAATAATATCAATGGCTTTAAAAGAAATTATTTTTCTTGCATCACGAAAGAAAATAGAGAAATCATGTGCACAGTGGAATATAATTATAGTGCAGCGTCACTGAAAACAAGTTATGAGTGGATTATACTATAGCATATATCCTTTTGGGTTTTGAAACATTATATCATATAATATCATATAATATTTATAAGTTTAGGCACTCACAATACTCCGCATTCATTCAATCAATAATCTCCAAAGGGCTAGCTTGACTAACCTGCTAAGTAATGATAATAATTAAACCAATTTAATATAATGAACATTTGAATAAAGGATTAAATTTTCACACTTATTCTAGAATGCATTATAACGAATGCCTAGAAATGCCTAAATACATGAGCAATTCTTCATAACAAACCCTAGTGGGAACCTTACTTGTTACCCTACATGAAGTATTCATTACACAATCATGAACTCACAAACACCACTTAAAGATTGTAAAGGCTCAATATAATACTCAACTTTCCAATTAGCAATTGGCTTACAAAGATTTCAAGAAATAAATAATCTTCATTTACGAGTAATTTTTTTATACTAGCATAAAAACTAGACACAAGTTATAACAGTCTTATAGCATTAAAGATTAAAGAGACATCATTAAATTAGCCACAATTTTTTGAAATCAAAGTTGTTCTAAAAGCATACCACAATTTCGTCATAGTAAATTTTCATAACTTTCAATAACTAAAATAAATGATATGAGGTTCAGATATTTTATTTATTATTTTTCTAAATAATTTCAAGTTTATGTACAAAAATGAAGAAAAAATCAAAACACATCTATTGTCGTGGTTATAAATACCTCAAGTTAAAAACAATCCAGACCCTGTATGTACCTAGGCAGTTAAACTTGATGAATTTTAAAAAAATAACTACATGACTTGAGTTCATGAAATTTTCCAGTAATATTACTAACACATCAAAGTTTCTTAGTAAAATTTATCAATTTAAAATATACTATTATTTATATGGGGAAAAAATTTCTAATTCGAACCTGCCCAGATTTGCCACTTAGTCTGGCAGGGTATTTGGATTTTTATAAAATTCAAGAAAACTCATTTGAACGTAAAAATTGGCAGATATGTTCTAAACACATTTAGTTTGATACAAAAAAAAATTTGACATAAAATTACCATAATTTGACTCATGAACTGACGTTCAAACTTCTAACCCTAGAATTTGAAAATCAAAATATAACAGCATCAAATATTAAACTTTGCAATTATCAAATGCATAAAAAATACAAATACTATGACATATAGTTTAATCAAAATTTATGTTTATATTATAATTTAAATGTGGGATCATACCTATGAAGAAGGAAGAACAAGAGTCGACAATGTTGAGATTTCTTGGCAATCCTTTTCTTGCGCTACCGTTTAGGATTTCTTCAAAGAAGATGTATGGGTTGAGAACTTTCTAAGAAAAAATATTTTGCTGAAAAATATGAAGGTTTGAATGTGTATTGTAGATAGCCGAGTGGCTTGTGGCCCAGTGGTATAAGTCTCCCATATAATATGGAAGGTCAGGAGTTCGAGCCTGAACAAGCTCCTGATGTACATGCGTGCGTGTATATAAATAAATAAATAAAGAATGTGTATTGTAGAGAGAAGAAGTTGTTTGAATGTGATATGAAGAAGAAGACCTAATAAATTAGATGTTCTGGAAGGACCAAAATTGCTGAAAATTTTATCCTTACCTACTGAATTGCTAGGTTGTTATTTCTTTTTTTCCTTTTTTTCCTTTTTTATCAGTTTTGATAAAAAGGAGAAATTAATTCAAATAAACAAGATTTAATTATTTATTAAATAATTAACTAATCTCAATTAATTAAGGTTTATAAACAAGAAAAATATGGGATACTACATCCCTTCCCCTTTAAAAGAATTTGATCCCTAAATTCTAACTTGGATTTGCAAGGACATCCATTTGATATTTCTATATTTCCTCCTTATTTTCCCAAGTCACATTTTCTACTTATGGAACCTCCATAGAATTGTTACCAATAGGATACTCTTTTGTGCATAATTTTTGTATTCTTAATCTAGGACTTGGACTAGTTGCTCTTTGTAAGTCAAGTCTTCTTGAAGTGACAAATCCTTATATTTTGTGATTTGCTAAGGATCCTTTTGATGCTTACATAGTTGTGTCATCTAGAAGACATTATGTATTCTCATAAAGTTTGATAGTGAAATAAATTGATAAGCCACTGCTACAATCCTCGTAGATCCTTTTCTGAGTGACAATTCAAAAACTCCACATCCCCAACACTAAATTTCAAAAATCTTCTTCTATCAGCTGCTTAGCTCTAAGCCATGAATTGGACAGTTTTGCTCATGTACTTTTAATTCTCTTGAGGTATAGGTTATTATCTTATCATTTTGTATCAACATATATCCTAAGCCTTCTTTAGAAATATCAATGTATACCAAAAATTATCAATGCCATCTTGTAGTGCCAATATTAGTGTTGATGTAAATCTTTCCTTATGGTCTTGAAAACTAACCTCATTTTTGTTAGTCCACTTAAATAACACCTTTTTTATGTTAGTCTGAACAATGGAACTACTATTTTTCCCAAACCTCCTGCGGTAACCTACCAACCCCAAGAAACTTCTCATCTCAGTTACCATTTTCAGCCTTTTTGATTCTAGTATTGCTTCAATTTTGGATGGATCAACTGTGATCTCATTTTTATAAATGATAAGACCCAAAAGGCTATCTTATCAAGCTAAAACTCATACCTATTGAACTTAGCATAAAGTTTTTGTTCTCGAGGTATTTGTAATACCATCATCAAGTGTTCTTTGTGTTCCTTATCACTCTTTCAATAGACTAAAATATTATCAAGAAAACAACCACAATCTAGTTTAGATATGACCTAAACACACAATACACTAAATCCATAAATGCCCCAGGTGCATTAGTCAATCCAAATGGCACTACCATGAACTCAAATTGAACATATTGAGTGTTTAGTGTTGTCTTAGATATATCCTTCTCTCCAATCTTTAGTTGGTAGTACCCTTATCTAATATCTATTTTGAAATAGACCTGAGATCCTTATAATTGATCAAAAGTTCCTCTATTTTGGCAAGGGGTATTTATTCTTAATTGTAACATTATTCAAGCCTCAGTAGTCTATACTAATCGTCAAAGTCTCATCCTTATTCTTTATAAAAAGAAAACCACTAGGGTTCCGCAAGTAGATGAACTTGACCAGATATACCCACTTTCGAGTAGCTCTTGCAACTGTACCTTAAGTTACTTAAGTTTTGCTAGTGCATCCTGTACTGTGCCTTAGATATTGGGGTTGTCCTTAAAAGAACTTCAATGGCAAATTCAACTTCGCAATTAGGGATAGAGAAGTTAATTTCTCATGGAATATATTAGGAAAATTCGCAACTACGAGGACTTCATCGATATTAGTCTTGTCCTTAGATCTATTGATCAGGCAAGCTAGGTATCCTATCTTACTCATTCTTAGTGCCTTGAAACCAAAGTCATTCTAGTTGACTTTCATTCCCCAATTAGTTCAATTATTGGTTTCCCAGGCATAGAAATTTTAAACCAAAGCTAGTACTAAGTAGAAAGCTTAATCTACTAAAATAACAAATAGAAATTTCAAAATCAAAGCCCTATCTAATTCTAGGTCCTACTGTAATCCTTATCATTGCCCTCATTTGAATCTATCTCTTCAGTATTTTCATTCGAGCTTACTTCTTCAAAGTTTTCCTCAATGTCCTTTTGATTATCCTCACTAGGCTCTTCCTCAATTGGTTCTTTTTCTAGATCCTCTTCCCCTAACTCATTAGTAAATAAGTTAACAAATGTTGAGTTTCCCTAAACCCTCTTATAGTTATCTCAAACATATTTTATTATTGATGATATTCATATTTTATTATTGATGATATTGCTCATGTAACTTATTATTTCAACGATTCAACTCTTATTGACACACTTCTAGCTATTATTTTAACTCTTCACAACTCTCTTATATTGAAGATGTTCTCTTTTATGGTGATTCCTATCATCCTCAAGCTAATGTATGATAGGTTTGGAAATAGTTTGCTTACAGCTAGGGTTGTATTGTTTACTTCCTCTAACCTTGATTATGCAAAGTGAAGCATCTAAATGATGAACCAACTTACGTGGACTTTGATTCATGGTCTTATCAAAATAAGCTTAGATCAGTAAAAGAAAATATCAAAGTACTCTAAGCGGTCATTCAAAAGAAGATAACTAAGCATTCTCAAAGGGCAGAAAACTATTAAACCCTAAAGTACTTCCGATATAAGTCTCATAATATGTCATAAATCCTATCGTCAAGTACCAAAAGTGTTCAATCATATCAATTGGCATTCCTCATACAAATCCTCGAATACCTCGATGTTAAACAAAATTCTATCAATCATTTTAATGGTCGAATCTAAATACTCGAATCAGGTCCTAAGAGTTTTATAGCCCGAGGATCCTATCCTGACATAGTCTGAGTTTAAAACCTAGGCTCTGATACCACTTTGTCATGCCCCAAAATCAATCCATATATTTCAATCTTAAGGCACAAAACTCAATCCCAAATAAATAGTATTATATATCCCAAAATCATAATGTTAGACAAAAGAACTCCAACCACTCAAACTAATTCAAGCCAATCATGCAACATAAAAACTCAAAGTGCCAATACTTAACCTCAACTAAAAACAAAATAAAAACCATAAAAAAACTAATAAGCAAATAAGAAATAAAACTAATATACTGCAAAGGCCCAAAATAAGACTTCAGTCTTGATTCTCATCATAAGCAAGATCCACCTCCTCACTAAGGCTAGGGTTTAGGTCTGCCAAAAGAAATTAAAGAAAAATATAGAGTATGAGTAAATGCCAACTGTGTGCAATTTAAGTTCATGAATTTAACATAATAATAATGATGCTAAGATAAAACAATCAAGAAGAATATAAACGGAAATCAGTCAAGTGTTAAGCAGTGATAAAATGAGAATTCAGTAAACATTTCATAGGCTAACATTTAAATGCGATGATCAAACAGTGTTTGTTGTAGCCAATCAATCTTGTGACTCTCATCGTAACAGTCCTTTATCACTACGGGCAAGATACGACCTTACCAAAACAGTGCCCGAGCCTAAGTCCTCGGGAAATCTTACAACCCACCTCAACTACAAACGGCTTCTGTTGTGCGTTGGGGGGATTAGACCATGGTAGCTTGGTGTTCAACTAGCAAGCCCGGTGCCGCCCGATGAAGCCCCTTACACACCAGACCAAGTTGGATCCATCTAATAGTAACAATAAATTTAGTTATTAGTGTTGATTGTCGTATTTAACTACTAGTCAAAAAACATGCTGAAATAATATCAATGGCTTTAAAAGAAATTGTTTTTCTTGCATCACGAAAGAAAATAGAGAAATCATGTGCACAATGGAATGTAATTATAGTGCAGTGTCACTAAAAACAAATCCCTCAAGTTAAAAACAATCCAAACCGAGCATGTACTCAGGCAGTTAAACTTGATGAATTTTAAAAAAATGACTACATACCTGAGCTCATGAAACTTTCCAGTAATATTACTAACACATCAAAGATTCTTAGTAAATTGATCACTTTAAAATACTATCATTTACATGGGCAAAAAAATTTCTAAGTCGAACCTGCCCAGACTCGCCACTTAGTCTGGCAGGGTATTTTTTCGAATTTTTATACAATTCAAGAAAACTTATTTAAATGTAAAAATTCAAAGATATGTTCTAAACACATTTGGTTTGATACAGGAAAAAAAAAAATTGACATTAAATTACTATAATTTGACTTATGAACTAATGTAACCCTAGAATCTAAAAATCAAAATCTAATAGCATCAACTATTAAACTTCGCAATTATCAAATGCATACAAAATACAAATACTATGACCCTAACATTGAGTCTTTTACTCACACTCTATATTTTTCTTAAATCTCCTTCTGGCATACCTAGACCTAGCACTAGTGAGGAGATGGATCCTTCTTATCATAAGAATCAAGACTGAAGTCTTATTTTGGACCTTTGCAGTAGACTAGTTTTAATTCTTATTAGCTTATTAGTTTGTTTGTTTTTTTGGATTTTTATTATTTTTAGTTGAGGTTAAGTATTGGTACTTTGAGTCTTATGTTGCAAGATAGACTTGAATTATTGTGAATATTTTGAGATTTCATATCAGAATGATAAGAAAAGTGATGGAATATGGATTATAAGATATGGTTTTCATCATTTTTGGTTACCTTGGATATAATATGGTTGATAAGCTATGACGAAGATTAGTCATTTCTAATAAAATCATTTCAGTGAAAAATATTCTTATACCATATTTAGGTGTGTCTTTTCATGATCCTCGACTATTACCCCATACTATTAACATATTATAGTCTTACTCATTCCTTAAATCTCAAGACCAACGTTGTAAGACATGACAAAGTAGTCAGGATGATAGGCTAGAGCGAAATGAAAGTTTGTGGATTAGATATTAATTTAAACAATTATTATACTCCAATAGGTGATCAAGGACTTGACATGACAGAGCCAACTCTTGATTCGATTAGCAAGTATTGTGAGTGCCTAAACCTATAAATATTATATGATATTATGTTTCAAAACCCAAAAGGATATATGCCATAGTAGAATCCACTCATAACTTGTTTTCAGCAACACTACACTATAATTATATTCCACTGCGCATATGAATTTCTTTATTTTATTTTGTGATGCAAAAAAAGCAATCTCTTTTAAAGCCATTGATATTATTCCAGCATGGTTTTAGAATAGCAGTTAAATATGATGATCAACACTGATAACTGAATTTATTGTTACTGCTACTGTTACTGTTAGTTGGATCAAACTTGGTCTTAGTGTGCGAGGGACTTTATCGGGCGACAGCAGACTTGCCGGCTGAACCCCAAGCCCCTATGGCATAATCCACCCAGTGCACAACAAAAGTCGTTTGTGGTTGAGGTGGGTCGTAGGATTTCCCGAGGACCTAGGTTTGGGCACTATTTTGATAAGTTCGTGCCTTGCCCAATGCGATAAGGGACTGTTATAGTGGAAGTCATAAGGTTGACTGGCTACAGCAAACACTATCTAATCATCGCATCTAATTGTTAGTCTATGAAAATGTTTATTGAAGTCTTGTTTCATTTCTGCTTGATCATTTATTTCTTTTCACTTATATTCTTCTTGAACGTTTTTACTGAACTAATCATGTTAAATTCACCAACTTACATTGCACACACTTTGCATTCACTGAGTCTTTTACTCACACTCTATATTTTCTTTAATTTCCTTATGGCAAACCTAGACCCTAGCCCTAGTGAGGAGATTGAACCTACTTACGATAAGAATCGGGATGAAGTCTTATTTTAGGACCCTTGGAGTATACTAGTTCTAATTTGTATTAGCTTATTAGTTTCTCTTTTTATGGTCTTTAGTTAAGGTTAGCATATTGGGCATTTTAAGTTTTTATGTTGTAAGACTTATTTGAATAAATATGAACATTTAGATTTTAATTATTTAAGATCATGATTTTTGACAAAGGATATCTTTTTATTTGGGATTGAATTTACGCCTCAAGACTAGGCTGTATGGTTTGATTTTGAGGCGTGACAGAGTTGTATCAGAGCCTAGGTTTTAAACTTAAGCTATGTTGAGATAAGATCCTTGGACTATGGAATTTAAGCATAGAACTTTTAGGAATTGATTGAGAGTTTAAGTTCAACCACTGAAATGATTAATTAAATTTTGGTTAGTATCGAGGTTGTGGGGGATTGTTATTATGTGCCAGTTGATATGATTGAACATGTTTGGTACTTGACAATAGGATCTATGATGTACTTTGAGACATGTATTAGAAACAATCTAGTACTTAGTAGATTGTTTTCTCTAAAAAATTGTAAATACTTAGCTATTTTTCTTTAAAGCTATGACTTGGATTACTTTGATATGTATATATGAATATATATTTCATTACTGATTTAGGCTTATTTTGTTTTTTGCATTAAGATGGAGAGTTAAAACCCACCTAATCATGTTCATCATTTAGATGCTTCACCATACACGATTAGGGTTAGAACAAGTGAATGATAAACCCTAGCTGCAAGTCATGATCTATTTCCAAGAAATCAATATGCCTGAAAGGATTACCAAACCTAATAATGCATTAACTCGAGAAAGATAAGGACTAGATATAATTGTATAAGCAGAGATTTGAAAAGTTAGAAAAACAACTGGATGTCTATTGACAAAAGTTAGATCATCGTAACAACGAGTTACAGGAGTGACATCACTGAGGAAAAATGGATTTTAAATAGCCATGAGAGATATTAGGTAAGTAAAACATTGTTAACTTGTTTTATAGATGAGTTAGTGGAAGAGGATCCAGAAAAAGAGCTAATTGAAGAATAGCCTAATGAGGAGAATGAAGAAGACTTTAAGAAACACATAGAAAAAGTAGGCTCGAATGAGGATATTGAAGAGATAGAACCAAATGAGGGCAATGATAAAGATTAGAATAGGAGAATATCATCTTGGATTTTTATTTTGAAATTTTTAATTGTGTTATTTGAGTAGATTAGGTTTTCTATTTAGTAGTTGCTTTGACTTAAAAATTATATTTGGTAATTGTTAGTTCATGTGAGCTTGGGAAACCATAATTGAGTTGATTGGGGAATAGAAACCAATTTGAATGACTTTGATTTCAATGCATTAAGAATGGACAAGATAGTATACCTAGCCTATCTGATCAATAAATCTAAGGACAAAATTAAGATTGATGAAGCCTTCGTAGTCACAAATTTTACTAATGTACTTCCTGAACATTATCTTCTCTACCCCTAATTGCAAAGTCAAATTTGCCATTGAGGTTCTTTTAGGAGTGACTCTAATGTCTAAAACACCATATAAGATGGCACAAGCTGAACTTAAGGTATAGTTGCAAGAGCTAATCGAAAGTGAGTTTATTTAGCCTAGTTCATCTTCTTTGGAGCCTTAATGCTTTTTTGTAAAGATGAAGTATGGGACTTTGAGGGAATAATGTTATGATTAAGAATGACTACCCCTTGCCCAAAATAGAGGAACTCTTTGATCAATTAAGAGGGTCTCAAATCCATTTTGAAATAGATTTTAGACAAGGCTACTACCAACTAAGATTAGAGAGAAAGATGTATCGAAAAGCACTAAACTCTCGATATGATCAATTTAAGTATGTGGCAATGCCATTTCGGTTGATTAATACACCTGCAACATTTATGGATTCATTGCACTGTGTTTCTAAGCCATATTTAGATCAGTTTATTATAGTTCTCATTTATGATAGTTAGATCTGTTCAAAGAACTTTATGCTAAGTTCAAAAAGTATGAGTTTTGGCTTGATAACGTAGCATTTTGGGTCATATCTTTCTAAAGATGATATCACGGTGGATCCATCCAAAATTGAAGCAATACCAGAATGAGAAAAGACTAGAAATGGTGACTAAGATGAAAAATTTCTTATGATTTGTAGGTTACTGTAGGAGGTTTATGTTAGATTTCTCAAAAACAGCAGCTTTACTGTTTGGATTGACATAGAAGAAGATGTTATTCAAGTGGATTGAGAATTATAAGGTTAGTTTTCAAGAGCTTAATAAAAGATTTACATCAATACTAATATTGGCACCACAAAATGGTATTGAGAAATTTTTTTTGGTATACACTGATGCATCTAAAGAAGACTTAGGACGTGTGTTGATACAAAACGATAAGGTTATAGCTTATACATAAAGAAAATTGGAGCAGAACTACCCTACTCATGATTTAGAGCTATATAGATGATAGAAGAAGATATTGGAAATTAAGCATTAGGGTGTGACAAATAGTTGGGAACACCACCCGTATCTAACCACATGTGTTCTCATTCATACTAGTGTAAACCATTATTGTTTGTGATAAATGTATCCTTCCAACGTCACCGTCGAAAGCCAATGAACCTCTCATGATTATATCAGTCCTAGAACTAATAAATCATGATTTAATAGTCATGCAATGGCTTAACTAGTTAAATTCAACTTAATATCTTTTGTACTAAGAATGATACTAGAAATCGACAAAAAATACCTATTCTTGGGATTTCTATACTCAACTCTACAGTTATGTACTAAATTCACCCAGTTCTGTACTTATTTTGCGTGTTTTTGTACTTGCTTTTACTTTGATCGAATTTAGCTCAATTCGAAGCATAAAAGGACATGTAAGATACTCCAATACAACTAATATCGTGTTTTCTTTATAAAATTGTAGTGATAGCATGCGTGCAAATGGTTGGAAACACAACTACCCATATCTAACCACTTATGTTTTCATTTATATTCGTGTAAACCATTGAAGTATGAGGTGAATGTATGATTTCAACACTATAATCGAAAGCCAATGAACCTCTCATGAATAAATCAGTCCTAGGATTGATAAATAGTCATGCAATGGCTTAACTAGTTAAATTCAACTTAATCTCTTATGTACTAAAAATGATACTGCAAATCAACAAAAAAATCCCTATTTTTGGGATTTTTGTACTTCAACTCTGCAATTTCCTACTAAATTCACCTTAGTTCTATGCTTATTTTACTTGTCTTTGTACTTACTTTTCTTTTGACCAAATTAGACTCACTTTGAAGCTTGAAAAGACACATAAGACACTCCAATATAATAACATCATATTTTCTTCAGGAAATAGTAGTAATAGCACATGTGCAAGTCGTTAGAAACACAACTACCCACATCCAATCACTTGTGTTCTCATTCATACTAGTGTAAACCTTTGGTGTGTGAGGTAAATGTATGATTCCAACACCTCATCAAGAGCCAACGAACATCTCATGAGTATATCAGTCCTAAGACTGATAAATCATGGTTTGATACTCAAGCAATAGCTTAACTAGTTAAATTCAACTTATGATACTGAAAATCGATAAAAAAAAAAAAATACCTATTTTTGGGATTTCTATACATTAACTCTATAGTTTTGTACTAAATTCACCTTAGTTCTACACTTATTTTGGTTGTTTTTGTACTTCCTTTTTCTTTGATCGAATTTAACTCAATGCCAAACGTGAAAAGACATGTAAAATACTCCAATACTATAATAACATGTTTTCTTTAGGTAATAGTCATGATAGTACATGTGAAAATAGTTGGGAACACAAATACCCACATTCAACTAGGGGTATAAATGAGCCGAGCCGAGCGCGAATCTAGTAGGCTCAAGCTCGGCTCGTTGGAATAGACAAAGGCTTGGCGAGCTTTATCGAGCTTGACTTAATAAGGCTCATTATAGAGAAGCAAAAAAACTCGATTCGTATAAGCTCGGATGAGCTCGAGCTCGAACTTATATAGGTTTGGATTAATTAGAGCTTATTTAAACTCAAAACAAAATCTATAATGATAAATTTTTTAAATAATTTTGTTTTATATTTTTCTAAAAATAAAAACCAAAATTATTATTATTATTATTATTATTATTATTATTATTATTATTATTATTATTATTATTATTATTATTAATATTTACTTATATTTATAGATTTTATTATATGGGCCTAGATTATAATCATATATGTAAAAATATATCTAATAAAAAAGCTCTTTTATGCTCGCGAGCTTTTCGAGCCGAATATTGAGCTCGGCTCGACTCGTTTGACTGGCGAACTCAAGCTCAGCTCGATTTCGGCTCGAAGGTTGAGCAGAATACGAGCTTTCATCCAGCCGAGCCCAAACCATTCGCAAATCGTCTCATCTCATTTACACCTCTATATTCAACCACTTGTGTTCTCATTCATACTAGTATAAATTATTGGTATATGAAGTAAATGTATTCTTCCAATACCACCAATGAAGGCCAATGAACCTCTCACGAGTATATCGATTTTAGGACTAATAAATCATGGTTCGATAATCATACAATGATTTATCTAGTTAAATTCAACTTAATCTCTTATAGGGCTGTAAATGGATATTTGAAAATTCATTTACCGTTCGCATTCGTATCCGTTTATACAAAATTTATTCATATCCATTTAAAGCGGATATTATCCGTATTCGATTAGTAGGTATCCGATTATAAATGGATACGGATATGGTAAATGCGTATCCGATCCATTTAATATCCAATTCGAATATATATTTGTTAAATAATATATTATTTATATTTTTTAATAAAAATATTATAATCCATATATGTATATATATAAATTATAATTGAAAAAATGGGAAGAAAAAGAATAAATTTAAAAAATTATTTTAATATATAGAAAAAAATTGAAGAATAAAGTTAATCAACATAATTATTGTTGGTTGACTTTATAACTAATACACTTAAATGCCATTATTAATATTAATTAGTACTACTAATCAATTATAAAGTCAATTATTAATTAGAAATTATGCTATTTGTTTTATTGCTTTCTTTTTAATGAAATTGTATAGTTCCTTCTATTAATTAAAATATGTATTTGTTATAAGTTCATAAAATCAAGTATTTGGATATTTGTAAATTATTATCTAAATAATTATCATCGAATATAAATATCAATAAAATAATTTGAATATGGATAAGTCTAATCAAATATGAATACATCTGAATAATTATAATCGAATACGGATATATTCGAATTCGACCAATATCCGACGGATACGAATTCGGATATCATTTTTAAATATCCGTCAAATCTATATTCATATCCGAATATTCAAAAAGTTAAATGAAAACGAATATGAAAACAGTGTATCCAATCCGTTTAATATTTGTTTACACCCCTAATCTCTTATGTACTAAGAATGATATTGTAAATCAACCCAAAAAAAAAAACTATTTTTGGGATTAATGTACTTCAACTCTACAGTTTGAACTAAATTCACCTAAGTTTTGTACTTATTTTGTGTGTTTTTATAATTATTTTTCCTTTGATCGAATTTAGCTCAATTCGAAGCGTGAAAAGACACGTAAGACACTCCAATACAATAATATCATGTTTCTTTAGCTAATATTTGTTAAAGTTACGTGTGCAAATAGTTGGGAACACAAATATACACATTCAATCACTTGTATTCTCACTCAATACTGGTGTAAACCATTGGTGTATGAAGTAAAATGTATCCTTCCAACACCACTATTGAAGGCAAATGAACCTCTCATGAGTATATCAGTCTCAAGACTCATAAATCATGGTTCGATAATCATGCAATGATTTATGTAGTTAAATTTAACTTAGTCTCTTATGGACTAAGAATGATACTGTATATCAACAAAAATATACTGACTTTTGAGATTTTTATACTAGTTCTTTATATTTTTATATTGAATTTACTTGTTCTATACTTATTTGATGTGTTTTTGTACTTGCTTTTTCTTTCACCAAGTTTACCTCAATTCTATACGTGAAACAACACATAAGACCCTCTAATACAATAAAATATGTTTTCTTCAAGTAATGGTCATGATAGTACATGTGCAAATAGTTGAGAATACAAATACCCACATTCAACCACTTGTGTCCTTGTTCATACTAGTGTAAAACATTAATCTATGTGGTAAATATATTCGATATCACCATCCAAAAGCTAACAATGTCTCATGACTATATCAGTCCTATGATTAAGAAATCATAGTTTGATAATCGTACGATAATTTAAATAATCGAATTTAACTTAATTTCTTATATATTAAGAATGATACCATATACTAAGAAAATAATACTATTTTTTATGATTTTAGTACTTAATTCTGGATATATTATAATGGAATTACCTAATCTATTACATCTTTGGAGTATTTTTACACTCGCTTTTTCTTTGATCGAGTTTACCTCAATTTGATGGGTAAAACAACATATAACACCATCTAATACAATAAAATTAAGTTTCTTCAAGTAGTGATCGTGATAGCACGTGTTCAGTGGTTGGGAAGTACCTATCCATATCTAGACACTTATGTTCTCATTCATACTAATATAAAGTATTGATATATGTGGTAAAAGTATCATTTCGACATCACCATCAAAAATCAATCAATATCTCATGACTATATCAGTTGTAGGACTAAGAAATTATGATCTAATAATCATATAATCACTTAAATAATTAAATTCATCTTAATTCTTGTGTATTAAGAATAATACCATATACCGAAAAAAGAATACCTTTTTTTTACTATTTCATGCATTTTTCACGATTCTAATACTTGATTTTTTATATGTTATAATGGAATTTATTTTTAGTTTGGATGCCATATATATATCTTAAAATGTACTACAGTTTCAACAACCTTTAACATATATATCAATAACCAATATTTACATTAAAATAATAAGAAAGATACTGTATATTGAAAAAGACTATCATTTTTTTTATGATTTTATTACTTGATTCTAGATATATTATACTGAATTTTCCTAGTCTAGATACCAGATATATATTAAAATATGCTGCATTTTCAGCAACCTATAATATACATATACATATATATATCAATAACCAATATTTAAATAATTAAAATTTCAAACTGCATTATAAATTATAAACATCATCTGTTCTAATCATCCAAATACTCAAATAATAAATTGTATCTATATAATACTCAAATATTGAAACATTCTTCTCTACATCCATATAATACTAAAATCATCCAAGTAATAACCATCCAAACACATCATTAAACAATGTTGAAACATAGTAAACCATACTCATCCTTTTTTTTTTTTCTTTATACCCCACTATCATCATCACCATCACCATCACCACCATTGGGTGGATTCGCTAGAGAACTATCTCTGTACTTGAAACTATCTTAAGATTGCTTCAACTCAGTTGAATCTAATGTTCAATTTTGGTATGTGATAATATATATGAAACTGAGTTCTCTTTATTGGTTGGAGGTGTTAGAACACAATTCTGGGTTTCAACTCTTCCGTTATCATATGAAAGTATTGAGAGATGCAACGAGCATATTATTCCAATTTCCCTCTTATCATTTCTACAAACAAGGAAATAATACAAATACGTTTTAGAAATATTTAAATAGGGATATATAATTAGGGTTCTGAAACTGCATACACTAGTATAAATATTGAACTGAAGTATTCTTATACTAAAAATACCTGCATACAATACTAAAAAGAGTAAATTGTATGTTTTTCAGGATAAACAATAGAAAATGATTAGATATGCTTTACGCCCTTCAAACAAACTGTAATTTGAATAGAATCCCTAAAGTTTAGTTGACAACATATCCAAGATTAATCATACTTTAAATTAAGTCTACCATTACATAAGTCAAATATTAATAACTGAATAAAGTATATATTAACGATATCAAGTATTAAAACAAAAACAAAAAATGAAGAAGAAATTACCTCCATTATGAAATAACTTACAATTGGAGTTCTAGATCTAGTTCCAATCGAGTAAATAATAACTAAAATATAAACATATATATAGACTCCAGATAGTCAAATTGCCTCTCATAGGCCTCATATGAAAATACACTCACTATTATTCTCTTATCACATCATCTCATCTAATTTTCTATTCATCACATTCCTAACTTTACCCAAATATACATTCAACAAAAGAGTCTTCAAGCAAAAACAGCAATAAAAATGACCTTTGGACCTACCAGTCTTCATGGAGCCAAGTCCATTGCACCACCACTTCTGCCAGAAAACACCAACTTAAGTCTGCCTTCCTACCGATTTGATCTCAAATTGTCGTTCTTTTCTCGAAATTAATATATGCGGATGGAAATTAGAGGGGGGGGGGGGAACATCGACAGATGAGAAATAACAAAAATGTAAATGTTACTTCAAACCTCCAACACAAACCACTCACAACAAGAAGAAGAAAAATGAAATGAGGGCAGCCCGACAGTTACAGTGTGTTTCTAGATGAAGAGGAAAATGGAGGGAAATGAAAAGATAGATATGGATGAAAGAACAGAAAGAAAAAAAATGTGGCCGCGCCTCTCCCTCATTTTCAAGAATGTGACAAAAGTTTAAATTATTTTGTAATTTAAATTTTAAATGAGGGGTATTTTAGTACTTGTACAACCAATAGGGAATGATTCCAGAAGATAAAGTTTAGATAGGGAGTTTAGATTTTAAAAAAAAAAAAAAATGGAGACTGAACCATAAAATCAAAGTAGCTTTAGGTACTTATTTCTAATTATTTGTATTACTATCAAAATAGATGGAATTAAAATAAGATATCTCAAAACTCTATTAGGAATTGCAAAATTTCAAAATTCAATTTTATGCAAAAAGAAAATTCAAATCAACTGTAAAGACACTTATAAAAGGTTTCAATTATGTTTTTTAATTTTATTTGTGGTAAATTTTGCTTAAATCTAATTTGTTATTAAACTTGCTATGCCGATTTATACAAGTGATGTTTAATTCATTCAAATATCAAGTCTCACATTTTTTTAAATGATCTTTTTAATTGTAAATAGAGTTTAAAGTGTTGTTTAGCACATTGACTAACAATATAAAAATTTAAAAATAAAAAATATGACAAATCCTTGCGAAAGAAAAGAAAAGGTCGGGTTAAAAGCCAACATGAAATATGGGGCCAACGAGGTAGACCAAGTTATAGACTCAACGTGTTTTGGATTCAATATGATAGAATAGAGTATATAATCTTATTGGGGCAAATTAGGTTTTACTCTCCTATGAAACTATAAAAGGGCAAACCCCTCCCCCCACCCCCTTATGAAAAAAAAAATAGGCAGTGCCCCCTTATACTTTTAAAAAATTAGCAAATTACCCCCTCCGTTCCGCAATGTAATTCACGTGCGGCGAGTGTAGTTGGTTCTAGGATTTTTGCTATTCAAATATCAATTTTGCCTCTAAATATCAACCATTGGATGCATTGAAAAAAATTAATGATTCAAATTATTTATACCTATAAAAAATATAAAATATATAAATATATTTATATATGTACATATATTTATATATACATATATATATAAACCCAACAATCCCCCTCATCCCGCAAGCGGCGACGGGGTGGGGATGGGGGTGGGATTATTATATAAAATATAATATAATATATTTGTATATTTATATTTATATTAATATTAATATTTATTTATTAATATATATTATACATAAATATATTTATATATTTATAATGTATTATATTTCTATATATATTTTATATTTTATATTTATATTTATAGTATATTATATATCTGTATATATTATATATTTATATATATATATATAAACAAAAATAATAGAATAAATTAGAAAGATGAAAATGAAAAGGTTAAAATAGTTTCTAAATTTAAAAATAAAAAAATTGGTAGAAGGAGATGAAAGAAGATATATAAAAATATATTTAAAAAGAATAAATAAATAAAATTGAAAATAAATGAAATAACAAGAGGTAGTATAGTTCTTATATATTAAAATTATGGCTAAACTGTAACAAATCATGAAAGAAAAGTAGTGTGCATAATTTTTAAAATCATAAGAAAATTTGCTGCCTTTTTTTTTTAAGGAGTCTTTTTGCTTTTTTTTATTTTTACAGGGGGGTAAAATGCTATTTGCCCAATTTTGTTGTTTTGAGTATTTTAGAGCATATATCTAATTGAGTTAAGTTGAATAGAGTGGAGAATCTCATCATTTGGGCATTTCAAAATGTTGATTTATATAAAATTGTAAATTAGGGACCCATGCTTCTTATTTTTTAAACACAAAATTTCATAGAAAATTTTAAAGTGAAGCTCATCTCGTATCAAATTCTTTTAAATCGAATACAACTGTTAATTCTAATTCCACTATTTTGAAAAAAGAATATAAAAATATTCACAATTTAATTTTTCAAACTCTTACATAATTCTTTGAAACAAATACAAACGATTAAAAGAGCCATAATATTGCAAACGGAGGCAGTTTCAGTTAGGGCTGTCAATGGGTCGGATTTGGATCAAATCAGGATAATCCAAATCCGATAACATGTATATATAACCGAATCTGAATCTGAGTCCTATAGGATCTATGCATGTCAATTCCATGTCTGGATTCAATAAAAATCCGAAACCTGATAAGAAAGTCCAATCTGATAAGAAAGTCAAAAAAATTTGCGTTCTTTAAAATTTTATATTATTAGAAAGAATCGTCTTATAAGACATATTATATGAGATTTCAAGATTACCTTTTAATCCAAATATAATATTTACAAAGTTAAGAGAGCTCAAATTTAGATTTTTTTCATAACTTTTTATCATATCATTGCAAAAGCTAAAGATTTAAGACATAATCCGTGGGGGTTGTATCAAATTGATCATTCGGTAATGTATATTTTACAGTGCATAAGCCATTATAAATTGTGTATTTAGGCTATAATATGAAACGTGTATATATATATATAATTACTTTATTAAATTAATTGCTTCAAAGAAATAAAAAAATTAGGGCATTATCAATTATAATATCACATATATTGCATTTCAGTCAAAAGTCTTCATTAATATAATTTATACTATATAATTATCAATTTAATAATATATTTAATAAAATTCGGATTCGGATCTTTGTCGGATCGGATTGTATAATTCCATATCCGATCCACTTATTTCGAATTATGGATATTTATAATCGAATTTGATCCATCGAATATTTTAATTGGATAAAAATCTTAAAATTCGGATCAAATTCAGATTGAATTCGAATTAAAATTCGATCAATTGACAGCCCTAGTTTTAGCGTTCTTCACTTTATAATTTATAAATTAAAATTAGGCCACGGCCACGAGGGTGCGGAGGAGGAGTAATTATTGCTGCTGCAAGATGGTCCCACACATAGCAAGCATCAACACGTGGCAGCACGTGGTGATATTTGAAGATTCAACGTGCTCCTGCGTACCTTGCAAGTAGGAGTGTTCAAAAAAAATCGAAATCGACCGAAAATCAAAAAAATTGAACTGAATTCGGTTTGGTTTTAGATTTTTGATTTTTTCAGTTTTTTTTTTTGGGTTAACCGAAATCGAATCGAAAAAATCGGTTCGATTTGGTTCGCTACGGTTAACTGAACCTAAACAATCGTTTTTTTTTTTGTTTTTTAAAATTTTATTATTCAATCACTACTAGTTTAAGTTTTATTTCACATTTTTTTATTAAATTTTTTAAGTCTAAGATAAATAAATATAAATTTTTAAATAATGTAAATATTAATGTATTTTTAAATTTTTGGGATAAATAATTTTTTTTTTTGATAAAGTGAAATAATTGAGAAAAAAAGAAATAAATAATATATCAACATAGTTATTTTAAACCCTATGTTTTATATATAATATAAATATTAATATATGACATATAAAATCATGAATAGTTATAATACAAAGAGAACAAAAATGATATTTTTTTCTAAACTCAAATGGTAGAATTGCATAATTTTTTTATTATATGAACTAATACACGTTACATATAAAAAAATAGATGATTATGATTTGAACAGCAAAAAATGTTATATTAAAAGAAATTAATTAATTAATTAAACTTATATATATTATAGGGTATGTTGATGAGCAAAATTGAAATTTCAATTTAAATTGCAAACTAAGGTACAAGAGATTGAATCCTATTCGACTATTCTTGTGGTAGTACTAATAATATATTGTATCTGCTGACCAATAAAGATTTTATTTATATTATTATAAAAACAAAGACCGTTTTGTATCTAAAATAGAAGTTATTTTTATTCATTTACATAATTTGTCATTTTAATTATTTCAACAACAAAAATTGACAATATAGTTTGAAGGATAAATTGGAGAATTCAACATAAAAAAGATAGTTTGGATACAAATTTTATCAATATTTCATAATTATCTTTTAGAAATGATGATTTAATAAGGTTATAATTGTATTTTTTACAAAATTTACAAATCCGCAATCTATATTATGATGTCATTGGATCAATTAGCTATTTAACTTTAGTAGATTGAGTTTAAGATTTAATTCGTTATTCGATCTTAGCAGTTAAGGTTTGAATATACAAAAATCACGTGCATCTGCCTTGACGATTATAAGCTAGCAATTTTAGCATACACAATGTGTATACTAAATTTTTTATAACATAAAATAATTAAAATATTTATTTATCTTCTTAAATTTATAATATTTTAAATGTATTTGTTTAGAATAGATAAATTATAATTTTATCAAAACAAATATTTTCAATATACAAAAAAAGTAATCTAAATCAATTTTTTCACCTAAAAACAAATATTTTTATCAATATACTTTTATCAAATAATTTTTTTGGCACTAAAAGAATAAGTTACCCAATTCAAATTTTTAATTAAACTAACTTACTTTTGTCAAACAAACTTTTATAATACTTTCTTGGAAATTTTTTTTTTCAATTCGGTTTTAACCAAAACCGAAAAACCAAAAAAAAAACCGAAAAAACCAAAAAACAAAAAACGGTTCGGTTTCAGTTAAAAACCGAAACCAAACCCAACACTGTTCAGTTTAGTTTCGATTTTACATTTGAAAAAATTAAAAATTTTGGTTAACCGACCGAACCGTTCGATTCGATCGATTAGAACCGAATATACAACCCTACTTGCAAGACGGTCAGCAATTACGCTGCCGTTTAGACAGAATTATTAGTGCGAGAGAAACAGCTGGGGAAACACCGTGCTGCTGACTGCTCAGTGTTCACGGCCCAACCACATCATTCACATGCATGAAAATCTGAGGCTCGAAATTTTAATTTTAATAAGTTTTAAATATGTATAGCATATGTATAAAAAATATTAACCAACACATGGATGCCTTTAAATGTACTCTATTTTTTGCTTATTAGCGATAGATACATATTCGATATATGTGTATTTAAATATTAAAGTATAATTAATATATATTGTATATGTATAAATATATTATTCATATAAAATGTAAGTATGAATCTTTCATATTTTTAAATTTTTTTAGAAATACCTCATTTTACCCAAACAATCAAAATACAAAAGAGAGAAATGAAGAACATTAAATTATGCATATTAAAATAATAGTGGTGTTGAGATAGTAGTTTAATAGAGTAAATGATAGTTATTTATATGATTATGTGAAATTAAAATAAAGATTAAGGATATTTTAATCTCATCGCTTGAAAACACACCACTAAAATTACGAAAATTTATTAATAGTATAGATTACATAATTTTAGATAATAATATTTTTAATTCCTTATTTCTATATTAATATTGTAATTTTTTGCCACAAAAATTTAATTTCTTGTGTTTTATTTAGTAGAATATGATTTTAATCATTTGAGGTTCATTGCGTATTACCAGAATAATAATTAAATGTGTATGCTCATGAATATTGGAATTGCTATAATTTTGATCTTTTAAGTTTAATTTTTTAAAATTACTTAAGTTTGCATCTTTTATAATTTTAATGATTATCGAAGAATTAGCTAGAATAATTAAATTTATCAAAAATTAAAACATTATAACTAATTCTAACGAAGACTATATTAAAAAATTAAAACCGAATTAATGATGAAGATCATTTGCAACCTAAGAAATGATTATTACTTAGTAGTCCCTACTTTGAACCCTACGCATACTTAATTTAGTTTTTATGCAAAAAGGAAAGTTGGCCCATCATTGCAAAGACATTAATACGAAATTTAATCATTCATAAATACTTATATGTGAAGCGAGTTCTGATTTTTCTTCCTCAGGTTTGGTTTCCTTGCTGGCGAATGATATGCATTTATGGTAACCTTTTTCTTATTTTCAAGTATATTTTTGTGGTTTCTGGAATTTCCTCCTCTGGGCTGCTTTTCTGCATCTGCTTTCTGAATCAAGGTTCAGATTTCTTTCTTGTCCTCTTTTCTCGTGAAATAAAGGCACCCTTCTGTTAGTTTGTTCTGAAAGTTCGAATCTCGACAGAAATTGGTTCGATTTTTCAATGAAAAATGGCATGCGAGGCCGTGAAAACGTGGAGTTTGAGTGGTTTAGTGGCTGCATTTCTTGATCTTGCAATAGCATACTTGTTATTGTGTGCATCAGTCGTCGCTTACTTGGCATCAAAATTTCTGGGCTTCTGTGGGCTGAGCTTGCCATGCCCTTGTGATGGGATGTTTTTCAACATCCACAGCAAAAGTCTCTGCTTGAACAGGCTATTACTTGATTTCCCAACCCAGAAAGTTTCAGATGTTCATCTCGCTGTTAAGCAGCAATTCCCTTTCAGTAATTCTATGTGTCCGAGAAGACATGATCACAGGATTAATGATGATAATTTTGTAAATGGGTTTCTTGAAATGGAAGGTGAGGCATCATGTAGTTCTGTATCTGATGCAAGGAAGAGGGAGATTGGTGGTAGGGCTGATAAGTATGATATGAAGGGTAAGGGGGTAATTAGTCATAGGCCGATGAGTCGATTGCGTCAGCGTCGGAAAGGGGGTGGTGGTCTTGGAAAACATTCGTCGGTTTCGTCTTATGATCCTCCTCTACATGAGGATGCCTTAGGTGTGGAACCTTATTCTCATTCTAGCACCAATCAGGGGGGAAATGGATTCATTGGAGGTAGCTCACTCTTTGTTGACAATGGTGCTGAAGCTTTTCATCTTGAATGTGAGTTCCGATTATCTATTAAATCCTATTTTAGTTTGCTTTCTTACCAGAATCATTGGCAGGACATCTTATGTTGCAATTTATTGTAAGAACTGCTTGCTGTTGGGCTGAACATTCATCGGTTATGGTGACACAATCTATTTACAAGTCTAAGATATCTATACCTGTGTCTCAGTCATTGTTTGTATTGATATAATATGTCTTCTTCCCACAGAACATTTAATATGTGCATTTCCTTTTTTTGACTTATCTGATTGCTTATAAGCTTTTAAATGTTATGTTTTTGCTAAAATCATTTCATTCCACCTTGAATCAAGAGGGCTTATATCTACTTACCAAAGACACATTAACTTTCTAGGATCAGCGTTTGTGGACTTCAACCATCACTTTCTAGGATTAGATTTCTTCATATGGTGTAACTTTTTCTCTTCCATCTTTTGGAACTATCACTATATGTTTTGCGTCTACCAAAAGTTCAATTTTGCTGTATATTTGTTTCTAAGAACATGGTCTTCACAATTTTCTTTTATTCTTTGAGTCTGTTGTCATTCCTCGAAAAGATAACTAATCTAGAGATGATATAGTGATAATAAAAATTAATCATTGGTTCAGTTCTTTTCCTTTGGTTTCCATTGTGCTACAATCAACTGCTATTTTACTATTGTTGGCTTAGGAAAAATCAAAGCCTGAACCAGTTTTATTTAGGAGGAGCATGAGCTATCTCTAGTAAAGATATGAAGTTGGTAGGTCATATCTGATATTAATTTTTTTGGCTAGTTATTGAATGAATGTACTAAGCAAGTCTCCCAGGTCCTCTCTCTCTCTCTCTATATATATATATATATATATATATGTATATATCTTTCTCTCTCTCGTGTGTTTTTCTGGAAAGACGACATTGTTTTCTTGAATCAGTGTGGAGAACTCAGTGAACAAAAATTAGTAACTATAAATCGTCAAAGTTAGATAGCATAACACAGACATAAAAAGAGATTCAAGTGCATCCTATTCTTTGCTTTAACTGTAACATACACTACTACTGGTTTATGTTTCACACAATGCTAAATGGGAAAAGAAATGTGTTCCCATTCGATTTTGCTGAAATTGGAAGCTTGCTTGGTGCCTTTTGAAGCTTGTTCTTTTGTTGTACTACCATTAAGTTTTCATTACTGAAGAGTGAGTTTGGGTATTGGATGGATTTGTGTGGTGAATCCAAGTTATGTGTTATGCTTTGAGTGGATTCATCAATTTCATTGAGTTGAACTATCTCTGTGAAGTGATTTTCTGATTCTTTATCACTATTCTGTTTTTCCTCATATTGTGATGCTTTTTAGCAATTACTCCATGAATGACTTTATTAATAAGGTCTGGCAAGAGCGAATCAGCTACAATTGTCTGTTTATCTATCACGATTTTAGTATGAGCTTGGGAAATCATTAAATTGT
The DNA here is from genome assembly GCA_018894105.1 of Jacaranda mimosifolia. Lineage (NCBI taxonomy): Eukaryota > Viridiplantae > Streptophyta > Magnoliopsida > Lamiales > Bignoniaceae > Jacaranda > Jacaranda mimosifolia. The sequence goes on along the minus strand of CM032132.1, from coordinate 13,662,195 downwards.
AGTCAAGCTTTTGTTTGTATAGATACTTTTTTATATTAACAAATGATTTTTAAGAAACAGATAGGGGTACACTTTTGGCACAAAAAAAATATCATCAAGGATCGGAATATAAAATGCAATTTTGGCTTTTCAGAACTTTAGTAGTTTCAAGACTTTGTAAAATGATACAAATGGAACATAGATATGATTATTACTCAAAAGTGAATGGGGATCTGATGGGTGAAATGTGGAGGGATAGTGGTGGATCTGGTGCAGAAGTACTTTTCTTTTCCTGGACAATAGTTCTTCCATTACGTAAAAGGTTGCTCTGAGGCAACAACAGCTCTTTTATAGCCTGAACAAAACATCTTCATCAAAGTGATCTGCCTCACTGCATTATCTTGACATTTGGTATTAGCACTTCTTAAATTCAGTTAGTTAATTCTTTTTGTTTTTTTGTAAGTTCTTTTGTGTCTTTTTTCTTTTCAAGCCTTACATATAGATAAGCCATGCTCGGCATGAAAATTTTCAGCCTCACTTACTTGTCAAAAAGATTTTAAGTTGGCACTGGCATACTCAGAGTTTGTTATTTCTCTTATTACTTCTGTTCTGCAGTTGAGTTTTGTATTCATATGATATATCTGCAACTTGAGATGAATGGACCCAGAATTGTTTCATTAGAATATTTTTAATATAAATAATTATAATAGTACTGAAAGCAAATGCAACGAAAATAGATGTCTATATATTTTGCCCCGGATGATAATGCACATGCATTCTAATCCTATTTTGGCTGGTATTTAAATGTAGATGATAATAAAGCTCCCACAAAAATGGGAGTGAGGCAAAGAGCTGTCACCAGTGTCGCAATGAATTATTCTCCTGATGAAGACATGCATATAAAGAAAAGTATACCATCTATTGAAGAGCTACAAGATAATCCGCCAGTGTCTCAAAGTTGCAGTGGGGATGAGAAAAATGCAATAAGACTGTTGGAACAAACACTAGAAGAAGAACGTATTGCTCGTGTTGCCCTCTACATTGACCTTGAAAAGGAGAGAAGTGCTGCTGCTACTGCTGCGGATGAGGCTATGGCTATGATTCTGAGGCTGCAGGAGGAGAAGGCATCCATAGAAATGGAAGCTCGGCAATATCAGAGGATAATAGAAGAAAAGTCTGCTTATGATGATGAAGAAATGGACATTCTCAAAGAAATCATTGTGAGAAGGGAGAAGGAGAAACACTTCTTAGAAAAGGAAGTTGAAGCATATAGGCAGATGGTTTCTATTGGAAATGAACAATTAGCAGGTGATGGTACTGACAAGAATGATGCTCGACAACTTGTTGGTCTTTCACTTGATCCAAATGATGATCCAGTCTTGATGCTTCACGAACTCACTGCATCTATTGACAAGAAGGTAACGATGGAAAATAAGTGCTCAGATGGTGTTGTCTCTATGGATAAACCAAATTGTAAATTTGCCTTTGGAAAAGAATCTCCAATTCAATGCCAGGATGAAAGATCTAGCTTCAAGATACAAGGGGACTCAGTTGAACAATGTCCACAGATGTCAGCTTGTAATAGTGTTGGAAACATGGACCTTCAGGAGAAGGAGATAATATCTATAGATAATAGCTCTCAGTTGACATCAAAAGGCCATCAAGAATGTAAGACAGCTTTCTCCCGTTATGAGAAAGAGCTTGAGCAAATTCAAGAAACTAACCTAGGCTATAAAACGGCGGAGAAGATTATTGTAACTTGTAATGGAAGTGAAACAGGTGATCCTCATTCTGATCCATGTTCGAAGCAGCAGGCAAAAGATGCAGATCTTGGATTCAGTAGTTCATATGATACAAAGTTAGACAAAGACTCTCATGTCCATGATGTGCATATCATTGGTGATGGGATCAACTTGTGCTGCGAGATAAATGTAGATAAAAGTGAACAGCTTTCAGCTAGTGGTTCTTCAGAACTTGGTGAGACCAATTCTGTTGCATTTGAAGCTTCTGTAACAAAAAGGGTCAATGTTATAACTGATTGTCCAAGTGCTAGTGTCCTGGAAAATGAAGTTGATGCCAAGAGAAGCAGTTCAGCAGTAACTCATGGGCTTCCACCAGCAGGCCCAACAGGTTCATCTTTGCTCTCTGAAATGCGACGAAGTTCCATGTCTGCATTGGATAGTGAAATGCTGAAAATTGACAGTGAAGTTGGACGGCTTCGAGAAAGATTAAAGCTTGTTCAGGAAGGAAGAGAGACGCTTAGCCTCTCTGTGGAAAACCGAGAAAGGGAAAATATACAGTTGAAACTTTTGGAGGATATTGCACGGCAGGTTCGGGAGATTCGGCTCCTAAGTGAACCTGGAAAAGCTGTAAGACAGGTGTCTTTGCCACTTCCAACCTCGAAGGTGCTGCATTAATCTGTTCAACATTTCTTTATCTGTTCACATTGCATATATATGAATTTACAGTAATTAAATCAACAGAGAAACTAAATTATTTAATCTACAAACTTAAAACTAATGACAATGATCAAATACGTCTTTCCTTTGGGATTTTGTGGTTAATTACTTTTTTGTGGAGCTAAAGTACATCAAAGTTTTCTTCTTGTTTTTAGTTTTAGAATGTGAAGCATTTCATAAAGCAAGATATTTTTGTGGTGACCGTGCTCTTGATTAACTTCATACATGTGGATGGTTTGATAGCACTAACTTTATTATCACGTAGGTTTTCTCCAAGAAAAGGAGGAGCAGAAGTGTTTCTTCAGAACTGCAGAGAAGCTCGGAAGGTATGAGATTGGATTAGTAACTTCATCTTCATATTAACATGTTTCTATTCACTTATGACTGGTCAAAAGCCACTCTAGATACTGTCTTATTTTGTAATTGTAGTAGTAATAATATCCTTGCAATTATAATCCTTTTGCTTGTCCAGGGTGATAGGCTGCTTGCTGCATTTGTCGTATATGATGTCTGAAAATCTAAAACCATAGAAGATGGCATGAGAAGTTGGTAGTTGCTCAGAATGTCTTTAGTGAAACTGGAGATAATAGTTCCCTCATTGCAAATGACATGGTATATGGTTAGGGATGGTAGGAAATTGGAAGAGAAGTTGTAGATTGTAAACCAGTTTCATCTCTTTTAGAGTATTGTATAGCCATATCAACTTTTAGTCTCTACTCTCTACCTTTTAGATCAGAATTCTCTTTACCCCCTGTACTTACCTCTTTGATTTGTTTATTTAGTCTCGTTTTAATTGTTACATAGTAATAATGAAAATGGCATCTATGCTAGAAATAACTGTCATGTGTTTGTAATAATTAATTTTTGGTTTTACTGGATTTTTTTTGTTTGATTATGTGGCATCACAACTCAAGTAATCTTTCAGAGTTGACACGGTGACTTTGTGGGTAGTTCTACACTCCAACTGTAGCTAAGGCAATTCCTCTCCACAGTTGATGTTGTTGGGAATAAAATAATTGAAATAGAAATATTTTGGTTGGTTGTACTGCAACTGGTTTCTTTCAAAAGGGTTGCCGTGAATGTCACCTTTTTTTGTTTTTTTTCCCCCTTTTAAGTAAATTGGTTCACCCCACCACTTGGTACCGATAGAATCGACCCCTTCAGCACCTAGTAGAAGTCCGACCACACACAAAAGGCATCAAGGTCACTTTCCAGAAGAAATTCTATATCGACGTGCAGAGGCACGGCAAGGAGGACACCGTGAGGGCCGCTGTCTCTGGATTGGTTCGTCAGGAGCTCCTTCGAAAGATTGATGCCCCTCAGGTCGACATACACTGTGCGGAGCTAAGATCATATGCCCCCGCTTGGCCCTCGCCAACCAGCAGGGCGTTGACACCCCTCCACCAACTTTCTCCTTGGATAGGCCGCCCTTGCTCTGCAGGATCGTGAGGCTAATAGATGTGGTTTGGTCCTTGCCCATCATTAGGGCGCTAAGTGACCTTAGCTATTGTAATTGACCTCAGTTGATCGGTAATGTAAAGTTGAGGACCTAATGATTAACTTGAATGCTCTGCATGTCAGCGTCCTTCACTGCATTAAATGTTGTGTTCTAGTCAATTTCATTGTATTAAATGCGAATCAGCTTGCATGTGGCCGAAAGTACTGTTCATGCGATCGAATACATATTTCCTGGTGCTTCCCAAAAGATCTACAGCGCCTCTAACGGGCATCATATAGCTAATAGGGTAAAGTTATTTCAACCCCACAGTCCAGCTATTATAAATATCACCTCTTATAAATGTCTCAACTACACATTTTAATGGCTCAAATTAACCTCTCTTTCTCTCTATTACCTTATTCAAGCTTGACTTGACTTAGGTATCGTAACATTTTAACTAAAGACCACCTTAACAAGTTTGACGTGTCTCTCATTTTGCAAATTCGACCTCTTGAGCAGAATGTACCGCAACATCTTGAACTCAAATAATTCACTCATTACCTTGTCAATCATGACCTACCTGAACTTACTCTATCATACTTTAATGCTGCGGTGCCGATCTTTCTCTAGTGGAACTTGTTTTCTTCTATTTTACTCAATTTTTAATCAAAGACAATTAATAATTGTTTTTTACTCTGGGCACGTTTGATATAGAATGTGGATAATAATGGCTATTGTAATAGTGGGTGATTGTGTGAGATTATATTATTTATTATTCTGTTTGATATGAAAGATTGACATATACATTAGGAACCATTGTAATTTTCAATAATCTCATGTGATGTATTTGAAACTTACTACTAACATTATTTTTTCAAATTTGTCCGTATTAATGTAATGTAATAAAAAAACCACATAAAGAATTCTTTTAAAAAATTATTTCATATAAAATAATTCTAATATTATATACATAACAATTAAAAAAATTAAAAATTGAGAATATAAATTAAAAATATATAATTAATAATTTTATATTTGGGATGACTTTAAAACTAAATATTATTCAACACATAAAAAATTCTTTTAAAGAATTATATCATATAATATTAGAATATATCATATAAAATAATTTTGATATTATATACATAAAAATTAAAAATTTTGAAAATTAAGAATATAAATTAAAAATATATAATTAATAATTTTATATAAAAGTACCTAAGTTTTCAACTATTAAAAGAATATTATTATAAGAATTAAAGACTAATGCCATTATTAAATTATTATTAGTAGAAATAATTTATAAGAATTATTATTATAAGAATTAAACGTATTAAAAGAATTATTATTAGATTATTAAATAATAATTGGAATTTTTAGAATCACAATTGGGATTCTTAGAACAGTTGAAAAGAGCAGCAGAAATGGAAAAACACGCCATTTTGAAGGTCAAATTGGACCTATCAATTTCAACAGCTGCTTGCAAAAAGGGTGCGATTATTTAATCGCACCATCACCCATGAGATTGTAATTTCCTGTAATATGCACTACAGTTGCGGGCCTTCATTTTTGCATGGGTAGGCCCGTGTTTTCATTATGCGCATTACACGAGCCACTAGACAACATTACAGTCCCCAATTGCTGCTAATAGGCAGCATCAAACGAGGCCTATAGGGCGCGTTTGATATCCGCGACTAGCCATCATAGCACCCTCCAATAGCACATTGTCACTTGTTTGATACGTGATATAATAAAAACATGTCGGTCCGCATTTATTGATAAGTCCGCACTGTAACCCCAAATGTGCGTTAGTGAAGTAGCGGGGGTTGGGGTGCGATAAAATAATCGCACCCCGTTGGGCAATTGTAATTGGCCAAGCCCTCTCTCCCCCTCTTGCAGCACGAAATTGCAAATCCCCTTTTTGGCTCATCCCCTTTACTAATTGTTGGTCAATTTCTAGAAATTTTTTACTGCTGGGATTTTTTTTCTTTTTATGCCGAATCTAATATAATTTAAAAAAAAAAAAAAAAGAAAGTCAAATCCAAATTGAATGGATACTTGGTGTTATTGTACTGACCAATTATTTTTGTGGAATATCAAATAGTTTAATGGATTTTTCTATTTATTTATGTTATAATTTATTAATTGATTTATTTAAAAAATATTTGTCCTCAATTAAATTTTCAGTTGGTATTGTTGATAAATTAAAGTGATATTTTAGTGAGATTAAATTAAATATTTTATTTTATTTTATGAAAAATATATATTTTGATCATAACAAATAATATAGAAAGTACCAATTCTAACAAATAATAGATAATATATATTTAGTTTTAAAGCCATCCCAAATATAAAATTATTAATTATATATTCTTAATTTTAAAATTTTTTAGTTTTTATGTATATAATATTAGAATTATTTTATATGATATAATTTTTTAAAAGAATCTTTTATGTGGTTTTTTTATTACAAAAGGGTTTTATGCTCATTTCGATTTTCACAGGGGTGTGAATTGCAATCCACCCCAAGAAAATAATATTTGAAATGTGGGCTATTAAGGATACTATAACATGGACAAATTAGTAAAAAAATGATAGTAGTGAGTATCAAACACATTACATGAGATTATTGAAGATTTGAATGATACCTAATGTATATGTCAATTTCTTCTATCAAAAAACTAATAAATAATTCAATATCACATAATTATCCACTATTACAATAGTCACTATTATTCAAATTCTATATCAAACGTGGCCATAGAGTTCAAATTTAAGACACAAAGGGTTAGTTTGGTTAGAATGATAAGGTGGGGTAAAGTTATTTTATCTCATTTTATCATTCATTTAGTTGAAATGACAATAAACACTTGGACCCGTATTAATATCAAAAGCCCGTGTTTATATATGTAATTTTCATGATAAATTAACTTGACACCTTCCATGGATTTATTTATCATACTAACCAAATTATATTATAATAATAAAAATCGTACAAATTATCATATGATAAATAATCATGAGATAACTTAAAAATTCAACCAAACTAACCCCCCAAAAAAAACAGAAAAAAAAAAAAAAAATCAACTAAGTAGCATCCAAGATATCATATGAGTATATGATTATATCCAGAAAAAGAAAACAACAAAATTAAGTTCAACCATATGAGTGGAACACCCTGTAACTGCGGAGCGGCACTTTTCTGCAGGCAGCCCACAGAAGATCAAAGTACAACGGCAGCTGCGCGATGGCGAAAAAAGTCACCGGAATACCAGCGACGGCGTATATCGGCACGGCAGCAACCCTCATCTTCTCCCTCAAAATAAAGGTATGCCCAGCACAAAACGACAACAGCATTGCAGCTATGGAAGCAAACAAAGAAGTCAAACCCATCAAGAGCTTTCTCGGCAAGTTTGCCTTAAACTCACGCTCTTCACACCGCGAAGTGATGATTGCGAGAAAGAAAACGAGGGCCGTCACGGATAGGCAGAGTGCGACGAGTGAAGAGATGGAGAAAATGTCGAATGCCGTTCGATCTTCGAAAACCGGACGGCCGGTATGTTCGTTGAGGCCGCCGGGGACGGTGGCTGATGTTGCGAATGCGACGGTGGCTATCAGGGCGGCGACAACTGAGCAGGATTCGGACGTTTTTATCAGCCATTCGTTGCCTTCCTTCACCAGCTTTTCATGTGTCCTAGTGAAGATCTTCCTTGGGGTCTCGCCCTTTGTGTTGTAGTGTGTGAAGAACGGTGCTGGAACTGACCTCTGCACATGCTGCATTAGAATAAATCAACATCTTTTTAAGTTTCGATTTGTCTTAAATCTCGAACTTTACAGATGAATTACACGAAATTCACAAAATTGCTCCCCTGATATTAGGATATCTCCCTCTTCTATGTATTAAGATGTTTATGCCCTTCCAAGACTAGTAATTTGTAACAAATCGATCTAGCTAGATTAAATCCATTTCTACATTCCTTTCCCCTTCCACATGAGAAAGAGACTTTGGGATTAATATCTCTATTGATGCACAATATTAATTATGACCATTGGTATGACGTGATATTACTAAAAATATTCTCAAAAAGTATAGAATTCAAACACTTTTTCAATCTACATTTTTTATAATCAAGCCATTTCGACTCTATTTGAACCGACTAACGAGCCGTACGATAACGTTCATCAAATTTTCAAATTTAATGAATTGGTCAAATTAGGTGATTTCAACTAATGAAGATTTGCTTAGTGGCAATCACATATAAATATTTACGTTCCTATAATTTTACAAGTACATATTTATACTTTTACTTATTTTAGTGTATTGTTCTCTTAACCTTTCACCTTCCAATTTTTTTACTAATTTTGTTATTGAAGGGTTTTTGCTATAAAAATCCCAAAAACTTTGTGTTTGATTTCAAAATACATGATTGAACTATCAAATTTTAAAATTTAAGCTCATATCGACTCGATCATTTGAATACAAAAATATTTTTCGGAACTGATACCATATCAAGGTGAAGAATAAAAATGTAAGAGGAAAAGGATACCTACTCATATGGAACATGGCCTGTATCACTACCCACCCCTCCGGATCCCGCCTTTCCGGTTGATAAAGAAACGTTCGACATAATTAACATATCTATAATTTTAATGTAAGGCCAAAACAAAAAAGATATATATAGTACGTACCTCGTACCACTTGATCTCCCACTGCATCTGTAGAGCAGCACCAGGAATGTGCCAAGGCTGGAGTTCTCCCAGCATTGCTGCCAGGTGAAGGATGCTGTTGCCCTCTTTATCCAATTGATGAAACATGTACTCTGGCAGATTTGTCTTCAAATAATCCAGCACACTGGTATGCCTGTTTTCTGCTGCCAGCAGCAACACGTTCCTGCCGTTGGGGTCCTGGTCCTGAATGGCTACAGGGCATGTGCTAATTATTTTCTTTACCATTTCAGGGATTCCCATTTTTGCTGCTACCAATAGTGGAGTGTCCTTCACTAAAACAGTACCAGGGCTCTTTCCCACTGCACCAAATAAAATTCGATTAAACTTTTTATCTAATTGATAACTACAGTACGCAGTCAAATTTTTTAATCTTTTCCTTAACTGATCTTTTTCATTCTCATCCTTATGTGTTTTTACCTGATTTATTGTGATCTTTTTCATTCTTATCCTTTTGTAATTGTTGAGCTTTATTTGAGTAAGTTTTTTCAATGTTGGTTTCTGCACTCTGGTTGGCATCTTGTTCATCAGCAACGTTAGGTGGGGTATCTGGAATCTCGATTCTTTCTTCGGGCTCCAGATTCTGGACAGGGCGCTGCCCGTTGCGGTCGTATTTATATCTCGATTCAGACTTAATCAATATGCTCATAATCTCAAAGGCATGAGAGTGTCGTTCTTTCTTCTTATGAATCTCCCTTATCCTCCAAAACCCTGCACAAATGAAAAAGTGTGGGGCCGTTTGAATATGTTTTCATTTTCATTTTTTTTATTTTTAATATTTTTAGAAGTTGGAAAATCAGTGATAATTTTATAAATAAAAATGAGATTATTAAGCTATGTTTGGTTACATTTTGTCAAAAATAAATTTATTTTGGCAAAATGTAACTAAACATATAGTTTATTTTTTTGCCAAAACAATCACTATTAATTCCAATATACCCCTCCAAATCAATTAACTTATTACCAAAAATCCCATATACATACATATACATATCATATCCAATCATCACATATATATATATATATATTATATGTTTTATTATTAATGTTTCATCATAATATAGTCGTCTAATTTCACTGTCATCACTTTGAAGTTGAGCTCAGAAATGCAAAACAGAAGCAGATTGTAGCCAAAAAGAAAAATTATAGTGCGTACTTACCAACTCCCAGAACAGTTAGGATGACCTTCATTGCAAATTTAAAGAGCAATACACAAGTAGTATAATTGGCAGGAAATACACCGTCATCTTTGCTCTCTCCCTGTGCGTCTTTGACTGAAAATTGCAAGTCCACAAAAATCATCACGACACTTGTAAATCACATATCTTTCAAGTCGAGTGAAAAAGAAGGGGCTAATACAAATTGATCCTCATGTGATAATTGAAATAGGCAAAACACTCTCTATGATTAAAAAGAATAATAATGAAAAAATAAGAACACCACCATATTTTTTGAAAAACATACACACCACCGCTGCCTCCACAATAGGGGGTGTTTTGCCTATTTTTATAAAGATATTGTGGTGTTTTGATGTTTTTCCTTTTTTATCTCAAGGAGTATTTTACCTATTTTGATTAATCACATGAAGTCAATTTGTATAACCCTAAGAGGAAGACTACAAGGGGAAGAAATTCCCTACTCAAAATGTTACTCAATATCATCATATTCATCCTTTTTCACTAGGGGTAAAACTCATTTTCATTCCAAAAATTTCAACTCGGTTACAAAATCATCTTTATCTTTTTAATTGACTTCAATCTCATTTTTCTAGCCATCATCCGGCAATATATCCAGCCAAATTAAAGGATGTTTTAGTAATTGCCCATTTAATAATTAAAGTAATAGAAAAACAAAACAAAATATGAGCCATTTATTTTTTTGGAACAATCTAAACCATAAATCAAAAACCAAAGGCAACATGTATGATTTATTTTTAGTTTTTCTTTTATATTTTAATTTAGCTAAATTTATTCCATTATACTTTAATTTCATTGTTATCATAGGTTCTCAATCTTGAAGGTAAGATCTCTTCACTTTAAGGTAAATAAATTGTATATTTGTTCCATTGTAAGTCAATAAATAAGCTAAGTTATTGAATATATTTGTACTAGCATTATCCCGATGCTATGCACAAATTGTATAAAATTACTACATATTAATTTAATTGTTGAATAAATATAACTAAAAATAACAATCTAAAAATAAAATATCACAAAAAATGGTCAAGTAATTAGTAAAATTAAATATTATTTCAAAAAATGATCAAGTAAAATTAAATTTAAAACTTTAAAATTTAGTATTTAAAATTTTGGAGCATATAAAGACATCTCATATACATAATGTCATGAAAAATAAATTTCAAGATTATTCAGTGAAAAGTTTAAAAAAAAAAAAAAAATTAGAACTTCCAAAGATAAAAGTCTATGAATATTATTAAATATTTTATTAAAAATAAGAATTGTTATGCAACTAAAAACTAATAGACACTTGGATTAAAAAATAAAAATATATGAGAAGGATATAGAAAATAAGATCGACAACTTAAAAGTTGTTGGAAAGAAAAACTTAAAATTGTAATATTTTAAGACTAATTTAAACTTAAAAGATGATAAATATATATTAACTTAAATTTTTTTATTTAGAATCAATTAAGTCAAGACAAAACCATAATAGTAAAGATTAAAAAAATTGAAAAAATCAAAATGAATATATAAAATAATTATAAAGTTAAAATCAATATTAGTAGACAAGTTAATAGAAACCTTTGAATTTGACTCATAGCTTAATTATCGAATATCAAGTGAAGAAAAGGGTTTGACATTAGTAATACAAAGTTATAATTATAGTAAATTGACAAAGTAATTATAATACAAAGGGATGAATTTTCTTATTATGGGTTATGTAAAAGATAGTAAAAAAGGTCCTTTGGTCATTTTCTAACATTTGGCCAGAAAATGTTACCGAAAAATGGCTGGAAGGATGAAATTGAAGCAAATTAAAAGAATAAGGATGCTTTTGCAATTGAGTTGAAACTTTAGGGATAAAAATGAATTTTATCCTCTTCACTTGTTGTATACTACTTACTTCATATAAAAATAAAGACTCCAATTACTTAATCAAAAAGAAAATGGATTGTGCTACGTACTACTGTAAATCTTATTGACCTCTGAATCATATATATCCAAGTCCTAAATGAAGGAATTACCCTTCTCAGTGAAACTTGTTAGTAGAAAATTAAGAGTCATCATCAAATGAACTTCTGGAAGGATCCAATTAAAAAATTAACACACATACTTTCATGTCCCGTTTCACTATTCTGTTGATTTTCTTCATCAGTTGGGCCGGCAGTTTGTTTCTTGCAGCGTTGAAAACCAGCTGGATAGAAAATGTAAATACTCTGTTAGAGCTTAGCAGACGATAAGATTGTTTGTGCATATATGATAGGACAAAGTTTGTCGGATACTGACCTATGATACTCTCGAAAATTGGAGTCCAGAAAAGGAAGAAGATGTTGACACAGCTCCTGTAGTTCTCAGGGAGGTTGACATCACTATTTGGAGAATAACCATCTCTGCTTCGCCCTGGACTATATTTTTGCTGCTTCAGCTCATCAACAAATACACCTTACTCACACCAACCATAACTTCTGTTAGCGTCACCTATTTTATTTAACGGAAGTAAGAAGAAAATATCGTATCGTGTAAAAGAGATTCTTACAATGGTAGATAATTGAGTCGTAGAATCCAAGCTCGATGCTGCTTTTGAATACATTAGGCTTCCTGGCTAAAACATGGAGGGGGGATTCTCCCTCGACATTCACAAAATTAATCAGCTTCGGGTAATAGCTGATTATCTGGTAAGCTAATCCTGTATAAAGAAAACACACTTATGAAATTATGAATCAGATATGTCAAATTAAGACCTAAGAACATAAAAATAAAAATCCAATATGAGGCCGAAATCCAAATTCATTAAATAAAAAGAGGTCACATAAAGTCCACTCCAAGTGGACTCGTAATCTATGTGGGCTTAAACCCACCAAAAACTTAACTGGTATAAAAACTACTTTTTCATAACTAAGAAGGCATCTAACTGCTCATTTTTTCAACTGGAGCCTTCATTCTACACTGGCGCATTACCAGGAGCAAAAGCCCATATTTCTACAATTTACGGAAAGGACTCCGAATCTGGTTTCATGGAACATCATAAACATAGCAATTTCTTCTCAAAAAGGGAAAATTTACAAATGCAGATTCAGATAGATAAACAGAGGAAATCCCAAGAATAGATGGTTCTTACTAAAGTATTCTCCAGAAATAGCCGAGTGCAAAATTGTATTTCCATCTTTCCTTCTGCAGAGAGACTCATCGGGCTCAGCCTTTGGATCTTTCTTATCATTGTAGAGCTCATGGAGGCAGAGAAAAGCCTGCAGCTTGCCGTGATGAGCTGCAATAAACAAAGGAGTCTCACCGTTGTCGTTGCGAATGCTGATGAGCTCCCGATGCTTTGAAGCTATGCATTTGCAAATAGCTTCCCACCCAACTGCTGCTGCGAGATGGAGAGGAGTGTCCCCTTTCACATTTTGCATTGATAGTGAGCCTTTCTCTATGAAACTGATCATTTGCTGAATGCTGCTTTCATGGCTGGGGCGTTTGGAGTGGCAACTAGAGACAGCAATGTGCAAAGCTGTCTCCTCAGATTTAGTAAGTTTAGTCTTGTGAGAACTTGGATGTTTCCTGTAAATCTCCACAACTTCATGCCATTTCTTTTCCATTGTGAGTTTGAACAGATCATCCTGTAAGAATTCTTGATTTTGGGGTATCTCTTCTGTCATTTTTGAATCCAGGAATCTGATTTATTGCAGTTGATACCATGAATATATATAGAATGTTCGAGGTCTGTCTATAAATGTGCAGGTGTCTCACAATGTATGAGATGGTAAGGGCTCTAAAATTGTAAATTTGGATCTTTCTTATTTTAATTTTCTTGGACACTTTCTTTTGGTTTTTCCTTTTCTCCTTTTTGTACTATTCTTTGAACTTAAGAACATTCTCCTTCACTCTCGTAGAGCTTTACCAGTACAATAATCTTGATTTCTGTATATGGAGTTATTAAAGGACATGGCTCGGGGGTGTCAAAAATCAAAATCAAACCCAACTCAATGACCCGACAATGATCCACCTGAAGAAAAAAAATTAGGTTTGGACTTGGGATTTTTGGGTTCGGGTCAAATCGGGTCAGACCCGAAAATGACCCGAGAAGAAAAAATAAGGTTGGATTGTTTTCGGGTCAACTCGCATAACCTGAAAAAAATAAGTGGGTAACCCAATAAACCTAATCCAACTTGACCCATATGAAAATTTTAACTAATTAAAATAAAATATAAATAATATATATCCAAAAATCTAAATTTTGAAAATTCAATTACAATTTACAAATTACAATAACATTATTAACAAACAAGTAATAACACTTCCATTCTTCCAATTCAAAGACGATTGAATTCGATATGTTTTTGTCTTTCAACTTTAATTTCCACTATTTTGTAGTTAATTATGCATTTTGATCATTTGATGGTTGTCATCAAAATTGTTAATTGAACAATTGTTCCTTTTTTTTTTTTTTTTTTTTTTTTTTGTATTTGGAGTACTCATGGACATGACAAGTTATTGTGTTTCTTAGACCTTAATTATTATGTCAAATTTTAGATTTTATTATAGATCAAATTTCTACTTAATTATGATGTTGGAATTTATAAATATGAAAAATAAAATAAATAGATCATGTTGGGTTGGATCAGGTTTGTCAGGTTGTTGGGTGACATGACTAAAAATTAGGTCAACCCGAACCTGACATAAAATTTTGTGGATCAGATTAGAGTTGAGCCTTTTGAGTTTAACATCGAGTTGGGTTGGGTTTGGATTTGGTATTTTTATATTATACCCCTACCTCAACCCAACCCGAACCCACCCAACCCGCACGAATTGACACCCCAAGCTCTAGTTCCTTGGTTTAAATCCTCTATTACATTTTCTATTGCATCTTTTATTCTATTTTATGAATATATGATATGTGCATTAAATATATCCTTATAAAAATAATTGATTAAGAATTAGATACACTTGGCATAAATACAACAAGTTGAAATGAAAAATAAAATAAAAAATTCAAAGTGTTAATTCCTTAATACTTTATTTGTTGATGATTGGATTAGGCCTACTCTTCCTATTACATGGTTCTTCCTATTATATGGTTCTTATAAGATGTAGTCATTTTGATTTGGTATTGATAAAATGGATCACCTTTATAAATACTCAAATTGATATTCAAGTACGATTAAAACCCATATATTTAAAAAATGACCCAATTTAATGACCACCTAGATGATGCCACATAGGCATGAGCGGCTAACTCACCTCGACTTAAATAATTTTATCTGCTATTTTCAAGGTTATTCCTAATATTTTCAGTCTATATATTTGTCTTATTTTACCTTAATTATCAAACTCAATATTAATTTGATGGTCCAAAGATTTTTATCGAATTCCTTACAGCTGTAAAACTTTAAACCTGTCGATTTCAAGAGTAAATTTTATAAGAGAATCATTAAACGATTGAGTTGAGATCAAGAGAGGACTGACTCACTTCACATATGTAAAAGAATTCATCCATATAAGGCATTTACAATTTTGCCCAAAAGGTACCATGTCCATATGATGCATACAAATCACATCATTGGCTCCAAATAGGCCAATAAATGGGTATGATATTACTCTATTCAGGTCCAAAATATCATACTCATATTCATATTTATTAAAGATAATGTAATGGGCATGGGTAGGGTCTATACTCATAAATTATCCATGTACCCATACTCATAAATTACTCATTACTTTATATTTAAATTTAATTTATAAACTTAAAAATTGTCTATACCAAAATCAAATGTATATTAATGATAAACATTTTATATATAAAAATTACAAATATGTAAATGAACAGTAGGGACGGGAATAGACTAGGATATGCTAGGCTTTGTTGTAAATATGTCAAGCCTGTTGCATATTTTGTAAGCCTAAGTCTAGTCTATTACCTGACATAGACTTTTTTTTAAGGACTGACCTAGCCTCTTTAGATTTTTCCAAAACCTAGGTCTAGCCTAAAAAAATCTATTTTAGTTAAGATTTTTATTAGGCTTAAATTTTATATAGGTTCAGACTTTTAATAGGCTTAAGACTTTGATAGGCCTTAATAGGCATAAGAATTCTATAATTTATATTAAGCAAAAATAATTGACAATTATAATACACTTGTCTTAACAACAAGAAAAGCATAATCAAATATTATTATAAGTTAAACAAAAAATTTGAAATAAAATGGTTGTGTATTAATTAAGAACATAATATATAATTATATAAAACTATTAAAATTAATTAATATAAATATAAAAATAATTATATAAGTATTATAAATAATTAAATATATTATAATATAATTAAATTATATAAGCCGGCCTAATAGGCTTTATAGACTTTTTTAAAAGCCTATACCTAACTTTTTTTAATTAAATAGACTTTTTTAAAAACCTAAATCTGGTTTATTTATTAAATAGGTTAGGTCGGGTTATGCCTCAAATAGGCCAGACCAGAAGCCCCTGATGGGCGGCCTAGTCTATTCTCATCCTTAATGAACAAGAATAACTAAATAATTTTCTTCATTAAAAATTAAACAAAATTAATAAATTAATAAAGTTATTATAGTGGATAGCAATAGCAACAATTGAACATTTTTCATTAATAAAATTAATAATATTAAAATTAATAGTGGAATAAATATGTTTATAAAAACAGGTAATAAAATTAATTTTGCTAATGAATAAACTTTGTTAATAAAAATTTTATTAATGAATAAAAAATTTAAAATAAAGATTGAGTAATTTAAATTAAATATAGAAAAAAAAATTAAGTTTTTTTTTTATCATATGCCAAATAATATTTTTAGTATATATTGAGAAAATTAGTATATGCAATAAAAGCAAAAGTCCAATAAATTAGACCTAATGGGTCTTGGGTTAGATAGGGTAGGGTAGAATTAGAAACTTATCTTTTTGGATATTTTTGGGTATGATAGAATATAAAGTATTGTTGTTTTGATATTTTATGGTATGGATGTGGGTAGAGAGTGATATTCTACCCCCATTTACAGACCTAGCTCCAAAAGAAGAAGACTGAATGCCTAATTTAATAAGTTAAATTCCTTGGAGTGGGGTACAGCTAATAAAGAAAGTAGAATCACATCCGGAAATGGTCTAAAGTTAGTTCTCTCTTCATATCTTTCTCCTCCATGAAGTTATTCTATGTTCTCTAATTACTTTGAGTAATGAATGCGTCCCTTTCTATATTTCTCCTCACAAGTTAAGGATTGGATCTTTTATCTTTATATTAAAAGGGGGGAAAGGGGGGGGGGGGGGGGTGGGGTTGGAAAGAAAGGGAAAAGGGTAAAGAGAATAAAGGCAATTTACCCTTTTTCTAAAATCATAGAACAATGGACAAATTGTCTCCAAAGCATAGAAATTAATATCCACTATTTAAGAACGGTGAATCCTGATTTTTAGTAGTTACCTTTAGTTTTAAATATTCATTTTAACTTTTTCTCATTTCTTCTGTGATGTTAGTATAGTAATCTATTTGGCTTCTTTGAGTTTTATTTGTATTCAGGAATGTTGAAATCTAAGATGATCTATTATAAAAATTATGAAATAATAGTAAAATAATTTAATGAAAACTTGACAACATGATTTAACATGGTTCGACGATGTGCCTAATTCTCCCAACAAAGAAAAGAATTTATTAATTTCAATCAAGGTAGCAAGTACAAACTTGAGTCCCACAAATCTCACGAGAACACGTAACACCCTCGTTCTAAACTTCGTTCTGAGAAAACTATCTCTAAAGCAATCTAGAAACCCTCATGTTATGTCTGCATTAATGGAATGATTCATTGTCCCGGAAGAAAACTGAATTTATAGCCCGAAAATCAAGTCCATGGCCCATGGGCTTGCGCCGTGCGCATGACGTGCGCCCTGGCTCGTGGAACATGCCCGCACAGGGTGCACGGTCATAGTATGCCGCGCGCCCCGACGCGCTGTTCCAATGCATACGTGCCCGGAAGAGTCATGCCTGTTCTTGTCCTACTGCGCGCTGGGGTGTTCTCCTCGTGCCCATTTCGACCACTTCACTCTGTTTCACTCCGTTTCTTCCATTCCTTATCAATTTTACTCCAAATTTCAAGACAAAATCAATAATTCTCCACCTTGACTTGATATTCACCATTCATCTTCTTTGTCCTTGCCCCCAAAAGGGCCCATCATCTAAGTCTGCAAATGTTAATCAAATCCAAGCAATACTCGAATTTGATTCCAGGAATAGTCTTGGTCAACATATCTGCTGGATTATCCTTAGTCCCAACCTTATCAACCAAAATAACACCTTGAGACACCATGCCCCAGACAAAGTGGTACTCACATCTATGTGCTTCGTTCTCTCATAAAATGCTTGATTCTTTGACAAGTGTATGGCAATCTGACTATCACAAAATACTGTAGTAATATCAGAAATAATACCCATATCATCGATAAACCCCTTTAGCCAAATGCCTTCCTTGACGCCTTCAGTCAAAGCCATGTACTCAGCTTCTGTTGTGGACAATGCAACTGATGACTGCAAACTCGCCTTCCAGCTAACCATATAATTTGATACACAAAATACATAGCATGTCATGGACCTTCTGCTGTCGAAATCTCCAGCATAATCTGCATCCACATAGCCAAAAATTCTAGTAGTAGAATTCAATTTACTATACCTCAAACATCTATCTGCAGAGCCTCTCAGATACCTCATGATCCATATTACAACCTGCCAATGCGTCTTTCCTAGCTTGTGCATGTACCTGCTCACAACACTAACTGCATGTGAAATGCCTGGCCTAGTGCACACCATGGCATACATCAAGCTACCCACTACACTAGCATATGACACATTAGACATGCGCTCCACCTCCTCCTCAGTACTCTGTGATAGATTTGATGAGAGCCTAAAATGAGCTGCAAGTGGCGTACTAACTGGCTTGGACTTGTCCATCCCAAATTACTGAAGTACTTTCTCACTGTAATGTTGTTGAGACAAGTACAACAATCATGCGTGTCTGTCCTGGATGATCTCCATGCCTAATATCTTCTTTGCACCGCCCAAATCCTTCACCTCAAATTCTTCACTTAATTGAGCTTTTAAATTGTTGATCTCATATATGTTTCTAGAGGCAATCAACATACAACAGCAAATATACAAGGCTATCACTACAATTTTTATAATATACACAATAATCGTAAATGCTTCTAGTATATCCTATCTTGGTAATAAAAGCATCAAACCTTTTATACCACTGTTTGGGAGATTGCTTCAAACTATATGAAAACCTCTTCAAAAGACATGCTTGATTTTGTTTCCCAGAAACAACAAATCCCTCTGGTTGGCTCATGTAGATTTGTTCCTTCAACTCACCACGTAGAAACGTTGTTTTCACATCCATCTACTCAAACTTTATATCAAACAGAGCAACCATGGCAAGTAAAACACGAATGGAAATGTGTTTTATAACTGAGGAGAACACTTCATGAAAGTCAACTCCCTCTCTCTAAGTAAGACCCTTAGCAACCAATGCACCTTGTATCTGGCATCCTCAATCTCGGGAACCCTTCTTTTTTATTGTAGATCCATTTGCAACCTACAATCTTCTGCCCTTTGAGTACATCAACCAACTCCCATGTGCTATTCTTGTGTAAAGACTCCATCTCTTCACTCATAGCTGCAACCCATTTATTAGAATCTGGCCCAAAAATTGCCTCTTTGTATGAGACTGGATCATCTCCTACAAACTCCTCTACTGAACTCAAAGCATAAGCCACCAGATCTGAATATGCAAACCGCTGTGGTGGTTTGATCTGCCTTCTCTCTCTATCGCTAGCCAAACGATAGTTTTGTAGTGAATTGTTTTCCTACTGTTGATTAGGTGATAATAAATTTTCATCAATTTTATCTATCACCTTCTGTTTCCCCTTTGAAACTTGTGGAGTATCAATTTCAATCTCCACCTTAACGCTCTGTTGACTACTTTCGGTCTGCTCCACCTTCTTCATCATACCAGACTTATCAAAAGTCACGTCCCTACTAATAATCATCTTGGAGCACTTGTCATCATTACACCACAAACGATAACCCTTGACTCCATCTGCATAGCCTAGAAATATGCACTTCCTAGCCGTTGGCTCAAGCTTCCATCCTGGACATAAGCATAGGCTGGACACCCAAATACTCTCAGATTTAAGTAACCAGCAGGAAACCCAAACCAAACTTCCATTGGTGTCTTGCAGTCCAAAGCAGTTGATAGTGACCTATTCACCAAATAACAAGTAATGTTAATTGCTTCTACCCAAAAATTCTTGGACAATCCGGCATTAAAGAGCATGCATCTAGCTCTTTCCAAGATAGTCATGTTCATTCGTTCTGCAACTTCATTCTGCTGTGGTGTATATACAACTATGCGATTCTTCACAATTCTTTCTTTATCGCAGAATTCCTGAAATTCCTTGTTGCAGAACTCCAATCTGTTGTCAGTCCTCAAGCGCTTTATCTACTTTTCTGTTTGCTTCTCGATTAAAGTTTTCCATTGATTGAAGTTGACAAACACCTCATCCTTATGCTTCAGCATATACACCCATACTCTTCGTGAGAAGTCATCAATGAATATTAACATGTACCTAGCACCTCCCTTTGAAAGAACCTAATAAGGCCCCCAAAGAGCTGAGTGAATGTAATCAAAGGTGCCCTTGGTCCTGTGAACTGCAGTGCTGAATTTCACCTTGTGTTGCTTGCTAAGCACACACTACTCGCTGAACTTCAGCTCTCAAGTCTTCTCTCCACAAAGCAAACCCCATTTGCTCAGTTATGCCATCCCCCTATCACTTATATGCCCAAGCCCTATATATCATAATCTCGTAGTATCATTAACTGATGAAGAAACCACTGCAGTACCAGAAACCGTGCTGCCCTGCAATATGTAAAGGCCATTCATTTTGTCTCCCTTCATGATAAGCAGTGCACCTTTGGAAACCTATAGAACTCTATCTTGAGCTCTGTACTCACAACCATTCTTTTCCAGAGTACTTAGCGATATCAGATTTTTCTTCAGATCTAGAACATGACGCATATCTATTAAGGTCCTTACTATGCCATCGTGCATTCTGATATAAACTGAGTCAATTCCTACAACCCTCCAATAAGCATTATTTCTCATAAGCACTTTACCACCATCGTATTTTTGATAAGTGGTAAACCAATCTTCTCGTGAGCACATGTGGTAGGAACAACTACTATCCAAAATCCATTCAGAGTTTAGTAAAGTTTCGATAATGTTGAGAACAAGCCCACCATCATACTCATCCTCAACAATTTCTATGACATCATTCCATTTCTGATCAGAAGTTTCACTTGCATCCTTCACCTTTCCTCATTCCGGATATTCTGTTTCTAGTGCCCTTTTCCACCGCACCTAAAACACTTGTCACCATTTCTAGTCTTAGTTCAGAACTTCAATTGGCCTCTACTCCTTCCCCTTTCTCTTGGTCTCCCATTCGCCACCAATCCTTCCCCACTTTCACCATCATTGCTGCCCAGGACATATTTTCTCAATTCGTTGGAATTCAATAAAGCCTTTACATCCTCCATTGAAATCGTATCTCTCTTGTACAACAAAGTAGTAACCAAGTGCTCAAAAGATTTTGACAGAGAACATAAAAGAATTAACGCTTGGTCTTCATCTTCAATTTTAACATCTATACTAGTGAGATCCAGAATCACCTTATTGAAAAAATCAATATGCTGAGTAATAGATGTACCTTCCTTCATTCTTAATGTGTATAACTGTTGTTTCAAATACAGCCAATTCGTCAAGGATTTCATCATATAAAGACTCTCCAGCTTCTTCCACAAACCACTGGCGTACTTTCTATGGCAACATCTCTCGGTATGGTATCTGCCAATGATAACACCAGAGTATCGTAAGTCTTCGCCATAAACTTGTCCTTCTTTTCATTTGTCAGCGTCTCTGGCAAGGAATTATCTCTACCCTTTAACGCTTTCTGCAAACCTTGTTGACCTAGAAGGATGTGAACCTTCATCTTCCATAGACCAAAGTCATTTTTCCCATAGAATTTCTCTACCTCATACTTCATGGCTGACATTTGATCCAACCTGCTCTAATATTAATTTGTTGAAACCCAGGAGGATCTATTATGAAAACTATGAAACAATAGTAAAGTAATTCAATGAAAACTTGACAACAAGATTTAACGTGGTTTGACGATGTGCCTAATCCACCCAAAAAAGAAAAAAATTTATTGATTCCAATTAAGGTAACAAGTACAAACTTGAGTCCCACAAATCTCACGAGAACACCTAACACCCTCGTTCTAAACTTCATTATGAGAAAACTATCACTAAAGCAGTCTAGAAACCCTCGTGTTATGTTTATGTTAATGGAATGATTGATTGTCCCAAAAGAAAACTAAATTTATAGCCCAAAATCGAGTCCATGGCCTATGGGCTTGCGCCACACGCCGGGGCGCACATGACTTGCGCCCTGGCACATGGAAACTGCTGCTGGTGCCTGGAGCGTCCGCACTGTGCGCCCTGGCACGCAGAACATGCGCCAGGGCGTATGGTCACAGTGTGTCGCACCCCCGACGCAGCAATCTCGCGCATGGACGAGCAGTGTCTTTTGGCCGGGCGCGCGTCGCACCCGTTCTCGTCCTGCTGCGCGTCCTGGCGCACGACCTCCTACCAGAGGGCGCTGAGGTGTTCTCCTTGTGCCCATTTCGATCGCTTCACTCTGTTTCACTCCGTTTCTTTTGTTTCTTGTCAATTTTACCCCAAATTTTAAGGCAAAATCAACAAGAAAAATAGACAAATGGGATATATAGAAATTAAGCCACAAGTGTTGCCACATATATACTGGGTTCAGCTGTTTATTGGTTCGTTTACACTTTCTAAAAACATGTAGCTTTGGTCTACATGTCTACTGGGTTTTTCATTTTTTTTCATTAATATTATATTTACATACACAGAAATTCGTTAGTTCTGTTAGAATATAATTCAAAACCTCACACATTAAAATATAATATATATAAAGTAAAATGATGTTCAAGTCTATTTTATGTATCTTTGTTATGTGGCAATGATGTGGACAAGTTATTTTTGTTCCTTTTTGCCATGTCAAATATTTCAATGTATAATATATGTAACTCCTTATTATATGTATTTACATATTTCCATATTTCTCTTCTCCTCATGTCAATAAATTTCCATATAATATATATATATATATATATAACTTTTGATATTAATTTTTGTAACTCCCAATATTTATATACACTTTTTGTAACTTCTTAATTATATATGGAAATATATTGAATAAAATTTGTATATTAAATATTGATATATTTATACCAAATATACAATTTTTATTTAATAAATTTTGTTTTCAATTGATCTTTTCAAAATTTATTAGTATAACTTTTTATATGTTTATTATTTACACTTTTGTTCCTCCAATTATAATTTTAAAATTGTATATATTAAGAAATTCTAAAATTTTGCCTTTAATTCGTGTCTTAAATATAAGTGTTCTATTTGTATAAACCAGACCCATAAAAGGCAATTCAATCAATATATAAAAAGAAAATAATAAAAAAACAAAAGAAGAAAATAAAAAAAACCAAGCATTACATCTTACCATTACAATCAACTTACTAAAAATAATGAAAAATTGCACAGCAAAAATCACTCCCCCATCAATTTCCGTCAAGTGGGTGCTTCTATATGAAACTTTTGTTTATAGAATAATCCATAGAATAATAAATGTTCAAACCTTTAATTAGTCATTATTGTCTTTAATATCTATAGAATAATTGACATATTATAATTTAATTCAAAAAATTATACTCTTTAATCGGTCATTATTGTCTCTGTATATTTAGTTCAAAAAATTTTACCTTAATTTAATACTCCCTAAATTATATTTTATAACATAAATTGAAATTTTAATTAAGTTAAGCTCCTTGATTTAAGCTCATAATCCCTACAAGTAATACATACTCAAAATAGCCAACATGCAATATAGTAAGTTAGTTAAATATTAGTACTTTTTTTTTTTTCTTTTATCTTCACTTCTATAGGATCATTTGCTTGGTGAGTTTTTTTTATTTTTTATTTTTTATTTTTTGGTTTTTGCATGTGTTTTGTAATTTTTTTTATGATTTACTAACACTAATTACTTTTATGTTCATGATCCAGGATAATTTATGAAAGAAATTTGAAGTCTCAATTTTTGTGGTAAATTAAAATTTTATATTTATTTTTTTGCTTTCGGTCAATTTTTTTTACTTTTTTTCATATTATGATTTTCCTTTAACCCATAATTTATTTATTTTTTAATTAATTATTTAGTTAGATGTTCTAAGCATATTTCATAAATTTATGTAATTATGAAATTTGAAAAGTAGTTTTTCATGTATCTTAATAATAGTTATTATGAAATAATTATTGAGAGGACCCATAAAATTTATTTTTTCTTATATTCTTTTTGTTTGATTTTATTCTTTTAAAAAAAATCATTTGTTTTTTATTATTGAAGTAAAAGTGTGGGAGATTGTCCTACCTCACATATGGAAAAAAGTGTTTGAGAAATAGACATGCAGTAGTTGTCAGTTTGTTTTGCTTTATGCTTATTGTTATGCTGATTTTCTATTTTGTAGTTTACATGTAGTGTTCTAATTTTATAAATTTTTATATTTATGACACAGGTTAATTTATAAAGAAAATTTGGGGTCTCAATTGTGTGGTAAGTTATTTTATTTCTACTAATTACATAAAATTTTGTCATTGATTGATTTTTTTTACCTCTTTTTGTATTATGAATTACTTTAGTCCGTGAATTGTGTATTTTTATTATTTTGAATGTCCAATTTGTATTATTTAATGCTCCTGCCACTTCCCCAACTCAACAAAACACATAGGCAGATAGAAGTTAATCAAATTGATTGATTGAAAGACAGGAGTAATAATATAAATAATATAATTTTCTATATGTGAAGGATATATCTTTAAAAAAAATTATTTTCACTATCAATACATAGGCAAACTATTTTCACTAGACATATCTTTAAAAAATTATCTCATGATATAGGGTATTTTTTATAGTTCTTAAATTTAACCACTATTTAGAACTAAATCTGATTATAGTTTCTAGCTAGCCAAATATTTACCTTGTGCGTGCTAATTAAATGCTTTTATTTTAAGTTAAGTTAATACATATATTTCATTTTTCATTCAAATATAATTTTATTCTTTTTTTTTCACATTTTATTATCCACCTCTATAATGTTACAGACATATTCCACTATTTTTCTCATTCACGAGATAATTAGTGGAATGGATAAAAAAGGTATATTCTAATGTGAGAAAATTTATAAGAAGAAGTATATATATCTTTAAGATCAAGTACATATATATAAAGATATATATATATGTGCAGTATTAATAATAATAAAAAATAATGTTGGTAAAATAATAAATTATAATTTAGAGTTATTTTACTTAAACTTTATTATCAATTTTTTTTTTTAAAAAAAAAACTTATAATTTCAAAATTTTATTTTTCCACTTTTTTCTCATTCATGAGACATTTAGCTGAATAGATAAAAAGTAGTACATTGATATTATTATTATTATTATTATAGTGACATTGATTTTATATTTCACAAATTTTTTTCTAACAGCATGAATTTAAAAATTGTTTATTGATTGCAAAAATTTATAAAGAGATACTATACATTAAGGTAATAAAAAATAAAGTGCATAAAATTATAATTTATATATTTTTTTATTTTGCTTAAAATTTCTTATCAAAATCTTTTTTGGAAAAAAAAATACTTATACTTTCAAATTTCTAGAACAATGAAAAGTATACTATACCTTTTTCAATTTTTATTTAATATGAATATGTACTTTTTATTTATCTTAATACTACAATAATAACTTAGAGACATACATACATACACACCTATAGAAGTTTGATGTAACAAAGAGTAATCAAATAAAATTTTGTTAAAAAGGAAAGAGTAAAAAGTATTTACTTTGAGAACCTTCACCTAATTGGCGAGTAATGTGGTATACATGTGGAAAAAAAATTTATTCTTTTTTCGCATTTTATTATCCACATCTATAATGTTATAGACAAATTCCACTCTTTTCTCATTCAAGAGACAATTGGTTGAATAGATAAAAAGGTATATTCTAATGTGAGAAAAATTATATAAAGAGTTATGTATATCTTTAATAGGTACATATATATAAAGATATATATATATGTGCAATATTAATAATACATAATACATAATGTGAATAAAGAATAAATTATAATTTATAAGCATGAATTTAAAAATTATTTATTGATTGCAAAAATTTATAATACATATACATCACGATAATAAAAATTAAAGTGAATAAAATAATAAATTATAACTTATTTTAATTTAGCTTGAAATTTCTTATCAAATCCTTTTTTTAGAGGGTATTATTACTTATAATTTCAAATTTCTAAAACAATAAAAAGTATTCTATGCCTTTTTGAATTTTTATTTAATACGAATATGTACTTTTTATTTATCTTAATACTACGATAATATCATAGAGACATACACACATACACACCTATAGAAGTTTGATGTAACAAAGAGTAATCAAATAAAATTTAGTTAAAAAGAAAGAGTAAAAAGTATTTATTTTGAGAACCTTCACCTAATCGGTGGGTAATGTGATATACTTGTGGAAATTATTGTTCTAATATCACTTATGGTTTGACAATGAGACTTTCAAGAATGGCTCTTTTTTCTTTTTATTATTTATTTCCCACTTTTTAGTTTGTTTGGTACAAGAAATAGATGATTTTAAGAATGATACTTTTATCCCTTGACAATGAATTTTTGACTTATAATTTTAATTACATATGAATGCAGTCTTTCTTGAACATGTTAACACAAATGCAGAATACATTGATCATAAATAATTATTCGATACATTGTCATGTTGTATAATACTTGGTTGACATTAACAGGAGTATACCCTTTTACAGTCATTATGGATCGAGTTATTCGTGCTAGACAATCTAAGACTGAAAGGAGATCGACCTTGAATCATCATAGAAACTTACAGGAGTTGGTTATGCATCATTCTAACCCTTCATGTTATTCATTTCCCACACAAGTGTCCAGTATGAGATCATCGAATAATGGATACCCATATTTTACCCTTCCACATAATCATAATCATAATCATACTTTTTCTCATACAATTGTTATCGAGGATGGCAATATTCAATCATCTACAACAATAATGCCTCACCAAATGCCAGAAAATATTTTTGTCAATAATTCAAACTTATGTTTTGGATATCTAAACAATCAGTTTGAAATTCCTTCTACCAATCACTTTTCTCAAATCAATGTGAGCTTCACACCTTCAGCAAGCCATACCATTTCCTCCTCGACTTATCAAAACCAATTTATTGGTAGAATGAGTAATACTAATGTATTACATCCTCAACTCTCATCATCTCAACAGTTCACTCCTTTCACCAATTTCATTACACCAAACTTTCAAAATGGAATTCCACTATATTCAGTGCCAAGTGATGGCAATACATCAATTGTTGGTGGTTCAATGCCACATAATCACAATACAGGACCATTTCAGAGCCATGATGACCGAATAGAAGTTGATGATTATGGAAACTCTACACCATCCTCTGAAACTCCATATGGTAAATCATTTTAGTTTTTTCACATATTCCTTACTTTATATTTGTTAAGAAAAAATTTAACTTTCATTACAAATATGGAACATATATTTCTATCAATGAGCCAAATGAAGGAGCCCATAGTTGTGTTCCTCGCTGTAAGTAACAATAATATTTAAAGTGTAGAAGTATTATTTGGATGAAGACTCTCCTTAATTGGAACATCAAACATCATAATTTGTATCCCTAATTATAGGTAAATACACTCAGCCACGGGATTTTAGTGGCCCGACAAGTGTTTGCATCAAATGTGGGGTAATTATCTGGTATGAAGAGCGTACTATAAAATCTCGAAGACCGGCAATTCCAAAATTCTCAATTTGTTTTTGAGACGGTCAAGTTCAATTGCCACTACTAAAAGAGCCTCCAAAATTGCTTAAGAGGTTGTTGGACTACTAGGGTGGTCCATCTTCCAATAGATTTAGGGAAACATCAGGACAATAAATTCAATGTTTGCATTCACATCAATGGGCGGACATGTTGATAACAAAATAAACGATGGTTGTGGACCATATTGATTTTTATTGAACGGAAAAAATCACCATTTGATTGGATCTCTTCTTCCTGATGCTGAACGAATTCCAAACTACATACAACTATATATTGTTGATGTTGGGAATGAGGCAAAAAATCGAATGCGTGCTCTGAACTGAGATGATGATAGCAATGATATAGATCCAAATGTTATACAAGGACTACAAGATATGTTATATGAACACAATCCTTTAGCAAAGGTGCTTAAGATGGCAAGAGAGAGGTTTAGAGATTCAGACTACGTACATGTCCGCTTAAGATTTATTGGAGCTCGAAACAAAGATGGGAGACAGTATAATTTGCCTACTGCATCTGAGGTTGCTGCACTTATCATTAGTGATGGACAACAAACAATAGGAAATCGTGATGTAATTATCGAAGAAAAGAGTAAAGGCCTTAAAAGGATTATAGAGTTGCATCCAAGCTTCATGGCTATGCAATATCCACTTTTGTTTCCATATGGGGAAGATGGATTTAGGCCTGATATTCCTAGAAATCCAAGAAGTGAAAATAATGTCCAAGCACAAAATAGAAGAAAATTCATAAGTTTGAGAGAATATCACGCCTTTCGGTTGCAAAATAGACATAATGAAGCATGGACATTAATTAGTGGAGGCCATTTGTATCACCAATACATTGTTGATGCCTTTACATGCATAGAAGAGTCAAATCTTCGTTGGGTTCGCATGAATAAGAAAAAGTTAAGGTCTGAATTGTATAAAGGTCTTAAAGATGTTGATCATCAATTTCAAGGGGCCAGATAATATGATCATATCAAATTGAAGTAATTTAATAATATTTTATATGAATATGGTTTATATATCAACATATCAAATCTCAGGCGTTAATCCATTCTTACACAAAAGTTAATGTCTAAGTGTAAATCACTTTATAAATCCAATAAACAACTCATAAAATATAATTGAAGATAAAATTTAAAAAAAAATCACTTCAATATTGACTTGATTTGAAAATTTAAAGAATTTAATATTGAAAAATAAACTCAGGTGGTAGAACATAGAATATTTGAACTTACCATAAAATCGAAACTACCTTAATTCATTAATATAAAAATTAAAATATTAGAAAATATATGATCATTATACATTCATGCATCTTCAAGAAGAAAATAAAATTTAAATGCCAATAGAATGATCATATAGAGGTGAAGAAAAAAGAAGATAAATGTTTTTATACCTTTAAATAGTGAATTATATGTTTAGATTATTTTAGTACATGTATTTTTAGAGATTTTTAGCTTAGGTTTAGGAATTTTCTCCAATTGTGATTTAACTTAATTAATAGATTAAATTATGAAATAAGATATAATTCATAGAATAATGTAATATAATACTTGAAATTTAATTGTAATAATTCTATATTATTATAATACTTCATATATTAAAAGTTTATATATGCGACATATATATAGTGCAAGACAAGTTAATTAAATTGTATTAGTAAATACACTTATATATATGCACAGGAATATATATATACATGTGTATGTATCCATCCACAATTATATATCAAAATACAACTATTAGACAATATAATAAGGTTGAAGTGATTTAATAATATTTTATATGAATATGGTTTATATATCAACATATCAAATCTCAGGCGTTAATCCATTCTTACACAAAAGTTAATGTCTAAGTGTTAAATCACTTTATAAATCCAATAAACAACTCATAAAATATAATCAAAGATAAAATTAAAAAAAAATCACTTCAATATTGACTTGATTTGAAAAATTAAAGAATTTAATATTGAAAAATGAACTTAGGTGGTAGAACATAGAATATTTGAACTTACCATAAAATCGAAATTACCTTAATTCATTAATATAAAAATTAAAATATTAGAAAATATATGATCATTATACATTCATGCATCTTCAAGAAGAAAATAAAATTTAAATGCCAATAGAATGATCATGTAGAGGTGAAGAAAAAAGAAGATAAATGTTTCTATACCTTTAAATAGTGAATTATATGTTTAGATTATTTTAGTACATGTATTTTTAGAGATTTTTAGCTTAGGTTTAGGAATTTTCTCCAGTTGTGATTTAACTTAATTAATAGATTAAATTATGAAATAAGATATAATTCATAGAATAATATAATATAATACTTGAAATTTAATTGTAATAAATTCTATACTATTATAATACTTCATATATTAAAAGTTTATATATGCGACATATATATAGTGCAAGACAGGTTAATTAAATTGTATTAGTAAATACACTTATATATATGCACAGGAATATATATATACATGTGTATGTATCCATCCACAATTATATATCAAAATATAACTATTAGACAATATAATAAGGAGTCACAAAAATTATATATTGATAAAGGGGGTTATAAAAATGATTATAAAAAGTTATATATATGTTAATATATATGTGTGTGTATATATATATGTGCTGAGTATTTACTAAAACTACACATAAAATAATTAAAATGAATTGATATAATTTTCATATTAATACTAAAATAAATGTTGACAAAATATCATACATGGGAATATGATGACATGGAAAAACAGATAAAATTAACTTATCCACGTCACTACCATATAAGAAAAATACTTAAATCAGAACTCACTTTTTTCCTAAATTATCCTTGTTCATGGACATAAAAATTAAAAATATTAGAAAAATAATATAAACATTATAAAATACATGTATTTTCAAGAAGAGTAAATTTTAACTCAAAAAGAGAATGAATTTATAGAGGTGGAAAAGAAAAAAGAGACAAAAATTGTTATATTTTACATGGCTCCGCATCAAAACAGACGTGAACTTGAGATTCCAAGGGGGACATCTCGGCACAGGCACACAACTTGGGCGCCCACCTCGAGCGCCCGACACAAGTGCAACCTGGCAGCACTTCATCGACTGCTCCCGATATAGCCAATGGCCCCCTTGATGGTGATGCTCAATCTGTCCGAATTGGGTCTTGTCTTCCAACATCTGACTTCTCACCACGACACACGTGAAATTTATCTAAGTCATTAGACGAAGGTTAGGCTAATTTTTTTCAAGTTTTTGGACAATTAGAATGAGACATTTAAAATTCTTCTAAGCTTTTAGACAAAGTGTAAGGCTACCAGCATGACCGCTCCTCAAAACAACTAGATGAGGAAGCCTATCGAACTCACCTAAATGAAAATTGAGTAAAAGCAAGTCCAAACGTAACCTGATTAATGAAAATTAATTTAGTAACCTTATTTTAATAAATTAAGGTAAGGCAAAAACCTCTTTATAATATTTTCAGCATGAAAATTAATTTTTCAAATTGAAAACAATGTGCTTGATGATATGACTAGTTAAGCCCACAAGGGCAAAAGAGTAAAAAGCAATGGATAAAAAAAATGATTAAATAAAAACGTTAGCAAGCTGAAATTAATTAAACCTATGAAGAATGACAACAAAACCTAATGGACCTAAATCTATTAAGAAATAAACTATAAAAACTAATCCCCAAAGAGAAACAGGGCACAAGATATCATTCACAAGAATTCGATAAATTATGAGAAACTTTATCGAAAAGATCCCTGACTCTATTTTGTGCAGCATCATTACCCTTAGGGACTTAATTTATCATGTCAAAACTTATATTAAATTCAACAATAATTTCTTATTCCATAATAATTTAATTGATAATACATAGAAAAATAACTAAATTCATCATAAACTAAATAATAATGTATAATAATATTATATGAATTATTTTAACATTGTTATATTAAAATATTACATTAAATTCACATTATTTCAGAATTTTTACATTACGAATTCAATTATATTCTTATAATTATAGGAAAACCAACATTCAGAATAAAAATGAGTTAGAAATACTAAAAACCGAAAATAAAAATAAAAATAAAAATACAACGAAGTCAAGAATGATACGCTGCCTAAAGAATTTATGCCTTGTCCACAACTGTTATTCTGGCATAGTAAAAATACATGTCCTGGCTACCCGGCGGTTTCTTTCGTCTGGTTAGGTTTAGATTCTGATGATAACCCGCCAACTTAAACTCAAAATCCTCCAGAAAATACTTATACAGAGCCCAAAAGATTTCCAGAACTTTTGCTCATTTTACCATGGACACCACATGCTCGATGAAATTACTAAGCCACCGCTTGTCTCTGCTCACCGTTTCATGCTCAATCTTATACACCAAAATCGCCAGGGTGAAGCACTTAATGTTTTCAAGAAACATCTTCAAATGGGTCTTTCGGGAATCGATGAAGTTGCGATAGCAATTGCTTCTAAGGCCTGTCTTGGGCATCCAAAACTTGGGTCTCAAATTCATGGCTTTGTAATAGTTTCCAATTTTGTGGCTCATGTTTCTGTATGTAATTCGTTGATGAACTTGTACTGTAAGTCGAGAGATTTGAGGAGGGCTTTATGCATCTTTGAGAACATGAAGAACCCTGATACTGTTTCTTACAATACAGTGCTATCAGGGTTTGAAGATAGTAAAAATGCGCTCTTTTTTGCTCGTGGGATGTATTCAGCAGGGGTAGCTTTCGATGCAGTAACATTTACTTGTGTTCTTGCCCATTGTGCGGATGGCCAGGAGTTTGATTTTGGTACTCAATTGCATTGCCTTGTTTTGAAGTCTGGTTTGCAGACTGAGATTTTTATTGGGAATTCTCTGGTGACGATGTATTCGAAATGTGGAAAAATCATATATGCTGACAGAGTGTTCGGGGAAATGCCCCATAAAGATTTGGTTTCTTGGAATGCAATTCTTTCAGGCTATGCTCAGGAGGGTAGTTATGGATTGGAAGCCATTTTGGGTTTTAATGAGATGGTAAAAGGATGCATGGAGCTTGATCATGTCTCATTCACTAGTGTAATATCGGCTTGTGGTCATGAGCGAAACTTGGATTTTGGGAAGCAGGTGCATGCTCTGTCAATGAAAAGAGGATATGGTAGTCATGTTTCAGTTTGTAATGTTTTGATGTCAATGTATTCAAAGTGTGAGATTGATGAGGATGCAAAATTGGTCTTTGAGAATATTATTGATCATAATGTAGTTTCTTGGACGACAATGCTCTCTATAAATGAAGAGGATGCTATGAGTTTATTTAAGGAGATGGTAAGACGTGAAATATACCCGAATGATGTTACATTCGTTGGACTGATTCATGCAATAACAAAACACAATATGATGCAAGAAGGCCTAATGGTCCACGGATTTTGCATAAAGTCTAACTTTCTTTCCGAAATTAATGTGGCCAATTGTTTCATTACCATGTATGGTAAGTTTAATCTGGTGGAAGACCTTATTAAGGTTTTTGAAGAGCTTGACTATAGAGAGATCATATCATGGAATGCTCTGATATCTGCATATGCTCTTAATGGAATGTACCAAGAAGCTTTACAGGTGTTCTTGTCAGCTTCAAAAGAATTACAACCAAACCCTTATACATTCGGTAGTGTCTTGCATGCAATTGCCTCATCTGAATCAATCTCTCTGAGGCAGGGCCAAAGATGTCATGGTCATATAAGAAAACTTGGATTGGATGTTGATCCAGTTGTCTCAGGTGCACTTCTAGATATGTATGCAAAGCGTGGGAGCCTATGTGAATCTCAAAAGATTTTTTGCGAGTTGACACAGAAGAGCCAAGTTGCTTGGACAGCTATAATCTCTGCCCACTCAAGACATGGGGACTGTGAATCAGTCATGAAGTATTTCGAGGAGATGGTGATGGAGGGTGTGAAGCCTGACTCAATCACCTTCCTCTCTGTATTGACATCATGTGGTCACAATGGAATGGTTGATGTGGGACTGAAAATTTTCAATTCAATGGTAACCAACCATTCTGTTGAACCAGCCCCTGAGCATTATTCTTGCATTGTAGATATGTTGGGCCGGGCAGGGAGGCTGAAGGAGGCTGAAGAGTTTCTCAGCCAGATTCCTGGAGGACCTGGAATATCGGTGCTACAAAGCCTGCTGGGGGCTTGTAGAATTTATGGAAATGTAGAGATGGCAATGAGGGTGTCTGATGCTTTGATTGCTATGGAACCTAATGAATCAGGCTCTTATGTTTTGATGTCCAACTTGTTTGCTGAGAAGGGGAAGTGGGAAAAGGTTGCTAAAATCAGGAGAATGATGAGAGACAGGAAAGTGACAAAAGAAGTAGGATTTAGTTGGGCAGATGTTGGCAACGCTGATGACTGTGTATATTTGCATGGATTTTCATCAGGTGACAAGTCTCATCCCCTTTCTCAGGAAATCTATATGATGGCTGAATTGCTAGGGTCAGAAATGAAAAGAAGAAGAGCAAGATCCTCTAACTTTTTATCATAAAGCTTATGGAAGTCAAAAAGAAAGGTATTCAGTATTTGTGAACCAAAATCTTTATGCTGGTGCAAGCAATGAAAGTTTGACAAGGTGACCCTGAGTTTTACTTGATTCAAGTGTGACATATTGGTTTTCTGCTAGATGGTTGTAGATTTTACCATATTGGTTTTGCTGTAGTTTTACACTAGACAGGAACATTTTGTTATGTTTGTACTTTAGGGTGACCATATTGTGTAAGCATCCAAGTCCTATCTTTTATCCCAAAGGATACTGTCATTGACTTCTATTTTAGTATTTTCAGGCTACAAGTTTTGTTGACTGATTTTGTGTGGTTATATACTCTCTATATGCTGGAAAGATGGATGTTATTGTTTCCTTTTCTGCGTGGTGGCCAAATTTAGAACACTTGCTAAAATAGTGCTCATATCTGGTTTCCCTTGCCTAAAAATGTCCTCTCTACTATCTAAGTATTGACCTCATTATGAACTGAAGGTCGAGGATGCCTATCACTGAAGCTGCAGATACAAAATGGGTTGCTTTTTAATAATGCCAGCACAAATATGTGCAGGGATGGGGTGTTTTTCTGGATGTTACCTTTGTTTGTCATGATAAAACGTCATGTATTTGATCATGACGATACACAAAAAGATTATCTATCCTTCTATACTACGTATAAATTATCACAATCTTAATCGTATATTTTTAAATGAGTTGATAAGAATAACCTATTTTAAAAATTGATGACAAGGTAGCTTATCTTTTCTCAGCTCTCGAGTTTTTTTTCCCTCCCCAATTACATTGTTTTCCTAAAAATCATTAAAAAATTATAGTATGATATAAAAATAAAGAATATTTTATTTACTTTACACTATAAAAATTCTAACACAAGCAACAAGAGAAAAAGTAAAAAGTGTTCTCCCTCCACTTTCTTCCTTTTCAAGATTAAAATATTCCTTTTATATATTCCAATAAAAAAAAATATTGAAAAGCATCTCAATATATAAAAGATGAACAATTTATAAACTGTAGTAAAGCCATTAACTCATTCAATATGGGACCAAATTGGAGGCCATAATAAACTTTAGTTGGCATATGATATGTGACTATTCTTCAAACATAAAGTGCCATTTGATGATACTTAAATCTGTTGCTAAAGTCATTTGTGTTAAAGTATTAGTTTGCTAGCATATATAGATCAATAATTTTATTTAAAAGTACTTTAACGAGTGAAAAAGCAAGACGACTTATAATTTATTTTGAATTTTCAACGACTTGGATTCGTATCACATAATTTGCAATATGCTGCAAGTATTGACTTAGGGCGCTGTTTGGTTATATTTTCACTTTTATTTTTAATATTTTCAAATTTTGAAAAGGTAGCTAGGAAAAAAATATTTGGATAGGTTTTTAGAATTGTAATAATTATATAGGGTTTAATAAGTTGAGATGGAGAGAGAAAATAATAATAAAAATAGAGAGAGATGATATATAAATTATTGAAAAAAGATATATAAGTTACTGTAAATGTATTTTAAGATAAAAAATGATGATAAATTATTAATAAGTTATTTTAAATAGTGGAAATTGATAAAAATTGATCTGAAAATATAAAGAAATGGCATGAGCTTTCCATGTTGCTTTATTTCAACCTTAATGCACTCACTCACATCCATAGCCCATGAAGCCCAACATAATGGCATTTGGCTGTTAAATTTAACTTTTAATTTTTGTTCAGCATACAGAACTCTATTAACGGAAATTCAAAATGATATTTGTAGACGACTTAATTTTTTAGCCAATTGAAAAGTGGCACGTGTAAAATAATATATTAGTTATTAATTTAAAATTTTTTATTTATGTATTGGGATTTATTAAATCTAATTCCAACAAATAAATAGTTAATTTTAATTAATATTTTAATATTTATCTTCTACGCAAATCAAATATAAACAAATGTTAAGGTGATGTATCACGACCAACCAAATCAAATCTGGTGGCCTAGCAATTTCATACTGACCAAGTTGTAGCATGTGACGTATCTATGTACGTGAACCAATCAAGTCAAAATATTTTATGTTTTCTCTTAATATGTGTAAAGATATAACTATTAAAGAAGTCCAAGTCATTTGGGGGTCTCATGCTAAACACTTATATAAAGGAGTGTTCAGGGGACTCACAGGAATATATTCTCATACTCACATACACATATATTCTCAAATCCAAGTTTCAAGTCTTCAAAGCTCAAGTCCAAGAGACCAAGACTCAAGTCTTCAAGCTTCAAGTTTCTGATGCAACAAAATATTGCTACCACGAAGGTTCTATATCTTTTCAAAGCATCAAATCACCAAGTCTTTTGATCTCAGAGTCAAGGTTCGAGTTTAAATAAATTTCGTAGTGTTATTTTATTAAGTCAAAGAATACTACACCATATATCCAAGAACAAGCTTCAAGCTCTTGAATGATAAATTGGGAGAAAAATTAGAAAATTAGTTTTGTTAGAGATTTATTTTCTCTAACAAATTGTAATTCTCTTTTATTCTTTAATATAAATTTAATTTTTCAATTAATTTTTTTTTATCTTATAATTAATTTTGCAGACAATCAAATTTGAGTGAACAATATTAAAAGAAAATGACAAAGCCTTCTCAATTTTCACCTTTCTTGATCCATTGCACCCACTTTTGTTGGACATACATAGCACACACTTTTATGCTGTCTCGCGATCAGGATAGTACCAGAAGGTTGAAATCATTTTGGTCTATGTTAGCTTTCTGAATTATTTAGGCTTTGTTTGAATGTGAACTTCCAATTCATTCTCTAACTTTTAAAATTTAAACAAATAAACACTATATATTTTTTAATTTCACTTTCAAAATGTAAAATTTATTTCCTAAAATATCCTACTATTCACACTCCCAACCCATTCCCCAAAGTTTTAATTAATTGTCTCATCATTACAAATATATACACATACTACCATGCATACAATCTATATATACACGTATATAAATCTATATATACACGTATATAAATAATTTTAAAATACTATTTCCGCCCCACCAACCCAACAAAAAAGTTGTTGATGTAACATCTTGTCCCCTCCCAAAACACAAAAAAACAAACAATTTTCTTTCAATTCATTATCTACCTATCACCCAAAATACAAACAAACAACCATCACATTCTCCAACCACACTTCCCAAAAACCATTTTGGCAAAATGCCCTAATTCACAATCAAACAAAGCCTTAGAGTTCGTTTGGATATGTTTTGAAAGTTATTTTTTATTTTCTATCAAATTTTAAAAGTGACAAGTTAGTTATGATTTTAGATTTGAAAATAAAATATTGTTTAATTTGGATGTTTTGTTTAAAATGAAATGATTGTATAGGATTGAAAATGAGATGTATTTGAATATAATTGTGTTTTTATATTAAAATTCGTGCAAATTAGAATGTAGGAAAATAAGGCGCGAAAATGGAGAGAGTGTGTAAAATGGATTAAGGAAATTATTTGAAAATGAAAATAAATGGGAAATAAGTTGATAGCTTTCTATTCTCATTTTTGAGAAAAAATGAAAATGAGTGTGAAAACAAAACCAAACTGGCACTTACACTTTTAAAATGGGTGTTTGCTTACCAAAAACTACAACGCATTACATAATCTTATTCTATTCTTCCTTCATCCCATCTTTATGGATCTTGATTAGAGGAGAGTTGAACAACTGAATGGTAAACAACAGAAAGAGTATGCAAAATGAAATTAAAATAGTTCTTTCCAATTATTTTCCTTAGTTAAAATATAGCTTGTCAATTATCTTACTTAGTTAAACACTATTTAGTTTATCGAAAAAAATATTAGATTGATTACATGAAAGAAAATTCAACTTAGATCACATATTTATAGTGTAGCCAGGGAAAACAATCAATTGTTTGCTGAGAGGAGAAAGAAATGAAAAAAGGAAGAGATCGATGCTATATTAACCATGAGTCACGGATTCACAACCTTATTATGGTATTATTTGGATCCAAAATAATAAAATAAAAAATAAAAATAAAAACTTTGAATCTTTTATTTCATTTTATGTTGATTTTGCCTTGAAATTTAGGCTGAATTGATAAGAACTGGAAGAAGAACGGAATGAAAAGGAGCAAAGTGGTCGAAATGGGCTCGAGAACACACCCCGGCCCATGTTGGCAGGACGCTACGCGCCAGGGGTGTGAGGCAAGATGGGCCAAGGCGCGGTCATGGGCGGAAAGGCATCAAAAACACGCGTCACGCACCCCGGCGTGTAGTGAACAATAACTTTGCACTGGGGCTCAAGTTTTTTGTGCCCCAGCTCAAAGTTTATGCCCATATTCTATTTTTTCTTGGCACAAGTAGATTGGTGCGCCCCGGCGCACGATGCAGGCCCACGGGCCTTGGGCTTCGATTTTCAAGTATTTATATCAATTTTTTCTTCCGAAAAAAGTATCACGAACATAACACAAGGGCTTCTTTACTGCTTTTGAGTAATTCTCTCAAGACGAAGTTTAGAACGAGGGTGTTAGGTGTTTTCGTGAGATTTGTGGGATTCAAATTTGTACTTGCACTTTGATTTGAGATCAATAAAATTCTTTTTCTTTGTTGGGTGGATTAGGCACATCGCGGAGCCACGTTAAATCTTATTGTCACACTTTACATTGAATTTCTTTACTGTTATTTCATTATTTTTGCAATAGATCCTCATGGGCTTCAACAAATTGGTATCAAAGCAGGTTGGATCAGATGTCAGGAATGAAGTACGAGGTAGAGAAATTCGATGGGAAGAATGACTTTGGGCTGTCGAAGATGAAGGTTTACGCCCTCCTGTGTCAACAAGGTTTACAAAGAGCATTAAAGGGCAAAGATTCCTTGCCGGAAATGCTGAAGGACGAGTTCATGGCGAAGGGTTACGATACTCTGGTGTTATCATTGGCGAATAACGTACTAAGAGAAGTCGCCCCGGAAAGTACGCCAGCAGATCTATGGAAGAAGCTGGAAAGTCTATATATGACGAAGTCCCTGACAAATCGGCTGTATTTGAAATAGCGATTATACACATTGAGGATGAAGGAAGGTACATCTATCACTCAGCATATTGATTTTTTCAATAAGGTGATTCTGGATCTCGCTAGTATAGATGTCACAATTGATGATGGTGATCAAGCTTTAATTCTCTTGTGTTCTCTGCCAAAATCTTTTGAGCACTTGGTTACTACTTTGTTATATGGGAGATATACGATTTCAATGGAGGATGTGAAAGCCTCATTGAATTCCAACAAGTTGAGAAAACATGTCTTGGGCAAGAACGATGATGAAAGTGGGGAAGGATTGGTGGCAAAAGGGAGACCAAGAGAATGGGGAAGAAGTAAAGGCCGACCGAAGTCCCGAACCAAGCCTAGGAATGGTGGCAAGTATTTTAGGTGCGGTGGAAAGGGGCATTAGAAACGGAATTGTCCAGAACGAGGAAAGGCGAAGGATGAGGTGAAACTTCTAATCAGAAACGGGATGATGTCGCATAAATAGTTGAGGATGAGTCTGATGGTGGGCTTGTTCTCAATGTTTCCGAAACTTTACTAAGCTCTTAATGGATTTTGGATAGTGGCTGTTCCTACCACATATGCCCAAGAGAATATTGGTTTACCACATACCATAAATACGATGGTGGTAAAGTGCTTATGGGAAATGATGCTTCTTGCAGGGTTGTAGGAATTGGCTCAGTTTGTATCAGAATGCATCATGGCATAGTAAGGACCTTAACAGATGTGTGTCATGTTCCAGATCTAAAGAAAAATCTGATATCGTTGGGTACTCTGGACAAGAATGGTTCTGAGTACAGACCTCAAGATAGAGTTCTATGGGTTTCCAAAGGCGCATTGCTTATCATGAAGGGAGACAAGTGGAATGGCCTTTACATATTGCGGGGAAATATGGTTTCTGGTACTGCAGCGATTTCTTCATTAGTCAATGATAATATGAGACTATGGCATATGCGGCTTGGGCATATGAGTGAGAGGGGGATGTCAAAACTGAGCAAACGAGGATTGCTTAGTGGAGAGAAGACTGGAGAATTGGATTTCTATGAGCAGTGTATACTGGGCAAGCAACACATGGTGAAATTCGACACTACAGTCCACAGGACCAAAGGCACCTTAGATTATATTCACTCAGATCATGGGGGGCCTTCTTAGGTTCCTTCAAAGGGAGGTGCAAGGTACATGCTGACATTCATAGATGATTTCTCAAGGAGAGTATGGGTATACATGCTGAAGCATAAGGATGAGGTGTTTGTCAACTTCAAGCAATGGAAAACCTTAATTGAGAAGCAGACAGGAAATGAGATCAAGCGTTTAAGGACTGACAATGAATTGGAGTTCTGCAATAAGGAATTTCAGGAATTCTGCGACAAGGAAGGAATTGTGAGGCATCATACAGTTGTACATACACCACAGCAGAATGGAGTTGCATAATGGATGAACAGGACTATCTTGGAAAGAGCTAGATGCATGTTGTTTAATGCCAGATTGTCCAAGGATTTTTGGGCAGAAGTGGTTAACACTACGTGTTATTTGGTGAATAAGTCACCATCAACTGCTTTGGACTGCAAGATACCAATGGAAGTTTGGTCTGACTCTCCTGCTGATTACTCAAATCTGAGAGTATTTGGGTGTCCAGCCTATGCTCATGTTTGGGACATAAAGCTTGAGCCAAGGGCTAGGAAGTGCATATTTCTAGGCTATGCAGATGGAGTCAAAGGTTATCGTTTGTGGTGTAATGATGACAAAGGCTCCAAGATGATTATCAGTTGGGATGTGACATTTGATGAGTTTACAATGATGATAAAGGTGGAGTAGCATGAAAGCGGTCAACAACGCATTAAGAAGAAAGTGGAGATTCATATTGATCCTCCATAAATTTCAAAAGGGAAACAAAAGGTGGTAGATGAAGCTGGTGAGAGCATATTATCACCTAATCAACAACAGAAAAATGAACTACTACAAACTTATCGCTTGGCTCGCGATATGGAGAGGAGGCAAATCAAACCACTACAGTGGTATGCTTACTCAGATCTGGTAGCTTATGATTTGAGTTCAGTTGAGGAATTTGTAGGAGATGATATAGTCTCATACAAAGAGGCAATTTCCAGGCCAGATTCTGATAAATGGGTTGTAGCTATGAGTGAAGAGATGGAGTCTCTACACAAGATAGCACATGAAAGTTGGTTGATGTACCCAAAAGGCAAAAGATTGTAGGTTGCAAATGGATCTACAAGAAGAAAGAAGGGATTCCTGGTGTTGAAGATGCTAGACACAAGGCGCGATTGGTTGCTAAGGGTTTTACTTAGAGAGGGGGAGTTGACTTTCATGAAGTATTCTCCCCAGTTGTAAAACATATTTCCATTCGTGTTTTACTTGTCGTGGTTGCTCTATTTGATATGGAGCTGGAGCAGATGGATGTGAAAACAGTATTTCTGTATGGTGAGTTGGATGAACAAATCTACATGAGTCAACCAGAAGGATTCGTTGTTCCCGAAAAACAAAATCAAGCATGTCTTTTAAAGAAGTCATTATATGGCTTGAGACAATCTCCCAGGCAGTGGTATAAAAGGTTTGATGCTTTTATTACCAAGATAGGATATACTAGAAGCAAATTTGATTGTTGTGTATATTATAAAATTTGTAGTGATAACCTTATCGTATATTTGTTGTTGTACGTTGTTGATTGCCTCTAGAAACATATCTGAGATCAACCAATTAAAAACTCAGTTAAGTGAAGAATTTGAGATTAAGGATTTCGGCGATGCAAAGAAGGTATTGGGCGTAGAGATCATTCGGGACAAACACACTGTATTGTTGTACTTATCTCAACAGCATTACATTGAGAAAGTACTTGAGCGATTTGGGATGGATAAGTCCAAGCCAGTTAGTACGCCACTTACAACTCATTTCACGCTCTCATCAGATCTATCACCGAGTACTGAGGAGGAGGTGGAGCATATATCTAATGTGCCATATGCTAGTACAGTGGGTAGATTGATGTACACCATAGTGTGCACTAGGCTAGACATTTCACATGCAGTCAGTATTGTGAGCAGGTATATGCACAAGCCAGGAAAGACTCATTGGCAGGCTGTGAAATGGATCATGAGGTATCTAGAGGCTCTGCAAATAGATGTTTGAGGTATAGTCAATCAAATTCTACTACAAGAATTATTGGCTATGTGGATGTGGATTATGCAGGAGATTTGGACAGCAGAAGGTCCATGACGGGCTATGTGTTTTGTGTATCAAGTTGTACGGTTAGCTGAAAGGCAATTTTGCAATCATCAGTTGCATTGTCCACAACAGAAGCTGAGTACAAAGCTTTGGCTAAAGGCGTCAAGGAAGGCATTTGGCTAAAGGGTCTGACGATGATATAGGTATGACTTTTAAGATCACTAAGGTATTTTGTGACAGTTAGAGTGCCATTCACTCATCAAAGAGTCAAGCATTTCATGATAGAACAAAAAATATAAATGTGAGGTATCACTTTGTTCGGGATATGGTGTCTCAAGGAGTCATATTGGTTGACAAGCTTGGGACTAAGGATAATCCGGCAGACATGTTGACTAAGGTTGTTCCAGGAACCAAATTCGAGCATTGCTTGAATTTGGTTAATGTCTGCAGACTCAGATAACAGGCCTTTTTAGGGGTAGGGACAAAGAAAAATGATGGTGAATTTCAAGTTAAGATGGAGAATTGTTGATTTTGCCTTGAAATATGGGCTGAATTAACAAGAATTGGAAGAAGAACGGAGTAAAACGGAGCAAAGTGGTCGAAATGGGCTTGAGAACACACCCCGGCGCGTGTTGGCAGGACGCCGCGAGTCAGGGCACAAGGCAAGATGCACCAAGGCACGGTCATGGATGGAAAGGCATCAAAAACACGCGTCGCACGCCCTGGCCCGCAGTGAACAATAACTTTGCACTGGGGCTCAAGTTTTTTGCACCCCAACTCAAAGTTTCTGCCCATGTTCTATTTTTTCTTGGCACAAGCAAATTTGTGCACGCCGGGGCGAAAGTTTTGTGCGCCCCAGCGCGCGACGCAGGCTTACGGGCCTTGGGCTTCGGTTTTCAAGTATTTATATCAGTTTTTTTTCTTACAGGAAAGGTATCACAAACATAACACAAGGGCTTCTTTACTACTTTTGAGTAATTCTCTCAAGACGGAGTTTAAAATGAGGGTGTTAGGTGTTTTCGTGAGATTTGTGGGATTCAAATTTGTACTTGCACTTTGATTTGAGATCAATAAAATTTCGTTTCTTTGTTGGGTGGATTAGGCACATCGCCGAGCCACGTTAAATCTTATTATCACACTTTACATTGAATTTCTTTATTGTTATTTCATTATTTTTGCAATAGATCCTCCTGGGTTTCAACATTTTTATTTCATCTCTTATTTTAATTTGATGAATATATATATATACATATATATCAAATGTATATGATTTTCAATTAATTATTTATATAAAAATATTTAATTCATTTAATATATATATATTTATCAAGTTGAAATAGAAAATTAAAAATATGAAACTGAATAAATTATTCAAACTATAAAAGAAATTAATTACAGTCCAATAAGAAAAAAGTCGACACTCGACAATGATGAAATAAGCCACAATATCATACGAGACCTAAGACATGTCTATGTCAAAAGCTCATCTACCCACAACTCATCCCTTTTCCTCTGGCTACAATGTGCAAACTTTCACCTTGATTTTTGTAGATGATTAACAAATCAATGTGGAGCGCATTACTAAGTGCATGTTTGCTTGTGTTGTCAAATTTATTTCCATCCACTTTCACTATTTGAAAATGAATATCAACAACTTATTATTATTTTCACTTATATTCCAATTCATTTTTATCTCAAAACACATTTTCTAATAACCTTTTTACGTGAGAGTAGATTGATTCCAATAGGCCCAATAGTAGTCGACCATTTAGTCGACCAAGCCCACGACCACATTAGGTCAATTGGCTAATATAAATTATCGTCATCCCTTCAGTTGATCAAAGTGAGATCGATCAGCCTAAGTATGGTCGACAGACCCTCGGCCAAAGATGCCTCTACGCCCTAAGAGATCTATCATTCGACCAGAGCATGGCTGAGAAACTCGTAGCCAGGGAAACATCTC
Organism: Jacaranda mimosifolia; assembly: GCA_018894105.1. NCBI lineage: Eukaryota > Viridiplantae > Streptophyta > Magnoliopsida > Lamiales > Bignoniaceae > Jacaranda > Jacaranda mimosifolia. Next base: position 13,617,553 of record CM032132.1, on the reverse strand, counting down.
GACCAAAGGAGGTCGATCGAAGTAATAGGAAATATTTCCCTGCTACCAGCCTCTATCGCATTAAATGCTGCACAACTACCACTCTGCCGCATTAAATACACTGACAAGCGGCATGCCCCCGTATTTGTGAAGCATGCTTCCACCGTAGTACTAGTATGCCTTTGCATTAAATGCATAGATTTACTCCGTATCCCAGAAAGAAGGGGGACGCGCCACCTGGAGAGAGTTTATTGGCAAGGAAAGACCAAAAGGTCCTCAGACAAAGACAAAAGCCCTCACTGCATGATCAAGGGCATTATAAACATTTTAACCTCTCACAAGATATTATAAATACCCCATTTCAACCCCTCATAGAGGTGTGTTTACTATAACTTTGGCCCTTACTCCGTCGCTCTATATTCTGGTCGAGTTATACTAACTTGAACGTTGGAGTACCTTAGCCACGGGCCATCTCCCCTAGCCTGACGTGCGTTGATTGGCTGCAGAACTTGACCTGCTCTCATCCAAGTACTCACCTCCAGCTTATATTCTGGCCGAATATTGTAGGGCCGAGCCCAACCTACTTACATTCAGATTCAAGCATCATCATTTGGCGCCATCTATAGGTTCTAGAGTCCATAACCTGAGCAAATGGTAAACACAAGGCAAGCCGTTTCAGAAAGGGAGAAGACTAGAAGGTCCTTAACCCCTCCCATTCGTCCCTAACAAGAGCAAGATGTGGCTAGACCTAATTCAAAGCCCGAGCAAGTAGTAACCCTGACTATGCCACAGCTTATGAAGATAATAAGTGAGCACATATCAGCCCAGATCTCAGCTCAGTTATTAGCCACTTTGCAAAAACACAACAATCAACCTGGACCAATCGTTAGTACCACCTCCCATCTCTCTCATCAAGACAAAAGGCTTTAGAAAGAGGATAGGGCGAGTCATGAGACACGTTGCCCTCCTAACAGGAATGATGATGCTCTGAGTCGATTCTCGCCAGAGGTGACCTGCCCGCATCCCCGTGAACAAATAGCGGACTCTATGGAACATCTAGCTTGACCCATTCGAGCCCAGTAGTGCGATAGGGTCGAGCGAAAAAAACCTCAACTGAACAGAAACTTATCACAAGCAGATTGAGAAGAATGGGAAGAGGTATCGCACTAAGTTCAACAATTGAATAAAGGCCTCGAAGAAATTTTGAGGAGAAACACAAAAAAGGACCTCCAACATGATAGTGCACCCTGGCTCCACCGCGAGTGGGAGTCACCATTTATCTAAGAGATAATCAACGAGCGTATAGCCATCAACATGAAAATTCTGACTAGTTTACCCAGGTACGATGGTTCAACCGACCCGAATGAGCACTTACTGCAGTTTAAGCACATTATGCAGCTCTATAGGCATAATAAGTACATCTATGCAAAAATGCTGGTTACCATACTCCAGGGCATAACACTTTATTAGTTTGTTAAGTTGGAACCAGTGTCTATCTTCTCCTATGATCAACTTTGTGACAAGTTCCTCCACCAGTTTTCTAGCAGAAAGAAAGCGAAACTTTCCCACACTCATTTGTATACAGTGAAACAAAACGAGGGAGAATCTCTTTGGGATTTCTTTGCCAAATTTAACACTAAGGTGTTGAAAATCGACAGCCCTAAAATTGAGTTTTTCTTATCGATGTGTTGTTCCTAAGTCTCCGACACAAGGAATGTGTTAATGCCCTAGTCAAAGAAATACCACAGTCAATGGAAGAGCTACTCGACCTCGCTGAGAGGTATATGACCTAAGAGGATATGAACAGACTGAAGCATGGGAACCTCGAGAATCATAAGAAAAAGGGCAAGGAGAAAGACAACAAGCAGCACATGGATGGTTATTGATCCCCCATCAAGAGATTCCACAATTATACCACTCTGGACACCGCCAAGAAGGAGGTCATGTTGACCTTCCAGAATGACAACCTTCTCCAAAAACCCAGGAAGTTGACTGAAATCAAAGCCATGAAGAGATCCAAGAAATATTGTCACTTCCATAGATAGAAGAGGCATGAAACGAAAGATTGGTTCAACTTATATGATGAGATCGAGCAGCTCATCTAACAAGGACACTTGAAGAAGTTTATTGATGAGAAAGCCAGACAAGAGACAAGCCAGGCCGACCAGACTCCCCGTAGAAAAAGGTTGGTCATCCCAAGGAGAGAGGATAAAGGAAATAGACAAGTTGACGATCAATGGCCACCCCTCCGAGGTGTGATCGATACCATTGCAAGAGGACTAGTGGGGGGAGATTCCAAAACAGCAAGAAGGTATAATCAACGCATATTGTAATCGACTATATCCATACTAGTCAAAATAGTTTTTCAACTCTCTACCAGTGCAGAGCCTATCTCTTTCTCTGATTCCAAACTTTCACACCTCGAACACCCAGGGACTAATAGTAAACTGGACTGCCCCCTTATTGTATCTGTTAAGATTGCAAACTTTGAGGTGAGGAAGACTCTGGTCGACAACGGCAATTTCGCAAACATAATTTTCTTGTCAACTTTGAAGAGGATAAATTTGGGAAAACTGAAATTCAAGGCAATTCGCACCACTCTAGTCAGTTTTGGGGGATCCGAAATCATCCCCGAGGGATCCATTAATTTGTCTACCTCATTCGGAGAATCACCTAGAAGGCAAACACTTATGATCAACTATATGGTGATCGACGCACCTTTTGCTTAGAATGCCATAATTGGAAGGCTTGCGTTGAATGACTTCAGGGCAAGTATCTCAACCTACCACATGAAGATAAAATTTTCAATAATTGCAGAAACCAGGGAGCTACTTTGCAATGTAAAGTAGGCTTAGCGATGCTACACCATTTCAGTTGAGGCAAATGAACATAAAACTCAACCTAAACTGAAACCTTAGAGAGACATCCCATAACGAAACCTGAAGAGGTACAAAAAAGCAAAAAAAGGAAACGAGAGTAAACTACGGTTGAATCAGTTGAAAAATTCAAAATCGCCTAACTCAAGCCCAGAAATCTCGATAAGACTACAAAGATAAGGACCAATCTACAACATGGAATGCATGATAGTAGACTTCCTCAGAAGGAACATTGATGTTTTTACTTGGAAGGCTGCTGACCTCCAATGAATCAACCCCAATATCATTGCCCACCACCTTAACGTGGACCCCTTATTCAGGCTAGTTAAGTAAAAGACCAGTACCTTTAATGTAGAAAGATGCCAGATCATCGAGGAAGTGGTCCACAAACGTTTAGAGGCATGCTACATTATAGAAATTCAATATCCTAGTTGGCTGTGTAATATAGTTCTTGTCCCTAAGAGTGAGGGCAAATGGAGAATGTGTAATGATTTCACTGATTTAAATAAAGCTTGTCCTAAAGACCTTTACCCACTACCTCGAATAGATTTGTTAGTTGAGTTAACAACAGCTTGTGATCTTTTGAGCATAATGGATGCCTCCAGGGGTATTATCAACTCTTAATGGCCCCTAAGGATAGGGATAAGACCTATTTTGTAGTACCCAATCATTTGTACTATTTTCTGGTTACGCCTTTTGGTCTCAACAATGCAGGTGCAACATACCAAAGATTGATAAACTTTATGTTCAAAAACGAGATCGGGCAGGCCATGGAAGTTATGTTCACGACATGATTGTCAAAAAGAAAAAATAAAAAATCACTTAGCCGACCTCAACCATACTTTCCTAATACTAAGGGCATTTGGCATTAAACTTAACCCCAACAAATACACATTCTGAATAAGATGAGGAAAGTTTTTGGGCTACATGGCTAGTTAAAGAGGTATAGAAGCAAACTCGCAAAAAATACAGGCAATTCATGATATCTCACCATCCAGAACGGTCAGAGACATGCAGAGATTGGTTGGGAGGATCATAGCATTGGGTCGTCGGTTCATCGCCCGACTAGCAGATAACAGTTTATCATTTTTCAAAATTCTCAAAATGCAAGAAAATTCTGGTAGAAAGAAGCGTGTGACCAGGCCCTAGTCAATTTAAAATAATATTTATCAGCCCCATCAATGCTTGTCAGGGAGGTCTTGTAAATTTACTTAGCAGTCTCATCGGAAGCAGTTAGTTTCATTATGGTATCAACTCAGCATGGCACATATAGGACAGTATATTACATCAACAAAGCTCTGCAAGGCCCAGAATACAACTACCTTGAGATTGAAAAGTTTGCCCTCACTTTAGTCATAGCAGCTAGGAAGCTGAGGCCCTATTTCCAGTCTCATTCTATTGTTGTCCTAACGAACCAATCTTTGAAATAGGTGCTGTCAAAACCAAACACATCAGGCAGACTAACCAAGTGGGCCATTGCGTTAGAAGAGTTTGACGTCACTTTCTAGCCTCGAACAACTATAAAATCACAGGTGTTGGCAGACTTCATAGCATAGCATGTCAACCTCCCTACTGAGGTCGAACTAGATCTACCTGTTTGGTCTCTATATGTCAATGGTTCAGCGACTTCCACGGGAGGGGGGATAAGTATTTCTCTATGCTCCTCTTGTGCTGAGGAGTATGACTTTGCTATCAAATTAGACTACATTGTCACCAAAAATAAAGTGGAGTATGAGGCCCTTCTTGCTCGTATGAAGATGGCCATAGATAGGGGGTCTAGCCGTTAACAACTATTACAGACTCTTAGCTGGTCATAGAGCATTTGAAGGGAACTTTGAAGTAAGGGAATCTACCATAAATAAATATCTCACTGAGGTTAAGAAGCTACAACAACATTTTAAGAAATTCTCAGGTCCTCAGATCAGAGAATGAGAAAGCATATGCCCTATCCAAATTCGCCAGCTCGATGAAGAGTACTATGGAGATAACCATCATGGTCTTGGTCTTCGATAAGCCCACCATAAACGGCCCTAACCAGAACCAAATTTGGGAGATCTAAGAATTAGCTCCCACTTGGCAAGACGAAATCAAAGCTTACATAAATGAAGGTAGAGTGCCAAAGGACAAGGTGGAAGCTATCGAGAGGTCGAGCAACAAAGTTCACTCTCGATGAATATGGTCAACTGTATAAGAGGTCTCTTTCTGGACCTCCACTGAGGTGTTTGAATCAGAGCAGGCCTTTCAGGTTTTGCAGGAAATCCACTCAGGCATTTGTAGTAACCATTTTAGGGGGCGAGCATTAGCTCATAAGGTCATCAAACATGGATATTTCTGGCTGACCTTGCTCAATGGTGCGATCGACTTTTCCAACAACTGCTAATCCTGCCAAGTGCATTCGAACATTCTTCACCAGCCTGCTTCGGCTCTGATACCAGTTCAAATTACGTGGCCATTCAACCAATGGGGGATAGACATTATAGGCTCATTCCCAAAAGCCACCTACCAAAAGAAGTATATGATAGTGGCAGTTGAATATTTTACCAAATGGGTCGAAGCAGAGGCAGTTCCAAAGATAACCGATACCACAATCAAAAGTTTCTTAGATAAGAACATTATCTGTCGCTTCAGTCTGCCAAAGATATTGATATCAGATAATGGTACCCAATTTCAAAGTAAGAGAATGAGAAATTGGTGTGAAAGTTTAGGAAGTCGACAACACTTCACCTCGGTTGGCAATCTTTTAGCGAATGGATAAATTGAAGTCACAAATAGGATGATTTTGGACCACATCAAGACTCGACTCAAGGGATCCAAATAAAACTAGGCAGACGACCTACCGGGCATCCTATGGGCATATAGGGCCACTCCTAGAGCTGCCACGGGGTATAGCCCTTACAGTATGGTTTATAGTTCTGATGCGTGACCAAAAACAATGATATTTCAGAAAAGTAAAACATCCAAATTATATAAAAATTCATAATATTACATTAGATCATTTGTCACGCTTTTCAAGGCAAATTGAATTAAATAAACAAAAACTAAAAGCAAAAACAGCAACAACTTCAACTTAAGCCTGCCTCATACCTCCTGCATCTTTAGCAGCGCCTGCCCCCACATTATCGACAACCCTATCAAGCTCGTTGCCAGAGTTCACATGCATGACCATTGGGACCATCCACCTCTTGGTCCGTCCCATGGCGAGGAGCTCCCACAGGTCAAGAAGGGTCAACCTCCTTGTCAAGAATGTCCGACCGATCACGGGGAAGTACATTGCAGTGTCAACTTTTCCATCCTTGAGATGAGGGAGAAGTTGTTAACAAAATCAAATCCTTTTCCTACCTCGACTGCCCTAGGGTGAATTGAGATTTTTGCCTCATCGACTGGCGCAGCCTCATCATACTTCTCGAGATGCTCATTCTGGAGTATGTTCTGTCGAGCTTTGTCCTCTGCTTGAAATTGATATCCCAGAAACTCAAGCTACTTAACAACCTTCTGGAAGGCCTCTTTGGCATCATCGAGTGCAAAGACGACACTAGCTTCTTGAAAAGCCAAGTTAAGCAGAAACTATTACACTGCTTCCTTGTGCATGCTCAGCAGCATCTTGAAAAATTTATCCCGAGCAAATCAAATAGCATTGTTATACCCCAATGCTCGACTAGATAGCGAGGTTGTTTCCACTTCCAACCTTGCTTGTGTCAGCAAACCATCCAAGCAACTCATCTCAATCATAGTATCCATAAGCTCCACATCTTTCTCATCAACTTGTTTTTCGAGAACTTTGATTCTAGACTCTAGCGACGCGACTTGAGTCATGGAGAATTCAGATCACTTTTGTTCTTTTTGCAACTCTTTTAGGTCGGCTAAGGTTAGGTCAACCCTTCGATAAAAATTGTAGCCCTATTGTCCAACATATAACAAGAAAAAATTTGATCAAACAATTAATTTGAACGATCACTTGTAGAACAGCTCAAATTGAACACAAACTCACCATGTTTCGCATGGTCTGCAAATGCTTTCAGGGCGTTGAGTTGCCCAAGCTCCAACATATTTTTTTGGTCTGAAAGGAAGAGACCAGCAGTTAACACCTTCAGAGGGGTCATTCCAGTCGATCTCGCTCCTAACATTGTTGCTGTGTTTGAGACCCCTACATCCAGCCTAAACCTTGGGTTTGGGAAATGAGGCAAGAGGAATAACTCCTCGTCAAGACGGGGTTCAAAGAGGGAGGCATTCGTAGCCTTTCCTTTCCCTTTCTCAGCAGTCGTTCTCTTAGGATGGGGAGGTTGGTCATCAGTGGCCCTCCTTTTCTATCGAGGTACTGGACTAGTGGTCTCGACCGCAGCTGGCCGAGCAGGAGGAAGAATAGACGATGATACCCGCTAAGGAGAAGCACCTTGAGAGACAGCCTTTCGTCGAGCAGCCATTTCTCGACGCTCTTGCGCCTTTTGTTGGCGAGCCATAGCTTGTTGGCGTATGCGATTCATGATTTCTGCTAAATTTAAAAAAAAACGCAAACATAAATGCAAAATTTTGATCAGAAACTACAAAAAAAAAAGAAAGAAAAGAAAAACCAACAAGAACAACGCAGCTAAGATGTGTCTACCTAATCGAGCATTAGCTGGCATATCCAGCCGAGCAGGCGACAAGCCCGCTAATAGCAAGTTCCTCTCCTCTATGTATCCCAACGCTAATCTCCCCAAATTCGACCAAATCTTAGATGAAGGTATTGTTCCAGGTTGGGTTATCATTTCTAAGCATTTCAACCCGACCCCTCAACCATCCGCTCTGGATGTTAAAACTGACCCCACCAAGTGCATAGACGAAGAAGTATCTTTTCTTCCAAACTTGGCCATGGGAATAAGAAGGGGTTACGAATATTTTTTGACGAGGTTGAGGGGTGAGACATTAAAAGCCTGACTTCTCAGTACTTCTCGACTTTTGGGACATCGAAAGATGGAACAAATTATTGATGTTTGTGAATAAAGGTGGCTAGTCGTGTATTAATATCAAAATAACTAAACTATACATAATGGAAAAATAGTTAGGCAGCAACTGGATAATGCAGACCTGAAGACTAGTGAGAAGGTCGACAATAGGCTACGCTATTGGGAACCTAAGCCACACTTTAGGGCATCCTCAAAGACTATTATGCAACCCATTGGAGGTATGTGCATCCTATCACTGGGCTCGGGGATGATTAATTCGAACTCTGGTGAAACGTGATATATATACTTAATCAGCTCTAAATGCTGACCAATAACCTCAGAGATGATATCGCTATAATGATCGGTTGTGAACAACCTACCTCGAGAGATGGGGGGTTGACTTGCCTCCGCAGACGGTCCAGCTCTCCCCCGATGTTAGCTCTAGTCCCACTCGAGCTCTTAGATGAACTCGACTCATAACTAGAAGATCTACTAGTCCCACTAGTCGAATCATTAACCATTCTGGTCAACTCCTCAGACGATCGTGTTTCTTCAAATCAGCCGACCTACCACTACCCTCCCTAAAAACTATAAGCATGTCTACGATTTTAAAGGTTGTAAAAAAGGAAAGGTAAAGAACTTAAGCAGGAAGGGATGAAAACTTATGAAACTATGAAGAACAAAAGGTTCGTAACTCTCATTAGAAGCGGTAAACTTTGCAGAGCTCGACCTCTCAAGATTGTTGTAAATGTGGTAAATGAAAATATCCAACACACATTTATAGCCTCCAGCCAAGGGGTAAATCAGCTAGCTAAAATTACCAGTTACCGGGCAATTATTGCGTAACCGCAGGTTGTTTCATTTGCCTGCCCAATGTAACTGCCACATTAATTGCACTGAAACCCTGGTCGAGATTTGAAAATTGAGGTCAACACATACTAATTACAATTTCAAAAACCAGCTACACTCTACTCCTTCTCTTTGCAAGCTCGATCAGGACTATGGAATGGGGGAACTCATGATATGGCAGAGTAGATTGTACCCAATGTGCCCAATAGTAGTCGACTGTTTAGTCAACCAGGCCCAAGACCACATTGGGCCAGTTGGCCAATATAAATTATCATCATCCCTTCAGTCGACTAAAGTGAGATCGATTAGCCCAAGTATGGTCGACGGGCCCTCGGCCAAAAATGCCTCTGGGCCCTAAGAGATCCATCATTCGACCAGAGCATAGCTGAGAAACTCGCAACTAGGGAAACATCTCGACCAAAGGAGGTCGACCAAAGTAACATGAAGTATTTCCCCACCACCAGCCACTATCGCATTAAATGTTGCACAGCCACCATTTTTGACACGTTAAATATATTGATAGTCAGCATGTCCCTGTATTTATGAAGCATGCATCCACTGTACCACTAAGCATGCCTCTACATTAAATGGGAGTTTCCTCCATATTCTAGAAAGAAGGGGGGAACGCCACCTGGAGAGGGTTTACTGGTAGGGAAAAACCTAAAGGCCCTCAGACAAACACAAAAGCCCTCACTACATGATCAATGGCATCATAAACATTCTAACATCTCACAAGAGACTATAAATACCCATTGCAACCCCTCATAGAGATATGTTTACTATAACTTAGGCCCTCACTTTGTCGCTCCATATTCTAGTCAAGTTATATTAATTTGAGTATCAGAGTGCCTTAGCCGATGGCCACCTTAGCTAGCCTGGCGTGCGTTGATTGGTTGCAAGACTCGACCCGCTTTCATCAAAGTACTCACCTCTAGCTTATATTCTGATTGACTATTGTGGGCCCGAGCCCAACCTACTTGCATTTAGATTCAAGCATCATGAAACCTATATATTTTCTCCCAATAACCTATATACATTCTCTTTCTTTTTTAATATTACTCTCTCTCTCTCCCCACCTATAACCTACTAAACCCTATATTGTCATTACTTTTTCAACATATTATCTAAATACAAACTCATTTTCAACTCTTCTCTAACTAACTTTTCAAAATTTAAAAATATTGAAAATGAAAATAAAAAATAAAAACATAACCAAACATGCTCTAAGTTCACTATGCAGTGTGGGAATGTGGTTAATATATATTTAGGATGGCCTAAAAATTAAGGCCTTGAACGGCTTATATCTTTTGGGCCTGAAGCGATTCATTTTCGTTCAATTCTTCTATTTTTAAAATAATATTTTGGTATGCATTCCTTTCTTATATATCTAATAATTACATAACATATACACATTATCTAAGTTTTAAAATTTAGTAAGATTATTTTAATTAACAAAACATAAGAATGACTAGGTCAGCGGCAAAATAGAAAATTCACTAAAAAGGTTTACTTGCATCGTCATTCTCTATATGAAACCTTAATAAGTGGTCCGAAAAGTTTGATAAATAAAGTAATTTCAGAGGAAAACTCTCTATAATTACGAAATGCTAGTATTATTAGTACATTTCCCTACGTGCATAAATTTAATTTATTATAATATTAATATTAATTATATTAATAAATAATAAAATATTTATTTTTTATATAATATAGATAAACAAAGATTAATTTAAACAATTAACGCACTCAATAATATGCAAGATTAACTATCGTTTAATATAAACATCTATATAGGAATACAATTCCTATGCCACGAGTTCAAAGATGGGATATGAATCGTTGTATACTTTAAAAAAATTATATTAGTAACAAAATAATAAGTGATAATTAAAAATTATTCTTAATGATATATATTAAATGACAATAGCTTTTATTTTACGAATAGTGATATTTTTTAAGTGGTAATAATTTTTATTTTATCACAATATGGCTCATTAGTAACAAAAATTAATATTTTAAGTTGTCACCCTTATAGTGACAATAAAAATTATCACTATAATTTATGACAAAATTTTCACTTCTACTAAATTGTCACCATAGATGTATCACTAATTGTCAATAGTGGCAACTTAAAAACTATCATTGCCACTGTTTGGTTTCTAGAAATCATTAAGGTGACAAAATAAAATATTTTGTCACCTAACATATATAGTTAGTGACAGCTTTTGTATTATCACTCATTATTTTGTCACTAAATTATCTTTTTCTTGTAGTGGTATATATATGCTATAAACTTTTCAGTATATTTTAACTATATTGTTTGTATTTTCTCCATTTTATATAGACCAAGTGAAAAAGACAATTTTGAAGTTAAAAATTAATGGTATAGTTTGTAGTTCAAAATTTGGTATGTAAACTATCACTTTTTGGGTATAAAAGACCTATATATATATATATATAACCAGTGGTTGATGCACACTTGATGTATGTGCCTCTAATAATTGATAAAAGTAATAAAATAGTATGAATGGGAGAAAATATATCTATTGCAAGAAATTGAAAAGAAAAAAATTTGCAAGAAATGAAAATATATATCACCTTCATCAATAGTTGTAGGATGTTATTAAGTAGGAGTAGTGTGATAGTAGCACGTAGGAGTAAGATGATAGTTATCATGTAGTTATGGGAATTTAAAAAATAAAAATAAATGTATTTTAAAAAATATATTTAAGAATGCATAAAAATAGAAAAATATTAATAATAAAGATGAAGGAGAATAATTAATAATTAATTATTTCGAATTGGCACACCCTCTCAGAACTGATTGTTTTATTTATTTCAGGCACATCTAGACTATAACATAATGGGTGGCCAAGTCATGAGGGCGTTGCATTGCACGTGCGACATCTTTGTTTTCTCCTTTTTTTTTTGTTTTGAAATAATGCGACATCTTTGTTGGGGAACATGAAAAGACGTAGTTAGGTTTGTATTTTTAAAATAAAATTTTTGACTTACTTTCGGTGGGGGACACAGATGCTACTCTATCCCTGCTCTCCAGTATGTGATCAAGTGGTTGTAGGATAGAGGACAAGATGATGTATGCATATATAAATAGCCAAAATTATGGAGCTTCGAACCGGCTAAGTTAGGAATACTAATGAAGCCAGCTAGCTCGTAATCTTGACGAGTTAGTTCGAAAAGTGTTCTAATTTGAATTCGAGTTCAAAAAATTTAAGATCGAATAGAATTCGAGTCAAATAATTTTTATTTGTAGGTTTGCGACCTTGTTTTTTTTTTAAAAATAATATTATATATAAAAATTATAATAATGCATTAATTTATTATATATTATAAAATAATTTCAATTTTTGAGCTCGAGCCCGAATTCGAGTCTATAGTTTAATCACAAAGTCGAGCTTAACGAATCAAGTCAACCCCCATCAAGGGCTTGATCTGAAACTCGAACCTCAATCTTTTGAGCTTGTCAAGTTCTAACTGGAGCTTGGTTCATGTGATTCGAGCTCAAGCTTGAGTCCAAAAAAAATAGTCTCGGCTCGTTTACATCCGCTAAGATCTTTTAGGATGGCCTTCACTCTCACCTTCAATATCTGATTATTATGGGGAGGTCTTGAAGTATTAAAATATATTTATTACAAGTATGTTCATATCTTTCTATGATGAGTCATACTTAATTTGAATTTGATTCGAATAAATTTTCACCGTTGATTACTGTATGGTCATTGGCATGCTAACTCATATAAATGTCCAAATATAATATATTAGTAAGATATGCAATCCTTTATTTTCTTACCATATTCTCTAACTCATTATTATTAATCTCGACTTGTTTGATCTAATTTGATCGCTAGAAGATTTTTGCTGATAACCATCCCAACAATTCTAACCACCTTGTTGCATTTCATATTCTAGACCCTCTGATCAATCCAAATAAATTCGTCGACCCGGATAAACCTTGAGCCTCCAAAAATCACTTCCGATCTCATATCATCTGACATCGTTTATAGGGAATTTTCCTTCAAGTCCCAAAACCTATAAATTGCACCAACCTAAGAAGACACTCTAGAGACGCATAATGAAACACCAGTACCTGTCAGCAAGCCAGGGAATAGGGATCCCTCCTTTTCCTTTGTGATGCCACCAGCTCCCATGGAACCTAGTCGTGTGCACTGCGGCCGAGACAATTGCTCATTAATTTATAAAATCTATTATATGTATAAGTTTTTAAATTCATGAACAAACATTTAAATTTATAATATTATGCATAAGAAAGGAGATCTTTTAATTTGATATAATTTTTTAATTTTGATCAAATTCTTATTTTTTTAAAATTTAGAATTTTTTTTTTAAATTTCATTTGTTGTTTAATATTAGCTCATCAAAATATGCCAGCTAATCAGATTTAATAATTTCTAATACTGTCTTAAAAACCAATTTACATGCATAAATAAAATAGGAAAAGTTCCAATCAGAATTCCTTATTGCGTTTCAGTTAAAATATTAAGTAATGTAACGCCACCAAATTGGTTACAATTTATAAAAGGTTAAAAAAATTGAATATTGACAAAATGTCTAACTTCTTTTGCTGTATTATTGCATTCCTTTATTTTCAGTTTCTTTCATCATTCAAAAATTTATATTTTTTATTTAATACTATTCATTTATGCTTCCTCTTTTGTTATATGGTTTTATATCATGATGCATCAAAATTTTTTTTTTTCTTTTTTATCTTGTAATGTTTTGTAGTAATCCATTGTATTTCTCCATTATTATATTTAGTTTTTCTATTTATTAACAAATTATATAATTTTGTTAAATATTTTATAGTTCGTTATTTAAATATATATATTATTAGTACATACTCATTAGTTAAAAATAATAAGTAAATTTGAAGTAATAAAAAAAACTTTAATTGATTATGTACATACATTTTCTGTTTGAGCCTCGTTTGTTTGATCAAAAGATAGTATTAAGAGGGTGTTTGGATGAGCTTATAAGCTCCTTAAAACATCTTATAAGATGTTTAAGAGTTTATAAGTTGATAAAAAATGTTTGGTAATTTTTTTTAAAAAAGAGATTATAAGATCCTAAAATAAGATGTTAGAAACTTATAAGCTCTTTTAAAAAAAGTAAAGAGACCCTAATTTATTTTTAAGATCTTAACACGCTCCTTTATTTTTAACCATTTTAATTACAAAATTGCCATTTTTAACATTTTATAAGCTCCAACATCTTATTTTATCCAAACACTTCAATAACTTATTTTAAAAATAAAATCTAGTATCTTATAAGCTCCAAAAACATCTTATAAGATGTAGGAGCTTATAAGTTATTTTAAATAAGTTTAGCCAAACACCCTCTCAGAGTGATTTGGCGTGTAGGTTGAATATTTTTTGGCCCATTTAAGATATAGTAACTTAATAATTTATTTGGCTGTTGGGTTTAACAATGGGATATATTGTGCTATAATATATACTTTTGCAACTATCCCTTTTAATTCCCTTTTGTCCTTTTTATGGTATTTTTCCCTTCTATTTTTCATGTTTTAATTGCTTCTTGTTCTTCTTTCTTTTTGCAACTAACCTTTGTTTCTTCTTTCTTTTTCTGTATGCTTCTTTTTCTGTCCCTGTCCCCTTCTCCTCCTCAACACCACTACCCGCCAGGGGTGGTAATTTCTAACCTTACCCAACAACCCGACACGAAACCGATACAAAATTAGTGGGTTTGGGTTCGGATTGGGTCACGGGTTGACTCGGCTAGTGGCGGATTTACAGCCAAAAATGTGGGGTCAGTTGAACACACTTGCTATTTATATATATATATATATTTATATACAAATGATGAATATATAGTATTTTGACTCCACTTAATATCAAAATAACCCCAGCACAGTTGGTTGTCGGCTGGGATGAGATCAATGCGCTCGGAGGTCACTGGTTCGAGACCTCGCCGTCGCACTCGCCCATTTATTTTATCACTTGCGCAGTTAACTAAAAATTAGGGCCAAAACGAAGTTGTTTGGCCCCTTGAAACTGAAAAAAAAATAATAAAAATGGGTCAAATATTAACTTTAGACATGGTCCCCACACTCAGCCACTTCAACTCTTTCTCTCCAGTCTCCCTCTCCCCTCCCAGAAAGCAACAAAACAGAGCCCCAAGACACTGTCCCCCAATCCCCACCACCAATATTCCAAAAAATTCTCCCCCCCCCCCCTCTCTCTCTCTTTTTATATTATCCACCACTTGGGATTTAAAAAGAATATTAAAGGCCAAAACAATGTAAGTTTGCTTTTCACTTGTTTATTTCTTGATTTTTGTATTAGAAAAGTTAGGGTTTTTGTTTATAATTGTTAACTTGTTTCGCTTTTGTATGTGCATATTTTAATTGTTAACTTGTTATTAATCATTATGTTAATGATGATTATTGCATTAGATAAAAAAAAGTTAGGATTCTTTTTTAATGGGTAAAAAAGAGTTAGAGTTTTGTAACACCCCTAAAATTCAGTATTTCAGAAAATTGGGATTTAGAAATTAAGATTTCGGTTAATCGAATTTTAGGGCTCAGAATTAATAATAAAAGGACATAATTGCAAGGAAATTGGAAGTTTGGGATTCAATTGAGGAATCTTATAATGTTAGGGACTTAATCGCAAAAATGAAAATTTGGATTTTGGAAATCGGGCAGCTTTCCTTCTCTTTTTCTTTTCTTCCTTCTTCCCATTTTTTCTTCTTTCTTCATCACTATTCCATTTTCTTCCTCCTTCAACCGAGAGTCAACCACCACCATGATCCTATCTCCGGCGACCTAAACCCCAATCTAACCCCACCAAACTCTTTCCCCACATGCCTAGTGTCCATTTCCACCACCATGCAAGACATCGGACGGCGGAGCTCCACGGCGGAGGAAGACCCAATTTTTGGTGGTGATGGGTTTAACATATTCCAGCGGTGATTTAGGTGTTTGAGGGGTGTTTTGGAAAGCTTAAGGTGTGAGGAAGAGGGATGTAGGGTTGCATGTGGTTGAAGAACGGCCAGAAGTTGAGAAAATGGTGATCGGAGTTGGGCGGTGTGTTTATAAATTGGTCTGAAAATTGGAGTTTTCGGAGGCTACAGGCGTCTAAACAGAAATCTAACTGTACTGTTGGACTCAGGAGCTCGAAAGGAGTTGGACTGCTCAGTTTGAGAATTTTCCGGCAGCGGCGGACAGCGACGCTCCGGCGGCCGGTGGTGGCGCTCCGGCGGTGCTCCGGCGACCTCAGGGAAGTTTCTTCATCCCGACATGGCGAACGTAGTAGCGTGGTTGGTTCATGAAACTGAGGTCTCGTTGTGTAGTTGTGGTAGAGAATTGGAGAGTTGTTATGTATATATATATGTGCATGCATATGTATATTTTCCTTATTGAGTTGTATCCATGCCAAGAATAGAATTTGAGGATGTTGAGATGTTATATATATATATATATAATATATGTGTTGGTTTTCCATGTTATGGAATATGAATTTAGTGGACCTGGACTCATGCATAATGCCAACTTGGACTTATTATAGTATTAAGGATTGTATTATAAGATTAAATGGCATTTGATTAGGAATTGATTATGTAAGGATTATGTTCATGACCTTGAAATAGGAATGAGATACTGTATTAATTGATAAATTAGTGATTCTGGATCGTTAATGGTATAATTGTGATTAATAGAATTAAGTATGGATTTTGATTATAAATATTACTTTTTGGATAGGTAACAACGAAATGGGTCCTGCGGACCAATAGGCTGCTGACCGTGATAGCACTTCTGAGATTACGGAGGTGAGGGTCTCCCACTTTGGGTTATTGCTTTGATTACCGCTATTCGTGAATTGTTGAACCCTTGTGAGGGTCTGCCAATCTGGCACTTCATTTCATTTATCGGTAATTGTGATAAACCCCTGTGCGGGTTACTGTTTCTGAACTGACTGTACTGTTATTGAAATCTGTTATCTGTTAAGATCTTTGATATTCTGTTATCTGATTCGGACACCCCTGCGCGGGTTATTTCTGTTCTGATTCTGTTTCTGTTGGTTCTAAAGCTCATAACGTTTTCTGATATATGTTATATGTTCGTTATGTTATATGTCTTGCTATCTGTTTGTTCTGGTATCTGTACTGTCTAGTACTATTACTGTTTGCCCTGTCGGCACTTCTATACTGTTCTGAATTGTCTGTACGTCTGATACGCTAGGGGCTATTCCCTGGTATTCGTTCTGTAAGTCCAATACGCTAGGAGCTATTCCCTGGGTATTCAGTTTTTCAGCCATATGCTAGGGTTATTCCTAGGTATGAGCGATGTGCTAAGGCTATTCTTGGGCATCTACTGTTATCCTTCGATTGACATCTGTTATCCGTCCGTACTGTTATCTGTTAATCTGATATCCGACTATCTGTTATCTGTTACCGATCTGATATGTTGTTCCCAGCTGTAAAGCGGGATGAGCTGATATGTTGTTCCCAACTGTAAGGCGAGACGTGCTGATATGTTGTTCCCAGCTGTAAAGCGGGACGTGCTGATATGTTGTTCCCAGCTGTTAAGTTCGGGACGTGCTGATATGTTGTTCCCAGCTGTTAAGTTCGGGACGTGCTGATATGTTGTTCCCAACTGTAAAGCGGGACGAGCTGATATGTTGTTCCCAGCTGTTAAACTCGGGACGTGCTGATATGTTGTTCCCAGCTGTTAAGTTCGGGACGTGCTGATATGTTGTTCCCAGTTGTAAAGTGGGACGAGCTGTTAAGGGACTGTTATGATCTGTTAGATTGATTCGATTGATCTGATCTATTTATTGATTGATTTTGATTATTTCCGAACTGATTGAATGATTGCATGCTTGACTGAATGACTGAATGCGACTGACTGACTGCCTGCCTGATCGATTGTCTGACCGTGTTCTGCCTGACTGTTGATTTACAGTCTGTTGAGTTGATTCTCCCTCAACAGATTCCTTCTGTTATGCTTACAGTTATCCCTCACTAAGTCCTTTGGACTTAACCCCCCCGTTTATTTTGATTCTCTCAGACAGGGACTAAGCAAGGGATTTGGACTCCATGCTGGATAAGAGTATGTTTTGTAATAGATCAGATGTTGTATGTATATATGGAAGTCGTCTGATTGCTAAGTATGGATTTGAGATCTATGATACGTTATGATGATAGAGATGACTTAAAGGTTGTAAATATTTCGTTATATAAGAACATGAATTTTGGCCTTCGTTTTATAGATTATCGAGTTTGGTAAGGTTGTAATTCCGCTGCTTTTGATAAGTTGAATTGGAAATCTGGTGGCATGCATTTAGTTATGTGTTGTATATTACAGGTTTGTTTAAGTTTGAATCCGCTACTATTTCTGATGAACATGAAATGTCTGATTATGGGCCTATTGAATTGTAATTTTTGGTTCAGAATTATTGAATGGAACGTTTTGATATCTCAGCTTTGGGATACCCAAAGTAGGGTGTCACAGGTGGTATCAGAGCTTGGGTTGGAAAGCCCAAGCAATGCTATGATATGATCCTCGGATATGGAACTTTTGGATAGTGGAGTTAAGTATGACTGTGGAATGTTTAAGATATGAATGAGTTAAAGGATACTAGAGCCTAGGTTATTGATAATCTTGGCATTGTGTATCATTTGATAATATTGGAATTTGTGAATGATTTCTTATTTTGGTTAGTTTGAGTACGAATTATAGGTGTTTGATTTATCGGAAGTGATTCGAAGATTTAAGATGAGATTGATCAGTTGCTATTAATGAGATGATTTACTTACTTCAGGATGTTTATGGGATCTTATGGTATTGTAGAATGAATAGACTTATATGTCTAGGTGTCTGACTTGATCTTATCTGATTCTTTTCCTCTCTTTTGTAGAATTTAGTAGAGTTGGTGGTAGTGATGGCGTCGCAAGGAAGTTCTGAGACACCTATTCCTCCTAGAACAGGACGACGGGGTAGACCTCCTGGGCAAAGGATCGTTAACCGACAAGTTCCTAGGCGAGAAGCACCTGCCCATCCTCAACCAATGCCGGAAGAGAAAGTTTCTCAAACTCCTCCAATAGATCAACCGGCAGCGGATCCCCCGGAAGGGCCTGGTCTACGGGAGAGACAGAGACGCAGGCAACCGGCGACTAGAGTGGAGGTAGCAGAGGCGGTTACAGAAGATAGAACCTTGGAATGATTTCTTCGTTTCAATCCCCCGAAGTTCTTGGGAGGTCCTGATGATAGAAAGGCTGAGGAGTGGATCGAGAGTTTGGAAGTTATTTTTGGGACATTGCGCTACTCGGATGAACGGAGGGTTCGATTTGCCGCATTCCTTCTAGAAGGTTCCGCCCGGAGTTGGTGGAAGATGATTGATCGAATATGGACGGCTGAAGGAACCCCCCGAACTTGGGAGAATTTCACCCGAGACTTTATGAGAAAATTTGTGCCAGAAGTGGTGAAACAGGCCAGGGAAAGGGAATTTATGGACCTGGTACAAGGGGCACAGTCTGTAAGTCAGTATGAGGCTACTTTTAGCCGATTGATGCAATATGCTCCTTACATACAAGATGATGAAGGTCGACAAGTTCGACGATTCTTACAAGGGCTGCGGCCAGAGCTTAGGCAAGGATTGGCCATTTGTGACTTGGCAAATCTCAATATGGCAGTAAGCCGAGCACTACAACTGGAGTCAGAGCTGCAGGAAATTCGAAAGATTGAGAGTAAGGGCCGTAAGGATAAGATACGCTTTGAGGAATAGAGTGATATTGGAAGAAAGCAACCGAGACTCCAGGTTGAAGGCACTGTCCATCGAGCCCATCAATCTAGTGAGACTGCAAATGTCGTTCAAGGAATGGCTCGAAAACTCTGTGGATTTTGTGGAGGATATAACCATGGCGAATCTGGATGTTGGAAGAAGCAGGGTAGATGCTTAGGTTGCGGTAGCGACCAGCATTTCATAAGAGATTGCCCCAAAAGAAAAGGGTCAACACCTGCAGAGAAAGGGAAGCAGGTAGCAGAAGCTAGTGGGAAACCGAAAATACGAGCTCGTGCATATGCCCTGACAGGAGAAGAAGCACTAGATCCTATTGAGTTGGCAGGAGGTACGGTTTCTATTTTTGAAACACTATAATGCCATATATATATGATCTTGGTGTTTTGCATTCTATTACTTGATGTATTTTACCGAATTAAATGCGCAATCCGAGACTATGGTTTAGTAGAAAGTTTGAACACCCTTAGAAATAAGGTTAATAATAAACACCATGTGTTGGGATTGCTAGATGGCAATTGGTAATAAAAGATTGATTCCTCTAGATAGATAGGGTAGTCAATCGGAAGAGACCAGAAAACATGAGTGCCAGAAGAAGTAGAAGTGGGATTGCTAGATATGGCACATAAGTCGAGATATACGATGCATTCGAGAAGCACGAAGATGTATCGAGACTTAAAGAAGTAATTCTAGCAGAATGTAAAAAGAGAATGGAGATCGACAAACAGGCTCTACTCATTTTCTGTCAGTTGGATCATTAATCAGATGAGAATCTGGGGACAGATTCTTTTAAGGGGGGAGGATTGTAACACCCCTAAAATTCAGTATTTCAGAAAATTGGGATTTAGAAATTAAGATTTCGGTTAATCGGATTTTAGGGCTCAGAATTAATAATAAAAGGACATAATTGCAAGGAAATTGGAAGTTTGGGATTCAATTGAGGAATCTTATAATGTTAGGGACTTAATCGCAAAAATGGAAAATTGGATTTTGGAAATCGGGCAGCTTTCCTTCTCTTTTTCTTTTCTTCCTTCTTCCCATTTTTTCTTCTTTCTTCATCACTATTCCATTTTCTTCCTCCTTCAACCGAGAGTCAACCACCACCATGATCCTATCTCCAGCGACCTAAACCCCAATCTAACCCCACCAAACTCTTTCCCCACATGCCTAGTGTCCATTTCCACCACCATGCAAGCCATCGGACGGCGGAGCTCCACGGCGGAGGAAGACCCAATTTTTGGTGGTGATGGGTTTAACATTTTCCGGCGGTGATTTAGGTGTTTGAGGGGTGTTTTGGAAAGCTTAAGGTGTGAGGAAGAGGGATGTAGGGTTGCATGTGGTTGAAGAACGGCCAGAAGTTGAGAAAATGGTGATCGGAGTTGGGCGGTGTGTTTATAAATTGGTCTGAAAATTGGAGTTTTCGGAGGCTACAGGCGTCTAAACAGAAATCTGACTGTACCGTTGGACTCAGGAGCTCGAAAGGAGTTGGACTGCTCAGTTTGAGAATTTTCCGGCAGCGGCGGACGGCGACGCTCCGGCGGCCGGTGGTGGCGCTCCGGCGGTGCTCCGGCGACCTCAGGGAAGTTTCTTCATCCCGACATGGCGAACGCAGTAGCGTGGTTGGTTCATGAAACTGAGGTCTCGTTGTGTAGTTGTGGTAGAGAATTGGAGAGTTGTTATGTATATATATATGTGCATGCATATGTATATTTTCCTTATTGAGTTGTATCCATGCCAAGAATAGAATTTGAGGATGTTGAGATGTTATATATATATATATATAATATATGTGTTGGTTTTCCATGTTATGGAATATGAATTTACTGGACCTGGACTCATGCATAATGCCAACTTGGACTTATTATAGTATTAAGGATTGTATTATAAGATTAAATGGCATTTGATTAGGAATTGATTATGTAAGGATTATGTTCATGACCTTGAAATAGGAATGAGATACTGTATTAATTGATAAATTAGTGATTCTGGATCGTTAATGGTATAATTGTGATTAATAGAATTAAGTATGGATTTTGATTATAAATATTACTTTTTGGATAGGTAACAACGAAATGGGTCCTGCGGACCAATAGGCTGCTGACCGTGATAGCACTTCTGAGATTACGGAGGTGAGGGTCTCCCACTTTGGGTTATTGCTTTGATTACCGCTATTCGTGAATTGTTGAACCCTTGTGAGGGTCTGCCAATCTGGCACTTCATTTCATTTATCGGTAATTGTGATAAACCCCTGTGCGGGTTACTGTTTCTGAACTGACTGTACTGTTATTGAAATCTGTTATCTGTTAAGATCTTTGATATTCTGTTATCTGATTCGGACACCCCTGCGCGGGTTATTTCTGTTCTAATTCTGTTTCTGTTGGTTCTAAAGCTCATAACGTTTTCTGATATATGTTATATGTCTTACTATCTGTTTGTTCTGGTATCTGTACTGTCCAGTACTATTACTGTTTGCCCTGTCGGCACTTCTATACTGTTCTGAATTGTCTGTACGTCTGATACGCTGGGGGCTATTCCCTGGTATTCGTTCTGTAAGTCCAATACGCTAGGGGCTATTCCCTGGTATTCGTTCTGTAAGTCCAATACGCTAGGAGCTATTCCTTGGGTATTCAGTTTTTCAGCCATATGCTAGGGTTATTCCTAGGTATGAGCGATGTGCTAAGGCTATTCTTGGGCATCTACTGCTATCCTCCGATTGACATCTGTTATCCATCCGTACTGTTATCTGTTAATCTGATATCCGACTATCTGTTATCTGTTACCGATCTGATATGTTGTTCCCAGCTGTAAAGCGGGATGAGCTGATATGTTGTTCCCAACTGTAAGGCGGGACGTGCTGATATGTTGTTCCCAGCTGTAAAGCGGGACGTGCTGATATGTTGTTCCCAGCTGTTAAGTTCGGGACGTGCTGATATGTTGTTCCCAGCTGTTAAGCTCGGGACGTGCTGATATGTTGTTCCCAGCTGTTAAGTTCGGGACGTGCTGATATGTTGTTCCCAACTGTAAAGCGGGACGAGCTGATATGTTGTTCCCAGCTGTTAAACTCGGGACGTGCTGATATGTTGTTCCCAGCTGTTAAGTTCGGGACGTGCTGATATGTTGTTCCCAGTTGTAAAGTGGGACGAGCTGTTAAGGGACTGATATGATCTGTTAGATTGATTCGATTGATCTGATCTATTTATTGATTGATTTTGATTGTTTCCGAACTGATTGAATGATTGCATGCTTGACTGAATGACTGAATGCGACTGACTGACTGCCCTGCCTGATCGATTGTCTGACCGTGTTCTGCCTGACTGTTGATTTACAGTCTGTTGAGTTGATTCTCCCTCAACAGATTCCTTCTGTTATGCTTACAGTTATCCCTCACTAAGTCCTTTGGACTTAACCCCCCCGTTTATTTTGATTCTCTCAGACAGGGACTAAGCAAGGGATTTGGACTCCATGCTGGATAAGAGTATGTTTTGTAATAGATCAGATGTTGTATGTATATATGGAAGTCGTCTGATTGCTAAGTATGGATTTGAGATCTATGATACGTTATGATGATAGGGATGACTTAAATGTTGTAAATATTTCGTTATATAAGAACATGAATTTTGGCCTTCGTTTTATAGATTATCGAGTTTGGTAAGGTTGTAATTCCGCTGCTTTTGATAAGTTGAATTGGAAATCTTGTGGCATGCATTTAGTTATGTGTTGTATATTACAGGTTTGTTTAAGTTTGAATCCGCTGCTATTTCTGATGAACATGAAATGTCTTATTATGGGCCTATTGAATTGTAATTTTTGGTTCAGAATTATTGAATGGAACGTTTTGATATCTCAGCTTTGGGATACCCATAGTGGGGTGTCACAAGTTTAATCAATTAAAATTTAGGATAAATTGATAATGTTAATTTATTAACTTTTTGTATATGCATATTTTAATTGTTAACTTGTTATTAATTGTTATGTAATTGATGATTATTGCATTAGATAGAAAATTAGGGTTTATGGTTAGAATTTAGAAATTGTGAATATTTATGAATTATGCATTATGAAAGACATACTAAATTAACTGTACTTAAATTTATTTTACAGTGTTCACATGTCGATGATAAGTTTTTCACCCGAATTTTGAAGTTTGGAGGCTCTACTTCATCTTCACAAAATTTGCCTCTCTTTCAAGAAAGTGTCAATCAATCGGAAGATCCGCCTTGCAATGATAATTTGAGATCACAATTACTTGAAAAACAAAGTCAAGAGTTGATTTAGACTCTTTAGAGGCCGATCCTGCAAAAAGATTACCAATTTTGAAATATCACCCGAATGATCGTGATACAGTAAGAAGATCATATATTCAAAAAGGTCCTTGTCAACCACGAAATCACAATTTTCCATAAACTGAAATGTCTGGTGTGATGTGTCAATTTAATCATAAGTGGTTCGATATTTATCCTGATTGGTTGGAATATAGTGTATCATCAGATGCCGCCCTTTGCCTTCCTTGTTATCTATTTAAGGATGAAGGTGTACATCAACGTGGGGGAGATGCATTTTCAACTAAAGAATTTTGGGTTTGAAATAAAAAGGAAGATTTGCTACTCATATCGGTGGGCTTAATAGTGATCATCACAAATCAAAGAAGAAGTGTGAAGATTTGATGCAACAGAGTCAATCCATTCAAGCAGTTTTGGATAAGCAATCAAGCCAAGCTAAGTTGGAGTATCAGATACATTTAACTGCATTGATTAAAGCTGTGAGATTTCTTTTAGGTCAAGGAATGGCATTTCGAGGTCATGGACTCATGATGAAAGTGCATCATCGTCAATAAAGGTAACTTTCTTGAACTTTTGAGATACTACACAGAAAATTGTGAAAAAGATGTTGCTGCAGTATTAAGAAAAGCACCAAAAAATAATCAGCTCACTTGTCCAACAATACAAAAAGAAATTATACGTGCATGTGCTATGGAAACAACTAAGGTTATCATAGAGGATTTAAATGGTGATTACTTTTGTATACTTGTTGATGAATCCTGTGCTAGGAACGGATTAGCAATGGAGCGATTTATTGGACTTCTTCACGTTCGTGATACGAGTGCTTTATCTCTAAAAGAAGGAGTTGCTTCATTGCTTGCTCAACATTCATTAAGTATATCATATATACGTGGTCAATGCTATGATGGAGCAAGTAACATGCAAGGTGAATTTAATGGACTTAAAGCTTTAATTCAACGAGAAAATATGTCGGCTCATTCAATTCATTGTTTTTCTCATCAACTTCAATTGACTCTTGTTGGGATTAGTAAGAAATGGGGCTAACAATAACTTACCCCCATGTGAAATATGAAATGTTCAGAACACCCCCTTGTGAAAAATAAACATACAAAAAACCACCTTATCATTTTTAAAACCATGCAACGAACCCCCCTGAGAGTGTGGGTGTAGAACACGCACCTATGCGTGCATCTGGGCTTAAATTTTTGTATATCAAAAGATAATTTTACCCTTATTCATCTACCGTTGGATCTCCTTTTAAAAAATCAACGGTTTAGATCAAATCATATTATATTTCTTTCAAAAAATATATAAAATATATATATACAATATAATATATTATCATATATATAATGTATATATATTATATATATGTGTATACATTATATATACAAGTACATATATATACATATTATCATTTATATATATACAATTATATTTATAAATGACTACCACCAGCAGTCAGCGATAATATAAAAAAAAAATTAAAAACAGATGGCGGCCCGCCATGGCTACGTTGGCCATGGTGGCCAGTGGCAGTATTTGGCTAGATCTAGCCACAATGCTGCCATGTTAGCCGTAAGGTTTGGGGAGACGGGGTGGGTGGGTGGGTAGGGTTTTGTAATATATATATATTATATATTATCATATATATGATAATAAATATATAAATATAACTATCTTATAAAAAATATATATGTATATAAATACATAAATATTTTCATATATAATATTTAATTTGAAATAAATAATTAGAAAGAAAAAAATATAAATAAAATTATTTAAATTTTATAGATAAATTTATATAAAGATGATGCTATTAAATAATTGTATATATTATCACACACATATATATATGATAATAACATCATATATACTAATATGTTTATATAAATATCTTATCAAAAAAATATATGTATATAAATATATTATATATTTTTTAATAAATATATAATATTTAATTTGAAATGAATAATTAGAAAGAAAAAATATATAAATAAAAGTTATTTAAATTTTATAGATAAATTTATATATATGTATATATATTATATGTATTTAAGTATAAATAAAAAATATATATTTTTATGAAATTTAAATTTTATTTACTTTGGAATGAATGAATTAATAGAAAGAAAGATTAATATAATTTATAAGGTAAAAATAAAAGTGATTTTAATTTTATAAATAAATTTATATATATATATATAATGAGAATATATGAAATAATGAGAAATGAGAAATAATAATAAATTTATATATATGTATAAAATGAGAAATATATGAAATAATGGAAGAAGAGAGAAATGAGAAATAAAAAGAAAAGAAAAGAATGAAAGAAAAGAAAAAAAATGATAATAAAAGGTTATTTAAATTGAATTGAAAATATATTAAATGATTAAGGGTAAATTAGTCTTTTCATATTAAAATTATGTTAAATGGGCAGCAAATGAGAAGAAGGAGGCGGCATGCATGGTTTTAAAAATGATAAGGTGGTTTTTTGTACGTTTATTTTTCACAGGAGGGTGTTCTGAACATTTCATATTTCACAGGGGGGTAAATTATTATTAGATCGTAAGAAATGTGATGAAGTTGCTGGAGTTGTTAACTTAGTTTTAGCTGTGATAAATGTGG
Source organism: Jacaranda mimosifolia (assembly GCA_018894105.1). Classification (NCBI taxonomy): domain Eukaryota; kingdom Viridiplantae; phylum Streptophyta; class Magnoliopsida; order Lamiales; family Bignoniaceae; genus Jacaranda; species Jacaranda mimosifolia. Next base: position 13,591,220 of record CM032132.1, on the reverse strand, counting down.
TGGGAGCGTATTTTAAACGTAGAGATGAACTTCAATATGCACAAATTCTCAAAATCCAAAAGGCATTTGAAATGGGTGAGCTTCAGACTGATAGGGGTCTACATCAAGAATTAGGTCTTGCGAGACCAAGTGATACTTGTTGGGGATCTCACTTTAAATCTTTGTTAACTTCATTCTATTGTTTGATTCAATAATTGATGTGTTTGACACTGTTGGTACGGAGGCAAACTCATCAGATGAATAATGGAAAGTGCATGGGCTTGTTGATGCTTGTCTAAAATTTGAATTTGTTTTCATGTTGCATTTTATGAAGAATATTCTCAGTATCACAAATGAGCTTAGTTTAGCTTTACAAAGAAGGGAACAAGATATTGTAAATACCATGTTGCTTGTTCGAGTAGCAAAGAAATGGTTGCAAAAGACAAGAGATAGTGAATGGGATTCACTTATTGGTGAGGTGTCTGAATTTTGCATCAAACATGATATTGAGATACCTATATTTGATGATCTCTATGTCTTTCTGGGAAGATCAAAGCGAAGAGTTGCTGAGTATATGGTTTTACATCATTGCTGTGTTGAAGTATTTTATAAAGTTATCGATTGGTAACTTCAGGAATCAAATAATCGATTTAATGAGGTAACATTTGACTTACTTTATGGTATGGCTTGTTTGTCTCCATCTCAGTCATTTGCAAGTTTTGATATAGAAAAGATCATGAGATTGGCTGCATTATATCTTGATGATTTTAGAGAATATGATTTAGTTGAGCTTCGTTGTCAACTTGAGAATTATATAATCGATGTGAGTTCTGAGGATATAAGATTTTCTGGTGTGAACGGAATTGGTGATCTATCCAAAAAGTTGGTTGAGACAAAGAAGCATTTGGTATATCCTCATGTGTAATGACTTGTGAAATTTTCGTTTCTTTTGCCGGTTGCCACTGCAAGTGTAGAGAGAGCTTTCTCGGCCATGAAATTTATCAAGACTGATTTGCGGAACTGAATGGATGATGACTTCCTTAATGATTGTTTGATAACTTATAAAGAAATAGATGTATTTATGAGCATTTCAGATGATGATATTACGACGACGTTTCAGAATATGAAAACTTGTCGAGGACAATTGGATTAATGCATTTAAATTTTATTTTTATTAAATATTAATTATTTTGAATTTATTTTTTATTAATATTTTGACTCCACTTACCTAAATTCCTGGATACGCTACTGGACCGGGCCAACCCAAAATTATTTTTCAGATGACCCATCAAATCAACCCAACCCAACCCACATAATATTAAAATATATATATATGTATATATATAAGTTAGATATTCAAAATAAATAAAGGCCTAAAATGCCCAAGAAAAAGGTAAAAAGGAAGAAAGCCCTAGCTTTATTTCTTTCTTATGCCCAACCGCCATTAGAGATGGGAATAGGCCAAGTTACTCTTCAGAGGCATGTGGCCTAGCTTACTTATAGCTTACCTTGTCCTAACCTATTTAATAAAAAGGCCAAATTAAGGCTTAAAAAGTAATTTTTTAAAACTAAATATGCTAGATTTAGGCTCTTCTAAAAACTCACAAAACCTAACAGCTCGACCACATAAAAAAGCACAATAATAATAATAATAATAATAATAATAATAATAATAATAATAATAATAATAATAATAATAATAGCTCATTATATTTGATTTCTTTTATTAGTTCTTTATGGAATCCTTTATGTTGTTAGTATTGCTTTTTGTTGAAATAATACTATTTTATACTTAAATTTGAACTTTTATAATTATGCATTCGTTATTTATCATATTGATTATTGCTTATCAAGGTCTATTACAAGTTTGAGTATATTAATTAAGAATTTAGATTTATTTGCTATTTAGATCTAATTGAAGCCTTGAAAATATATTTTTAGGTCAGCTTTTAAGCTGGGCTAAGGCTTTAGGATTTATTAAAACGACTAGGCCTATGTTATGTAAACGACTTTCAAGCTGGGCTAAGCCTTCAAATCCACCAAGTTAATATCGACTAAAATATTATTCATATTATACAAATATTTATGTAATTTATTCCTTCAATGCACAATGAAAATGGATTATGGAAGTCAAATCTACAATAACAAGCAATGTAAAATATGGTTTACATTATCATTTTCGTAATGGGTTGGGTGGGTTGTGAGTTATTGGATTATTGGGTCAATCCAATTTATAATTAGGTTGACCCGGGTCGACCTGATTTAGAGTGGGTTGGGTTTGGGTTTAGGTTTATCAGGTTAAAAATTAAATAGGTTGAGTTCAGTTGAACAAATTTATATAATACCCATACCTTGACCCAACTCACCCAAATTACTACCCCTATGTACCGACTATACTTTTTATTTCTCCTTTTCTTAGGTGCCAACATTTACTTTTATTTTCTTCCTTGCATCTTATAATGTTAATCTAGCCCTGCTCCAATTCGATGACAAAAAACGTAAAATTAACAAACCCCAAGATACTTTCATATAGAGAGGGGGGGGGGGGGATATATTTTGTTCGAAATACAAATTTTTTTGCAATTATATAATTTAAATTACTTGTTCTAATTTTTATAGGACACCAGCTTTATGGTAGTATATGTGTGTACATACATATAATACCACTAAAGAAATAATATTTAGTGACCGAATTTTAGTTACCACACATTATTATCACTGATTAGTGATCAGTTAAAATATAACTTTTGTTAAAATAAAAAAAATAGTGATCAATCAGTGACCGAACTTTTTTTTTTTTCAGTCACTAATATTAGTGACCTCACAAAGTAGTCACTATTTGATCACTAATTAATGACCGAACTCTTTTTTTCGGTGATTAAACTTAGTGACCGCTCAAAGCGGTCACTAACTAAATATGTGTATATCTACAAAGTAAATAACTATACAAAATTTTATATAGAGATATATAACTATTAAATATTTCTATATCATATTCATATAGCTGAACAATTTATAAATGCACACACACACACACACACACACACACACACACACACACAAAGAAAGAAATGATAAATATACCTAAAATTTAGAGCTAATAGATATAAATAATGTTGTACTTGAAGAAAAAACTACACAAATATTAAATGAATAATTGTTATTTTTGTTAAATTTTAAAGTGCAAAATAATAGTAACTTATTTTTAAGAATATTATAATTATTTTTTGATTTACAAATATGATATATGTTATATTGTTGAAGTAAGTGCATCAAAATGCATGTAGTATAGTGATAAGCAATATATTCATTTGAACAAGTTTAAGTTCTTGAGTTTGAGTCCAAAAGGATGCAAAGCCCATAATATAATTTTTTTTGACCTATTATTTTTTTTAAAAAATGGTGGTCACTAAATAGTGACGGCTAGAAATCGGTCACTAGTTAGTGACTAATGCAAATTAATGACCAGAAATTTTTTGACAGATACGATACGAGTGGTCTTAAAACCAATTACAAATTTGTTAGTGATTGAATTTTACTTATTTAGTGACCAACCGAGCGGTCACTAATACCCTCATTTTTTTAAGTATAAGTTTGTAAGCATGTGTGTATATATATAAATTTATAAACATCCAATTAACTCCTTTAAGTGGAAATAGCTATTTATTGTGATACAAATGGTGAATGAGTTTTCCCACTTTTTATTTTTAAGAATATTCTATTATTCATCAATCTAATTTTTCTCAAGCTATCAAATAAAAACTTCCCTAAAATTCTGATTCCTTCGTAGTAATTGTGTCGTGATAGTTTTTAATTTGATATTTTTTTTATTTATAAATACACATAAAAATTGTATTTTGAGAGCAATGTTATTGCGTGAATTAATTATTCGATATTTGGTTATTTGACAAATTTGAGATATAAACATAATTTTGTATTGAATTTCTGCGGAGTCTAATATAGCTTTGTGTCGAATTTCTGCCGAATCTAGAAGTACTGTAATGAGGCAAGATATTAAAGTCGAACTAGAATAACTAATTTGGCCAAAACTATTGAATATTCCCGACCCTATTGCCCAACTATATAAATTGACTAATCTCAGGGGATCTTTTAGCGATAGATATTAAGGCCCAACTTTTAAATAATTGAGTTTACTTTTCAATCCAATTCGAGGAGAAAATGGTTAGATCCCACGCAGTAATAGATTGTAAGAGACATAATTATGAAATATATTGAATTTATGGAGTATACACGTACACTTTGTGACAAGTACTACTAGAAATTAATGTAAGTTGGGATAATTTTATATTCTACGCATTTTAGAGTAGTTAATTTACTAGCCTTTCTAAATTCATTACGTACTACTAGTGATTTTGATGTACTGAATATATATGCTAAAATTCTTATAATATAAAAATTAAATAACATATTCGATTAGTGTTTTTTGTCTCCCTCTCAAGCAAGAAGTTGTAAATGCATGAGCTTCAATGCATCACCTTTTTCATGTCAATAGTTGAGTGAATTTGGGGGAAAAGACGCACATACGTTAAAACAACCACATTATTGCTACAGCTAGAAAATGTCGTACTATATGATATTGTTGTAAATTTAAGTTCCTTCTTTTCTTATTTTGTAAGTTTTTGATCTTGAAGAATACAGGACAAATTGCATTTTTACCTCCCTATAAAAAAAGAAAAGAGCAAAAAATTTCCTTACAAAAAACCTCCTTATATTTCTAAATATTATGCAAACCATCTCCCTCTCCTTATTTGCTACAATTTAACCCTAACTTTAATATATAAAAATTATACTATCCTTAATTATTTCATATATTTTCAATTCAATTTATTTATCTTTTTTTTATGCATTTTCATATATCTTATATATTTCATTCTCCTTTATAAGATTTTTTTTATTTTCAAATTTTAGAAGGTTTATTTTTAATTGGTTTATTTTTATTTTCTCTAATTTTTATATTTTTGCATATAAATATATATATGTATATAAAGTATCGAATATATTTATGTATATATTTACACATTATATATTATATATTATATAAAATATATACATAAATATAAATATAAAGTGTAGATATATACATAAATATATTCATATATTGTATTTATATATACATAAATACATTTAATATATTTTATATATGAATATATATATATATATATAAATATATAACCCAGCACCCACCACCACCACCCCACAATCTCGCACCCTCTACACGCAACGGCCGTGGCCGCCTCTGCGAGGGGTTCTGTAGCATGGACTCTCTTCACGCGGCTAAGGCCACCTCTACAAGCTGCTCGTGCGAACGGCGATCATGGTCGCTGTCTCTTCTGTGGCCAAAAACAACGGCCATGGCAACTGTTTGTGTGATTGGCCATCGATGCCATTTTTGGAGGCTGCCATGGCCAGGTGGGGGCGGGAAATGGATGGTTATGGGTTATATATAAATATGTATATATATATATATGTAAATAAATATTTTATAAATACATATATATAAATATGTTTATATTTTATATTTTTTGTAGTTAGAATTAATTTAAAACGTTAATTTTTTCAAAGCATTCAATAGTTGATATTTAGGACAATATTATCAGTTAAGCAACAGAAAACACAAAATCAATTGCATTTACTGTGTATAAATTACACTGCAGGATGCAAAGGGATAATTTCCTATTTTTTTAAAAATATAAGAGGGTGTGTTGCTTATTATTTTTACATAAAGGAGTTTTTTGTTTTTTTTTTTTAATTTTTATTTTTAAGGGGCAAAACCTAATATGTCCTCAGAATATATAAATCTTTTGCTTGTCCCCGTACATTAGACAACAAAATAGATTAAGTACCCTTTTTGAGAGTCGAGACCATAAACAGAAAAATGTAAGATAAAAGCACACATACATCAAGGAAAGAGGCGGGAATTATCATGCGCTCAGTGCTTGGGTGGTTTTAATTTTTGACTTGTAAATTTGTAGAAAGAGCTGAATCCATATGTCCGCTTCAACTTCGCGCCAACAGTACCTAAATTGTTTTCTTAAGACATAAGAGGGGTTACTTTTGGGGTGGCATTTTCCAACACAACACGATAATTTGATACGAGATTGATATGAAAAATTGAGTTTGGGTCGATCTATTTTGGGTTTGGGTCGATCTATTTTGGGTTTGGGTCTAATAAGGTCGAGACAAATAAGAACCCAAAGAAAATGAGTTGGTTGGGTTGAATTTCAATTTACACGAACAACCAGAAAATTAACTTTGGATCACACGATAACCTAAACCTACCTGAACCAATTCGACCTAACCCGAATTAAACAAATAAAATTTAAATTTTTTTAGAAGTAAAAATATAAAATAATAAATTAAAGCTTGAAATTTTAAATTTTAACAATATTAAAATTACGACTTTGCCATTTTTCTGTCTTATTTATTTCCACAAACATATGGGCCCGATGATTACAATTTTGACTACTTCTAATGGTTATTTTTTAATATCCAAGTGGACATGAAAATTGTTTTGCAAAGAGTTGACAAATCACTACTTCAACTACTGAATTGTTCAAGTAGTTTTTCTTAGGCCATATGCAACGAAAAATTTTGTATATATAGATTGTAGCACCCCCTTCGGGATAATCCCTAAGCTAAGATGCCACTTCGATTCAAACTTAAATTATAATGTACTACACATCAGATAGACCCATAAGAAAATTTTCAAAATTCACCAACGACAGCCACATGCTTCAACTTAATTGGACTACAACAAAAGCACTATATACATCCCAAACGTTCAACATAATATATACATGCTGCAAGTCTTAATTCAACTTAACATATCACAGCATCTCCGAGCATAATATCATATCCAAGTAACCCATAATCACATATAAACATCTATTCTATTACATAATATATTCTTCAATCCAAGCATGAAGCCCTTGTCCATCATCAAACCATGTCTGGAAAAATCAAGAATAAAATAAAAGGGTGAGTCATAAGGACTCAGTGAGGGATAGGACAAAATAAACACATGGATATGTTGAAGAAACAGTAATTCAACAGAATATTAACTGGCATGATAATAATACAAGGAAAACATGAATTGCCAGAACGTAGACATTATCATATTCCAAGCTACGAGTAGGTACTAGATCGGGAGTGGTTACCATCGGCTTGAACAGCTCGAAGTCGTCTCAACCAATTCAGTTCAGGAGGTATTGCCGAACATCAGCCTGATTTAGACCAGGAAAACCACACCACCCTTATTGTTCCTTGATCAGTGTAGAATTAGGAGTAAGCAAACCCAAGCATAATATGCAATCCAAATAATCCAAGCATAACATGCATATCAGATTCTTCTTATTCCAACCAAACCAAACATACCCAAGCATGACAGCTCAGTACATGGCAAATTGCTGATGCCTAGGGAATAGCCCCTAGCGCATTGCTGATACCCAGGAAATAACCCCTAGCGTATCGCTGACACCCAGGGAATAGCCCCTAGCGTATCGCTGACACCCAGAGAATTACCCCTAGCGTGTCTCATGAACCCAAGCATGCACTCGGCCTAACATATCTCCATACATATATCATGTATCAACAAACAGATGCCAACAAGGCCACACAATGCTGAACTAGATAAATCAAATGTGCCGGCAAGGCAACAATTAACAATCTGAACGGTAAAATTCTACTGACAAGGCAAATCAATAACTTACAAAATAGACTCAGAATGAATTCAAACCGAACAATATCAGATAAGACATCAAAAGTTCTTGGCGCTAGAACAGACAAGCCAAATTCTTATCAGAAGCAGAATCAAGAAACAAACCCTCACAGGGGTATACGAAGCAATTCACAGTCAACAAATCATAATTCGAACAAATCACAAAATCTGAGAATCAAGATTCAGTTGCAGAACAGGAACAAGTTTAACCGTCACAGGGGTATACCAAACAAACCATAAGTGCCAGATTGGTAGACCCTCATAGGGGTACAACAAATAACGAATAGGCTTATACAAGTCAAATACCAGGTAGATAGACCCTCATCTCAAAAGCTTCAAAAATGCAGTCATAGCCTACTGGTCTGCGGGACCCATCTTTTTGTCACCTAACCAAAAGAATATGTCCATTGTAAAAATCCTCATTTGACCTTATAATCGCAATTATATGAATAATGGTCTAAAATCAATAACTAATCAGCGAAATCGGTAGTTAAGGGTTCAATCGATATTCTTGAGAGAGACAATGCTAATTATGCCGATCTCAATAAAGGGATATAATCAGGTCCTTATTCATCAAGTTAGCCTTGCAACAATGTACTAAATCAATAATAACAGTCCAATTATCCTTAATAACCTAATTTTATCACTTAAGTCTCAAATCCACAAAATTAGGGTTTAATCTTCCAATTAACTCAATTAACCCAAAATTACCATATAATAATACAAATTCGGGTCCACTAGGTTATAAAAACACACATGCATGGTCCATAATCGAGTTCCCGTATCAAATCCTTCATCTATCTCAACAATATACAATATTCGATAAGAAAATAAACGGTACAAAATATCAATCCCAACTCCAGTTATTACCTAAGATATTTCAATCGAAACTCCAAAATCACAAACTAATGACACACACACGATCGTTGCGACGAGGTGAAGAATCTGCCTCAACACCGCTGCCGTCTGCCGCCGCCAAAAATGGTCAACACCATCACCAATTGACGCCTCTCAACTCAACTAACACAACGCCTGATCAATTTATGCATCCGCCGTTGTGAAGGGTGTCAATTTCAACCTCAAAGCTGCTGGGTCTCAACTCGTCGCTGTTGTTGTCCTCTTCAATTTCGCCACCACCGTTGAGCCAAACTCCAATTCAAGGCCACCACGATGATCCTCGAGCTGAAAACTACTAGAACTACCACCTAGGTTGCAGCTTTCGCTACCGATAATGTTGCGACCACCACCTCCGCCGTGGCTGAAGCTTCGAGCTCAAATTTTGGTCGTTCCACCAGTGGTTTTTGGATGAAAAAGATGTCAACGTGATCATCGTGAAGAGAAGAAGAGAATGGTATATTGCATGAAGGGTTTCGCCGTTGCAGGGGAGAGTTCCCCGGAGGGGGTTGATGGGGGGGTGCATGCAAAGAAAAATCATTGCTATATATAAGACTATTTTTTGAAATTACAGATTGACCCCCAAAAGTTCTTCTCAGCTTCCAATTAAGTCCCCCAAAGTAATGATCAACTTCAATTCAATCCCTCAACTTAATGAATGCCTCACATTGGCCCGATTGACCCAAAATAATCTCACTTTGACCCACAAAACTTTCAATGTTGGTCAATTAAGTTTTTCTCAAATTGCAATTCAACCCCAAAAGTTCCAAAAATAAATAAATAATGTTAAGAAATTCCCACCTATCATATAATTTCTAGGGGTGTTACATGGATAGACAAGAATTCCTTTGTTGAGAAGTTATAAAAATTTCAAAAGACTCAAACAAGTTTTTATAATAAATTATATGTATAATTAAATTACTTTTTTACTTATTTGCTTGATGATACATTTTTATTTATTTATATGCAGCTTAATTGAATCAATATAAAGTTAAAAAATAATGCCATTTTAAGAAATTAAAAGAGACAATTTGATTGACACAAAAGATACAAAAATTAAAAAGAGCGGGTGAGTAAAACTTGTAAAACTATGTTATTTTTAAAAATAAAATACTTTGTGATTTCAATATTCATATGATGTCGATAGATACTAGATAATGAAAGGGAAAATAAGTCTTAAAAATCAATATATTATGCGGTTTACTAATTTTTTTTTTTTAAAAGTTGCTATTGTGAAGTTATGATGAGAACTCCTTACTTCTGTTTTAATATATTAATAATTAAGAATAGATAAAAACTAAAAAATAAAAATACCAACAAATTCTAAAAATTAAAACAAATATTCGAAATAATTATTTTAAATCAAGTTGGTAGGTTGGATTGGGTGAGTTTGAGTTGGCAAGTCAATATGATAAAAATCATGTTGACCCAATCTGACCTGATACGAATTAGGTTGGGTTAGAGTTGAGTACTTTTAGGTTGTCATCAGATTGGGTTGGGTTTGGATTGAGAAAATTAATGTTATACCTCTACTTCAACCCAACCCGAACCCACCCAAATTGCCACCCTTACTCAACGCTAGTTCACGCACTTCAACGTTAAAAAGTGCATTTAGAGCATATCCATTTTGTATGATATATTAAATATATTAATATGATAAACTAATCAAACATCTTTTTGCAGTAAAGAAATTGTGCTATAAATTCAAAATTAATTTAGAACGAGCTTAAAAAGACAGAGTAAGAGTTTTCAGGAAATGAAACCACTCGCTAATTACTCAGTTTTTGGTTCATAATTATTATATAAAAGAGATGGTCGAGTGGTTGAAAGTGTAACATACCATATTACAACGTAATAGATAAAAAAATCTAACTCAATTGTTGTAATATGACAATTAAGGCTATTGAATATTTCTTATATTTTTATTGAAAGTATCATTATATTTATCAATTGCTAATTATATTGTAGACTTATCATCAACTTTTAATATTGTAAGATTTTTTTATCACAAATCATCTTACTAAATATAATTAATTAATCTGCATATTTTTTGTTCTTGCAAATAATCACTCAAGCCTTGATCAAATCAAATAAAGTGAACATCACAACTTTGTATTCAATTGGGGCTACATATGATGATTTTTTAAATTGTGTTTGAATTAAAAGATTTATGAACTAATTGGTAAATAGGAATGAAGTGGGAATTAATTAGTATTTTTAAGTCCATTCCTAAATCCATGTTTGGTATAATTTAGATTTTAGAGATGGGAATTTCCATTCCCAAAAAAAATTTCATTCTTAAAAAGTATGAGTTTAGTCATTTCCTCCTTAATCCATGGGTTTGACCATTTCAATCCATTGGGAATGAATTTAATTATATTTTTGTCAAATTACAGTCGAAAGTTTAAAAAAGAAGTTTCATATTTAAACGAAAATTGTCATTTTATAAATGTTTAATATTTCATTTTAACTTGTTTGGTTGCTATGTACTTTTATTTAATTATTTATTTTACTTTTGTTATATGTATATATATATATATGTATTTAGTAGCGTTATAGAAATAATTAAAAAATTATAAAGTATTATACAAATAAAAATATAAAAAAATTATAAATATATGCCTCTCAATTATTTCTAATAAAAAAATAAATGATCAACTTAGTCCACGCGTAATAAAATATATAAAATATAATTTGAGATGTTAATTATATCAAAGCATCTTCAAACGAGGAAAAGAAAGTAAATAAAATTAAAATAGTAAATGAAGAATCATGATTCTATCAATGACCCTTCAAATTAATTTTTTACAAAAAACTGTAATAAATAAGTCCTAACTATAGCACCCCAAATTTTAAAATCTTAAAATATAATAAAATGTGAAATCGATAAGTTTGGATAGATTAATTTTGGGCTAGGTTTAATTAAAAATCTAGAATTAAATATTTGCAATCGAGGGATTAAATTGGGAATAAGAGAAGGACTTGATTGTTTAAAATTATAAAACATAGGGGGTCAATGTGAGTGGATTAAAATTCTGATGACTTCAAAATAATTAAATTTGGACTCAATCGCCTAGAAACATAAATGTTATGGGTCAATGTGTAAGAACTAAAAGTTGAAGGACTTAATTGAAACCCAGGGACCAAAATGTAAGGCGATGAGAAGTTTTGGGGTGAAATTGAAGTTGGTCAAAATTGAAAAGGCTGAAAAACGCATTTATATATATAAGTTAAGGACGGGATTTTATCTAATTTCCAAAAATTACCCTAAACCCACCCCAGCAACGAACCGCTAAAAATTGACCACAAAACCAACAACCAACACCATAGTTCGCTCCCTCTTAGCTCAACGGGCAAAACTATACAAAAAACACCAAGAAACAACCGAAGAATATACCAAAAAATGAAGACCGACGGTAGGCAAGACGGGTTGGTGGTTCCGCCGCTTTCGGAGGTGAAAAATGGCTAGGTTTTAGTGGGTCTTGGTCGGAAATGCTTGGGCAAGCTAGCAAGGTGATGGTGGAACCAATTTGGTGAAACAACGAGCGACAGTAGAGGAATTGACACGGTGGCATCGCAGTAGCGCTAGGGCTCACTGACGGATTTTTGATCAAATTGGTCGGCCAAACGGCGACCAAACAAGAAATTATTTTAGGTGGTTTGCTCGCCTCGGTGAGGCGCATCTGGTGGTGATGGTGGTCTCCACCTTTGGTGACGGCGCGTGGTGGTCTCGCGACGGTGCGTGTGGCGGCATTTTGGGCAGCTTGCACAAAATAAAATTCTGGACTCGTTTAGGCTATTTCCAGCTTGAGATTGGATCTCAATTCGATCCAATTTGGGTAAATTTCATAATCAAATTTTAATTCGATTAATTTACCGAATGTGGTTGAAGTTTTGGATTCAAGCCTAATCCTAATATGAACTAAGATTGTTAAATTATGATTTAGCCCAAGTTACGGATTAATTTCATAATTATTATAGGGTTGAACCCAATAAACTGAAAGGATACCGTTATGACCTTAAGTAAGATTTTAACAACTTGTTTACAGATTTTTTGAGTTAAAAATAGTGATATATTATTATCTTAAACATTTGAGTGTGACATGAAGATTGAGAAAGTTATGACCAAACCAATAAAGTAACTGAGGAATTTGATAAGGACGTTTAAGTCCATTAAAAATTATGATTCAGAAATCAATGTTGATTTAGGTCATTTTATTATGAACTTTGAATTGATTAGAAACCAAGGAAATGGACTCTACAAACAACTAAGGAGTACCACATTCAATTGTCTTAAGTATTTAGATGTGAAACCAAAATTACCATAATTATATCAGAATAACCTTAAGTTTGATAGAGACATTAACAAATGAAGTCGTACATTGAATTGTCTTATGATCGCTTGAGCTCTATTGAAGCCATAATAATTCAACTGTGGCACATTGTAAAAGATATATAATTGGGTTTCCTTAAAGGCTTGTCTGTGTCGGAACCCAATTTTGGGTTCTAAATCCTTTATTGTTGTATTAAAATATGCAGGGGAGCAACGACAGTATATTTTTGATTCAATTGCTGCAAATACAGAAATAATATAAATAAATACTATAAACATCTCCATATATACTCACATTTAAGGTTTTCGTAATGAAAATGTAAACAAAATACTAAAATAGAGTACTTTTGTACCATATATACATGCATATAGTATTGAATAAATTAATGCTATGTTTTTGTTCATGAACAATAGGAAATGACTAAACATGTTGTAGGCCTTTCAAACATATCATATTTTCAATACAAGCCCTAAAATTTGAGTTGCCAACATACCCAATATTAATCATATTGTAAACCAACTCAACTATTACAAAATTATTAAGGTATTGTTTAACTCAAAACAAGTTTCATAACAATTAAAATAGAAATTTTAAGAACAAATTAAATTTAATCAGGTTTGAAAAATAAAATAATAGGATTTCTGAATATTATTCATTTTAGTATACAAAATACTACCTTTACGTACAAAAAATATGAACTCAAGTACGTTTTCATTTAAAATGTGTATAAATAGAGATTCCAAATATATTTCATACATATCACAAAAATAGTTACAGACCTAGCATTTTAACAAAAAAATACCTTCTATAATCTGATGGATGATGGTGAAATGGAACAAGAGAAAAAGATGAAAAGGCAGCTTTCAAAATTAAAACACTAGACAGGAATGCTTCAAATGGCAGTCCACAGTGAATGGATGCTTCAGTCGAAGAGAGAAATTAGATGTAAATGTAGAAGACAAGGGATCAATGATGATGGTAAAAAAAAAAAGAAAGAAGAAGAAGAGGAAATGTGTAAGAAGTGTGGATGCGATGGGCGGATTTTTTTGGCAATTTTATGTTCAAGTGAAGGTCATTTCGGTAATTTAACAGGTGGTGGGGAGTGATTTCAAAATTAAAAATGAGATTGGAGAGTTAATACCAATTTTTTTTTAAGTGGGGACTGAACACAAATGAAAGTTAGGTATGTGGATTTTAAGCCAATTAACCATTTTTTGTTTGGGAAGTTAATTTGTATATTGAAAAACTTTATTTTAATTGCATCTTGGAAATGAATCTATAATATGTTAAGCGATTGTGTCTTACATCACTTATTTTATTTTTAATGCTCAGTTAAAAATTAAAAAAAAATTCTTTCATTATATCTTCTTCATTTAAATCATGATCTATCTTTATATTTGAAAAATATATCTAATCAACAAATGAATACAATGTTTATTTTAAATGCTTGGAATGAACAACGTTTTCAAAACTAAATTACACATGTAGGCGGCATCTTTCATTTATGAAAAAGACATAATCCAATAAGTCTCTTACTTTCGAATATTGCAAATTATTTAAATAATTATTTGGTTGTGCAAATCAAAGGGAATTATGGCTATGGATACCAAGTTTGAGATCAAGTGAATTTATTTTTTATTCCCTTCTATCACAGTGATATTATAGTTGTCTTTTTCTATCTAAAGTTTTTTAAGGAATTTATATTTTTATATTTACATTTTAATTACTACAATGATTACGTGGTAGGTAAAAAAATTTGTCGCAAAACTAGATTCTCGAAAGTTTGAATTTTCTTGGCAATAATATCCTGGTTAACCTTAATTTTACTAATTACTAAATTAGCCTTATAAAATTGTAACCAGCATTTCATGTTGCCAAAAAAAATTTAAAAATAGGATAATATGCTCTATAGAGCTTGAGTTCTAATATCATAATTGTTTCTTTACAGGGGTGCAAAAATAATGTCAATTTTAATTAATTCAACTAACTTTTACTTTATAATCTAAAATGAAATTAACTATGCTAGGGTTATTGATCCATAAATTTTGCATAATATAAAATAAACCAATGGTTACTTTTAAACATGTTATGCAAACTTCTCCAAATTTTCAACTTGATCATTGATTTGATTTTGACCCTCTTCCCTTTCTTGAATATATATAAGATATTAACCAAAAGTTTATTTTTATCCATTTCAATGATCAATATTTTAGTTTAGGAGTATTTGTGTCACACCCCAAAATCAAACAATGTATACTAGAAGATTGAAACTTAATTCCAAATAAACGTTACTAACAAATCCAAAATCATAAAGTTAAACTAGAACTCAAACCAATCAAAACTAGTCTTATAACACAAAACTCGAAGACCAATACCTATCCTAAACTAAAACAAAATAAAATTCATAATAACTAAAATAGAACCAATAAGCTTAGGAGAATTATACTAGTCTACTGCAAAAATCCAAACTAAGACTTCAATCTTGATTTTCATCATACACAGGATCCACTTCCTCACTAGGGCTAGGATCTATGTCTGCCAGAAGGAAGTTAAAGAAGAAAACGAGTGTGAGTAAAAGACTCAGTGAGTGCCAAGTGTGTGCAATGTGAGTTCTTGAATTAAAATTATTTGTACAGTGAAAATATTCGGAAAAAAAAAAACATACGTGGAAATCATTAATCTGTCAAACAATAACAATCAATAAGTTAACAAACAGTTTCCTAGACTAACAACTTAAATGTGATGATCAGACAGTGTTTGTTGTAGCCAGTTAACCTTATAATTCCCACCGTAACAGTCACTTATCACTCCGGGCAAGGTGCGACCTTATCAAAACAGTGCCCAAGCGTCCTCGGGAATTTCTACGACCCACTTCAACCACAAAACAACTTCTGTTGTGCGCTAGGGGGATTAGGCCATGGGGGCTCGGGGTTCAACCGGCAAGCCCACTACTGCCTGATGAAGTCCCTCGCACTTCCAGACCAAGTTGGATACAATTAACAGTCACGGTAGCAGTAACAGTAAATACAGTAATTCAGTTGATCATTGAGTTTAATTTGCTAGTCTAGAAGCATAAAAAAAAAGTCATAAAAGCATATGTTTTCTTTTATCCAGAAATAAAACAAGAAAAATATTTCTTTTTGCGCGCAGTGGAATACATATATAGTGCATTGTATATTGAAAAGAAGTTTCCTAGCATGCGTTACTATACATATATCCTCCTTATTTTGAAAAGTAATATCATATAATAGTTATAAGTTTAGGCACTCACCGTACTTGTCCGTCCAATTAAGCTTCGAATCTATTCTATCAAGTATTTGATCACCTGTTGAAGCAATCGTAACATTTAACGTAATTAGTATCTACTCCATAAAGTTTCAATTTCCTTCCTCTCTCTCTCTCTCTCTAACTATCAACTAGGGCTGTACATTCGGTTTTTTTAAATGAAAAATCAAAATCGAACCCTTTTTTTTATTATTATTATTTTCGGTTTTTTTTTTTGGTTTTGGTTACCAAAACCGAACTGGAAAAAAAAGAAAGAAAGAAAGAAAGAAAAACTTATTTTTTTACCAAGAAAGTGTTATAAAAGTTTGTTTGACAAAAGTAAGTTAATTTAATTAAAAATTTGAATTGGGTAACTTATTCTTTTAGTGCCAAAAAAATTATTTGATAAAAGTATATTGATAAAAATATTTATTTTTAGTTGAAAAAATTGATTTAGATTACTTTTTTATGTATATTGAAAATATTTGTTTTGATAAAATTATAATTTATCTATTCTAAACAAATACATTTAAAATGTTATAAATTTAAGAAGATAAATAAATATTTTAATTATTTTATGTTATAAAAATTTTAGTATACACATTGTGTACGCTAAAATTGCTAGCTTATAATCGTCAAGGCAGATGCACGCGATTTTTGTATATTCAAACCTTAACTGCTAAGATTAAATAGCAAATTAAATATTAAACTCAATCTACTAAAGTTAAATAGCAAATTGATCCAATGACATCATAATATAGATTGCGGATTCGTAAATTTTGTAAAAAAATACAATTATAACCTTATTAAATCATCATTTCTAAAAGATAATTATGAAATATTGATAAAATTTGTATCCAAACTATCTTTTTTATGTTGAATTCTCCAATTTATCCTTCAAACTATATTGTCAATTTTTATTGTTGAAATAATTAAAATGACAAATTATGTAAAGGAACAAAAATAACTTCTATTTTAGATACAAAATGGTCTTTGTTTTTATAATAATATAAATAAAATCTTTATTGATCAGCAGATACAATATACTACTAGTATTACCACAGGAATAGTCGAATAAGATTCAATCCCTTATCCCTTAGTTTGCAATTTAAGTTGAAATTTCAATTTTGTTCATCAACATACCCTATAATATATATAAGTTTAATTAATTAATTAATTTTCTTTTAATATAACATTTTTTGCTGTTCAAATCATAATCATCTATTTTTTTATATGTAACGTGTATTAATTCATATAATAAAAAAAATTATGCAATTCTACCATTTGAGTTTGTATTATAACTATTCATGTTTTTATATGTCATATATTAATATCTATATTATTTATAAAACATAGGGTTTTTAATAACTATTTTGATATATTATTTACTTCTTTTTTTCTCAATTATTTCACTTTATCAAAAAAAAAAATTTATTTATCTCAAAAATTTAAAAATACACTAACACTTACATTATTTAAAAATTTATATTTATTTATCTTAGACTTAAAAAATTTAATAAAAAATGTGAAATAAAACTTAAACTAGTAATGATTGAATAATAAAATTTTGTAAATAAAAAAAAATCAATTTTTTCGGTTTTTCGGTTCGGTTTTGGTTAACCGAATAAAAAAAATTGAACCGAACTAGTTCGGTTCGATTTTTTCGGTTTTCGATTGGTTTCGATTTTTTTTTAACACCTCTACTATCAACTCCATTATAAGAAATTCTGAGCTCCTCAATAAATCATTCATACTCAAGGACCAACCCATATTACCTAAAAGAACAAACATTTAACTTAAATCAAGATCAATCAAACTGGTCAAAAGGTTGGTATTTTACTACATTGTATCTTCCTAAGCTTTATATTAATCCCACTTAATTTATTCAAATACGACAAGAATTCAAGATACACGAAATTCTTCTAAAAATGGAATTTGGTAAACAAGTGATTGGTATTAAGTATTCAACATCTTAGTAATACAGAATACCCAACTATACTTTTACACTTAATAATTAGGATACTCATTATCCAATACTAAATAGAATTAATTAAGTTTCTACATATTATAGAAGGAAGTATTGATTATGAATTGATCATTTACATATATATATAAAAAAAAAGATATCTACAATATCCTAAGATCAGTTTATAAACAACCAATTATTCCCAACAGTTAACAACCTAAAGATTAATACCCCCCCCCCCCCGCCCCTTCCTTTTTTTTTTTTTTTAAGTAATTGAATAAAGTATTGGTTAAGCTATTTCCTTGGCACACTTAATCAACAAGCAGAAAGTTAACGGGAACAACACCATTCATTGGTCCTTACGTGAGACAACCGCATGCATATTGTTTTCCCAATTAAAATCCCCTGCCCCCCTGTACAACTCAACGGCACTCATGGTTGCCAAATTAATTTCCATTCAAAATTGACATTCTCCAATTGCAATTGCAGCTATGGGCAATTTCTTATGCAAAACTCAATCCGAATGCCAGCATGTTATTTAGGATTTATCATCTAACAATTTTTCCTCAACTAATCATGAATCACTAATCAGTCTTTTCTTTTCTTTTTGTAACAAGACAGTAACCAATTTCTTCATCCATGGAAGAGTACTAACCGAATTCCTTGTTCAGTCAGGAGATTCTTGATTTATTCTAAGGAAGTTGTGCGGCTGCCACTCCCCCTTTTTTTCTTCCATTCTACTTCTTCCGTTTTTCTTCTCCCTTTCTTCTCTTTTCTTTCTTCCACCGTTTTTCTTTTCCTTTTGTTTCTGTTGGGTGTTGTTAATTAAAATGACTAGGGTTTTATTATTTATATATAGTGAAAGAAGTAGTTTAATGAGAATTCTAATTATTCTCCTTCTAGGACTAGGATATTTATTCTACTTTAATTCTAGTATATTTACTATTAGTTCCTAAAGTTTAATAATCTCACTCTTGTATAGTATAATATTAATTTGATTAGAATTATAATTTATACTCCCCAAAATATAGAATATCTACATTTATATATAATATTTATATATGTATCACTATTTAAACATGAGATAAATCTAGTGCTAAATATATATATATATATATATATTATATCTTCTAACTGTTATAAAAAAATAAATAATATTAAAGGAAAATAAAATTAAACATAGGATAAAATAATTAATCAAATAGGAAAGAAATTTTAAGGCAATATATTTTTTTCTAATTTTAAATAATAAATAAAATAAAATAAGATAAAGTAATCAATTAAATATGAAATAAAGTGGTGGGGCATTACAATTTGCCTTGGAAGATTTCTTTTTTTTTTTTTTTGGGGGGGGGGGGGGGGTGGCTGTTCATCATCTAACAATTGATGAAAAGAAGAATCTCCAACTGTACAGTCTAAAATATTGAAATTAAAGTTTTGAACGGCTTAATATTTGAAAAAGTTTCATTCCTTGAAATGCCAAAATTTTAATACTTAATTAGTTGCATCATCGACTTTTACGCCATCCTCAAGCATAGATATAGTCTATAGCAAGACAAAAAGGCAATGTAAAAAATCTGATCCAAAACTTTCATCAAATATGAATTCAACATAATCAAGTTCAAATTTTTTTAATCCAATAAAATTCTTTTAAAAAATAAAATAATTCAAAAACACAAAAAATTAGATTTTTTTCAAACAGGTGCAATTTGTATCAAACTTATATTGAAATCCTACACAAATTATACTTATTTTCTAACTCGTACTTACTAAATTTGAATAATAAAAGGATATTAGTTGGCAATAATATATTTCACAATATGCTACCTTACTTGTCTAACCAAATTAGTTAAAGTTTATAAGAAATTAAATGCACTTATAAATAGCAAATCAATAATTTTTGAAAGGAAAAAAACACAAATATCTTAAATTCATATAAATGGCTAACCAATATAACTTTTTTATGGATTAAAGGAATTGAAAAGCAAGAACTTCATCAAACATGTGCAATTAGAGTCAAATTTGTAATAACTTTTTTCCTATAAAATTTTTATGTATAATTATATTTCTGTACTATACATAATTAGTTTAAGTAATATAGGGATATACATAATTTGTAATATCTATTTTAATAAAATGTTAAATTTTTTGTATAAATAAATTGATTAAACTTGACATTAAATGCACTAATTAATTATAAATAGCCAATTGATATGTATTACTTTTTGTAAAATACAATCATTAAATTCATTTATGAATAGCCAACTAACGCTACTTTTTTAAGGAATAAAAGTTCAAAAACACCAAAAATTGAAATTTAGTAAAAATGGTCAAACTTGTATTCTATTTTCTCCCGTACTAAATATAATTTTCTTCTAAACTTCACATAATTTGTTTGAGTAATATAAGAATATTGTAACAATCCATTTTAACTGTATATTTTCTTATTTATTTGTATAACTAAATTAATTGAGTTTGAAAGAAATCAAAGTATATTTATAAATATAGCCAATCAATCAATACCATCTTTTTGGGGGGGAAATATTATATTCATTTATGAATAATCAACCAATTGAACCCTTCTTAGGGAATTAAAATAATTTAAAAACACACAAAATTAATATTTAATAAAAATATATCCAACTTGGTCAGACTTGTATTAAATTTTATTCCCGCGCACAAAATATAATTAACTTTCCAAGTTGTAGTAAATATTTAAGCAATTTGATGATGGGGATTATTTCTACTATTAATGCATTTTATAACGTAGTCAAAATTTCTTAAATGAAACAAGTAATATCCAATCCCTTAGAGTATGCATCGTTAGTGTAAGTTTATTCAAATCTTAGATGTCATGTCTCATAAGAATCTATGACTTATTCAAATCATAATCATAAAGATTTGTTTCATGATCACCCGTCATATGCGTGACCAAGTTACGTAGTCTTGTATGATTTTAGGGCTTCAACCAAATGCATGTAAAGAATATAATTAGTTGGATAAGATGAAGATGATCATTTTATAAAATATCATTCAGACAAAATTGTCTTATAGGGAGTAGTTTTTACACTCTAATCTAATTGGCTGCGGGACACTATTTCAACACAGAGTTCACTCATATTAATTTTGAAAATGCAGGTTTCATAATATTTAATTTCTATTTTGAATAAATAAACATTAACTTAACTACTTTTTCAAAAGGTAGTTAAATATGGTGAACTACAAATCAACATAGATGCATAGTCAAGTGGCTTGTAGTTCAGTGTCATCAGTCTTCCCTACTATATGGGAGGTCTTGTCTTCCACCCGAAATGAGCGCGTTGTGCACCTTGTGTGTATTGTTTGTAATTTATACTTCGATTTCTTTGATTTGAAAATGGAATAATATTGATTTGTTGAAATGATAAAAATTCGTCATTTGTAATACTCTCTAAAAAAAAAAAAAACAACTCGTGAAATTTTGTAGAAGTATTTCTTTCGTGTTCTCCTTTGAACCAAATAAATTAGATATTTTTCTTCCCAAAATTGAATGCCCAAACATAAAAAATATCCCAAATTTATTGTGGTTGTTGGCATTATAATGTGTACTGACAAAATTATTTTATATATCATGTTCATTTTATGCTACCCACTTAATTTCATTCAAATAGAGTTATGTATCATATACAGTACTGGTACTATTAATATTTCAATGTATGATATTACTATATCATTATATTATTATATGATAGTTCACAATGGTAAAA
Source organism: Jacaranda mimosifolia (assembly GCA_018894105.1). NCBI lineage: Eukaryota > Viridiplantae > Streptophyta > Magnoliopsida > Lamiales > Bignoniaceae > Jacaranda > Jacaranda mimosifolia. The sequence goes on along the minus strand of CM032132.1, from coordinate 13,569,299 downwards.
GACCAAATAATTAGAACCACAAAAATTCGTTGTCCATCAGGAGAGACAATAGGAAACAATTGGGAATCTACATTGCCTTTGTGGGCAATGAGGAGTATGGTCACATTGTAGTAGCCAGTAACTTATTATAATTGAGGAAAACATCAAGAAAATTCTTATTTTTTAAGACTTTTTTGAGAAAATTACAAGGGATAATTTATATGAGTACATTTATGGAAAAAAAAAAAAAAGCCATTATCCTTTTTGTTTCATTTTATTCATTTTTCATGATAAAGTTTATTTTGTTTGAAATGAAATTACGGAGAAACTGGTTTCATTAAATTCTGGAATCGGCTAGAACAAATTATACTTTGTTTGTCTATTTGAATAAAGAGATTTAGCAAAGAAAAGGAAAAGGCAAAAAGAATGGTAAAATTAAAGCATGAAAAACTGAAGTAAGAGCATGTTTAGGTAAATTTCTTTAAAACATTACATTCTATAAGATATTTTTGGAGTTTATAAGAGGTCAATTTTTAAAAATAAATAAAATTTTAAAGTATTTGGATAAAATAAGATCTTGATGTTTATAGGATCATATTAATATCAATTTTATAATTAATATAATTAAAATTAAGAGAGTTTATTAAAATCTTAAAAATAAGTCCGGAACTCCTTATTTTTTTAAAAAAAATTATAAGCTCATAACATATTATTTCATGAGCTTATAAACTCTTTTTTAAAAAAATTATTAAATATTTTTTGACATCTTATAAGATCTCAAATATCTTATAGGATATTTTGAATAGTTTATAAACTCACTCAATCACTCTCTAAATATTATAAACTGAAGTAGGTCTGTTTGCCTCAGCATTCTTTCGTATCCTTCTTAAAGCCCAAATAATGCAAATTTCAAGTGGGCCTTATGGTCTTGTTGGGTAAGAGTTCATAAGCCCATTTCAAGCCCAGCACCTACATATAAAATACTTCTCATAAAACCCTAATCTCCTTCTAGGGTTTGCATTCTCGGACGGCACACTTATATTCAATCTCAGCTGCTCTCTCAAGCTCTCTCGGCAAACCCGAAAATGGCGACTCAGATGAGCAAAAAGAGAAAGGTTTGTTCTCTGATCTAATCTGTATATATGAATCTTTTGTATGATAAGTTTGATAATTTATTTATTTATTCTTTTTGATGAATTGAATGTGTTGCAGTTTGTGGCTGATGGAGTGTTCTTCGCGGAGTTGAACGAGGTATTGACGCGTGAGTTGGCGGAGGATGGATACTCTGGTGTCGAGGTCAGAGTTACTCCCATGAGGACTGAGATCATCATCCGGGCGACGCGCACTCAGAACGTTCTTGGTGATTATATAATTCCATTTCTCTTAGTTTTCCGTTGATATATGAATTATTACTCTTTATATTATTCTGTAATTGGTTCTTAAATTTCCAACTTGGTTAACTAATTTGGACAATTCCACGATTTAAGTCCAATAAGTTGTTTTTCTATTCAATATGTAATAACCAGATTTTTTTTTTTTTTCCTGTGTGTCGTAATTTTTATTGGATTTGATTGTTTTGATTGCAATAGGAGAGAAGGGTAGGAGGATTAGAGAGCTCACATCTGTGGTGCAGAAGAGGTTCAAGTTTCCCGAGAACAGTGTTGAATTGTATGCTGAGAAAGTTAACAACAGGGGGCTTTGCGCCATTGCCCAGGCTGAGTCCCTTAGATACAAACTCCTTGGTGGCCTTGCTGTCAGACGGTAATGAGTTTACTTTTCATTCTTGCTTGAGAATTTCCTGCTGAAAATTAGTCGCAAATTGATGCGACAGTCATTGTTTAGTACATCATTGATTAATTCATTACCAAAATCTGATTTTCTTGTTATTGGCTTCTTGTATGATTCAATGCAGAGAGTAATTGAAACTATAAATCATAGTGGACCTGTTTATGTTTGATTGCTACTTGACGATGATATCAAATGCCTTGCTTGTTGTAGTAGTCTTTGTCTAGGTCTTGCCTCAACCAGCCTGATGAGAGCTAGCTCCTTCAGGCTGCTATAACTCTCAAATGCTTGTGATACTATTTGAATAAAGATATCCTGGGTTAGAAGCATTATAGAGAAAGTTCTGGCAGTGGTAGTTATTACTATATGAATTAAGTGGATGATAAATCTATCCATTTTGCTGCCATTACCAAGTACTTGCTATCATCCAAATTATCATGTCATCCACAAAGCAATGCTGGTGTTTCAATATCAACTTTGTGTCGGATGATGACTAGAGCAACACTCTTCCTCCATGTAATTGTCATGTAGCGTGCTGATCTTCATGCAGTGACATGGAGAAGACATATGACTAATCATTAACTATATCGGTTAGCCATTATAAAGAGTTTTTGTATCTGTCATCTGTATTGCAGGTAGGTTCTTCACGTAATATTTTGTCAAAAGATAACTTTAATAATTGTACCTCTGAGATAGTCTATAGTGAACTGTTCTCTATATGGTTTGGTTGCCAAAATTATACATGCCAAAACTATTTTGAGTGTGTTCTGGATCCATCCCTGTTAATGTTCCAAGATGGATATGTCATCTTGCTTGTTCGATGCAACTGCTTTCTCCATAATCAAGAATCTCAAATCCCAGTCACAGTAGTTGTAGAATAAATTAGGGTGAGTTACAAAAATTGTTAAAACAATTTGGACAATTTGTTAAAACATGCTTGTAAAATCTCAGTATTGGTTGTTGATAGGATGTGAATGCCCAGTTCTGAGAAGTAAACCGTAACCTGGGCGAAAGATCTGTTTGTCTTAGTTAAACATCTCATTTATGCTAGTAATAGTTTATGAGAAGTTACATGTTTCTTGTTGTCTTTCCTCAGGGCTTGCTATGGTGTTTTGAGGTTTGTTATGGAGAGTGGAGCCAAGGGATGCGAGGTATGCCAATGATGGATTTTTCTTGACCTTGATTCTTCAGATTTCTCTCAGGTGTTGTAATTCTAATTAATGATTTGGTGTGGGTCACAGGTGATTGTCAGTGGGAAATTGAGAGCTCAGCGTGCTAAGTCAATGAAATTCAAGGATGGCTACATGATTTCTTCTGGTCAGCCAGTTAAGGAATACATAGACTCTGCAGTTAGACATGTTCTGCTCAGACAGGTTTGATTCATTTTCTGTTTGGTGTTTCTATGGTAGAGTGCTATTTTCTTGAAGAATTTAAGATTGTGTCTGTTTCTTTAGGGAGTACTTGGTATCAAGGTTAAGATCATGCTTGACTGGGATCCCAAAGGAAAGCAGGGCCCAACAACTCCTCTTCCAGATCTTGTCACAATCCATCCTCCAAAGGAAGAAGAATTTATCAGGCCAACAGTAGTGCCAACTGAAGTTGAGGTGCAAGCATAGAGCTGTGGCTGCTGAACTTGTTAGATTGGAGTTCATTTTTCTTTTCTTGAGAGCCTTACTAATCTTTCGACAATGAGAACTGTAGAAACATGTGTTTGACCAGTTTTCAATCTATAACAGCAAATTTTCGTTTGGCTTTAGTTGTCAACTGATGTTCAATTACTTGTCTAATAATTTGTTTCTTTTATTATAAACTATTGAGATTGATATGCATTTCAGGGTTAAAGAGGCTCGGTAAGAGAATCCGTTTGTCACCACTTGGTAATAACTAATAACCTCCTCTATCTTAGTAGGCTTTCCTTTTCAGGGTACAAGTAATTTTTATTCAGAAGATGTTTCTAATCGGGGAATTAATTTTTAGATTGAGAAGCTTTGTTTTAATTCTGTTGTAAATGAATCTATAATTTGATTGAGCGATTGTTTTATATCACTTATTTTATTTTTAATGCTCAAGTAAAGTTAAAATTATTTCTTTCGTTACAACTACATATGAACATGATTTATCTTTGTTTTAGAAAAGTATATCTGATCAACAAATAAATATAATAATGATTTAATCCTTGGAATATTTAACAATGTTTTCGAAGCTAACTTATTCATGTAATATTAGGTGGCATCTATCGTTTATGAAAAAGGCATAATCTGATAAGTCTCTTATTACCAAATTTTGTAGATTATTCAATAATTACATGGTTGTCCAAATCAAAGGTAATGATAGCTTTGGATTGCATCAAGTCTGAGATCAAGTTAATTTTTTAGTCCTATGTTATCCCAGTGTTACAAACATCAAAACTTAGTTAATTTTTTAGTCCTATGTTATCCCTGTGTTACAAACATCAAAACTTATTAAGTTCTTTTAAAAACTTTATCTTTTCAATTTTTACATTAATCTAAACATACATCTTTTACTAGTATAATTATGTTGTAGGTAGTGTTATCTTAATCGCATAACTAAGTTATGCACCTCAAAGTCTGAATTTCTTCGTGACAGTATTTGGCGCTATAGAAAAATCAACTTAAAAAATGGGATAATATGTGTTCTAATATCAAAAGTATTTCCTCATAAGGATGTGAAAATAATGCCAATTTTAAATAACTTAAATTACTTTTTTATTTTATAATCTAATACTTAATCAATTTTGCTTAAGTTCACGATCCATAAAGTTTGAATAGTATAAAATAAATCAATAATTACTTCTAACCATGTTCTACAAACTCCTCTAAATTTAAAACTTGATCATTGATTTGATCTTGACCCTCTTCCCTGTCAAAAATATATAAGATATTAACTAATATTTATTTTCATCTATTTCAATATTTTAATTTGTGAGTTTTACATTGGAAGACAAATTCTTTTTGGGCAACGATTCAGCATCCATCAATGATGGGAAGAAGAGTCTCCAACTCTATAATTTAAAATATATATATATATATATATATATTTGAGGGATATAATCTAAAATATTGAAAATAATGTTTTGATGGCTTTATATTTGAAAAGTCTCATTCCTTGAATGCCAAAACTTGAAATACTCACTAGCATCATCGAATTTTTTCGCCACCCTTAAGCATAAATATAATCTACAGCAAGACAAAAGGCTAATTTAAAGAAATCTAATGCAACATTTTCATCAAATATGAATTAAACATGGTCAAGTTCAAATTTTTTTATCCAATAGATAGAGAACTTCTTTGAAAAATAAAAGAATTTAAAAATACAAAAAATTATAATTTATTAAATAGGTGAGATTTTGGCCAAACTTGTATTGAATTCCTACACAAATTATACTTATTTTCTAATTCATATTTAATAAATCTGAGTAATATTAGGGTATTAATTTATAATAATCTATTTCATAAAATGTTACTAATCAGTTATTTCTTTCATCATTCCCAACATGTCAATATTGGCACTAATTGTATGTAAATATAACTCGTTGTTCAAGCAACGATTCAGAGTTTCTAGAGCTCCTTGTAAGGCTTGTTGGAAAATCCGCTATCGGACTTGATTAATCACCCTTTGTTGTTCAAACTGAATCATTTCATTTTTGTAATTTTCTAGTTGTTCCAAAGTCTTATAAGTTGAAGTAATCAAATTCAATTTTTCTCGCTCTATTTCAAAGTATCAATTCACCCGAAACTGATCTGCTTCCATTTCCACTTTCTGTAAGCAGGCCCGGACTTTTTCTAGCTATTCAATGACCCCCCACGCAGATCTTCTGAATTTCGAATAACTAAATTAGCTAAGTTTAAAAGACATTAAATATATTTATAAATAGCCAATCGATACTTTTAAAAAAATATATACAAAAAAATCTTTGAATTAATATAAATGGCCAACCAATGTAACTTTTTTATGAAATAAAACATTAAAAAGCAAGAACTTAGTCAAATATGTGCAATTGGAGTCAAATTTGTAATTACTTTTATCCCTACAAAAATTATATATATATTTATATTTATGTATTATACATAATAACTTTAAGTAATATAGGGATATACATTAATTTGTAATATCTATTTTAATAAAATGTTACCTTGTTTGTATAAATAAATTAATCAAGTTTGACATTAAAGGCACTAATTAATAATAAATAGCCAATTGATATGTATTATTTTTTGAAAAATACAATCATTAAATTCATTTATGAATAGCCAACTAATGCAACTCTCTTTAAGGAATAGAAAATTCAAAAAGCACCACAAATTGAAATTTAATAAAAAATGGTCAAACTTGTATTAAATTTATTTCTAAATTTATTTCCAAATCAAATATAATATTCTTCTAACCTTCACATAATTTGTTTGAGTAGTATAGGAATATTGTAATAATCCGTTTTAATAGTATATTTTCTTATTTATTTGTATAACTGAATCAATTGAGTTTGAAAGAAATTAAGCATCTTTATAAATATAGCCAATCAATCAATACCATTTTTTTGGGAAAAAAAAAATTATATTCATTTATGAATAATCAACCAGTTGAACTCTTTTTAGGAATTAAAAAAATTTAAAAACACACAAGATAAATATTTAATCAAAATATATCCAACTTGGTCAAACTTGTATTAAATTTTATTCCCTAATTAACTTTCTAAGTTATAGCAAATATTTATTCAATTTGATGATGGGGATTATTTCTGCTATTAATGCATTTCATAACGTAGTCAAAATTTCTTAAATTTTCTTGCAAGATTCATGGTCATCACTCATCAGTTATGAAATCCCCATCCATATATATAATCCCATTACTCATTGCAATTTGCCAAAAAGTAGAGCAAAAATAATCCAGTCTGAAAATATATATTTATCCCAATATAATTCCCACAATGTTTTCTCCAAAAACACCACTCATCTCCTTAATTCTTGTTTCTGTTCATTTGCTTACAGCTTGTGTCTGAAAAATGCATGGGCCAGGCCGGATATAAAGCACTACCCAATTGCGCCCGCTACGTGTTAGTGTCCCATATCCGTTAAATAAATAAATTATAGTCTCTATATATGGTTTTGAGCAATTCTCATGTTTTGAGCTAGCTTTTGAGGTTGGTTTAGGCCCAAGGTCATTCCTTAACATGGTATCAAAGCCCATTATTTAACATGGTATCAGGCCATTCATTCCTAATATTGGGTTACCCAGTGTTGTTGGACCACTTATTTCATATTATTCCATGCTACAAATGTTCATTCCTGGGCGTGCGCGGGGTGTGTTAGTGTCTCACATCGGTGAAATAAATAAATTATGGTCTCTATATATGATTTTTGGCAATCCTCACCTCTTGAGCTAGTTTTTTGGGTGAGTTAGGCCTAAGGTCCATTCCTTAACATGGTATCGGAGCCACCATTCCCGATGTTGGGTTACCCAATGTTGTTGGGCCACCAATTTCATATTAGTTCACACTCCAGATGTTCATTTCTGAGCGTGTGCGGGGTGTGTTAGTGTCCCATATCAGTGAAATAAATAAATTATGGTCTCTATATATTATTTTTGGCAATCCTTACCTCTTAAGCTAGCTATTGGGGTAAGTTAGGTCTAAGGTCATTCCTCAACACTACAATGCCTTGTGTGTTTTTGTTGTTCACTCTCGCCTTGACTAGTTGATTATAGAAATTGTATACATTGCAATAACAATTTTAAGACGAATTATTCAATTTATGTGATCATGGCGTCAAACCAATTCTCTGTTCCGCCAACCACCATTGCTCAAATCAATGCACCAGTCACTGCCCATGTTCCTGCTCATGGAGAAAGACCAGTGAAATTCACAGGACTCGACTTTAAGAGGTGGCAGCAGAAAATATTGTTCTACTTAACAACTTTGAGCCTAGTCAGATTTCTGAAAGAAGATGCTCCTACCGTACCCGAAGACGACACTGATGTCCAAAAAAGGGTAGCATTGGATGCCTGGAACCAAAGCGATTTCTTGTGCCAGAACTAGATTTTGAATGGACTGGATGACTAGCTGTACAACGTATACAACCCTCTTAAAATAGCTAACGAGCTGTGGGACTCACTTGATAAGAAATACTAGGCAGAAGATGCTGGTTTGAAGAAATTTGTGGTGGCCAAATTTCTGGACTACAAGATGGTGGATTTTAAATCGGTCAAGAGTTAAGTCCAAGAACTGTAGATTATTCTGTACGAAATTCATGCAGAGAATATGACTTTGAGCGAATCCTTCCAAGTGGCCGCGATTATTGAAAAGCTACTGCCATCTTGGAAGGACTTCAAGAACTATTTCAAACATAAACGAAAGGAAAAAACTCTAGAAAATCTGGTTATCAAGGTGAGAATTCAGGAGGACAATCAGATGTTGATGCTAAAATAGGCAAAATCAAAATGGAGGCCAAGGCAAAAACAACCATAATTGTTGTGAAACAATGTGGTTGTTAGCTAGGAAAAAGATAGGACTATTAGAACCAGTGTATTGTTTAAACTGATAGTGATAATTGTTGTGAATAGTTGTTGTAACCTTATATAAGGGGAATTAATCCACACAAATTCATTACGTAGTTTTGCAAGGAAAAAAACATTATTACTCTTCAACAAAAGATATTCTCATACTCTCTCGATTATTCTTAATATTAATAGAAATTCTTAAGTAGGAATTTTAGAGTGCTGACTGTAATTCCTTGGGTGCCTTAGTTGGATCCTAAAGGTGAATTGCCATATAGTCCCTGTAGCAAAGATAGTGGGGACAATTATCACCTTGAGGACAGTGTAGGGGTTTTCTGGCACACAATTAGGCACATCAGATTTCAACTTTTCAATACATTTTCTAGCAATCCACTCTTAAAATACCTAATAATATATTGATTTCAGCCAAAAGATCATTTCGTTAACTCTCTTGATAGCCCTCCATCGTACCAAAGAGGCATTACATATAATGCTCCATTTGTATCTAGACATAAGTGAAGGAAAATACGAAAATAGTCAAAATTGTCATTCTATAGGTTTTGAACAAAATTAAAAATGGGAAAGCTTATACGACTACATATATTTATGAAATATTTTAGTAATTTATTTTCTATTTCATTTATCTTGGGGTTTTACTGTTACATCTTGAAAGCTTTTTGGATTAGTATTTAAGTATTTTATTTGAAAGGAAAATTTGGTTCCCTTTTATGTCTTCAATTTCCATATATGGTTTGTTTAAGTCATATATAAGAATGGAACATAATAATGCTTTGTTCAAATTAAGGATTTGGTAGAGAGAAAGAGAGGGGGGGGGGTTGATATGACAAAAATGTTGTAATTGGCATAATTTAACCTTAATTACATGTTTAATTATATTTGGATGGATGTCAACTATGGTTGGAATCCAAAGATAATTATGGTGTTGAAATAGAGGAAGAAAATTGGTTGAGTGGTATGAATTGATTTGTCCCGCGTTGGAAATTTGACAAAGGGGAGACAAGCTTGTGCCTTATAATACCAAGTGGAGGAGTTGAAGAGCTATTTCAACCCTTCACTTGTCCCACATTGGTTTTATAAAGAAATGTGAACTAGTATATATTGAACTTAAGTATAAATGCTTGTTAAAGTGTTCATTAAGGGGTTCATATAAGTGGACCACACGTGCGCGCCGCCACCACAGCCCGGCCCGGGTTCGGGGCGTGGGCGTTAATGCGAATTGTCTCAGTCTCAATCTTATCTTTTTGGATGAAATTTAATTGGAACTTTGAATTTAAAAATTCAAACTACTTAACCGGGGCTTGATCAGATAAAAGGATTGACTATTTAATTGGAACTTTGAATTTAAAAATTCAAACTACTTAACCAGGGCTTGATCGATTAAAGGGACTGACTAAAGTTCGGATAAGGACTTGATATGGTTGAGGTCGTTGCACGATGTAGTAGAAACTTACTGGGTACGTGATGTGTTAGAGGCCACTATCTGGCAGACTCTAACTACAGTCGACCCTAATTTTCTTCTATAAATAGCCTACCTCGAGCAGACTTTAAAAAACACACACAACTCGGTAGATTAAAAATCTCTGATATTTCCCTCTCTGATAAATTCTCCATACCTTTTCCATTTTCAGCTATTTTATTCTTACTCTGGCGATTGAGTACTGTTCGAGGTGAATGAGACGAAGTGCACCTGATCATTTTGGACCATTTCATCCTGGGAGAAGCAGCGTTGTACTCGTTGCACTGGTGAGTCGGGGCTTTTGTTTCTTCAAGGTAAATAGAATTCTGTGATTTGGTCTTATAATTGGTTCTGTTACAATACAGAATCTTCAGATAAATTCCTTGCTTTCCTTGAATTAAATTACACATATTGACAACATGCTTTATTATTTTTTATGCCTCAATTGATATGTAATTTTTGGCTTTTCTTGGACTCGTATCTGGTTGGATATATGCATGAATTCTGTTATGCCTTGATTATGCTGAATTTGGACCATGCATGTTATGCCTAAATTTCTAATTTGATAAATACGCATATTTTTTCGTCTTGATTATCTATTTGTTGATAATCTGAATTGGTTTATCGATTTATCTAGTTGCACTGTTGCATGTTGATAATCCTCATATCTTGGCAACAACAATCTTGAAGAAACAAACTTACATGTGTTATTTATCTGCTAAAATTATGATTACATATCCTGTCTAGGAATCTTGCTTGGAAATTCTGCAATTTTTGCCTAGATATTCTGATTTAGGATTATTTTCCTGAGAAATTTGTGATGGGTTCAAATTCGCATGATGTTGGTGATATTGTGTCAGCAAAAGTTGACCTTTTCGGACTGCCAAAAAAATTCGCGGGCCAGTAGTTTAAGCATTGGCAACAACGAATGAAAATTTAGCTAACGATGAAAGGTCTTCTTTCGTTGATTCAGTTGACCATGCCATAACCAACTGAAACTGGTCCTAAAACTAAAGAAATAATCGATTGGAAAATGAAGGATCAGATCGTTGGAGGAGTGATTTTGTTAGCTTTGTCTGATACACTCTTTGATGTATATTGTTCTGATTCTTATACGGCTAAGTCTTTATGGGATGAATTGGATAGGAAATACAATACTGAAGAGCAAGGGCTCGAAAAGTATTCGATTTCCAAATTCTTGAAGTATCAGATGGTTGAGGGTAGGTCTGTATCTGAACAGACACATGAATTGATCAATCTAGAACATTCCTTGGCGGATGCTGAAATGAAACTTCTTGAAAAATTTATGGTCATGTCGATTGTCGATAAGTTCCCCAAATCCTGGGAAAGTTTTGGCATGACTCTAAAGCATCAAAAAGGGAAATTGACTTTAGATGATCTGATGATTGCCATAAGCATTGAAGAGGAACACAGAAATCAAACTCATAATGTTTCTATTGAGTATCATCCTAAGGCAAATGTAATATTAGGAAAGACAAAAGTCAACATGAACTCAAACTCTAAAACCATCGGTAAAGGAAAAGCTAAAATTAATAAGAAACCTAAGGCAAACAGGCATTGCTGGGATTGTGGACAAAAGGGGCATTGGGCTAAGGAGTGTCCCTTTAAGAAAGCCAAGGCTAAAGCCCAATTTGTTGGACCAGTTGTCAACATGGTTGTTGGAGACACCAGCGAAGCTAGAATTCCTGATGTATCCATTGACGAGTATATTTCTTTCAAACCTGAATTATTCTCTATCTATGAACCCTATGATTGGTTGATAGACACTGGTGCTAATGTGCACGTTTGTGCTGACAAATCACTGTTTGTGTATTATCAGCCTGTTAGCGGAAGGACTATGATGATGGGAAACTCAAGTGCAGCCAAAGTGTTTGGGATAGGACGCGTGGACCTGAAATTTCCTTCGGGGCGTATACTATCTCTGCAAAGGGTGCATCATGTTCTAGCAGTCCGAAGAAATATCATTAGTTGTTCTATAATAGTTAGGGAGGGCTATGAAATTTCCTTTAAGTCAAATAAAGTTGTAAATTTACATTACGACACTTTCATTTGTAAAGGTTATCTTTCCGATGGTTTGTTCAAAATTTGAGTTGAAAACCTTATTGGTTATAATAAAAGTGACTTTCCTGACTTTCTTGTTATTAATATTGTTGAGAATTCATCTATTTGGCATAGTCGTTTAGGACACTTGAATTTTAGTTTTGTCAAACGAATGATGAACTTAAATCTAATTCCTAATCATGATATTGAACGAGGTCATAATTGTCAAATCTGTGCTGAAGCTAAGCAAGTTAGAAAGCCTTACCACTCAGTTGAAAGACAAATTGAAATTCTTGACTTAGTACACACAAATATTCGTGAGTTCAATGGGATCTTAACAAAAGACAATAAAAGATACTTTATCACCTTTATAGATGATAGCAGTAGGTATTGTTATGTTTATTTATTAAAACATAAAGATGTGAAGCACTAGAAAAGTTCATTACTTTAAAAAATAAAGCCGAAACACAAACTGGTAGAAAACTTAAACGGTTAAGGTCAGATAGGGGTGGAGAATATGGGTCCAACCCATTTCATGAATATTGTCATAATTTTGGCATAATTCATGAAGAAACTGCCCCTTATTCTCCTGCTTTGAATGGGATATCTGAGCGAAAGAATATAACTTTTATAGACATGATTAACAGTCTGCTTTTGAATTCTAGACTACCCAAGTACATGTGAGGGGAAGCTTTGAATACGGCTTGCCATATTCTAAATAGAGTTTCCCTAAAACATAAAGAAAGCACTCCATTTGAATTCTGGAAAGGCAGGAAACCTAGTCTAAAATACTTTCGATTGTGGGGCTGTCTTGCAAAAGTTCTAGTCCCTGAACACAAGAGGAAAAGACTAGGTCCTAAGACTGTTGATGGGTCTTTCTAGGCTATGTGGAAACTTCTTATGCTATGAGATTTTTGGTTATTAAATCAGAAATTTCGAGCATAGATGCGAACACTATAGTTGAATTTTGCGATGCTAAGTTCTTTGAGAAAGTGTTTCCCATGAAGACTAGGATACCTCAAAATGTTTTTTTAGATTCAACCTTTGAGTCTGCATCGATTCCTGATCATGTGGAAAAGATGACAAATGTGGGGGCTAGTCCTAGTAGTACCAACACAGTTCCTGGAGAACTGGATGAACCCAGATGGAGTAAAGGGCTAGAATCACTAAGGACTTTGAGAGTGACTTTGTTATTTAAAATGTCGAGGGTGATCCTGTTACCTTCAAAGATGCTATGGCTTCTTCTGAAGTTAAGCATTGGAAGGAAGCCATTAAGAGTGAGATGAATTCTATTATCTCGAATGGGACATGTGAATTAGTCGATCTCCCTTCGGGGTATACCACTGTAGGAAGCAAGTGGATCTTCAAAAAGAAACTTAAGTCTGACGGGACTGTTGATAAGTTTAAAGCCAGTCTGGTTGGTAAAGGGTTTAGGCAAAAAGAGGGAATAGATTACTTCGACACCTATTCCCCAGTAGCTCGTTTGACTATTATCTAAGTGCTAATAGCACTGGCTTCCATTTATGGTTTCCTATTCACCAGATGAATGTGAAAACAACCTTTCTGTATGGTGATCTTGAGGAAGAAATATATATGGATCAACCTGAGGGATTTGTAGTGTCTGGAAATGAGCGAAAAGTTTGCAAGATTGTTAAATCACTTTATGGTTTGAAACAAGCACCTAAACAATGGCATAAAAAGTTTGACAAAATCATACTATCATTTGGCTTCACAGTAAACAATAATGACAAGTGCGTCTACTGCAAAGTTAAAGGTGATAACTATATTGTGTAATTATGCCTGTATGTAGATGACATTCTGCTGTTTGGCTCCAACACTGAGATTATCAACGAGACTAAATGTTTCTTAAAGAACAAGTTTGAAATGAAAGATATGGGTGTTGCTAAAATGATTCTTGGACTTAAGTTGACTCGTTCAACTAAGGGTATAGCAATCTCTCAGTCTCACTATGTTGAGAAGATAATTGAGAAATTTGGCTATAAACAAAGTAGAATGGCAAAAACACCATATGATCATTCAGTGGCTCTCTTTAAGAATGAAATTGGTGTACCAGTGTCTCAGTTGAGGTATTCTCAAATAATTGGTAGCTTGCAGTATCTTGCAAATGACTCGAGACCAGATATCTCATTTGCGGTCTCTAAGCTTGCTATATATACAAGCTATCCTAATCGAACTCATTGGGAGGCTTTGGATAGGGTACTCCGATATCTAAAGGGCGCAGCCTCACTAGCCTTGCACTACAAGAGATTTCCTGCAGTGCTGGAAGGGTTTAGTGAAACTAGCTGGATAGCCAAAAACTCCGCAAGTAATGGGTGTACAAGGTATGTATTTACCTTGGGTGGGGACGCTGTCTCCTGGAAGTCTTCTAAACAGACTTTGATAACTCGGTGCACATCTGAGGCTGAGTTATGTGCTTTGGACATAACTGGGACAGAGGTAGAATGGTTATATGGGCTGATGGTACAATTGCCCATGGTAACCAAACCTCTTCCAGGAATTGATGTACATTGTGATAATCAAACCACAATTGCAAAGATTAGTAGTTCAATGTTCAATCAAAAGACTAAGAGACACATCCAAGTTAGACTAAAGTCTATAAGGGAATTAGTGTCTAATAGGGTTATTGCAATTGATTTTGTTGGATCCAAAGACAACATTGCAGACCCTTTAACTAAAGGACTTGATTTATCCTCAGTTCATAAATTCAGGTTGGGGATGGGACTGGAAACCCATCAGTGATATACCTGCAGTGGCAACCCAATCTACCAAGTGGAGATCCCACAAGGTAGGTTCAATGTGGTATAAATAAGCTGTTGAGCATATCAAGTTGCACCTAAAATTTAGATTGATACTTTATATCTAGTGTCTCTCCCTTGATTACCTGATATATGCTAACTACTGCTGGTATAGTAAGAGTTTAACTCTGAATAGGGTCAAGTCTTTTGGATGAGATGCGAGCAGTGCATCCCTAGAGATGCCCAACTAAGTGAATGTAGTCCTTTGGCCGGGACTAAAGGAGTTAGGTTGTTCCTTGACAAACATTCATGAGACAGGATCGGGACACATGGCCCTAATGTGTTAACCCTAAAGATCAGTACATAGCTTTTAGCTGGTTGTTATTGATGGATGCAATCACAATCACGGGTACAAATTCAAAGCTTAGATCCATTTGTCCCGGTGGTGGCAGAAGTCGGATAACTTAGGGTTCAAATAGGAAGGTACCATTTTTGAAAGCTAGCTATGTTGAATCTGATAGCCATTATCTATGGATTTGTGAGGGATTGTTGTAATTGGCATAATTTAAGCCTAATTACATGTTTAATTATATTTGGATGGATGCCAATTATGGTTGGAATCCAAAGATAATTTTGGTGTTGAAATAGAGGAAGAAAATTGGTTGAGTGGTTTGAATTGATTTGTCCCGCATAGGAAATTTGACAAATGGGAGACAAGCTTGTGCCTTATAATACCAAGTGGAGGAGTTGAAGGTTTATTTCAACCCTTCACTTGTCCCACATTGGTTTTATAAAGAAGTGTGGACTAGTATATATTGAACTTAAATATGAATGCTTGTTAAAGTGTTCATTAAGGGGTTCAAATAAGCGGACCACATGTGCGCGCCGTCGCCGATCGGCCCCGCTCTGGCTCCGGATCCAGATCCGAGTCGCGGGCGCGGGCGTTAGGGCGAATTATCTCAATCTCAATCTTATCTTTTTGGATGAAATTTAATTAGAACTTTGAATTTAAAAATTCAAACTACTTAACTAGGGCTTGATCGGATAAAGGGGCTGACTAAGTAAAGTTCGGATAAGGGCTTGATCAGATAAGGGTCTAACTAAGTTAAGACCCGTTGGAGATTAGCTTGATCTGATCGAATAAGGTCAAGACTCATTGGAGATTAAGCTGATAATTAGGGATATGGCTGAGGCTATTGCACGATGTGGCAGAAACTTACTAGGTGCGTGACGTGTTAGAGGCCACTATCTGGCAGACTCTAACTACAGCCGGCCCTAATTTTCTTCTATAAATAGCCTGCCTCGAGCAGACTTTGAAAAACACACACAACTCGATAAATTAAAAATATATGATATTTCCCTCTCTGATATATTCTTCATACCTTTTCCATTTTTGGCTATTTTATTCTGATTCCGACGATTGAGTACTGTTCGAGGTGAACGAGATGGAGTGCACCTAATCGTTCTAGACCATCTCATCCTGGGAGGAGCAGCACTGTATCCGTTGCACTGGTGAGTTGAGGCGTTTGTTTCTTTAAGGCAAACAGAATTATGTGATTTGGTCTTATAATTGGTTATGTTACGATACAGAATCTTCAGATAAGTTCCTTGCTTTCCTTGTATTAAATTACACATACTGACAACATGCTTTATTGTTTTTGATGCCGCGGTTGATATGTAATTTTTGGCTTTTCCTAGACTTGTATCTGGTTGGATATATTCATGAATTTATGCCTTGATTATGCTGAATTTGGACCATGCATGTTATGCCTAAATTTATAATTTGATAAATACGCATGTTTTGCCGCCTTGATTATCTGTTTGTTGATAATCTGAATTGGTTTATTGATGTATCTAGTTTCACTATTGTATGTTGATAATCCTCATATCCTGGCAACAACAAAAAATACAACCGAAGAGCAAATTGGGAGTTTCAATAAAGAGAATCACAACTGAAATGCAATGCACCTTAAGAAAATGCGTTGTTGGACATGAAAATAATGGGAATAAATACCAATGAGCTTAAACTCTATTCTAACTCTATAAATTTTGTTATTAATGACAAACGAGAATTATTTAAAACAACTTGAACAAAATTTCTCTAAACAAGTATGTTCAAGAATTACAAATCCACAACTTCAAGCATTCAACTGTAAATTTCTAAGTAAATCTTTGGGGACAGATTTCGCTCAACTTAATTTTAAAAATGCAATTTCATGACATCTACTATTTTTAATAAATAAACATCAACTTAACTACTTTTTGAAAATTTAGTTGAATATGATGAACTACAAATCAACATTAATGTATATGCTAAAAATAACTCGTACAACTATGTACAAATATTTCTTTTGTGTTCTCCTCTGAACAAAAAAAATTAGATATTTTTCTTGATTGTTTGTGTTCAAACCCAAGAGGATCTATTGTGATAACTATGAAATAACAGTAAAGTAATTCAATGACATTGACAATAATATTTAACATGATTCGGCGATGTGCCTAATCCACCCAACAAAGAAAATAATTTATTGATTTCAATCAAGATAGCAAGTACAAAATTATGTCCCACAAATCTCACGAGAACACATAACACCCTTGTTCTAAACTCCGTCTCGAGAAACTATCTCAAAAGTGGTCTAGAAACCCTCATGTTATGTCTATGCTAAGCTATCCTGAAAGAAAACTAATTAAATACCCGCAAAAATGAAGTCATAGGCTTGTGGACCTACGCTGCGCACTGGGGCGCACAAGATTTGTGCCTAAGCGTGCGGGTCTTTAAAATCTACCGAGGGCAAAGATCTCGTCGTGTGTCAGGGCGAGCAGTTATAGTCTTCTCCGCGCCCGAAAGTGCGATGCATCTTCTGCTGCCCAGTTCCAAGAGTATGCGTGCCTTGGTGTGCGACGTCCTGTCGGTGCGCACTGGGGTGTTCTCCTCGTGCCCATTTTGACCACTTTGCTCCATTTCTTCCAGTTTTCGTCAATTTAGCCCAAAATTTCAAGATAAAATCAGAATTTTCCACCTTGACTAGAGATTCACCATCTATCTTCTTTCTCCCTGTCCTCAAAAGGGCCTGTCATCCGAGTCTACAAATGTTAATCAAATCCAAGCAATGCTCGAATTTGATTCCTAGAATATCCTTAGTTAACATGTCTGCCAGATTATCCTTGGTCCCAGTCTTGTCAACTTGAATGACTCCTTGAGATGCCATATCCCGAAAATAGTGATACCTTACGTCAATCTGTTTTGTTCTCTAATGAAAAGCTTGATTTTTTGATAAGTGTATGGCACTCTGACTATCACAAAATATTGAAGTAGTATCAGAATCCATACCCATATCCTTAATCAGCCCCTTTAGCTAAATAACTTCCTTTATGCCTTCAGTCAAAGCCATGTACTCAACTTCTGTTGTGGACAATGCAACTGATGATTGCAAAGTTGCCTTCCAGCCAATCGTACAACTTGAAACACAAAACACATACTCAGTCATGGACCTTTTGATGTCCAAATCTCCTGCATAATCTGCATCCACATAGCCAATAATTCTAGTAGTAGAATTCAATTGACTATACCTCAAACATCTGTCTGCAGAGCCTCTCAGATACCTCATGATCCATTTCACAGTCTGTCAATGAGTCTTTCCTCGCTTGTGCATATAACTGTTCACAACACTGATTGCATGTGAAATGTCTGGCTTAGTGCACACCATGGTGTACATCAAGCTATCTATTGTACTATCATATGGCACATTTGACATGTGCTCAACCTCCTCCTCAATACTCGGTGATAGTCTGATGAGAGCCTGAAATGAGTTGTAAGTGGCGTACTGCCTAGCTTGGACTTGTCCATCCCAAATTGCTCAAGTACTTTTTCAATGTAATGTCGTTGAGATAAGTACAACAATCCTGTGTGTCTGTCCTGGATGATCTCCATGCCCAATATCTTCTTTGCATCGTCCAAATCCTTCATCTTAAATTCTTCACTTAACTGAGCTTTCAAATTGTTGATCCCAGATATGTTTCTAGAGGCAATCAACATATCCTCAACGTACAATAGCAAATATACAAGAAGGCTATCACTACATTTTTATAATATACACATCAA
Organism: Jacaranda mimosifolia; assembly: GCA_018894105.1. Taxonomy (NCBI): domain Eukaryota; kingdom Viridiplantae; phylum Streptophyta; class Magnoliopsida; order Lamiales; family Bignoniaceae; genus Jacaranda; species Jacaranda mimosifolia. The sequence continues at coordinate 13,550,629 of CM032132.1, read as the reverse complement.
TCGTAAATGTTTCTAGTATATCCTATCTTGGTAATAAAAACATCAAACTTTTTATACCACTGCCTGGGAAACTGCTTCAAGCCATATAAAGACTTATTCAAAAGACATGCTTGATTTTGTTTCCCGAAAACAATGAATCCCTCTGATTGGCTCATGGAGATTTGTTCCTCCAACTCACCATGTAAAAACATTATTTTCACATTCATCTACTCAAGCTCCATATCGATCAGAGCCACCATGGCAAGTAAAACACAAATGGAAGTGTGATTTACAACTAGGAAGAACACTTCATGAAAGTTAACTCCATCTCTCTGAGTAAAACCCTTAGCAACCAATTGCGCCTTGTATCTAACATCCTCAAGCCCGGGAATGCCTTCCTTTTTCTTGTAGATCCATTTGCAACCTACAATCTTATGCCCTTTGGGTACATCAACCAGCTCCCATGTGCTACTTTTGTGTAGAGATTCCATCTCTTCACTCATAGTTGCAACCCATTTATTAGAATCTGGCTCGAAAATTGCCTCTTTGTATGAGACTGGATGGTCTCCTACAAACTCCTTGGCCGAACTTAAAGCATAAGCAATCAAATTTGAGTAAGCAAACCATTGTGGTGGTTTGATTTGCATCCTCTCCCTATCGCGAGCCAAGCGATAATTTTGTAGTGGTTTATTTTTCTGCTATTGATTAGGTGATAGTAAGCTTTCACCCATATCATCTACCACATTCTGTTTCCCCTTTGAAACTTGTGGAGGATTAATATAAAACTCCACCTTCTCCTTAACGCTCTATTGATTGCTTTCGGGTTGTTTCACCTTCATCATCATCGTCGACTCATCAAATGTCACGCCCCTACTGATAATCATCTTGGAGCCCTTATCATCATTATACCATGAACGATAACCTTTGATTCCATCTGCATATCCTAGAAATATGCATTTCCTAGCCCGTGGCTCAAGCTTTCCATCCCGGACATGAGCATAGGCTGGACACCCAAATACTCTCAAATTTGAGTAGGGCTGTACATTTGGTTTTAACTGACTGAACCGTTCGGCTCGGTCGGTTAACTGAAATTTTTGGTTTTTTCAAATGCAAAACCGAAACCGAACTTCGGTTTGGTTTTTAACCGAATAGGATTGGTTCAACCGAAATCGAACCATTTTTTTTGTTTTTTTGGTGTTTTTTTGATTTTTCGGTTTTTTCGGTTTCGGTTTTAACCGAAATCGAATTGAAAAAAAAAAAAGAAAGAAAGAAAGAAAGAAAAACTTATTTTTTTACCAAAAAAGTGTTATAAAAGTTTGTTTAACAAAAGTAAGTTAGTTTAATTAAAAATTTGAATTGGATAACTTATTCTTTTAGTGCCAAAAAAATTATTTGATAAAATTATATTGATAAAAATATTTGTTTTTAGGTGAAAAAATTGATTTAGATTACTTCTTTTTTTCTATATTGAAAATATTTGTTTTGATAAAATTATAATTTATCTATTCTAAACAAATACATTTAAAATATTATAAATTTAAGAAGATAAATAAATATTTTAATTATTTTATGTTATAAAAATTTTAGTATACACATTGAGCATGCTAAAATTGCTAGCTTATAATCGCCAAGGCAGATGCACGCGATTTTTGTATATTCAAACTTTAACTGCTAAGATCGAATAGCGAATTAAATCTTAAACTCAATCTACTAAAGTTAAATAGCTAATTGATCCAATGACATCATAATATAGATTGCAAATTTGTAAATTTTGTAAAAAATACAATTATAACCTTATTAAATCATCATTTCTAAAGATAATTATGAAATATTGATAAAATTTGTATCCAAACTGTCTTTTTTATGTTGAATTCTCCAATTTATCCTTCAAACTATATTGTCAATTTTTGTTGTTGAAATAATTAAAAGAACAAATTATGTAAATGAACAAAAATAACTTCTATTTTAGATACAAAACGGTCTTTATTTTTATAATAATATAGATAAAATCTTTATTGGTCAGCAGATACAATATACTACTAGTACTACCACAGGAATAGCCGAATAGGATTCAATCCCTTATCCCTTAGTTTTCAATTTAAGTTGAAATTTCAATTTTGCTCATCAACATACCATATAATATATAAGTTTAATTAATTAATTAATTTTCTTTTAATATAACATTTTTTGCTGTTTAAATCATAATCATCTATTTTTTTATATGTAACTTGTATTAGTTCATTTAATAAAAAAATTATGCAATTGTACCATTTGAGTTTAGAAAAAAATATCATTTTTGTTCTCTTTGTATTATAATTATTCATGTTTTTATATGTCATATATTAATAGCTATATTATTTATAAAACATAGGGTTTTTAATAACTATTTTGATATATTATTTACTTCTTTTTTTCTCAATTATTTCACTTTATCAATTTTTTTTTATTTATCCCAAAAATTTAAAAATACATTAACATTTACATTATTTAAAAATTTATATTTATTATCTTAGACTTAAAAAATTTAATAAAAAAATTGAAATAAAACTTAAATTAGTAGTGATTGAATAATAAAATTTTGTATATAAAAAAAATAAAAAAAAGTTTCGGTTTTTTCGGTTCGGTTAACCGAACCGAACTGGTTTTTTGATTTTTCGGTTCGATTTCGGTTAACCGAACAAAAAAACCAAAAAAACCAAAAATAGAAATTTTTTGAAATGAAAAATCGAAAATCAAACTGAACCTAGTTCGGTTCGGTTCGATTTTTTCAATTCTCGGTTGGTTCGGTCGGTTTCGATTTTTTTTTAACACCCCTAAATTTAAGTAATCAGTAGGAGACTCGGACCAAACTTCCATTGGTATCTTGCAATCCAAAGCAGTCGATGGTGACCTATTCACCAAATAACAAGTAGTGTTAATCGTTTCTGCCCAAAAATCCTTGGGCAATCCAGCGTTAAAGAGCATGCATCTAGCTCTTTCCAAGATAGTCTTGTTCATCCGTTCTGCAACTCCATTTTGCTGTGGTGTATGTACAACTATGCGATGCCTCATAATTCTTTCTTTTTCGTAGAATTCCTGAAATTCCTTGTTGCAGAACTCCAATCCATTGTCAGTCCTCAAGTGCTTTATCTCATTTCCTGTCTGTTTCTCAATTAAAGTTTTCCATTACTTGAAGTTGACAAATACCTTATCCTTATGCTTCAACATGTACACCTATACTCTCTGTGAGAATTCATCAATGAATATCAGCATGTCCCTAGCACCTTTCTTTAAAGGAACCTGAGAAGGCCCCCAAAGATCTAAGTGAATATAATCCAAAGTGCCCTTGGTCTTGTGAACTGTAGTGCCCAATTTTACCCTAATTTGCTTGCCAAGCACACATTACTCGTATAAATCCAATTCTCCAGTCTTCTCTCCACCAAGCAATCCTCATTTGCTTAATTCTTGCATCCACATCTCACTCATATGCCCAAGCCGTATATGCCACAATCTTGTAGTATTATAAACTGATGAAGAAACAACTGCAGTACTAGAAACAGTGTTGCCCTGCAATATGTAAAGGCCATTCTGCTTGTCTCCTTTCATGATAAACAATATACCTTTGGAAACCCGCAGAACTCCATCTCGAGCTCTGTACTCACAACCATTCTTGTTCAGAGTACCAGCGGTATTAGATTTTTCTTCAAATTTGGAACATAACGTACATCTGTTAAGGTCCTTACTATGCCATCGTGCATTCTGATACAAACTGAGCCCATTCTTACAAACCTCCAAGTAGTATTGTTTCCCATAAGCACTTTACCACTATCGTATTTCTGATAAGTGGCAAACCAATTTTCTCGTTAGCACATGTGGTAGGAACAACCACTATCCAAAATCTATTTATAGTTTACTAAAGTTTCGGCAATGTTGAGAACAAGCCCACAATCAGACTCATTCTCAATAATTCCTGCAATATTATCCCGTTTCTAATTAGAAGTTTCACCTATATCCTTTGCCTTTCTTCATTCCGGACAATTTCGTTTACAATGCCCCTTTCGACCGCACCTAAAACACTTGTCATCATTTCTAGGCTTGGCTCAGGACTTCGATCGGCCTCTACTCCTTCCCCTTTCTCTCGTTCTCCCTTTCACCACCAATCCTTCCCCACTTTCACCATCATTGCTGCCCAGGATATATTTTCTCAATTCGTTGGAATTCAATGAGGCTTTCACATCCTCCATTGAAATTGTATTTCTCCCGTACAACAAAGTAGTAACCAAGTGCTCAAAATTTTTTGGCAGAGAACACAAGAGAATTAAAGTTTGGTCTTCATCTTCAATTTTAACGTCTATACTAGCGAGATCCGGAATCACCTTATTGAAAAAATTAATATGTTGAGTAATAGATGTACCTTCCTTCATTCTTAATATATATAACTGTTGTTTTAAATACAGTTGATTCGTCAGGGACTTTGTCATATAGAGACTCTTCAACTTGTTTCACAAATTCGCCGGTGTACTTTCTGTGGCGACCTCTCTCAGTACGTTATCTACCAATGATAACACCAGAGTATTGTAAGCCTTTGCCATAAACTCATCCTTATCTTCATCTGTCAGCGTCTTTGGCAAGGAATCTTTACCCTTTAACGGTCTTTGTGAACCATGTTGACACAGGAGAGCGTGAACCTTCATCTTCCACAGCCCAAAGTTGTTCTTCCCATCGAATTTCTCTACCTCGAATTTCATGACTGACATATGATCTAACCTGCTTTGATACCAATTTATTGAAACCCAGGAGGATCTATTGTGAAAACTATGAAATAACAATAAAGTAATTTAATGAAACTGACAATAATATTTAATAGTTCGGCGATGTGCCTAATTCACTCGACAAAGAAAAGAATTTATTGATTTCAATCAAGATAGCAAGTACAAAATTATGTCCCACAAATCTCACGAGAACGCCTAACACCCTCGTTCTAAACTCTGTCTCGAGAAACTATCTCAAAAGCAATCTAGAAACCCTTGTGTTATGTTTGTGCTAAGTTGCCCCAGAAGAAAACTGATTAAATACCCTAAAAAATGAAGTCATAGGCTCGTGGGTCTGCGTTGCGCATCGAGCCGCCCATAACTTTTGCCCAAACACGCGGGTCTTCAAAATCTGCCAAGGGAAAAGGTCTCGCCGCGCGCTGGTGTGGACAACTTGCGCTAGGGCGCAATGTTCCAGTAGCCCGCGCACCCTGGTATGCGGAACTTGCATCGGGGTGTGCAGTTACAGTCTTCTTCTGTTGCTCGGTTCCAGTAGCATGCCCGTCTCGCACCTTGACGTGCGGCGTCCTACTAGTGGGCGCCAGGTTGTTCTCCTCATGCCTATTTTGACCACTTTGCTCCATTTCTTTTGGTTCTCGTCAATTCAGCCCAAAACTTTAAGGCAAAATCCACAGTTTGCTTCCCAAAATTAAAGGTCTAAACATAAAAAATCTCCCAAATTTATTGTGGTTGTTGGCATTAAATGTACTAACAAAATTGTTCTATATTTCCTAGTCATTTTATGCAACCCACTTAATTTATTCACATAGAGATATGGATCATATACGATACTATTAATATTTCAACTTATGATATTATGATATTATTATATTATTATCTGATAGTGATGGAAATTGGTCTTCTTTGACCAATTATTTATGTTGGCTCAAATCATTAATTTCTAAAAAATTGGTGATTGTTGTAAACTACATCGTGATAGAAATCAATAATGTAATCAATTGGCCAAAACCAATTTTAAGTAAATGAGAAATTAATGGTCAAAGTGAGATACTTAATAGTTGATTAAGAACACTAGGAAAGAAGTTAATGAATTGGGAAGATAAGAATCTATCCCAAATTAAAAGTTGAGTAAATGATGGATCAACATAAATAACTCAAGTGTGGAGGTAAGAATAACAGATAGTTTGCAATGGTAAAAGACCACATAATTAGAACCACAAAAAGTCGTTCACAAGGAGAGACAAGAGGAAACAACTGGGAATTTACATTGCCTTTTTGGCAATAAGGAGTATGGTCACATTATGGTAGCCTAGTCCAATAGCTTGTTATAATTGAGGAAAACACCAAGAGAATTCTTACTTTTTTAGACTTTTTTGGGAAAATTACAAGGCATACCTTATATGACTACATTTCGGAAAAAAGCCACTATCCTTTTTTTTTCATTTTATTTATTTTTCATGATAAAGTTTATTTGGTTTGAAATGAAAATACAGAGAGATTGGTCTCATTAAATTCTAGAATCAGCTGGAACAAATTATACTTTGACTATTTGAATAAACAGATTTAGCAAAGAAAAGGAAAAGGCAAAAAGAATGGTAAAATTAAAACATGTAAAATTGAAGTAAGAGAGTGTTCGGCTAAATTTATTTAAAAGATTTTATAAGCTCCTATATCTTATAAGAAGATATTTTTTGAGCTTCTAAGAGGCTAGATATTTTTAAAAAAAATAAGTTCTTAAAGTATTTGGATAAAATCTTATTTTGGAGCTTATAAGATGATAGTAATAGCAATTTTATAATTAATATGATAAAATTAAGAGAGTTTGTTAATATCTTAAAAATAAGTTAGAAACTCCTTACTTTAAAAAAAAAAAAAAATCTTATAAGGTCTTTTTTGAAAAACTTTACCAAACACTTTTTCGATATCTTATAAGATGTTTTGAGCAGTTTATAAGCTCACCTAAGCACCCTCCAAATATTGTAAATTGAAGTAAGAGTCTGTCTCAGCATTTCGTCCATATCCTACTCTTAAAGCCCTAAAAATGCAAATTTCAAGTGGGCCTTATGGCCTTATTGGCTAAGAGTTCATAAGCCCATTTCAAGCCCAACACTTACATTTAAATCACTCCTCATAAAACCTAATGTCAGGCCCAAACCTCTGGTTCAGGAAAGCAAGCAGAGGGAATTGCTCATCATTAGGTCGTGATTCGAAAAGGGAGGCGTTGGTAGCCTTCCCTTTCCCCTTCTCAACAACAATTCTTTTGGGGGAAATGTTGCTCATCTGTAGCCCTCATTTTTTGTTGAGGCGCGGGGCAAGCGACCTCCGCATTGACTGGTTAAGGTGGGGGCAGCAGTATGGTCGATGAAGCTTACTGTACCGACGCACCTTGGGATGCGACCTTTCGTCGAGCAGACGATTGTCATCACTCTTGCGCTTTCTGCTAGCGAGCAATCACTTGTTGTTAGGTGTGGTTCATTATTTTTGCTTGATCTGAAAAAATACACAAACACAAACAGATTATCGATCAGAAACTACAAAACAAAAAAAGAAGAATAGAGAGAAATCAACAAGAATAGCATAGCTAAACCATGTCTACCTAATCGAGCATTGACTGGCATATCCAACCGAGTAGGCGACTAGCCTGCTAACACCAAGTTCCTCTTCTCGTGTACCTGAACGCCTCCATTTCTCCAAATTTGACCAAATCTCGATAAATGAATTATTTCAGGTAGGGTTCTTTTTCCTGGGCATCTCGACCCGACCCTTTAACCACCCTGAGGAATATTGAACCCGATCCCCTAGGGGCGCGGATGAAGAAATATTGCTTTTTCCAAGTATGGCCATGGGAAGAGAAAGGGCTCACAAATATCTTTCGAAGAAGACAGACTGTGAGGTAATAGAAACGCGACTCCTCGGTGCTACTCGACTTCTAGGACATCGAGAGGTGGAAAAGGTTACTAAAATTTACAAATGAGGGGGGTTGGTTGTGTATCAGCATTAAAATGACAAAACTATAGAGGATGGAAAAAATAGTTAGGGAGTAATTGAGTGATATAAACTTGAAGACCAGTAAGTAGTTTGACTATGGACTAAGCTATTGGGAACCTAGGCCCACACTTCAGGGCATCCTCAAATATTGTTATGTAACCCACCGGAGGTTTATGCATCCATCACTAGGCTGGAGGGCGATTAATTCAAACTCTGGGGGAATATGGTATATATGCCAAATCAACTCTAGATCATTATCCTTGATCTCAGATCTTATATCGCTATAATGATCAGTTGTGAACAGCCTACCTTGAGATATTAGGGGTCGACTCGCCTCCCCGGATGGCCCAGCTTCTCCCCGACATCAACCCTTGTATCACTCAAACTATCAGAGGAGCTAGAACTATCGCTTGAAGACTCACTAGTCCTATTGGTCGAATCACTCACCCTTCTGGTCGACTCCTCATTCGACTATGTCTCCTCAGAATCATTTCCCCTACGGCTAACCTCCCTGAAAACTTTAAGTATGATTATTATCAAATAACTGGTCGAATATAACAAGAGCTAAACTAGGCAAGTTCAAAGAGAAACTTACAAAATTGATAAGAGGAAGAGGGAGAACCTTTCGATTCTCGTTTCAAGCAGTAAATTTCACAAGCTCTATGGTGAATGTGGTAAATGAGAGAATGAATGCGCTATTTATAAGGTTTACCCAAAGGGTAAATCAATCGGCTAAGATGATCGATAATCGAACAGTTGTTACATAACTGCCGCTCACCTTGTTTATCTACATGATGCAACTAATGCATTTATTGCGCTAAAACCCTGGTCAACATTTGAAAATTGAGGTCGACGCAAACGTCTTGCAGTTTTTTAAGTCATCGCGAGCTCGATTAGGACTCGAGAGTAGGGGCACTCATAGCCCAATAACAGCCAACCAGGTCCAGACCAATAACAGTTGACCAAGTGATTGACCAGGCTCAAAACCCCTTTAGAGCTATTTAGCCAGTTTAACTGTTGACACCCCTCAGCCGACCAGAATGTGGTCAATTAGCTCGAATATCGCCGTTGAGCCCTCAGCTAGAGAGGCCGTTGGGGCCTAGGAGTTCCATAATCTGGACCAGAGCATGGCTAGGTGACTCGCAACTGAAGAAACATCTTGACCCTAGGAGGTCGATTAGATAAGCGGGAAGTATTTCCTAGCCACCAATCACTGTCGCATTGCATTAAATGCGTTGATAGGCAGCGTGCCTCTGCATTTATGAAGCATGCCTCCACTATACTACCAATTTGCCTTTACATTAAATGAGCAGATCTAGTCCATATCCCAGGAAGGAGGATGACGCGCCACCTGGAGAAGGTCTTCAAGCAGAAGAAGACCTAAAGGTCCTCAGACAAAGACAAAGGCCCTCACTGTATGAGCAAGGGTATCATGCACATTTTAATCCCTCAAGAGAGACAATAAATACCCCATTATAGCCCTTCAATAAGGTATGTTCACTATAACATTGGCCTTTAATCTGCCACTCTATATTCTTGTCGAATTACAATGACTTGAGCATTGAAGTACCTTAGCTGAGGGCCCATCGGCTAACTTGACGTGTGTTGATTGGTTGCAAGACTCGACCCACTCCCATCCAAGCATCCACCTTTCGCTTATATTTTGATCAATTATAGTGGACCAGAGCCCAATCCATACACATACAAGTCTTAGCATCATCAATTTTTATTTCTCCTTTTCTTAGGTGCCACCATTTACTTTTCTTTTCTTCCTTGCATCTTATAATGTCAATCCAACCCAGCTCCAACTTGATGAGAAAAAATAAAACAGTAACAAACCCAAAGATATTTTCATATAGAAGGGGAAAAAAATTGAGGAAATTAAAATAACCAAAAAATATATTTTGTTCGAAATACAAATTTTTTGGCAATTATATATATAATTTAAATTACTTATTCTAATTTTTGTAGGACGCCAGTTTTATGGTAGTATATGTGTGTACATATATATAATACCACAAAAGAAATAAGCTTTAGTGACCGAATTTTAATTACCACACACTACGATCATTGATTAGTGTTCAGTTAAAATATAACTTTTTTTAAAAAAAATAGTGATCATTCAGTGACCAAACTCTTTTTTCAGTCACTAATATTAGTGAGCTCACAAAGCAGTCACTGATTTGGCACTAATAAATGGCCAAACTCTTTGTTTAGTGATTAAATTAGTGACCGCACAAAGCGGTCACTAATTAAATGTGTATATCCAAAAAATAAAAAAATATACAAACTTTTATATATAGATATATAACTATTAAATATTTCTATATCATATTCATATAGCTGAAAAATTTATAAGTGCATAAATACATACACAAAAAATAAATAAAAATATCTTATTCAAAGAAAAAAAAATGAGAATAAATTAATATATACATGTCAATAATATATATTATGAGTAAAGACATACTTATGATATATACATAATAATATTATATGTTAATGTGTATCTATTAGTATATGTATATATTACTACATATATGTGTGTAAACCATTTATTACTATACAGTAGTGTGTATAAACTATTTTTAATGTATTTATAATATATTATGATAAATATACCTAAAATTTAGCGGTAATAGTTAGAAATGATAAATGTAATACTTTAATATATTGAAGAAAAAACTACACAAATATTAAATGAATAATTGTTATTTTTGTTGAATTTTAAAATGCAAAATAATAGTAACTTATTTTTAAGAATATTATAATTATTTTTTGGTTTGTAAACATGATATATATTATATTGTTGAAATAAGTGCATCAAAATGCATGTAGTATAGTGATAAGCAATATATTCATTTGAACAAGTTTAAGGTCTGGAGTTTGAGTCCAAAAGGCTGCAAAGCCCATAATATAATTTTTTTGACCTATTATTTTTTCAAAAAAAATGGCGGTCACTAAATAGGTCAAGTGACCGCTAGAAATTGGTCACTAGTTAGTGATTGATGCAAATTAATGACTAGAAATTTTTTGACCGATATGAGCGGTCTTAAAACCAATCACTAAATTTGTTAGTGATTGATTTTTACCTATTTAGTGACCAATTGAGTGGTCACTAATACCACTTTTTTTTTTTTTTTTTTTAAGTAAAAGTTTGTAAGCATGTGTGTATATATATAAATTTATAAACATCCAGTTAACTCCTTAAGTGGAAATAGCTACTTATCGTGATACAAATGGTGAATGAGTTTTTCCACTTTAACTTTTAAGAATACTCTATTATTTGTCAATCTAATTTTTCTCAAGCTATCAAATAAAAACTTCCCTAAAATTCTGATTCCTTCGTAGTAAATGTGTCGTGATAGTTTTTAATTTGATATTTTTTTATTTATAAATACACATAAAATTTGTATTTTGAGAGCAATATTATTGTGTTAATTAATTATTCGATATTTGGTTATTTGACAAATTTTAGATATAAATATAATTTTGTTTTGAATTTCTGCGGAGTCTAATATAGCTTTGTGGCGAATTTCTGCCGAATCTAAAAAAACTGTAACGAGGCAAGATGAAAGTCGAACTAGAATAACTAATTTGGCCAAAACTATTGAATATTCCCGACCCTCTTGCTCAACTATATAAATTGACTAATCTCAAGGGATCTTTTAGTGTTATAGATATTAAGGCCTAACTTTTAAATAATTGGGTTTACTTTTTGATGAGGGTTCGATTTCGATAATGGATACAGATCTGGGGTATTGATCTTCTGGATTGGTTTGGGATTGGAATCCTGCAATAACAGCAAACGTTAGGCTAGTCGAGTGACCCTCGACTTAGGCCCTCCGACGCTCAAGTCAGTATATATTCGACTTTCTTAATCGAGCAGCGGAATGTAGGGGTTTTTGAGTGTATGAGTGCATACCTGTGAGAGACAAGGTTGAGGGTTTTTATACTCCTCTCCCTGGTAGGAAATGTCAGGGAAGCCCTTGGCTTACCCAAGGGACCTCCAGGCTCCTGCCAGGGGTAATTGGTCAATTCTCCCGTTTAAATATTGCTAGCTGGATGTCCTTTTATGCTGCAGGACAAGATGACACACTGTTGCGCCGTCTGCTGTGTCAGACGGTGAGGGGAGGGCATGCGCCATTAATGCGGAGGCGTGTTGCTAGTCAACGCATTTAATGCGGTGGCAGAGTACTGTGCAGGGCTCGACCTGATAATCGACGAGAGTAGGGGTTGATAACGGTCGAGCAGCTCCGAGGGCCATGGGGCGCCTTGTGGATTGATTGAACAAGGTCGACGAGTCACTTGGGTCCTGCACCTTTGATTAGGTGTTGGGCCTCGCTGATTTGGGCCATCCTATATCACTTTTCAATCCAATTCGAGAAGAAAACGGTTAGATCCCACGTAATAATAGCTTGTAAGAGACATAATTGTGCAATATATTGAATTTATGGAGTGTACACGTATACTTTGTGATAAGTACTGCTAGAAATTTCAAGTACGAATCTCAAATTTTTTAATATTTACATTGAGTATTTTTTTTCGAGTTACTGTGGTAATACTTCAGATCCACTAACCTTTGACTTTGAAGTCATTTGAAATCTTTAACCATAAATTTCCCTGCTCAAATCCTTATTTGTCAATCCAAATAAAAGCTTGTGCAATCAGATAGCCTAACATCCACACACACACACATATATATATATATGTATATGTTGTCTCACCGAAGACGTTTAATGGCTGCAAACCTATCACTTCTGCTATCGAAAATGTCAACGGAGAAATCTCATTGAATGGCATAAAACTTCAATCTTAAGAAATTGTATTTTATAACAAGACTGGCATTCTGCCACATTCTTTTTTCTTTTTAGTTATTGACAAATTAACAACCCATGAACAAGAAATTATGAATTTAATAATCCCCTTACCAACACAATAAGAATAATATTATCCAAATTAACAACTTTAAAACTAGTACCTATAAATAATTTAATTAATTACGTGCTTGCGTGACACAAAATTATATTCTACACTTTTTTGTCGTAGATTTTATTTTGCTCTGAATTTTATGATACACAATAGTTTAGTATATGATCTTCGTTTTTAGAAGTTAGTATTATCCCAAACACACTAAATAAATGTAGAAATTTTCTTTATTAAATACATTTTCGATCTCATACTGAATGTGTCTTTTACAATTGATGTAAAATTTTACATAAAATAATTTTGTAATATTTTTATAATTTGTCCTTAAGGTAATAACTAAAAATATTATTACTTTCTAAGTCAAAAGAGTATTCTAAAAATGATATGTCCTTTAGAAAAAGTGTAGCATTCAATTTTTTTAATTTAGAAAATACTTCATTTATTCCAAATTTATGGCACTATTTCTTTTAGATACTGAAGATAAGATCTTATTTTTCAAAATTAAAAAACTTATTTTTCAACTTACACTTAATAATGATGTGATATCATTATCTTACAATCGCTACAAAAAGTTTTATTTTTGATTTCTTATTTAAAATTTCATCTGTTAAATGAGAGTATTAATGTATTGATGACAAATAATCCAACGCACATGAAAAGCATAGAATCGATAGGATTCGCATTTTATTGGGAAGATCAACCCCAATTTAACGGCTGCTGCAACGGCTCTGTCGGAATTGGAGGTCCACGGTACTAACAGTGGATCGGCGCTACAGACAGTCAAATCAAGTCCCATCTCTTCTTTGAGACACTTGACGTGACTGACGTCCAGTGTTAAATTACTACAATTTCCGTCAATGGCGCACGTTAGACAAAACATTATATTAATCCACTACTTTAAACAGTATAGGCGGAGCTCCATCTTACCCTACACACTCAGTCTTCCCCGAAGAAAAATAAATTAAGTACTGATATCTGAGTGAAGCGAACGATAGATACACACGCGCATAATCATTTCACGTACATACATACAATTATTCCCTGATTTTCTCTCTTTCTAGAATTTGAATTTTTTCATTTCTTTTTTTTTTTTTTTTTTGTTGGGAGCTGAGAGATGGGAAATTTTCTAAATTCTGTGTTTGAAGCAAGTAGTCGGAGAGTTTCGTGGCCTTTCAATTTTCATTCAGTGGGTTGTCGATGCAGATTTTCCTCTTAGTTTGGGGTTGAATCGCAGTGAAATCTGGCCATTGGTCTGGTTTGGTGCTCGAATTAACAGATCTAAGGGGGTTCGGGTTTGTCGGTGATGTTGCAGTTCGATAAATTGCGTTTCTTCATTCACGGCAGCGGTGAGTTTTTCAGTGTGAGATTTAGAAAGGCTAGATTTTTTGCTCTTTTTGGATTTTTTTGAGTTGTGTTCTTTTCCTTTTCGGTGGATTTTTTTATGGGTTTGAAGGTTTATTCATTTTCTTGATTTTTGGCCTTTTTTCCCCTAAAAAACTCTAGTTAGACTACTTTTGAGATAGTGGAGTAGGAGAAGCAGAACATTCGGGTATTTTTGGAGTTTTCAATCAAATTTGTTATTTCATGTCCTTGAAGTGGAGTTATCAAAGTGAGGTATTTAAATTGATTTGGTTAATGTTTATTGCTGGCATTGTGCGTGTAGCAGTGATTTCTTTTTCTTTTTGTGGAAAGGGTGGGGTTGGTGCTGCACTAGCAGGTTATAGAGTCCAAACAATGCACGTTTGGAATGTATGTTTTGCTATTTTCACATAAAGAGGGATATAGTGCGTAAGCTTTTGTCGTACATTTCTTGGCCAAGCTTCCTTTTGTATTTGTTGTATTAATTCAAATTGGAATATTGTTATGTATTGTTCAAGATTGAAAGATGGTTCCAGGAATCATATCCTTTTAATTCGTCATTCTGCCATTTAATTTGTTGTTTGGGAACATTTTTCTGATGTGTTCTTTTGTTTGCAATATGAATTACAGGGTTGCTACAAGAGGTCCATTGGTTTGTCCTGAAACAGTTGTTTCTTTTGTGTTCTTTATTATTCTTCACCGATGCTAATTTACGGGACAAAATGTTGGAAAGAGAAGCTCTTTCTCCAGCTATTGTTCTTTCGGACGCGCCTGCCATGCCGGAGCTGCCTCTACCTGCCAATCTGCCTTTGTTTCACAAACCTCATCGGCATCATCTAAGCCCTTATGGTGCACCCGCTCAACCCCCTAATTATGGCCATTTTGTGATTTCTGCTCCACTTTCAAGCTCTCGCTTGTCCAAACCTTCAGTGAAAAGGGGTGGATCAATACCAGCTAGTGCCAGCCTTCCACCTTCAGCCCTTTCGGAGATTGCTCCAGCTCAACCTGAACCTAGTACTATACCCACTGGTTTAGCTCAGCCGCCAATATCCCCAAGCATCTCTAGTAAGATTAATGTTCTCCCAGATTCATTTTCTAGCTGAAAGAACTACAAACCGATCTTTCTTTATTTGATAGTAACTTTGTTTCGTGTTTAAACAATCAACACTGATAAATCTTGCTTAACGTACAATGCCTTTGTCCATGCCCCCAACTTTTCTATACCTATTTTTCATGTGGGATTTTGTTTTCATTTTGGCAGATTGTTGTGGACCAGACATGGTACTGAAACGTGGAAGCCAGGGCTGCCACTGTGTATATCCAATAAAGCTTGATATTCTCCTTTTGAATGTCTCATCTAACCCTAACTGGAATCTCTTTCTAGACCAGTTTGCTTCCCAGTTAGGTTTACGAGTGTCACAGATTGAGCTCATTAACTTTTATATGGTCAGTATATCTGGACTTAATATATCAATGGACATCACTCCACATACGGCTATAAGTTTTTCTGCCAGTGAAGCTGCTGGAATGAACTCTTCCCTATCGATGCACAAGGTCCATCTGGATCCTGCTTTAGTGGGCGACTATCAGCTTCTCAACATAACCTGGTTTAGATCGCCATTACTGCCTCAAGGTAATCTTCATATTTCTAGCTATACAGTGAAGTTCTATTTTGATAGTCAACTTTTGATTTTCAAACCTGGTCTGATATGATGATTTAACAATTTGTATATGTTGTGGTTGTCCACTCATTGGTTGGGTATACTTTTAGCTAGGAGTTAAGGACATCTTTTGGCCACAAGGGAAAGATATATGAACATTCACAAACAGAGTTGGGAAGGTTTAGAGGCCCTCATTGTTTATGTTTCCGAACCACAGTTTTTTCATTTTATACTATTTCAAAAATAGAAAATAGCTTTTTTGTCGCATTTTCATTTTCAACATTTTCAACAAAAATACTACACTTTTTTATTCTCTATTTATACCCATTGTTTTCAAATTTAACTACCAACTAATTTAAAAATAATTAAAATTCGCTAACCAATTAAATTCTAATGTCCTTTTCTATCCTCATAAGATAATACGCCCGTACTAAACTTAATAACAATTTTTTATTTCAACATAATTTTGTAACGTTTTTATAATTGAAGAGGTGTTATTGTACTATATTCATAATAAAATTTCAGTCTTATATTTTTTTAATATCTTAAATGAAAGTATAATTTCACATTTAATTATCAGAAAGAGTTTTAGATTTCGAAAACGAGCTCTTAAAATAAACCAAGTTTCAGCTTATTTTGACTCAATCTAAAGAAGCTTAATCCTATAAAACTCTTAATTAACCATCTCCCTCACTGCCGTCTCCCCATTCCCTCCCTCGCTTGTCTTTGCCCCCTTATCAAATGTTGTCCATCCTCTATTCCCTCTCACTATCTATTTGCTCTCGTTTTCTTCTCTCTTGTTTCCCATCTTATTATCCATCCCTCTCTTCTTTGCCCATCCTACTCTCTTTCCTTTTGGTTCGTTGTCTCCCTTAGCTCTCTTCTATCTCCTCGTTTCTTTAATGTGCAACCTTTCCTTCTCTATTTCTCTCCCTCGCTCTCATTCACTCATTCTCTGCCTATTGCCCATCAATCTGAAATTCTCCCTGTTGATGCTTTTATTATGAGAAGAAAAGTCATGACTGATAAAGGAAATAATTAAGAGAAAAAAATATAAAAGAGAAAATAAGAGGAAAAGAAAACAAAAATAAGGAGAAATTTTTATTTTTTCACATGTAAATTAAATTTAATTATGTTTTTAAAGTATATTTGTTTTAATATTTTAATCCTAAGCACTTAAATAGGATTTTGGAATCCATCACATAATAAAATTATAGATAAATTTAAAATTTAAAAATGTAATATTTATTAATCCAAAAAAGATAAAAGGGAATTAAGAAAATAATCTTAACTTCCAATTATGTTAAAATTACATAATTAGTAATAGGCAAACAAATTCACTTAAAAAAAACAAATAGGATTGCTGGTATCTTTACGTTTTGTTCTAATAACTTGTAGACTAACTAATTTTTATTAGTATAATCACTTGTTTCTTTACTTTCATTGTGTGTTGTCATGAAGATACGCACTTATTTTTATTTGTATATGGCATACACTAATTGGAGAAACCATCATATGATAGCATTAGAGCAACCTTCCAAAATTTGTTGCTGTGAAAGTAATTTCATGGTCATTTTTCTCAAAGTTTTTCAGTACAACCCTCTCTTCTACATTTTAACTCTAGAACACTAAAAGTACTTGTGCAAGTCATTTTTATATGAAAAATAAAATAATGGCTGTTAGCCTACCGCATATAAAGATGGCAAAAAGACTTACACAAATAGCTATTTTTTTGCTCCAATGTCCATCGTTTTGCTCCAATGCACATCTTTTTCTTCCAATAGTTATTATCACATAATAGTAGTTTATTACACTTTTCCCTTTTAAGTATAAATATATTACATTTACACCTCCTTCAAGTATTTTAGTCAATAATTTATGACAACCATTGCATTAAGGGGAAAATATTTTGTGTACATAATACTTTTTGTTGACATCATTGTTTTTCATCCAAACCTTAACGACAGGGGTAGTTTGGTGAATGTTGTATTTTTACATGGGAGATTTTCGTAATTATGGAAGTTAGAGAGGAAGATTTGGTAATATAGCTATTTTGGAGAGAGTATAGTTGTAAATAACCTTGAATAATAATATTCAACACTATTAAATTAAAATATTTAACACTATTATCTTAAAATATTATTTTGAGATCCACTTTTTTTAAAAAAACTTTGCACTACTTATCCAAAAATGTCTTCATTTTCACTCTAAAACAAATATTCAAAATAAAATGAGTTGGAAATGAAGAAAAAAGAATGAAAATAAAAATATAACCAAGTAGGTTCATAATTCCTTTTTTCTTTCTAGTATACTGTATGAGGCAATGTAATGCTAAGCAGAGGCAATGACCGACTTATGTGCTTTATTAGTAGGGATGTAAATTAGTTCCGAATTAGACTAATTTGGTTGCAAAAATGGGATGTTCTTTTCGGAAAAATGATTCTATGAGGAGAATAGAGAAAATGAGAAATGATTTTTGGTTTGCGTTTAGATGTGTTGTTTATGCGAGTACAATGTGACTATTGATGTGACATATCTCTTTTCATGACAATTTGTTGGATGGGTTGCTATTTTATGAATAAATTTCAAAAAACTTGTTTTGTTATTAATTCTTAAGAACTTTTCTTTGACATGTGTCGTTATGTCATTGCTCCCCATATGCATGCATATGTATACATATACACACATATATCTATATAATTTATGTATATATAGCATAATGTGTGTGTAATATTTATCAATCTGTGTGGGTATTAAACTGTTTCTTTATTTATGTATATGTATACATGCATATGAATATATGTACATATAACATAACGTTTATTTGTAATATTTATCAATATATGTCATCAGTTTTATTAAATTGTCTTTTTAATTATTAATTGTGTGTAATTATATTTTTTTCCTATGATATATATACGTGTGTGTATCTTTTATTCTTTTATAGATTTTTCTAAATTGTTTATTTATGTATGTATATTTTCTTTATATATTTGTTTATTATGTATGTCTATTTTCTTTATATATTTGTTTATTAAGCCCCCATTTGGATTCATTTTCATTTTCATTTCCAGTTTCCAGCATTTCCACATTGGTGGAAATTAGTTATGTGATGTGATGTGAAAATAAAAATGTATTTCGATGAAATGTTTGGAAATGTAATGATTATGTTGGTTTTAATAGGTTGTGGGTGGATAGAGAGAGAGAGAGAGAGAAATAATAGAATAGAGAGAGAAGATATATAGGTTATTGGAGAATGTGTTTTAAAAATAAAAATGAAAATGATGTTGGGTGAAAATGTGTAAAAGGTGATGTGTTTTATTTTTGGAATAGTAGAATTGGTGAAAATGGGGTTTGGAAATGAATCCAAACAGGCTCTAAATTAGTTATTAATATCTATTGTGATACTCCATTAATATTGTCAAAAAGGTAAATGGTTAAGCATAAATTGTAAATTTTATTTTGTCTTCATAATTAATGCTATGATACAACATTTGCAATTTAATATCATATTGTGTATCTATATATTCATTAACAAAAGGATTCTAAATATCTTATAATATTTTGAAATTAAATTGTATTTCTATTGCCCGCTTACACAATATTATTAAGTAGTTATATTATAAACAAAAGCAAGAATTAGATAGACAGAAACTTTTGGCAACCTTTGTACGACATTACGACTACAATAAAGATGGGGAATTGGGAATGATAAGTCCAATCCCTAATATCTGGGCAGCTCACTGCATGTCGCTTGTGCAGTTGCGTATTTAGAATCCCTGATTGGGTAATTAACCATATATCTTAATAAGTCGTAATAATACTAATTAGTACAAAGTTAGTTCATAATTAAAAATTATTTTAACTAATAAGTAAATCATAATAATCAAACAACTAATTATATTATTGACTAATCAAATAAAAATCTAATAGCTTAACTGCTATTAAGTTAATAATTTGTCATATAACAGAATTAACTGAAAGATAATTGATTAATATGAAATAAGCATTTGCTATTAGTTTCTTTCTTTTTCCTCTTTCTCAGTATTCCCATTTTCTTCTTCTCTCTCCCTCTGGGAAAGTCTCTTCACCATGATGGTCACAATCGTGCCACTTCCACTGCCACCATTGGCATCACTCCGTTGCTAACTAAACGCCACCCTCAACCCCACTAACTTGATACCGCCACCTTAACCACAAAACAACACACACTTGGAGGAAACACAAGGTAGCAGGACCCCATGCCTATGCTGGGTGTCACTGCCACCATCAATTTTAATATCACATGCATATCGCCACTAGTGCCATTTGATCACCTCTATCCAACCTAAATTTTCAGAATTTTCTGCCCCTTCATTACCCAGATAACATGCTCTCTCTTCATTCCTCAAACCTTTAAGATTTTTAGAAAATTGGACGGTGTAGGGTTTAGCAAGCCACAATATTATTGCTAAAAATCAAATTGTTGATTAAATTTATGTGCAGTTTATTTATCTTTATTATTGACGTGCTGTTTCCAGTATTTTTTATGCATGTAGTCACTAAACCCTACCTATTTTATTACACTGTTGTCATCTCCGTGTATATCCCCTCCCCTCCATTCCTAAGCCACCAGCTTAGAAAAATTAAAACTGAAGTAACCGTTTTGTCTTCTATGCAGCTCCAGTTTCTCCTAGATCTCCAGTGGAAGCACCACCAAACCTTCCATCAACTCCTGCTGCACTTGTCACTTCACAAAAAGTTAAACGGCCAAGTTTAGTTCTTGTCATTGGACTTGGAGCTGTAATCCTAATAGTTGCTGTCATTTCTGTGGTTACAATTTGTTTCTGTGTTTCTCGTCAAGGAAAGCATATTGAACCTTTCAAAGAAACCGGTATGTAAAGAGTTGCTGCATTGAAATCTCTTTCTATTTTGGAGCTGTATTTCATTCGATTTTTTGATCTTTTTAAGATAAATATTGTTTGAAATCTTTTAGAATGTTTTCTTAATGAGCATGATTAGTATGTCCTCTGACATGAACCAAAATTTACTGTGTCTCGTGCTGTTACTATGTTAGGATATACCTGTTGCTGGCTAGGGTGAAGCATTCTCTCTTGTATTTGTTCCTATTCTTTTTCCGCCTTCTCTCTTCTTCCTATCATTCTAGATTTCATAACCAATTACCAATATTGGTCTTTCCCTCCCTTTCTTTTTATCCCTATTAAACAGTCCTCAAGTTAATTCTGATGATGGGTATATTGTTACTACCACTATCTCTTGCCTTCTTATTTTTAGGTACACTTTTCTGTTTGGATTTTTTGACCAGCTTATTTCTGTTTGATAGCAAAACAAAGGACTGTGGAAACAATTCCGGCAGTTGGATCGCTTCGTCATCCAACCAGTACGCGGTTTCTCACCTATGAAGAACTAAAAGAGGCTACAAACAACTTTGAAGCTGCCAATATTCTTGGAGAGGGTGGCTTTGGGAGAGTTTTCAAGGGTGTGCTAAGCGATGGTACTGCTGTAGCCATAAAGAGGCTCAGCAGTGGTGGACAACAAGGAGATAAAGAGTTCTTGGTTGAGGTTGAGATGCTTAGTAGACTGCATCATCGTAATCTTGTAAAACTTGTTGGATATTATAGTAATCGAGACTCCTCGCAAAACCTACTTTGTTATGAGCTTGTTCCAAATGGAAGTTTGGAGGCCTGGCTCCATGGTAAGGGTGTACAAATATAGATACATCTTCCAAATTTATAAATAAAATACACTTTTAGCTGAAATGATAAGGATGATGATAATGGTTCTATTATGCTACAGGGCCCTTGGGACTGAACTGCCCGCTTGATTGGGACATCAGAATGAAAATTGCCCTTGATGCTGCACGAGGACTTGCATACTTGCATGAGGACTCTCAACCTTGTGTCATTCACAGAGATTTCAAAGCATCAAATATATTGCTTGAGAACAACTTTCATGCTAAAGTTTCTGATTTTGGCCTTGCAAAGCAGGCCCCTGAAGGCAGGGCAAACTACCTCTCCACCCGTGTTATGGGAACTTTTGGGTTAGTCTTCTTCAACTTGGGTTTATCCTTTCTCCTTTCTACTTCTCTGGGACTTGAATTTTCAATTTTCTTTGTTTTTTAGCAATTGGATTGATTCCAACCCTTTTACAGGTATGTTGCACCCGAGTATGCCATGACTGGGCACCTCTTGGTGAAGAGTGATGTTTACAGTTACGGAGTGGTTCTCCTCGAGTTGTTGACAGGAAGAAAGCCTGTAGACATGGCACAACCATCAGGCCAGGAGAACCTTGTTACCTGGGTCAGTTATTTTTATCCCATGTTTCAATATTCACATGTATCATGGATCCCTACCCCCAATTTCATTATCCATTAATTTGCATGAGGCTCAATTCTTGGTTTTCATTGGTTAAAAGAATAGGGATTCATTGCTAACAAGATCAAAAGAGACTCTTTTTCATTTTTCAACAATGAAGCTTGACAAGATCAAGTCAGCAGCCATGTTTTGTTATTGCAGGCTAGGCCAATACTAAGAGATAAGGATCGATTGGAGGAACTTGCTGATCCAAGGCTTGATGGGAAGTACCCAAAGGAAGATTTTTACCGAGTTTGCACCATTGCAGCAGCTTGTGTAGCCCCAGAGGCTAGCCAACGACCTACTATGGGAGAAGTGGTACAGTCTTTGAAAATGGTGCAACGGATTACTGAGTATCATGATTCCACTGTAGCTTCCAAAACTGCACCCAATCTTAGGCAGTCATCTACAACCTTTGAGTCCGATGGCACATCATCAATGTTTTCTTCTGGTCCTTACTCTGGTTTTAGTGCCTTCGATACTGATAACATTTCTAGGACAGTTGTATTTTCAGAAGATCTACAGGAAGGACGATGATCACATTTCTTTTCTTGGATTGTTTCCTTGGACAACTTCATGATCTGCAAAGATTTTAACCAACCCCTGCAACAGTTTGAGATGTGATTGTTTTGAGATGGAATACACAGCTTTCTGAGGGTTGAGAAAAAGAAAAAGGGGAAAAAAAAAAAAAGTTGCTGTGTCTTTCTGGTCAACTTCGCCAAGCCATTGTGCTCCTGTCCATCCCATGTAGAGAAGGATTGTTCAGTTTTCCCAATGTGGTGGTCACTCTGCATGTTGAGATGAGACTTTGTACATATATTTCATTTAATGTATCTTTTTAAAGGGTTGGTTTTCTAGTTTCTTCTCATTTATTCCCCCTATTCATAGACCTTGATTTCCAACAAAGCAAAATACAATCACATCAAATAATTCTTTTCAATCAGTTATTTGCATAACTCATCATAAAATTTGAAGTTGGAATTTATTACTTTATAGCACTAATAGATCATAATTTTTATATCGGCACAACTTTTTGTATTCTTCTAGATTGGAAAAAAAGGGGTTAAAAAAAAAGGAATGAGAAATTAGTTATAGAAACTGTTGGAAAATAATTGTACGTCAATAATTAATATCCGTATAGCACAACACCGAGATGAGTGGATTCACATATTTGTTGTACATGGAAAGTTCTTCTGAACACAACCTTGAATTAAAATTGTCTAAACCTATAAACCATATCGATTCTAAGTTTCTTAACTAAAAAGAATCCAAGTACTCTATAATTGCCTCGTGGGAATAGCTACTAAAGCTTCCACTAATTTATAAACCTTAAAACTTTGTAGTCAATTTTGTGATACTTCAAAAAGAATGGTGAGAAAACTGATGAATATGGAGAAAGTATGTAAATAGCGATCAACATTTAAATTGTTTATCTAAACTCCTAGGGAGAGAGCTCTTTTATAGGCGAGTCTTCCAAGAGTTTAACCGAACTTGAAGTATCAATAGAGATATAAATAATAATTCTCCATACAAAGAAGGATTATCCCTATATATATCGATGAGTATTCCTCACACAAGAAACTTTTAATCCAAGAAGAAGCGAAATCCATCTAAATGTAGATATGATCTCCCTACATAAGGGAGAGTTTTAATCCAACAATAATTATAATTCCATCTAGATGGAGATAAGATCCTTTCAAATATTGATGTTTATTTGTTCAAAAGTATAAAAACTAACTCAATTTATAACATCTTTAACTCATATATATTTGACTCAATCTCCTCAATTGTTATACTTAAGATATTTTGCAATTTCACACCCATCTTTCATATAGGGAATAAGTCGTGCGGTCAAGTAAAAAGAGAACAAGTGAGGAGAGCCATATTAAGTCATCAACCAATTAACATAACTTTGCAACTCAAAACTTGTTATCTACCTAAAATTATATGATCGTATTGGATTAAGCATTTCTGGTTCTTCAATAATAAGTAGAGCAAGCTTGACTCTCTCCAACATGTATCCATGCTCATGACTACATCAAATACTTTTGATTTAGTCGGTCGACATATGAGCCATAGAACAAAAGAGCTACACCAACTTTAGTTCTTCCTCGATCCCTCATGCTAATTTGCTTGGTCTTGATAACTTTCCTAGTCATGTTCTAATAGACTGGATTATTGTAGCCATTGGAGGCATGTTAAAGTAACGTTATCAAACTTACACTTTATGACATGTTTCGGAGTCCCAAAGGTTACAAGAAACAATAAGGCCACATAGTGATGAATCGTTCTTATTGTGTAATGAAAAACCCAATCCCACCCAAATTCTTCATTTTCTTGTCTTGCCAACCGATATTAATCTAACTCTTAGAAATATCTAATAATGCCGACTGATTAGCATCGTGTTGATTAGTGTCGTTTAACATGTTCTGTCGTGAACTATTACTCCTAAGAGAAACAAAAGTATCTTGAAAATTGGAGTATAAAAGTCATATAATATAATTGGGTAAATCTCACTTTACCCCCTTGTACTTTGGTTCAATATCACTTTGCTTCTTTTCACTTTTAATTGTATCACTTTGCACCCTTTTACTCTTAAAAAAGATTCAATTGAGGAATTCCGTTAAATAATAGATAAATTTATCAAGAAAACTTTCATCCTTCACTTAACATACAAATAAGTGTCTCCCACTCTACAAGAAAAAGAGAACTTCAGCATAATTTAAAATTAAAGTGGACTCCATAGCCAAAAGCTAAAGTTTCGCAGAAAATGAGATTACTGATTTATTATTGGATGGACTATGAATTATGGAAGTATAAAACGGCATTAGGATTATTGGCATGATTAAGAGTGTTATTAAGTTTTCAACATCCCAAAAAAGAGACAAGCACTGGAGCTATAAATTAATATTGGATGGCTTTCCAGGCCATGACGAATAAATAATGCATAGATTTATCTTAGGTGCTTGATGGTTTTGCTTATCTATAGGCAATGCAAGTTTCTTGGAATGTGGACACTGGTTTCGGTGTTGGCGATGTAGTGGGTCAGTTGTGCCGCAAGAGGAGAAATTGAGGACATCACATTATGAAACTTTTTCTTTATTAAATACAACAACAACTGTAAATCAGCAAGCAAAAATTTTGGATTCTCTTAAACCTCATTACACCAAGCAAAACAATAGCATCTCTCAAATGTTTCCTAGGAGAATATTTTTGAGTTAAAATTTTCTCAATCATTTTGTCAGACAACCAAAAGCTTTCAAACATTAACATGCTCAAAGCTTTCAAACATTTTTGTATCATTTACATTTTCCAACAAAAATTGCATATCACTGTAATAATGAAACCCAATTAAAATTAGGACATTGCTAAGATTAGCGGGCATTAATCCTTCAACTAATTGAAATCAAGAAACAAGTTTTCCAAACTCTGCAAGCACATAAACTCTTGTAATATTATTGGAACTCATATCTAGATGGAAAAACACCCTGAAAATCATTTCTTGGGGTTACAAAAATTGTATACTCCCAAATATTTAGTGCTACATTCGATTTACCAAACAACCAAAGCTATATTCAGTTTACCAAAAAACTATCACATATATCAGTTTAATTCACCAACGAATTAACTGATCTAATACAATTAAAGAAGAAAGCCACAACCTAAGTCCAGTATTGACTAGTATATAACTCAATTCAAGAATCAGTTTAGGAAAATTCAAAACTTCAAGTTGGTTTGATGTAGAGCTTTGATTGAAAAGTATATCCCCAAACCTTGTGGATCTTTTTATTACTTGAAACATCAAATTTTTTATGTTATAAAATCATCAAGCAAATAATACTAATGCAATTAGAAATTCTAGTACTTAGTTTTTATTACATGAGGATGAACTTTTTCTAATCCAACCAAAGTGCTGACACTTGAGCTTCGTCTAGAATTATTTCCACTTGAGGTTGCTATTGTATTACCTTTTCCTCTCCCTTTCCCAACCTTTGATGTAGTTGTTGTAGGTTCTCTAGTGAAGGACTGTCCATCAGGACCTATTGGATTTCCATGCCCTACAAATTTTTTCCTCTACCTCTTCCCCTACCTCCGGTAATACCTCTTCCTCTTTTATTAGTAAGAGCAGTTCCTCCATTATTATTAGTATTGCCGACTCTTCCTCCCTCATTAGTAGTAGCAATATTTGTATCATCCTATGAAAAAGTATAATTAAAATGGAAGTGATGCATTGTAATATAACTAAATTATTTAAATTTGGCGAGAAAGAAATTGCATAGTGATACAATAAGATCAAATGTACTTGCTTTCTTCTTTTTTGGCTTAGGAGGATTTTTGAATGAAATCTTATTATGCCCAAGTTCATTGCAATTGCTACATTTCATCTTTCTTCCAAATCTTCTTATAGTACAAGAATTCTTTGGGTCATCAGGAGCTCTTTTTCTTGTCTTTGGCCTTCCAGGTGTCTTTCTAACCTTAGGAGGGTGAACTAATTCACCCACAACCTCATCCCACCTCAGCCTGTCTGGGATTGGATAGATCATATGCTCATAACTTCTCATAAATGTTTCTGTCCAATAATACTTATGCACAAATTCCTTGACTTTCCTCTTATCATGCATTATTGGTGCACATGCATGAAGACATGGTATTCCAGTCAAATCAAATTGTCTACATGAGCAATAAATTCTCTTTAGATCAACAATGAATGACCTAATTCCTATAGAACTTCAAATATCCAATTTCCAGCCAATCTCACTTCACAGTTTGTAGACTCAAACTTGGCTTGCTCAAGCTTTCTCATTATTCTTAGACAAATATCATCAGCCATGTTGCTGACGAACTCTTTTTTCTGCTGAAACTTAGTCATCACTTGTTTCCTTATCATCTCCATCATAGTGATCATAGGTTTGTCTCTTGCTTCTTTAATAAACTGATTAAATGACTTAAAGATATTGTTGCTTATCATATCACACTTTGCATCAGTAGAAAAATGTGATCTAGCCCAACTAGAAGGATGCTATTTCATCAACCATCCATAAGCTCCAACATTTAGTGCTTTAAGCTAATCCATGTGTTTCTTGAACTCCTTTAGAGTATAAACAGATACAGCACTCCACACTAATTACTTCAAGTCTTCTCCTTTGTACAAATTCTTAAAGTTTGCATATAAGTGTCTCATGCAAAATTTGTGCTCAGCTTTAGGCATTATGCTCTTGAAAGTCTCGACAAGACCATGCAAAATTTGTTATGAACAAAAATAAATAGTTGTGGTAACATGATAGGAAATAACTTAATAAGAATTACAAATTAAAATAAATTCCATACCTTTTGCCTATATGATATGTAAATCCAACCCATTTCTTCATGTCTACCCATGATATCACAAAGTAAGCTCAAAAACCAAGTCCATGAGTCCTTATTTTCAGCTTCTACCACTACCATGTCTAATGGAAACATTTGGTTGTTCCAATCTTCCCTACGGCATGCATTAGTTGACCACCATATGGTCCTTTCAAGTGACAAGCATCAAGGCTTATTACAGGCCTGCATCTAGCGATAAACCCTTTAATTTGTGCCTAGTATTGTATAAATAACCTCTGGAATATGGGTGCACAATCTGGCCAAGGTCTCTCAACTGTTACAACAGCTACACTACCAGGATTCATCTTTCTAACGATACCACAATAGTCTCTAACCTTGTAGAAGTCTTTCTTGTGATCACCCTCAATTGCCTCAAGAGCTTTAGATTTAGCTCTATAAATTTGGTTTCGTGAAACAAAAACACTTTGCTCCCTTAACACAACCATTTTCATTACCTTTGGTTTCCATTCTGGATAGTCTATAAGCTTATTAAGGTACTTGTTTGCTAACCAAGTACTCATAACACTTTTTAGCTTATATCTTCTAGGATGAATAGAGTGCTCTCTCAAAATTTTGATTTGAAATGTTGTAGTTCCTTGCATTTTGGATGCATGAACACTCTAAATGGATAATCATCGGCACAAACCATTGTAGCTCTCTCACTTTCATTTTTTATGAATTTGAACTCATAGACTTTTCTGATTAAATGTTCTCTTAAAGCAACCTCAAAAATAGTAGCATCTTTAAAAATCATCCCCAACATCAGCTTAGGGTTTTCCATATCCTTATTTTCATCAAAGATAGGGTAGAAAGTGTTGTTTCTTCATCAGAGTTTAGTGGAGTATCATTCATGTCACTATCAGTAGCATACATATCTTCTGGCTCTAATATATCCATCTCATCATCTTCTTCCCCAACAAATTTATCACCCAAACAAGCAACACTGTCCCCTAACTCATGTTCACCTTCAAAACTATCATACCCATCCTCACCACTTAGCTCCTCACCCTCAAATGAGTCAAACATAGAATCAACTATATTATCATTATTTCCTCCTACATATTCATTATTGGTAGGTATATCCTCAATATGAATTGGTGTCTTATCTATACCCTTA
Source organism: Jacaranda mimosifolia (assembly GCA_018894105.1). Lineage (NCBI taxonomy): Eukaryota > Viridiplantae > Streptophyta > Magnoliopsida > Lamiales > Bignoniaceae > Jacaranda > Jacaranda mimosifolia. The sequence goes on along the minus strand of CM032132.1, from coordinate 13,522,128 downwards.
TTGAAATGAACCTAAACATCATGCATATTCTCAATATTTTCAATATTAATCCATGCAGTAGCATCAATACTTTCAATAATACCACTATCATTTTCCATGCAATTATTTGCATCTAGCATTGCACCATTGTCATTGTCAATGTAAAGGCATATTACATCACAAGCCTCATTTTCCTTAAACATAATCACCATATCAATAAAAGATAAAATCATTCTCAGTCCAGTCTCAAATGCAGTCTCTGGAATCAAGTAATACACATTCACATTTTGTGACAAGCCCAATTGTTCAATCCATTGTTTTAGTTCAATCATACTAATCTTACTTGAGTCTACATCATCCAATTGTTTTACACTTCCTCCAAGATATTGCACAGGTGGCCCCACATCAAAACTGCCCCCATAATGCAATTTGATGGTATACATAGCTGCAATATCAAAGAAAACAAAAGAGGAGTCAAGTACAATCATACATACTCTGAAATTTATATTTTAGATATTGTGTAGTGCCAAAGCAAGAAATCGGGGGTCCACATATATTTTAATCACATAATTTATTTAATCTAATATTGAAACTGTTAAAAGACCTATCTAGTAGAATCAATCAGAAAATTAAGTAAAAAAAAGTGCATACTTTCAGATTTAAATTAATTGTGATAAGTAAACACAGAGAATGCTATATACTTATCACATAATTTATCAAGCCTAATATTAATATAATTGACTCAACCAAATGATAAAAGCAAAATTAGATAAAAAGCACCACAATCAACTATGGTCACAACAATCCATTGCCAAAAATTTCAGTATGAAATCCATTAAATAAACATTAAAGAACTCACTATCAAAATACCTCCTAAAAAGAAAAGAAAAAGAAAACAAGACATTACCTTCAAGTTTGAGAAACAGATTCTTGGAATAAATAAAAAAGAAAGAAAAGCTTCAACCTTTTCAATAACTCCTCCTTTTTAATTGTCGGAATTAATAGTTAATTCAGGGTTTTAACTAAGTCTTCAATTTGGAGATAATGGAAAGAAAAAAGTGTTTCTGCAAAATTTGTAAAACTGATGAACGAATGCAAAGTGGGAATTTTAATGGTGGGCATTTTAGTAATTATAATTGTAGATATTAACGACATTAAAACCTAGAAATTGTGCAGTTAACATATTCCTTAAATTAAGCATTTGTAGAGTAGAAAGGAGTAAAATAATGTAATTGAAAGTAGAAGGGGGTGAAGTGGTGCCAAATTAGAGTTTAGGGGGGTAAAGTGGGATTTACCCAATATAATTTAAAACGGAGCCACGCCATGATTTCATCTCTCTTTTATATGGATCATACTTGATTCATGTGGTGGACAAGTTGTCATTTCTCCATATTGCCAAATTAATGCCGATAAACATATTTCCGTATTTGATTGATTTTCGATTACTTAGAGTTCTAATAAATTTTTAAACTTTAAAATTTAATTAAACTTCAAGCATTCCATATATTTCAATGCCAAAATTCTCCCACCACTCTTATATAATTTACTTTTCATAACTCCTGAATTATGTAAATAAAGGAGAAATTATTTCACCTACTTCGCTCTTTTATGGTAAACATACATGTGGAGAAATTATTCATTTAAACACAATTGTGTAAGATCATTGCATATGATTATATTGGTTATTGAATTTTTGAAATGAAATCTTTCAATTAAGTTAAATTACATAATTACACCTCTTAAGCATTTTTTTTTTTTTTTGGATAATAGAGCAACATAAATTCATGCTTATTTGAATAAATATGTGTGTGATAGAATCTTGGATTCATGCAACTAAGTGATAAAACTTATTTCGCCTATTTTACTTCACACAACTAGGAATGGAAATAGGCTAGGTAAGATTAGGCTTTCACTTAAATAAGTCATGCCTATTATATAAATAATAAGCCCGAGCTTAGCACATTATCTATGCTTGGCTTTTTTTTAAGGTTAGGCCTACCATTTCAACAAAAACACAATATTAAACAATATAACGGATTTCATAAACAACTAATTAAAGAAATCATATACAATTAGCTATTTAATATCATATCACTATTATTGTATTTTTTATATGAAAAAGGTTAAATGGGCCGGCATGTTAGAATTTGTAAGCTTTTAGAAAAAGCTTTAAATCTAGCTTATTTAGTTAAAAGGCTATTTTTTATGCTTTAATATGATATTTTTGTTAAATAGGTTAGGCCAAATTAGGCCATAAGCAAGCTAGGCCACAGGCCCATGATGAGTAACTTGACATATTCCCATCCCTATGCATAACTATATATTTATTGTTTCTTCTATGATAAATATGCACGTGACCAAGTTTTCATCCATAAACGAAATATGCAAGATAATTGGGCATGATTTGGTTATTTTATTTTGGTGATCAAATTTTTCAATCAAGCTAAATCATTATTATGTAAGTGCCTATTTGGGTATGTTTTCAAGGGCCATTTTCATTTTCATGCAAAAATGAAAATTGAAAAAGTAGTTATGGTTTAAAACTGAAAAATGAAATTGTATTTGGATATTTTGTTGGAAAGTAATGATTAGAGTAGGTATATGATTGAAAAGTTAGTTGATTTATATTTTTTTTAGTGTTTAAAAATATTTAAAAATATATATATATTATTAATTTTAAAATAATAGTGGGCATTTTATGTTAAATTAAATTTGAATTTAATTGATGTAGTAATAGGATGATAGGGTAGGTTTAGAAAAGATTTGAAAAATGAAAATAAGGAATGTTTTGAGTGAAAATGGATAGTAAAATGATAGTTTTTTATTTTTATTTTGTGTTGAAAATGAAAAGGAATATTAAAAACATAAACAAATGGGCCTTAAGAGCTCGTTTGGTTTTATTTTTCGAAGGCATTTTCATTTTCTGATAAAATGAAAAAGTGAAAAGTTAGTTATAAGTGTGAGTTTGAAAATGAAATGTTATTTGAATATTTTGTCTAAAATGAAATGATTGTATAGGATTGAAAATTAGATATATTTGGATGTTGTGATGCTTTTGTATAAAAAGTCATACAAATGAGAGTAGGAAAAAATAATACGTGAAAATGGAGAGAGAGTGTAAGAGTGTGTTTGAGAAAATATGTTGAGATTGAAAATGTATGTCCATGCCATGTCCTCGCTCGACCATGTACTGATGCCCTATCACTATGAAGATGATTGTCATTGTGCGGTGGAGGTATATACGGTTCTGTAGGATTGCGAATTGTCTCAATCCCTGGCTGTACTGGTGAAAATGTGGGTACATTCGGTTGTTGGTAATGAAATGATATACGAGATGCATCAGATTTCGCAATAAAAATTGGGTGAAGGTGATCCATACCAACCTGTACTCCAGCATCAACATTAGCATCCACATGATCCACCTGGTCAACTAGTGTCGCTTCTGCGAACATCTCGCATAACAAAACATACCGGGGCTCCCCTCACTCAAAATAACGTGATGATGAAACCTTCAACTACAAATGAAATAGATTTGCAAAATTATTATATTGTTGTATAGAGAAAGACAAAAATGCATTAAAGACGTTGTTCGTTATATTGAACATATTCTTACTTGAGGCAAACATATTCTTACTTGAGACAACCTATCATGCAAATTAGGTGGCACATACATCTCTCTCGTACGTGCATTATGTTGCACCCCAGGATGCTGTATGATTATGGTCACTGTTTCACACCTATCCTTTAAGTCATAGAATTGCTCAGTAATGAAGTCAGTGGTGAAAGGCCTGTGGAAATGTCGCCTCAACTTATATACCAATTCTCGCATACATATCTTAACGTACATGTCGTTAGTCAAGGAGTCGATGGTGTTAGCATCTAACAACATTTGTATGAATCTCTCCTCCACATACGAACCCCATATATTAGGAGTATTAGAAGCAAGAACATCTATAGGTCGACGTCAGCTCATACCACCACCTGGATTTGCAAAAATAATGAATGTTGGTCAACATATTTCCATACCTATAAATCTTATAAATATACATATTATACAATGTATGAGTAATAGAATACATGGAAAATCATGTTGCTTGTTTAGTTGGAAGTACAATAGTGTCACATAGACTATTGAAACAAAAGTCACACATCAGTCACAAATTGATATTTTTAAAATATTGTCTGAAGTCATGCAACTAGTAACTTAATGAGTACAGCAACTAGGAAAATCAAGGCCACAAGTATGACAAAGATGAGACATCCACATAATGGAAGAAGTAGTGATGATCTGGTAAGGCCAGAAAATGTAGCATGCGATGGTCCCGAGTGGGTGTCACTACTGAATCCCCTGCTCAAGTGGCTATACATAGGAGAGCCTGCCGCTGATGGCCGTGTAGAACTACCAGCATCGGAATGACACTGTGATCCAGTAAAGTTAGTGCTACTATGCTGTCTGCAAGACTGACGACTCAAAGTCCATGAGTCCACCCATACGAAAGAACCTACATGATCCCCGCCCATAGGGCATCTATAGAAATGTCGACCATAATTTGCTGGTGTCTTGGCCATATGTATCCGCATCGATCCTGCCCCGCAAGCATATAAAGGTGGGTTGTGCATACCCATCACCTTTGATAGAAGTTAAAGGGGCTACATACAATTTATGGATGAATATTATAATAAATTAAAAAAAAAGTAAACATGTAATCACACAACGTATAATAGTACTTTGATATAGCATGACAAATATATTATCTTAGAACACATATAAATGAGTAATACTGCATACATGATAAAGTAGTTAACAGTATAAATAATATGATAATTAAGATCTAAGCACTAATAGTTAAACTGACTAATATAACCCGCAATTACCTCAATTATGTTGGTTGTTCCACATTTGCAATGCTATATCATCCCTAAAAGCAGCCTGTGCATTGATCTCTTCTTGACTTGGATGACCCATATTGTAGAATGTATGTCAATCTGTCTCCTCCTTTATAAGGGGCTCGTTGAAAATTTTATCATCACGACTGAACTTCCAAATAAAATTATGTAAAACACAACAAGATATGACCAAGTCTCGCTGACAATTGAAGAAGTAGCTAGGCATACCCCAACCTAGAATAGAAAGCCCTTTTTTAGAATGCCGAATGAACGCTCTATGTGGTTCCTATTGAACATCTCTCTAGGACTATTGTAGATGGCAAAATTTTTGAACTCTTCCAAATAGTACCGCGACTGTTTGTATGGTGCAAGAAAGCACATGTAATTTGTAAAGCCAGCATCCACAAGATAGTACTTTCCTGTTATTTCCAAAATGACACCATTGAGCTAATTGTTATCATTTTGTAAGCTACTCATAATGAAATGATACAATACAGGTTTTTTGAGTATAACATGTGACCTGGTGGAGGAAACGAAAAGTATAGGTCATTTTGAATTGTCGAGAGCAATACCCTTGAATCATTTGCATTGCCCTCCCATCCAGCATTCACGTAAGTGAACATAAGGTCAAAATTGTATATAGCAAGTACATTCTGGCAAGTTTGACCCTTTCGTTACCTATATGCATTTTGCCGATTATACGGGACCCATGCTGTGATAAGAGTGCCATCAATCGCCCCAACAATTCTCTTTATTGTGAAATTATGGCTACGTAGAAGGCAATTTAATGATATTTGTATTAAGTTATAGACATAGTATTGTTTATAATGTAGCGAACTTGAAAATAAGGATAGAAATTAGGGTTTAACTCAATTTGAGGTGGGACTTCATCAAATCGTGGTGCAGATATAATCTCAGGTGCTAAGAAAACCAATGCATGTAAAACTCTTCTTATGTGCCAATTAACTGTGGACAACGAATGTTGGAACCTCTCCATGCTATTATGCTGTCTTTGGTGCATCCTTACCGTTTGTATAAACATGGCGAGCGCCTCAATGATAGATACCCGTGCATACTCACTCTGCGATAGTAGGCCACGAGACATCATTAATTAAACTAGAGTTTCAAATACGGGTTTGGTCATGCGGATATTGTCGTAAAACCTTTGTGTGTGTGCATTCATTATTTTGGCCACCCAGTCAGCGCCTCGCATCCAAAAGTTATTACGAGGCATCCTTTCTGGAACCAAGTTTGGTGCAATAATCTCTGTCACAAAAAATTACTCTTCCATTCCATCGAAAATATTACTCCCTGGAGTGCTTGGACTACTATCGCCTTCACTATCCAGAGGATAATTCATTGAACTTGAGGTACTTGCCATACTGTTTCAAATAAAAGCATAATTTTTTTTTCAATGCTGGTTAAAGATTAGACAAAAATACATATATGGAAATTGAAAATTTAGTTAAGGACATGCTAATTGACAAAGAGATCTTAGAACAATATATTCCATTCATTAAATTAACAGGAGCATAGATTAGAAAATGTCTGATACGGTAGGATAAAGTGCATAAAATAAAAATTTAAAAGACGGATCGCATAAACATTGTGCATAAGACTGGCACAATAGTAGTAGACATGGGCACACATGAGACGATGGTCACATGTATTGTAAGGACTCTACCTAAATGCGTTTCTCACGATCATCAAGCCGAGTGAAGAAAGAACGCATAGTAGTACTCTTCAATGCATTATTAGCCTTTGCAAATAGGCTATCAGAGAGGCTTTCCATTAATTGAAGCACTTCAATGCAAACCTCTATTGAATTTTCAGCATCAACCCCGACCCTATTAGACTTTGCATCCATCAAGTCATCCCATTTGTCAAGTGTCTCATTCAGACGGGTTTCCTTCTCTACTAGTGGCATAACTTTCCTTCTACGGGAAGATCCATTGGAGGTAGTGGCTGTGTCTGTCAAGTTATCACCATGGCCACTTGAAAGTTTAGAACGATTACCTCTAGCTAAATTCATATTACTACTTTGAACCATGTCCTCATTGGATGGATCGATCGGTTGTGAAGAAGATCGAGACTGTGAACCTGTCACCATGGAACCTTGGAACATCTTCGTACAATAATCATAATGAGGAAGGTCATGCTCGATGATGTGTGCATTATTCGGGTGCTTCTATTTCATTAAAAGACTAATCAAAATACTGTTGAAGAAAATTGAGCACATGAGGGGATTTTAAGATGAATGAATGCATGACACAAAACATTACCGCCATCTAATGCTGAATCCGAGAGGGGGATCTTGTTATAGTGTTTCTTTCACAATCCCAGCCGAAACCCAATTTCCTTTGTCACTAACTGATGAAATAAGCGCCATGACATCCGGAATCGATTCCACTTAGTTTTACACTGGGAAACTGTGTAAGTGAATCGACCATGAGTACGTGCATTTAATTTGTTACAAATTCTTCCCCAAGTGAAGGCCGAGAAGGACAGTCAATAGTTGACCATTAACAAACTCTTCGTAGCACAACTCAATGAACGCTGTCTCATTTTCACAAGGCCATTGCGTGCTACTAGCCCATGGTTGCCAACAAGAGGACGTGCCAGAGAGCTCCTTCCCGTGTGGATTCATCTAGTTATGAAGAAAAGTTTATTTGTGCCTAAGCCCAAAATAGAATTTTAAGAACCTTCAATTCACTAATTTTTTAAAATATACTAGAAAATTCTTAAATTAGGATCATGTCCAAAATAATTTTATTGTATATATATGCTCCAAATAGAAGTAAACTCCTTTCAATATATTGAAAAAAATATTTTTCGAAAAGGACCTTATTGTAAGTGTCCTAAACACGTTTCAAACTTAAACTACAAAATAAGACATGGCCAAACTCCACACTAATGTATTATTAGTAATGAGGAAAGTATTTTTTTGCACCTAAGCCCTAAATAGAATTTTAAAAACCTTTGTTTCAATAATTTCATAAATTGTACTTGCATTTTCTTAGTTATCCCCACCTTCATTGATATACTTGCAAATTCTTAAGTTAGGATAATGTCCAAATTAATTTTTAAGTATATTATACTCCAAATAAAAATAAACTCCTTTCAATAATTAAAAATATATATATTTCTCATAAAGGACTTTATTGTAAGTGTCCTAAACACGTTTCAAACTCAAACTACAAAATAAGTTGTGGCCAAACTCCACACTAATGTATTATTAGTAATGAGGAAAATATTTTTTTGCGCCTAATCCCTAAATAGAATTTTTAAAACCTTTGTTTCAATATATACATAAATTATACTTGCATTTTCTTATAAAAATCCACCTTCAACAATATACTTGCAAATTCTTAAGTTAGGATAATGCCCAAATTAATTTTAAGTATATTATACTCCAAATAAAAGTAAACTCCTCTCAATATTAATATATATATATATTTCAAAAAGGAATTTATTGTAAGGGTCCCAAACACGTTTCAAACTTAAACTACAAAATAAGACATGGCCAAACCCCACACTAATGTATTATTAGTAATGAGGAAAATATTTTATTTTCGCCTAATCCCTAAATAGAATTTTAAAAACATTCATTTCAATAATTTCATAAATTGTACTTGCATTTTCTTATATATCCCCACCTTCAACAATATACTTGCAAATTCTTAAGTTAGGATAATGTCCAACTTAATTTTTAAGTATATCATACTCCAAATAAAAGTAAACTCCTCTCAATATTTCAAAAAAAATAAAAATAAAAATAAAAAAGGACTTTGTTGTAAGTGTCCTAAACACGTTTCAAACTTAAACTACAAAATAAGACATGGCCAAACTCCACACTAATGTATTATTAGTAATAAGGAAAATATTTTTTTGCGCCTAATCCCTAAATAGAATTTTAAAAACCTTCGTTTCAATATTTTATAAATTGTACTTGCATTTTCTTATATATCCCCACCTTCAACAATATACTTGCAAATTCTTAAGTTAGGATAATGTCCAAATTAATTTTTAAGTATATTATAGTCCAAATAAAAATAAACTCCTTTCAATATTAAAAATATATATATATTTCTCATAAAGGACTTTATTGTAAGTGTCCTAAACACGTTTCAAACTCAAACTACAAAATAAGTTGTGGCCAAACTTCACACTAATGTATTATTAGTAATGAGGAAAATATTTTTTTGCTCCTAATCCCTAAATAGAATTTTAAAAACCTTTGTTTCAATATATACATAAATTGTACTTGCATTTTCTTATAAAAATCCACCTTCAACAATATACTTGCAAATTCTTAAGTTAGGATAATGTCCAAAATTAATTTTTAAGTATATTATACTCCCAAAAAAAAGGAAACTCCTTTCAATATTGCAATTCAAATTGTTTCTCTATAACCTATTTATTGTTACACTTTATCTTGCATAATCTAGGAAAGGACTTGTGGCCGAACTCCATTATAATGTAAAATTACCCGAGCAATAGTTGATAATGAAGAGTAGGTTGTTTGATAATATTACTTGGCAAAACTAATTAATAGAACAAAAGCAAAAAAAAAAAATTATTAATGAAAATTGCAAGATAATACATGATAAAATGCGATTAATTATTAGGAATTTTAAACATAACAAACTAAGTTATAAAATGCATATTACCAAACATTGGAATCATACTTGATTACCAAAAAGCATATTAACAATCTATAACCAGTTTATACATAACTAGAACCAAAACATAAGTAAGGATAATGTTTCTTTTTAACATGCGGGTTTATACACTTCAATAATTATGGTCAAACCCAATTAAAACCAAAATAATGCTAACTAGAGACAGGAACAAAGTGTGAAATCTATATGGTTGTGCACTCATCTTTCAACCTCGGCCGGCTGCGATTGAAGGAGACAATAGCCAATAGAGAGCAATTGAAAATGTTAGGTGGTTTGGGTGGGATAATGACATAAAAAAGCCACTTCCTTGGTGCCCTTTCACCCTTATTTCAACTATATTATCACTCCATACGTAGACCAAACAACTTACAAGTGGTTTGGCCTACTTTCAAAACATTATTGACCTATTAATACCAACAATTAAAGTATGAAAGACACAAGAGAATGGCCTACAACCAACTCACTTTTCCTTAAATATGCAACTGAAAGATTTTAATATGTACTAATGACATGCATCCGATGTACCTAATTGGCAACCTTTGAAAAAATCCACAACCGAACAAATTAACCTGAAGATAGCTGCAGACACCCTACACGACTATGTTCTTAATGTAGTCTTTTGCCTCATCTAAATCACTGAATTAAGCTGCCAAAAAGGACCACTTATGGAGTGATAACTACAAAGACTCATAACTTAATGCCAAAAAAGCCATAGCCGGACAGATTACCATTGATGGCTATGTTCTTAATTCCCCAAAAGACCACATATGGATTGACTACATACATAGAGTAGCAATCACATAGGATTGCACCTGTGCACAGGGCAGTAGATTTCTCATTCTAGTAATTGATTTGCTGGAAAGAAACAAGTTACACTTTCAGAACCTACTATTTGAAATGAAGACTAACCAACTATGATCAACATGATCATTTAACAATCACCATGGAGCTATACTTACTTCTCCACTCAAGAGGTGGAGAAACCCTAAGCATGGCAACTTTGTAGGAGTAGTTCACAAGTATCCAACCCATTCAAGCAAGTTAGGCACCAACAACTAACTGAAATTTAAAAAAATCATACCAACATGCATATATAATCAGCAAAGGGTAGTGAAACAAAGCTTAAACTAGCATATACTTCATAGGTGTAAGAATGAAGAAACTAAGAAAGTATTTTCCAAGCTTCAATTTATAGATTTTCACATAATTTAAAGCATAGATAACTAACACACATCAACAAATAGATTACTAACACAGACAGTGGAGCTGAGAGCAGAGGATGCTTTGAAATCTTTGAAATCTTTGAAATATTCCCTTTTAGAATCAACCTCTACACTTTCTAAAGCCCCAAAAATTTCCCCCCAGCTAGAAAATGTATGCTTAGCCGTTGTGGAACCGTATCTGTGCGTACAGTGTGTGTGATCTTGTGAAGGCGATAGTGGAGGTGTATGCTGTGTGCAATGGTTAGAGTATGGGTTGGAAGATGGTAAGTGGGTGTACATATAGTGCAAATTTAGGTCACAAGCTAAATCAAATGCATTCACACACAATGCAGTACCTATTGTAGCTAAATTATGGATGTGATATTTCTTTGTATTGCTCAGCCTTTCTTAAATAAAATCATGCTGCTAGGTACCTATTCAACGGAGTGCAGACCATGTGCAATAAAGTGGCAGCCTAATTTCAGTGTCCCACAGTAATATAAAACAAGATAGATTAATCACATACCAAAACTAAATGCAATTGCCCAAACATGCTTATGTAAATCTATAGACACTAGCATAATAAGTCTATTCCAACTTCTAAAATAAATTTAATCACATGCACATCTCACCCATCTTAAAAAATGACAGAAAAAATTAAGCTCCAAGCCAACAAAATGCCCATATAAATTAACCAACAGAACATCAATTAGACTATAACTATAAATTAAGCAACACAAATTAGACATTGCATAATGTAATTTGATACACACTATAAACTCTTACCCATGCAGGGGAATAGAATATATGACAAGACCCATCAACCAATTTCACTACACAAAAGCATAATCCACATATAAGCCAAAATAGCAAAGTACCGTTCATTGCCTTGTGTAAAAGAAAAATGGGTAAAGGAACGAGATAAAGTATACCGTAGTGACTGGAAAAATAGTAGGTCGCACATAGGCTTTTGGCCCACATCTACACTGGGAACCCGAATCTCATTAAGTTTCAACATTTCAATTGAAAAGGATTGGGAATATTGTCAGAGAAAGAGGTAAATAAGTTGCATAACCACTCCAATACCCAAGTAGAACAAATCCACCGACACAATATTCACACAAGGGTGTAAAATCTACAAGCCAATTGAACGGCAAACCCCTTTTCCGAATACACGCGCACTAGAAGACGCGCGATTTCAAAGAAAGAGAATACCATAACCCAAAATCGAAACACCATAAAAATCGTAGAAACAATGGATTTCTTTTTCCTTTTTTTTTTTAAATTGAGCAACCCAAACAAAGGAGCCCCATAGCTTTGCGAGAGTTTGCAGGAGAAGAATAAGATATCTTTGCTGTTAAATTTTTGGGAGAGACAACAAATAGACAAAGGGAACCAGAAAGGGGGGCGCAGAGCAGTGAAAAGGCGGAAATTGGTTTGGGGGGAAGGGGACATGGGTGAAGTAGGAAAGGTGAGGGGATGGGTTGTCAGGTTTAGGGCTAGGGTAGGGTCAAGGTAGGCTTTTGATATTTTGAGATTGTTTTGGGAAGAGTTTTTTGGGTAAATAATTTATATGTTTTGGGAGAATGATTGGAGAATGTATACATTTTTTGTATTTGTTTTGGGAGTTGGAAAATATCCTAGGAATATAGAATTTAAAATTATGTTGTTAAATTGACATATTTTTTTTTTTTTAAATTTTTTATTTATGTTATGGTTAATAAAAAAAATTAACAAAATTTAATTAATCATATTTGTTATTTTATTATTTCAATTATTGCATATGTAATTTAAAATTATTAATATTATATTATCTAAAATGATAGATAAATTTTTATTTTTATTTTACTTATTTTCTTAATTAATAAATAAGTATAATTAAATTAAATTTAGTAAATTATTAAAGCAATTCAAGTTATATTGTATAAGATAAATTTATTGTAAGTTATATTTAAAATTATTAAAGTTATATTGTATAAGATAAATTTTCATTTTAAGTTATGTTGTAACCTAAAATTATTAAAATCATATTTTCTAAGGAGATAAATTTAAATTTTTAATAAATTTAAGATGAGAAAAATGTAACAAATAAATCCTCACAAATACAAAAATATTACAAATAGGTTCGAGGGTATTTATGTCTTTGCATATTTCTATTTTTTTTGCCAATTTTAACATAAGGGCATTTTTAACTTTTATCACTTTCCATAAGAGACAAAGCCGGGGGGTGCTGAAAGGGGCAGCTGCCCCCCTCCCTCCCCCCACAAAAAAAAAATTAAAATTTTATCTTTTATATCAAAAATTTTAAAATATTACACTTTGCCCCCTTAGAATATTAAAACTTTCTTTTTTCTATTAAAATTTTAAAAATATTACACTTTTGCCATCCTCAAATTATAAATTTACCCCTACTCTTATTGAAAATATGCCTTTTGCCCATTATACTTCTTTGTATATATGTGTAATAAAAAAATATATCATATTTTTAATAATTCAGAATTTTGCCTCCCATAAGCAAAAATTCTGACTCCGTCCCAACTTTCTATCAACATTACATTTAGTTTCAAAGCTCAAGAGGATATATGTAATTTTGAAAACAACGAGAATTTTTTCAAAATTACGTCAAACTTCAGGGTGTGTGGATGTAATTCACCCTTATTTTTAATAAAAAGTATTATAACAAATGAAAAAAAAAACATGAAACTAACAAAAATATTATGATAATAATTACAAAATACTTCTTCAAATTAAATTGCAAAACAAGTACCATGAGGTAGAACTCTAAAATACGATCATAAATTTACTTGCTGCAAAATTGGGAACTTCAGTTTTCTTTTGTAAATTTTCCTAATTTATAATCATACCAATTATAAGAATTAAAAAATATGGAGATATTACAAACTATATATATAAAAAAAAAAAATATCATTGCCAAGTGAATGCTCATATAGATTTAGAGAAAGAAAAGAAGACAAATGTTTTACTATATGTATTTATATAAGGAGACAATTCGCAATCCTGCAGAACCATATATACCTCCATCGTACGATGACAATCATCTTCATAGTGATAGGGCATCAGTACATGGTCGAGCGAGGACATGGCATGGACTCCTTCCACGGATGAGGAGACCACATCCATCTAGTTCTACTAGTACTAGCGAGGTCAGCACTGCGCGATGCAGACCGTGCAATCTACCATCCCCATAGTAGGTCGTTAAATGTTGATGTGTTTGGACTTTTTTCATGTTCTGTAGGTGAAACTACGAACCGCTTTACGTTTGTTGTACTACAAATATTAGCACGTATTAGATATTGAAGATAATTTATTATTCCACGATCATACTTCACTGTGAGTTTAATCAAGTAATTTATTACTTGGCAAATGAACGAATATTGTATTTAATTGTTATCAAACAGTTAATATTATTAAACATACAATTTACATCTAATAATTAAAAATTATTAAATTTTTAAACATTTATTCAACTGATTTGTTTAATTAAATAAAAAAACACAACAATTATTACATTAATCATTTACATTAATTTCTTATCTTTATTCAACTTCTAAAATAATTATACATGGTCATTCGTTTATTAATCTTACGAAATCATTATATTAAATTAAAATTAAAATGATAAAATAATTATTATTGCATATTAATTTATATAATATAATAAATAATGACTCCATATATTTAATTAAACTCTTTGTTGCATATATGAGGAATTATAATAATACAATAGTATACTATGTTCACATTAAAATTAATTTGGGTTTATTCATAAGTAAATATATTATCAATTCGTATATTAATTAAATTAATTAACGGCAATATATAAACCTTATTAGATTATTAGTTTGGTTTATTACTAATTATAATTATTAGTTTAATGTGAGTTTATACTAATTACTTTTCTTTTTAATTAATATATGTTGTATGCAATGAAATACATAATATGCTATTTTTAATTTAAAAAATAAAAAAGATCAAAATAAATTATCACACAAATTAATTAAACATCATTTCAATACAATCATATTTCAATCATTATATATATATACACAAACCATCCAACTATAAATATACATATATATATATATATATTACATTAAAATATTACTTTCATCCAACAAACCCAACAAAAAAGGAACTGATTTGACTGCTACAGTAGAACTTTTCAATTCATTTTTCATGTTTTCATTCTCAATTCATTTTTCATGTTTTCCCAAAACACAAAAGAACACTTGGCACATTCTCTAATTTTTTTCCCAAAAACCCATTCTTCCAAAATATTTTCTAGAAAACACCCAAAATGCTAAAGAACAGGCCCCAGACTTTTGAAATCATTTTCTTAATTGAAACAAATAATTGTTTATTTACCTCTCATATATAAAATCTACAAAGTCTCTTTTATCTTTATTCTCAATATATGTAAGATTTCTTGATCATTTGAACTCTAGAATGATAAGTTTTTCATTTTTCATAAATTTTCTCTTATCTTTAGTAGTTAATTTATATATATGTATATACGACTATATATATAGAGTATTTCGAAAGTCATTTTATTAATATTCTCATTTATTTTATTCTTCAAATCATTTATCTCTTGCGTTATCTTATTGTTCACTTTTTTATTTAGTTTTTGTGTTTAATTTAGATATATTACATAATGGAAGAGATTTTTTGAATTTTAATGCCTATAGTTTTATTTTCAACCATAAACAAAGTCTATCATTTAACTTATATCATTATTAAATTTGTAAACTTTTATAACTTTTTGTTTATTACTTAGTTTAAGTTATCAATTCATTTTTTTTTATTTTTAAATTCTCTTTATGAGATGAGATATGTTAATTGTTCTTAATATCTTTTAATTTTGATATATTTATATTATTTGTAATTGTCTCTTCAACCATCGATAAATTCTGTCATTTAATTTTTATTTTATTTAGATCATTATACATTTAGTATATGTTTACTCATTATTTAAATCAAGTTACCAATTTATTTTTTAAAATTTGCATTTTATTTTTAAATTCTCTTTTTTTGTTCATCTAATTTATATTTTTATATGATGAGATCTATTTTTTCGTTTTAATATTTTTAAAATTGGTTTCACTTTTTGAATATTTATAATTTTAAAAGTATGTCATTTAGTTTTTTATTTTTTATTCATACATGTAGTTATATATGTATGTACGAGTATGCATAATTTGAACTATTTTTAAAAATTTTGTACACTACTTCACCAATATATATTCTTAAGTCTTTCTTTATCTATTTGAAAAATATTATGAGCTAGTTGTATTAGTAGAAAATATATCCATTAATTTTTTTAAGTTTATAACACTAGGCATGATTTAATCCATCAAAATATATATTCAATTGTATTTTTTATTTTTTTAAATTTTTATTTATTTTAAAACAACTTCTTTTGTTATTCACTATTTTTCTGCTATTTGCACAATATATAATATGAGGATCCAATTATATTTACATAAAAGATTTTAGAATAAATATAATAATTTATTTTTTTTTTCTATATTTTCATTTTACATTCTAATTTTCATCCTTATATCCCATCATAAATTCATATTTTAAAATAAACTTTGTGTCTATAATTGGTTGTTGTTTTAACTTTGATTACTAAAACTCTTTCTTTCACTAATACGATAACTAGGCTAAGTGTCAAATTAACAAATCTCTTATTAACTTGTATTCTAATATTGATTTTGAATTTATATTTTTTTTTATCTTTACTATTGTAATTTTGTCTTGCCTTAATTGATTTTTAATCAAAATTAAATTAAATAATGTATTCTTTATATTTTTGCAGCCTATATGTTATCTAATTCTTTATATTTTAAGTTTTAACTTAATATGCACTCATCATTTTTTAAGTTTAAAGTAATTTAAAAGTATTATAATTTTAATTTTTTTTAACAACTCTTAAGCTATCAATCTTCTATTCTATCCTTTTCATATATTTTTATTTTTAATGCAACTATCTGTTAATTTTTGGTTGCCTAATATTTTCTTTGTTTTTTTTTTTGATAAAGTGTATAATCGTATTCATAGGCTTTTATTTCTGGAAGTTTTTTTTTTTTTTTTTTTACCTTTTTGCTAAATAATCTTGAAATTCATTTTTCATGACATCTTGTATATAAGATTTCATATTCTTTAATGTCTTTATATGTTCCAAGTTTTTAAATACTAAATTTTGATATATTGGAGTAGTATTTGATTTTACTCATTACTTGACTTTATTTTTTTGCAATATTTTGATTTTTATATTGTTATTTTTAATTATATCTGTAATTCAATAATTATACTAATATATAGATTTTAAAAATCCATCATAGCGGGGGGATAATGCTAGTTATATATATTGCATAATATTAAAAAAAATAGTGAATAACAAAAGAAGTTGTTAACCTTTCAAGCAAATAAAAATTTAAAAAAAAATAAAAAAAATAAAAATAAAATTGAATATTTATTTTGATGGATTAAATTATCTTCAGTGTTATAAACTTAAAAAATTGATGGGCGTCTTTTCAATTAATACTGTAACACCCCTAAAATTGGAAAATTGAGAAAATGAGGATTTAGAAATAAAAAAATTGGTTGGTCGGATTTTAGGGCTCGAAAAATAAATAAAAAGGACTTAATTGCTTAGAAATTAAAAGTTTTGGGGTCGAATCGCAATCTGAGAAGACTTGATTGACCAACATTTGGAAAGTTTCGTGGGTCAATGGGAATTATTTTGGGTCAACTAGGTGAATGTGAGGCAATAAGGAGTTAGGGGACTAAATTGAAGAATGTCAAAGCCTTGGAGGACTAAATTGCAGGCTGGAGGAAAGTTTTGGGGACCAAAGTTGGATTTCTGAAAATTACCTTTAAATAACTCATTTTCAACTTCCTCCTCCAATTCTTCCTTTCTTCTCCACCAAAACCCACCATCTCCCTCTCCAACAAACTCTACCCGCAACGGACCAAAATGGAAAACTAAGCCAGCCAAAACACTCCTCACCTTCTTAGGAGTAGAATGGTGCCACATTTAGCATGAAAGCACCGACAGATGGTGGAGAAGAGGAGGACTGAAAATGAGGAATGGCAACATGTGATGTGGACGATGGAGCAGTGGCAAGAACTCACTTTTGGGCGGTGTTTCATGTTGGGTTCATCTCAAGGCAAAAGTTGGTGGCCTTGTACTATGGTTCGGCACGATAGCGACGACAAAACTAGAGCTTGGGGCGACGGCGGTGAGTGATGGTGTTGGACTTTCGGAGCTAAAATTGAGGGCCTTTGTAGCAATCAAGCTTCAAATTGACCACGGATTTGGATTGCCGAGGTCGAAACACAACGAACAGTAGTGTTGTTGACTGTCTCCAGTGGACGGCGAAGCTGGGACAATTTCTTCAGCTTATCCTGACGGTGTTCTTGGTTTGTGATTCCGAAGCTTCAATAATTGGATCTTGGGTAAATGTTGGAGTTTGGGGATTAAATATTTTGTACCCTTTTGTTATTCATAAGATTTTGTATTATGATATATATATATATAGGGATATGGAAGCCTATGCTTTGGGAAGCAAGACATGTGACATGCATGCATGGATTATTGTATAGTTTAGTGGACCTTAATTTGAATTAAAATATGATGATTTTTGGGTAATTGAGTTAATCGAAGAATTTGAAACCCTAACTTGTGGATTTTATGGATATGGAACCAAGTGACAATAACCGGGTTATTTAAGATGATATGGAACCAAGATTAGAAACATGCATGTACCATTATAATTTAGTGAACTCGAATTTGTATTATCATGTGATAATTTTGGGTTATTTGAGTTTATTATAGGATTGAAACCCTAATTTTGTGAAACTGGAACTTAAGAATAAAATTGGGATTATTAAGGAATAATTGGACCGTTATTATTGATTTAGTATACTGCGGCAAGATCAACTGGATGATTAAGGACCTCATATTATTCTTTTATC
The DNA here is from genome assembly GCA_018894105.1 of Jacaranda mimosifolia. Taxonomy (NCBI): domain Eukaryota; kingdom Viridiplantae; phylum Streptophyta; class Magnoliopsida; order Lamiales; family Bignoniaceae; genus Jacaranda; species Jacaranda mimosifolia. Next base: position 13,503,374 of record CM032132.1, on the reverse strand, counting down.
AAGATCGGCGTGATTAGCACATTCAGCAATTTTTATGCTGAACGAACCCTAAAACTATTGTATTAGCCGAGTAAATAGTGATTTTAGACTGCTAATGGTGTAATTGTAAAGGATTATTTGAGTTGAATGAGGATTTTAACTGTGAATATACTCTTTTGGTTAGGTGACGAAGAAGTGGATCCCACAGACCACTAGACTACTGATTGTGGTTGCATTTTCTAAGGCTATGGAGGTAACGGTCTGCCAATTTGGCATTTGAATATATCTATCTGTTATTGTGATAAACCCCTGTGAGGGTTTCTGTTTCTGAACTGTACTGCATCGTGTTTATTGAAATCTGTGAATTGTTCAGAATCTTGCTTGTTATCTATTAACTAATTGGAATACCCCTATGAGGGTTACCTCTTGATATTGATTTTGAATCCTGTCTATTCTGGTGCCCAGAACTCTTGTTATCTGTATCGTTCTTTTACTTGTTATCATTTTGAATTGTTATCCGTTGCCTAGCCAGCACACTTGTTTATCCTTACATCGTTATTTGGACATGTTGGCTTATTCGAATCTGTTAACTATTATTGTTTCGCCTTGTCAGTAAACTATTAATTGACACTTGTTATATGTACGGGGAATTACTGGGCCAAGTGCCAATCCTAGCGGAATGCTTGGATACCTGGGACATGCCAAGCAACCTATTTGGGTGTCAACGATATGCTAAGCGGTCCACTTAGGTATCTACAATTCACTATACAGTCTGTATGGGCATCTACTGTGTACCAAGCTCTCACGCTTTGGTAAGACTGACTGATTAGAATTAAATTGATCCCAATTGTTTAGCTCGAGACGTGTCGTTAAATTATTCCCAACTTTTATGCTCAGGACGTGCTGATATGTTTGGCTGATTGACTGATTGACTATCAGATTGCTTGACTAACTATTTGACTAACTGTCTGACTAACTGATTGAATGACTGACTATTTACCTGACTGAATAACTGACTAGCTGACTGACTAATTGCCTGTCTTACTGACTGACTGTCTGTCTGACTAATTGATTGGAATAAGGAGAATTGGATATGTATGTCATGTTGTGATCCATTGGCCTGAATATGTTACCTGGGTTTGCTTGATTTCGATTGTATTCGATTGTTTGTATTCCACTCATGGAGCAACAAAGATAGTGTATTTTCTTAGTCTAGATTGTGCTGTTGTCCAGGCCGAACGAGTCGTCTGCATTTCCTCCGGAACTGATTCGATTGAGACGAATCATTCCACCCGAACTGATCCAGTTGAGATGATCCCGGGCCGTGCGAGCTGACGGTCATAACTCTCGAGCTAGTACCTACTAATAACCTTGAATTATTAATGCTTGTATTCTATTACGTTCATGTTTCGATTGCATTGTCTGTTAAATTTTGATCTATTGAAATGTTTTCTCTTCAGCAGAGCCCTTATGATCTATTACTGATTGTTATCCCTCACTAAGTCCTTTGGACTTATCCCCCCTCCGTATTTCTTTAATTTTGTCAAACAGGGTTAAGTGATGAACTTGAACTCTAGGTTTGGATCGACGAACACATTTGGTATTAGAAAAACAGTTGTATATGCTTATGGGTACTCTTGGACATTTTGTATACCCTAGAGATGTTGTGATATGTTAGGTCTGAATTTAACATCTGCAGGGTGTATATATATATATATTACGTTGAACATTATGAGATCAATTATGGTTTGTATATAATACTTTTGTTGAGGTTTGCTTAAGATAAAGCCATTTCTGATAATAGAACAGGTGTTGTAACTATTATGGGTTCATTCATATATTAAGTTCTAAACTCAGTAATGTTATGACATGGCAGGATGAAATTAAGGTCTGTGGTATGTATGGAATGATGAATGCTATGGAATCAGTTAATGCATGTAAACTGTACTTTTGTTGAGGATTGTTTAGGTTGAAGCTCGTTGCTATCTCTGATAATTTTGGAAAAAAATTTTCTAATGGGCCTAGTAACTATATTGTGAGTTAAGATTTAAGACTAAATTGAGTGACGCCTCAACTTAGGGGCTATCCCGAGTGGTATCAGAGCCTAGGTTTGTTGATGACCTAAGCATTTGGGTATAATTGGGATTTATGACTAATCTATTGTTTAAGTTAGTTTAAGTACGAATTTTAGGTATTTTGCGTATTGAGAAGCTCCTATGTGATTCAAGGATTTAGGATGAATTTGATCAGTTGATATTAGTAAGACAAGTTTGCGTACTGTAGGATATCTATAGGATCTTGTCGTATATCGTTGAATGATTAAGGCTTGTGTATCTTTGAGTTTGGTTTACTTTTATCTAATCCTTCTCATTCTTTTATTTTGGAAGTTTGGAAGAGTTAGAGTTGATGGACTTACTTGAGATTAAACTTGAATTCAAAATGATCTAGAGTATAAACACTTGGGTTAAGGGATACCTAAGTAGGGATATAATTCTTGGAATATGGATTTTGGGCAGGAAAATATGAAGTTTGATTGTGGAATTGAATGTGGAACTAAATATGACATGAACTTTTGGGATAAGGCTTGACATTAAGGAAGTGAAGGGTTATGACCAAGGTGGCAACCAGTGTATAACCTCTTACTTTTGGTATGTCAGGCATATGAATGTATAACTAAAGGAAAGGAACCAGTGGACGAAGATAGCGTGGAAGATTTGAAGAATGAGAATAAGGTCTTAAAGATGGAAATAGGAAAACCTTCTAAGATTGCGCCAAGGTCTTGAGGAGAAGCTGTATGATATGCATAAGGCTTTAAAGGATAGAAGAGTATAGTTAAGTCACTTAAAATTAGTACTTGGGGCAATGAGTTATATACTAGACAGATTAATGGAGAGTGTAGAGAAAGAGGAGACTGAATGTTGGAAAAAGCAAGGTAGGTGTATAGGTTGCAGTCACAACCAACACTTCTTGAAAGATTGCTCAAGAAGAAAAAGTCTAACACCTGCAGGGAAAGGAAAGTAAGTGGCAGGATAGCAGAAAGCAAGTAGTACGAGCTCAGGCTTATGCTCTGACAGGATAAGAAGCACTGAATCCTACTAAGATGGTAGAAGATGACGACTGGGGATGAGGTATAACCGGCCAACCTCATACAAATGCTTGTCCAAGAGTACAAAGTGATATTCAGAAGGGATTGGCTATATAGTCCTCGTGCACAAGTGAACTGCTGTACCAAATGCATTATTCTTAGAGATGAGATACCAATACCAATATGCCCTTCTGCAGATAACACCTCCCAATGTCAGTCATATCTATGCTAGAGACCAGAAATATTTTGAGAGAAAGCGGACGAGAATTCCTAGTGTATCTTATCAACAAACCTTGAGATATAATTTAAAATTGAGGAAATGGAAGTGGGTGACAAATACTCGAAAGTATTCCTAAAAAAAGAGAGCTCATTACCCCTACCCTATGTAGAAGAATTATTTAACCATCTATGGGGACAAAAATATTCTCAAAGCTGGAGTTGAAGTGAGGGTACTACTAGCTGAAGGCCAGAAAAGACCACGTAAAACACTTACACATGATTCTCGGAGCCCTGAGAGGGAGCATTAGTTGTGTGCAAAGTTTGTAAGTGCAAATATTGATAGAGAATGTGGCTTTTCTTGGGCATATCATATCCCAATATGGGGTAGAGATTGATCCTCTAAGATAGAGGTGGTAGTCAACTGGAAGAGATAGAAAAATATGATAGAAGTTCATAGTTTTTGAGTCATGTCGGCTATTAATGAAGATTTGTGCAAAAGCTTTCCAAAATAGTTGACGTGTTGACTAAATTAACTCAGAAAGGTCGACCACTTGACTGGAATGAGGATCAGAACGCGAGATAGTGTTGATGGATGGAAATTCTAGATGACTGCAATTCTTCCATCACCTATCACCCGAAAAGGCAAATGTAGTGGCCAAAGGCTTGAGCCAAAGGGCTGGAATGGCTCACTTTTTAGAAGCAGAAGCATAAAAAAATGTAAGAACAGCTGCTGTGTTAAAAATTAATGCAGCGAGTAGGGTTGTAGAGATAAGTGCAGTCTAAAACACAGGATGAAATGCGATGAGCCCTAAGTCAATGATATATGGATGTTGATGTAGAAAGAAAAGGTCAGAAGTTCTGGAGAGTCTGAGTTCAATACAAACAACCAAGGCATTCTTCTGTTCTGTAAGAAAATATGTGTGCCGAAAGAAATGAAGGAGAAATTGTTAGATATGGTACACAAGTCAAGACACATGATGCATCCGAGAGGCACGAAGATGTATTGGGACTTGTAGATGCAATTCTGGCAGAATATATTGAAAGGAGAATGTAGACCGAATGACAAAGTCTGCTCATTTTCTACTAGTCGAAATAGTACTCAGATTAGAATCTGGGGATCAGATTAGAATCTGGGGACCAGATTCTTTTAAGGGAGGAGGGTTGTAACACCTCTAAAATTGGGAAATTGAGAAAATAAGGATTTAGAAATCAAGAAATTGGTTGGTCGGATTTTAGGGCTCGAAAAATAAATAAAAATGACTTAATTACTTAGAAGTTAAAAGTTTTGGGGTCTAATCGCAATCTGATAAGACTTGATTGACCAACATTTGGAAAGTTTCGTGGGTTAAAGTGGAATTATTTTGGGTCCACTAGGTGAATGTGAGCCACTAAGGAGTTGGGGGACTGAATTGAAGAATGTCAAAGCTTTAGAAGACCAAATTTCAGGCTCGAGGAAAGTTTTGTGGATCAAAGTTGGATTTCTGAAAATTGCCTTTAAATAACTCATTTTCAACTTCACCCCCCTATTCTTCTTTTTTTCTCCACCAAAACCCACCATCTCCTTCTCCAACGAACTCTACTGGCGATGAACCAAAATGGAAAACTAATCTAGCCAAAACACTCTTCACCTTCTTAGGAGTAGAATGGTACCACATTAGCATGAAACCACTGGCAGATGGCGGAGAAGAGAAGGACCGAAAATAAGGAATGGAGACATGTGACGTGGCCAATGGAGCAGCGGCGAAAACTCACTTTTGGGCAGTGTTTCGTGTTGGGTTTAGCTCAAGGCAAAAGTTGGTGACCTTGTATTGAGGTTCGGCACGATGACGATGATAGAACTAGAGCTTTGCACGACGGCGGCGGTGAGTGGGGGTGTTGGACTTTCGGGGCTAAATTTGAGGGCCTTTGTAGCGGTCGAGCTTGAAATTGACCACGAATTTGGACTGCTGAGGTTGAAACGCAGCAAATGGTGGTGTTGTTGACTGTCTTCGGCGTGACAGAGCTAGGACAGTTTCTTCAGCTCATCGTGACAATCGTGACAGTGTTCTTGGTTTGTGATTCTGGAGCTTCAATAATCGAATCTCAGGTAAAGGTTGGAGTTTGGGGATTAAATATCTTGTACCATTTTTTTATTCATAAGATTTTGTATTATGATATATATATATAGGGATATGGAAGACTATGCTTTGGGAAGCACGACATGTGACATGCATGCATAGATTATTATATAGTTTAGTGGACCTCAATTCAAATTAAAATATGATGATTTTTGGGTAATTGAGTTAATTGAAGAATTTGAAACCCTAACTTGTGGATTTTATGGATTTGGAACCAAGTGATAATAACTAGGTTATTTAAGATGATATGGAATCAAGATTCGGAACATGCATGTACCATTATAAGTTTAGTGAACTTGGATTTGTATTATCATGTGATAATTTTGGGTTATTTGAGTTTATTAAAGGATTGAAACCCTAATTTTGTGAATTTGGATCGTAAGAATAAAATTAGGATTATTAAGGAATAATTGGACTGTTATTATTGATATAGTATATTGTGGCAAGATCAACTAGATGATCAAGGGCCTCATATTATTCTTTTATCAAGACTGACATTATTAGCACGTTCAGTAATGTTTATGCCGAACGAACCCTAAAACTACCGTATTAGCCGAGCAAATAGTGCTTTTAGACTGGTAATGGTATAACTGTAAAAGATTGTTAGAGTTGAATGAGGATTTTAACTGTGAATATACTCTTTTGGTTAGGTAATGAAAAAGTAGGTCCCGCAGACAGCAGGCTGCTGATTGTGGCTGTATTTTCTAAGGCTAAGGAGGTAAAGGTTTGCCAATCTGGCATTTGAATTCATCTATCTGTTATTGTGATGAACTCCTATAAGGGTTTCTGTTTCTGAACTATACTGCATCGTGTTTATTGAAATCTGTGAATTGTTCAGAATCTTGCTTGTTATCTATTAACTAATTGGAATCCCCTATGCGGGTTACCTCTTAATATTAATTCTGAATCCTATCTATTCTGGTGCCCAAAACTCTTGCATATTATCTGTATCGTTCTGTTACTTGTTACTGTTCTAAATTATTATCTGTTGCCTTACTGGCACACTTGTTTATCCGTACATCCTTATGTGGCCATGTTGGCTTATTTGAATCTGTTAACTATTATTGTTTCACCTTGTCGGTAAACTATTAATTAACACTTGTTATATGTACGGGGAATTGTTAGGCCAAGTGCCAATCCAAGCGGAATGCTTGGATAGTTGGGACACATCATGTAGCCCTCTTGGGTATTAGTGATACGCTAAGCGGTCCGCTTAGGTGTCTGCAATAAGCCATATAGTCCATTTGGGCATCTACTATATACCAAACTGTCACACTTTAGTAAGGCTGACTGACTGATTAGAATTAAGTTAATCCTAATTGTTGAGCCAGGGATGTGCCATTAAGTTGATCCCAGCTATTGAGCTCGAGACGTGCCATTCCCAGCTGTTATGCTTGGGACGTGCTGATATGTCTGATTGATTGATTGATTGACTGTCTGTCTGATTACCTGAGTAACTGGCTGACTGCTTGTTTGCCTGACTGACTGTTTTCCTAACTGACTAATTGTCTGTCTGGCTAACTGACTGAGTAACTGGCTAGAATAAGGAGAATTGGATATACATGTCATGTTATGATCTATTGGACTGCATATGTTACTTGGGTTTGCTTGATTTTGATTGTATTCCGATTGTTTGTATTCCGCTCATGGAGCAACAAGGATGGTGTAGTTTCTTGATCTAGATCGCGTTGTTGTCTAGGCCGATCAAGCCGTCTGCATTTCCTCCCGAACTGACTCAGTTGAGACGAACCATTCCTCCTAAAATGATCTGATTGAGACGATCTTGGGCACTGCGAGCTGACGATCACAACTATCGAGCTAGTACCTACTAATAACCTTGAATTGTTAATGCCTGTATTATGTTACGTTCATGTTCCAATTGCATTAGCTGTAAAATTATGATCTGTTGAAATGTTTTCTCTTCAACAGAGCCCTTATGATCTATTACTGATTGTTATCCCTCATTAAGTCCTTTGGACTTGCTCCTCCGTATTTCTTTGATTTTCTCAGACAGGGTTTAGTGATGAACTTGAACTCTAGGCTTGGATCGACGAACACATTTTGTAATAGAAAAATGGTTGTATATGCTTATGGGTACTCTTGGACATTTTGTATACCCTAGAGATGTTGTGATATGTTAGGTCTGAATTTAACATTTGTAGGGTGTATATATATTATGTTGAACATTATGAGATTAGTTATGGTTTGTATATAGTACTTTTTGTTAAGGTTTGCTTAAGATGAAATCCGTTGCTGTTTTGGATAATAGAACAAGTGTTGTAACTATTATGGGTTCATTCGTATGTTAAGTTCTAAACTCAATACTGTTATGACATGTCAGGATGAAATTAAGGTCTGTGGTATGTATGGAATGATGAATCCTATGGAATCAGTTAATACATGTAAACTGTACTTTTGTTGAGGATTGTTTAGGTTGAAGCTCGTTGCTATCTCTGATAATTTTGGAAAAAAATTTCTGATGAGCCTAATGACTGTAGTTTGGGTTAAGATTTAAAACTGAATTAAGTGATGCCTCAGCTTAGGGGCTATCCTGAGTGGGGGCGTTACAAATGCGACCATATCGGAATATTTTCCAAATAGATAAAGAAAGATTTAAGAATATATACTGGTGAAGTAGTAGATAAAATTTTAAAAAGAGTTTGAGTTTTGCATACTTATACATACATAAAAACATATATGAATAAAAAATAAATACTAAATGGCATACTTTTAAAATTATAAATATTCAAAAAATGAAATAAAATTTGAAAATATTAAAACAAAGGAATAGATCTCATCCTATAAAATTAGATGAACAAAAAAGAGATTTTAAAAATAAAATATAAAATTTAACAAATAAATTGATAATTGGATTCAAAGAATGAGTAAAAATATACTAAATATATGATGATTCTAAATAAAATAAAATTAAATGGCAAAATTCATTGATGGTTGAAGAGAAAATTGTAATTAATATAAATGTAACAAAATTAAAAAATATTAAAAATAATTAATGTATCTCATCTCATAGAATTATAAAATTAAATGAACAAAAAGAGAATTTAAAAATAAAAATAAAAATAAATGAATTTTAACTTAAACTAAGTAATTAATAAAAAGATATAAAACTTTACATTAATAATAAATAAAAGCTAAATGATAGACTTTGTTTATGGTTGAAAAGAAAACTATAGGCATTAAATTCCAAAAAATCTCTTCCATTATGTAACATATCTAAATTAAACAAACAAAAAACAAGATAAAAAATTGAGTAATAAAACAAAACAAACTATAAATAATTTGAAGAATAAAATAATGGCACGCATAAAGAGATAAAGGAAAAAATACTAGAAATTGAGAATATTAATGAAATGAGTTTCAAAATACTCTATATATAGTGGTATGGATATAATTTAGTTATTAAAGATAAAAGAAAATTTATGAAAAACTTATCAAATTATAGGGTTCAAATGATCAAGGAACTTTCCATACATTGAAAACAGAGGTGAAAGAGAGTTTGTAGATAAAATGCAATTATTTATGATATTAGAGGTAAATAAAGAATGATTTGTCCCAATCAAGAAAATTATTTCAAAAATCTAGATATCTTTAAATTGAATAAATAATTCAAATTAATAATTAAGAACCAATGAAAATTTTTTAATTTAATTGAAAAACTCAAAATTCTAATAATTCAAAATTTAATCAAAATTACAAAAATATTGGTCCCACACCTTTGTGCTATATATAATAGAATAGATATCATTATTGGTGGCATATCTTTTATATTTGGTTAAGTGCATCATATCTTACTTATGGAAAGATTGTCATTACTTGTATTTAAGCATACTCACATTATGGCCATATTTAAGGCGCTTCATTTATGGAACGGTTGATTAATGACTTCTTTCCTTTTTTGTTATCTTATTGCCATTAACGATAACCTTCTTAATGATTTACGGCAAGAGCATTTTTCTACATGATCATAATAAATTATTTTCACATAATTTACAGAGAATTTACATATCTCATTTGGAATCTGCCTTTTTATAAATAACTAGGACACGTCTTTTTTTGTTCATGAAGATCATTTAGATTGATTTTCATATTTTTCATACTAGGAAAGTGCATATCATTTGGCTTTAAATCTTACATCTCTTGTTGAGTATATCCATGTGGTTTATATGCCTTAATTTATTTTATTACAAAATTATCAAAAATTATTCCTCATAAAAATCTGTCGAAATATGTTCACAAATAGCAGGAACCAATCGTTCCTTATTTAAGGAGACAATCCAAATTCTATTATGATACTCATATCCTTCACGTTTGAAAAGTATATCACGTGATATTGCATTCATAGGTTGTAAGTTGGAATTCATGGAACTATCTTTCCATATGCTAATGGGCACTTACCATATTGGTATTTTTATAGTTGTTAGTGATATTTCTTTTCTACGTAATAGAATTAATACCAGTAGCATTCAAAGTAATCTTATAAGACGGGAAATTTTTTTTGTTAAGTGTTTTAGTAGCGTGTTTTTATTTTCTTACACGTTTGAGCTTAAGTTTACAATTCCTTACTTGTCTACCGTTATTTTGAGGGATCTTGCGGTAAAGAATATGGGTAAATTGCATTTCTAATCCCATAAATTAGGCTCATTTGGATTTTGATCTCATTCTTTATGACTTTCGCATATTGTATCTAATAAGTGCTTTTTTTTTTTCAATTTTTCGTCCGATGGTTAATGGAGCCAGTCATGTGCCACTTACGTGGCTATTAAATTAGTATTTTTTTTGTCTCATCAGTTAGGTCTGTTTGTATTTTGGTCCCAACAAAGTGAAGAACCATCAACCAAGAAACCACCAACAAATATAACAATATAATTTGCCTTTTTTGAAGTTTTAGTTACTTTTTCTCTATTACATTCAAAATCATGGGGGGCTAAGTGGGAGTATAAAAGGCTCTTTGTCTTATACAAGACCACTTATCCCACATTGGAAGTTTTTCCAATGTGATTATACCTTATATGTGGTTCAAGTTTTGGTGCTTGGTAAAGTATCAATTAAGGGACTCATGAGGTTGTGCCCGCACGCGTGCGCTACTGCTCTCCCGTCCGACTCTTGCTCCTACTCCTGCTTGGGTGATGGTCGAATTGTCTCGGGTCTCAAGTTAATTTTTTTTCCTGCAAATTCCAACTTTTATTTGGAACACTTAAAATCAAATTTTAAACTCAAAAGTTAAAGCTTGAATTTGAAATTCCAAATTTAAGTTGCAGAACCGTTTTTGCACATTTCTGCAGTTACAGAAACTATCTAGAAATGATTTTGGAGTTATCTGGGGATTCGATCATAGTTCTGTTATGATACAGAACTTCGAGATAAGTTCTCGATTTAAAATACTGGCTTTGTTATCCTTGTTCTTATATTCCGAATTGATTGTTTGCTTTTGGTTTATGCATGTTTTTAAACTAAATGGAATATATGCTCTATTACATGTTGTTTTCTGAAATATTCATTATATCAATTTTAACAAACACGGCCCTATGATTATAGATTGATTTATAATTTCATTATAATCTGTTGTTTATAATCTGCGATTTTACGATAGTTTTGAAGAAATTATATTCTTAATGTTTGTATAAACTGCTTATAATTCTAAAAATGGCATCTTATTTTGTGAGTGGTTCTGGTGCTGGTTCTTTGTTGTCATCCAAAGTTCACCTATCTGGCTTGCCAGAAAAGTTTGGGGGCCAATTTTTCAAATGTTGGCAATAATTAATGAAAATATGGTTCACAATGAAATTTCTTTTTTTGGTGATTTAGGTAACTAGACCTAAACCAACTAATACCAATCCCAAAATAGTTGAAATAGCTGGTGGACTGAGAAAGATCAGTCAGGTCGAGGGATCATTTTATTGTCACTGTCAAATATTCTTTTTGATGTGTACTGCTCCAACTCATACATCGCTAAGTCGTTATGGGATAAGTTGGACCGAAAGCATAATATTGAAAAGTAAGGGCTTGAGAAGTATTTTGTTTCCAAGTTCATGAAGTATTAGATGGTTGAAGGAAAGTCTGTAACTGAAGACACATGAACTGATCAACCTTGAGCATGCTTTTGCTCACATTGAGATGAAACTTTCTGAGAATCTGGTCATGTCCATAGTGGATAAATTTCCTAAGTCTTGGAAAAATTTTGGAATGATACTTAAGCATCAGAAAGGGAAGTTATCCCTGGATGATCTTGTGATTGCCATAAGCATTGAGGAAGAACACTGGAATTAAACTCATGGAGTTCCAGTTGAGCACAATCTAAAGCAAATATGGTAATTGAAGGAAAGAAAAAGTTCAATAAAATGAACTAACTGAACTCAAACTCTAAAACCATAAATAAAGGCAAAGCTAAAGCTAAGAAACCAAAAGCAAACAAACCATACTGGAATTGTGGGTAGATAAGCTATTGGGCTAAGAACTGACTGTCTAAAAAAAGCTAAAGCCAAATCCAACTCAGTTGCCACAGCAGTGGTCAACATGGTTGTTGGGGAGACTAGCGAAGCTAGAGCTCCAAAGACGATTATTGATGGGTACGTAACTTTAAAACCTGAATTTTGTACTATTGATGAACCTTTTGACTGGTTAATAGACATTAGGGCGAATGTACACGTTTGTGCTGATAAATTGTTGTTTGTGTCTTATCAGCCAGTTGATGGAAAATCCATAACAATGGGGAACTCCAGTGCTGCCAATGTGCTTGGGATAGGACATGTGGACCTGAATTTTCCTTCGGAGCGTATTCTATCTCAGCAAAGGGTGCACCATGTCCTAACTATACGAAGAAATATTATTAGTGGTTCTATAATAGTTAGGGAAGACTATGAGCTTACTTTTAAATTCAATGAAGTTGTAATTGAACATTTTGGTTTGTTTATTGGAAAAGGGTTATTTGTCCGATGGTTTGTTTAAATTAAGAGTCGAGTATGTTAGTTCTGATTCAATCAATAAAAATGCATATCCTTAGTGAATGCTGTTGAAAGTTTTGACGTATAGCATAGTCATTTAGGTCATTAGTTTTGTTAAACGCATGATAAACTTGAATTTCATATCTAAACATGACATTGAACGTAGTCACAAATGTCAAATATATGTTGAAGCTAAACAAATAAGAAAACCTTACCAATTGGTTGAAAGGAATTCTGAATTACTTGAGCTTGGGCACACGAATATTTGTGAGTTCAATGGGATCTTAACAAAAGATCAGAAAATATACTTCATTATCTTTATAGATGATTACAATAGATATTGTTATGTTTATCTGTTAAAACATAAGGATGAAGCACTTGGAAAATTTATCATTTTCAAAAATGAAGTTGAAAATCAAACTAGTAAGAAACTAAAAAGGTTAAGATCATATAGAGGTGGAGAGTATAAGTCGAATCCTTTTGATGAATATTGCCAAAACTTCGATATTACTCATGAAGAGACTTATCCTTACTCTTTCGCATCTAATGGGGTAGCAGAACGAAAGAATAAAAACTTTACAGACATGATGAACCGTCTACATTTGAATTCAGAATTGCCTAAATATATGTGGGGAGAGGCTTTGAATATGGCTTGCCATATTTTGAATAGAGTCCCTCTAAAACATAAAGAATGCATTCCATTTGAATTCTGGAAAGGTAGAAAACCTAACTTAAAGTGTTTTCGAATGTGGGGTTGTCTTGCAATAGTTCTATTCCCAGAACATAAGAGGAAAAGCTTGGTCCTAAAAATGTTGATGCGGTCTTCTTGGGCTATGTGGAAACAAACTATGCATTGATATTTTTGGTCATTAAGTCCAAAATTCCTAGCATAGAGGTGAACACAATAGTGGAATTTCGTGATGCCATGTTATTTGACGACGTGTTTCCCATGAAAATGGGAATACCTTAGAATGTTTCTTTAGATTCAGCTCTTTCATCGACCTCTATTCCTAAACATGTGGAAAATATGTCAAATATAGGGGTTAATCCAAGTAGTTTTAGTTCAGTATCTATCGGAATTGAAGAACCAGATGAACCTAAACGAAGTAAGAGAGTTATGGTCATCAAGGATTTTGGAAGTGATTTCATCACTTATAATATCGAGGATGATATTGTGACCCTCAAGGATGTTATGGCCTCATCCAAAGCTAAGCATTGGAAGGTAGCTATCAAAAGTGAGATGGATTCCTTTGTCTCTAATGGGACATGGGAATTAGTGTATCTACCTCCGGGATGTACTGCGATTGGATGCAACGGATCTTTAAAAAGAAACTTAAGTCTGATGGAACCATAGATACGTTTAAGGCCAAATTAGTTGCCAAAGGCTTTAGACAAAGAGAGGGAATAGACTTATTTGATACCTATTCCCCGATTGCTCGGTTGACTACAATTCGGGTGCTTATCGTACTGTCTTTCATATATGATTTCCCGATTCACCAGATAGATGTGAAAATAACCTTTCTATATAGTGATCTAGAGGAAGAAATTTATATGGATTAGCTTGAAGGATTTGTAGGTCATGATAGTGAGCAAAAGATCTGTAAGCTTGTTAAATCCCTATGTGGATTGAAACAAGCACCTAAGTAATGTCATGAAAAATTTTATAAAACTTTTTTATCATTTGGTTTCAGTATAAATGAGAATGATAAATGCGTTTACTATGAGGTTAAAGGTGATGATTATATTGTGCTATGCTTATACATGGATGATATTTTGTTGATTGGTTCTATCATTGAGATTATCAATGAGATAAAGTCATACTTGAAAACTAAGTTTGAAATGAAGAACATGGGTGATACTAATGTGATTCTTGGACTCAAGTTGATTCGGTCAACTGAGGGTATAGCCATTTATCAGTCTCACTATATTGAGAAGATTATTGAGAAATTTGGCTATAAGGATTGTAGAATTGCTAAGATACCATATGATCCTTCTGTGGCTCTTTTCAAGAATGAAAGTGGCATTCCTATATCTCAATTGAGGTATTTTCAGATTATTGGGAGCCTACAAAAACTTGCAAATAGCTCGAGACCAGATATTTCATTCACAATCTTGAAGCTGGAAATGTATATAAGTTGTCCCAACAGAACCTATTGGGAGGTTTTGGATAGGATACTTTGATATCTTATGGGCACAGCATCACTTGCTCTGTATTATGGCAAATTTCCTACAGTACTTGAGAGATATAGTGATGCTAGCTGGATAGCCAAAAACTTTGGTAGTAATAGGTGTACATGGTATGTATTTACCTTGGGTAGAGACGCTGTCTCCTGAAAGTCTACTAAACAGACTTTGGTTATGTGCTTTGGACACAACTGAAATTGGGTTAAGTGGCTACATGGGTTGATGGTCCAATTACCCATGGTTAGTAAGCTCCTTTCTGCAATCGCAGTGCATTGTGATAGTTAAACCACAATTGCAAAGATCAAAAGTTCACAGTATAATCAAAAGACCAAGGAACACATCCAAGTTAGAGACTAAAGTCTATAAGGGAGCTTATGTTTGATAAGGTAGATTTTGTTAGATCCAAAGACAATATGGTTGATACTTTGACCAAAGGATTTAAGTTGGCCTTAATCCAAAAATCCAGGGTGGGGATGGGACTAAAAACTCATCAGTGTCACATCCGCAGTGGCAACCTAACCTACCAAGTGGAGATCCCACAATGAAGGTTCAATAAGGTATATATAAGTTGCTGAGTATGTCAAAGTGCACCTAAACTTGACTGATAGTATCTGAGTCTATCCCCTGGCATACTTGGAAGGTGTTGTTTACTACTAGTAAAGTAAGAGTTCAAACTCTGAATGGGGTCAAGTCATATTGATGAGATGCAAGAAGAGCATCCATGGAGATTCCCAACTAAGTGAATAAATTCGTTTGGCCGCAACTAGAGGAACATGTTTATTCATCAAAAACATTCATGATTCAGGATCGAGACACATGGTCGTAACATGTCAAATCTAAAGATCACTACATAGCCAAGTAACTTGTTTTTACCAATGGATGCCTCCACATCCAAGGGCCAAATTCGAGACTTTGGTCCATTTGTCCCTATGGTGGCATAAGTTGGATAACTTAGGTGGTGGCTCAAATTGGAAGGTACCATCACTGAAAGCAAGTTACGATAATCCTGATAGTCCAACACTCTAGATTTGTGGGGGATTGTTGTAATTGGAATTAAAGCAACTGGGACTTGAGATTAATTACATGTTTAAGAAGTTATTTAGCTTATGGATTGATGCCAATTTGGTGGGAATCCATAGTTGTTGAAAAAAGTGAGATGCGGGGACAAAGTGCAAAAGGTTGTGAATGTGGGGGAATCCCGCATTAGATATGAGACAAATTATGGAGGAATAAGTAGGAGTATAAAAGGCTCTTTTATCTTATACAAGATCACTTATCCCACATTGGTAGTTTTTCCAATGTGATTGGTTCAAGTATTGGTGCCTGGTAAAATATTAATTGAGGGACTCATGAGGGGGTGACCACACGCGCATGTTGTCGCCACCACCAGCCCAGCCCGGCCCGGCTTTGGCTTCAGCTCTAGCTTTGGCCTTTGGTTGAATTATCTTAGGTCTCAGGTTAATTTTTTTGCTGTAAATTTCAACTTTTATTTAGAATACTTAAAATTAGATTTTAAATACGCGTTTCTGCAGTTACAGAAACTGAACTCCAGATACATTGCTCCTGGTCCAGAAAGAATTTGGTGCACCTGCTCTATAATGCATCTATACACATTCTGACCACTCTTTCAGCTATATAAACCAGCTGTTGCAGGCAGAATATACACAACTTAGAAAACTCTTCTTTCCTTCTCATATATGTCATTAAAATATAGTATTGCCTATCAGAATTTCAAGAACTGAATGGTGATCGAGGTGAAGCTGTTCTGGAGTGCATCAGAAAAGCTTTTGGACTACCTTATCTTGGATGACATTTTGCTGTAGCCTTTGCATTGGTAGGGGCGATAATTTCTTCAAGGCAAACCGTTATTTGGTGATTCAGTCTTAGTTCTGTTACGATACAAAACTTTGAGATAAGTTCTCGGTTAAAAATATTAACTTTGTTATCCTTGTTCTTATATTCCGAATTGGTTGTTTGCTTTTAATTTATGCATGTTTTTAAACTAAATTACAACTAAATTATTGGAATATGTACTCTATTGTATGTTATTTCTGAAATATTCATTATATCATTTTTTACAAACACTGCCATGTGATTATAAACTAATTTATAATTATGTAATAATCTATTGTTTATAATCAACAATTTTACAACATAAAGCTCAATCATGAGACCTTCTATGTGGATTTTCATCTTCCCATGAGGTTTTCAATGGAGCTGATGTGTGTGGAAACAAATGGCACCTTCACTTACAACACATTTCTTTCCTCTTCTGCAAAAATCTACTGGAGCTCTCGTTGGGACCAAAAATCCAAACGGGCCTAAATTATAGGACCAAAAAAGTACGAAGTTAATGGCCATGTGAGTGGCACATGACTGGCTCCATTAACTATTGGAGGAAAATTCTCTTTAGTCCTTAAATTGCAAAAAAAAAAGGTACTTATTGGATGCAATATGCAAAAGTCATAAAGAATGGGACCAAAATCTAAATGTGCCTAATTTATGATACCAAAAATACAATGTACTCTAAAGAATATCAAGGGGTGTTTGATGGTCCATGGGGAGTATAGGACAACAGTGTGTTTGCATCTTGAAAAACCTAGTAGTGAAGAAATATGTGTCTATCAGAGATCCCGTGAAGAGAATAAATCAGGCATTTGGTTGCTCAAAGGACTTATAGGTGAAGAAACCAGTAGATGCAGTGCTATTGGGAATTTTTTGTGATGTTCTAAGTATCAATTTGGAAGAAGAGTTTAGAGCCTGTCGTTCAGAATGGTAGCAACTCATGCATTGGTCCATAGATGTTTTGCAAGTGAAACTGGCAGAAATTCCCGTGGATTTGATCACAAAGCAGCTGGTTCCATAGCATTTCGGAATTTACTTCATCACATTTAGGATTCAATTTTTGTTCTTTGTTGAGACTTGGTTTATCATCCTTTTGGGTGTTTCCATCCTTACCTCTTTACTATCAAATTATTGTACAAATCTTGTGCAAACATTCTTGCATCATATCAATTTGTTAGGTTTCAAATTCTAAGTAAAAATTTAGGTACTAGATATAGGAACAGTCGAATTGCTTTAAATATTAATGTCTACTTACTTGTACTTTATTGTTTATATTTATATTGCCTTGGTAATTTGATTTAATTATGATATTCACTTTCATAATGAGATGGTATAGATTGCTAAAAAATATCACATATAAATAAGTATAAATTGCTAGAAAACATCACATATAAATATAATATTTCTTGAGAATATATGTATGCAGTAGAAATCGTCAATTCATATATTTGAGATCAAATTTGTCTATTAGCCTCACTATAATCTAGTTAATCATAGAAACACTTAGATTGATATTGATGGATGGCTATTGTAACTACTAACTTTTTTACATTACTTCAATTCATGGAGTTCTTTGTGATGTAAACGGTTGTGCACTCGATTTTAATCGACTTAACCATCATATTCGATTAGTTAATCAAAATTTTCAATTTTCCATAATGAAAAATCCAAAAGAGAAACCAACCGTGTGTTAGGTTTGGTTTGGTTAATAATCGTTTTTGATTGATTCAATTTTGGTTGAAATCGAAACCAAATCAATCAGTTAAAACTAAAATTGAACCGATTTGAGTAGAATTTTTTTTCTTTCTAGTTTTGCTATTTTATACCAATTATATTTTTTAGGAGAAAAACTTTTTTGTGATTGAAGGTTTGAAGATGAAGCCGACCATCCTATATAAAACGAATAGAGCAAAAATAATAGCACTCATAACTCATAAGTCATCTGTAAAACGAATATCAGAATTCATGTTCCCTCAAATTCACTTGATATTTGAAATTGACAATATAAAAATACTTTTAACTTAATTTGTCATATATGGACACTATAGAAGAAGAAATCAAGGTGCGATAAAAGTTTGAAAATTCATTTAACAAGAATAGATAAATTATAATGAAATTGATTAAAAAGAATTAATAATATTATTTTGTTGCTCAAAAAGAACTATATTTTGTAATTTCTAGTAAATGATGAATTATTGTAACACAATTATTGTGTGTATTACATTTAGAGGATACAAAGAAAAAACAAATTGGTAAGTAGAGTGTTAATTTAGTAAATATATTATTACCAACTGCTTAATTTTTATTTTTATTTTTAAAATGAAATCTAAACAGTTTGGTTCAGTTTAATCGGACTGAAACCAAATAAAAAATTGGTGAAATCAATTTTTGAATCCATTAAATTGAATTGAACCCGATCATTTTTTTTAATTTTTGATTTGATTTTGATTAACTGGACAAAAAATCGAACAGAATAATATTGTTGAATTTTCCTTGAAATTTGAGCTAAGTTGATGAGAGTCAGAAGAAACGAAGCGAAGCGGTCAAAATGGGCACGAGGAACACCCACTCGTCGCACACCGGTAGGACGCCGCACGCAAAGGCACAAAGATGTGCGCGCCAGGGCACACAACCAAGTGGAACAAGGCAGCAACATGTGTGACTGTGCTCGGGTGCACACGATACTGGAACCACGCACTCGAGGGCAAGATTGCCATGGCCAAGCGCGTGGAATACTGGAGTAGCGTGGCCTAGCGCAAGTTGTCCACACCAGGGCGCGCGGCAAGTATGTTTTCTCTACCGCAGTTCGGAAAAATACAGGGCTCTGCACGCTAGAGCGCGAGTCATGTGCGCCCTGACGCATGGCGCAAGCCCAACAAGCCTAGGACTTGTTTTTGGACTATAAATTCAGTATTTTCCTTTGGGATAATGTAGCACAGACATAACACAAGGGATTTTATTTTGCTTTTGGTATAGTTTCTCGAGACGGAGTTTAGAACGAGGGTGTTATGTGTTCTCATAAGGTTTGTGGCACTCAAGTTTGTACTTGCTACCTTGATTGAAATTAATAAATTCTTTTCTTTGTCGGGTGGATTAGGTACATCGCAAAATTACGTTAAATCTTGTTGTCAAATTTTATTGAATTATTTTACTGTTATTTCATAGTTTTCATAGTAAATCTTCCTAGGTTTCAACAAATTGGTATCAAAGCAAGTTGGATCAGATGTCAGCCATGAAGTACGAGGTAGAGAAATTCGATGGAAAAAATGACTTTAGGCTATAGAAGATAAAGGTTCACGCCCTCCTATGTCAACAAGGTTTACAAAGAGCATTAAAGGACATAGTTTTCTTGCCAGAGACGTTGACAGACAAGGAAAAGAACGAGTTTATGGCAAAGACATACGGTACTCTAATGTTATCATTGGCAGATAACGTACTGAGAGAGGTTGCCATAGAAAGTACACCAACGGATTTATGGAAGAAGCTAGAGAGTCTCTATATGACAAAGTCCCTAACAAATCAGTTGTACTTGAAACAGTAGTTATACACATTGAGGATGAAAGAAGGTACATCTATTACTCAACATATTGACTATTTCAATAAGGTGATACTGAATCTCGCTAGTATAGATGTTAAAATTGAAGATAAAGATCAAGCATTAATTTTCTTATGTTCTCTGCCCAAGTCCTTTGAGCACTTGGTTACTACTTTGCTGTATGGGAGAGATATGATTTCAATGGATGATGTAAGGCCTCATTTAATTCAAATGAATTGAGAAAACATGTCATGGGCAACAATGATGGTGAAAATGGGGAAGGATTGGTGGCGAATGGGAGACCGAGAGAAGGAGAAAGGAGTAGAGGTCAGTCGAAGTCCCGAGCCAAGCCTAGAAATGGTGATAATTATTTTAGGTGCGGTGGAAATGGGCATTAGAAATGGAATTGTCCGAAATGAGGAAAGACGAAGAATGCAGGTGAAACTTCTGATCAGAAATAGGATGATGTCGCAGGAATTGCTGAGAATGAGTTTGATGGTGGGCTTGTTCTCAACGTTACCGAAAGTTTACTAAGCTCTGAGTGGATTTTGGATAGTGGTTGTTCCTACCATATGTGCCCACGAGAAGATTAGTTTACCACTTATTAGAAATACGATGGTGGTAAAGTGTTTATAGGAAACAATACTTCCTGCAGGGTTGTAGGAATTGGCTCAGTTTGTATCATAATGCATGATGGCATAGTAAGGACCTTAACAGATGTATGTCATATTCCAAATTTGAAGAAAAATCTGGTATCGCTGGGTACTCTGAACAAGAATGGTTATGAGTACAAAGCTTGAGATGGAGTTCTACAAGTTTTCAAGGGTGCATTGCTTATCATGAAGGGAGACAAGCAGAATGGCCTTTACATATTGCAGGGCAACACAATTTCTGGTATTGTAGCTGCTTCTTCATTAGTCAATAATACTATGAGATTATGGCATATACGGCTTGGGTATATGAGTAAGAAGGGGATGTCAGAACTGAGAAAACGAAGTTTGCTTTGTGGAGAAAAGATTGGAGAGCTGGATTTCTGAGATTAGTGTATGCTTGGCAAACAACACATGGTGATGTTCGGCACCGCAGTTCACAGGACCAAGGGCATCTCAGATTACATTCACTCAGATCTTTGGGGGCCTTCTCAGGTTTCTTCAAAGGAGGTGTCAAGTACATGCTGACATTCATTGATGACTTCTCACAGAGAGTATGGGTGTACATGCTAAAGTATAAGGATGAGGTGTTTGTCAACTTCAAGTAATGAAAAACTTTAATTGAGAAGCAGACAGGAAAGGAGATAAAGCGCTTGAGGACTAACAACGGATTAGAGTTCTACAACAAGGAATTTTAGGAATTCTGCGAAAAGGGAGGAATTGTGAGGTATCACACAGTTGTACATACACCACAACATAATGGAGTTGCATAACCAATGAACAAGATTATCTTGGAAAGAGCTAGATGCATGCTCTTTAACGCCAAATTGTCCAAGGATTTTTGGGCAAAAGCGATTAACACTGCTTGCTATTTGGTGAATAGGTCACTATTGACTGCTTTGGATTGCAAGACACCAATGGAAGTTTGGTCCGGGTCACTTGCTGATTACTCAAATCTGAGAGTATTTAGGTGTTTAGCCTATGCTCATATCCGAGATGAGAAGCTTGAGCCAAGGGCTAGGAAGTGCATATTTCTAGGCTATGCAAATGGAATCAAAGGTCATCGTTTGTGGTGTAATGATGACAAAGGCTCCAAGATGATTATCAGCGGGGACGTGATATTTGATGAATCTGCTATGATGAAGAAGGTGGAGCAGCATGAAAGCAGTCAACAGGGTGTTAATGAGAAGGTGGAGTTTCATATTGATCCTCCGTAAGTTTCAAAGGAGAAACAGAAGGTGTTAGATGATGTGGGTGAAAGCTCATTATCACCAAATTAGCAACAGGAAAATAAACTACTACAAAATTATCACTCGGCTCACGATATGGAGATGAGGCAAATCACACCACCATAGCGATTTGCTTACTCAAATCTGGTTGCTTATGCTTGGAGTTCGACCGAGGAGTTTGTAGGAGACCATCCAGTCTCATACAAAAAGGCAATTTCCAATCTAGATTCTAATAAATAGGTAGTAGCTATGAGTGAAGAGATGAAATCTCTACACAAGAATAGCACATAGGAGCTAGTTGAAGTACCCAAAGGGCATATTGTAGGTTGCAAATAGATCTACAATAAAAAGGAAGGCATTCCTGAGGTTGAAGATGCTAGATACAAGGCGCGATTGGTTGCTGAGGGATTTACTCAGAGAAAGGGAGTTGACTTCCATGAGGTGTTCTCCCCAGCTATAAAACATACTTTCATTCGCGTACTACTTGCTATGGTAGCTCTATTTGATATGGAGCTAGAGCAGATCGATGTGAAAACATCATTTTTGCATTGTGAGTTGGAGGAGCAAATCTATATGAGTCAACTGGAGGGATTCATTATTTTTGGGAAACAAAATCAAGCATGTCTTTTGAAGAGTTCTTTATATGGCTTGAAGTAGTCTCCTAGACAGTGATATAAAAGATTTGATGTTTTTATTGCCAAGATAGGATATACTAGAAGCATTTATGATTGCTACGTATATCATAAAAATTGTAGTGATGGCCTTCTCATATATTTGTTGTTGTATGTTGATGATATGTTGATTGCCTCTAGAAAGATATTTGAGATCAACAATTTAAAAACTTAGTTAAATGAAGAATTTGAGATGAAAGATTTGGGCGGTGCAAAGAAGATATTAAGCATGGAGATCATCTGAGACAGACGCACAAGATTGTTGTACTTGTCTCAACAACATTACATTGAGAAAATACTTGAGTAATTTGGGATGGATAAGTCCAAGTTAGTTAGTATGCCACTTGCAGCTTATTTCAGGCTCTCATAAGATCTATCATCGAGTACTGAGGAGGAGATGGAGCACATGTCTAATGCGTCGTATGCTAGTGCAGTAGGTAGCTTGATGTATGCCATGGTGTGCACTAGGCCAGACATTTCACATATAGTCAGTGTTGTGAGCAAGTACATGCACAAGCCATGAAAGACTCATTGGCAGGCTGTGAAATGGATCATGAGGTATCTGAGAGGCTCTACAAATAGATGTTTGAGGTATAGCTAATTGAATTCTACTACTTGAATTATTGGCTATGTGGATGCTTATTATGCAGGAGATTTGGACAGCAGAAGGTCCATGACTGGGTATCTGTTTTGTGTTTTGATGTATGGTAAGCTGGAAGATGACTTTGCAGTCATCAGTTGCATTGTCCACAACAGAAGCTGAGTACATAGCTTTGGCTAAAGGTGTGAAGGAAGGCATTTGGCTAAAGGGGCTAGTTGAAGATATAGGTATGGATTCTGATATCACTACTGTGTTTTGTGATAGTCAGAGTGCCATACACACATCAAAGAATCAAGTTTTTCATGAAAGAGCACATTTACATGAGATATGGTGTCTCAAGGTGTTATTTTGGTTGGAAAGGTCGGGACTAAGGATAATCTGGCAGACATGTTGACTAAGGCTGTTCCAAGAATCAAATTCGAGCATTGCTTGGATTTGATTAACATTTGGAGAATTAGATGACAAGCCCTTTTGGGGATAGGGACAAAGAAGATGGATGGTGAACTTCAAGTCAAAGTGGAGAAATATTGATTTTACCTTGAAATTTAGGCTAAGTTGATGAGAACCGAAAAAAATGGAGCGAAGCAGAGCAAAACGGTTGAAATGGACACAAAGAGCACACCCAGGCGAACATCAATAGGATGCCGTGTGCCAGGGCATGCGAGCAGGTGGAACAGGGCAATAACATGTGCGATGTGTGCCCGAGCGCACACAGTACTGGAGCCGCTCACCCGAGCTTAAGATTGCCACGACTGGGTACACGGCACACTGGAATACCACGCCTTGGCTCAAGTTGTCTGCACTAGGGCTCGGGCAAGTATGTTTTCTCTGCAGCAGTTCAGCAAAAACAGGGGCTCTGTGTGTTAGGGCACGAGTTATGCACGTCCCGATGCTCGGTGCAAGCCCAATAGGCCTAGGACTCGTTTTCGGGCTATAAATTCAACTTTTTCCTCCGAACAATGTAACACAGACATAACATGAGAGCTTGTAGATTATTTTTGAGATATTTCTCGAGACAAAGTTTAGAACAGAGGTGCTAAGTGTTCTCGTGAGATTTATGGGATTCAAGTTTGTACTTGCTACTTTGATTGAAATCAATAAATTCCTTTTTTTGTCAGGTGGATTAGGCACATCGCCAAACCACGTTAAATCTTGTTGTCAAATTTCATTGAATTACTTTACTGTTATTTCATAGTTTTCACAATAGATCCTCCTGGGTTTGAACAATAACACACTTTAGTTCGATTCAATTTTTTTCAATTTTTGGTCGATTCAATTCATTTTATTTTATTTCATTTTTTTGCACACCTGTACTGATGTTACATGGAAAATCTAGAGTAAACTTTAGGATACATAAAAAGAATCTATTTTTTCAGGAAAAGAATTACACATTGTGTATTTTTTTTGGATTATATAAAAAAAGTATTTCTATGTGAATGGAGAATGGCACAATAGGTTAAAAAGGAGTTTCCCAGCAGCAACAATTAATTGGTTCTACTAGATGGGAGATCCCACCCCAAGGTTGGTTCAAATATAATATTAGGAAAAATATATTTTTAGCCCCCTCAGAAAAATCATTTTGGTGGTTTACCCACATGTGATAAAAAAAAAAAAAAAAAAGGTTGAAATACCACCTTATGTTTTTAAAATGGGTGAAAAACTCCCCTGAGACCATAAGTGTATTGCACGTGCCAACAAATGCGAGTTGTTGTGATTATTTATATATAAATGACTATTATGCCCTTAGTATATCAACCGTTGAATCTTTTTGTTCAAATGAACGACCCAAATTAAATATTACTTAATATTTATAATAATATTTATAAAAAAAACATATAAAAAATTATTTATAAATTTATATTCATATATATACAACATATTATAATATAATATATTACAATATATTTATCAATATTGTATAATATATATTATAAACGTAATATAGTATTATATAATATGTATATATTTATGTATAGGCTACCATGGCAGCCAATGCCAACTAGATTTAGCTGGATATGCTTGGCCAGATCCGACAACAGCCGTTGATGACCGCCATGTATTTAAAAAAAAAAAGAGAGAAAAAAAAAGCTTGGTTTAAGGTTGCCATGGCAGCCTTAAGGCAACCAGATTTGGCCGGCCAAATTCAACAGCAGCCGCCATGTATTGAAAAAAGAGAAAAAAAAAAAAAAAAAAAAAAAAGCTTGCTTAAGGCTGCCATGGCAGCCTTAAGCCAACCAGATCTGCGCGACGGCCGCTGGCGACCGCAATCCCCAGCGACCATCATGTAAAAAAAAAAAAGAAAAAAAAAACTTTGGCATCAAGCAGCCGGTTCCGGTGGCCAGGGGGTGGGGGTGGGGAAGGTGGAAGTTATATATATATATATAATATATATATATATGTATGAATATAAATATGTTATAAATATAAATAATTATATATATAATTTTATATATATGAATGTATATAATTTTTTATAAATATTATGTAGTATTTGATTTATATAAATATGTTATATATTTTATAAATATGAAATTGTTTAGTTTTGATAATTTTATATATATGTATGTATATATAATTTTTTAAATATTAAATAGTATTTAATTATATAAGTATGTTATATATTTAATAAATATAAAGTTATTTAATTTTAGATTAAATAAAAGAAAAAATATATTTTATATATATGTATATAGATATGTTATAAATAATTTTATATACATATATGTGTTTATATAATTTTTTATATGTATATAATTTTATATATGTATGTATATATAATTTTATAAATAATAAATAGTATTTAATATATGTATATGTGTATATATATATATAAAGATGTTATGAATAATTTTATATGCATAGATGTATATATAAAATTTTATATATATGCATGTATAAATTTTTTTATAAATATTATATAGTATTTAATTTATATAAATATGTTGTATATTTTATAAATATGAAATAATTTAGTTTTGATAATTATATATATGTATGCATATATAATTTTATAAATATTAAATGGCATTTAATTTATATAAATATGTTCTATATTTCATAAATATGCTATATATTTCTTAAATATAAAATTATTTAATTTTAGATTAAACAAAAGAAAAAAAAATACTTTATATATATGTATATAGATATGTTATAAATAATTTTATATACATATATGTATTTACATAATTTCTTATATGTATATAATTATATATATATATGCATGTATATATAATTTTATAAATAATAAATATTATTTAGTTCATATAAATATCTTATGTATTTTAAAAATATAAAATTATTTTATTTAGATTAAATAAAAGAAAAAGAAAAACATAAGGATATAAAGTAATTATATATATAAGGGTATTTTCATCATTTCATTATAAAATTCAACTCAAATTACATGCAAGGGGGAAGTGGGCCACAATTTAAAAACATAAGATAGCATTTCAACCTTTATTTTTATCGCAGAGAGGTAAACCGCCCATTTCGCATATTACAGAGGGTAAAAAGGTTTTAATCCTATAATATTGATGTGGCCATTAACCAGACAAATTCTACCTTTGGTTCGGGAGTTGATTTAAGAGATGACTAAGGAAAAGTTATGGTTGTACCTCACCGAGGGAAGGTTCATCCAACGTTGGCAGAAGCTATGTCCTTTAGAGAAGCTCTTACATGGATTAAAGGAAAAACCTTACCTCGTGTTACTTTCGAACTAGACGCATTGGTGGTTGTGAATGCGATTTCTAGTGGATTAGTAGATAATTCTTATTTTGGTTCAGTCATCCTAATTTGTAAAACTTTTCTGTTGGAGTTTCCTCTTTGTCATTCAATGAACCAGACAGCTCAATGCTCATTGTGTTGCCAAGGCTGCGGTTTCTATGTTGAGTGCTATTTGTGGAAAAATTATATTCCTACTTTTATCTCTTATGTAATCTTGAGCGTTTGGAATAAAATTCCTTCTTCTAGGGTCAAACAGGAGAAAAAAAAAAGAAAAGAAAAAGAAAGAAAGTCCAACCAATATGAACGCTAATTGGGTCATGACTAATGAGTCCAAATTAAACCCATTCAATTTTCATCATAAATAAATAAAGAGTAAAATTATAGAAAACCGTGGAGATTACCAAGAACTTTTAAATTGTAACGAGTAAGGGTGTTTAGGGATCGAGGTTGGATTAGATTTTCAAATTCGAACCAAATCAATATAATTTAGGTTAGGTAATCGGTATACCTGTTCATTTTTTTTCCTTTTTTTTCTCATCTACCTTATTTTTTATATAAAAATTATATAGTAATTAAATTTTAAAATTTTAATTTCTTCAATCAAATGATAAAAATCTGAAATATCAAGAAAAAAAAATAAATTCACCAAACTCTAATATATATCAAAGAAACTATTGACTAGAGACAAAAAAAGTAAAAAATAAAAATAAAAAACAAATTATTTTTTAGTTCTTAATCGGGTTGGTTGGATCGAATAGGGTTAGTTCGGATATGCAAAAATGAAATTCGAGTCCAAACCAATTATTAATTGGTTTGGTCGGGTTTTACCTAATCGAATCTGATTACTCAATCAATCAGTTAAGTTGGTTTGGTTCGAATGTTGGGTTCATTGATAAATTCAATCCAGTGAACACCCCTACTAATGAGAAAACAAATATGAAAAAAAGAATATGTTGCAAAATAAAAACGAAAGCATTAATCCAGCCATAACATATGAAGAAAGGAGAGTATAACATTGATTGAATGATTAATTCCTATAGATATCAAATTAACGGAGTCCAAATCCGGTAACTAAGTTTTTGGCATGATTACATATCAAACATTTTAATCCTTTCCTAAATTTGTGTGGGCCAATCTATTGTTAATTGAGAAATTTAATCTTTTTGTGCAACAAAATTAATGTCAAAATTCAAAAGTCATTAAACTCGTAGATTAAAGGTCAACCAATGAATATTAAATTAGAAAATTAATATCCTCAACAAATAATATTGATTAAAATCGTAATTACATCAAATACCCATACATATAGATTTACATCAGTTTTATAAGTGTATAAGATTTGATATCCTTTTTCACCATCATCATCCATCACTTAAAAACTCTACCTTTAAAATATATATATTCCGTTTCCATATTAGAGAAAACAACAAAATAAACATTGCAAAAAGGTGAACATATTCAGCCACTCTTCATGTCATCTCTATAAATCCTGCCCACATGCAAACTTGGGTAAGTCCCTTCATATTTCTTGATCTGGAACATTATTTTTGCCATTCTGCAGTAACAACCAATAAACTTTATATTATTCTACATTCCTCTGGATTTTCTTTTTTTCTTTTCTTATTGGGTGCCGTTTCATTGTGTTTTATTATTTCACCCTACAAAATCAAATCTTTTTCTTGTATATATGTGTGATTGTTGGCTTTATAAATTTCAAATTATCTTGTTTGTATGATGATGAAATATTTGATCTTTTGTTTACAAAAGAGGAGAAGAAGGCTGATGTTGAAATCTCACAATGGGTTTCCCAGAGATGAGTTTTGGCTTTTTGATAACCCTTTTCTCTTTTTTTCTAATATTGATATATATAAGTATTTTATAAACATTTTGGAATCTTGGGAAGTGCCACAAATCCTAGTTCTGGAATCTGAAACAGTGTCAGCAGAAAAGGGCTGGATGGAATAGAATAGACCTCTGGATCTTTTGTTAATGCAAGCAATAGTACTTAGTATTTTCCTATCATTACTGAGTTTACAGTAATTCCATGTCATATCTTCTAATGTCAGCCAAAGATTATATAGCCCATCTAGACCTGCTCTATATCCAGTTCATTTATAGGCTTTTGCATGCGCACATATATTGAGGGGGAGAGAGAGAAGGACTATATGCTTTTAGATTCTTTAAGGCCAGAGCCTGAAAGGCTCTATTTTTACCTTCTATGTATTGAAAATATCACACTTTTAAGGCTGGTTCTTTTATGAAATTCTAATGCAACATTAGACGATAATTTCTTACGCATGTTGGTGATCTAGTAGGTCTCGAAGTTATTATTTTTCAAGATTCATTGAGATTGGACGGAATACATATTTATTCGTGAGAGAAAGAAACTAAAAGGAAATTTCTTTTACATATGAAGCTTTTCTTTTTTTCTTCCATGTGTGGTACTCAAAAAGCTGAGAATGAAGAGACTCACTTTTTGTGTTTAATTGTTGGTTGTTGGATTGGAGACTCTGATACTATTGTTGGGATTAGATGGACTTTCTACTTTATCAAAAATGTGTCTTTTTTTAATTTTTTTGTTAGAAAAAAGTTGGCATTCTTGAAAAAATACTCAATTTTTTGACTCATTTCTTGGGAGATTTTTCTTAATCCTAAAATCTAGTTGTCATGTAATTTTTTTTATAATATAACCTGAAAATTAAACCCATTTTTAGTTAAAAGGCATTTTGCCAAGTGTTACTCAAAATAATTTCTTATTTCAATAAATTACTCTTTCTTTATTTTTCTTGTAGAATGATTTATTTTGAAATAATTGTAGCCTATGATATCACTTGCATGAAATAAAAAATAGAAAAAAAAAATGTATGTGCGGTATTTTTAGGTGATTCTCTAACAATTTATTTTAAAAGTGGCTAGCATGCTATTAATTTACTTAGGTGCTTCTCTTGGACTTTGCGATTTGCCACTGGGAGTTACTTCATCATTCAAGAAGGGTAGTTACTATTCACAACTGCATTTACAAATCTGGTGTTGCCCTTTGTCCTTTCTGTGCTCACAGTGATGCTCACACTGGGTTTTATGTGTTTCAAACTTGCTTTACTTGTGCTGTTTATTGCTTTTGTCTCTCTAGCATTCAAGATTTGGCTTTTCCAGTAATCTTTTTGATTGAAAAGCTTCTATCCAGTTTTCTTTTGCTTGAAGCCTTCTGAGCTCTCTGCTGCAAAGTGTGTCTGGCTGATGGGATTTTGTCTCATTTGCTTCACTCTTTTTTTATATGTCACTCAGCATATATGCTTTTGCAGCAATACCATATGATTATTTCATCTTTTTCTTCCCTGCAAAGGTGATGATGTAATTTGTGCTTTTTATTTGAGGGTGACTAACTCTATTCTACCCTCATAATATGCCTTCTTGTTGATGATTCAATTTCATATTAGCTGTTGCTCTTAAAATTCAGTTTAGGAAGTAAAGCAAATAAAAAAGCGGTAGAGAAAGATGATGGTTGAGCATGGAATCTATCAAGCAACCTCTAGTTATCATCCATATCCACCTCCTTTGGCAACATATGAAGATGTGGTGGGCTCCCGCGAGCTATTCATGGATACATTGAAGAAGCTCCATGCTTCCATGGCAACTAAATTTATGTAAGATGCTATTTTGGGCATTGCTTTTTCACACATTTGTTGCTATTGATTTTGTTCTGCCTTCAGGTCACGTATAACTTTTATTATTACTGGAATTTCAAGGATAAATGCTCTACTTCTCTAATTATAGTGAAAGTATTCTTGTAATTTCTGAAGTTAAGAAATTCTAAGAATAGGATTATTATTTGTCCTTGTCATGATAATAACCAAGTGTTTCTCTTTCTAAGGAAAGGTGCACTTTCCTAGGTGTTAATTTTTCTTGTAATTATTAACAGCTTTAAGTCCTAGCTACTTGTTTGAGTGCAATCATCACTGAGGAAGTCTTTCAAATGCCACATCCTATAATCTGAATGTTAACAAAGAAGTTTTTTAGTTGATTCTTTGGTGACTTCCTGAGCACCTATTACTTGACAACTGAGCTATACGGAGAGCGGAGGCATCCAAAGATCTTAGATTGTGATGAGTTGCTCATATGTGATGAAAAAAGCACTAAAATTGTCCTCTAAGATTGGAAAACTGTTCTTGTCTTTGAAAGACATGGACCTTCCATTATGCAATCTATTTTGTTTGTATAACTTGTTTTTCGCAACATAACTATTGATTCAAAGTGTGATCTAACATCCAAGTTATTCTCTTGCAAACTAGATGGTTGTTTTCTATGTGAAGATAAATCTTTACTTGAGGTGGGATCTACATCAACTGCAACCATGATTTCATAGAAAGCTAAACTGGTTTCTTTGTGATGCTATGAGCTGTCAGATTAGATTGTCCTACAAACACACGGTTTGCAGATGAATTTTCACTGGAACCAAGCTGTTTTCTTTATCATGACTTAACATTGTCTTCCTGAATGTTTGTGTTGCCATTTTCCTCTTAATAGGGTATGATGGTGACTGTCTTGGAACCTCTATGAAGCTTATATTTTCATGGATACAGTTGTATGCAAAAGCACATCTAGCATTCACCTGAAGATATGAAACACAAGGGTTGGATGAAAAACTATTTTTCCTCTATGAAGATTAGTTTTTTCCTTTTAAGTATTTTATGGATGTTGAAAACATCTATTATAAATTCCCATAAATTATTCAGTATAGTTGCACATTAGAAATTCAATGAAGAATTCAAATGCCTATCTGAATCTAAATATTTGTATAAATTTTCTTGTTCTTCTTATCATTACTTAATCTTGTTTTGACTTAAATTTTGTTTTTGAGAGGACACCATGAAGATCAAAGGTTGTCTTGCTTTTGGAGTATGGTTTTTCTAATATTTTCATTTTATTGAAAAGGATTTTGCAATAGACCACTGGATCTTTTTTGTTTCCCAGATTTGTCATTTGTAATATAAATTTAGTTCTTAATGCTTATCTCAGGATCCCAATTGTGGGGGGCAAGAACTTGGACTTATATCGCCTATTTGTGGAAGTTACTTCTCGTGGTGGCATTGCAAAGGTTAGACTGATTTTTCTTTGGGTTAATTTCAATTAAACTAAGCAATTTACATTTCAAACTTGCAGCATTATATGCTTCAAACTTGTTGCATTTTTAACATTTGTCTGTTACTTAATGACGCAACCTTGCTGTTAGAAATATACTTGCAAAAGGATTTTAACCTTCATAAAGTATTTCCATATGGCCATCCGTTGACCTTAAGTTCCTGTTATGGAAAGGAAAAGGAAGGAAACACATGAATTGAAGTATCTTTCTTTAGGTTATCATCATTGGTTTATCCAGTTTCGGGTATCAGGTCAAACTTGGTGTTATAACTTCACCTAGTTTCTTAAAACATTTTTAGTTCCTTAGAACATTTTTGGACTAAGTTTCTTAAAGCTGACACTTTTATTTTTGTCATTTTTAGTGGGGGAAGAAACTGGGAAAATGGTGGTTTGGCATGGTGGAGGGTCTTCTTTAAAAGCACACAACTGAAAGGTTTTAGAAAGTATAAAGGTCTAATGCAGAATATGTACATGGACAGTACCTAATATGAGGAATGATGTCTGAGATACTAGTCATCTGAACATTTTAACTATGCATGAGAACCATCTCCTAAAAGAGCATTTATTCTTGGATATCTGGAACAGTTAGTCGGTAGCGTTTTGAGAAATTTGGTGTAGATAGAAATGAGTGTTCCACTTTGAAGGATTGAACCTACTTTAACTTCTGTTTGATGATAAATGTTTGTCTTGTCTGACTGCATTGTACCCTGTTTTACTTCAATGCTTACTGGGCAATGGAACCAAGTTGGCGTTTTTGTAATTGCTAATCTTTATCAGTGAAATGGTTACTTTACTAGTCTTTATCTAACTTGGTTTGACTTAATGCCACACAGGTTCTGAAGGACAGAAAATGGAAAGAAGTCACCGCAGTGTTTGAGTTTCCCTCATCAGCAACAAATGCTTCTTTTATACTTCGGAAGTATTATGTCTCACTGCTTTACCACTACGAACAAATTTACTTCTTTAAGGCTAAGTGTTGGGCTCCTTCGCCTACTGGTGAGTTAAAAATGGGCCAAAGATATATATTATCTTGCTTTAAAAATTCTTTTCATGTTATGGTCCTTATGGACAATAAACCTTCGATTGTCTGCAATCACAGCTATGGCTCATGGATTGCCTGAATGTGTGCCAACAGTGAGACAACAATCCCATATGGCTTCACCACAACAGAAAGAAAATACTTCAACATCAATGCCTGAAGGTTTCCTCCTTTTCTCTTTCACAATTTTTCAGCATTTTGCTTCTCCTATTATACTTGCTGTTGTGTTTGCGGAATGGAACTTGTTGAGACAGATATACACATTGTCTATAATATTTATCATGTACTTGTAGGATGGATTCATCTGCAGCTTTATTTTTCGTATATCCTGAATATAAAGAGAGTTCCTGCATGCATACCTTTGTTTGGTTCTATTTGAAGAACAATATTTTGGGAGAATGAACTTTGGGGAGTGGAAGTTGGGGAATGTAATATGTGTTTTATTTTATTTTGAGATAGTCGGACATTGTTGGAGTGAATGATGTGTTTGGTTTTATTTTTGTAGGAGATACTTTACACGGTAGATAAGAAATAATACCGTTTTATTTGGTTAATGCCATGAAAATGTGATTTTATATTAGTATGTCATGTTTAGCATAGAATATAATAATAAGAAAATGCAACCTTTCTTGTATACTTTAACACTTATTCTATTAAAAAATTAGTAAAAATATCTCTTTCCTCTGGGAATCATCTTTTGAACAACAAAATCCCCAACATAAAGTCGGTTAAGTCGTTTGAATGAAGTATATTTTCCGAATGACTGATCAACTTGCATGTTTAAAGAAAAAGTAAAGAATGTCAACCTGGGGCAGCGGATTGGGAAAATAGCTCTTAAGTTGGAGAATTTATAATATGATCCTAGCTCCTCACAAATATACTAGGGCAAAAGGTTTGCTTTGAAGACAAACAGCTAAATTTGATCTTTAAAGCTTCATATTCCTGTTGTACATTAAGAATTTCTCTTTTTGAGTTATATTTTGCCTCTGGATTTTTGTCTGAACATTACACATACAAATTGAATCCATTGCAGTATCATTACCTCCATCAGCTGGTTCTACAGTTTGTGGTGTGATTGATGGAAAGTTCGACGGCGGCTATCTTGTAACTGTCAAAATTGGCTCGGAGGAATTCAAAGGCGTTCTTTACCAAGTCCCAAACAATGAAGCACAAATATTCCCGAGCCAAACACAAACAGAATCTGCTCAATTCAAAAAACCTCGTCGCAAGCGTAGGAAGAAATCCGAAATCCGAAAGAGGGATCCAGCACATCCTAAACCTAATAGAAGTGGCTATAATTTTTTCTTCGCGGAGCAGCACGCAAGGCTCAAGCCACATTATCAAGGAAAAGATAGAGAAATAAGTAGAATCATTGGTGAATCATGGAATAAACTTCAAGAACCTGAAAGAGCGGTAAGCAAAAACATCAAATCATGCCTAATTTATATATGTTGTTGTATAGTTTCTTTCTTTCTTAACACTTTGAATTCTCTGTTTAAATACATATTTCATCACCTATTTTGTTTTATGTATATATACAAAGTGTACTAAGTATTTTTTTATAAAAGTAATTGATTGTAAATCAAATTCACTTGGCATGTACGCATGCAATTGAAATAGGGGATGAAACATGTTATTGAAATAGAGGATCTGAACTGCTTTCTTAACCGTTTTTGATGTTTTAGGTCTATCAGGAGAAAGCTCTTAAAGACAAGGAAAGATACAAGATAGAAATGGAGGATTATAGGGAAAGATTGAGGACCGGACAGATCATCAGAAGCGCAGCACCGGTGGGGCAAAACCCTCAAGTGGCACAGGTAAACTTGACAGATGTTAATAGCAATGCTCAATTTGAAGGTGAAGATGAAATGAGTTCTGATAAAAGCAACTTGGAAGAGTATGAAAGTGGAGATAAGGACTCAGATTTTGAGGAGGAGCATTTGGAAGGGGATACGGAACTGAAGAATGTGAATATTGAGGTTATGGCTGATGAAGCATTTGATTTGCAGACAAGAATGGATAAAAATAGTGGAGATGGCACAAGGGATGAAAGTACTGGAGTTGCTCTTGGTGAAGATGGAATGTCAGTTTCAGTTCCTGTTGAAGAGAGAGAAGAGCCACCTAGTAGTACTAATGGTAATGAATCTGTTCCAACCCTGTAAGATACTGGTATGGTGGTATGGTATTTTGTTAAATCTACAACTGAACTTGTCTTAAAAGGATATCTTGGTTTCTTTAACAGTCTTCTAATGTTATTAATATGCATGCCCTCCACCAACTTGGTCTGTTTCATCTATAGTTTCTGCGTTTCTTGAAAGACCCTATGTTTGTTTTGCTGCTGTTTATCATGTTCTTTGGCAGAGATATGTACTTCAAGAGGGATCAATGGGGTTGGCCTGTGTGGGAGGGAGGATTAAAAGCTTCATATTAATTACTTACACATGTGTCTAACGTATGTAGTGATCTGGTTAAATTGAGATAAATTAATTTTGGTCAATGTTTGTTTTATTTCTGGAGAATGAAATTCTCTAAATATGCACTTTGGATTCTCTACTTCATTTCCTATTTCATCTTTTATTCTGACTTGCTGTATTTATTCCAAATGTATTTCATTTTCAATCAATTACTCTTATAAGGAAATATTTAATACATGTGTCATATATTCATGATATGGAATATAAATTAGAATGGAGGATTTGAACCGATAAATATGAGCAAATATTCTTGTTGAGGTTCAATTTTTTTCTCTTAAAATATTATTGAGAAAATATAATTAATTCAAATTATAACAATAATCATATCATTTGATTATTATTTCAATATATATACATATATTTGTATATGTTAATTATTATGTTGCTATAAGATTAGCACATAATCGTGTAAAACTTTGATGTGATATCATTAATCAAACAAAAATTAACATGAAAATATATTTATAATAGAATTCGTTCTTTTTTGTTTTTTCAAAATACAGTTACATATAACTTTATTCTCAGTGCATTAATCCTTAATTCCACTCCCAAATATGTAACACATTTGAAAACATATTCTGTTGAATTTTCTTTTAAACCCCAAAACACGAACAAATGTTTTCTTATTTAGTGAATTTGTAACAAAACTTAATATTCTGAAACTTTTGTAATTTGTTAAACCAGTTTTTCATGCGGATTGTGTTAGTTAAAAAAGTTAAAACCAACTGTTTCATATTGGTTGACTCCGTGTTACAAGGTCGGTTCAATTGAATTAAGTTTATGGATGCCCCTAGTTTTATTTTACACGATCAAAATGTCACAATATTAATTTTTTATGATTTTACACAATAATGATATGATGGCGTGCAATTATGAGGAAATCTGTAATGCAAGAGAAGGGGCTGAAAAACACACACTAAAAAAGCAAAAAGGAAAACAAAAGGAAAATTACTAGAAACTAAAAATTATTACAAAAACTAGAACACTAGCTACGATTAATTCATAATTGATGTTAAAATTTTTAGTTTTAATTAATGAAATTGGCCTAATTGAATTCAAAGTACATATCTTTGTATTTAACTTTTGCTATGATTAATTCACAACTAATAATAATAATAATAATAATAATAATAATAATAATAATAATAATAATAATTATTATTATTGTTATTATTATTATTATTATTATTATTATTATTATTATTATGTTGTATATTAATTTTCTACAAAATGTGTCATGCTTGCGACAAATACGAAGGCATTAAAAGCTAATAGCATTGTTGTTTGTTATTTGAATTCTTTTTTACTTTTATTATGAAATTTGTAAGTATAATTTGTATCCATAATTATGAAATCAATTTGGTACCAATTTTTTTATAACGGTTACCTACCTAGTATTGGGGTACGCAGTGAACCCATAAAATCATTCTTTGTTAAAATTATTTTTGATAATTATCAATTTGGATAAATTGAATAAAAATTCTATGAGAAAACCAATCCATCTAATTTTTTTATTCTGGGCACTTTAGTCGAAAAGTTAATCATTGGGACTTTTGGTATAAAAATTTGTTTAAACTTTAAGGTGGTGATTAGTATTCATGAATGGAACTAGGTGGGAGTGGAATGACTTTAGAAATTGAATAAAGTTGGGAATGGAATAATGTTGGCATAATTTATCTTATGATTGGTATGTACAAGGAATGAATAAGGAATGGAATCGCCATTTCCTCCTTAATTTTATTCTAATGATTGTTAAATAGGAATAAGCAGTAGGAATATAATAAATTTTTAAATAACCAAATTACTCTTTTGTAAAAAATTATTAAAATAAAAGTATTTATTAGCAAAATATTTTTTATATATTATCATAAATATTTTTTTCTTGAGTAAGTCATGATTATGCAATTGTAATATCACTTTTAATGTTATTCGAATTACATCAGTAAATATATATATTTTATATGTTATCAACAAGTTATATATGTTTACGCAAAAAAGTAGAAACACAATTTCTTTAAAATTATTATTTTTAAAGTTATAATTTAGTAAGCTCTTTTGAATTTTTTGATAAAATATAATTAAAAAAATTATAAAATACTTTATAACTAAAGTGATCAACTTTTTCGTGATAAAGTTAGAACGATTTATTTTTTACAAGTTTAATTTGAAGAATTGTTGATAGAATGAACAACTCTTCATTTATTAGTTTTGTATATATTTTTTAGTCATTCGAAGATATGCAAATATAAACAATATTTTAAATTATATATATATATATATATATTTCATTAGCATGGATCAAATTG
The DNA here is from genome assembly GCA_018894105.1 of Jacaranda mimosifolia. NCBI lineage: Eukaryota > Viridiplantae > Streptophyta > Magnoliopsida > Lamiales > Bignoniaceae > Jacaranda > Jacaranda mimosifolia. The sequence continues at coordinate 13,465,613 of CM032132.1, read as the reverse complement.
ATGATACTTCTACTTTTTTATTATAAAAATTGAGATGCGCATAATTATTCTTATTTTATTATTATTTTTTTAATTGGTATAATAATTTTTATAATAATTTAGTAATTTTTATAATATTACTAAAAAATATATGAATAAAATATATAATTAAATAAAAACACATAGCAATCAAATAAGTTGGAACATAATATCAAATATTTACAAATTCAGATTTCTTTTCTTAAATATAAAATTGTTTGATTAAATTGTGGAGTGTAATTTCGTTAAAAAAGAAAATATATAAGTTCATTCTCGATTAATTGAGAATAGTTAAACCCATGGAGGAGGGAGGGAATGGTTAAATCCATCCTTTTGGGAATGGAGATTCCAATGGGAATGTGCATTCCTATCTTTAAATTATACCAATCATGGATTTAGAAATGAATTTGGGAATGTCAATTCCATGTTCATCTTATTCCTGCGTATCAATCATATCATAAATGAAATTTTAAGATCAATCACTTCAACTGGGCTAAAGTGGCTAAATTTTTCTTTGGGCCCAATTAGGCTTTGGTTGTAATACACTAGAAACGGAGTTGGTATGGATAGGGCTGTCAACGAGTCGGATCTGGATCAAATCAGGATAATCTGAATTCGAATCCGATAACATGTATATATAACTGAATCCAAATCCGAGTCCTATAGGATCTATGCATGCCAATTCCATGTCCGGATCCGATAAAAATTCAAAACCCGATAAGAAAGTCAAATTTTTTTTGCGTTCTTTAAATTTTTATATTATTAGAAACAACCATCTTATAAGACATGTTATATGAGATTTCAAGATTACCTTTTAATCCAAATATAATATTTACAAAGTTAAGAGAGCTTAAATTTAGATTTTTTTTCTTAACTTTTTATCATATCATTGCAAAAGCTAAAGATTTAAGGCATAATCCATGGGGGTTGTATCAAATTGATCATTCGGTAATGTATATTTTACAATATATAAGCCATTATAAATTGTGTATTTAGGCTATAATATGAAACATACGTATATATATATATATAATTACTTTATTAAATTAATTGCTTCAAAGAAATAAAAAAATTAGGGCATTATCATTATAATATCATATATATTGCATTCCAGTCAAAAGGCTTCATTAATATAATTTATACTATATAATTATCAATTTAATAATATATTTAATAAAATTCGGATTCGGATCTTTATCGGATCGGATTGTATAATTTCATATTCGATCCACTTATTTCGGATTATGGATATTTGTAATTGGATTTGATCTATCGAACATTTTAATGAGATAAAAATCCTAAAATTTCGATCAAATTCAGATCGAATTCAGATTAAAATCCGATCCATTGACAGCCCTAGGTATGGAGTGTTCTTGAAATTTTGAATGGACAGTTGCAGGTGTACCGGTTCATTGAATTGGTACGGAGCGTTCTTGAAATTTTGATTAATATTAATTTTTTATGATCTTTTTAAATATAAAAATTTAGTTTAAAGAGTTCTTAATATTTTTTTCTTAAAAAACTAAGGACAAAAAAATATACCACTAAAGTTTGGGGAGTTTTCTCTTGTGCAATATAGAGTTCTTGTCGTAACTTTTCAAATTTTCTTCATTTGTGCAAAAGGAGTGTATATTTATGTAGAGGGCAGGTGCCATTTTTTTTTTCCTAATTCTATTAATGGTAAAAAAATTTAATTTCTACACTATTAAAACCTTTGAACCTAATTTAATATGAAAATTTTTGATGGTTTATACCCCAATATTATAAATCGTTAACAATTTATTGTTGGAATAGTGCCTGGCAAACCAATTGGATTGGCCTTGTAAAAGCTATTTTCTTGTAAAAATAATATTGATTGAATGATATTTTATATATGACAATCTTCATCTTATGCTCTTTATTATTTCACTCGCATTTAAATGAAGCCCTTAGATCACTCATGACTGCGGGATTTGGTTCGATGGCCATGGAATAAGTCTTACACAGTCGTGATCTTAAAACTTTCAAGTCATAGGATCTTATGAGATGGGGCATCTAAGATTCGGATAGACTTGCACTAACGATGCATAAATCTAAGGGTTGGATATTGCTTCATTCTATGAGCAACCATATGAGATATGAGTACATGTTAGTGGGTGATTGTTAGAGAACAAAGCACTGAAGACCCACTGGAGTATCTAATAGATAGCCGTAGTGGCAAGTTCTTCAACTTACGCTAGTACATATTATTAGTCCTCTGACCTGAGGATTCATGGTAACCTTATGTTTGGTCCTTATGCTTTGACTCTTCGTTGACCACTTAACGGGTCTTTCGGGTCGAGATTGGTTATGAGCTATTAGGCATGGAGGTTTATGAGATCCAAGATGGAATCTGACTCTTCGCTTTTGTGAAGGGCGAGTACATCTCCTATGTGTTCTATAATGATCGATTCCAAGAAGTCCTTGCACAAGGTGGTGTGACAATTTGGAAAATGAGTTTTTCAAAGATGATGTCATATAAAGGAATCAAACATTGAGAATAGAAACATAGTATCGACGCTATTAGGGAGCCGACAAATATCTTGCCCTAGCCTATTCGGAAGATAGGAGACGAAAGGACTGTATTTTCATGGTACGCGTAGAGCTATAATAGTTCTCCAAACACATTCATTTTGGCTAATTAGTTGGGCTCCATAGGCTTGAGGTTGGACATCGACCATGGAGATTGAATACTCTTCAATTAATGAGATTAATTAAATTGAGTCGATTAGTTTAAAAGTGTTTTAAACTAAAATGAATATATGATATTCAAAAGTCACAAGGAGTTGTGAGCCAATGTCTAATGAATGGTAAAACCTATTAAGTCACACACAAAATCCAATTGGCTTCCAAAGTTGAAGGAGGAATTTTTCTAAGAGTTAGAAAATTACTCCTAGGTGATCGATTTTGAGGTGCCAAATTGAAGGTCAAAGAAAGCTTGATTAATTTAAGTGTTAAATTAATCAACTAATTTAAGGAGTAAAATTAGACCAATAATTAGGGAGTTAATTATTTGGTGCTAAGTGACCATCAATTGGTCAAGTTAATTTAAGGAGTTAAATTAACAAAATTAAACTTAAGGAGTTAAGCTTGTTGACTTAAAAGTCAAATCAAAGGTAAGTTAATTAAATTAAAGTGTTTAATTTAATTAATGAGAAGAATTATTTTTGGAGGGAAGAATCAAATGAAGGGTTCATTTGAGTAGGCATTTTAATTAATTTGAAATTAGATTCCAAATTAAATTAAAATGCACATGAAATTCAAATGATATTTGAATTCAAATTTGCCACCTTGACACCCTACTTAGCCCCCCCCCCCCCCCTTCATGGAAGGTGTGATGCCACCTTGGCATCACACCATCTAACATCTATATATAGATATAGAGAGGGAGAGTTCAGATACTTTGCAAAAGGTGTGAAGAATTACATTCATTCACACTTCCCTCCAAAAACTCCTTTTTAAACATTAGTTTATGTGTTGAGGCTTTGTTTTTTCTTCTTATCCTACCTCAAAAATCGGCCTTCACCATTGATATTTTGCTCATTTTCTCCAACTAAAAGTGAGTTGAATTTGGAGGATCAATTGGTGTGTGGATCATTATAATAGAGGCAAAGCATTTGATTTGTTAGCTTTGGAGATCTACTGGAACAGAGCAGTCAACTGCCGAATTTTTCTCTAGCAATCCAGATCGAGTTTTGCTCCAAATTTTTTACAGCAGCTTATTCAAAGAGTTGAGAATTTTCAAATTTTTTCGTGATTTTTGGAGCACTCTAACCGAGGCAAAAGTTACTAGTTCTACACTGTGCCAGAGTCTGGATTGGTGAAGTGTTCACCTTTGTGACCTTTGAAATTTGCTCTTTGAGGTAAATTTCTAAGTAAATCTGAATTGAAAGTATGAATAGATCCTTGGTAGGTTGTAAGCACTAGTTATTTTTGAGCTTTTGAAGTTTAATTATTGAATCCTAGTGGCTTACTAAGCTTCAAGTGGTATCAGAGCCTTTTTTATGCTTTGATTTTGATTTTTTGTTTTTGATTGATTCATTTGATGAATTGATCTTATTATCCAACTACTTGATTCATGTGATGGATTGTAGTGTTTGGATGACTTATTGTGAGGCTCGTTGGTTGATGAATTAAAAGCATGCTAATATGTGTTTTAAGTGTTAATTCATATGATTAGTATGTTTTAATTCTTAGCTATTAATGTTGAATGTTGATTTAGCATTAATTGATGTTATATGTTGATATAGCATGTTAAATCTGATCTTAATGTGTTTTGGTCATTTTTGGATCCAATTTGATTGGAGTTTAATTGGAGATTCATGAAGAATGTGATTCTTATTTAAACTAGTTTTTAGAAGCTTGATTGAGCACTTGAATTTCTACTTTTAAAAGTTGTTTTGAATCTGGAAATTTCATTTAAAATGTGTGATTACATGTTTAGGAGGTGTCCTAAAATTTTTGGTGCATAAAAGTTGAGTCGAATGTGTGCGGCAGTGAGTGTTTTGGCTTGGGATGAGTTTTTGACATGTTTTTGTGTGTCCTTTGGTGCTCAAAATTGTTTTTTATCACACATAGAAGGTGCACAAGTGTTGTGCAAGTGCTCAATAAAATGTTCGGCATTTTTTCAAGTTCCTAAAATCTTGTTAAAGTTGATTTCCATGATGTTGCATAAGTGTTATGCATGGCCAATTATTTGTTAATTTGATTAGCATTTAATTGATGGAATTAATTGTTAATTCTAGATTTATTTGTTGTTCATTTAATTGTTGAATGGATGATGAATGAATGGGGATGATTATGAGCCTTTAATTTTGATTTTATTTATTTCAAGTTGTTGAAATGGGTTGTATTAAATTGAGGCTTGCATGCCTCTTAATTTCTACCTTGTAAATGTTATGAGTAGAATCACTAGGAGTGATGATTTCTTTTTCATGTAAATGTTATATGGAGTAAATGAGACCCCTATAGGCATGGAGACTTTTGAAGACCCATGAATGTATGGGATACACTCATGTAATAGCTAGTTTTAATCAACCCAATTAAAATCAACTAGTAGTGCACCTATGGCTCTAAGTACACCACTTGGTTAGGTCATGGTCATCCCACTCTAGGAGCATGCTAGGTGTATTAACTTATTTATGCTTTCCATATCCTATTGATGTATGAGATGCATGTTTAGGATATAGAAAACCTAAATAAGAAGATAAAAATGATGAGATCTTTGCAAGCAAAAAACCCTCCACTTAGAATGTCTAAGTGCTTTTCAAATATTAAGTCAAAATGGATACAAATTAAAAGGGTTTTAATTAATCCAAGCCTTCTATCAATAGTATGTGGCATGACGATGCTACCACCTTTGTGTGATATACATCCGGTCACAGGGATCCAATTTAGGTGAAAAGCTATGATCACATACTTAGCATGAGATGCACCTTTGACTCGAGAACACCCACACATTATACACTCGATCACGGGGGATGTTGTGGTGCCCGTCTTGAACCAAAGCTTGATTGGTAGGTTTGACTTAACACCAAGTAATGTAGAGGTCATTCATGTAGGGGATCTATATGAAATGGTGATGGAAAATATATCAAGAGTTGCATGAGATGCAATTAGCAAAAGTTGCTTACCTTTGGATGGCTCGTGGATATACATCCGGTTACGGGGGTCCACTTGCAAGTCTTTAGGATCTTGATTCTCACTAGGAAATGTGATTTCCCAAATTCTTCTTGGGGGTGAAGGATTTGATAAAATAGAGGGAGGAAAACATGCTTGAAAGACCATAAACATGTTTTTAATATCAAGATTCAATTACATGCTTGTTCTCTTTTTTGCCTTTGAGGATTTGTGAAATCTCAAGAATGGCTTAATGTTCCACTCAACGTTATTTTGGAAATAAACCAACCGGGCCAAACTTCCACTATTGACTTAACCTCAAAATCGTTCTAAATTCCTGAAAGCAGATATATATCCTATATCAAAGTGCTTCTAATCCCATGGGGATAATAGTAGATCAAGAGACACGTGAAAAGTTTACAAATTGGGTTTAGGATCGTCCTATCTCATAGTCTTATGATGACATCTACAAACTTTAAAAGTCTCAAGCACACATGAACAGTACCTTAGTTAAAGTTTACAAAAGTTGTAAAGCAAACAAGGTATGAGAAGTCCATGTTGTCAAAGGAGATTTTTCAAGCTAGGATGGATGTGAAGTTATGTGTCATCGACTATGGTCTAAAGATGATTAGGCTTGAAGAAGCTTTTTTCTACTTGGACATAGTGATGGACAATGATCTCCATGAGGATTTGATCTTCACATGCTCACTGAGTTTTATTGATCGAAGTGTTGATCTAGAAATAGACTACCATGACAAGGGCAAACCTTTGACATTTGTTTCCTCCTCCAAGTCTATGGGCCCTAGGGGTGCTGGAAAGGGAGGTAAAGGAAGAAAAGTTCTTCTTCCAAGGGAAAACAACTATTAAAGGCAGCCGGAGGAGTTAAGAAGATTATAGAGAATATACTCGATATTATTTGTTTCTACTTTGGCTAGATAAGCCATTGGAAGTGGTTTTGCAATGGGATACCTTGCAACCCTTATGAAGGATATGTACTTTATTGAAGTGCATTTAAGGATAAATTCTTCCTCATGGATATATGATATCGCATGTGGTTTTTATCTTTGTAAGTTGTTACAAAGAATAAGAAAGAAGAATAAAACTAAGTGATGTGGATACAATCTACTGCCTTGGCTAAGAAGCAAGAGTTGTGATCAAAGCTGAAGGCGTATAATAAGTTAGACTTAGAAAATTCCATATTTGTATTCGACTTTTGTTATAATGTACCATGAATTGTTGAGAACATTATTTCAATTCCCATTTTGGATAGCGAAGGATTTGATCCTTCTATATCAAATGGGAGATTGAAGCCATTAACAAAGCATTGTACATATTGGATTCTCAATCATCACTAATGCATTTTCAACAAAGTAAGAAAAATTAGATATCCAAGAAAATGCCATGTAATGACATGCAATACTTAGGCATATCTCTAAAAAATAAGACAAGCAAGTTAGAAGTTCTCAAAGTACTAAATATTAGTTGCATTGAGAAACTTCCTACTTATGAATCTTGATATAAGGGGAAAATGACCAAGGCTCATTTTGTAGGACAAATGGAGTGCTCCACAAATCCTTTAGATTTGATCCATATGGATGTTTATGGGCCACTAAGAGTTAGTAGAAAATGAGGTTATTCCTACTTCATCACCTTCACCAATGATTATAGTCGGTTCGGACACATATATCTTATGAAGTACAAGTTCGAAGCCTTTGAAAAGTTTAGAGAGTATAGGAATGAAGTGGAAATGCAATTGGGGATAAGTATTAAAACTCTTCAATTAGATCGAAGGGGAGAATACTTAAGCACCGAATTCTTGGATTATCTAAGGGAGAATGAGATTCTCTTACAATGGACTCTACCCGGCACACCCTAATATTATGGAGTAGTCGAGAGGAGAAACTATACCTTATTGGACATGGTACGTTCCATGATGAGCTTCTTTGATATGTCTATATCTTTTTTGGTGATACGCCTTAAAGATGACGGCGAAATTACTAAGTGTAGTACCTTCAAAAGTTGGTGCCAAAAACGCCGCATGAGATGTGGTATGGCAAAGTACCCTCTTATCATTACTTAAAAGGTTTGGGGGTCTCCCGCCTATGTGAGATGGTTAGTAGGAGACAAATTGGATAGTAGATCCACCTTGTGCAAGTTTGTGGGATATCCAAGAGAGTCTTTGGATTATTACTTATATGATCCCTCGAAATAAAAGGTGTTTATTTCGAGGAATTTCTATAAGATAGAAAAAGGCATTGTTGAACTTCTTGAAGTTCAAGATGATCATCAAATCTCACAAGCGGTAGAAACAAATAAATATCAAAGAGTTTTACACACAACCTCTAAGAAGGTCGGATCGAATCAAGAAGCAACCCGAAAGGTTCGAATTTCTTCATGAGACAGGCCAATTAGATAGTGATCCGAAGACCTATGAGAAAGCTATGTTGGACATAGATTTGGGACATTGGCTTGAAACCATGAGATCTGAAATGGACTCCATGCACTTCAACAAAGTACAGACTTTGGTAGATCCACCAGAGGGAATAGTTCCCATTGGTTGCAAGTGGATCTATAAGTGTAAGCTTGGAGTGGATGGAAAAGTGGTGACTTTTAAGACGTGACTACTTGTAAAGGGTTATACTTAAAGACCCGGAATCAATTTTGAGGAAGCCTTTTTACTGATCGCAGTGCCTAAGTCCATTCGAATTCTACTTTTCATAGCCCCATATATGACTATGAGATATGAAAAATGGAAGTGAAAACCGCTTTCCTCAATGGAGATATTGAAGAAGAAATTTATATGGAGCAACCACAAGGTTTTACATTTAAAGAGAATGAGCAAAAGGTTCGCAAACTCCAGAGATTCATTTATGGACTCAAATAGGCATTCTGAAGTTGGAACATATGTTTGAAAAAATGGTCAAATCGTTTGACTTTGTCAAAAATGTGTATGAACCATGTCTGAATAAAAGGCTAGTGGGAGTTCGATACAATTTATTGTACTTTATAACGATAACATCCTTCTCATTGGGAATGAGGTAGGAATGTTAGAGTGTACTAAAGTGTGGTTATCTATACAATTCTTCATGAAGAATTTGGGATAAGCATCCTATGTATTGGGAATACATATCTATAGAGATAGATCTACGAGGATGCTGGGGCTATCGCAAATCTCGTACATTGACAAAATACTAAAGAGGATTAGTATGGAAGAATCCCAGAAGGGATTCATCCCTATGGGACATAGCATTCGTCTTTCCTAATCTATGGCCCCTAAGACTGAAAATGAGAGATAGGGGATGTCGCATATACCTTATGCCTCCACTATTGGGAGTATAATGTATGCAGTTCAATGTACGAGATTGAATGTGGCACACTCGTTAAGTGTTACAAGTAGGTTCCATCCAATCCCTATGAGAGTCATTGGATAGCCATTAAAGCAATCTTTAAGTACTTGAGAAATACTAAGGATTTGTTTTAAGTATATGGCAATGGAGAATTGAAACTCGAGGGGCTTTCTGATTTAAATTTTGAATTCGATGTAGATGACCTAAAATCAACTTCTGGATTCATATTTTTCCTTAATAGTGGCACTATGAGTTGGAAGAGTTCCAAACAAGATACCACAGCCGATTCTACCATAAAGGCGGAATATATTGCGGCTTTGGAAGCTACAAAGGAAAGTGTTTGGATAAAATACTCCATCCAAAAGTTGGATGTAGTGCCTAGTGTGCATGAGCCCACAGTTATCTTTGGAAGACAACTTAGAACTTGAGCCAAGGTCTCATTAGTGATCCAAACATAGTAAACACGTTATCAGTTGATATATGATATTAATTGATAGAGGTGACAACTAAGTGAATAAAGTTGCCTCAAAAGAGAATTTAGTAGAACCACTACCTAACCCCTAAAAGCAAAAGGTCTTTGAATGACATCTTGAGAAGATGGGTCTCAAGGCCATGGGGCATTGGCTTTAGGGCAAGTGGTAGATTGTTAGAATAGTACCCAGCAAGCCAATTGGATTGGCCTTGTAAAAGCTGTTTCCTTGTAAAAACAATCTTGGTTGAATGATATTCTATATATGGTCATCTTCATCTTATGCTTTTTATTACTTCACTCGCATTTGGATGAAGCCCTTAGATCACTCATGATTACGGGACTTGGTTCGATGACCATGGAATAAGTTTTACACGGTCATGATGTTAAAATTTCCATGTCATGGGATCTTATGAAATGGGGCATCTAAGATTCGGATAGACTTACACTAACAATGCATAAATCCAAGGGTTGGATATTGCTTCGTTCCATGAACGACCATATGCGATATGGGTGCATGTTAGTGGGTACTTGTTAGAGAACAAGCTACTGAAGACCCACAAGAGAATCCACTAGATAGCTATAGTGGCAAATTCTCTAGCTTACACTAGTGCATATTATTAGTCCTCTGACCTGAAGATCCATGGTAACCTTGTGCTTGGTCCTCATGCTTTGACTATTCCTTGACCACTTAGCGGGTCTTTCGGGTTGAGATTAGGCGTGAGCTACTAGGCATGGAGGTTTGTGAGATCCACAATAGAATCACCTCGCTTTTGTGAAGGATGAATACATCCCCTATGTATACTATAATGATCAATTCTAAGAAGTCCTTACACAAAGTGGTGTGACAATTTGGAAAAGGATTTTTCTCCAAACATGAGGTCATACAAAGGAATCAAATATTGAGAATAGAGACATAGTATCAAGGTTAATATGGAGCTGACAAATATCTTGCCCTTGGCCCCTTTCGAGAGGTAAGAGACGGGAGGATCGTATTTGCATGGTACGCGTAGAGCTATAATAGTTTTCCAAAAGCATTCATTTCGGCCAATTAATTGGGCTCCATGGGCTTGACTTTAGACATCGACCATGGAGATTGGGTACTCTTCAATTAACGAGATTAATTGAATTGAGTCGATTAGCTTAAAAATGTTTTAAACTAACATGAATATATGATATTCAAAAGTCACAAGGAGTTGTGAGCCCATGTCCAATGAATGGTAGAACCTATTAGGTCATATACAAAATCTAATTGGCTTCCAAAGTTGAAGGAAGAATTTTTCTAAGAGTTAAAAAATTACTCCTAGGTGGCCGATTTTGAGGTGCCAAATTGAAGGTCAATTTTTTGGTTTGATTAATTTAAGTGTTAAATTAATCAACTAATTTAAGGAGTTAAATTAGATCTATAATTAAGGAGTTAGTTATTTGGTACCAAGTGACCATCAATTGGTCAAGTTAATTTAAGGAGTTAAATTAACAAAATTAAGCTTAAGGAGTTAAGCTTGTTGATTTAAGAGTTAAGTCAAAGGTAAATTAATTAAATTAAAGTGTTTAATTTAATTAATGAGAATAATTATTTTTGGAGAGAAGAATCAAATGAAGAGTTCATTTAAGTTGTCATTTTAATTAATTTGAAATTAGATTCCAAATTAAATTAAAATGCATATGAAATTCAAATGAGATTTCAATTCAAATTTGCCCCCTTGGCACCCCACTTGGCCGCCCCCCCTTATGGAAGGTGTGATGCCACCTTGGCATCACTCCATCCAACATCTATATACAGATATAGAAAGGGAGAATTTAGATACTTTGCAAAAGGTGTGATGAATTAGATTTATTCACACTTCCCTCCAAAAACTCCTTTTTCAAACATTGCTTCATGTGTTGAGGCTTTGTTCTCTCTTATTCTCCTACTTCAAAAATTGGCCTTCACCATTGATATTCTGCTCATTTTCTCCAACTGAAAGTGAGTGAAATTTGGAGGATCAATTGGTGTGTGGATCATTACAATAGAGGCAAAGCATTTGATTTGCTCGCTTTGGAGATTTACTGGAACAGAGCAGTCACTTGCAATTTTTTTCAAGCAATCCAAATAGATTTTTTCTCTAAACATTTTACAATGACTACTTCAAAGAGTTGAGAAGTTCCATATTTTTTTTCATAATTTTTGGAGCACTCTAACCAAGGTAAAAGTTGCTAGTTCTTCGTTGTGCCAGAGTTTGCCAGAATCTGGATCGATGAAGTGTTAACCTTTGTGACCTTTGAAATTTGCTCTTTGAGGTAAATCTCTAACTAAATCTGAATTGGAAGAATGAATAGATCCTTGGTAGGTTGTAAGCAATAGTTATTTTTGAGCTTTTGAAGTTTAATTATTGGATCCTAATGGCTTACTAACCTTCATTTATTACCACCAATACTAGTTGTAGCTTGCATATCTCCCCCCACCACAACCACCATAACAATATCTATCTATCTATCTATCTATCTATGTATCTATGTATACATAATTTGCTAGAAATGATGACCATGAAGGATGTTCTTGGGCTGAGCAAATGAAGGGGCATAACTGACAAAATACTTTTTGGTAGGTGAAGGTTTGAGTTGGGATCTGATTGGAGACTAGCTCCTTGAGTTGGTAGAGAGAAGCGCAAGTCTAATCCTACAACCACCTTAGGCTTCTTAAGATGGCCCTTGACTAAAATCCTCCGAAACCTAAGTCAAGTTGAGCATTTTAGAGGGTAAAACATACAAAATGTAGGCTACGAGAATGTATGAATGCATACCTATAACAGTTGCAAAATGGGTGTAGTTATAGTGTAAAAACTAGCCTTGAAGGTGGGATGTCAAAATGGTCAGTGGCTCCTTATGAATAGCACTGTTTGACTTAATTCCAAAGGCAACGTTGGTCTTCTGAAAATGTTAGCTAAAGTGTGCTTGGTTGAGTGGAAGGTACAAAGCAAATTTTTTGCATTAATTGCAGATAAGATGACTGATGGCACATTTAATACAGATAGGATGACTTGTCAACTACATTAAATGCATATGTGATAGGTTGACTAAAGCTTGGGGATCATTAAATTCAATAGCCCACGCTGAGTGTTCGCACTCTTGATCTATCAAGGTTGATTCTTTAACTAGTTTAAATGGAAATTATCTTTCATTGTTATGAGATCGAGTGTATGGTCGTTCTATAAGGAGGTCGACTTTGAGAGTAGGCAATTTTGGACGATATAATGTTGTCACTTGGCCACTTTTCGCAAAAGGGGGCTGACCAAAGTTGTGTTTGCTCAATAAGGCTGGGCAATACAACGTCACCTATTTCTCTCGAATATAATCTCCATGGTTGATGTTCTTGAGCTACATTCAAGCTTTTCTCTTTCAGTGCTTTATTATCGGGCATGGATCAGTTATGGTAGAATTTGCGACCCCAAGGTCACCAAATCGGGTCTTTTGGGTGATATAAAGGCTTTTGGGTGGCTTCTTCTTCTCTTAGGAAGATTGCACTACTGCAGCAAGGGCAACTAAGCTTCAACTCCTCAAAGACAACTTGTGCCTTTCCATTCCACTCAAACCTACATGCTTTTCTAAGAGCTCTAGAGAAATGAGGCTTCTGTTTACTGACCTGAAGATGAAACGATTAAGAGCAACTACTCTTCCTGCTAGCCACTGAAACTCATTAATATTTCATGAAGGACTAATATCCTGCAATGCTCCCATTTTATCTGGGTTAGCTTCTATTCCATGTCTATCACTAGATAACCCATAAATTTTTCACTCTTCACTCTGAAATTACATTTAGTTAGATTCAACTTCATTTCAAACTTATACGGCGTGGCGTGTTAAAGGCTTTAGCCAATTTGACCACATGATTTTCATGCTTCTTACTTTTAACCAACATGTCACCTATATACACTTTCGTGTTCTGGCCAAGCTATTTTTTGGACATTGAATCTACTAGTCTTTGATGAATACCTGGTAGCATCTGTATTTGTAAGACTTAAAAGCCACAGCAACGTAATAATAAGTACCTTTTGAGGTGATGAAGCTCATCCTTTTCCTATCACGGTGTAGAGAAATTTTGATGATACTACTAAAATATATCCATCATGGTGAGTAGATCACACCTAGAAGTGGAGTTTAGTAATAGATCTATTCAAGGTAAAAGATATTTACGTTATGCCTTGTTAAGATCTCTGAAGTCAATGCACATCCTCCATCTGTTTGTGTTCTTTGGTAGGAGAATAACATTCGATATCTATTCTAGGAACTGAATTTCAATAACATAACTAGCATCCAACGATTTCTCTATTTCAGCTTCTATGATCAAATCCTTTGTTGGCCCCAAGTTCATTTTCTTTTGTTTCACAAGTTTTTCATTTGAGTCTATGTTTAGTCAGTGCTCTATAATCCATGGGTTTATTCCCACCAAATCCTAAATTGTAGAGGCAACAATATCCACATACGCCTATAGCAGTTGTATGGTCTTTTGAGCTAGGTTGGGCTAAGTTGGGAGGTAATCTTGGTAAATTTTCTATCTAACCAAGATTAGCTCTATAGTGAGCAGCTCCACTAGCTCCATACGTTGGTGCTTCGTACCTTTTCTACTAAGTTTAACGTAGATCAGCTTGATTTTCCTATTTCCTGATCTTTCTATCTTCTTTACAAATAATGTCTATATAGTATCTTTTAGCAATATATTAATATCTAATAACCTTTCCTAGCCAGCCATCCACAACATACTTTATTTTCATATGATAATGTGATGCTACTGCCTAGAAAGTGCTCATCATAGGCCGTCCAAATATCATATTGCAAGCTAGTAGGGCATCGACCATAAAGAACTTCGCCATATAGGTTTTACCCTCTTCCAAGATACGCGTACTGTGACTTACCCAATGACCGACAAATTCTCTTGTGAACCTAAACAAGGATGTCCTCCCTGAAGGTTCCCTGAAGGTTCTAAGCTCACATCACCTAATTCTATCTATTAAACACATTAAATAACAGAATGTCAGCTTGAGTTTTCATAGTAAACAAAGATCCAAGCTACCTCATAGTTTCCTATCATAACCTTAACAATTAGTGTATCTTGATAAGACACCTGTATGACCATTAAGTCTGATGGGCCAAATTATATGGCATGCCCTATTTCAGTGAAAAAATAAGCACAAGTTCCATTCCTAGTGGATGTGCTAGGTCCTTACTCTAGGCTTGGTCTACTCGATGTGTATCTTCATCTGCTGGCTTTTGTATATCACATGTTACCCTTAGATAGATGCTTCCTTTTGGGCTTTTCATTTTTTCCTTCTTTCCTCCATCAGGTCGAGCCTCTGGATGACATTAAGTATCTTTAGGAGGTGGTATAGCTTGGGATGGTATCTTGACAAAACTCATCTAGGTGTTCACTATGCACCAGCTTCTCCAATTCATTCTTCAAATTGCCACACTCCTTAGTAATATGACCATACTCATTATGAAATTCTCAAAACTTATCATACCTATGTTGGGTAGGTTTTTCTTTTGAGTTTTGAGGCTAATACAACAGGTTCTTTGGTTGGCTTCCTTATTAGCATTCTAAAGAAGGATCCTAGGTGCATCCCATAGATAAAACACTAGCCAACATCTTCAGAGTCACTTAAGGTGTCTCCAAAGCAGTAGTACTGTACCGTTTGACAAAGTTTCTTAATGTTTATGTTTTTGCTTCCCTAAAAGTGAGCAAGCTTTGCACACTCCTTCTATACTACTTATTGCTGGTGAATTGGTGTAGGAACTCTTGAGAGAAATCATCAAATGTGTGTATAGAATTTAGGGGTAATTGGTGAAACCAATGCTGAGCTATCTCGTTATTGTAGTTAGGAAGCCGCGACACTTAACTCCATTTGTAAACTGGTATAACAATGCTAAGTTCTCAAATTCACACAAATAGTCCTCTAGGTCAAATCCTTTAGAGTATCTAGGCATGGAGAAAGATTTTTAATTGCCCGAAAATGGGTCTACATGAATAGAATACTCGAAAGGAGATTTAGTGCTTATTCTCTGGATTCTCCTTCTATCTTTTTTATCATATCCCTTATCTCTTTTCTCATATCTACCATTTCAATTGCGAGGTCCATTTGAGACTTTGCCCTATGTCTATAATGCCTAAGTTGAACATACACAAAACTTTCAACTACTGCTTTAGCGTTCACAATATGTTTAAACTATCCCTTCGGGTTAGACTCTCAAGAAGATTATGAGCTAAGGCCCATTCAAGTTACACTGTGAGCAGGTAGAATTGGAGCAACCATCACCTCGTGAGCCACAATAACAGGCGGGGGCATAAGTGGGGGACCACATAATGGTCTTCTACTGGTCCCCTACACTACTAAGGCAGAAATTGAAGATGTTAGTTGACTTGCAGTGGGAGGTCCTCCTAATAGTACTATTCACAACACTACAACACCTCCTTTTGGTGTTGCTGGGGCTGACCATTATTAATGGAGAGCCACTGCGCGTGAATACAGGTGGTAGGGCTGGTAACGGTAGAAGTATTAGGACACCAATGCTAATCCTTCCATGCAAGGTGCTAGAGTTAACACTGGTAAGGAAGTTTTCCTATTCGCTTATGCTGTCGAGATAATGTTGAGCATGGTAGCGATAAGTCCCGTCAACTGCTCCACTGTCATTTGTCCTACCACTGAAGAAGGTACGATGAGACCTGTCTCCACCAATATAGTAGGTGCTGAGGTAGCTTGCGAGGTAACCATTTCAATAAATGCAATGGGGGTCAATATAGTTGGATAGGTGTTTGGTGCTTGAGACGCGACTAGCGCATACCATCTATCTCCATAGGAATTTCTTATCAAATCACTCTTTCTTATGCCTTAACTCAAAGTTTCCTAAAGACAACGCTAATGATGCAAATTGGTGCACCAATATATGAATAAATATTCAACAACCAAAAGAACTCATCGAAAAAAGATAAATTTTCTATTTTACTGAAAGAGATCCATCATTCTTTTACAGAAAATATACACAATTATTTATATTCTATAGTCGTGGAACTACTCCTGTTCCATCCTTTTCTAACTGCTTCTATTATCCTCTGGTTAAACAGATCCCCATGTCCCTAAAATCTTGACATGATATTTGGATGTGCTTATCTTCTTCCTAAGATGGGTGATTAGTCAACAGCTTAGCATGTTGAGGGGTTTCCTCAGCTCAACATGCTACGGAAAATCATAGGCGTGATTTGTTCTAGCTCAATTTTTGTAGTTTCTTGCCTAGTTCTCAGCTCCGTACAAAAGCATCCTTAAGTCGATGAGTGTCTACTGGAATATTTTCCACTTGTAATGTGATCTCAGCTTGACAAAGTTTTCCATATGGCCCGGGGGGTTTGGGGGCTCCAGTCTATAAGTCTGCTTAGGCTTCCCATGGCATCAAGTTGAAAGCCTGGGCTCATGCTGTGTTAGGCCTGTGTTCGGTATGCTTGTATTAAGTTGGGCCTGCACTGCCCAATATCACCTAATGTTATTTGGTGGAAATTAGATTTACAGAAAAGAAGATTTACTAATATCAAAAATCACCACATACATAAGTAGGGTTGTCAATTGATTGGTTTTTATTCGAATCCAATCAAAATTTTATCCGAATTTTAGGATTTTATTCGATTATAATATTCAATAGATCATATCCGATTGTAAATATTCATAATTCGAAATAAATAGATTGTGTATGGAATTAAGCAATATGATCTATTAAAGATTCGATCCTAACTTTAATAATTTTTTATTAAATTATTTCTATTATATATAATATTAATAAAGATTTCAAAATAAACTTTATATATTATGTTGATCTAATGTCTATATTATGCTATTAATATTGACGCTTAGCCTAAAAATAAGAGGGACACTGAAAAATATTGCATATATAATGTATAATAGTCTACCTGTATATTAATATAATGTGAAATAAGAGTTTAGTATTCTAAATATTTAACTTTTGGGCTAATATATAATAAAATGTTGTTAAAAATATAATATAGATTTAATTTATAAATACAATATTTTTATACAATAAAAAAGAAAAAATGTTAAATCCAGTTGGATTTTTTTATGGGGTTGATGATGATATGAAGGGTTTGATAGTGAGCTGGGCTAAGATCCAATTTAATTGACCGAACTAGAGGTCAAAAAAGAGGTGGGATGATGCGATTGGGTCAAGTCCTACAACCAACGACAAATGTCAGGCTAGCCGAGGGCACTCCGACTCTCAAGTTAATACTTAATCGAATAGACAATCAAGCATCAGAATGAGGACTTTGAGAGATAATATGCATACCTTACTAAAAGGTGATAATGGGGTATTTATAGCCTTTTTGGTGAGTTTGATATGTCAATGATGCCCTTACATATACATAAATGGCCTTTGTCTTCACTTGAGGACTTCTTGGTCTTCTCCATTTCGTGGCTATTTCAGTGGGGCCTCCTCGAACTTCACAGGACATGGCGGTATCCAGAAGGCGTGCACTACTCTAGCACTGCCAAAAAAATTGTATTGGTGGTAGCGCGTCATTAATGTGGAGGCACGCCATCTATCAGTGCATTCAATACGGCATGAAGGTTATCACGCTCGCTCGACCTCCTGGGGTTGAGATGGATACTTGCCGAAGAGTCAATTGTGCAGGCTCCAGTCACCACGAAGGAACTCTGTTGGGTTTTGATATCTCTTTATTTGAGTGCTGAATAAATATTCTTGATCTGATTAGCTACACTCTGATCGACTGGACAAGATATTGATACTTGTACTGGCGGAAGGGCCCAGTGAGGTTGGGGTCCAGTTGATAACCTGGTCGATCACCAATGGGTTGGGCTTGACAGTCAATTGGGTTGTTCCACGTCATAGCTTTTGTCTGGTACAGTGTTATGGTGTTAGGCCTGCTGATCTATTCCATATTAGGGGTTTTAGATATTTATCGGATTCGAATATGATACTAACTAATAAGATCTTATAGGATATCAAGTCGAATTCGAATATAAAATTTAATAATCAGATTTGAATTTAAATTTGAATTTGACTGATTTGATGTAAATCCGACCCATTGACAGCACCATACATAATCATCAAACAACATACTTCATTCATTCTCTTGTTGTCTGAAAAAGAATCAATTAAATAGATAATGCAATATCGATTAGAATTAAAATACACAAGATGAAATCAATTGACTAGACTTTGCCAAAATAACACATCCTTACAATTAAAATATACTTCTCTCAGAGTGCGTGCCAAACACATCATCATCAGTTCATGGTTCACGCTCGTTGTTACGTCAACTTCAAAAGCAAGCAAATAACCATAATTTTATTGTATTACTTTTATTAATTTATATGAAGCATCTTTGCTCCTTTTCATACAATAGCGTTTTTGTTTCTTTTCCTACGCACAATATCTTTCACTTCACGGACCAGAATATTCCGAAGTATAATAATATGTAACAGAAAAGACCTTAAAGAAAAAGGAAAAGTTAAATTTGACTTTAAGCTCCGTCAGTTAAGGATAACTGACTCCACCGCAAACAATTTCTGGCTCTATAAATCCATCATGAACCAACCGAAAGGCTTCTAAAACATTGCTCGATCTATTCTCCCTTGTCTTACAATCTATACATTATCTCTTCATTCATTTGAACTTCTTCAAAAATCTCATGGCTGGACTTCAATACAACTTTTTTCCGACGGATTTGTTGTTCCCACTCCAACAATCGGCGGCCGCCACAACCACCGGCGGAGGTGGAGATAATCTTACACAGCAGATTTCTCTAGTAAAGAAGCAATATAGCGACAAATCCGATGATTTGAAGTCGGTCTCCAGCAAGGGCAAGATTGTGAGAGCAGTTCCTTCATCGGTAGTCTATGGTCCCATCACTCATAAGAAAAATTGATAGTTGACTGTAAGATACATATAAGTTAGCACTCAGATAAAACAGTTTGCTCCAGAGTTATTGAATAAACTTTGTGTGTGTGTGTGATATGTAGAACGTTAGAGAGGCCTAAGAATTTTGCATAGGTCTCTCGAATCTAAGTGATGCTTTTTATGTAATGCAGTGTTTGTTGTCCAATTTCTTTTCGTTGGGGTTTGTCTTTTTCCTTCTTTCCTTTTTTTTTTTTTTTAATGCCAAAAGATCAAAACAGACTTTTTTTTTTAATATGTTCATTATATATTCATGGGATTAAGTTTTAATTCGTCTCTGGACTAATTCAAAAAAGTTGGATTAATTCCAAAATCTTGATCTGTAATTGAAGGTGCTCATTAATATTGGAACCATTGGCAATTTATTAAATTAAATTTTCTTACAAGTTGTCTTTACTGGGAGGATGAACCTGATGAGAGGAAGGTTGCCATAGAAGATGATGCCACTGTTGAATGTTCGAAACTTTCAAAATTTCTGTATGCGTATAAATGAAAAAATTAATTTTTTTTCTATTTTTAATGAATAACTTTTTTAGAAAAATTGACGAAGAAAGATACATAAACTGAGAAATTAATAATATAGATTATGGAATACCACATGCGCCACGGAAATTAATAATATAAAATATGGAATACCACATGTTCCACGGTAAAGAGAATATTCAAAATAGTACACTTTGAGAAATTAATAATATAGATCACGGAGTACCACATGTTCCACGATAGAGAGAATATTCGAGGTGCCTTGTAGCATGGATGATCTTGAATCTTGATGCCCAAAACGTGGGATTTCTACCTACTTCCGATATTTTGTATTTGGTAGTTATATAAATGCAATGTAATTTAAATAACTAAATACAGTACAAAAGAAATATATATAATATTAATTAATGTAAATAAATAAATAAATAAATAAATAACTGATAAGTGACAACATAATAACGTAATAGTAATAAAAAAAAATACAAATTGTCACTAATAACATATATTAATTGATATAACTTTTATTTTGTCACTACTAATATTTTTAAGTTATAATAATTTTTGTTTTGTTATTATCTTGCTTAATAGTAAAAAGCATTAATGTTTCAAGTTGTCACTAGTAATAATTGGTGATACCCCTATATGACAACCTATTGATAATATTATATGTGTGTTACTTTGTGACAACTCAAACACTGTTTTTGTTATTATTATGTTTGTAAAAGTCTGTTTTTATTATTTTGTTATATATATAATTAATGACCAGCTACTTTTAAATTGTCACGTACTAATTTTCAAATAAATTAAGATTATTAATAGATTAGTTGCATTATTTGTTGTCTCTACTGCCATTAAAAATCTACCCTCTCTCAAATATTGAGTGGATTCACCTAGGCTGCATTTAATTGTCACTGCTATTAGTTCATGAGCTTTGATGAGGGTACTTGATAGGTTCCACTTAAAAGTCTGTTTTGTCCCATTTTCTTTAAAAATACAGCTAATAGTATAGGGATTTGCATTCTAACCTAATCCGAGCAGACCCAAGACAACCTGATCATATCGTTGATATAGAGGAGATCTAATTGATGTGAAGTTGCCACATAGAATTATATAAGAAAGGACATTTCAATACCTAAATAAATGAAGCATCCAAACAATAAGATATCAAGGCGTTATACCCTTTTTGTTCAAATTTCACTGAAGTTCTTGAGTATATGTAACATATCTCTTCTTGAATCTAACTTATACATCAAATAACCTTAGCTGAGGCCAACTTAACTAATCTAACATGTGTGTTTACGTGATCAGATTAGAGACCAAAAATACTTGCTCGAATCGAAATTAAAATTGAAAAATGGATGTCATTTAAGAAATCTCAATTCAAACTCAAGGCCTAAGATCTAGAGATGCATCGAGCTTTAACCTCATATTTTTTCCTTTTCCATTTTTCTTAATAACAGGGGATTGATTTAGAGGGTGTTTGGGAGAGCCTATAAGCTCCACAAAATATCTTGTCGAAGAGCTTATAAGTTGATAAAAAGTGTTTGATAATTTTTTTTAGAAAAGAGTTTATAAGATCTTAAAATAAGATGATAGGAGCTTATAAGCTCTTTTAAAAAAAGTAAGAAAACCCTAACTTATTTTTAAGAATTAACAAACTTTTTTATTTTTAATCATTTTAATTACAAAATTGTCATTATTAACATCTTAGAAACTCCAAAATCTTATTTTATCCAAACACTTCAACAAATTATTTTAAAAATAAGATCTAACATCTTATAAAAAATAAATATTTATAAAATATTTTAAATAAATTTAGCCAAACATCCTCTTAATCATAAGATTGCCGAATTAGCATCTATAATTGTTTCCCACGAAAAAAGAAATACAAGCAAAAGATTGAAGCATATTCGCTAAAATGGTCAATGAAACCTTTTCTGCTTTTTTGGAGTTTGTGTTGTTGACTTTTCTTGTGGTTCATGTAATTTACTAACTATTAGTCTATTATGACGATCATGGGAGTGAAGTTGAACATTGACAATAAAGTTGTCCTACCCGAAATTTCATAGCCGCCACAGAACATGCGAATAATACTTGCACGCGGTCCTACCTCCTACCACAATTATATAATCTTGCTCAAATTCTATTATGAACTTTTGGAATTTAAAACTTTTTATATATTTAGAATTATTTCCTTGGTTTCTTAATCTTAATTACAATTTTTTTAAATCGTCAAAAGTATATATGTTAACTAAGCTTATTACTAATTTAATACATTCTTTAAATCCATTCTTTTATTATTTAAGGAGAAGTATCAAATAGATTCAATCCTTACGTTCATATTTAAGAGTTATAAAATAAAAAGGCATGAAATTGATCATCAATCATAATTAAGATATCAAATAGGAACTACAACGCAACTAATACATATATACATTAATAGGAGTAAAATAGCCATAAACATTTAGTCATAAATTATAATTAGGTGATCTTTATTATTGGTGGAAAGGCACCTTCCCTCTTTAAATTAATTCACACATGCAAAAAATTATACTATTATGTATATGAAAAGGGTTTCTTGATCACAATCCTACGATTTAGAACAAATTCTTAATTCCATGAATTTAGACTTTTTATGGTTTGAAATATTGTTATTGGCAGTTTAACCTTAATTTTGAACTTGGTTTATTAAATCATCAACACATCCCAACTAACCACACTTAATTATAATTTAATTCTTTAAACTTATTCACAGAGAGATAAATCTATATATATTATTATATATAAAAAGAGAGTCTTTATTTTGATCATCATAAGTGAACCAAATTAATTTGAATTCTTGATGTGAAGTATTTTTTTACTTATTTAGAATAATTTTATCGGTTGATTAATGTTATATTGATTGTGAATGTCTTGATATTATGGATTATCAGAATATGTTAACTAACCAAATTTAGTGACTTTATATATCTTCAAACACATTCAAATACACATTAATTTATATTATTATGAAAAGAATATAATCTTTTAATTGATCATAGTTGTATAATTTTGACAAAATTTTGAATTCTTAAAATTTAGAATGTTGTAATGATTTCACAATTTTGTTGAGTGCTTAACACTGGTGCAAATTTCTCGATTTCCTAAATTATTAAAATCTGCTAGATAAGCCAACTTAACAACTTTAAATGCACTCTTTTTTTTTTTTTTTTTTTTGACACTTTAAATACACTCTTTAAAATCATGTATAGGAAGGAAACCTTTTCACCACAATATTGCAATTTTGACAAAATTTTCAATTCTCACAATATAGAATTATTTTTATTGTTGACAACTATTTTGCTGGTTAATTTAATTTCTCTAGTTGTGAACTTCTTAATTATCTAATTATCGAAATATAGCAACCAACCAAATTCAATAGCCTTCTAACTGACCACGAACTTCATATTTGAATTCCTAAAAGAGATTAAGCTTTATGGTTCCATAAGTGAAGGAATCGAGTTTTCATATAGGATATTAGGCTCGGGTTCTCGTACATATAAGAATGCAAGTGCATGCCTTTTTTCTCTTCACTCTCACAATTTAGACTAGGGATAAAATATAAATGTAATATTGATTGAGTTAAAATTAAAGTACTAAAACAGAAAATTAATAAAATTAATGTTTTGCTTCTTTGGATCTCTCCCTTAGTTGCGATCCAATTAATCCTTATACACTTGCCATTGATGATTATGGGCTAGTAGGATCATGTTTAATAGTTCATAACTTCTCCTAACTCAAGCAACCATTTCCTCAATGTGAGTGTAACTAAAGGATTTATTAAGCTCATTCTATCAATCTATCTAACCTATCCAATCTTCTCTCGGTACGAATGTATCATATATTAGCTAGATTGAATTATTCCTATGTTAATTATTGGTTATCCTGTTTTGTGTTCAAATCAAAAAATATATGTACATATATATATATATATATTCGCCCCCAAGATGGTCCGTACGCATGCATGCCGGCTGAGCAAAAACCACATAGGGTTAATTAGGATCAAATTACCTATATATATAGTCATTGCTTAAATTTGGCACCTACGCACCTAAAAATCTAGCGTCTTGTTGCCACAATCAGCATCGCATGGCTACATTGCCAAAGACAAAAATATCCTTGGGGTACCACAAGTGTTTGGATGGGAGAGAACCTACATGATTATGGGTTCAATCCAACCCACACACGTACGCTTGCCCGTCCGATCGGATGGATTGGGCTTGGGCTAGAATTAAATTAAATTGGGCCTCGGTTCAATATTAACCTTTTGGATCAAATTTAATTTGAATTTTATCTAGCCCAGCAGAAATAACGAGAAACCTTCAAACTTCTTCTGCCAGACATTAAATTTCCAACGTGAATTTCTGGAAATTGGATAACAACATAATAAATCCTCCAGCGGATGTATTTGGACTCCACGTGTATTTCCTTATCTCCAGTGGATGAATTTAGACTGCGTCCTTCCATCTTCTACATTGGAAAAATGATAGCTGCTTTGGAAATTTGTAGTTTATGACCATCTTATTGGTTGCTACTTTGGCACTATAAAATATCAGTCCCGGATCTACATATTAATACAATACAATACAATCATACAATATACTACAACATTTCTAGCATAGTCCTAGGAGTTCAGTATGCAAAAGGCCCTAGAGGTTAGGCCATTTGTAGTGCTGCTACCGTTTGAATTAGTCGTTGTATCTTGGGAGACGATAGCAAGTTGCCGTTAGCACTAGTGCGGGATAATTTGTCTTAAAGATAGAGAGCTCCACTCTCACCTCAACTACTTGATTCTTAGCCGATCACATAAATTCCATACACCGCACCAACAAGTTTAAGACGAATTATCCAATTTATGTGATCATGGCATCAAACCAAGTTACTGTTCCTCCAACCACTGCTGCTGCTCAAGTCACTGCACCAGTTCTTGCCCTTATTCCTGCTCAAGGAGAATGACCCAAAAAATTTATTGGAATTGATTTTAAGAGGTGGCAGCAGCAAATGCTATTTTACCTAATGACTTTGCGTCTTGTCATATTTCTGAAAGGGGATGCACTTGCCATACTCAAAGACAACACTGATGTCCAAAAATCAATAGCCTTGGATGCTTGGAATCAAAGTGATTTCCTATGTCGGAACTGTGTTATGAATGGACTATATGACTCGCTGTACAATGTTTACAGTCTTATTAAGACAGCTAAAGAGCTGTGGGAGTCACTTGACAAGAATTACCGCTAGAAGATGCTGGTTTGAAGAAATTTATGGTGGCCAAATTTCTAAACTACAAGATGGTGGATTTCAAATCCGTCATGAGTTAAGTCCAAGAACTGCAGATTATTCTGCACAAAATTCATGTTGAGAATATGATTTTGAGTGAATCTTTTCAAGTAGCCGCGATTATTGAAAACCTACCTCCATCATGGAAGGTCTTCAAGAACTATCTCAAACATAAACGAAAGGAGATGAGTCTTGAAAATTTGATTGTTCGATTAACGATTGAAGAAGACAATTAGATGTTTGATGTTAAGACATGCAAGAACAAAATGGAGGCTATTTCTAAGTAGAGGCTATGTGCAAAATAGGATGTTCAATTTCAATGTAATGCTTGTATTGAAAAATGTTCAAGTGAATGCAAATAAAGCCTCTAGTTCTGCTTATTTAGTATTGTAGTTTCTGGCATGTTAGATTAGGACATGTTAATTTCAACACTCTGTGCAAATTAGTTAATTTGGAATTGTTGCATCCATTTCAAATTGACACAACTCATAAGCGTGAAATATATGTCAAGCCAAAATGGCTAAAGCTCCTTTTCACTCGATTGAAAAGACCATGATGTTTCTAGAATTAATCCATAGTGACATATGTGATTTGAAGTTTGTGCAAACTAGAGGTGGAAAAAGCATTGCATTAGTTTTATTGCAGAAGATTTTGCTATATATTTATGTTATAAAGCAAAGATAAAGTACTAGAAGCATTCAAGTTCTATAAAATTGTGGTTGGAAATCAAATCAACAAACAAATTAAAGCTATAAGAAGTATTAGAGGTGGTGAATATGGAGCACTACTTGAAGAATTTTGCTTGAATTCTGACGGCTTCTTACTCACATCATTCAAACGAGTAGTTGAACGTAAAACCTGAACTCTTAAGGAACTGATGAATGCTATGATGATTGATTCTGGGTTACCTCAGAACATGTGGGGGAAGCTATCCTTTAGCTAACCACATTCTGAACAAAATACCCAACAAAGGGAAAGATGAAACCCCTTATGAATTATGGAAATGTCACAAACCTTCTTACAAATATATGCAAATGTGGGGGTGCTTGGCCAAGGTAGAAGTACTTAAGTCAAAGCAACATATACAATGGTAAATCTTGTCATATTAGAATACGACATAATACCATAAGGCAATCGATTTCAAATGGGGTAATTTCACTTGACAATAGCCGATCTGTTAACAAAAGGACTACCTAGAGATCAAGTCAAACACCTATCAAGAGGAATAGGACTAAAACTTATAAGTCTAAGAACTGACATGGCGGCCACATAACTATGATGATTGGAGATCCCAAGAACATGGTTCAGTGGGGCAACTAAGTTATAAAGGTTCATATGACCACTTCAACCCATTCCTATGACATGGAAGTGCTGCTTGCTGAGTGGGTACTAGGTTAAGTTTTGACTCTTAATGATTCCCAAAGCTAGAATAGCAGAGTATGGCAGGATACTCTTTGTGGGAGATCACCTATATAAGTATGAAGATGGGTCGCTTCATTGTAAACACTTATGAATTCAAGATCGGTGTCCATGGCCAAAACGGACACAACCAAAAAGAACTAAAAAGCGTAAGGACAACTCTTATATGAGTACTATTGTTTTACTTTACACCAACGGCTGAACAGTTCAAGACATCATTTTCACTGATTAGCCAAGTAAACCCGATAGTGCTTCACTAAGGAAGGTTCAAAGCCACAATCCACCTATCCTTATGTAATAGTTGTTCGCCTGAACTCTCTCATGTATGCATAAGCATATGCATCATCAGTCGCATTAATTTCCATTCATGTGGGGGACTATTGGAAATTGGTCTTCTTTGACCAAATTTTTAAGCGTGCTGAAGATATTAATTTTTAAGAAATTGGTGATCGTTGTAAATTATGCCGCGGGTAGATGACGATAATGTGATTAATTGGCCAAAACCAATTTTGGGTGAATGAGAAATAAATGGTCAAAATGAGCTACTTGAAAATTAAGTGAGAAGACCAAGAATAAGCCAAAGGAATAGGAGGAGTGAAACTCTATCCCATATTGAAAAATGAGTACAATATGGTCTTGAATATATGTCTTAAGTGTGGAGGTAAGGGATGGGTCCCTTGGGGGTACCACAAGTGTTTGGAAAAGAGAGGACCTATATGGTTATAGGTTCAATGAAACTTACATGCACGCATTACGCCGCTACTGCCCGTCCGTCCAGTCGAATGGATTGGGCTTGGCTTAGCTTGGCGTGGTATGGTTGTGGGCTTGGGTTTGGGCTAGAATTAAATTAAATTGGGCCTTGGTTCAATATTAACCTTTTAGACCAAATTTAATCTGAATTTTATCTTGCCCAACAGAAATAATGAGAAAACTTCAAACTTTTCTGCTAGACATTAAATTTCCAGTGTGAATTTCTGGAAATTGGATAACAACATAATAAATCCTCCAACGGATGTATTTGGACTCTACGTATTTGTTTATCTCCAATAGATGAATTTGGAATGCATCATTCCAACTTTTGCATTGGAAAAATAATAGTTGCTTTGGAAATTTACAACAACATTAATGCCATTTATGACCATCTTTTTGGATGCTACTTTGGCACTATAAGGTATTAGTCCTGAATCTGTATATTAACACAATACAGTACAATCATACAATATACTATAACATTTCCAGCATACTTCTGAGAGTTCAGTATGCAAAAGGTTCTAGAGGCCAGATGGTTTGTAGTGCTGCTACCGTTTGAATTAGTCGTTATATCTTGGAAGGCGATAGCCAGTTGCCATTAGCACCCGTGTGGGGCTAATTCATCTTAAAGATAGAGAGCTCTACTCTTGCCTCGACTACTTGATTCTTAGCTGATCACGTAAATTCTATACACCATACCAACAGATAAACCATGTAAAAAAATATTACTCTTTTTTGGAGAGTTGTTTCTCCTTTAAGCTAAAATCTTTTCTACTCCTCGTGCAAAACCAAAACAAAAAATAAAAATAAAAAAATAAAAAACACCAAAATGTAAGAATCTCAAAAACATAAACCATAGGGTGGAGTACTAAACAATACATAGAACTTGTCTGTAGCTTTCTAAGAAGTCCTTTAGATCTATGGAGCAATAATGAATATCCATAACTGACTAAGAACAAAAATTTATCACAACTGTTGTTTCTTGTTTCTGCTTTGCAATACCTTTCTAACTACTCTTACTTTGTTGTTCCTTCGTTATCACGATAGACTCCTAAAACGTTACATCCTTGTTGGTAATAAAAATCTTGGAGCATGTATCATTAGTACGTTATAATTGATAACTTTCAACTCTGTCTGCATACGCTATAAATATACACTACCTCACCATTGGTCGAAGCTTTCTACTACGGACATGAGCATAAGTTTCACAACTCAATACCCTCAAATTCGAATAATAGGTAACCTGACCACTTGTCTAGAGGTTTTATACAATCAATAGCAGTCAATAGTGATCTATTCACCAAATAGCATGTTAATAGCAGATCTCTGGATAATCTCGAATCAAAGAGCATACATTGAGCTCTCATTAAAAGAGTCCTATTCATATATTCTGGAACTCCATTCTGCTATAGTGTGTGTACAACTGTGTGGTGCCTCATAATCCCTTGTTGCAGAACTCATAGAATTCCTTATTGTAAAATTTCTACCCATTGTCATTTCTCAAGTGCTTGACTGACTTGCTAGTCTACTTTTCAATCATGGTCTTCCACTACTTGAACATGACAAATACTTTATCCTCCTTCAGTGAATACACTCAAACCCTTATTGAGAAGTCATCAATCTGCATCAACATAAACGTAGCACCAACCTTTAAGGGAACTCGAGAAGTCCATCAAAGGTCTGAATGCAAGTCTAAAATGTCCTTTGTATTGTGAACTACCTTAATAAACTTCATCATATGTTCTTTCCGCAAGAACATAATGCTCACAAAAGTCTAGCAGCCCAATTTTCTGACATTTCCTACTCACTCATATGCCTCATAAACATAGCCACAGCCTAGTAATATCTCTATTTATATCAGATGGTGAAGCTGGTGTAGTGTCGGTAACTGTATTGCTTAATGCAATATAGAGGTCATTCTATTTCTTGCTCTTTATGATAACCAGTACACCTTTATAAACCTGGATGACTCAACCTCGAGCCTTATACTAACAACCATTGTTATCTAATGTGCCCAAGGAAATCAAATTCTTCTTCAAATTAAGAATATGTCCAACATGTAACAAAGTTCTTATAATGCCATCATGCATCCGAATACTAACAGTGCCAATTCTAACAACTATATAACATGCATCATTCCCCATCAGGATATTACGACCATCTATCGGTTTGTAGGTGGTAAACCACTCATCCTTAGGACACATTAATTGCACCCAAAATCTAGAATCTACTACATATGATTTGAATAGTCACAAGTAGCATTCAAAATAATATCATTAGACTGATCCTCAACAACCCCAACACTAACTTTAACTTGACTTGAAGCTTTACTAGAACCCTTTTCCTTTGCATGCAATGGACAATTTCATTTCCAATGCCCCTAGTTACCACAAACAAAAACATTTTATCCCTTGTTTTAGCCTTCCCCTGGGTTTGAGACTTACCTCCCCTAGCCTTTCTTTCTCCTTCCACCTTCCCCTTGACCAAACTTTTATACTCTCACCTTTATTATTACCTAGGATTGTTTTTCTCAATTCATTTGAATTCGATGAGGTCTTAATATCCTTATCTGAAATTGTATCTCTCCCATACATGAATCTATGAACCAAGTGCTTATAGAATTTAATTAGGAAAAAATAATAGTAGCATAAAAAATTGGTCCTCATCATCAACTTTCATCTCAATATCATCCAAACCTAAGATTATGTTATTGAGTAATCTATGCGTTATTCAATATGGGTACCTTCTTTCATCCTGAGCGTATATAATCATTGTTTTATATACAAATGACTTGAAAGGGCATTGTCATGTATAAGCTTTCAAGTTTTAAGCACAGGCCTACTGGCATTTTATCCTTAATAACCACATTTAGAACGTTATTTGCAAATAAAAGAACCAACAACCCAAAATCCTTATTCAAAAACTCATCTTTCTCTTCTTTTGGAAATGTTTTGGTAGAAATTTCCTACCCTTCAATGCATTTTGTAAACTTTGTTCACTCAAAAACACTTGCATCTTCATTTTCCATCGGCCAAATCATTTTTGCAATTGAATTTCTCCAAATTGTACTCTGGACATCTTTGCAATCAAACTAGCTTAGGTATCAATTTTTTGTTCCCAATTCTGATTAATAGATGTGGAAACACGAAATAGACAAGAGCTCAAATACAAAATAATAAATCACAATAAGATTTAATGTGGTTATACTTCAATTGGTAGTCTATGTCTATAGAGCAAAGAGAGGAAATGATTTGTTATATATGAATAATATTTGAGGACTATAGAAATTTCTTGATTCTAAGTCTCAATTTAACACTATCAAATCTTTTTCTCTCTCTCTCTCTCTCTCAAATAATTTCATTTAAGGGATAATTACACATAACCCCCTGAGGTTTGGCCTATGTACAAATAAACCCAAAAGTTTGGGGAAATTACAAATATCGCCTGAGGTTTTGCTATGTCTTACAAATTTGAAAGTCCGTCAAACTCCATCAAAAAAAGTGTTGATGTAATCAAAAAAATTACATGGAAATTCGAAAAAGCCCTTAGGTTACTATTATCGTTATTTTTGAGACAAAAATACCTTTGGACCTACTTGTAATAATTTCAGGACTATAAGGTTCTATTTGTCAATTTTTTGTAAAGCATTGCAGATGGCAGTTTGACAAAATTTTCAATAATTTTGATTTGTTTAATCATTGATTTTACATTTATAAATATAATTTTTTATCACTTTAATGCATTTTTTTTTTTTGCATATGGCCTATATACAACATTACTTTTACCCCCATAGAATAATAAAAAGCTTACACAAGTTGAATAACACAATCCTTTTATAAATACAAATTAAGACAAATTGCAAATACCCCCCTGAACTTTGAATAAAACTACATAAAATGTTAGAAAGAAAGGCTAAAATTTGTGCACCAAATATAAATGTTGCAAAAGCCTTACATTTCAATCCTTGAAATATGACAAGTTTGACATATTCGTCATCCAAATATTGCAAAAGCCCTAAATTAACTTACAAATTCATCATTCAAACACTTACAAAATATTTTCAGAAAGTTATCCAGCAAGACAACAAAAAAATCCATGATAGGGTTCCCCAATAGTCATAAAATAATAGACCTTAATTTACAGTTTTTCAAAAATTCAGATTGACAAAAGAAACAGAAGGACAAATGACAGATTTAAGCAACATTTCATGACTATCCTCCACCCCCCATGTGCACATGTGTGGCAGCAAATGTAGAGGTGGATGTAGCCTTCTTTTTCCTCTTGATTTCTCTTAGAATTTCAGCCAAAGGAGTATTAGCATCAAAGTGGATAGATTTGTCACTTCTTCTATGCAAAAAGACAATAAAACAGTAAATATCAAGTTTTAAAAATTCAAATAAGCCTCACTATCACCAAATAGAGACTTCAAACCTTCTTAATGTTCTGAGTAGTGGACTGAGATTGCTAGCTGCAGGTCCTTTTGTTGTGCCCAAATGACTGGCAGGTGGAGCATCTAAGAGCACATGATCTCTTGCTTTGTGTGGCAGCTGGTGCCTCACTTGGCTCTCTTTTTCTGCTCTTCTTAGGCCTACCTGGCAGCTTCTTCATTTTAGGAGGAAAAACTTTTGGTGGCTGTGGATTCAAGTCTGAAGGCCAAAAGGCAATATCCAGAGTTGGATGTATCACCTCTGAGTAGGCCTTCAACTAAACAGTCCTGTAGAAGCTAATATCTGAATAAAGCTCTATTGACTCTCTCATATGGGATATGGCCAATATAGCATGCTTGCATGGAATGCCACAAATATCCCATTGTTTGCAATCACAGCTCCTATCATCAAGGTTGACAATGTAATGCGTCCCTTTTTTCTAACATATAGAACTCATATGCACTACTAATTGCCAACTGACATGACACACCTTCTTCCTTCAAACCATTGATCTTTGAGACCACATTCTCACAGACACAGTTAGTCTACCTCTGCCCTCTCTCAAACCTCATCCTCAGCCTAGTCATTAACTTTGTTCTAAGACCATCAAGAAGGGTTAAAATTGATTTTGACGTCAGCTCACCTATCCAGTAGTTGAAAGATTCAAAAATATTGTTTGTGACATGATTATTTTTCAACCCTGAATCAAAAGCATGCCTTGTCCATAGCTGAACAAGAATTCCCATCAACCAATCATGTGTAGCCTGATTATGCTCCCTTATCTTATACATTACCCAATTAAAACCTTGGACATTGTAAGAACGCACAACCATCCAAAAATATTTTTTCAAAAACACTCCTGGGAAGTGTTGTTCGCATAAATATGCCTGCAACACTTCCTATTTACAGCATTGGGAGCAAGCACAGTTATAGCTTCAAAGAGGCCCTACCAATAGAAAGGAAGAAGTCACAAATAATATCACAGAAACCCTTTAAGTTTCCAACATATAACAAAAAAACCCTTTAGTTACTATGAATACTACATTTAACCCCTTAAGGTAATTACAAGATTACATTTACCCCCTTACTATTTGAAAATCTTGACAAAGACCCAAATGATATTTGCATGCAAAAGACAGCACCTGGAAGAGCCTATAATTTTGTAGATACATATCAAGGAAACATGTAACTTTAACAAACATAAATTGCACATCCTTGAAATAGTTATAATCCTACCTTTACCCCCCTCAACTTGTACATATGTAGCAAACAAACAATCTGAAATGCAATCATTTTACATACTATATAAAATCTATATATGATATTTCATTTACCCCCTTAAAAGTTTGTAGACCTAACCAAAGAGGCATTTAAGTATGTGAAAAATAACCAATAAAACTAGTTAAGTTGTAGAAAGACAACAGAATATAGGAATACCTTTTGTCTATCAGTCATGAAGGTCCAGGCTTGTCATTATTGAATCCATCCCCAACTCTCCTTGCATACAGTTTCAACAACAACAAATGCAATTGGAAACAATCCGTTGTTTCCATCAAGACTTACTGTTGCCAGTAGAACTCCTCCATATAGCCCCTTCAGGTGACATCTATAAAATCCTATAAAGGGCCCACAACCATTCAGAAAGCCATCTCTCAATGCTTTCAATCCCATGAAGCATCTCTTGAAAGTAGGTTTATGTGGTATTAAACTACTTTCAGCACCATCTTCATACTCTTGATTTGTTTTAAATTGCATGCTAAAAATGGAACCCGGGTTCTTCCTCATCACCATCAGACCATATGACGGTAGATGAGCATATAACTCACTGTGGTTTCCCTCCATATCAGTAAGTACCTTTCTCTTGGCTCTGTAAAGCTGCATATAAGCAAGAGCAACCCCATATTTGCTTAGCTCTGTCTTGAGTCCTCTAGACCTCATGATGGGATTAACTCTCATCACTTCTTTTAACTTCCCAGCCATCCATTTTGAAGAAGCTTCTTTGGTGTGATCAACTCTAATACATGTGTGATCCGACACCGTTGTTTTGATTGCAAAAATAACACCATCTGGCATGGTGGAGGCATGAATCCTCCAGGGGCAACCATCAGCAGCACACTTGGCAGTCACTTTAGTTTTATCATTCTTTATCCTAACAATCTCAAATCTAGCTCTAATGATTTACTCTTGTAATGCATCTCTGAAGGCATACACATTAGAGAACACCATTCCCTTATGAAGTTTGATTTCTGATGTTGAGTCTTTTGGAATGGTGAATTCATCTCTGTCCACTACAGCACCTCCCAGAGGGTCATCTGGAATCTCTTGATCTGATGTGTTTTGAACCTCACAGTGGTCATCTGACTGGTAGTTAGACAACTTAGAGCTTGAACCACGAAGAATACTAAACTCCCTATCTTCCTCACTTGTATCTTCTTCATCTGCCTCTTCCTCACTGTCCTCTTCCTCACTTTCCTTACTTGACTATGAGGAACTTAACTTTGACTCACCACCATTATTGGGATCATTAGTAGGGTAGTTTCATCTTCAATCAAACCCCAGTCATGAAAAAAGTCATCAGCAATAACCTCACTCAAGAAATCTTCAGCAACCTACAACACATTACAATAAAAAATAAATCATACTTCAAATTATGCGTGAAGGACATAAGTATGTAAAATAACTAAAATAAACTCCTCTAAGTTTACATAAACTTTCAATAAACCCCATATTGTCTACATAAATTTACAATAAACCCCCAATCTATATTTTTATATTACAGATTTATCATTGAAATTCCTCAAACATTACAAATGCACCCTCCTATTGACACTGCATCCTCATATTAACTTACCTTCTCAGCATCATTTTCAGCTTCAGCAGTATCTTCCTCATTTTCATTCACATTTCCCTACTCAGCAGCAAGGTCCTTCATTATCTCCTCAACAATCTACAACAAGTAGCCAACTGTTACTAATAATATGCTACAAAACATACATAGCCAAAATATTTTGATAATTTACCTTCGCAGTGGCATCAACATCAGTAATATCATTACCAGTTTGATGATCAACCTCAAAGTCAGATGCAGGCTCACCAACAGGCTCCAGCATATCTGCTGCAGCTATAGAACTCTCAGCTTGGGGCTCCACCGCATCCTCTGTAGGTGGAGCTGCCTCACTAATAGGCTCCAACACATCTTCCCCAACAACAGAATTCTCAGCTTGGGACTCCACCACATCCTTTGCAGGTGGAGCTGCCTCATTAATAGGATCCATTACATCTTCCCTAACTACAGAACGCTCACCAATAGCCTCCACTACCTCTTGTGGAGCTACAAAACCCTCAGCCACAGCCTCTTTCATAGGCTCCACCACATCCTCAGGAGGTGCAGCTACCTCAGAAGATGTGTTGTCTCCACCAACATTCTCCTCAACAACTTCAACAGTATTACCCTCACCAACATGATATCCAGAACACTTATCATCAACAGTCTAATACAAAGCAACATATGCAACCTAATTATAAATATGTCCACATACTTCAAATAAAACTTCAGCATACACCATTAACTTATATATATATATATTACATAAACCCCCTTCATATTTTAAATAACAAACTAATACATCCCTGACAGTTATTTTCAATTTAAAAAATACAAAGAAAACTTACACTTTCTTTCACTTCAGTCTCACCCTCCTTACTAGCTGGATCAACTTTGTTCCCCTTCTGCCTGATTGCAACCTTCTCTACCATTAGTTTTGTCATTGCTGCACCCTTCCTCAACATGAGCAGCCTCCAGCAACATCTCAAATGAATGGTCAATAGCCAGAAGAGGTGCCTCTTCTATTTGTATGAATAAATCTATCTGTTTCATACCTTGATTGAACTTAAACATATTTTGTAGAGACCTATCATCACATACTATCATCTTTTCCCTATATCCAATATGTACCAAATCACATCTAAAAATGAAAAGCAAATTTCCAGAAGAAGCTACATTGCTTAGCATACCCTCCGTATCACCAATCAATTTTTCATAAGTGTATGCGTTAGGATCAACATTTTCAATCTTGTAAGTGAAGTCAGGCATATGCACAATAAGGTCAACAGTACGAGAACCCATATCTATAACAAAATATTGAAAAACACAAATTACTAAATGCAATAAAACATTACATTTACCCCCTTCTACTTTTCTAATATTTACATATAATTCCATCTGATTTCGCATAACAGACAGAATAGTACCATATTCTGTTATAGCAAAAATAGGTCCAATAACATCAGTTTTACCACACCGTTCATCAGTAAAGTGAAAGTTATCAACATGCCTGGACTAAATCATGTTTAAAATACCTACTCAAGTTCATATTTGGTGGAAAAATAGAAAACCCACAAAAAATAGAAAAAAATCCATACATTATGATTAACAACAGACAAAGTCGGTATTTTTCGACAAATTCTGAAGAAACATATACGGTAATAACAAGATTGTACAAAAATAACAAGTTTTGGAAGAAAAAAAATTACCTTTCTCAAGGTTGCAAACCCTAGTATTTTCAAACTTCTCCCTTCGAAATGAACTCCAATGGCCACCGATCAATGTCCACAATGGAGAGTATAATGGTGGGTTTGACAAGAAGTTAGTTTTTGGGAATGTAGGCCAATGGTTTTTCCTGGGTTTTTGAGGAGTTTTTCTTTCTTTGTCAAACTGAGAAGAATGAGGAAGACATTTCACATTGCCACAGGTCAGGGACATTTTTGTCTTTGCCAAATTTAAAATTTTCTTCTTTTTTCTTTTTTTTTCCAGACAAGGGTGTAATAGTCATTTCACAAAAACCGTCCACCTTAACGGCCCTCCGTCTACTCCAAGGGGGTATTTGTATTTTTCCCAAACCTTTAGATCACGTTGTAAATAGGCCAAACCCAGGGGGTATTTGTAATTAACCCTTCCATTTAATCACCCAAACGCAATTCCAATTGCACCTCAACGCATTTCCGGCGCTGAAAAATTGATCTTGTACAAAAAAATTACCCCTGATACAATGCCTTAAATGCAAAAACTAGAAACGCACTTCGTGGCGCCCGCATTGCCAAGACAGTATAACAGTTTTTTTTGTGAAATTCTATATATTACGAGATTCAATAAAATATTGCTAAAATGCTGCTATTGATGCTTTAAATCTTTACCTTTTATGAGATTTTGGGCTCGAGGTCCACCTATGTAACGACATTTGTCTACTTTTATTATATTGTTTTTCCTTAAATAGAATAATTTATTGTATTTTGTTTGATATCTTTACCTTATGAATTGAATTAGAACCCCCCAATTGAGGTTAATTTTTCTTTAATATTTTTACCTCTAGATCAAAAAGATTGCTTCTTTAGAAAAAGAAATATTTTCATTAGATTCAGTATTGAATAATTTTAAATCAAATATATAGAGTAATTACTTTGTTTGTCTCCTAAAGCTCATTTTCTTAAAAAAGGTTTTCATATGGAAGAATTTTATAATATATTGGAAGTGCTTAAATAATTGTTTGACTGATTATATATATGTTTAATTGAATAAGTATTGGACAGATATAATTAAAGGTTAATTAATCTTGAAGAAACAATTAGGTATACCAACTTTAGTTACACAAATTAATGTTTACTCTTTGCTAGTATCAATGATCAAATCTACACTTGACAATATATATGTATTTTACGAAATTAATTAAGGCCAAGAAGATGAAAAGAACCGAACAGTACTACATATAAACCGTAGTTGTAGAAGAAATATATAACTGATCACAACCTTGATCCACCAGCAATTAGGCAAGCTAATTCTCTAGATAATTCAGTCTGTTTTCTTGTAAAAAACTACGGGAAAGCTTGAAAATCTCATTTCAATTAATCGTTGTACTATATGTGGAATTTGTGCACTTTTTTTTGTTCCCCTTATGTGTAGTTAAACGAACATTACATATATTAATAGATCTGTCAGTAGCTAGGTTCACTTTTGCCAACGTTAAAATTAGAAAAAACGTTGAATCATGAGTGAAGAACATATATAATTATATATATATAACATCACACCATTATCTATTTCATAGGTCGACCCTCAACTTTATAGTAACTGTAAAACAGAATCCTAAATACATTCTTGTAATAATTCTGATTATTGTAGTAAAATAGTAGTCACAAGAAAATAAGAAACATGTCTTCAATTTAATTTGGGGAAGATGACTTCTACATTTATAATCATCCTCTCCTTAATGAAATTAGTGCCGACCAAAGGGTGACCTGTATAAGTTGTAACTTTTCTTGAAGGTCTTTCCACAGTAATATGCAGACTGTTGCCATCCGACACTTGTACGTTAATGTCATGTTTATTCACCTCACCACCAATGTTAGGAATTGCGAGTGAATAGGTGTAGGCACTTGCGGTTTCTCCTTGGACAATTCTCATTTTTGAAAATAACAATGTTGCGGGTGGGTGGGTCAAAGATTTATAACTTGAATATGTGGTTTTCAGGCCTTTATATATAATGGGATGTTTACGCGCGCATGAGTGCGTGATAATCTAACTAATTTATAGATCAAGATTTTTCTGATTAATTGTCTGTAGAATATACATGCTAATTAATAATTATTTTGTCATGCCTAGAGGCTAGACCACGGGTACTCAGGAGAGATTGTGGCGTAGTAAATCACTCAATAATTAGTAATTACTTTCTGCAACTCTTGTTTTGCAAAATCATTTACTCAATTTATTAAAAAATAAAAAATAAAAAAAATTATGGGACATTATTTGTTGTATCCTTGGGTAATATAGTTATGAGAAGCTCTGCCAACATTTGCACCAAGGACCGTATGCTATTTTTGTTTATTGGTATTATAAATTTTTGTTTGTATATTTATATATATACACCTTTACATATGTATATATAAACATTTTATATACATTTATATTATTATATATTTATATTCACCAATCTCCACCCCAACATGGCTACCAAGCCACAAAATAAAATGAAAAAAAGAATATTTTGTTGGCCGAAGCTAACTAGATCCAACCACTTTTCAGGCCGTCATGGCAGCAGATAAAGCTGTAAATGGATATTTGAAAATTCGTTTACCGTTTGTATTCGTATCCGTATCCGTTTATACAAAATTTATCCGCATCCATTTAAAGTGGATATTATCCGTATTCGATTAGTAGATATCCATTTATAAATGGATACGAATATGGTAAATGCGTATCCGATCTGTTTAATATCCGATCCGAATATATATTTATTAAATAATATATTATTTATTTTTTTAAATAAAAATCTCATAATCCGTATATGTCTATATATAAATTATAATTGAAGAATTGGGAAGAAAAAAGGATAAATTTAAAAAATTATTGTAATATAGAGAAAAACTTGAAGAATAAAATGAATCAACATAATTATTGTTGGTTAATTTTATAATTAATATACTTAAATGCTATTATTATTATTAATAAGTACCAATAATCAATTATAAAGTCGATTATTAATTAGAAATTATGCTATTTGTTTGATTACTCTTGTTTTAATCAAATTATATAGTTCCTTCTATTAATTAAAATATATATTTATTATAGGTTCATAGATTCACATATTTGGATATTCGTAAATGGATATCTAAATAATTATCATCGAATATGAATATAAAACAATAATTAGAATACGTATAAGTTTAATAAAATATGAATGCATCTGAATAATTATAATCGAATACGGATGTATCCGAATCTGACCGATATCCGATAGATATGAATTTGGATATCATTTTTAAATATCTATCAAATTCGTATCCATATCCGAATATTCGAAAAGTTAAACAGATACGAATATGAAAATAGTGTATCCGATCCGTTTAATATTCATTTACATCCCTAGTGGCAGACCACGACTGTCATTTCAGCCATTGGGTCCTTG
Organism: Jacaranda mimosifolia; assembly: GCA_018894105.1. Lineage (NCBI taxonomy): Eukaryota > Viridiplantae > Streptophyta > Magnoliopsida > Lamiales > Bignoniaceae > Jacaranda > Jacaranda mimosifolia. The sequence goes on along the minus strand of CM032132.1, from coordinate 13,425,835 downwards.
AGATGGGGGAAGTGGGGAGGGTGAGGTTATATCTCATTTATATATATATATATATATATGTATATGTTATAAATAATTTTACATACATATATATAATTTTGAATGTATATTATTTAATGTATGTTTCGTATATATAATTTTATGTATTAAATAGTATTTAATTTATATAAATATGTTATATATTTTGTAAATATGAAATTATTTAACTATATATATGTACATAAATATGTTATAAATAATTCTATATACATATATGTGTATATATAATTTTATATATATGCATGTATTATAATTTTAATAATATTAAATAGTATTTAATTTATATAAATATGTTATAGATTTTATAAATATGAAATTATTCGATTTAGATTAAAAAAAAAAAAGAAACACATAAAGATATGAAATAGTTTTATATATATGAGACAATTTTTGTCTATACAGTGTAGAATTTAACTTAAGTATACGAAAGGATGCAATGAACCACAGTTCAAAAATATAAAGGGATGTCCCAACCTTTTTTTTTTCCCAATCACAGTCAAATAAACAACTTATTTCATATTTTACAGAGATAAAAAGATTTTAGGCCGTATAATTATACACATATATTCCATATATATAAATATTTACATGCATAAATATAACATATATAAACCCCAATCCTTCATGACTATCATGGCATGGCAGCCATGGAAACTAGCTTGATCTGGTGGGGTTGGCCATGGCTGGGGTGGCTATAGCAGCTGCACGCCCAGCAGTCGTAGTCAGGTGGGGTAAGAGAAGGGAAACGGGATGTGTGTGTGTGCGCGCCCACGAACTTTGGGATGGAGTGGAGGGACGGAGGGGAAGTAGTTGAAGAAGATGATAAATATTTTTGTTTCTCACATTTTGGTACCTACTCTTTTTAATTTGTAAATAGATTTAATAAAATTTGATGTAGATAATTAAATTTATAGAGATAAGTTAGGAAAACATATAAAAAAGGCCCAATGAATCAAATTAATTAATTAAATAAAAAAAGGGGCAGAGAGCCCAAAAGTAAAAGCAATTGAGCCCATGAAAAATGGCAACGAAACCCTAATGGACTGAAACTCATCAAGAAAAAAGCTATAAATACTATACTGCAGAGAGAATTTGGTAGAAGAAATCATTTACAAAGAATAGCCAAACTTTGAGAATATACATAGGCTAAAAATCATTCTGTGTGTGTTCTAGAGGTAACAAGTCAACAAAATATTATCTATTGAAAATGATCTTGCTCCACTTTCATACAACATCAAAATTCCTAGACTTACTTTAGAGTTGTTTTTTATCTTAAGATTGTTATGTACCTTAAAATTAGTAATATTGTATTGTCTAAGATGATCGGTTTATATAAATTTTTTTGTTTTTCAAATTTTTATTTATTTTATGTTTTAATTAATAAATAAAATTCAGTTAATTTATTGTAGGTATGTTTGTTATGTTAGCATTATTGAGTAATTTACTATTAATAAAAAATTACATTATCTAACTATTTTTGCTTATCTTTTATATAGAGTTTGAATCTGAAAAATTATTCATTATATATTAATTTGTGTTAATATTGAAATATATTTACATTTATTATGAGCAATTTTAAATTGTTAAAATTATACTAGCTCAAAAAATAATAAGTTCGAATTCTTTTCAGAATATTTTTTATTCTAGTTATTTAGAGTTCGAATTTTAAGTAAATATTTACTTAACTCATGCTAAGTAATTTTAAATTATAGCAAGTTTGTGCTTTATTCAATTATTTTCAAAATCATTAAAGTACTGAACGCTTTATATATAAATAATGTTAAATGGTATCCCATAATATGAAAGTATTATAAATTGATTAGAGGACATTTTTTATTCATCACATTTGATGAACAGTACATCAAGGGCTCATTTGCTTGAATTGATGTGATTATAAGTGATATATAAGCAAATGATACATTTTAAGCCCATTAGGATAGAATATTTTAATTTTATGTTTGGTTCGTATGATTGATATATAAATAAATTAAAATATAATATATAAATTTATTATTATATCCTTTATACTTTTTAATAAGTTTTTCATAATTTTCTCATTCTTTCCCATTTTTAGGATCATGGTTTAATTGGAAATAAGATAAAAAATAGACCCTATTAAATCTTTATAATTCTTATCACACCTAATCAAGCACTCCCCCCCTTGATCCATTTTCCAAAAGCAACAATAAATAATGTAGGGCCTAGGATTTATCAAGGGCTTTTATCAATTGAAACAAATATTAAAAGAGGCTTGATTAGGTATGACATTAGCAAAATAAACTTGGATTTCCACAAAAAATTTGGGATGACATCAGCAAAATTAGTAACATGACTAACAGCTTCTGCAAATTGTAAGAAAATAGTAAGCCTCAAGAAGTTTTTGATAATTAATAAACTTTGTTGAGTTTTTTGATTTCCAACTTCATGTCTCCTAAAGTTCAATTTTGAACAAAAAAAAAAAAAAGAAAGAAAAAGAAAAAGAGTTTCCAATATCGAAGAATTTTTAAATAATTAGAACTATGCAGTGCAGTGGACTTGGCTAATTAATTAGGTATTAAAAGTTGCTTGCATAATTGCTTCTCTAGTTATATGCTTGCATAAGTATTTGAAACAACTGAAATTGAAATGCTAAATAAGTAACTGGGCATGCCAACTTTAGTTGCATGAACTTTTACTCTTTGTTGGTATTGAAAATCGAATATATTACTAGAACTATGTATTTTTTGTGTGAAAATTATACCAATGAAGATGAAAAACAACCAAGTATTATTTATAAAAATCATAGATATAAATGATCATAGTTAAACTATCTTGACTTACCAGCCACCCAAGCTCACTACAAACCTCACTCCGATTTTCATTTCCGAATTCTCAAAAAAATCCACGTAAAAGGATACTAATCAGCTGGAAAATATAATTCTAGTTAATCGATATACTATATTCTGTGAATTTTTGCGCATCTTCTACTCTTACGTATAGTTATACAAACTCTATACATTTAGTAATATGTTACTTAGTTCACTTGGTCAAATAGTGAAATTCAAAATATTGATTTAGATATAAACTATTATTTTGTCAAAAAATAGAAGGTTGTTGTCACATCCCAAAATTAAACCATACAGTCTAGTCTCGAGGCGTGAAACTCAATCCTTAATAAATGATACTAACAATCCACAATCATAAGGTTAAACTAGAGCGCAAACCAATCCAAGCTAGACTCACAACACGGAACTCAAAGTATGAAAACCTTTCTGGAACTAAAACAAATTAAAATCCATAATAAACAAAACAAAACTAATAAACTTACGAGAAATATACTAGTCTACTGCAAAATCCAAAACTAAGTCTTCAATCTTAATTCCCATCACACGCAGGATCCATCTCCTCACTAGGGCTAGGATCTAGGTCTGCCAGAAAGAAATTAAAGAAGGAAACGAGTGTGAGTAAAGACTCAGTGAGTGCCAAGTGTATGCAATGTAAGTTCATAAATTAAAATCATTTGCACAGTGAAAATATTCGAGGATTTGTATAGTGAAAATATTCGAGAAAAACATAAGTGAATTTTTTTTTTTTTTTTAAACAGTGAAGCAGTAATAAATCAGGAATTTATAAACAGTTAAGCAAAAACAAGTTAAGAATTTTATAAATAGTCAAGCAGTAATAAGCCAAGAGTTTAATAAATGGTTTCTCAAACTAACAACTTAAATGCGATGATCAGACAATGTTTGCTATAGCCAGTCAACTTTATGACTCCCACCGTAACAGTCCCTTATCGCTCCGGGCAAGGTGCGACCTTACCAAAACAGTGCTCGAGTGTCCCCAGGAATTCCTACAATCCACCTCAACCACAAATGGCTTCTATTGTGCGATGGGGGAATTAGGCTATGGGGGCTTGGGGTTCAACCGGCAAGCCTACTGCTGCCCGATGAAGTCCCTTGTATGCTTAAACCAAGTTGGATCCAACTAATAGTAACAGTAGTAATAGCAGCAGTAGTAACAATAATAAGTTGATCATCAAATTTAATTGCTAGTCTAGAAGCACAAAAAAAAAAAAAAAAAAAGTCACAAAAAGCATAGGTTTTCTATTTTCCAAAAATAAAACAAAAAAAATATTTCTTTTTGTGCGTAGTGGAATACATATATACTGCAGTGTATATTAAAAAGAAATTTTGTAGTATGCGTTACTATACATATATCCTTCTGATTTTGAAAAGTAATATCATATAATAGTTATAAGTTGAGACATTCACATTCAAGATCGATCCTAGAAGTCAATCCTACCTCAGTGTCAATCAACTCAATTGTTGAGTCACATGATTCATTTAATAAACAAATCAATCACTAATTTAATTGACTAACAGACAAAATTTACTTGGGACTAGCCTAGTACATACTTACAAAACTTATCAAAAATTTATCCATTCATACGTACTTTGTTGATTTGCTCATAACACTCTTTCTAGATATTCGATTGACTCGATTCTTATGGCATTACAAAGCTAAGAAAGAGTACTAAAACTATGATGTTGATGATGCAGTCTAAATTGGCTAATGCGAGAGAGGAAAATCGAGTTTAAGAGGCAGCAGTGGTGCGAAAGCAGATTTTCAATTTTTAGGAATTTTTTTGATGTGACACTTGATTGTATCTAAGCTATAACTTTTACTACAGGCCTCGGATGAAGGTGATTCAAAATCCTATAAAAACTTAGCATATAGATCTACAATTCATATGTTGACCTTATTGCCCAATTAAATCGGAATCGAGTAGGAAATGTCACAATATTCAGTTTCAGGAAAATTGAAGTCTTGTATTTTCTATATTGCCACACTGTAGTATTTTAGCCATAACTTTCTTCCTATGCATCAGATTAAAACGATTTAAATGTCTATAAAAACCTAAGATATAAATATTCAGTTCTTATGTTGAGCATGTTGCCAACTTAAATCTAACTCCAGTAGCAAAAGGTGTCCCAATATTCTATTCTAAGAAAATTGAAGTCCTGTATTTTTTTTTACATTGTCACACTGTAGCATTTTAGTCATAACTTTCTCCCTATACATCGGATTAAAGTGATTCTAAAGGCTGTAAAAACATAAGAGACAGATATTCAGTTCTTATGTTGACCATATTGCCAAATTAAATCTGAATCAAGTAGAAAAAGGTGTCACAATATTCTGTTCTGGGAAAATTAAAGTCCTGTATTTTCAGAAAATTTAAGAGCTACAAACAATTACTATTACATTTAATTTCAGATACATTATCTGAAAACCTCTGAACTATATCTTCTCATGTAGAAGTAATATGAATTTTTGAGGCAATGTTGTAAATTAAGAGAATGTAAAATAGAATTGATTCTTGCTTATTGCTTTTAGGAAGATATTGATGTAACTCATGCTTACTAAATTATGTATAGGGCTCAAAAGAAAATATCTACTACAGAGCTTGAGTGAACAGCAGGAAAGCAATTCTAGGGGCTGAGCTTAAGAAAATTGAGGCAATGAGTCCTATGCCTTTCTGTATTTTATCTTTTTTGTTTAACATCGTAACTCCTACTATCCACCGTTCTTGCTTGAAGTAGATATATACATGAGATTGTTTTGCTATTGCATGTTATCAAATTTCACATTCAAGAACTTGAGTTGAATTACAGTATACCAAATACATTCGTAGGCAGTCCAAGAATTGTCGCATAACATTTTGATCTTCGATTGAGATGTTAATGAACTTTTAAGTAGCATTTACATAGCTCAACTAAAATATCATTTTAGTTAAATGTTGAAATATGTAATTATCTAAAGATTCAAACTATATCTTAGCGACAACCAATGATTGTAACAAAGCCCACATTAAATAAAATGAAGCTAATAAAAGTTAATGTTTATGTTATTGGTGGTATTCATATTCAAGATTTTATTACTGTAAACTTTATGGATGTCAGTATTTAATCATTTCTCATGCTAAAATTTATTTGAAAATCAGATATCATTCATATACAAAGAGTGATCAACTTTAGATATTGTTGTCCTAGAAAAGGACCAAGGCAACAAGAATAAATGGTAAAAAACTAACATTAATTTCGATAAATAAATGAGAAAATGGGGCAATAAAGTATGAATACAAGGACAAGAAAATAACAACAAAAATGATAATGAGAATTTGAGAATCTATTTCTACAATACATCTATTTTTTCCATAAATTTCGGGCTACACGGTAACACGACAAAATAGAATAATTTAAGACCAATCACATGTATTAATTTTTAATTCCATAGTCCCCACATATTATAAAAAATATGAATATTTTGACTTCAAAGTCTCATCAAGCATGTAGATTTGTCTCAGTTCATTGGTAAAAAGTATTATATTTCATCATTTATTATAATTACTTGATTCGTAATAATTCAATGAATAATAATTAATTTGTTACTATACTTTTTATTTGTCACATAAGAAAAATCCTATCTATGAGATCGATGTGTCATGTTTGATCTCTTTGCAGTTAATAATTGTAATGATTAACCTCTTTAATAGAATTTGCAGAGTCAGCTAAGTAAAAATAGGTTATTGTTAATATAATGACATTAAGACCATTTTACGGACATGCACACAATTATTTGAGGTTTAGTGGGACTAAGGACCATTGCTTTTATCACCGTCTATTCTATTTGAGAATGACTTTCTATTTGTACATGACTATGATTATGAGTATTGTTATTATTATTATTTTTTCATGAATATAGTTCATGACATTGCAGATGTGTTCTATTGGGATGTTCATTTGCAATTAGTATATCATATACTTTGTTCCATAAATTGCTTACATTATTTGTTTTCGAAACATCTTAATCTTACCTACTTGTAAAAATGATTTTTGTTTCTAAAAATATTTTTTTAGTATGTGACATTATCAGCTCTCAATAAGTAATTTTCCTTAAACTTAGCTTTAGTTATGTAAATACTTAGCTTTGGTTCCTTTTCCTATTTGTTTGTATCTTTGAAGATATATAATACAATTGCTACTAGAAACGTATAATGCATAAAGCGGCCGTGTTTGTGCATACGTGCCTGATACTTATAATTCTGCATGTAAGGTTATTTTACGCGTGAAGAAGATATTTTTCTGATTATCTGCAGATAGTTTTATTGTTTAATTTCTCGACTCAGCCTTCTCTACATCCATCCACCATACCTGTAGGTATTTGTCTTTTCACGAAAGTTGGTTTTTTGAATGACAAACAAGTTAATTGTCGGTTTATTTTCCACCACTATGCTTATTTCTTAGAAATTATGGAAAATATTTTCCAAAATATACTTTCTTTCTCCAAATAATGTGAAATTATCCTAATTGTTTTAAATTATTGTTGATTGGTTGACTTTTTGCTGGTCAAGCTGGTTTAATTGCATATATTTGGACAAATAATTACAAGTTAATTGGACAAGAATTCAGATTGGTATATGTTCAAAAGTTTATGATGTAATTGTATGAATTAACATATTATTGGTCAAATGCTAAAATGATCAGGAGTGAATATTAGTTGGAGCTTGATGTTAAGCCATTATAATCTAGATTATAATTTTTTGTACATGTGATTTAATTTTTATTACATGCACTACAAGAAAAAACTGTTTTCCAAACGAAAATTTGCTTCTGCCAAAATCTGCTAGAAAATCCAAATATTTGAAGGATTTCCAACAGAGACATTCCCATTCGGAAACTGGTCATCTGAAATATTTTTTGATGGAAATTTCCAAAATTGAATAATAAAAAAGTCAAAAAACAAAATTTTAAACCTTTTTGACTGAAACTCCAAAAATTTTGAAATAAAAGGAAAAAAAAAGAAGCTTATTTTAATTTTAGGTTTTTTTCTTTTAAAAGTTTTTTGAACTTATTCTAGTTTAATTTGGTCTATTCAATAGTAGCTAAATCTACTTTTATTTATACTGTAAAAATATATTTAGTTCTTTATGCTAATTAGTAATATATGTAGTTACATATTATTGTAGCATATATTAATAATATTTATAATCATAAATAACAAAATTCAACCTAATTATAATTCTACCACATTTTAATATATATTTGTAATGAATATAAGTTCTAAATTCTAATTTCTATTCATTACTATATACTAATATATATATATATATTTATAACTTATAAATATTTAATAATACTATTTAACTTCAAGTTTTGTATTTCTATATGTATTAACATATATATTATTATAGTTTTCGTGTATATTCTAACACTTCTAATATACCACTATGGGGAAAATGCAATTTTAGTCCATCATCTATTGCGAGATTTTTTTTTACTCCATTTGATTTGGGGTTATCACATTTAATCCACAATTTATTGATTTTTATCATATTTAATCCAATTTTTCCCAATTTTGGTCCATCAAGCTCAAAAATTTAAAATTAAGTCCGAAAATTGAACTGTCAACTCCAATTGGGCCTCAAGTTTGGGGCTTTTGTGCCATTTGTCACCCATATGCCACATAAGCTTACATATAAGCTGTCTCTTCACCCCAACAAAAACTCTACTAAAAATCTTAAAATAATGACTAGTAAAAATTACAAAATATTAAGATAATTTCAAATAAATATGGCAACTAAAAAAAGAAAAAAATGATTTTTTTTTAAAATAATAGTATATGAAAAATTACCAATTATTAAAATAATTTCAAATAATTGTAGCAATTGGAATTTTTTTTTCCCTAAAATAATGACATGTGAAAAATTAGGTAATTAAGATAATTTTAAATAATATTTAATTTTTCATTTTTTTCATTTCAAAGTTATATATTATTAATAATATTTTTTATTTATCCTTATATACATATAAAAATTTATCTAAAACATATATATATGTATATTATATATTATATATATTTATATAAAACAAAAACCCCTCCCAAGCACCCCCTCCCCCACCCCACCCCCAATGCCTGCCCCCCTTCCCCAAACCTTAACAGGTTGACATGGCAGCTGTGCGTACTGGCCGGATCTGGCCAGATCTGCCCACTGGCCGCCATGGCCAATATGGCCATGGTAGCTTCGCATCGTGGCTGCCGTTTTGGCCATCGGTAATTTTTTTTTTCCTTTTGTTTCCTCTGGCAGTCGTTTGGCTGCCAACGACCTATGGTTGCTGACAACCAAGGCTGTCATGGCCATAAAATGGCTGCCCGTGGCTGCCGGAAGCTAAGGCGGCAATGGCCATCTGCTAGGCTACCGGCAAGCAGCCATGGCAGCTAGTGGTGTTGGGGTGGGGATTTGGTGGGGTGAGGTGGGGGGAGAGAAACATAAAATATTTTAATTATATATTATACATATGTATTATATTATATATATATAATAATATATTATCCATATGTTTTAATATTTTTTCAAAAAAAATTATAACAAGATTTAATCTAGACCATTGATATCTTTAAAAAAATCCAATGACTTATAAATGAGGGTATAATCATCTTTTTATACACAGAAATCAACATCCAGTCACACACCCCTACATGTGAATTGCACCAACACTTTTAGGGGTATTTGTTACCTGATTTTCAAAAATACGAAGAAGCTATTTGTATTTTTTTTCCAATATTTTTGTGCCAATTTTGACGATTACAGGGGGGTCCACAATAATCTACCCGATTTTGGAAGAGATTTTGGGATTATGGCTTATCTTCAATTAAGGGTTGTTGGTGGATTTCGTTTTTCATTAATCTCATAGATTTTTTTTTTTTTTTTACTTTTTAGAATCTTTTTTATTAATTTTAAGTCCAACATCTTTTAGGTTTTGTGTCAACTTTTCCTTCCCCCCAGTTGATGTGGTAGCAAAATGGAGTGACATGGCATAGGCTTGCCAAATGGCGCAAAACGCCCAAAAATTGAGCTCAATTGGCGCTGACTAGGACAACTTCGGGCTTAATTTCAAATTTTTGAGTCCGATGGACCAAAATTGCAAAAAATTGAATTAAATGTAATAAAAATCAATAAATTGTGGACTAAATGTGATAACCCCAAATCAAAATGGAATGAAAAAAAAATCTCATAATAGTTGATGGACTAAATTTGTATTTTTCCCATACCACTATATAATCACATATATATATAAAATACATATATGTATAACTATAAAACTTTTTTTTAAAAAGTAAAATCATGTTCAGTAAAAATATTTACTTGGCGGTGGTAGAGAGGTGGTGGCAAGAGGAGAAGGAGAGCAGAGGAGAGGTGGCGACCGTTGATGGGCGAGGTACAAATCGACGGTAGGAGGAGGCAGGTAGCGCGACGGCAGTGGTAGGGGCTGAGGGCGGTGTGACGACAAGGGCAATGGGGAGGGGGTGAGAGGGAGGAGAAGTAAAGAGAGGAAAACGAAGTGAAAGAAAGAAAGAAAAGGAAATGAGGAAAAGAAAGGGGAGGGGTTAGGTTCTTAAACTTTATTTTTCGATGGAAATTTGGTCTGAAAATTGAAATAAAAAATATATTTTTTGTATTTTATCGATGGAATTCCGATAGAATTTTTTTGAACTTGTTTGATGGAATTTCCAAAGGAATTGAAATTCAGTCAAAAAAGTTTTTTGAAAACAACATTTTCAATTTCCTCCAGAAATTCCTTGGAAAACTTTTTTTTTTTTTTTTCGAATTAAAACATATATTTTTTTATCTTTTTGATGGAATTTCCCTTAGAAATTCTATCAGAAAGATAATGGAAAAAATATATTAATTTTTTTTCCAACTGATTAAATCATCGATTTTTTTTTTTTAAATTATGGAAAATGTGTTGGAAATCCATCGAAAAGGTGAGTTTATCCCATGCAATTTTTCTGATGGAAATCCATCGGAAGGAGAGGGATAACATGACTGTTGAATAGTCCACAAAAATCTATTGGAAAAACATTTTCTTGTAGTGATGTCCATATTTCCATTACTTTACTGGATACAAACATGCTTGCAGAGTTCTTTATCATTATCTTTGTGTTCCCTTGTTCTAAAAATGCAAAATATGAAAGTGCTAGCGGGCACGTTACGTGGCACAGAAAACTAATGATAGTATGTATTATGCTTCCTACTACTTCAAATTTTCAATTTTTCTTATTTACATTATTGTGAAGAATCTAACATGCTGGACAACCAAACAAATGAAGCAAAATAATCTTGGTTTCTAGATTAAATTAAGCAGCATATCTTTATGACCGAACAGGGTAGGAGAGAGGCATGGGCTATAAAGTTGTACCATCCAAAGGCAACAAGAGGATGAGACTTCAAAGTGTAGAACTTGAGACAATTAAGGATAAGGTGATCGAGGTAGAAAATGATCTACGAGTTGTAATGGATCTCAACAGTACTCTGCAAGAAATGATTCATAACCACCACCAACAAATTCAGAGTTATGAAGAGTAATATCAAAAGCAAGATGTAGAAATAGCAAACCTTAAAAAGGAACAATATGAGATGAAGCAAATCATGCTGGCTTTTCTAGATAAACTCACTTAAAGGCAAGTATGTACTTATGGTATTACTCATAATGCAATATGATTTTAGTTGAACTTTGTGTGTATGGAAATTTTTGACCTATGATATTCAAAACTAAAAGCCAATTTTTGCTCACGTACTCTAATTTCTGATTGGTTGTTTGAATTTGGGACTGATAACTTTAGTTTATGTCTATGGATGGGAGAGTGTGGTTACTGATATGTCTGTGGATGAATGAATATGGTTATTGTTTTGTCTATGGAAGGATGAGCATGGATTATGTAACATTATTTCATGTTTAGGATGTTGGATTAGTATTCAAATTGTTAGTTGATTGATATAGATTAAATTTGGATTATGCATGCAATATAGAATATAGTGTATTTCTTCTTTATATATTTCATATCTTGATTGAGCCATTGAACAAGGAAAATTATACTTTTTGTAATGAGAGTAGTATTGCTATTAAAACAATTTATTGGTAACAAAATTTTGCCGCTTAAAAGCTAATTATTTACTCATAAAGAACTAATTATTTATTCATAATGAAATATTGGCTTATTTGCCACGAATTAATTACTTCTTAACTAAAAAATAAAAGTTATTTCTAATGAATTATTTATTTATTTAAAATGAAAAATATTATTTTATGACATGTTATAGGTAACAAAATGTTATCTAGAGTGAATGTAACAAAATTCTATATCACTTTTATAATGAAATTTTTAGTTATGTATTGTATTAGTAATCAGATAATTATTTTCTTATTAAAATATTATTTAATTAGTGGTAATCAAATATTTTGTTACATAAGTAATTTGCGATGACAATCAATTAGAAAGTAATAATATTATATTGAACTTTGTTAATTAAAAATAGTATGCGAGAAGATTGATAATATTTTCATAACCAAACACTTAATTACTCTTTATTTGTTTATTATAATTTACATTATCTTATTACTAGTATCGAGTTTCTCATGACATAATATTTAGTCACCAGAATGTCATCATTTGTATCAAATCAAATCATTCTTTATAAATACTTTTAACGACAGGCTTAAATACACGAAATATTGGTAAAGAAAATTTCATTAACAGTAAGCAAAGGTAGCGAATTTCTGCTTTAGGGTAGGATTTTATTATTATTATTATTATTATTATTATTATTATTTTTATTTTATTTTCTTGCTATGAAAGTGTAATTTTTTTGGTATTATAACCTAATTGTGGACGTTGATTGCAAGTAGATCACTTCATGGAAGTGCCTCAGTATTGAAATGATATTGCTCCTCATCCAACAAAGAAAACAGTGCCTTTGCCTTATGACTCAATAAAGTGAGAGATGTTTTTACATAACAACGGTGAGTTGGAGAATTAGGATGTTATTCGATTTGAGTGGGGTGTAAACGAGTTGAGCTTGATTAAAATTGTAGGTTCGAGTTCAAGCTTGATGAGCCTCTTAATGGTTTGAGCTCGAGCTTGAAATAAGAAAAAAGAGATCGAGCTTGAGCTTGAACTCGCGAGTTCAACATCCTCGAGCTTGAGCCCAGGTTAATAAAATATTAAATTATTAATACTTAATAATTATTTAATGTTATATAAAAAGAGTATTTAAAAATAAAAACTAAATCATTAATATGTAATAATTATTTAATTAATATATAAAAGTATTTAAAAATAGAAAAAAGCTCGTGAGCCGATTCACAAACTTTCAAACAACTAAATTAGGGCTCAAGCTTAACTAATTATAAAGCTTGAGCTTGAGAAGCTCATCTTGAGTTGGGAAAAGTTTGACCTCAAGTTGAGTTATAATCAAGCCAACTCATGAAGTTCACGAATTGGCTCGACTCATCTTACAATCTTAGATTTGAGGAAGAGTGAAAGTGATAAGAAGATTCGTAGAAGATGATTAAAACTAAAACAACTAAATTTATAGGAAACAGAAATAATTAACTTTACAATTAGTTAATAGTAGAACACTAATTAGGAATGCGGTGAAATAATATATGAGAAAATAATATGATCAGTAGAAAGAAATAAATTAATGTTCAAATTAAAAGATAATTATTTTGGGACTAGGAGATTTAAGTAAGGATATATATACAAGAGAGAATTTGGAGTTATATGCTGAGTGGAAAAGTGGAGAGGTAATGTAATATTATAATGGGAGTACTGAAAAATATGTTATTTTTAAAAGATAATTTTTTGGGAATAGAGATTTTAGTAATGAAACAAATGAAAAGAAAAAAACAAGTAATTATAGGAAAATGATTAGATTGCTTGGACTTGATTAAGTAATATATGAGGCCTTCGTTGTTATAGTCTCAATTTTTATACAATAATTTAAATTATAATTATAATAATAAATTAGTATACGACCTAAAATTTTGGGGGCCCTATAGAAATAGCTTATTTGCTTCACTGACACGATGACGATGACGATGATGATGACGCCCCAGCTTTTCAGTAGGGGGAATACAAATTACTAAATGAAATTCTCCACCGAAGAAGTTTGAGTTTGTTTTGGAGCTTTGCACCCAAAAGTTTTTCAAGGAGAAAAGTGAAAGTAACGGCAATAAGTGATTGAGTTTAATAATTTTTTGCATAGAATTATTAACTCTAGAAATATAGTCAAGATAAAATTATTTCAAAAACCAATGGGATTGAAAGGAATCTCCAATCAGCTTCAAATTGTTGAAACTTGTGGTTCTAATCCTCAAGTATGCGATTTTGTGTTGGAAAGCCCTATATTGAATGCAATATATTTAGACCTGGCAAAATTCAACCCATACCCGTGAGTACCCAAAAATTTATGGTTAATGGGCATTGTTTCTCCTACCCAAAAAATTATGGGTAATTTTATCCGTACCCAATTTACCCGCCATCTTTTGGCCCAACTCGGGGGTACCCGCGGGTAACCCGTAAATATTTTTATTTATTTATATATAAATATATTATATTATATATACATATAAATAGATATTATATATTTATATTTATTTACATATAAATATTTTTAATCTAAATATTAATTTTTGATTTCATAAATTAAAAATCTATAGCAAATTAAATTAAATTATATCCTAAAACAACTTGTTGTGCATATTCCTATGGATGCAACATTTTCTTCCACAAGAACAACAATGTTTGATTGATATTTAAATTTTCAATTCAAAAAACTTTTAGCATGTAATGAAATTTAAGTTTGAACTTTTGAATGTGATGTACTTTAATATATATATATATATATATATATTATATACATATAAATATATATTATATATTTATATATATTTACATATAAATATTTTTAATCTAAATATTAATTTTTGATTTCATAAATTAAAAATCTATAGCAAATTAAATTAAATTATATCCTAAAACAACTTGTTGTGCATATTCCTATGGATGCAACATCTTCTTCCACAAGAACAACAATGTTTGATTGATATTTAAATTTTCAATTCAAAATTTTGTTGGCATGTAATGGAATTTAAGTTTGAACTTTTGAATGTGATGTACTTTAAATTTGGTAGATTTTGAATACTTAAGATATAAGTTTTAAACTACAATATTATTAATATGCTTTAGGTATTTATTCAATTTAATGTTTGAAATTTGTAGTCTTTTTTTTTTTTTTTAGTTTTATTTAGTTAATATTTGAGTAACATCATGTTTACCTTTAAATATTAAAAAAATAAATAAATAAATTACAGGTACCCGCGGGTTACCCGTTAATCATGAGGATGGGTAACGGGTCCCCTACCTCGTACCCAATAAAAAACGGGTAAATTTACCAGTGAGTAAATTTACCCAATCCGTTGGTACCCGTCATTAAGTTACCCATGGGTACCCAATTGCCAGGTCTACATATATTGCAAGCCAAAGACATAGGAGAAATTAGATTCTTAAGAATCTCTTTTACATTCTTTTAGAATAATTTCCCGAGGGAAAAGTTGATTTAGAGGGTATTTGTGTGAACTTACAAGCTTTTAAGAACATCTTATAAAATGTTTGAGAGTTTAAAAGATGTTAAAAAGTGTTTGGTAATTTTTTGTAAAAAATAAAAAGCTTATAAGCTCCTAAAATAAGATGTTATGAGCTTATAAGCTCTTTTTAAAAAAGTTAGGAATTCCTAACTTATTTTTAGGATCTTCGCAAACCCCCTTGATTTTAAGCATATTAATTACTAAATTGTCATTACTAATATTTTCTGAGCTCTAAAATTTTATTTTATCAAAATATTTTAAGAACTTATTTTTAAAAAAAGATCTAATATCATATAAGATGTATGAGCTTATAAGACCTTTTAAATAAGTTTAGCCAAACATTCTCTTGGAGCCTCTGGGTCCCATCTCCTTACATGATTACCTCTAACCACATAATTTTGTATAATTCAAATACCTCTTCACTCTTGCTACATAGGATATAATCTTCCAAAGATGGAATTCGTGAAGCATACCATATTTGATCTTAGAATTAACATAGAATGAAAAGCAAACCCCTTCTTAGATAATTTCCTTAGACTTCAAAATGTCCCTCCAACCCCATGAAGCATAATTAGGCACCTTAGTTGTAGGAATTCTGATTCCTTCAAGTATTTTGCTTAGAAACCCACAACTTACAGGTATTTGCAGCAATTTACCGCGAAAGCTTTGCAATAAGTGCTTTATTAAGGTCAACCATGTATCCTTTCAAATGAAATGACTCTATTTTAGATAATATAATGTGATAACTAATAAAGGTACATGTAATCCATGAACTTCACATGATTTATTTCTAGATTACATATTTATATCATCAATCACAATCCCAAACTCAAATGTTTTACTCCTTAGGGCCTCGTTTGGTTTTATTTTTAAAGTTCATTTTCACATTTTTTACTATTTAAAAATTGAAACATATTACTTTATACACATTTTCATTTTTATTCTTAAAATATATTCCCCAATATATTATATATCTTCTCTTAATAACATATATATATATATATGTGTGTGTGTGTGTGTGTGTGTGTGTGTATTTTATCTTTCTATTTTTTAATACCTGTCACGGGCTTGTCCCTTACAAGCACCCGTGCGGCACTTAGCTCCTCGTTCGCCCCTTGCGACACTAGCTAAGTCAGTCTCACCTTTCGAATTTAAGTGTTGTGTGTGTGCTAGGAGTATTAGCCAAGCATCAAGAACACGAGAAAGAGTTGAGAGAGGCTACAAGAAAATGGTAGTAAACTTTCTTTATTTAATTCTTACTTTTTCATACATTCCATACACACATGACCCCTTAGTCCTATTTATACTAGTCTCCTTCCCAAATGAATTGTGGAGATTGATTTCATCCTACGGTCATCTGTCTCCACCTATAACCTACTAAACCCAATATAATCATTATTTTTCCAATAATCTATCCAAATACAAAGTCATTTTCAACTTATTTTGACTAACTATTTCTTCAAATTTTGAAAACAATGGAAATAAAAATTTAAAATGAAAATAAAACCAAATGGACCCTAAATTTTGAGGTCATGGTGTGGAAATAACCTAACTTGTGATTTCTTATATACATGCAATCTTGTAATCTACCTAAGGATTTACATATACTTGATTTTGCTGTCTTAAAATCTACTTTACGATCCCAAATTCTTTTTCATGTTGAAAAAGAAAACAACCCTCCTTACATTATTATAAAATGGGGAATTAATCACATATACAACTCATAAATGTTGATCCCAAAAATGGCTACAAAAGGCATTGAAAGTATAATCCTTTTACTTTTGCTTTCATTCAACGTTGTTCATGAGATTGAAGCTTTCATAATAGTGAAAAAACATGATATTTACATTTATTGTAATGCCCCAAAATTTTATTTCGTATTTAATCGATTAATATACCTTATTTTATTTTATTTACTATTTCAATTAAAATTGTAGTAAGGCGTGAACTATATTTTCAGAATAATATATTTATATATATATATAATATAGATAATATTAAATTATCTTTTGATCAAATAGTGATAATTAATATTATATATATACATTGTAGATACTCTATATTTTGGGGAGTATAAGTTATAATTCTACTTGAATTAATATTATATTAATACGAGGAGTTGAATTATTGAATCTAAGAATTAACAATAGAGATACTAGAATTATAATGGAATTATTCTAGTCCTAGAAGGAAATTGATTGGAGTCCCACTTGAACTAAACCACTTCTTTCACATAAATATAGTCCCTAAAAACAAAACCCTAATTACATTTAATAGTAAACGAAACAAGAAAAAGGGGAAGAAGGAAAAAAGACAGCAGTTGTGGCGGGGGGAAAGGAAAAGGAGATGGGATTTGCAATAAGTGAATTAGAAATTACACAAGGTAATTCATGAGTTTGTAGACTTCATATTTGATAATTGCGAAATTCAATGATGCTGTTAGGTTTTGATTTTCTAAAAAATAGATATTTGTGACAGTTTTACTACTTCTTCTAGTCAGAATTAAGCAAAATGATCAACAAAAATATTTTAGATATGTGTCTGAGGTTTCTAATGCCTCCTAAATCACATCAATCTGATTTAAATTCAGTAAGTTATAACCAAAAAACTAAGATGTGTCCATTCAAAAGATATAGGACTTTGATTTTTCCGAAAATGGATATTGGTGACTCCTTTACTACTTCTACCCAGCCTAATTAAGTAAAATAATCAACATAATAATTTTAAATATGTTTCTTAGGTTTCTATTTCCTCTTGAATCACATCAATCCTATAGATAGGGAGAAATTTATGACTAAAATACAAAGGTGTGGCAAGACAGAAAATACAAGGCTTCGATTTTCCTAGAATAGAATATTTTGACACCTTTTCTACTTGATTTAGATTTAATTTGGAAATATGATCAACATAAGAATTGAATATATGTCTCTTAAGTTTTTACATCCTTTAGAATCACTTCAATTTGATGTATAGGGAGAAAGTTATGACTAAAATACTATAGTGTGACAATGTAAAAAAAATATAGGACTTCAATTTTTCTAGAACAGAATATTGTGAAACCTTTTGCTACTTTATTTATATTTAATTTGGCAGCATGGTCAACATAATAACTGAATATCCATCTCTTAGGTTTTCACATCCTTTGGAATCACTTTAATCCGATGTATATGGAGAAAGTTATGACTAAAATACTACAATGTGGCAATGTAGAAATACAGGACTTTGATTTTCCTAGAATAGAATATTGTGATGACTTTTAGTACTCTATTCCGATTTAATTGGGAAATAAGGTCAACATATGAATTTTAGATCTATATGCTAAGTTTTTACAGGATTTTGAATCACATCTAAGGCCTGTAGTAAAAGTTATAGCTTAGATACAATCAGGTGTCACATCAAAAAATTTCCTAAAAATTGGAAATTTGCTTTAGCACCACTGCTGCCTATTGAACTCGATTTTCCTCTCTCATATTAGCCAATATAGACTGCATCATCAACATAATAGTTTTAGTACTCTTTCTTAGCTTTGTAATGCCATAAGAGATGAGTCAATCAGATATCTAGAAAGAATGTTATGAGCGAATCAACAAAGTACGTACGAAAGGATAAATTCTTGGTAAGTTTTGTGAGTATGTATGTATTAGGCTAGCCCCAAGTAAATTTTGTCTTATTAGTCAGTTAAATTGGTGATTAATTTATTTATTAAATAAATCAGGTGACTCAACAATTGAGTTGATTGACACTGAGATAGGATTGACTTCTAGGATCGATCTTGAAGGTGAGTGCCTCAACTTATAACTATTATATGCTATTACTTTTTAAAACCAGAAGGATATATGTATAGTAACACATGCTATGAAACTTCTTTTTAATATACACTACACTATATATGTATTCCACTGCAAAAGAAATATTTTTCTTATTTTATTTTTGGATAAAAGAAAATCTATGCTTTTGTGACTTTTTTTTTATGCTTCTAGACTAGCAATTAAATTTGATGATCAACTGATTACTATTACTGTTATTGCTACTATTACCATTAGTTGGATCCAACTTGGTCTAGATATGCAAGGGACTTCACCGTGTAGCAGCGGGCTTGCTTGTAGAACCCCAAGCCCCCATGGCCTAATCCCCCCAGTGCACAACAGAAGTAGTTTGTGGCTGAGGTAGGTTGTAGGAATTCTTAGGAATGCTCTGGCACTATTTTAGTAAGGTCACACCTTATCCGGAGTGATAAGGGACTATTACGGTAGGAGTCATGAGGTTGACTGGCCATAGCAAACACTGTCTGATCATCGCATTTAAGTTGTTAGTTTAGAAAACCATTTATTAAACTCTTGGCTTGTTACTGCTTGATTGTTTATAAAATTCTTGACTTGTTCCTGCTTGACTGTTTATAAAATTTATGATTTGTTACTTCTTGATTGTTTAAAAAAATTTTCACTTATGTTTTTCTCTAATATTTTCACTATACAAATCCTCGAATATTTTCACTGTACAATTGATTTTAATTCATGAACTCACATTGCATACACTTAGCACTCACTAAGTCTTTTACTCATACTCATTTCCTTCTTTAACTTCCTTTTGGCAGGCCTAGATCCTAACCTTAGTGAGGAGGTAGATCTTGCGTATGATGGGAATCAAGATTGAAGACTTAGTTTTGGATTTTGTAGTAGACTAGTATATTTCTCCTAAGTTTATTAGTTCTATTTTGTTTATTATAGATTTTAATTTTGTTTTAGTTCTGGAAAGGTTTTGATGCTTTGAGTTTTGTGTTGTGAGTCTAGCTTGGATCAGTTCGAGTTCTTGTTTAACCTTATGATTTTGGATTGTTAGTATTATTTATTAGGGATTGAGTTTCATGACTCGAGACTAGACTGTATGATTCGATTTTGGGGCGTGACATTTATAGTGAACTGCCCCAGAATTTAAGCAGTTTGAGTCTACATTGTGCGTCTAAAGATGATGATTTGGGCAAACACACCCTTGCTTCTGGTCAATTTTTCAGTTGGAATTTTCGAACTAATATTTTCGGAACTACTCTTTTCTTTTGTCATTTTTGGTGGGGTTCAAAGGAGAAAACACTTGATGTATTTAACGGAAAGTGGGATAGCACCAATTACTATCGTAAGTACAATTATGTACTGAAAAGTGATGGGATCTTTCTTAGCACTAACCAAAATAATTACAAAGTTAATTTGGGATTACTAGAAACATGGGATCCAAAAGTTTGATGTATGTTTCACTAATGTAACTCAACTATTTGATTTAAAATAAAAGAATGCCCATCAAATGCTTGGTTCATTTTTTCTCCTCTTTTCTCTTTACACTATGTATGGTTTAAGAATTTTGATAAGGAATTGAAAATATTAGGGAAAAGAAAAAGAAAACTACGAAATATAAAATCTTAAATTTGTTTGGTTGTTAACACTATGTTTGTGTAACACCCCAATTTTGGGATTATGAATTTAAGTTGATTAAATTAAATTGATAAAAGTTTGGGTAGAAATGTGGAAATTGAAGGATTTAATTGTAAATAAGAAAAAAGACTTAATTGTTTGAAATCATAAAGTTTAGGGGGCCAATGTGAGAGAAATAGAAGCTTGAGGACTTTAAAATAAACCAGTTTGGACCTAATTAACTGGAATCAGGAATGTTAAGGGGCCAATGTGTAAGAAATAGAAGTTAGAGGACTCAATTGAAGGTTAGTGGCCAAATTGAAGGCGGTTGAAACTTTTAGGGGTGAATTTGAAGTCGGTCAGAAGTTTTGGGGATCAAAATGAGAAGGCTGAAAAATGTTTTATGTATACAATTGAGGACAAGAATTGTTAAAATTCACAAAAATTACCAAATTGCTACCTCGACAGTGAATCACCGAAAAATGGCCATGAAACCTGAAACTAAAATTGTGGTTGGCTTCCTCTAGATGAGAGGAGCACAACCATACCAAAGGTATCCAAAAACAACTGATGAAATCGCCGAAAAAGAAGGGCCGATGGCAAAGCTCGATAGGGGTGGCGGTTTCGCTGTTTTCGGCGGCAGAAAATGGCGGTGTTTGGCTAGGTTTTGATCACGTGGTGATGGGCAGTTTGGTGGTGGGGTTAATTTTGGATTTCAACAGCAGATGGTGGAGGAATTGATGTCGTGGCACGACGGCAGCGAGTTAGGGTTATGCGGTGGTTTTTGGTGGAATTGGATGGCCAAATGTTGGCCAATCGGGAAATTACTTGAGGGGTTTTAATCGCCTCAATGAGGCGCGCCTAATGGTGGTGGCGGCCGGTAGTGGCGTGTGTGGAGGCTATAGGACAGTCAGCTCACTTTGGGAATTTGAATTCGTCTGGACTAGTTCCGCTTGAGATTGGATCTCGATCCGATCCAATTTGGATAAATTTCATATCGAATGTTAAATTCGATTGATTTTATACTTTTAATTTGATATCAACAAAATTTAGAATTTTTAAAATGTAATTGCACTTGAGACAATGATTCATTGCGAATAATGAACAAGATTGACTATAATCCTAAGTTCGATAAATTAAGAAAGATTGATTTAAAATTATACTTTTAGACTCGATAATGTATATGTTATAGATAAAATATGGTTGAGCTTAATCTAAGATTAAGTTATATAAAGGATATAATGAAAATGAATTATCAGGCCCAGACCTGATAAACTCATAAAATCCAACTGATTTAGTAGCCTGGACCCTCATGACTACTGTAAAGTAAGTAAAGTGACGAACAGAGTCTGTTGAGGGTAATTTGAGGATTGAGTTGGCCGAACACGTAAAGCGATTAAGACGGTTAAAACACTAGGATAATAAGTGGGAATGACTGAGCTCGATCGAGTAAAGTCTTGCGATATCGAAGTACCATGTAATTGAAAAATTAAGGCCATTTGAGATAAGAGTTAAGTGAACTCGAGTGCCAGAATAACCTTATGTTCGATAAAGATATTAACTATATTCATATTTAAGAATCAGAAGATTGATCGGATAATAATAACTCGTGTTATCTTATGATAGCTCTCGGTCGTCAGACTAGGAAGCCAGGACCTGAGCAATCATATGACTAGGAATTTCTCTGCATCTACCAGGTGAGTTTATACTCATTAGTATGAGATTTCTTTGCTAATGAAAGAACATATATACTTGTTATATATTTTGATCGCTTGATTCCTTTTAAT
Source organism: Jacaranda mimosifolia (assembly GCA_018894105.1). NCBI lineage: Eukaryota > Viridiplantae > Streptophyta > Magnoliopsida > Lamiales > Bignoniaceae > Jacaranda > Jacaranda mimosifolia. The sequence continues at coordinate 13,403,140 of CM032132.1, read as the reverse complement.
CTGTGTTGAAAATAGTACTCCACATCGCCTTCTATTCTAAGTGCCTTTGTTGATTTTGATTGATATCGCTTTATCTGAAATTGGCGATTGTGTTGAGGAAGCTAAAAAGTGATTTCGAAATATATGTTTTATCGCCATATTTCTTGAGAACCAGCCTGTTGTTGAATTAGTTTGTATCTTAACATGGCGACCTAATATGTTATGTAAAATACTGATTTTGGGGTATAATTATCCATCATAGCCATGACCGTTTCTCATAAACGGGTTAAGATTGTTTGAGCATCCAAATTTCAGTTGTCATGGCGAAGTGATGTGTTATGTGAAATGCTGTTGGATACATTCTGTGATATCTATGATAATGATTAATACCCTTGGGGTGGGCCCTGGGATTACTTGTGGGTGGATCGGGCGGAACGGACCGACGACGACCAACCCTCAGCCAATACCCCGTTAAGTACATCCGACCCCGTGGTTAGCTGGAGGTAGCTGGCTGTGGGGAGATGAGGCATGTAGCTAGCCATGCCAACTGGTTGTAGTATATTATCTGAGCTGATCACTCGGGGATGGAGGAATAAGGATTTTCATGTTTTTGAAAGTGGAGTGACAAGGTAGGAAAACCGCCAATAGAAATGTTTTGTTAAATTATATTCAGTTACACTGTATGGCTGACACTTATACTTTGAATCACAAATATCCAGTGGATGTTCAAATGGCATATCGACCCCCTTTCTAATCATAGTTGAGGTTTAAACCTCTATGAGAGATAGTGAATTTTGTGAAGTCTCATCACTAGAATGGGACGGTGGCAAGATGGATCACCTCAAAACTTTGAATAAAATCTTCTCTCACAACTTCTGAAAATATTTATGCTTTTATTTGTTTCTCATGTAATAATTGTGAAATTGTATCTTTGTTGTTATTGCAATACTATCTCACTAAGTCATTTGAACTTACGTATTTTATTATTTCTTCCGTTCTTTGCCCCAGATAGAATTGAGTGACGAAGATAGATTAACCCTGGCGACACATGAGGCAAAGAAGGTGATGGAAGTTTATATTTCGATTCAGACTAGAACATTCGATGAATGCTGTTGTAAAAATTAATTATTTTGAAATTTTGGATTGTATCTTCTGTTGTAAAGAAGACGTGTGGTTTCGTTTGAGTAGCACTTCGGCCGGAAACATGCGCTTCCCGGTCGGGGCATTATAGTTTGGTTCAATGATTTTGGTGGGAAAAAGAAAAGAAAATGTTAAGGAAAATATTTTTTATTGTTTGGTTAGTAAGGAAAATATTTACGCTATGTTTCGTTTAAGGATTTTGATGAGGAAAGAAAAATGTTAGAGAAAAGAAAAGTGAAATCAAGAAAATATAAAATTTCAAATTTATTTGGTTGTTAAAGAAAATAATGAAGAAAAGAATTGAATGAAGCAGGGTGATGAATGTCTTAGACAAGGAAAGAGGGGTTAGATAGGATTTCCCTCATTTTCCTCACCATTTTCTAAGGAAAATTCATTTTCCACCAATAACTTATATTTTCCCCAAGTTTTCACCTTTTTAGCATTTTCCTTCCCAACCAAACAATTAAAAAAGTTTTTCTTTGCATTTTCTTTTCTTTTTCTCACTAAAATCCTTGAACCAAACATAGTGTAAAGAAAGGAAAACTTAGAGAAAAATATGGTATGTTTGAGGAAAATGAGTTTTCCTCACAAAATAGTGAGGAAAATGAGGGAAAAGTCTATTTGACCTCTCTCTCATTCTGCACCACATACATCACTCCATTCATTTCCTCATTATTTTCTTTAGCAACCAAACAAATTTGAAATTTCATATTTCTTTGATTTTGTTTTCTTTTTCCCTAATATTTTCCTTTCTTTGTTGAATTCCTTAAACCAAACATAGTGTACAGAAAACAATGAAGAAAGAAATGAGGAACAGAGGAGTGATGAAAGTGAAAGAGCATGAGAAAGAGTATTTCATGCGAAGAAAATTCATTTTCCTCAAACATACTATATTTTACCTCAAATCTTCCTTTCTTTAGTGTTTTCCTTACCAACCAAACAACCAAAGGTATTTTTCTTAGTATTTTCTTTTCTTTTCCTCACCAAAATCCATAAACCAAACATAGCATTAATTATCTTTTTTGTTCTTTGGTCTGTGGATGGTTAGTATTCATATTGATGTTCTCAAGTTCAGCTTATTTTGATTGTCACTTTTGATTCTCATCGATTTCGTTCTTCTTTTCATTTTTGAATTGTCTGTGTGAAAATGAACACTATGTTTGGCTTAATGGATGGAAATATCGACTTTACTAGTTTGAAAATGAAGAAATATTCTTGGTTTATGTATTTCTACACTGAAAACTATGGAAAATTGGTGAATTTAAAAAGCCTGTAGCATGTGTAATTTTAAGTTATGGTTGAAAAAGTTTTTCAAAGCTTCTTATTATGAATACAATCAAACATACATTCATCTCTTTTTATTACTACTTTATTTTGGTCAAACTCTATTTTCATATAATTAAAACAATTTCTTTAATTAAAGAGTTCACGTGTGGGACAATTATTAACCAATAGAATTCATTTTCCCTTTTTTTGGCAACAAGTAATGAGACAATTCCAAGTACAATCTAGAAAACATAGTTTGGCATACACACATTAAATTTCTCCACAATGAATCTTAATTTTGTTGAATTTATATGTTTTTTTTCAAAAACATCTTAAAAATTTTGGATGAAGAGTTATAAGTTGTTTCAAAAAGAATGAGAATCCCATTTACTTTAAAATTTTTAACAATCTATGTTATTTAATTTGACATATAATTAAAAGTTACCACACAACTAATATATTGTTAGATTTTTATTAATAAGCATAGCCAAAAATCATGCAAGACAAGATAATTGTTAGGTAGAAAATTAATACATAAAACGGTGCTCCAATAATGAAGCTAGTTATATTTTCAACTAAAGATTAATACAGACTAGTAATATGAATTCCTACTTAAATGTTTCTAGCGAATCTTCAAATGTTATCGAAAATAATTTTTGGTGTTTGACAAATTTTACACCATTTCTCACCTCTATTTGTACCCTCTTCAGTTTAGCCTTCACTATGGATTGTCCCATAAATGAAATTTCATAACTTGGCCAGGTCAAGCTCATTTTGAATATACTAATACATTTGAAGATTCCTTAGATGCTACATAAGTTTTCAAAAAGTCCATATGCTAATACCGAAACCTCTATTTAATTTGCACGAATGTCAATTAATGTTATAGGGTATATGATTTCATGTCCTTCCCATAAATTAAGGAATGGTGGGCTTTTGTCTTTGGAACATTGTAAAGTCAGTGCTCAAGTTGAAAAATAATTGCTTAGATGCCTTTTTTGATTGTGAAATTTGGTATTTATACTAATTAAATTTTTTGTGCACTTGAGCCCATTTAAATTATGGATTCCATCTTAAGTGAGATTAGTTAGGTGGGCTCAGTGGCTTTTTTTATTTAATTAATTTGATCTTCTATTGGGGTTTTACTTTTATGTCCTTAGGATCTTGATTTGACATATCATCTTAATTTGAAATTAACCTTTTTGAATTGAAAGTATGATTTTGACTATTATTTTTAACTTTATCTTATCATGATAATTAATTTTATTATTATTTTTTGTTTTTGATTCAATTTCTATTAATTTAGTAACTAGTTAATTAATTAATTAATTAATTAATAACTTTATTAGTTCATTATTTCGAGAGGTTATGGTTTGCTAGTGACTTGCATTCTTTGCCAGCCTTGCCAATGATATATCACTCAATTCGTGGAGACTTTCCTTCATTACTGGTATGATGAGTTCAAAAGATTAGTTTTCTACCTTTTTTTACTCCTTTATAGTACTCAAATTGAATAACACTTGGGAGAAAGTTACTTTTGGCAAGTTGTCTTTTGAGATGAGTCAACCCACTTGGTAGAGGATAGAGTAGTGTGAAGAATAGTCCGGACTTGAAAGAAAGATATGGGGCATTGATGATAGTAGTAGCTTCGACCTGAATAATATTAGAGTTGGAAGAATTAACATCGATGTTAGTAGTAACAACCAACCGCGAAAAGGTTGCCTACCTACCTCAGCTTGCCTCGCCTTGGGAGTCACCCCTCTTTGTTGGCTGGTTGTGCAAGGATGGTTGTTATCCTTTGGGTAGCCACTAGCCTGGGGGTATCCACCTTTGAGGCAGGCACCCGCGTTACTGGCAGCCGCCTAGGCGGGTACCTAGTTGAGCGACTTTATCATAAGGCGCTTAGCTTCTCAAGTGGCTACTCTAGTATTAGTGGTGTGCGGCAGGGTAGCCCCCTTCGTGGTGTCGCGTATTTTTTGAGGTTGGGGGGCCATATCAAGACTTAGCCTTTTTTTTGTGGTCCTCTTTACTTTGCTTTTCCCTTGGCATATATTATTTTTCTCCTTAGATGGCCAAGTGTAGGCATGACTCTACATTAATTTCTAGGTTTAGACTATTGGAATAGTACCCCACAGCCAATTAGATTGGCATGTAAACTATTTCACTTGTGATACAATCTTGACTGAATGATATTCAAATAACATGGCTATCTTCATCTTATGCTTATTTTATTTCACTGGCATTTGGTTGAAGCCCTTAAATCTCATTTAACCATGGGACTTTTTTGCACATTAGGTGGTGATCATGAAATAAGTTTTACACGATCAAGACTTTAAATATTGCAAGTCATAGAATCTTATGAGACGAGGCATCTAAGATTTAGGTAGACTTACATTAATGATGCATAAATCCAAGGAGTTGGATATTGCTCCGCTCTGTTTCATAAGCAATCCATATTAGATATGTGTGCATGTTAGTGGGTGCTTGTTAGAAAATAAGTTCACTGAAGACTCGCTTAGAGAATCTACTAGATAGCCAGAGTGGCAAGTCGGTAGTAACAAGTTCTCCAGCTTATGCTAGTGCATATAATTACTCATTAACTTCAAGATTCATAGTAACCTTGTGTTTAGGTCCTCATACCTTGACTCTTCACCGACCACGTAGTGGTTCATCCAGATTGAGATTGGGTATGAGCTACTTAGGCATAGAGGTTTGTGAGATCCAAGTTGGGATCCTTCTCCTGGTCGTTGTGAAGGGCAAGTGCATCTCCTATGTATTCTATAATGATTGATTCCAAGAAATATGACAATTTGGAAAAAGGGTTTTTCAAAGATGAGGTCATAAAGAGGAATAGAATATTGGGATTAGAAACATAGTTATCGAGGCTATTAGGGACCTAACAAATATCTTTCCATAAGCCTCTTTTGGGATATAAGAGATGGAAGGACTGTATTTGCATAGTACACGTAGAGCTAGAATAGTTCATCAAAAGCATATTTGTTTCATCCAATTAGTTGGTCTCCATGGGCTTATTGCTAGACATCGACTATGGAGATTGGGTACTCTTCAATTAATGGAGATTAATTGAAAGAGTTATTAGTTTACAGGAGTTTAAACTAATGCGAATATTTTAATATTCAAAATATCATAATTTATTGTAAGCCTATGTCCAATGAATGAGTAAACCTAATAGGTCACACACAAAAGCCTAAATGAAGTTCTACTTGTTGGGTGGAATTTTCTAAAGAGATAGAAAGTTCATCTTGGCGATTTTGGAGGAGAAATTAGTTAAGTAGTTTTTGTTCATTTTGGATTGATTAATTTAATTATTAAATCAATCAAACTAATTCAAGAAGTTAACTTAGACAATTAATTAGTCAGCTTAAATAGTTAAGTTGTCACCTTTTAATTTAAAGAGTTGAGTTAATTGACTTAAGGAGTTAAGTCAAACCAATTAATTAAATTAAAGAGTTATTTTAATTAAAATAAGAATTTAGTTTTGGAGGAAAATTCAAATGAAGGAGTTCATTTGAAATTAATTTAGGATTAATTTGCCTTACATTTCATGAGATGAAATGTAGATTCAAATTAAATCAAAATACATGTGATAGTCACATGCAAGTAAGTTGGCAAGTTGGTTGCTACCTCATGGGAGGTGTGATGCCAACTAGCATCACACCATCATCTCTATAAATAGAGCTGCCCGGCCATGAGGGGAGGTAGCTAAGCTAGATTCCCATTTTCCCTCCAAAAGTGTGATTCATTCATGTGTTGAAGTTTCACACTCTCTATACCAAATTCCTCTCATCTTCTCCTAAAATTGGCCCATTTTTCTTCTTCCTCCTCTAATTTTCTAGTAGATTTGAGGTGGATTGGATCTCTCCTTGGTGTGTGGATTATTACATTAGAGGCTCAACATTTAGAGGGCTTGTGCTCTTGTAGATCCATTGTTGTCCTCTATTTTTCAAAGCTTATTTGGAGGAATTACGGAGATTGGATCAGGCTAAAATTTTCACAACAACTTCCTATATGTGTTTAGGTGTTCTCTACAAATTTTTAGCCAATTTGGAGTTGAGGAAGACGGTCAAGTGTTCTCTATTGTGCACTGATTGCTCATTTTAAAGAGTTCATAGGAGTTTTCGTGTTCTATCTTTGGATTTAGAATTCAAGGTAATTCCCTACTTTAAATCCTCATTGAATGCATGATTAGATCCTTGGAGTGGAATAGGAAAGTTATGTTAAGCCGTTTTGTGGTTTTATATTTTGGATCCTTGCCCTACTTCTACCTTTAAGTGGTATTAGAGACTAATTCATGCTTTAAATAGGATTTGGTGGATTGATTCATGTGATGAATTGATCTATATCACCAAATACTTGATTAAATTGATGAATTTGAGTGTTTGGTTGATTTTGTGTGTAGCTTCTTTGTTGATGAATTGAGATATGCTAATATGTGATTTAATTATTGATTCTTATGTTAATGTGATTTTGATTCATATATGATTATGTTAAATGTTGGTTTAGCATTGATTTATGTTATATGTTGATATGGCATGTTCAAATTGGCCTTAATGTGTTTTGGTCATTTTTGGATCCAATTGGATTGGAGTTAATTGGAGGTTTTTGAAGAATGTTGATTCTTACTTGCACTTGATTTTGAAAGAATGTTTGAGCACTTGAATTTTCACTTTTGAAAGATGTTTTAAATTTGAAAATTTATCCAAATTATGTGAAAATGTGTTATGAAAGTGTCCATGTGGATTTGGAGTAAAAAACCATGAAATGAGGGCCAAAAACTTGACCATAAGGTGGCTTGTCAGGGCTACCACTCGACTACCTAGCCCAGCAGGTAGTGGGCACGCAACCGAGCTAAGGCTTCCACGTGGTCATTTTAGGTGCATTTTATGTTGTTTTGTGTTTTTGATCTATTTTTCACACATATTTGGATGCACAAAAGTTGTGTGAGTGATTCAAGATTGTGTTTGACATTTTTGAATGCTTTTAAAGTCTTGTTCAAGTTAATCTTCAATTTAGTGCAAAAATGAGATGCATAATTGTTATGCTTATTTTTGCTAGTTAATTAATTGTTTATGAGATAAGCATTTAATTTGATGAGTTGAATGTCAATTCTTATTTATTTTCATTTAATTGTTGAATGGATGATGAATGTATGTGGATGATCATGAGCCTTTAATATGGTTTTATTTGTTCCAAGTTGTTGAAAAGGGTTGTATTAAACTGGGCCTTGCATTCATCTTAATTTCCATCTTGTAAATGTTATGAGAGTAGAATCACTACGAGTGAGGATTTCTTTTCTCTTGTAATTGTTGTAAGAAGACAAAGGGGCCAAGTGAATCAATAAAGCATGAAGACCCATAAATGTATGTGATACATTTATGTATTAGCTAGATTTAATCAATCCATTTAAAATCAACTAAGTAGTGCATCTATGGCTCTAAAGTGCCCTACTTGGTTAAGCCTCATGGTCATCCCACCCTAGGAGCGTGATAGGTGCATTTACTTATTTATGCTTTCTTTATCCTATTGATGTATGAGATGCATGGTTAGGATATAGAAAACCTAACTAAGAGAAGATGAAATTGATGAGATCTTTCCAAGCAAGAAAATCCTTATATTTAGAGGAGTCTAAGTGTTTTCAAAATATTAAGTTAAAATAGATACAAATTAAAAGGAGTTTTAATTAATCAATGTCTTCTACCAATAGTATGTGACATGAGATGCTACCACATTTGTGTGATGTCTCACGAGTTGTGGGTCACGTTTATGGAGGAATGCTATGCTGACGTACTTAGCATACGATGCAACTTTGATTTGATGCTTCCTATATATTATCTCACGAGTCGTGGAATGACATAGTGTGGTTTCAAATTAAAGATTGATTGATAAGTCCGACTTCAGTACCTAGTAATGTAGATGTCCCATGAATCGTGGGTCTATATGAAAAGTGAGGTAAAACATATCAAGGGTTGTATAGAAATGTAATTAGCAAAAGTTGCTTACCTTTGGATTGTTTGTGGATATTGCCTAAATCGTGGTTCCACTACAAGTCCTTTGGGCCTTGATTCTCACTAGGAAATGAGATTTCCCAAATTCCTTAAGGAGGTGAGGAATTTGATAAAATAGTGGGAGAAAAACATGCTTGAAAGTCCATGAACATGTTTCAATATCTATATTCAATCATATGCTTATATTCTCTTTTTCGCCTTTATAGATTTTTGAAATCTGGCTAAAAATCCACTCAATGTGATTTTGGAAACTAATAACCACGTCGGGCCTAATTTCCTTGATTGGCTAAGAAACATCAAAATAATTCTTGATTCTGAAAAGAGAACTTATGTGCTTACTCAAAGTTAGTCGGACACCATAAGTGATGACGCCGATGACGAGGCACGTGAAATGTCCACAAAGTGGGTAGATGATTATCTGCATTCATGATGCTTATAGTGGCTTCTATGTCCAACAAGCTCCAAAAATCTCATGAGCACATGAGATACATATGCACCTACAAGAGTTGTATGGAGTGCAAACTAGACATGAGCATTTCTCATTGTCTAAGGAACTTTTTCGGACTAGAATGGTTGAAGGCTCAAGTGTCCATGATCATGGCCTTAAGATGATCAGTCTTATTGAGAAGCTTGCTCAGTTGGACGTGGTCATCAACAACGAGTTTTATGTGGATTCGATCCTATAATTATTACTAAGCTCTTTTGACCAATTTGTTATGAACTTCAATAAGTCAAAATAAGAGGTAATGATTAACCAATTGGTCAATATGTCAGTGACAGCCAAGGCAATTATGAAGAAAGATAAGCCTTTAATGCTTACTTCCTTCTTTAGGTCTAAGGGCCCTAGGGGTGCTAGAAAGGGATGTAAGAGGAAGAAGAGTTCTTCCTCAAAGGAAAAGCAACCATTGAAACCCTCGGGCAGAGTTAAGAAAAAGAAAGACATTAAAGCTAATGCGACTTGTTTCTATTATGGCGAGAAAGACCATTGGAAGAGAAATTGCAAAGAGTACCTTGCAACCCTTGGGAGGTATGTACTTGATTGAAATGCTTTTAATGAAAAATTCTTCCTTATGGGTATTTAATACCGTGTGTGATTCTTACCTTTGTAATTGGTTATCGAGGATAGAAATAAGGAGTCTAAATGATGGGGGTATAATCCTTCGCTTAGGCATTGGCACAAAAGTTATGGCTAAAGTCGAAGGCGTAATGAAGTCAGACTTAAGGAACTCCTTACTTGTATTGGATCCTTGTTATTTTATACCGAACCTTGTTAAGAACATAATTTCAATTCTCATTTTGGATAATGAAGGATTTGATTTTTCTATATCAAATGGGAATTTGAAAGCAATAAAGAATTGTTCTTTAGTTGCTCAATGTACATTAAACAATGGATTATACATTTTGGATTCTCAACTATCATTAATGCACATTCAACGAAGTAAAAGAAAATTAGATAACTAAGAAAATGCCATGTTGTGACATGCAAGACATGGACATATATCCAAAAATAGGATGAACAAGTTAGAAGCCCTCAAAACACTAAACATTAGTGGCATAGATGATCTTTCTACTTGTGACTTGTTTAAAACAAAAACATGACCAAGGCTCTTTTTATAGGACAATCGAAGCGAACCACAAGTCCTTTGAATTTGATCTATACGGATGTTCGTGGACCACTAAGAGTTAGTGTGAGATGAGGCTTTTCATACTTCATTACCTTTACCGATGGTAATACTCGGTTCGAACATGTGTATCTTATGAAGTCCAAATTCAAAAAGTTCAAAGAGTATATGAATGAAGTAGGAAAGCAATTAGGACTAAGTATTAAAGATTTTATTGAGGGGGAGAATACTTAAGTACTAAATTCTTGGATAATCTAAAGGAGAATAAGATTCTCTCTCAGTGGAGTCCAACCGGCACACCCAATACAATGGAGTAGCCGAGAGAAGAAATTGTATCTTATTGGACATGGTATGTTTCATGATGAGCTTTACCGATGTGCTTATATCCTTTTAGGGATTTGGTTTGACAACTGCGGTGAGGTTACTAAATATAGTAACCTCAAAGTCGATGCCAAAAATACCAATGAGATATGGTATGGCAAAGCACATTCCTACTCTTTTCTAAGAGTTTGTGGGGTTTCCCGCATACGTCAAGCAATTAGTGGGAGACAAGTTGGATGCAAGATCTACTTTGTGTTAATTTGTGGGATACCCAATAGAGTTTTTTGGTAATTATTTCTATGAACCCTCGGAATAAAAAGTGTTTGTTTCAAGGAACGCCACCTTTTTGGAAAAGGAATTTCTATTAGATAGAAATGGTGTTGTTGTTGAACTTAATGAAGTTTAAGATGATCATAGCATCCCATAAGCGATAGAAATAAGTGAACATTAAGAGCCTAGCACACAACTTCTGAGAAGGTCGGACCGGATCATGAAGCAACGCAAAAGGTTCAGATTCCTTCATGAGATGGGCCAAGCGGATACTGATCCAAAGACTTATGAGGAAGCTATGCTAGACATAAATTCAGGATATTAGTAAGAGGCCATGAAATCCGAAACGGACTCCATGTACTCCAATAAAGTATGGACTTTAGTAGATCTACATGAGTGTATAGTACTTATTGGTTACAAATGGATCTATAAGAAAAAGCTAGGAGTCGATGGAGAGGTTACGACCTTTAAGGCGGGACTAGTGACAAAAGGTTACACTTAAAGACTCAGTATTGATTTTGAGGAAACCTTTTCACTGGTCGCTATGCCTAAGTCTATTAAGATTATGCTTGCCATAGTCATATATTATGACTATGAGATAGGAAAAATGGATGTGAAAACCGCTTTTCTCAATGGAAACATTGAAGAAAAATTTATATGGAGTAACCACAAGGTTTTATATCCAAAGGGAGTGAGCAAAAGGTTTGTAAACTCGAAAGGTCCATTTATGGACTTAAACAAGCGTCCTGAAGTTGGAACATGTGTTTTGATAAAACAGTCAAATCGTTTGACTTTATCAAAAATGTGTATGAACCTTGTGTGTATAAAAAGGTTAGTGGGATTATTATACGGTTTATTGTGCTTTATGTCGATGACATTTTTCTCATTGAGAATGAGAGAGAAATGTTAGAGTGTACTAAAGCATTATTATCTTCATAATTCTCCATGAAGGATTTGGGAGAAATATCCTTTGTAGTAGGAAGATGGATCTATAGAGATAGATCAAATAGGATGTTGTGGCATTCCCAAACACTATACATTGACAAGATACTAAAGAGGTTTAGTATGGAGGATCCAAGAAGGGATTTATTCCTATGGAACATGGTCTTCGTCTCTCCAAGTTTATGGCCCCTACGACTGATGACAAGAGTGAAAGAATGTTCCATATACCTTATGTGTCTACTATAGTGAGCATAATGTATGCTGTTCAATGTACTAGGTTGGATGTTGCATACACTCTAAGCGTTATGAGTCACTTTCAATGTGACCTCAGTAAAAGTTACTGGACAACCGTAAAAGCAATCCGAAAGTACTTGAGAAGAACTAAGGATTTGTTTTTGGTGTGCGGCATTGGAGAATTGAAACTCAAAGGGTCTTTAGATTTTAGTTTTCAATCTGATGTAGACGACCTAAAAACCACTTCTAGTTATGTATTTCATCTCTATAGTGGCGCGGTGAGTTGGAAGAGTTCCAAACAAGATACCATGATTGATTCTACCACCGAGCTGGAATATATTGTAGCTTTAGAAGCTGCAAAGGAAGGTGTTTGGATGTAGTGCCTAGCATTGTTGTGCCTATTGTTTTCTTCTGTGATAATAATAGAGCAGTTGCGCAAGCAAAAGAGCCAAGGTCTCATAGTGATCCAACCACATTTTGATGTGTTACCATTTGATACGAGAGATTATTGATAGAGGCGATATCCGAGTGAGAGAGTAGCCTTAAAAGAGATTATAGCAGATCCACTGACTAAACCCCTAACGCAAAAGGTCTTTGAAGGACATCTTGCTAAGATGGGCTTTAAGGCTTTAGGGAATTATCTTTAGGTCAAGTAGGAGATTGTTGGAATAGTGCCCCACAGCCAATTAGATTTGCATGTAAACTATTTCACTTGTGATATAATCTTGATTGAATGATATTTAAATAAAATAGCCATCTTCATCTTATGCTTATTTTACTTCATTGGCGTTTGGTTAAAGCCCTTAAATCATATATAACTATAGGACTTGGTTGCACACTAGATAGTGATCATGGAATAAGTTTTATACGGTTATGATTTCAAATATTCCAAGTCATAGAATCTTATGAGATAGGGCATCTAAGATTCGGATAGACTTACACTAATGATACATAAATCTAAGGAGTTGGATATTTCTTTGTTTCATGAGCAATCTATGTTAGACATGGGTACATATTAATGGGTGCTTGTTAGAGAATAAGTTCACTGAAAACCTACCTAGAGAATCCACTAGATAGAGTGACAAGTTGGTAGTAGCAAGTTGTCCTGCTTACGCTAATGTAAATAATTAGTCTTTGGACCTGAGGATCCATGGTAACCTTGTGTTTAGGTCCTTACACCTTAACTCTTCACCGACTACGTAGCGGGTTATCCGGATTGAGATTGGGTATGAGCCACTTAGACATGGAGATTTGTGGGATCCAAGATAGGATTCGTATCCTGGTCGTTGTGACGGGCGAGTGCATTTCCTATGCATTCTATAATGATTGATTCCAAGAAATTCTTGCACAAGGTAGTGCAATAATTTGGAAAAAAGGATTTTCCAAAGATGATGTCATAAAGAGGAATCAAACAATAGGATTAGAAACATAGTTATCGAGGCTATTGGGGAGCCGACAAATATCTTTCCGTATGCCTCTTTTGAGAGATAAGAGTTGGAAGGACATATTTGTATGGCAAGTGTAGAGCTAGAATAGTTCATCAAGAGCATATTCATTTCATCCAATTAGTTGGGCTCCATGGGCTTGTTGCTAGATATTGACTATGAAGATTGGGTGCTCTTCAATTAATGGAGATTAATTGAAAGAGTTATTAGTTTAAAGGAGTTTAAATTAATGCGAATATTTCAATATTCAAAGTATCACAATTTATAGTGAGCCCATGTCCAATGAATGAGTGAACCTAATGGGCAACACATAGAAACCTAAAGGAAGTTCTACTTGTTGAGAGAAATTTTCTAGAGAGTTAGAAAGTTCATCTTGGCGGTTTTGCAGGAGAAATCGGTTGACTCGTTTTTGGTCATTTTGGCTTGATTAATTTAATTGTTAAATTAATTAAACTAATTTAAAGAGTTAAATTAGACTAATTAAATTAATAAGTTAATTTAATTTGTGCCACATGACAATTATTCAGTCAAGTTAACTTAAAGAATTAAGTTGACACCTTTTAACTTAAAGAGTTAAGTTAATTGACTTAAGGAATTAAGTTAAACCAATTAATTAAATTAAAGAGCTAATTTAATTAAAATAAGAATTTTGATTTGGAGGGAAATTCACATGAAGGAGTGCATTTGAAATTAATTTAAGATTAATTTGCATTACATTTCATGAGATGTAATGTAGGTACAAATTAAATCTAAATGCATGTGATAGTCACATGCAAGCAAGTTGGTAAGTTGGCTGCCAAGTTGGCAACTACCTCTTGGGAGGTGTGATGCCAACTAGGTAGCTAAGCTAGATTCTCATTTTTCCTCCAAAGTGTGATTCGCTAATGTGTTGAAGTTTCACACTCTCCATACCAAATTCCTTTCTTCTTATGCTAAAATCATCCCTTTCTTCTTCTTCCTCCTCTTATTTTCTAGAAGATTTGAGGTGGATTAGAGCACTCCTTGGGTGTGTTAATTATTACATTAGAGGCTTAATATTTGGGGGGCTTGTGCTTTTATAGATCCATTGTTGTCCTATATTTTTCAAAGCTAATTTGGAGGATTTTCGGAGACAAGATCGGACTAAAATTTTCATAGCAACTTCCTATATGTGTTAGGTAATCTCTATAAATTTTTAGTCAATTTGGAGTTGAGTAAGGCGGTCGAGTGTTGGCATCTGCTGTACGCTGATTGCTCCTTTTGAAGAGTTTATAGGAGTTTTCTTGTTCTACCTTTGGATTTAGCATGTAAGGTAATTTTCTGCTTTAAATCCTCATTAAATGCATGAATAGATCCTTGGAGTGGACTTGGATAGTTACTTTAAGCTTTTTTTATGGTTTTATATTTTGGATCCTTGTTCTACTCCTACTTTTATAGCTATTATTAGGCTTTGCATTTTTGCCATAGATGTTTGGGCAATTTGTGTTTTTATTTTGCCTTTTTATTTCTATGATTTGGTTATTAGGATTAATTTATCATCTTTTTATGCGACTTGTGCTTTTATCAAGGTTGTGCATCTCTACTGAGTTGCATTACTCTGAGAGCCCCCTTAGGGTTTTTTATTAAGATATCTTTTAGCATGCCCCTTCAAGTTTTTACCTTGAAGTTGTTAGCTCACAAGCCTTTATGTAGGGCCTTATCACTAAGATGTTGTTTCATGCGCCTTAAGCTTTTGCAAAGCTTTGTGCTCAACAAAAAACTTTGAATTTTTTATGGAGCTCTGAGTTCCAAAGTTTATCTTGGATCTCTAACAGAGCTTTGCTCTATGAATAACTTATCTCACAGAGTTGATGCTCTAAAGATTCCTTAGGATCTTTGACATAGCTTTCAGTCCATGAATGACTTAAAATTTCTTATGGAGCTTTATGCTTCAGAGATTCGTTAGGATCTATGACTTAGAGTCTTATGCAGAGTTTTATGCTATAGGAGTAACTTAGAATTTTCAATGGAGCTCTCCACTATAGCGATTACTTAAGATATTAGGTGGACCTTTATGCTCCTTGAGTTACTTAGAAATTTTTACGGAGCTTTATGCTCTAAAGAGCCTTTAGGATCTCTAGCTGAGTTTTTCAGTTTGCAAATGACTGGAAATTTTTTACGGTGGCTACTCCTTTGTTGTAGGTGTCGTAGGCAGTAAATGGTATTGTAGGTAGTTAGTGATGGGCTAATCACCTTTCAGTTGTTGGGGATGGCCGAGGGACTACCTTTTTCTTTCATGTCAATCACTAGCGAGGTGGATGGCTTTAGGGTTGATCGAGGGGTCATCCCATTGCATTTCTTGAGCATCTTAGTGGGTGTCGGGTTGAATGATTGTACTTTGTACATAAATATTGGGCTATTTGGGGACCCTTTATCATCTCTGGTGGGATTATGTTGCTCCAAGCACCCTCTCGGTTTCATTATAGTCTTGTCTTTCTAATGACACCTTGGTGTCTCTCATAGAGAAATTACCTTAGGGTCTCTAATAGAGAAATTATTTCAAGACCCCTTTAGGGTCTTCTACATAGATGTCATTCTGGTAAGGGAGCACCTTGGGGTTTCTAGGAGAGATTTCACTGCATGAAGGGAACCTTAGAGTATCCCGTACAGGTCTTGCTCCATGGAGGGAGCCCCTTGCAATCACTCAAAGATGTCTTTTCATGTTCCCCATGGGGTCTTATTGTAGAAAATTCTGTGGAGGTAGTCTATTGGGGTCTTTTGTGAAAATGTTGTTCCATGGAGGTAGGCTCTTGTGGTCACCTATGGAGATGTTGTTCCATGGAGGGAGCCCTTTGGGTTCTCCTATAGAGATGTTGCTTCATAGAGGTAGCCCCTTCACTTACAGAGATGTCCATTGGCATGCCCCTTCGGGTCTTACTGCATGAATATCTATTCGCAAGGAGTTATAGTAGAGTTAGTCTTTGCGAGCCCCCTTAGGAATTAGTTTCTCTTTGTATATAAACATAAACTTATAAATGTTCAATTTTACGAATATAATATAAAAATATTTATTATATATTTATGTATAAATATATATTTATTTAAACAAATAAATTTTATTGCTTATAATATAAGTAAACAAAATTTTATGTTCTCACATTGCGAAATGTGTAAAAAGTTAAAATTTTATATTCGTAACAAATTATTAACCCAAAAATGTGGTCACTGATTAGTTTGAAAATGTTAATATTTCTCATATCATTGAACATTAATCTACTATTTTCTCAAGAAAATAATATTAGGAAAACTAGTTAAACTAACTAGACCATAATATTATATATGGAGCTATTTGTTGGTATAGAGCAACTGAGTAAGTACTAAAAACTCAAAGTGGGTACAAAATCCCGCGCTTTGTTTGGATATATCCATCATTGCTTAACAATAAATATTCCAAAAAAAAACAATTAATAATCAAAGTTATTTGTTTTGTCTGGGAGAGTAAGTTTGCAAGTAAAAAGGATCGTGAACCCGTCGTCTGTTAGCTGATTAAGAGTAATTAACCAAATTAGTTAGTTAGACGTAACCATGCAAGTCAGTTAGGGACTATTAATCCATGCAGAAATTTATTTAAGATTATGATTTTGGGTTAGATGACCTCTTTTGAGGATTGAGTTTCACGCCTTGATACTAGATTGCATAGTTCATATTTTAGGGCATGACACATTAGTAGTGTAATCTTCTTACTTTTGCTATCATCCAACATTGTTCATGAGATTGAAGCTTTCAAAATATAAAAAAAACACGAGATTTACATTTATAGTGAACTATCCCAGAATTCCAATAGTCTGAGTCTGCATTGTGCATCTAAAGACGACAATTTGGTAAAACATATCCTTGCTTCTAGTTAATTTTTTAGTTGGAATTTCCGAACCAATGTTTGGGGAACTATACTTTTCTTTGGTCATTTTTGGTGGGTTTCAAATGAGAAAGTAATTGATTTATTTAACAGGCAGTGGGATAACACCAATTACTATGACAAGTATAATTATGTATTGAAAATTGATGGGATCTATCTTAACTCTAATCAAAACAATTACAAAGTTAATTTGGGATTAGTAGAAATATTGGATCCAAAAGTTTGATGTATGTTTCACTAATGTACTTTGACTATTTGATTTTAAATAAAAGAATGCCAATTAAATACTTAGTTCATTTTCTATCCTCTTTTTTCTTTGTTTCTCTGTTTTTTTGGTCAGTGGATCCATAATATTCATAATGAACTTCTCAAGTTTAGCTTATTCTCATTTTTCACTTTTGATCTCCATTGTTTTAGGTCTTCTTTTCATTTTGAATGGTTTGTGTGAAAATGAAAAATATGTACAGTTTAGGGGATTGAAATATTGATTTTACATGCCTGAAAATGAAAATATGCTTAGTTGATGTATATCTGTACTGAAAGGTATGGAAAAGAGCCTTTAACATGTGTAATTTCAAGTTGTGGTTGAAAAACGTTTTTCAAAGATTGTTATTACGAATCAAACATACTTTCATCTCATTGTGTTATCACTTTATTTTGGTCAAGTTTCATTTTCATGTAATTAAAACAATTTCTTTAATTAAAGAGTTCACATGTAAATTCATTTTCCCCTTTTTCTGTAAAAAATAATGAGATAATTACAAGTACAATTTGAAAACATAGTTATGTATACACACATCAAATTTCTCCACAATCGTAACACCCCTAAAATTGGGCATTTGAGAAAATGAGGATTTAGAAATCAAGATATCGGTTGATCGGATATTAGGGCTCAAAAAATTAATAAAAAGAACTTAATTGCATGAAAATTGGAAGTTTTGGGGTCAAGTTGTAAATAGGAAAGACTTGATTGGACCATATTTAGGAATTTTGGGGGTTTGCATGGAATTATTTTGGGTCAAATGGGTGAATTTAAGGCACTTAGTCCAGAGGCCGAATTGAAGATTAAGGAAACCTTGGAGGGTTCAATTGAAAATTGGGCAGAAGATTTGGGGGCCAATTTCTAATTCCCAAAAATATGTTTATTCATAACATTTGACCCTAATTTCTTCTCCATTTCTCCCACGAGCACTACCCATAATCTCACCGTGACTCCTTTTCAATGGTGATCTCACTCTAGCAACCAAAACCTAGCAAAATTGGTACCATTCTCTTCCTCTCTTCACGTAGAACTCAACCATACCACTTTCACCCATAAACCCATCGGTGTAATGGCCAAAAACTAAGCTCAAAGTTTTGGGCATGGTGGAGCTTGGTGGCGCGACTTCTCTGGTGATTCCCCGAACTCATAAACTAACTCGCCCAACCTCTTTATCTCATTCCCAGGACCTCAACAATACCACATGTAGGTCATCTTTTCTGGCGGACCACCAGGAAATTGAAGCTCAAAGTGATCTCTCGGCGATGGTGATGGGTTTCCCAACTTCGGTTGCTGAAACTTGAATGTGAGTAATGGGTTTTGTTGGGCTTAGCTAGAGAAATATTTTGGTACCCTTAGATTCCAGTTTAGCGTGGCGGAGAAAGATGAATTGAGCTAAAATCGCATAGCGGCGAGCGTTGGCACTGGAAGATTTTGGCCGAAATTGGGCTTCAATTCGGCAGTGTTTGATGAGGTTGAGTTGGGGTTTGCTTAGCTAAGTTGAAAGACAACTTTTGGTGGTGGTTTTGGTTAATTCTGGCAGAGGTGCACAACGGTTGATGGCAGCAAAATTGAGACAGCATCTCCAACTCATCGTGGTGGTTTCAGCGGTATCATTGGTTTGTGATTCTGAAACTTCAATAATCAGATCTTGGGTATAAGAGTTGGAATGCGATTATATACATACATGTGTGTTGTACCATTTATCAAATGAACCTTGTATTATGTTAAGGAATGAAAAATTGATGTAGGATTTGGATATATATGTGACATGTATGTATGATTAAATAACTTAGTGGGCCCAAACTTGTATTATTATAAGATAATTATGGATTAATGGAGTTAACTGAAGGATTTGAAACCCTAACTTGTGGATTTTAGGGATTTGGAACCTAAGTGATAATAACTGGGTTATTTTAAGATGATATAGAACCAAGATTTGGGACATGCATGTACCATTATAAAGCTTAGGGAACTTGGATTTGTATTATCTTGTGATAATTTTGGGTTATTTGAGTTCATTAAAGGATTAAAACCCTAATTCTGTGAATTTGGAACTTAAGAATAAAATTGGGATTATTAAGGAATATTGGACCGTTATTATTGATTTAGTACATTGTGGCAAGATCAACTGGATGATTAAGGACCTGATATTATTCTTTTATCGACACCGATGTGATTAGCACATTCAATAATGTTTATGCTGAATGAAGCCTAAAATTACCGTATTAGCTAAGCAATTAGTGATTTTAGATTGCTAATGATGTAATTGTAATTATTAAGGATTATTATAGTTGAATGGGGATTTTGACTATAAATATACTCTTTCGATTAGATGAAAAAGAAGTGGGTCCCATGGATCAATGGACTGCTGATTGTGGTTGCATTTTTTGAGGCTACGGATGTTTATTGAAATCTGTGAGTTGTTCAGAATCTTGCTTGCTATCTATTATCTAATATGTACACCCCTATGAAGGTTACCTCTTGATATTGATTCTGAATCCTATATGTTCTGGTGCCGAGAACTCTTGCTTGTTATCTGTATCGTTCTATTGTCTGTTACTGTCTTGCTATCTGTACCGTCTTGTATCGTTATCTATTGCCTTGCCAACACACTTGTTTATCCGTACATCGTTATATGGCCATGTTGGCTTATTCGAATCTGTTAACTGTTATTGTTTTGCCTTGTCGGCAATTCATTATTAATATGTCATATGTACAGAGATATGTTTGGGCTGAGTGTCGATCCTAGTGGAATGCTTGGATATATGAGATACGTCAGGGGCTATTCCCTAGGTATCAACGATGAGCCAGGATCTATTCCCTGGGCATCAACATCTGTGATGGAATGCTTGGATACATAAAACACGTAAAGGGCTATTCCTTGGGTATCTGCAATAGTGCTAGGGGCTATTCCCTAGGTATCTGTGATGAGTCGGGCGCTATTCCCTGGGCATCAATATCTATCATGTACCGAGCTATCACGCTTAGGTAAGTTCAGACTGACTGATTAATTGACTAACTGTCTGACTGACTGACTGATTGACTGACTGACTGACTGGAATAAGAAGAATCGGATATGCATGTCATGTTATGATCTATTGGACTACATATGTTACTTGGGTTTGCTTTATTTTGATTGTATTCTGATTGTTTGTATTCCACTGATGGAGCAACAAGGATGGTGTAGTTTCTTAGCCTAGATCAGTCTGATGTCCAGGCCGAACGAGTCGTCTATATTTTCTTCCAAACTGATTTGATTGAGATAGACCATTCCTCCCGAACTGATTCGGTTGAGACGATCTGGGGCCCTGCAGCCGACAATCACAATTCCCGAGTTAGTGCCGACTAATAACCTTGAATTGTTAATGCCTATATTCTATTACGTTTATGTTTCGATTGCATTGTCTGTTAATTTATGATATGTTGAAATGCTTTCTCTTCAGTGGAGCACTTATGATCTATTACTGATTGTTATCCCTAACTAAGTCCTTTGGACTTACCCTTCCGTATTTTCATTGATTTTCTCAGACAGGAATAGGTGATGAAGACAAACTTTAGGCTTGGATTGGAGTATATATGTTTTGTAATAGAACATGTGTTTATATCAGTTTATGGGTTCAATCGTATGTTAAGTTTTAAACTTAGTAATGTTGTGATATGTCAGGATAAAATTAAGGTGTGTGGTATGTATGGAATGATAATGGCTATGGAATCAGTTAATGTATGTAAATTGTACTTTTGTTGAGGATTGTTTAGGTTGAAGCTCGTTGCTATCTCTGATAAATTTTGGAAAATTTTTCTGATGGGCCTATTGTTTGTATTATGAGTTAGATTTAAGACTGAATCAGAGAAGCACCTCAGCTTAGGTGCTATCTCGAGATGAGGCGTTACAACAATGAAATCTTAATTTTGTTGAATTTATAAGCTTTATTTTTTTTCCAAAATGATTTTAAAAATTTTATACAGAGAGTTATAAGTTGTTTCAAAAAGAATGGGAACCCCCATTATTTTAAAATTTTAACAATCCCTATTATTTTGATGTATAATTATAAGTTACCATACAACTAATATATTGCAAGATTTTTCATTAATAAGTATAGTCTTTATATATTAAAATTAGCACTAAACTGCAAAAAATCATGAGGGGGAGGGTGTGCATAATTTTGAAAATCCCAAGGAGACATTTTGCCTATTTTTCGTATTGGTAGTCTTTTTGCTCTTTTCTATTTTTACAGGGGCATAAAGTTTAATTTGCCTAATTATAAAATTGGAAATTAATCACATATATAACTCACAAATATTGGTCACAAAGATGGCTACTAAAGGCATTAATAGTATAAGCTTTTTGGTTTTGCTTTCGTTCAACATTGTTCATGAGATTGAAGCTTTCAGAATAGCGAAAAAACATGAGATTTACATTTATAGTGAACTGCCTCAAAATTCCAGCAGTCTGAGTCTATATTGTGTGTCCAAACATGAAAATTTGGGAAGACATATCCTTTCCTCTGGTCAATTTTTCAATTGGAATTTAAGAAATGATGTCTTTGGAACTATACTTTTCTTTGTCATTTTTGGTGGGGTTCGAAGGAGAAAACACTTGATGTATTTAACGGGTAGCCAGATAACAACATTAATATGGCAAGTATAATTATGTATTGAAAACTGATGGAATCTATCTTAGCACTAATGAAAATAATTACAAAGTTAATTCGGGATTAATAGAAACATGGTATCCAAAGGTTTGATGTGTGTTTCACTGATGTACTTCAACTATTTGATTCTAAATAAAAGAATGTCAATTTGATACTTAGTTCATTTTCTATCCTCTTTTTTCTTTGTCTTACTATTTTTAGGTCTTTAGATCCATAATATTTATAATGAAATTCACAAGTTCATCTTATTCTGATTGTCACTTTTGATGTTCGATGTTTTAGGTCTTCTTTTCATTTTTGAAAGGATTGTGTAAAAATGAAAAACATGTATGGTCTAGTGGATTGAAATATCGACTTTACAAGTCTGAAAATAAAAATATTCTCAGTTGATGTATATATGTACTGAAAAGTAAGGAAAAGAGCCTTTAACATGTGTAATTTTCAGTTTTGGTTGAAAAAGTTTATCAAAGATTGTTATTATGAATCAAACAAACTTTTATGTCTTTGTGTTACAATCTTTATTTTGGTCAAGTTCTATTTTCACGTAATTAAAATAATTTCTTTAATTAAAGAGTTCACATGAGGGAAAATTATTAAGCAATAAAATTCATTTTCCCCTATTTTCGAAAAAAAAAACAATGAGATAATTGCAAGTACAATCTAGAAAACATAGATTGACATACATACATCAATTTTCTCCACAATGAGATTTTAATTTTGGTGAATTTATAAGTTTTATTTGTTTTTTTCTCAAAAGCACTTTAAAAATTTTCGATGGAGAGCTATAAGTTGTTTGAAGAAGAATGGGAATCCCCTTTATTTTTTAAAATTTAACAATCTCTGTTATTTTACGTATAATTAAAATTTACACAACTAATATATTGTTAGATTTTTGATTAATAAGTATAGTCTTTATATATTCAAATTAGGGCTAAACGTCAGCATATCATAAGGGAATACGATGTGCATAATTTTTAAAATCACAATGAGGTTTGCTTCCTATGTTCTTTTTATAGGTTGTCTTTTTGCTCTTTTCAATTTTTACAGGGGGTCAAATGCAATTTGCCTGATTATAAAATGAGGAATTAATCACATATACAAGACAAAAATGTTGGTCACAAAGATGGCTACTATAGGCATTAGTAGTATAATCTTTTTAGTTATGCTATCTTTCAACATTGCTCAATGACACTGAAGCTTTCATAGTGAAAAAAAAAACATGAGATTTACATTTATAGTGAACTGCCCCAGAATTCCAGCAGTCTATGTCTGCATTATGCGTGTAAAGATGATGATTTGAGAAAAATATCCTTGCTTCTGGTCAATATTTCATTTGGGCTTTCCAAACCAATGTTTTTGGAACTACACTTTTCTTTTGTCACTTGAGAAAATGCTTGATGAATTTAACAGGAAGTGGGATAACACCAATTACTTCGGCAAGTATAATTATGTATTAAAAACTAATGGGATCTCTCTTAGCACTAATCAAAAGAATTACAAAGTTAATTTGGGATTAGCAAAAACATGGGATCCAAATGTTTGATGTATGTTTCACTAATGTACTTCAACTATTTGATTTTAAATAAAGAATGCTAACTAAATAGTTCATTTTCTCTTCTCTTTTTTCTTAATGTTTTTCTTGTTTTTTGGTTCATTAATATTCATAAGGAAATTCTCAAGTTTAGCTTATTTTGTTTTTCACATTTGATTTCCATTGTTTTACATCTTCTTTTTATTTTTGAATGGTTTTCGTGAAAATATAAAATATGTATAGTTTCATGGATTCAAATATCAACTTTACAAGACTAAAAATTAGAATATGCTTAGTTGTTGCATATCTGTGCTGAAAAGAACAGAAAAGAGCCTTTAACAAGTGTAATTTAAGTTATGGTTGAAAAACATTTTTCAAAGATTGTTATTATGAATCAAACATACTTTTATCGGTTTGTGTTAGTACTTTATTTTGGTCAAATTCTATTTTCACATAATTAAAACAATTTCTTTAATTAAATAGGTCACAAGTGGGAAAATTATTGAACAATAAAATTCATTTTCCCCTTTTGTTTGGTAAAAAACAATGAGAAAATTACAGGTGCAAATTTAGAAAACATAGTTTGGCATATACACATCAAATTTCTCCACAATGAGATCTTAATTTTGTTAAATTCATAAGTTCATTTTTTCTTTTTTTTCAAAAGCATGATAAGAATTTTTAATAGAGAGTTATAAGTTGTTTAAAAAAGAATGGGAATCCCAGTTGATGAGGGAAAAATCCGTTTTATACTAGATCGGAGGGTAAATTTGGGTGAGTTCGACCTCTACAGTTGATATATGGAGATACTTGGGCAGAGTTCTGCAATCACGAGCAAACGTCAGGCTAGCCGAGGTGCCCTCGGCTAAGGCACTCCGATGCTTGAGTCAGTATAGAATTGACTAGATATAACAAGCAGCGGAGAGTGGGCTTTTTAGGTATAGAATGACATACCTTTTGAGAGGCTGAAATTGGGGTATTTATAGCCTTCTCTTGGTAGAGATCTTTCAGAAATGCCCTTAATGCTTAAGAAGAATTTTTGTCCTTGCATGGGGGGTATTAGATCAACTCATATTCTTGTACTATTCCAGGTAGCTGTCTTTCTAGGTTTCATAGGTAGGTTAGTACACTATAGCTCCTGCCTAGTGTGGTAGCTTGGGTGGTACTAGGGTGGCATGCACTATTAATGCGAAGGCATGCTACCTATCAGGGTATTTAATGTGGCGGAGCCATTCCACACCGAATCGACCTCCGTGGTTAGTGACGAGGTCAACTTTATGATGGGTTAGGGCGTTGTGTGAGAGGTGGAAGAGCGTCACGGTCGAGGGGTGGATCAGCGGCCCTGTCTGCGAGCGACGTCGATTTATGTGGTTGATTTAGGTCACCTGACGTTGATAGCACCATTGGGCCTGGGGTATGAAGTGGGCCTAGCTTTACATCCTTGGGCCTGTGGTCTTTGGAACGAGCACATTGGGCTTTCCCATATCATGAGTTCCCCCTACTTTCGAATGCTGAATGAGGGAATCGACGAGAAGGATTGGGTAGTAGTCTGTTGAGCAGTTACGTGGGTTTGTCAATGAGGGTTTTTGAAAATAGACCCACGTTTCAAGCATTTAATAATGGTTACATCGTATCGCGTGTGGCGCAGAACATCAGTTACAACATTATTACAATCGCTTAGATTCCCGCGCTTGTACGGTTATAAATAGGAGCGGTAAAAGTACTTATTTTTACTTTTACTGGCTTTGCGTCTGGTCGAACTTAGAGCCAACTACCTTTGCTGCTAATATACTCTGCTTTTAGTTCATCGACAGAGAATAAGTCTTTTCTTTCATTATCTTTAGCATTCTTCATTTGTTGTAGCCATGTTGCATTTGTTTGACTCTGAGGGTAGCCAGGGGGGCGACAACGAGGCTACTCACTCTGATAGGCTTGGGGGTTCATCAAAGGAGTCGAGTAGCTCATCGAGCGACATCTCGAGTTCCAGTAGCTCAAGCAGCCATTGTGGGGGTGATGGAGTTGGGCCAAGTCAGGTTCTTCCATCATGTGGTCGATTATTTACAGCTGACCATTATAGAGAAATAGTGTCTACGATCAACCCTGCTATTCTGAGGCATATTAGGCAATTGTACCATATTCCTGCTAAATTTGATCTTTTAACACCTGGGTCTTCTGGTCGAATGCATCAACCCTTGACTGGCTGTATAACTGTGTTTGAAGATGCCTTTAAGTGTGGTCTTAGGTTCCCCTTAGGTGGTTCTGTAGTCGACCTGCTTAGGGGCTTATAAGTGTGTATCACCCAACTTTTGCCAAACAGTTTTTCAACTATTTATAGCTTTATTGTCCTGATGTACATTTTCGACCAGCCTTCCAACTTTGACAACTTCTCCAATCTTTTTCATCTTTCGATGTCCCATAAGTCAGGTAGCACCAATGAGTCAGGCTTCTATTATCTCACAGCTTCTTCTTATGAGCAAGAGTGAAAAAAATGTTTTTCATATGTTTGAGTCGCTGGGGGTTTCAATATTCCGAGGGGCTAGTGGATGGGGTATGTCGAGATGCCAGTTAATCTAACTCCGACCTTGCCCAATACTTTTGTTTGGGATTTGGTCGAGTTTGGCCAGGTGGAGGCCTCGATGTTTATCGAGGAGAGGAATTTGGTGTTGGCTAGGTTACCACCAACCCAACTAAATTTGTCGGCGGACGATCGACTAGGTAGATTGTGTTGTCTATGATTTGTTATTTTTCTATTTCTCTGCTCGATTTTAACGCTTTGCTATTATGTTGCTTGGTAGATCAAGAAGAAATCATCAACTAATTGAGAGCCGAGGCTTTGGCGAAGGCTGAAAGGAACTAGCAACATCATCAGGCTCGTCAAGAGGACGCCATGGTCGAGGGACCTCAGCCTGAGACGATGACACCCTCCCGTTCACCTACTCTATCTCCAGCTCGGCTTGTGGTGACCACCGATAGCAGCCCGGCAGGTCGGGGTAAAAGAGCTATGGTCAAGCATGTAGGACCTACTCCAAAGTGGACTGCCGTCGAGAAAGGTAAGGGGAAGGCCACTCGGTCGGGCCAACCCTCCGGCTATGACTTATTTGGGCAACGCAGGGATGACATTCTATTCTACCTGCCGAAGCTGCCATCTTCGAGGTTCGGGACAGAGCTGAGCATGATCGTGCACAACTCTTTGTCGATAGAGACAGTGGGGTCAGCTGGAGTAGCCCTGCTAAAGGTGATGATGGCCGAGCTCTTCGCATCTTACCAGAGAAAGCTGATGGGATTAATCCAGGATGCTGCGCTCAGGGCTCTGGCTTACCACTCAAATATGGTAAGGCTTTGGTCGATTGTGTTGTATATTCGGGCGTTTTAATTTTCGATCGAATGATCTTTTCTCATTGGTAATGTTGTCTTTCAGGTGGGCCAACTGGGCTACCATTTCTACAGGAGGTCAGAGCTGGCCCTCACCGATTGAGAGCACTTGCAGGAGGGCGGAGATGTGGAAACATTGAATACTTAGCTTGAGTCGTCTTAGACCAGGGTCGAAGAGCTAGCTAAGATGGTTGAGAAGCTTAACACGCAGCTCCAGATAAAGGACGCTCAGCTGGTTACCTCCATCGAGGAAAGGACCAAGATAGATGAGCTGCTTAAGTGGGCTCGGTTGGATGCATAGCTCGTCTACGAGTTTGGCCGATGCACTGGTCGAAAGACAGTACTCGATGAAGCTCGGGCTAAATTTTATCGGAAACTGCCGCTGATGCGGCGAGATGCAGTTCAGTAATTTATGCTCAGCTCGGCATTTCAGGACGCGAGTGTTGTGTTCTCCCTAGATGACACCCGGAGCGTGTTTGAGAAGGCCCTTAAATAATTGCAGTTTTTGGGCTATTCATTTCGACCCGAGGATAGGGAACGCCTCAGCCATCTCCTTGATGAGCAATTACAGCCTTAACCAGAGGGCGAAGAGGGTGTCACTAATGAGGGAGGTATAGAGGCTCCGGTGGTCGAGGGAGTCACAGAGGTTCCGCCTGCTGCACTCTTGACCGAAGTGCAGAGAAGGGTGGCTGAGGTGGCCAAGAGGCTGGATGAGATTGCCAAGGAGTTTGTCTTTGCTGGCGAGTTTACCTTTGAAGTTCGAGATGGCATGGTTGACGCTGCTGTGCACCTTTCTCCTCTGGATGGGAGCTTTCTGATCGATGAGGCTAAACCTTCTCAGTCGGCGACATCTACTGTTCCTGTTGCCGTCGCGATGCCCGAGCCAAGGGCAATTGACCCTGCGATAGTTCCCATTCCGAATCCTTCGAGCGATGAGCTCGAAAAACCTATTGAAGATGGTGGTTAAGGGGGGCCCGACGAGGGCGCCAGGTCAAGCTGATGCTGCTGCAGTGATGTACTTTTTTATCTTGATTAATGTACTTTTTGAATATTTTGTAATCAAGATTTTGAAATGAATGAATAAAGTACTTCTTTTCCTATTTGTACATGTCTGTTTAGTTGAATGTCGTGCAATCTTTTATGACTCTGTTGCGTAGTCGAATGTTTGCGTTGCTAGATTTTTGGTAAAATTAGTTCAAGATCATCCTTGAATGAACCATGATTACATAATCTAACGCATATTGTAATTCGTGTTATGTATATGTAATTTGGCGACTTAGGGGTCGACTGCAATCTATCATGTCGATTGCTTAATTGAACAAGATAACTAACAATGAACTCATGTAATTAGTGATTGTAGGGTCGATTGCAATCTATCGTATTGATTGCTTAATTGAACAAGATAACTAATGATAAACTTATTTAATTAGCGACTACAGGGTCGATATTAAAAATTTAGGGTTCAGCATGGCGGTTAGGGGCCTACTCAGTTGACTATGAGGTCGACCATTTGATCTTAGCTATGAAGCCATGACTTGGCAGCTCGAAGCCTGCTTTGTCGACTATGGGGTTGACAATTCGGTCTTGGCTGTGAATCCTTGACTTGGCGGCTCAAAGCCTGCTTGGTCGACTATGGGGTCGACAGTTTGGTCTTAGCTGTGAAGCCTTGACTTGGCGGCTCGAAGCCAACTTGGTCGACCATGGGTCGACAATTTGGTCTTGGCTGTGAAGAAAATACAACGAAGGCCAGTAGCCTTTTTTTAAACATAGAATTTCTTCAAATTTACAGAGTTCCAAGGTCGTGGTAGCTCGTTGCCTCGTTCGTCTGCTAGATAGTATACATTGTGTTTTGACACTTTGACCATGTAGTAAGGTCCTTCCCATTTTGGGTTGAGCTTTCCCACGTTTCTCGATACTTCAACCTTCTTGAGGATCAGGTCTCCAACTTTGAAACTACGTGGTCAGATTGTTTTGTTATACTACTCCATTTTCTTGGATCGGTATCGTTGCATTATATTGTAGGCTATGTGTCGTATCTAGTCGATGGTGATGAGGTCAAGAGCCCTTTCCATCGTATTGCGGACATGGTTATAATAGATCGCCAAGGCTGTGTGCTACACCAGCTTGGATGGGATTACTGCCTCAGAGCCGTAGACCAAATTGTAAAGGTTGTGGCCCATAGCTGTTCGAGGTGTAGTTCTATATGCCTACAGTACCCTTGGGAGGTCGTCGACCTAGCTTGCTCCTGTTTATGCTATTCGAGCCTTGAGGTGATCGAGAACTGTTTTGTTCGTGACTCCGTCTAACCATTAGCCGGGGGTTTCCTACCGATGTGAAATGTTGGCATATTCCCAAAGCCTTGCACCTATTTTCTTGTGCTCTTACTTTGAAATTGGGTCCCATTGTCCGAGATCAGGACTTTGGGCAAACTGAAACGGTAGATTATGTTTTTCTAAATAAAGCTCTTGATGGCTTTTTACTAGTCGGATGTTTTTGGGAGAGATCCGACTATGTCGATTCCCCATTGGTCAAATGGCCATGTAATCTAGACATTTATTATCGACGTGGCTGGCTGATGTGGTATGTTCGAGTGGATTTGACACGATGGACACTTTCTAGCGAAATCGACTGAGTCTCTCAGTGAGGTGGTCCAAAAGTAACGGTATCAGATAACTTTATGTGCCAAGGATCGACCTCCGGAATGATTTCCAGAAATACTGGTGTGAACCTCGTGAAGTATGTCGTTTGCCTCTTTAGATATTAGGCATTTGAGCAATGGTCCCGATATCGACCTCCTATAGAGCTGTCCATGCTCGTCGAGGGTGAATTTGGCTGCCTGCGCCCTAAGTCGACGGGCCTCCTTTTCATCGTCGGGGATTGTCCCTTAGCTTAGGTAGAGCTTGATTGGGTCCTGCCAGGAGTGTACTGTCTCTTCGATGCTCTCGATGAGGATCTAGTTATTGTTGATGATGCACAATTTGTGGGCTACCAAGAACATTATAGTTCTTTCTCTGGTTCCCCTCGTCAAGCTAGCGAACTTTGAGAGTGCGTATGCTCACTCATTTTTCACTCGGGGCACCTGGCTAAGAGTAAAGCTTTTGAACGTCCGCTGTAACCATTTCACTTCAGCTAAATACTGGCTCATCTTGGCCTCCCTGGCTTCAAAGTTTCTTTCGACCTGTTCTGCGACCAACTGGAAATTGGTGATCGCAACCAGCTACTCGACACCACGAGATACTGCCATGTTCATCCCAGCTATGAGAGCTTCGTACTCTGCTTCGTTGTTGGTGACTAGAAAGTCGAGCTTTATTGCAAAATATACTCTTCCACAAGTAGGGAGCGGAGAGAAATACCAATTCCGCTGCTTGATGTGGTTGCTGAACCGTCGACTGTAGAGTCCAAATGGAGGATTCATGGCCGAGCTGGTCTAGGAGGTTTAGTCTTTTGGCAACAAAATCAGCTAGGACCTGTGCTTTTATAGCCGTTTGAGGTTGAAACGTGATGTCGAACTCCCTGAGCTCGATGGCCTATTTTGTGAGTCAACCTAACGTATCTTATTTCGATAATACTTGCTTCAATGGCTAATTGGTCAGAACTACAGTCGCATGGGACTAAAAGTAAGGTCGTAACTTCGGTGTTGCTGTAACGAAGGCAAGAGCAAACTTTTTGATCTCCAGGTAATTGTGTTCGAGCCGTGCAAAGCTTTACTACAGTAATACACAGGTCGGTGAGTCCCACCTCTCATCGACGTCAATTGATCGAGGCGTGGATATAGCTAGGGAAAGTTGTAAAACTTCTCCCAGCTTGGGCTTGGTTAGCATAAGTGGTGAGGACAAGTATTGCTTAAGTTCGATTAGAGCCTGGTTGCACTGTTGGGTCTACTAAAACCCTGATTTCTTCGTATTTCTTCGTATTTTGAAGAAATGAAGACTCTTGTCGACCAACCGTGTAATAAATCTATCGGGGGCTATTATCCTGCCGATCAGGCACTATGTATCTCGAACAGTGCGAGGCAGGGCGATATCCAAGACTGCTTGGATCTTATGTGGGTTTGCCTCGATCTCCCTCTGACTGATGATGTAACCAAAGAACTTATCTCCACGAACTCCAAATGTGCACTTATTGGGGTTGAGTTTCATGCCGAATGCCCTTAGTATGGAGAAGGTGTGGTCGAGGTCAGCCAGGTGGTCCTTGGCTTTCTCTGTTTTGACAATCATGTCGTCGATGTAGACCTCCATGGATTTCCCGATCTCGTTCTTGAACATGAAATTGACCAACCTTTAGTACGTTGCCTCAGCGTTTTTGAGCCAGAAGGGCATGACTAGAAAATAGTATACTCCATTAGGGACGATGAAAGAGGTCTTGTCCCTATCCTCGGGTGCCATGAATATTTGGTAATAGCCTTGAAAGGCATCCATCATGATCAATAATTCACAACCAGCTGTAGAATCGACTAGCAAATCTATGCGAGGCATGGGGTAAGGATCCTCAGGGCAAGCTTTATTTAAATCAGTGAAATCATTACACATAGGCCATTTTCACTCATTCTTGGGGACGAGTACAACATTACAAAGCCACGAAGGGTACTGAATTTCTACAATATATCCTAACTCTAATAGCTTATTGACCTCCTCTTCGATGATTTGTTACCTCTCAGCATTGAAGGTTCTAGTCTTCTGTCTCATTGGCTTGTAGGAGGGTCTACGTTGAGGTGATGGGGGGTTGATTTCTTGGAGGTTGGAAGCTTTCCATGCAAATACATCAATATTTTTTCAAAGGAAATCAACCATGAGGCATTCAAGTCGGTCACCCTAATCACTTCCGACTTGAGTAGTCTTGTCGGGGTTTCCAGGTTCTAGCTCTATCATTTTGAACTCCTCGATGGGTTCAACCCGAGTGTCCTTTAGGTTCCTCTTCTTAGATGAAGATCCCTCCTCAGGTTTCGCTACGGGGGCGTCTCCTGAGGGTTTCAGCTGAGGTCGCTTCTTCTGTTTGTTGGACTCGATCGAAATGGTATAGCAACGCCAAGCATCCTTAAGATTACACAAAAGTTTCCCTAATCCTGATAGCGTTGGGAATTTGATTTTCATGTGGTAGGTTGAGACGATGTCCCTGAAGTCATTTAGGGCATGTCGCCCCACGATAACATTGTAGGTGAATGGAGCGTCGACTACTAGGTAGTTGATCATCAAGGTTATGCTATGGGGGCCTTGTCCAAAGGATGTGGATAGGTTAATAGATCTCTCCGGGTTGATCTCAGACCCCCTGAATCCGACCAGTGGTGTTCGGACCGGCTCAAACTTTAGTTGGCCCAATTTCATCCTGTTCAGCGTGGACATGAATATGATGTTTGCAGAACTGCCGTTGTCGACCAAAATCTTTCTCACCTCAAAATTAGCTATTCCGAGTGTTACTACCATGAGGCAATCAATCTTTCTGTTGACTCCTTTGTTTTCTAGGTGATCGAGGTCACATTCAGTGAGGGAGAT
The DNA here is from genome assembly GCA_018894105.1 of Jacaranda mimosifolia. NCBI lineage: Eukaryota > Viridiplantae > Streptophyta > Magnoliopsida > Lamiales > Bignoniaceae > Jacaranda > Jacaranda mimosifolia. The sequence goes on along the minus strand of CM032132.1, from coordinate 13,370,715 downwards.
TAGTTTTGCGCTGGTCAAAAGCTAGAAAACCATTTTGACCTTGGCTGATTTGGTTGATTCTAGTTGCCTTTGGGTTTGCTTTCTGGCAGATCTCGAGTCCCCCCCCGTGGGACCCCCCACAATCATGTCGATAACTCCTCGAATGGGCAGGGTAGGGCTCCTGGGTTGGTCTCTTTCCTTTATCTTCTCTCCTCGAGCTAGCCGACCTTTCTCTATGGGGAGTTCGGTTGGTTTTGCCCTCTTCGCCCTTGGCACGCTTGTCGATATATTTTTTTAGATGGCCTTGCCTAATCAATCTTTCGATTTCATCATGCAAATTAAAATAATCTTTCGTGTCGTGCCCTTTTTAATTATGGAAATGACAGTATTTCTTTGACTTTTTCATGGGCCTTTTAAGGAGATTGTCATGCTAGATGGAAAATAGCACCTTGGGAGGTTAAGTGGAGTGTAGTCATGGAAGCGTTTGATGGGGGATCGATGTTCATCTCTGAGTTGGTGGTCGTCTTTCTCCTTATTTTTCTTCTTCTCAACCTCGAGATTGCCATATTTCAATCTGTTCATCTTCTCTTGGGTCATGTATCTTTTTGTGAGGTCGAGGAGCTCTTCCATCGACCTTGGCTGCTCACGTACCAATGCATTAGCACATTTTTTGTGCCTGAGGCCCAAAAAAAATACACCGATCAAGAACTCAATCCTTGGGCTGTCAATTTTCAATGTTTAATCTAGTAAAAAAAGTCTCAGCGGGATTCCCCTTTATTCTATTTCACTGTGTAGGTGAGTATGTAGGAGCTTTGCCTTCCTCCTATTCGCAAATTGGTGCAAAAACTTGTTACACAACTGATCATATGAACATATCGATGCCGGTTCTAGCTTAACAAACCAGTCCAGTGCTATCCCCTGAAAGGTGGTCACTAGCATTTTGGCGTGGATGCACTCGTTGTGCCCGTGCAACTGCATTATGTGCTCAAACTGCAACAAATGTTCGTTCGGGTCCGAAGAGCCATCGTATCGGGGTAGACTGGTCGAAATCTTAGCATCAATGGCAATGCGCTCTTCGATAATGTCCTGGACAAAAGGTTAGTCCTCTCTTTTTGGAACCTCTACGGCCCCTCTCGATAGCGATTCTTCTCTATATTTCTCCTCGAGATCTCTTTCAATCGCCGGTTCAATTGTTGGACTTAGTGGGATATTTTTTCCTATTCTTCTCTGTTGGCTTGGGATGCATTTTTGTTTAGGTGAGGTTTCGAGCGCTCAACCCTATCGTGCTACGGGGCTCATATGGGTCGAATGCCATGATCAATGAAATCTGTAACTTCTTCACGGGGCACGGGACGGGTCGCTTCCTTTGGAAAACGGCCAAGGCTTACTTCACGCCTCGAGGGAGGCCTTTTGGACTCTGGTCGATTTGGGTTTTCCTTTGGCGGTCTTTTCTTTGGGGCCGTAGGTTGCGGCTTTACACTGGCAGCTGGCTTCGGCTGCACGGTAAGTCTATTCAAAGTTGCTGAAAGTTGAGTTGAAATCTGGGCGGATATCTGCTCGTTGATGAGCTGCATCAGTTGAGGCATGGTCAGGGTGACCACTTGTTTTGACGGGGCATTCAATCTTGATGCGCTAGTTTCTTGCTGAGGTCGAGTAGGGGGAGAGCTATACCTCCTATTTTCTTCTCTTCCTGAGGGGGCTCGCCTGGTATTCACCATTTTCGATAGCGGACTTAAGATGTTCCCACAGACGACGCCAAATGATGAGGGCAAAATTTGTTTATACTGGGTCAGAGGGTAAATTTGGGTGAGTTCGACCTCTACGATTGATATATGGAGATACTTGGGCTGAGTTCTGCAATCACAAGCAACGTCAGGCTAGCCGAGGTGCCCTCAGCTAAGGCACTCCGACACTCAAGTTAATATAGAGTCGATCAGATATAATGGGCAGCGGAGTGATGGCTTTGTAGGTGTAGAATAGCATACCTTTTGAGAGGTTGGAATGGGGGTATTTATAGCTTTCTCTTGGTGGAGATTTGGCAGAAATGCCCTTGATGTGTAAAAAGGATTTTTGTCCTTACATAGGTGGGGGGCATTAGGTCAACTCACATTCCTATACTATTCCAGGTAGCTGTCTTTCCAGGTTTCATGGGCAGGTTAGTACATTGTAGACGCGCCTCTTGCTTAGTGTGGCAGCTTAGGTGGTACTAGGGCGGCATGCGCCATTAATGCGAAGACATGCTGCCTATCAGGGCATTTAATATGGCAGTGCCATTTCGCGCCAAGTTGACCTCAGTGATCGGTGATGAGGTTGACTTTGTGATGGGTTAGGGCGCAGCGTGAGAGGTGGACGAGCATCACGATCGAGGGGTCGATATCAGCGGTCCTGTCTGCAAGTAACGTCGATCTCTGTGGTCGATTTGGGTCACCTAACGCCGGTAGCACCATTGGGCCTGGGGTATAAAGTGGGCTTGGCGTTACATCCTTGGGCTTGTGGTTTTTGGGCCGAGCACATTGGGCTATCCCATATCACCAGTTATTTTTAAAAATTTAACAATCTCTATTATTTTGATGTATAATTAAATGTTACCACACATCTAATATATTTTTTGATTTTTCATTAATAAGTACAATGTTTATATATTAAAATTAGGGCTAAACTGCAAAAAATCATGAGGGGGAGATGATGTGCATAATTTTTAAAATCACAAGGAGATTTGTTGCAAGTTTTTTTTTTTTTAATAGGTAATCTTTTTGCTCTTTTCCATTTTTACAAGGGGTAAATTGCAATTTGCCCAATTTCAAAATGGGAAATTAATCACATACACAACTCATAAATGTTGGGCACAAAGATGGCTACTAAAATGCAATTTACCCTATTATAAAATGGGGAATTAATCAAATACACAACACAAAATTGTTGGTCACAAAGATGGCTACTAAAGGCATTAGTTCTATGATATTTTTAGTTTTGTTTCCATTCAACATTGTTCATGAGATTGAAGCTTTCAGAATAGCAAAAAAACATGAGATTAACATTTATAGTGAATTACCCCAGAATTCCAGCAGTCTGAGTTTGCATTGTGCATCAAAAGACAACAATTTGGGAAAACATATCCTTTCTTCAGGTCAATTTTTTAGTTGGAATTTCCGAACCAATGTTTGGGGAACTACACTTTTCTTTTGTCATTTTTGGTGGGCTTCAAAGGAGATAGCACTTGACGTATTTGACGGGCATTGGGATAACACCAATTACTTCAACAAGTATAATTATGTATTGAAAACTGATGGGATCTATCGTAGCACTAATCAAAACAATTACAAAGTTAATTTAGGATTAGTAAAAACATGGAATGCAAAGGTTTGATGTATGTTTCACTAATGTACTTCAACTATTTGATTTTAAATAAAAGAATGCCAATTAAATACTTAGTTCATTTTCTCTCCTCTCTTTTCTTTGTTTTTCTATTTTTTGGTCTATAGATCCATAATATTCATAATAAAATTTTCAAGTTCAGCTTATTCTGATCATCACATTTGATTTTCGTTGTTTTAGGTCCTATTTTCATTTTTGAATGGTTTGTGTGAAAACAAAAAATATGTATGGTTTAGTGCATTGAAATATCGACTTTACAAGTCTGAAAATGAAAATATGCTCATTTGATGTATATCTGTAATGAAAAGTGAGTAAAAGAGACTTTACCATTTTTAATTTTTAGTTATCGTTGAAAAGGTTTTTCAAAGATTGTTATTATGAGTCAAACATACTTTCATCTTGTTGTGTTGCTACTTTATTTTGGTCAAATTCTATTCTCACATAATTAAAACAATTTCTTTAATTAAAGAGTTGTGGGAAAAGTATTAAGCAATAAAATTCATTTTCCCCTCTTTTCGGTAAATAGCAAAGAGATAATAGTATAATCTTTTTAGTTTTGATTTTATTAATCATTGTTCATGAGATTGAAGCTTTAAGAATAGAATAAAAACATGAGATTCATATTTATTGTGAACTGCCCTAGAATTCTAGCAGTTGGGCTTTGCATTGTGCATCTAAAGACAATGATTTGGAAAAACATATCCTTGCGTCTGGTCAATTTTTCAGTTAGACTTTCCGAACCAATGTTTTCTGAACTACACTTATCTTTTGTCATTTTTGGTGGGGTTCAAATGAGAAAACACTTGATGTATTTAACGGGAAGTGGGATAACACTAATTACTATGGTAAGTATAATTATGTATTGGAAAGTAATGGGATCTATGCTAGCACTACCCAAAACAACTGCAAAATTAATTTGGGATTTGTAGAAACATGGGATCCAAAGGTTTGGTATATGTTTCACTAATGCAGTTCAACTATTTGATTTTAAATAAAAGAATGCCAATTAAATACTTAGTTCATTTTCTCTCCTCTTCTTTCTTTGTTGTTCTAATTTTTGGTTTGTAGATCCATAATATTCATAATGAAATTCTAAAGTCCAACTTATTCTAATCGTCACATTTGATTTTCATTGTTTTCGGTCTTCTTTTCATTTTCGAATGGTTGGTGTGAAAATGAAAAATGTGTATGGTTTAGTGGATTGAAATATCGACTTTACAAGTCTGAAAATGAAAATATGCTCAGTTGATGTATATTTGTACTGAAAAGTATATAAAAGAGGCTTTAACGTGTTTAATTTTTAGTTATGGTTGTTTTTCAAAGATTACTATTATGAATCAAACATACATTCAACTTGTTGTGTTACTACTTTATTTTGGTCAAATTCTTTTTCACATAATTAAAACAATTTCCTTCATTAAAGAGTTCACATGTGGGAAAATTATGAAGCAATAAAATTCATTTTCCCCTCTTTTTGGTAAAAAGGTAAAGAGATAATTACAAGTACAATCTAGCAAATGTAGTTTGGTATACACACATCAAATTTCTCCGCAATGAGATCTTAATTTTGTTGAATACATAAGTTTTTTTCTTCTCAAAAGCATTTTAAAAATTTTCAACAGAGAGTTATAAGTTGTTTAAAAGAGAATGGGAATCCCATTTATTTTTAAAAAATTAACAATCTCGGTTATTTTGAGGTATAATTAAAAGTTGCCACACAACTATTATATTTTTAGATTTTTCATTAATATGTACAATCATTATATATTAAAATTAGGGGCTAAGCTACAAAAAATCATGAGGGTAATTATTAAAATCACAAGAAGATTTGTTGCCTAGTTTTTTATAGGTAGTCTTTTTTCCCTTTTTCCATTTTTACAGGGAGGTAAAATGCAATTTGCCTAATTATAAAATGGGGAATTAATCACTTATACAAGTCACAAATGTTGGACACAAAGATGGCTACTAAAGGCATCAATATTATAATCTTTTTAGTTTTGATTTCATTCAACATTGTTCATGAGATTGAAGCTTTAAGAATAGAATAAAAACATGAGATTTATATTCATTGTTAACGACCCCAGAATTCTAATAGTATGAGTCTACATTGTGCGTCTAAAGGTGACGATTTGGCAAAATATATCCTTGCTTCTAGTCAATTTTTTAGTTGGACTTTCTGAACCAACGTTTTTGAAACCACACTTTTCTTTTGTCTTTTTTGGTGGGGTTCAAAGGGGAAAACATTTGAAGTATTTAACAGGAAGTGGGATAACACAAATTACTACGGCAAGTATAATTGTGTATTAAAAATTGATGGGATCTACCCTAGCGCTAACCAAAACAATTACAAAGTTAATTTGGGGATTAGTAGAAACATGGGATCGAAAGGTGTGATGTATGTTTCACTATTGTACTTCAACTATTTGATTTTGAATAAAAGAATGCCAAATAAATGCTTAGTTCATTTTCTCTCCTATTTCTTCTTCGTTTTTTTGTTTTTTGGTTTGTAGATCCGTAATATTCATAAAAAAATTCTCAAGTTCAGCTTATTCTGATTGTCACTTGTTTTCTGTTGTTTTAGGTTTTCTTTTCATTTTTGAATGGTTTGTGTGAAAATGAAAAATATGTATGGTTTAGTGGATTGAAATATCGACTTTACAAGTTTGAAAATGAAAAGATGCCAAGTTGATGTATATCTGTACTGAAAACTTTGGGAAAGAGCCTTTAACATGTGTAATTTTGGGTTATGGTTGAAAAAGTTTGTCAAAGATTGTTATCAAGAATCAAACATACTTTCATCTCCTTGTGTTACTACTTTATTTTGCTCAAATCTATTTTCACATAATTAAAATAATTTCTTTAATTAAAGAGTTCACATGTGGGAAAATTATCAAACAATGAAATTCATCTTACCCTTTTTTGGGTAAAAAATAACGAGATAATTAGAAGCACAGTCTAGGAAACATAGTTTGGCATACACACATCAAATTTCTTCGCATTGAGATCTTAATTTTTTTGAATTTATAAGTTTATTTTTTTCTTTTTTAAAAAATATCTTAAAAATTTTCAACGTAGAGTTATAAGATGTTTAAAAAAAATATGAGAATCCCCTTTATTTTCACAAATTTAACAATCCATGTTATTTTGACGTTTAACTAAAAGTTACCACACAACTAATATATTTTTAGATATTTCATTAATAAATACAATCTTTATACATTAAAATTGGGGCTAAATTGCAAAAACTCATAAGGGGGAGGTAGTGCACATAATTTTTAAAATCACAAGGTGATTTGTTTCCTGTTCTTTTTATAGGTTGTCTTTTTGCTCTTTTTCATTTTTACATTAGGTAAATTGCAATTTGCCTAATTATAAATTGGGGAATTAATCACATATACAACTCACAAATATTGGTCCCAAAGATGGCTACTAAAGGCATTAATAGCATAATGTTTTTAGTTTTTCTTTCATTCAACATTGTTCATGAGATTGAAGCTTTCATAATACCAAAAAAACATGAGATTTACATATATAGTGAACTGCCCCAGAATTCCAGTCGTCTGAGTCTGCATTGTGCATCTAAAGATGATGATTTGGGAAAACATATCCATGCTTCTGGTCAATTTTTTAGTTGGAATTTTTAAACTATTGGGAACTACACTTTTCTTCTGTCACTTTTGGTGGGTTTCAAAGGAGAGAACACCTGATGTATTTAATAGGAAGGGGGATAACACCAAATATAGTGCCAAGTATAATTAACAATCACTATTATTTTGACGTATAACTAAAAGTTATCACACAACTAATATTTTTTTAGCTATTTCATTAATAAGTACAATCTTTATACATTAAAATTAGGGCTAAATTGTAGAAAATCATGAGAGGGAGGCAATGTGCATAATTTTTAAAATCACAAGGTGATTTGTTGATTATTCTTTTTTGTAGGTTGTTTTTTGCTCTTTTCCATTTTTATAGGGGGTAAAATGCGATTTGCCCGATTATAAAATGGGGAATTAATCACAAATACAACCACAGATGTTGGTAAAAAAGATGACTACTAAAGGCATTAATTGTATAATCTTTTCAGTTTCGCTTTCATTTGTTATTGTCCATGAGATTGAAGCTTTCTGCATAGCCAAAAAACATGAGATTTACATTTATAGTGAACTATCCTAGAATTCTGGTAGTCTGAGCCTAGATTGTGTGTCTAAAGATGATGATTTGGGAAAACATACCCTTGCTTCTGGTCAATTTTTCAGTTGGAATTTCCGAACCAATTTTTTCGAAACTACACTTTTCCTTTGTCATTTTTGGTAGAGTTCAATGGAAAAAACACTTGATGTATTTAATGGGAAGATGGATAACATCAATTACTATGACAAGTATAATTATGTGTTGAGAACTAATGGGATCTATCTTAGAACCAATGAAAACAATTACAAAGTTAATTTGGGATTCGTAGAAACATGAGATCCAAAGGTTTGATGTATGATTCATTAATGCACTTCAACTATTTGATTTTAAAAAAAAGAATGCCATTAAATACTTGATCCATTTTCTCTTCTCTTTTTTCTTTCTCTATTTTTTTTTTTGGTCTGTAGATCTGTAATATTCATATTGAATTTCTCAAGTCTATCTTATTCTGATTGTCACTTTTGATTTCCGTTGTTTTAGGTACTCCTTTAATTTTTGAATGGTTTATGTGAAAATGAAAAATATGATTGGTTTAGTGGATTGGAATATTGACTTTACAAGTCTGAAAATGAAAATATTCTCAGTCAATGTATATCTATATTGAAAAGTATTGAAAAAAGCCTTTAACATGTTTAATTTTCAGTTATGGTTGAAAAAGTTTTTCAAAGATTGCTATTATGAATCCAACATACTTTCACCTCATTGTGTTACAAATTTATTTTGGTAAAATTCTATTTTCACATAATTAAAACAATTTCTTTAATTAAAGAGTTCACATGTGGGAAAATTATTAAGCAATAAAATTCATTTTTCCCTTTGTTCGGTAAAAATCAATGAGATAATTACAAGTGCAATCTTGAAAACATAATTTGGCATACAAACATCAAATTTCTCCACAATGAGATCTTAATTTTGTTGAATTTATAAGTTTTATTTTCTTTCAAAAGCATTTTAAAAATTTTCGACAGAAAGTTATAACTTGTTTCAAAAAGAATAGGAATCCCATTTATTTTTAAAAATTTAACAATCCTTGTTATTTTGACGTATAATTAAAAGTTACCACACAACTAATATATTGTTAAATTTTTCATTAATAAGTATAGTCTTTATATGTTAAAAATAGGGTAAACGATAGAAAATCTTGAGGGGGAGGTGTTGTGCATAATTTTTAAAATCACAAGGGAATTTGTTGCCTATTTTTTTATAGGTAGTCTTTTTGCTCTTTTCCATTTCTACAGAAGGGTAAAATGCAAGTTGCCCAAATATAAAATGGGGAATTAATCACATATACAACTCACAAGTGTTGGTCACAAATATGGCTACAACAGGCATCAATAGCATAATACTTTTAGTTTTGCTTTCATTTAACATTATTTATGAGATTGAAGCCTTCGAAATGGCAAAATAACATGAGATTTACATTTATAGTGAACTGACCCATAATTCCAGTAGTCTGAGTCTGCATTATGCGTCTAAAGATGATGATTTGGGAAAACATATCCTTACTTCTGGTCAATATTTCAGTTGGACTTTCTGAACTAATGTTTTTGGAATTATGCCTTTCTTTTGTCATTTTTGGTGGGGCACAAAGAAGAAAACACTGATGTATTTACTGGGAAGTGGGATAACACCAATTACTATGGCAAGTATAATTTTGTATTGAAAACTGATGGGATCTATCTTAGCACTAATTGAAATGATGACAAATTTAATTTGGGATTAGTAGAAACATGGGATCCATAGGTTTGATGTATGTTTCACTAATGTACTTCAACTATTTGATTTTGAATAAAAGAATGCCAATTTAATACTTGGTTCATTTTCTTTTCTCTTTTTCTTTGTGTTTTGATTTTTACATCCATAATATTTATAATGAAATTCTCAAGTTCAGCTTATTCTGATTGTCACTTTTGATTTCCGTTGTTTTTGGTCTTCTTTTCATTTTTGAATGGTATGTGTGAAAATGTAAAATACGCATGGTTTCGTGGATTGAAATATCAACTTTACAAGTCTGAAAATGAAAATGTACTCAGTTGATGTATATTTGTACTGCAAAGTATGGAAAAGAGCATTTAACAAGTGTAATTTTAAGTTATGGTTGAAAAAGTTTTTCAAAGATTGTTATTACGAATCAAACAAACTTTTATCTCTTTGTGTTACTATTATATTTTGGTCAAATTCTATTTTCACACAATTGGGACAATTTCTTTAACTAAAGAGTTCACATGTGGGAAAATTATTAAGCAATAAAATTTGTTTTCCTCCTTTTTTGGTAAAAAAACATAAGACAATTACAAGTACAATCCAGAAAACATAGGTTGGCATACACACATAATATTTCTCCACAATCAAATCTTAATTGTGTTGAATTTATAAGTTTTTTTTTTTTTTCAAATGCCTTTTAAAAATTTTCAGTGGAAAGTTATAAGTTGTTCCAAAAAGAATGGGAATCAACTTTATTTTAAAAAATTTACAATCTCTGTTATTTTGACATATAATTAAATGTTACCACACAACTAATATATTGTTAGATTTTTTATTAATAATTATAGTCGCTATATATTAAAATTAGGGCTAAATTGCAGAAAATCATGAGGGAGAGGCAGTGTGCATAATTTTTAAAATCACAAGGAGATTTGTTGCCTATTTTTTTGTAGGTATCATTTTGCTCTTTTCCATTTTTTTATAGGGGGGTAAAATGCAATTTGCCCAATTTTAAAATAGGGAATTAATCACTTATACAACTCACAAATGTTGGTCACAAAGATGGCTACTAAAGGCATTAATATTATAATCTTTTTAGTTTTGCTTTCATTTGACATTGTTCATGAGATTGAAGTGTTCGAAATAGCAAAATAACAAGAGATTTACATTTATAGTGAACTGCCCTAGAATTCTAGCAGTCTTAGTCTACATTGTGCGTTTAAGACAACGATTTGGGAAAACATATCTCTGCTTCTAGTCAATTTTTTAGTTGGACTTTCCAAACCAATGTTTTCAGAACTACACTTTTCTTTTGCCATTTTTGGTGGGGTTCAATGGAGAAAACACTTGATTTATTTAACGGGTAGTGGGATAACACTAATTTCAATGCCAAGTATAATTTTGTATTGAAAACTGATGGGATCTATCTTAGCACTAATCAAAATCATTACAAAGTTAATTTGGGATTTGTAGAAACATGGGATCCAAAGGTTTGATGTACGTTTTACTAATGTACTTTAACTATTTGATTTTAAATAAAAGAATAACAATTAAATACTTGTTCATTTTTTCCTCTTTTTTTTTTTTTTTTGGTCTGTAGATCCATAATATTCATAATGTGTAACACCCCTAGAAATTTTATGGTTGGTGGGAATTTCCTTAACATTATTTTTGTTTTTATGAATTTTAATTATTTATTATTTTTGAAAGTTTTGGGGTCAAATTGTCAATTGAGGAAAACTTGATTGAACAATATTTAAAAGTTTTGGGGGTCAAAATAAAGTTTTTTTTGGTCAACTGGGCTGATGCTAGGCTGTAAGGAGTTGAGGGCTAATTGGGAGATGAATGATTTTTGGAGGACCCAATTGAAAGCTGGACAGAATTAATGAGGGTTGATTTGAGATTTTAGAAAATTATTTTTATATATAGCTCCCCCCCGACAATTTCTTCATTTTCTTTGCCGCACACCCATTTCACCCTCTCTGAAAATGGCTCGGAACAAAAAACTAAGCCAACCATGTTTTCCTTACCTCTTTAGGAATCGTTTGATACTATATGCAACCTATTTTGACTGGAGGATCACCAGAAAGTTGAAGACTAAAATCGAGTCCAGATAGTGAGTGGTAGAACGCAATGGTGTTGTGGCTAAAGTCAAGGTCCGAGGTATGGGTTTGGTGAGGTTTAACTCAAGGAACAGATGATGTGCTTGGTTCTGGGTTTTGAACTCCGGCAGTGGTAGAATTGAAGAGAAAGGTGATGGCGGCGAGTGGTGGCATTGGAACTTTGAAGCTTCAATTCATGTTCGATTCGATAACCAATTAAGAAATTGATCAGGGCGTTTTGTTGGTTAAGCTAAAATGCATCCGTTGGTAGTGGTGGTGACCAATTTTGGAGGCGGCAGCGCTGAGGCAGTTTCTTCGCCTTGTCACAATGATCGTGTGTGTGGCGCTGGTTTGTGATTTTGGAGTTCCAATAAAGGAATCTTGGGTAAACAACCGAAAATTGGGATTAATACCTTGTGTCGTTTATTTCTTGCTAATTCTTGTATTATGTTAAGAAAGATGAAAGAATTTGGTATGGGATTCGGACATGTACTATGCATGTGTGTTTATATAAACCTAGTGGACCCGAATTTGCATTATTATATGATAACTTAGGTTAATTTAGTTAATTGAAGGATTAAAACCCTAATTTTGTGGATTTGAGACCTAAGTGACAAATTGGGTTTCTAATGCTGGACGAACTATTATTACCGACTTTGTGTAACGTTGCAAGGATAATTTTATAATAAAGGACCTAATGATATCCCTTTATCGAGACCAACATAAACTCCATAAATATTCTTGTATTACCAGCGTAATTATCATTTTCCCTTTCGAGAATGTCGATTGAACCCTAAACTACCATATTAACCAAATAATTATCGATTTATACTGCTATTCATATAATTGTAATTATAGGGTTTTTTGAGGATCTTGATAGTGAACCTATTCTTTTGGTTAGGTGATAATGAGCTGATTCTCGCAGACCAGTAGGCTGGGACAGCATTCTGTGGCTTTTGAAGTGAGAGTCTGCTAATCTAATATTTGTTTGAATAAACCTATTTGTTGTTTGTGGTATACCCCTGTAAAGGTTTGCCAATTTGGCATTTGTTTGAATAACCTATCTGTTGTTTGTGGTATACCCTTGTGAGGGTTAAGCTGGTCCCTGTTCTGTAAGTAAATCGTGATTCTTAGATTCTGTGAATTGTTCGAATTCTTTTTTATTATATGTTAGTTGATTCGTATACCCCTGTGAGGGTTTACTTCTTTGATTTTGCCCTGATATAGTTGATCGCTCCCGTTCCAACGCCAAGAACTTTTGTTATCTATCTGATTTTAATCGATTTGAACCATTCTGCTTACCACATGTTTGACCTTGTCGGGTTATCTGAGTTTATTATGTATGTCACTGATTCGCCTTGTTGGAAGATTTATACTGGTTTGTGTTGTTATTCATTGCCTTGCCAGCACATTGGATTTATCTAGTACAACATTGTGTGGCCTTGTTGGTAATTCATTTGTTGATACGTGATATATGTACGGAGTCTTGTTGGGCCGAGTGCCAATCCTAGTAGAATGCTTGGATATATAAGACATGCTAGGGGTCCTCCCTAGGTGTCAGCGATACGTTAGTGGTCCTCCCTAGTAGAGTTGTAAACGAATATTAAACAATATGGATATACTGTATTCATATCCATATCCATTTGAGATTTATAATATTCATATTCATATCCATATCCGTATTCGATAAATATTTTTTAATAACATCCAAATTCATATCTACCGGATATTAATCGAATTTGGATATATCTGTATCCGATTATAATTATTAGGATACATCTATTTATAAATATTTGAATATCCTCTTACAAATATCCAAATATTCGCATTTGTTAACTTGTAATAAATGCATATTTTTACGAATAATCGAAAATAGAAATGGATATATCCAATAGATATGTATTCGGAGCGGATATTAAATGGATAGGATAGATAATTACCATATTCATATCCGTTTACAGTTAAATATCTACTGATTGAATATGGATAACATCTATTTTAAATAAATACGGATAATATACCCTATAAACGGATTCGAATGTGAACTGTAAATGGATTTTTTAATATCCATTTGCAGCCATACTCCCTAGGTATCAGCGATGTGCTAGGGGTTTCCCTGGGCACCAGCAATGTGCTTGGGCATCTTCCATTGTACTGTGATGTCAAGCATAGGTTTTCGTTGATATGGTTAGAATATGGAGAATCTGATATGCATGTTATGTTATGATCTATTGGATTGCATATGTTACTTAGGTTTGCTTTATTTTGATTGTATTTTGACTGCTTGTATTCTGCTCATGGAGCAATAAAGAAGGAAAGGTTCATATTTGCTGAATTTGATTATGCTTGTGTTCTAATACGTTTATATTCTGATTGCAATGTCTTGATAGTCTATAATATTTTGAAATGTTTTCTCTTCGACAAAGCCCTTCTAATCTAATATTGAATTTATCTCTCACTAAGTCTTTTAGATTTACCACCTGTGTTATTCTTGATTCTCCCAGACAGGGTTAGGTGATGTGCATGGACCTCAAGCTTAGATTGGAGAATATATATTGTAATAGAATAGGTATTTATATGTGCTTATAGGTTCCCTTGAACGTTATGTTATGATTAGAGATGTGGTGATATGTTAAGTTTTAATGAAACATTTGATGTATATATATATACTATGTTGAATGTTATGGGATGAATTATGGCATCAATATAGAATTTGTGTGGAAATCTGTTTAAGTTGGAAAATGTTGCTGTCTTTTGATGATTTTAAAAATTTTCTTATTGGCCTATTGGCCATCTTATAGGTTAAGATTTAAGTTTGAATCGGATTGACATCTCAACTTAGAGGTTGTCCTGAGTGGGGTGCTACATAGGTCGTATGAAAGCTAGGTTTATCGATGACCCAGGCATTGAATAACATTGAGACTATAGCTAACCTTCCATTTAGGTATCCAATGAATTTTGGTTATTTTGTGTATATTGAAAGGTTTTATACGATCTAAGGAGATTGGGAATGAATTTAATTAGTTTGGTATCAATGAAATAGATTTTTGTGATTTCTGTATTGCAGGATAGCTGATAATCATAGGAAAGGAAAAGAGCCTGTGGATGAGAAGAGTAAGGAGTCTCCAGAGGAAAAAATAGCCATTCTAGAATAGAAGAAAGCGAGCTTGCTAAGGTTGTGTCAAAAACTTGAGGATAGGTTATATGATCAGTATGAGTCGCTTATGCAAAGACAACTAGAGTTATGCCACCTAAAGTTAGTATTGGGAGCTAGGGGCTACCTTGTGGATAAATTTATGAAAGATATTGAATGAGAAAGAGAATAGGTTAGGGTAGCGGAGGCTCAAGTGGAAGGACTTTGTACCATACGAGCCCAAATAAAGGAGACGTTTTGACATTAGAGTCTGATTATAGGAGATTAGTGCCCTACATAGTGATGGATGAAGTTAGAAGGATGATGGCACATTTTAGTAGTGCTATAGATCAAGTTATTAGGGTCGGTATAGGGATTGACACTAACATTGGACCTTCAAGAGTTTGCCCTTTTCTTGAGCCGAGGCACAGACATGGAGTTCATATAAAGGAGATACCTATTAGAGACCCAGTGGAGGTACCTCTAGAGGATCCTGAAGAGGATTCAAATGATAATATTGAAAGAGACCCCAGGATGGATCCTGTCCCGAGGCCCCTAGTTGAGACGCTATTAGAGGTCGATGTGGAGGTTAAGTTGTAGGAATGGGAAAAGGATAATGATGATGTGGGCATAGAGATTTTTGAGGATGATAAGGATACCAAGTCCGATATCATTGATGTGGAGGATTAGAGATAGATGATTTGGTATCGGTGGAGATGTTTGTAAATATGTATATAGGGTAATAGCAGCTTTTGACCACCAGATTGTACAGTATCGGCTGGGTTATTTTGATGTATATGGTGATACCCTTATACTCGCCTTATCATTTTGGCCTTGATCAAGCAAATAGTTAGCTTACCCATTTTGAAATTTTGAACTGTATATATAGTAATGAAATTTTGCTAATGTTGACTCGATATATATATGAATTTTATCTTTGGTTCTTTTCTGTACTGCTAAGAGTATGTTGAATTTTGTTAAACTTAATTTTTTTCTTCTTTTATTCTTCATAAGCCTGAGAACTTCAGAAGGATTGATGATGACTGAGGTATTATTTTACAACTCATGGTCATAGGCTAAAGTACTTAAGAAATCTCAGGTGTGTGATGGCATCCCACGGGAGCCCTAACATACCCGCTCTGGCACAAGTGGGTTGGAGGGAAATGCCACTCGATCGACAGGCCAATGTTCCATGAGCTTCTAGGTGGGAAGTACTTGCCTATAAAAAACCTTTCCAAACTAGGAAATTTCATAAACTCCTCCGATTGACCAATCAACTATAGATCCAACGATAGAACCCTTTATCAAGGAGAATATAGATTTAGGCGGCATGATCATCAGCCAATTGGTAGAGCAAGAGTGCCATATATAGTCATTGAAGATCGAGCACTAGAACGATTCCTCTTCTTTCAACCCAAAGTTTTTGGGAGAATTAGATGATAGAAAGACAGAGGAATGGGTAGAGAACTTGGAGAATATATTTAAGACTTTGCATTACCTAGATGAACAAAAAGTTTGTTTCGCTATATTTTTTCTAGCAAGGCTTGCACGCAGCTGGTGGAAGATGATTGAACACAGGTAGACTGCTGTAGGAACCTACCAAATGTGGAAGAATTTTACTACAAAATTTATAGACAAATATATATCTCTAGTGGTTAAACAGATAAGGGAAAAAGAATTCATGGATTTGATCCAGGGAAATCAGTCTGTCAGTGTGAGGCTGCCTTTAGTAGACTTATTCAGTATGCTCCCTATATGCTGGAAGATAAAAGTCGATAGACTCAAAAATTCACACAGGGACTATGGCCGAAGCTTAAATGAGGTTTGTGTACTTGTAATTTGCTAAATTTCAATATGGTAGTAAGTAAGGTGCTACAATTAGAGTTAGAGCTAAAGGAGATTCAAAAGATCAATGACACGAGTTGGAAGGGAAGATCATGCCCTGGAGGATAGAGTAACGCTGGGAGAAAACAACCGAGGCTACAGGCTAGAAACAATACCCAACAAGTCCCTCAAACAAGCAAGACGACAAATCTGACTCAAGAAAAGGCACAAAAGTAATGTGAATTATGTGGAGCACATGGCCATGGGGAGTCGGGATGTTGGAAAAAATAGTATAAGTACATAGGCTATGGTAACGACCAACACTTCTTGAAAGATTGCCCCAGAGGTAGAAGCTCAACATCTATGGGGAAAGGAAAACAGATGGCTGGAGCAGGTGGAAAATAGAAAGTACGAGTTCGTGCCTATGCTCTGATAGGAGAAGATGCATCAAACCCTCACGTGATGGTCGAAGGTATGGTTTCTATCTCTAGAATTTAAGGTAATACTTTATATGATCATAGTGCTCACATTCTTTCATATCTGTCGCATTTTCTCGAAAACTAAATATGCAACCCAAGACTATGGCTTATAAGACAGAAGTTCAAACACCCTTATGAGTAGGGTTAATAACATACAACATATATCGGGATTGCCTAGTTATGATCGGGACAGGGTATATTCAACCAATCTCATACAAGTGTCTATCCAAGAGTATGACCTGATACTTGGAATAGATTGGCTGTATAAGCATCATGCACAAATGAATTGCTATACTAAGTGCATTACACTCAAAGATGAGGATGCCAATACCAACCCGCCATTCTGTAGATAACACTTCCCCAATACCAATTATATCTACTACATGCCAGAAAGATTTTGAAGGAAGGCGGACAACGATTCTTGATGTATCTTATCAATAAACCTTGAGAAATAGTTAAAATCAAGGAGGTAGAAGTGGTATCTAAATATCCAGAAGTATTTTCAGAAGAGTTGAGCTCATTATCCCTTGACAGAGAAATAGAATTTATTATTCACACTCTTTTAGGGGCCACTCCTATCTCCAAAGTCTTTATTAGATGGCATCTGCAGAGCTCAAAGAGCTGAAAGGCCAACTTTAGGAGCTATTGGAGAAGAAGTTCATAAGACCTAGTACTTCTCCTTGGGGGGCCCCACTACTATTTGTCAAGGAGAATGGGGGTCCCTACGAATGTGCATTGGCTACAGAGAATTAAACAAGGTCACTATTAAGAACAAATATCCCTTGCCATATGTAGAATAACTGTTTGATCTTCTGCAGGGATCAATAGTCTTCTCAAAATTGGATTTGAGACAGAGGTACTACGAGCTGAAGATATTTCAAATATTGTCTTCAATTCTTGGTATGGTCATTTTGAATTCATAGTAATGTCGTTTGGTCTGACCAATACCCCAGTGGCATATATAGATTTGATGCATTGGATTTTCAAACTATATTTGGACTAGTTTGTGGTCATATTCATTGATAACATTTTGGTATACTCTAAATCCAGAGAAAATCATGAAAAACACTTGCACATGGTTCTCAGAATTCTGAAGGAACATCAGTTGTATGCTAAATTTAGCAACTGCGAGTTCGGGATAGAGAAGGTAGCCTTTTTGGGGCATGTCATCTCTTAGAATAAGATACAGGTTGACCCTTCTAAAATAGAAGTGATAGTCAATTGAAAAAGATTTGAAATGTAATTGAAGTCCATAGTTTTCTGGGATTATACGGCTACTATCGAAGGTCTGTTCAAAATTTCTCTAAAATAGCTGGTCCGTTGACCATGTTGACCCAAAAAGAACAACCATTTAACTGGAATGAAGATTATGAGAAAAGCTTCCATGAGTTGAAGAATCGAATAATTATGGCTCTAGTTTTAGCCCTTTCTGATGGATTAGAAGGTTTCATGGTGTATACTGACACTTCTAATAAAGGGCTGGGATGCGTTGATGTAGAAATGACATGTTATCGTTTGTGCATCAGAAAACTAAAACCACATAAGGAAAACTACCCGACTCATGATTTGGAGCTAGTTGCACTCATTTTTGCAATGACAAAATGGAAGCATTATCTCTATAAGGCTACGCTCGAGGTATATATATAGACCACATAAGTTTTAAGTATAATCATTCATAAAAGGATCTGAACATGAGACAATGCAGATGGATGGAATTTCTAGAAGACTACAATTTTTCCATCACCTATCACTCGGGAAAGGCAAATGTAGTTGTCGATGCTTTGAGCCGAAAAGTAGGGATGGCTCATCTTCTAGGTGCAAAAGCATTAGAAAGCCTACAAATGAGTGTTGTGTTGAAATTAAAACAGCAAGTTTAGATTACATAAATAAAAGTGCAGCCCAAATTATAGGATGAAATATGATGAGCCCAAACTAATGATAAATGGATATTGAAATAGAAGGAAATAGTTGGAAGATTTGAAGAGTTTGAGTTTAGTACTAATAGCAAAGGTATTATTCTATTCCATAAAAGAATATGTGTGCCAGAAGAAATGAAAGAGAGATTGTTAGGTGAGGTATATAAGACAAGATATTTGATACATCTAGGAGGCACGAAGATGTATCGAGATTTGAAGAAGTAATTCTAGTGGAATGGAATGACAAAAGATATTGCAGATTATGTGCAAAAATGTTTGACCTACTAGCTAGTGAAAACAGGGCATCAATGACCGGCAAGATTGCTACAACTGCTTCCAATCCTTGATTGGAAATAGGAGTAGGTCACTATAGATTTTGTAATAGGTCTACAAATTGCCTAAGGAGGATATGCCAACATTTGGGTAATAGTAGATCGATTGACCAAGTCTGCTCACTTTCTGCCAATCGAAACACAGTACAAGGCTGAAAAACTAGTAGAGTTATATATATCAAGGAAATTATCTGACTACATGGAGTTTCGGCCAGTATTGTATCCGATCGAGATTCAAAGTTCACTTCTAGACTTTGAGAAAGTCTATGAGAACATCTGGGAACAAGACTATAGTTTAGTTCTATAGCTCATTCACAAATAAATGGACCGTTAGAAAGGGTCATCCAAATCTTAGAAGACATGCTATGAGCTTGTGTCTTAGATTTCAGTGGAAGCTGGGCCCAACATCTTCCTCTGATTGAATTTGCTTATAATAATAATTATCAGTCTACTATTCAAATGGCATCGTATGAAGCACTATACGACAGGAAATATTGATCATCGTTGCATTGGAATCATGAAGAATGCAGAAGTAACACTGACGAGTCTCCGAGAACTATAAGACCTGAAGTTATTGAAGAGACTATTGAAAACGTACAGACTATTAAGCAGAGAATGAAAGTTGCTCAGGATCGACAAAAGAGTTATGTGGATAAGCAAAGGAAGGTTTGGAATTTGAAGTTGGTGACCAAGTATTTCTCATGGTATTCCTGAGGAAAAGTGTCAGAAGAATTAGTAAAGGCAAAAAATTTAGTTCGAGATATGTTGGTCCCTATGACATATATGAAAGAATAGGACTATTAGCTTACCATCTAGTACTACCCCAGGACCTGATGAGAATACATGATGTCTTCCACATATCACAACTGCAAAAGTACTATCCTGATCCTTCTCACATCATCCTACATTAGCATATGCAATTGAATAATGATCTGAAGTATAAAGAACAATCGATTCGTATCCTAAATCAAAAGTTTTGAGAGCTAAGGAATCAAAGGATTCCTTAAATAAAGGTCCTGTGGTGCAACCATAACGTGGAAGAAACAACTTAGGAACGAGAGTATACCATGCACCAACAATATCCCGAGCTTTTCCAATAGTTAAGTGAGAATCTGGGGACCATATTCTTTTAAGAGAGGGAGGTGTGTAGCACCCCTAGAAATTATATGATTGGTGGGAATTTCCTTAAAATTATTTTTGTTTTTATGAATTTTAATTATTTATTATTTTTGAAAGTTTTTGGGAAAACTTAATTGAACAACATTTAAAATTTTTGGGGGTTAAAATGAAGTTTTTTTTGGTCAACTGGGCTAATGCTAGGTTCTAAGAAGTTGAGGATTAATTAAAAGATGAATGATTTCTGGAGGACCCAATTGAAAGCTGGACAGAAGTATTGAGGGTCGATTTGAGATTTCAAAAAATAGTTTTTATATATAACTTCCCTCCCCCAATTTCTTCATTTTCTTCACCGCACACCTATTTCACCCTCTCTGGTGATCTTCATCGGCGATGGCCCGAAACAAAAAACTAAGCCAACTATTGTCTTCCTTGCCTCATTAGGAATCCTTTGATACTACATGCAACTTATTTTAACTGGAGGACCATCGAAAAGTTGAAGACCGAAATTGAGTTCCAGTAGCAAGTGGAAAAATATGACGGTGCAGTGGCGAAAGTCTGGGACTGAGGTGTGGGTTTGATGAGGTTTAGCTCAAGGAACAGATTGGTATGCTTGGTTCTATGTTTTGTCCTCTGGCGATGATAGAATTAAAGAGAAATACGACGGCAGCGAATGGTGGCATTGGAACTTTGAAGCTTCAATTCAAATTTGATTCAATAGCCAATTAAGAAATTGATCAGGGCATTTTGTTGGTTGAGTTGAGATGCATCTGTAGGTGGTAGTGGTGACCAATTTTAGCGGCATTGCGCAGCGTGCGGTGGCGGTACTGAGGCAGTTACTTCACCTCATTGCAATATCGTGTGAGTGGCATTGGTTTGTGTGTGTGTGGCATTGATTTGTGATTTCAAAGTTCCAATAAGGGCATCTTGGTAAACAACCGAAAATTGGGATTAATACCTTATATCGATTATTTCTTGTATTATGTCAAGAAAGATGAAAGAATTTAAAATGGGATTCAGATGTACACCATGCATGTGTACTTATATAAACCTAGTGAACATGGATTTGCATTATTATATGATAACTTTAGGTTAATTTTGTTAATTGAAGGATTAAAACCCTAATTTTATGGATTTGAGACCTAAGTGACAAATTGGGTTTTTAATGCTGGATTAACTGTTATTATTGACTTTGTGTAACATTACAAGGCTAATTTTGTAATTAAAGACCTAATTATATCCCTTTATCAAGACCAACATGAACCCCATAATATTCATGTATTATTAGCGTAATTAGCATTTTCCTCTAGAGAATGTTGATTGAACCCTAAACTATTGTATTAACCAAATAATTATCAATTTTAGATGGTTATTTGTATAATTGTAATTATAAGGTCTTATTAGGATGTTAACAGTTAACATATTCTTTTAGTTAGGTGATGAGGAGCTGGTCCCACAGACCAGTAGGTTGTGACAACATTCTGAGGTTTTTGACGTGAGGGTATGCCAATCTGGAATTTTTTGAATAAGCCTATCTTTTGTTTGAGGTATACCCCTGTGAAGGTCTGCCAATCTGGCATTTGTTTGAATAAACCTATCTGTTGTTTGTGGTATACCCTTGTGAGGGTTAAGCTGGTATCAGCGATATGCTAAGGGTTCTCCCTGGGTATCAACGATGTGCCATGTGGTTTGCTTGGGCATCTACCATTGTACTGAGTTGTCATGCTTGGATTTTTGTTCATTTGGTTGGAATACGGAGAATATGATATGCATGTTATGTTATGATCTATTTGATTGCATAGGTTACTTGGGTTTGCTCTATTTTGATTGTATTCTGACTATTCGTATTCTGCTTATGGAGTAATAAGGTAGGAGAGGTTCCTATTTTCTATCTGATATGCATGTTATGTTATGATCTATTTGATTGCATATGTTACTCGGATTTGCTTTATTTTGATTGTATTTTGACTGTTTGTATTCTGCTCATGGAGCAATAAGGAATGAGAGGTTTCTATTTACTAAATTTGATTATGCTTATGTTTTGATATGTTCATGTTCTGATTGCATTATCTTGATAGTGTATATTATGTTGAAATGTTCTCTCTTCAATAGAACCTTTCTGATCGAATATTGAATTTATCCCTCACTAAGTCTTTTAGACTTACCACCTGTGTTATGCTTGATTCTCCCAGACAAGGTTAGGTGACGAGCATGGACCTCAAGCTTGCACTGGAGAGTATATGTTGTAATAGAATAGGTGTTTACATGTGCTTATGGGTTTCTTTGAACATTAAGATATGATTAGAGATGTGGTGACATGTTAAGTTTGAATGAAAGACTGATGCATGTATATACTGTGTTGAATGTTATGGGACGAATTATGGAATTAGTATAGTACTTCTGTGGAAATCTATGTAAGTTGGACCATGTTGCTGTCTTTGATGATTTTGAAAATTTTCTTACGGTCCTATTGACCATCATATGGGTTCAGATTTAAGTTTGAAACGGAGTGACATCTCAACATAGGGGTTATCCTGAGTGCGGTGCCACATAATGAAATTCTCAAGTTTGTCTTATTCTGATTGTAACTTTCGATTTTTGTTGTTTTAGGTCTTTTTTTCATTTTTGAATGGTTTGTGTGAAAATGAAAAATATGTATGGTTTAGTGGATTGAAATATTGACTTTACAAGTCTGAAAATGAAAATATGCTCAGTTGATGTATATCTATATTGAAAAGTATGTAAGAAAGCCTTTAACATGTTTAATTTTCAGTTATGGTTGAAAAAGTTTTTCAAAGATTGTTATTATGAATCAAACATACTTTTATCTCGTTGTGTTACTACTGTATTTTGGTTAAATTCTATTTTCACATAATCGAAACAATTACTTTAATTAAAGAGTTCACTTGTGGGAAAATTATTAAGCAATAAAATTCCCTTTCACCTTTTTTCGGTAAAAAACAATGTGACAATCACAAGTACAATATGGAAAACATAGGCATACACACATCAAATTTCTCCATAATGAGATCTTAATTTTGTTGAATTTATAAGTTTTATGTTTTGTTTTTCAAATGTATTTTAAAATTTTCGACAGAGATTATAAGTTGTTTAAAAAAGAATGGGAATCTTCTTTATTTTAAAAATTTAACTATCTCGGTTATTTTGATGTATAATTTAAAGTCATCACATAACTAATATACTATTAGATTTTTCTTTAATAAGTATAGTCTTTATGTATTAAAATAAGGGCTAAACTGCATAAAATCATGAGGGGGAGGTGGTGTGCATAATTTTTAAAATCACATGGGGATTTGTTGCCTATTCTTTTTATAGGTTGTCTTTTTACTCTTTTCTGTTTTTATAGGGGGTAAATTGCAACTTGCCTAATTATAAAATGGGGAATTAATCACATATACAACTCACAAATATTGGTCACAAAGAGGGCTACTAAAGGCATTACTAGCATATCCTTTTTAGTTTTGCTTTCATTCAACATTGTTCATGAGAATGAAGCTCTTAGAATAGCAAAAAGACATGAGATTTACATATATAGTGAACTGCCCTAGAATTCTAGTAGTCTGAGTTTGCATTTTGCGCCTAAAGATGATGATTTGGCAAAACATATCCTTACTTCTGGTCAATTTTTTAGTTGGAATTTTCGAACCAATGTTTTGGGAACTGCGCTTTTCTTTTGAAATTTTTGGTGGGTTTCAAAGGAGAAAACACCTGTGTACTTAACGGGAAGTGGGATAACACCAAATACAGTAGAATCTCTATTATTTTGATGTATAACTAAAAGTTACCACACAACTAATGCATTTTTAGATATTTCATTAATAAGTAAAGTTTTTATATATTAAAATTAGAGCTAAATTGCAGAAAATCATGAGGGGGAAACGGTGTGCATAATTTTTAAAATCACAAGGTGATTTGTTGCCTATTCTTTTTATAGGTTGTTTCTTGCTATTTCCCATTTTTACAGAGGGTAAAATGAGATTTGCCCAATTATAAAATGGAGAAATAATCACATATACAACTCACAGATGTTGGTCAAAAAGAAGGCTACTAAAGGCGTTAATCATATAATCTTTTTAGTTTTGCTTTCTTTCATTATTGTTCATGAGATTGAAGCTTTCTGCATAGCAAAACATATGAGATTTACATTTATAGTGAACTACCCTAGAATTGCAGTAGTCTGAGTCTGGATTGTGCGTCTAAAGATGACGATTTGGGGAAACATATCCTTGCTTCTGGTCAATTTTTCAGTTGGAATTTTCGAACCATTTTTTTAAAACTATGCTTTTCTTTTGTCATTTTTGGTGGGTTTCAATGGAGAAAACACTTGATGTATTCAACAGGAAGAGGGATAACACCAATTACTATGGCAAGTATAATTATGTGTTGAGAACTGATGGGATCTATCTTAGCACTGAAAGAGGTTTAAGATTAATGATCCAATTTAAAACATTTAAAAAACAAAATCTAACATAGTTTATACCACCAGAAAGATCTAAATCATGCCAATATAATGGATTAAGGTAATATTGTTACCTCTTAAGCAAAATCCGACCAAAACTTGAAGTAGTACTTTATTTCTCGGAAGCAGACTGCTTATGGCGCAGCAAGGTGTGATCAACGTTTGATTGGGCAAATCAACTCGGATTCAAGCCAAATCTAGACCAAAATTTTTCCAACTCAATGGATAATGTCCTTTAAAAAATTCAGCACCAAAAACCTTTGGAAATATCTGGAACAGAGTCTGGAAAGTCACTGCTGGAACAGAGGATCACCAAAGCAAGCAATCTGAAATTCGTCTTGCCTCTAATGCCAAAGTCCACAAACCAATGGACAATCCTTTTCTCCTCAATTCAGATGGAAAAACTAAGAATAAAGAGAGCTTGGTTGGATGCCGAAAATGGTGAGGGAGGTGAAGAAGAGAGTGAAACCTCAACTCATGAGAGAATCACAATTTTTGGAGGGAATTTTTTATCCAACTTTTAGATGCGCAAAATGTGTGAAAAATAATCTTCCTTGTGGCCGCCCCCTCTATATCTATATATGGAGGGGGGATGGTATGATGCCAAGGTGGCATCACACCTTCCTCAAGGGGGCATCCACCTAAACATGCCAACTTGTAAGCATCTTGCAAGTTGCATGTTAATTTGAATTTGAATTTAATTTGGAATCTGCATTTCATCTTATGAAATGTTTACCAATTAAATTCTAATTCATCATCAAATGAACATTTCATTTGAATTCTCCCTCCAAAATTACTTCTTTAATTTAATTAAATTAAACACTTTAATTTAATTAAACTTTAACTTAACCTTTAAGTCAACTAACTTAACTCTTTAAGTTTACTTAACCAATTGATAGTCATATGGTACCAAATTAAATTAATAATTAATTTAATTGGCCTTAATTTAATTCCTTAAATTAATTAGATCAATTTAACAATTAAATTGATCAAGCCAAAATGACTAAAAATTGCATCAACCGAGTCCTTCAATTTGTGGTCACCTTGGAATTATTCTAACACTTAGAAAATTCCACTCATCATATAAGATTTCCAATTGGCTTTAGTGTGTGACTCATTAGATTCTACTACTCATTGGACATGGGCTCACAACCTTTGTGACTTTAGAATATTATATATTCACATTAATTTAAACTCCTTTTAAACTAACTGACCCAATTCAATTAATTTTTATTAATTGAAGAGTACTCATCTCCATGGTCGATGTCCAATCTCAAGCTCATGGAGCCCAACAATTGGCCGAATGAATGCTATTGAGAAACCATTCTAGCTCTACACGTACTATGCAAACACAACCCTTATGTCTTTTATCTCCATGAAAGAGGTCTAGGGGCAAGATATTTGTCGGCTCCCTAACAACCTCGATACTATGCATCTATTCTCAATGTTCGATTCCTATTTGTGACCTTATCTTTGGAAAATCCTTTCCCAAATTGCCACGATGCCTTGGCCAAGGAATCCTTGGAATTGATCATTATAGAATGCATAGGAGATGCACTCGTCCTTCATAAAGACGTGGAATCGGATTCTACCTTGGATCTCATAAACCTCTATATTTAAGTTGGTCATACCCAAGCATAACTCGGATGGCCCGCTAAGTGAACAAGGAAGAGTCAAAGCATGAGGACCTAAACACAAGGTTACCATGGATCCTCAGATTAAAAGGACTAATTATTTACACTAGTGTAGGCTAGAGAACTAGCCACTCACCACTACGACTATCTAGTGGGATCTCCAAGCTAGCCTTCAGTGAACTTGTTCTCTAACAAGCACCCACTAACAGGGACCCATATCTCATATGGCATTGCTTATGGAAGGGAGCAATATCCAACCCTTAGATTATGCATCATTAGTGCAAGCCTATTCAAATCTTAGATGCCCTGTCTCATAAGATTCTATGACTTAGGATGTTCAAGATCACGAGTGTGGAAGACTTATTCCATGATCATCACCAACTTTACTGACAAAGTGCCATAGTCTAGTGTGATCTAAAGGCTTCAACCAAATTCAGTGAAGTAATATAAGCATAAGATGAAGATGGCCATTTGCAAATAATATCATTCAATCAAGATTGTATCACAAGTGAAATAGTTTATATGCCAATCTTATTGGCTTGTGGAGTACTATTCAAACAATCTCCCACTTGCCCTAAAGCCAATTCCATGTGGTCTTATGAACTATCTTCACAAGATGTCCTTCAAAGGCCTTTTGCGATAGGGGTTTAGTCAATGGATCTGTTATATTCTTTTTCGAGGCAACTTTTTCCACTTGAATGTCGTCTCTCCCTATGATCTCCTAGATCAAATGGTATCGCCTCAAACTGTGCTTGGATCACTGATGAGATCTTGCTCCTTAGCTTGGGCAACAACACCGTTGTTGTCACATATGACAACTACAGGCTCATATTTGCTAGGCACTATATCCACTTCTTGGATGAAGTTCTTGATCTAAACATATTCCTTTGCAACTTTTGAAGCCACAATATATTCTGCTTCAGTGGTGGAATTATCCGTGAAGTCTTGTTTAGAACTTTTCCAACTCACCGCACCGCTATTAAGGCAAAATATAAATCCAGAGGTAGATTTTTAGTCGTCTACATCGGATTGAAAATTTGAATTCAAAAATCCCTTGTAGCATCCCACTTAGGGTAACCCCGAAATTGAGATACTACACACTTCAGTCTTAACCTGTTAAACTTATGCATCAGATAAGGCCCATAGTAACAATTCAAAACCTATCAAATATCACCAACATATTTACCTTAATAGGTTCACAAATCTTTTAGTAGATGCCATAAACTGTCTCGAGACACAATTCATAATATTTACATATCAAAATCACAATTTAGACTTACATATCACAACCATCCTAAGTTAAGAAATCCTCGAGTTCAAAAGAGACCTATGCACATATATTTCCATAGTGCTATTACAAAACAATCTTCTACGTCTTTAGTTCAACTTGTTCTCAATCCATCACCGATACCTGTCTTAACCAATAAAATAGTGTGGGAGGTAAGTCCAAAGGACTTAGTAAGGGATAATAACAAAGATAAAAAGTAGAGATCTATTGAGGGAACATCAACTCAATAGATCATAATTTACAATCAAACAGAAACATATCAGAAAATAGGCTATAACAATTTAGCAATCAAGAAACTCTCTTGCCTTATTGCTCCATGAATAGATTATAGGCAGTCAGGAAATAGTCAAATAAAATAAACCCGAAGTATATGCATTGCAATAGAATATAACCAGACATGTATATCATATTTTCCTTATACTAGACAATTATTCAGTATTGCAAAAGCATGGAAGCTTGGCACATAGTCATGCCCATACTGACCGTATGGTGCACAACGATGCCCAGGGGAAAATCCCTTGCGTACTGTTGATACTAAGGGGAAAATCCCTTGCGTATCCCATGCACTACGATGCCTAAGGGGAAATCCCTAGCATAACGCCGATACCCATGAGGAAATCCCTAGCGTACCGTCTGATTCCTAGGGGGAAATCCCTAGCATACTATTGATACTAAGGGGGAAATCCCTTGTGTACCAGTCAAGCCCTTGGCCATTCAGTTCTCCGTTCAATAACAGTCAATAACAGTTTGCAAATGCCCAGGGGGAAATCCCTAGCACATCGCTAATACCCAGGGAAATCCCTAGTGCATCACTGATACCAGATAAATAATTTTACCGACAAGGAAACAATAACAGTACAGGAGAGTACAGTACAAATATTAGAACAAGCAGATAGCATAATAGACAGATAGCAGAACAGTCGGATAACAGAACAATCATGCAATTCATAGTCGGATATTAGAACAGTACAAATAACAAAACAGGCAAATAACAAAACAGACAGATAAAAGTTCTGGGCACCGGAACAAACAGGAAATAGAATCCTAATAGAAAGTAACCCTCATAGGGGTGTCCGGATCAAATAACATAATATCAAAGATATCTCAATAGATTACAGATTTCAATAACATAGTATAGTTAGCACAGAAATAGCAACCCTCATAGGAGTTTATCACAAATACCAAAGAGAGTAAAAAGCCCCAGATTGGCATACCCTCACCTTCGTAATCCCAAATGTTGTTGCCGTCTGCTGCTTTGCGGGACCCACATCATTGTCACCTAACCCAAAAACTGCTCTTCTGCTGCCACCGCCGTCTACCGCTACTTGCTGCCGCCGGAGTAGACCAAACTTACCACAAAATTGTTCCTCTCAACCTTCTGAATCCAAAACCACAACCAATTTCAAGTTTTGTAGCCAAAATCGCCGCCAAATCTTGCTTGAAAGTCACAGCCACCAAACCCACCACCATATCCGATTACCTCTGTTCCACCTTCACTGCCTCATCTCACCTCGGTAAGGGTACGACAATGATCACCGAGCTGAGGGCTTTAATTTGTACCACCAAAAATTCACCTCCGTCGCTAGTATACCACCATCAACCTTGTCTTGGCCAAGCTTCAAGCTTCAAAAATTTTGATGGTCCACTATTTAATCGCCGTGCATGTGATGTTGCCTGGTTTCAAGTGAGGAGGAGAAGAAGAAAACAGGTTTGGTTGGTGAGAATTTCGACTACCGAAAGGAATTTTTGGAGAGAAAGGTGTGTGTGCAGGTAGGAAAAGATGAAGAAAAGAGAAGGAGATGGTGATTTTATAAAATTTAACTTTTCAAAATTAGAGATTGGCCCAAAAAGTTCAATCTATTCTTTAATTAAGTCCTCCAAAAAGCTGCATCACTTCAATTCAGCCCCAAAATGATGTTAGTGCATGATATTGACCCGTTTGACCTAAAGTATTAGCAATGCAGCCCCTAAAGTCTCCAAGTTTGTTCAATCAAGTTTTCCAAAATTACGGGTTGGTCCTAAAAACTTTAATTTTTCTTGCAATTAAGTCCTTTTCATTATTTTCGAGCCTAAAAATCCAGTCAACCAAAATCTTGATTTCTAAATCCTTATTTTTTTCAAAATACTGAATTTTAGGGGTTTTACACCCCTCGGGTTTCAATTCTCCATTGCCGTAAATTAAAAACAAGTCCTTAGTTCTTCTTAAGTACTTAAGGATCATTTTAACGACTATTCAATGACATTCACTGGGATTGGATTGAAAGTGGCTTGTGACATTCAGAGCATGCGCTACATTCGGCCCTGTACATTGAACTGTATACATTATACTCCATATGGCAAATGCATAAGGTATACGAGATATCTTTTGTCTTCTCGCCTCAGTCTTAGGGGCGATAGACTTAGACAAATACCATGTCCCATGGGAAGGAATCCCTTCTTGGATTCTTCCATACTAAACCGCATTAGTATTTTGTCAATGTACTGGGTTTGGGATAGCCGAAGCATCATCTTCTATCTATCTCTATAGATACATATTCCTAATACGTAGGATATCTCTCCCAAATACTTCATGGAGAATTGAGTAGATAACCATGCTTTGGTACACCCTAACATTCCTACCTTATTCCCAATGAGAAGGATGTCATCGATATAAAGCACAACAAACTGTGCACTATTTCCACTTGCCTTTTTGTGCACACAAGGTTCATACACATTTTTGATAAAGCCAAATGATGCACACAAGGTTCATACACATTTTTGATAAAGCCAAATGATTTGACTGCATTATCAAAACGTATGGTCCAACTACGGGATACTTGCTTGAGTCCATAAATGGATTTTTGGAGTTTGCAAACCTTTTGCTCACTCCCTTTGGATGTAAATGGAGGATAGTGTAGTACTAGGATCTATTTAAAATTCAATAAAAATAGAATAATACTAGGCTACACACCTCTACAAGGATCTAAACATCCATATGATTTAGATTTGATGGAGGAAATACCTTGAAGAATCCAAAAATCAAGGTAGATGCAAGAACACTCTTCACCACCTGAAACTGTCCCTACACTGGTGCAGCAAGATCACATCCAAATTTCTCCAAGCTAAGCTCCTTATTTTGAGCTGAATTTTTTACAAGACACTCTCAACACCTTGAGAATAATACAGCCAAAATTTCATCCAAACCTAATCACGCCCAAAGTTGCTGCTAGAAACCATTTCAGTAAGGGCGATAGCAACCCAGGCATTTTACCTCTAATGTCAAAGTCCACACACCAATGCAAACACCTTTTCTCTACAAACTTAGTTGCAAAATTTTGCAGAGAAATGTAGCAATAAAGGTTGGGAATTGAGGAGGAAGAAGGAGAAATGAGGGAGAGGATTTTTGGATGATCTAACAATTAGATCTAACAACTAAGAACTTTTGTTATGTTTGTTGGGAGAATATTTTCAGCACACTAATCACTAGTGGCAGCCCCCCCTCTATATCTATATATAGAGGGAGGATGGTGTGATGCCAAGGTGGCACCACACTTTCCTCAAAGTAGGGGCGCCACCTAAGCATGCCAAGTCGCATGTGATTATTAGTTGTGTGTGAATTTGAATTTCATATGGAATCTACATTTCATCTCATGAAATATCATCCAAATAAATTCTAATTCCATGCCAAATGAACTCTTAATTTGTTATTCTCCCTCCAAAATTAACTCTCCAATTTAATTAAATTAAACACTTAAATTTAATTAATTAACCTTTGAGTTAACTCTTAAGTCAAAGTGCTTAAACACTTTAAGCTAGTCAAAATTAATTTAACTCTTAAATTAATTTGATCAATTGATAGTCATGTGGCACCAATTAATTAGCACTTAATTAATTGGTCTTAATTTAACTCTTAAATTAATTTGACCAATTTAACACTTGAATTGATCAAGCCAAAATGACACCAATTTTCTGCTTTCTTCAAAATCGATCAAGTAAATTTTCTAACACTTAGAAAATTTTCCTTCATTTAATAGGTGCTGCAATTGGGTTTTGTGTGTGACCCATTAGATTCTACCATTTATTGGACATGGGCTCGCAACCATTATGACTTGTAGAATATCAAATATTCACATTAGTTTAAACTTCTTTAAACTAAGCGACTCTTTTCAATTAATCTCATTAATTGAAGAGTACCCAATCTCTATGGTCGATATCCAACCTCAAGTCCATAGAGCCTAACTAATTAGCTAAAATCAATGCTCTTACAGAACTATTCTTGCACTACGCACACCATGCAAATACGCTCCTCTCTCCATGAAAGAGGCCTAGGGCAAGATATTTGTTGGCTTCCTAATAGCCTCAATGCTATGCTTCTATTCTTAATGTTCGATTCCCTTTGTGACATAATCTTTGGAAAACTCTTTTCCAAATTATCGCACCACCTTGCGCAAGGATTTCTTGAAGGACTTCAACTAAATTCTAGTGAAGTAAATATAAGCATAAGATAAAGATGGCCATTTTATTGAATATCATTCAATCAAGATTGTCTTACAAGGGAGTAGTTTACATTGCCAATCTAATTGACTTGCAGGGTACTATTCCAAGAATCTCCCACTTGCCCTAAAGCTAATGCCCCTTGGTCTTAAGACCCATCATTTCAAGATGTCCTTCAAAGACCTTTTGCAATAGGGGTTTAGTCAATGGATCTGCTCTATTCTCTTCCAAGGTAACTCTCTCCACTCGGATGTCGCTTCTATTAATGATTTCTTAGATTAAGTGATGTCACCTCAAAATGTGCTTGGATTTTTGATGAGATCTTGGCTCTTTGGCTTGCGCCATAGCCCTATTGTTATCACAGAAGATAACTACTGGCTCAGCAATGCAGGGCACTATATTCAACTATTGAATGAAGTTTTTCATCCAAACACATTATTTTGCAGCTTTCGAAGCTACAATACATTTTACCTCCATAGTTGAATCGACCGTGGTGTCTTGTTTGAATCTCTTCCAACTCATCGCACTGCCATTGAGGTGAAATATGAATCCATAAATGGATTTCAAGTCATCTATATCGAATTGGAAATTAGAATCCAAAAACCCCTCAAGTTTCAAGTCTCTATTGCCGTACACAAGAAATAAGTCCTTAATCATTTTCAAGTACTTGAGGATTGCTTTCACAGCTATCCAGTGACTCTCATTAGGATTGGATTGGAACCTACTTGTAACACTTAGTGAGTGTGCTACATCCGGTCTTGTACATTGAACTGCATACATTATGCTTCCAATAGTGGAGGCATAAGGTATGTGGGATATTCTTTGTCTCTCTTTCTCTGTCTTGGGGGCCATAGACTTGGAGAGATAAAGACCGTATCTCATGGGGAGAAATCCCTTCTTGGGCTCTTTCATACTAAGCCTATTTAGTATCTTATCAATGTATGGGGTTTGGGAAAGCCCCAGCATTCTCTTAGATCTATCTCTATAGATATATATTCCCAATATGTAGAATGCTTCTCCCAAATCCTTCATGGAGAATTATATAGATAACTATACTTTAGTACACCCTAACATTCCTACTTCATTCCTAATGAGAAATATGTCATCAACATAAAACACAATAAACTGTATAGAACTCCTACTGGCCTTTTTAATCACACAAAGTTCATTCATATTTTTACAAAGCCAAACGATTTGACTGTCTCGTCAAAACATATGTTCCAAGATTAGGACACTTGCATGAGTCCATAAATAGATCTCTGGAGTTTGTAAACCTTTTTGCTCACTCCTTTTGGATGTAAAACCTTGTGGTTGCTCCATATAGATTTCTTCTTTAATGTCAACATTGAGGAAAGTAGTTTTCACATCCATTTGCCATATCTCATAGTCATAATACACAACTATGGCAAGTAAAATTTGAATAAACTTAGGCATTGCAACCGATGAAAAAGTTTTCTCAAAATCAATACCGTCCCTTTAAGTATAAGCTTTTGCCACTACTCGCACCTTAAAGGTCATCACATCTCCATTGACTCATAGCTTTTGCTTATAGATCCACTTGTAACCAACAGAAACTATTCCCTTAGGTGGATCTACTAGAATCCATACTTTGTTGGAGTAGATGGAGTCCATTTTGGATTTCATGGTTTCAAGCCAATGTCTCGAGTCTATGTCCAACATAGTTTCCTCATAGGTCTTCGGATCTATATTTGATTGGCACATCTCATGAAGTAATCCGAACCTTGTGGGTTTCTTCTTGATTCGATCCAACCTTTTTAGAGGTTGTGTGTTAGGCTCTTAATGCTCATTTATTTCCACCGCTTGTGGAATTTGATGATCATCTTAAACTTCATAAAGTTCAACGACAATGCCCTTTCTATCTAATAGAAATTCCTTTTCCAAAAAGTGGGCATTCCTTGAAACAAACACCTTTTGTTCCGGGGGATCATAAAAGTAATAACCCGTAGACTCTCCAGGGTATCAGACAAACTTGTACAAGGTGGATCAACTATCCAACTTGGCTCCCACTAATCACCTCACGTAGGCAAGAGACTCTCAAACCTTTGGATAATGGTAAGAGGGTGCTTTGTTAAACCACATCTCATGCAGCATTTTTGGCACCAACTTTGAGGGTACTATATTTAGTAGCCTCGCCTCCGTTTCTAAGGAATATCCCCAAAAGGATATAGACACATTAGAAAAGCTAATCATGGAATGTACCATGTCCAACAAGGTATGATTTCTCCTCCTGGCTACTCCATTATGTTGGGGTATGCTGGGTGGAGTCCATTAAGAGAGAATTTCATTCTCTTTTAGATAACCTAAGAATTCGATACTTAAGTATTCGCCACCTCAATCCGATCGAAGAGCTTTAATACTAAATCCCTTTTGCTTTTCTACTTCACACCGGTACTCTTTGAACTTTTCAAAGGCTTCGGACTTGTACTTCATAAGATACACATATCCAAGCCAAGTATAATCATCGGTGAAGGTGTTGAAGTAAAAATAGCCTCCTCTCCCACTAACTTGTAGTATGCCACACACATCTATATGGATCAAATACAAAGGACTTGTGGATCGCTTTGTTTGTCCTATAAAAGGAGCCTTGGTCATTTTTCTCTTCAAACAAGATGCACAAGTAGAAAGGCCTTCAATGCTACTAACATTTAGTACTTTGAGAGCTTCCATTTTGTTTATCCTATTTTTAGAGATATGCCTAAGTCTTGCATGCCATAAAATGACATCTTCTTGGTTATCTAATTTTCTTTTACTTGATTAAACTTACGTCAATGAAGTTTAGGAATCCAATATGTGAAATCCATTATTTAATGTACCTTGTGCAATTAAAGAACCATTCATTAATGTTTTCAACTTCCCATTACATATAGAAAAATCATATCCTTCATTATCCAATTTGGAAATTGAAATAATGTTCTTAACAAGATTAGGTACATAATAACAAGGATCAAGTACAATTTGGGAGTTCCTCAAGTCTAACTTGATTACGCCTTGGATCATGGCTGCAACTTTTGCTCCATTTTCTAAGCTTAGAATCATATCCCCTTCATTGAGACTTCTTTTTCTTTCTAACCCTTGTAACGAATTACAAAGGTGAGAACCACATGTGGTATCAATACCCATGAGGAAGAATTTTTCATAAAGTGCACTTCAATAAAGTACATGCCCTTCTCAAGGTTGCAAGAAATTCCTTGCAATTTCTTTTCCAATGTCCTTTTGCAACATAATGGAAATACGTAGCGTCGGATTTAGCCTCTTTGTTATTTTCAATTCCCCTTGAAATTTTTAATGATTTCTCCCCTTTGGAGAAAGAACTTTTCTTCCTTTTACCTCCCTTTGTAACACCCCCAAGGGCCCATAGACTTGGAGGAGAAAGCAAGCGTAAGAGGCTTATCTCCCTTCATAGTCTCCTCGGTGGTTACCAACATATCAACTAATTTATTAATCGTTATTTCTTCCATCAACATGTAGAAGCTCAAAGTGAATTGGTCAAATGAACTAGGCAGTGACTGAATAATCAAATCCAAAGAGAGCTCATTGTCCATGACAACGCCTAATTGACCAAGCGTCTCAGTGAGACAAATCATTTTAAGCGTATGTTCATGGACACTAGTACCCTCATTCTTTCTAGATCTAAAGAGCTACTTACTCAAAATGAACCTTTTGTGTCTAGTATGAACACCATACAACTCTTGTTGGTGTGAATAGATCTCGTGTGCACATCTCATGTGCTTGTGAGAGTTTTGAAGCTCTTTATACATAAAAGCCATCATAAGACATCTTGTTTGTAGATCATCATCCACAGACTTTGTAAACAATTCACGTGCCTCATGTGTGGCATTATTGCCAATGGTGTCTGGCGGACTTTGATGGGGTACATAAGTCCTATTTTTGGAATTAAGAAAAACTTCGAGGTTTCTCAACCAATCGTGGAAGTTTGGCCTGTTAAGTTTATTGGTTTCTAAAATAACGTTGAGTAGATTTTTAGCCATTTTGTTTTTAAAGATTTCAAAAATCTACAAGAGGCGAAAAGAAGAGTATAAGCATATGATTGAATATTGATATTAGAAAAACATGTTCATGGCCTTTGAAGCATGTTTTTCTCTCACTATTTTATCAAATCCTTCACCTCCTAGAAGAATTCGGGAAGCAACATTTGTTAATTGCTTATTGCATTTCATGTAACTCTTGATGTATTTTGCCTTACGTTTCATGTAGACACCCTGCTTCTAGTGTATCTACATTACTAAGTGTTAAGTCGAACCTACTAATTAAACTTTGATTCAATACCAGTCTACATCATCCCCCCCTTCGAGTGCCAATGTGTGGGAAGCCTCAAATCGAACGTGCATCGTATGCTATGTATATGCTCACAACTTTCCTCCTAAGTGTGACCCATACTTCGAGTGCCATCACACAAATCCGACAGCATCGTCATGGTGTATATTATTGGTAGAAAGCATGGATTAATTAAAACTCCTTTTTATTTGTATCCATTTTGACTTAATATTTGAGAGCGCTTAGACTTTCTAAGTGGAGGGATTTTCTTGCTTGCAAAGATCTCATCATTTTTATCTTCTTATTTAGATTTTCTATATTCTAATCATGTATCTCATACATCAAAAGAATATGGAAAGCATAAATAAGTAAATGCGCCTAGCATGCTTCTAGGGTGGGATGACCATGAGCCTAACCAAGTGGCATAATTAGAGCTATAGGTGCACCACTTAGTTGATTTTAAGTGGGTTGATTAAATCTAGCTATTACATAAATGTATTCCACACATTCATTGTCTTCATGCCTCCAATGGTCTTCTTTGCTCCTTGTAACATTCACATGAGAAAGAAATCTTCACTCCTAGTGATTCTACTCTCATAACATTTACAAGATTGAAATTGAGATGCATGCAAGCCCCTATTTAATTTAACCATTTTCAACAACTTGAAACAAATAAAATCAATATTAAAGGCTCATAGTCATCCCCATTCATTCATCATCCATTCAACACTTAAATGAATAATAAGTAAATCAAGAATTAACATTCATTTCCGTCAATTAAATGCTTATCTCATAAACAATTAATTGACCAAGCAAAAACAAGCATAACATTTATGTATCATATTTTTGCAACAATTGGAAATTAACTTAAATTTGACATTAAAAGCAAGCAAAAATGTCCAACATTATTGTGAGTACTTACACAACAATTGAGCATCAAAAGTACATGAAAAATCAAGTTTAGGAGGGCAAAAATGCACAAAACGGCAAACCGGTTTTGCCATAGCAGCCTTGGGTGGCATAGGTGCTATAGTACCTGAGCCGCTACTGCAAAGTGCCTAGGCCACTGTTTTGCTCTGTTTTCGCCTTTTTCCCATCACAAACCTTATGGACACTTCCATAACATAATTCCATACATTTTATGATAAATTTTCAGACTATAAACACTTTAAAAACTGGAAATTAAAGTGCTCAAATTGCTTCAAAAATCAAATCTAACAAAGAATCGCCATTCTTTAAACACCTTCAAGACATTCAAATAATCTCCAATTATCTCCAATCAAATTAGATCCATAAAAGACCAAAACAACTTAAGGCCGAAATTCAACATACTATATCAACATATAACATCAACCAATGCCAAATCAAAATTGAAAATTAGCAACAATTAATTAAAACATAGTCATCACCTGAATTAACACTTAAAACACATAATAGCATGCTTTTAATTCATCAATCAAGGAGCCACATGAAACATCATTCAAACATTGAAATCCATCATATGAATGGAGAATTTGGTGATTTTGATTAATTCATCACATGAACCAATCATTCAAAAAAAATCCGAATGTATGCATGAATTAGGCTTTGATACCACTTGTAGGATAGTGTAGCACTAGGATCCATTTAAAATTCAATCAAAACAGAATAAAACTAGGCTACACACCTCCACAAGGATCTAAACATGTATATGATTCAGATTTGGTGGAGGAAATACCTTGAAGAATCTGAAAATCAAGGTAGATGCAAAAACACTCTTCAACACTTCTAACTGTCCCTGCACTGGTGCAGCAAGATCACATCCAGATTTCCCCAAGCTCAACTCCTTATTTTGAGCTGAAATTTTTACAGGACTCTCTAAACATCTTGAGGATAATACAGTTAAAAATTCATCCCAATCCAATCACGCTAAATTCGCCATAAAAATGCCAAAATTCGCTGCCAGAAACCATTTCAGCAAGAGCAATAGCAACCCAAGCATTTTGCCTCTAACATCAAAGTCCACACACCAATGCAAACAACTTTTCTCTACAAACTTAGCTGCAGAAATTTGCAGAGAAATGTAGCGGTTGGGAATTGAGGAGGAAGAAGGAGACAGGTTGGAGAGGATTTTTGGTTGATCCAACAATTAGATCTAACAACTAACAACTTTTGTTATGTTTGTTGGGAGAATATTTTCAGCATGTAATCACTAGTGTCAGCGCCCCCCCCCCCCTTCTATATCTATATAGAGAGAGGGAGGATTGTGTGATGCCAAGGTGGGGGCGCCACCTAAGCATGTCAAGTGGCATGTGATTATTAGTTGTGTGCGAATTTGAATTTCATATGGAATTTACATTTCATCTCATGAAATGTCATCCAAATAAATTTTAATTCCACATCAAATGAACTCTTCATTTGTTATTCTCCATCCAAAATTAACTTTCCAATTTAATTAAATTGAATACTTTAATTTAATTAATTAACCTTTGACTTAACTCTTAAGTCAAAGTGCTTAAACACTTTAAGGTAGTCAAAATTAATTTAACTCTTAGATTAATTTGACCAATTGATAGTCATGTGGCACCCATTAATTAACACTTAATTAATTGATCTTAATGTAACTCTTAAATTAGTTTCACCAATTTGACACTTAAATTGATCAAGCCAAAATGACACCAATTTTCTCCTTTCCTCAAAATCAGTCAAGTGAATTTTTTAACACTTAGAAAATTATCCTTCACTCAATGGGTGTTGAAATTGGGTTTTATGTGTGACCCATTAGGTTCTACCATTCATTGGACGTGGGCTTACAACCATTGTGACTTGTGGAATATCAAATATTCACATTAGTTTAAATTCCCTTAAACTAAGCGACTCTTTTCAATTAATTTCATTAATTGAAGAGTACCCAATCTCCATGGTTGATGTCCAACCTCAAGCCATGAAGCTCAACTAATTGGCCAAAATGAATGCTCTTGTAGAACCATTCTAGCACTAGCACACTATGCAAATACAGTCCTTCCATCTCCTATGTCCATGAAAGAGGCCTAGGGCAAGTTATTTGTTGGCTTCCTAATAGCCTCAATGCTATGTTTTTGTTCTCAATGTTCAATTCCCTTTGTGACCTTATCTTTGGAAATCTCTTTTCCAAATTGTCACATCACATTGTGCAAGGATCTCTTG
Organism: Jacaranda mimosifolia; assembly: GCA_018894105.1. Classification (NCBI taxonomy): domain Eukaryota; kingdom Viridiplantae; phylum Streptophyta; class Magnoliopsida; order Lamiales; family Bignoniaceae; genus Jacaranda; species Jacaranda mimosifolia. The sequence goes on along the minus strand of CM032132.1, from coordinate 13,331,225 downwards.
GAATCGCTTATTATAGAATACATAGAAGAGGCACTCACCCTTCACAACGACAAGGAGTCAGATCCCATCTTGGATCTCACGAACCTCTGTGTAAGTAGCTCATGCACAATCACCACTGGAACGCTTGCTAAGTGGCCAAAATTAGAGTAAAAGCATAAGGACCTAAAACAAGGTTACCATAGATCCTCAGGTCAAAAGACTAATTATATGCACTAGCATAGACTGGAGAACTAGCCACTACTGACTTGCCACTACGACTATCTAGTGGGATCTCCAAGAGGGCCTTCAATGAACTTGTTCTCTAACCGGCACTCACTAATGTGCACCCATATCTCATATGGTATTGCACATGGAACGGAGCAATATCAAACTCTTGGATTTATGCATTATTAGTAAAAGTCTATCAAATCTTTGATGCCCCATCTCATAAGATTCTACGACTTGGAAGATTTAAGATCATGATCGTGTAAGGCTTATTCCATGATCACTAAATCAAATCCTATAGTCATGTGTAATCTAAGGGCTTCAACAAAATGCCAGTGAAGTAAATATAAGCATAATATGAAGATGGTCATTTTGTTGAATATCATTCAATCAAAATTGTTTTATAAGGGAATAGTTTACATTGCCAATCTAATTAGCTTGCAGGGCACTATTCCAATAGTAAAACCTTGTGGTTGCTCCATATAAATTTTTTCTTCAATGTTTTCGTTGAGGAAAATGATTTTCACATCCATTTGCCATATCTCATAGTTATAATATTCGACTACGGCAAGTAAAATTCGAATGGACTTAGGCGTTGCAACTGGTGAAAAGTTTTCCTCAAAATCAATACTGGGTCTTTTAGTATAACCTTTTACCACTAGTCGCGCCTTAAAGGTTGCTACCTCTTCATTGACTCCTAGCTTTCACTTATTGATCCACTTGCAACCAATGGGTACGATACCCTCTGGTGGATCTACCAAAGTTCACACTTTGTTGGAGTACATGGAGTCCATTTCGGATCTCATAGCATCCGGCCAATGTGCTGAGTCTATGTCCAGCATAGCTTCCTCATAGGTCTTCAGATCTATATTAGATTGGCCCATCTCATGAAGAAATTTGAACCTTTCGGGTTGCTTCTTGATCGGTCTAACCTACGTAAAAGTTATGTGTAAGGCTCACTACTTGTTTTCCACCGCTTGTAGGATTTGTTGATTATCTTGAACTTCATCAAGTTCAATAATAACGCCTTTTCTATATAATAGAAACTCATTTTTCAAAAAGGTTGTCTTCCTTAAGACAAACACCTTTTGTTCCAAGGGATCATAAAAATAATAACCCATAGACTCTCTAGGGTATCCCACAAACTTGCATGGGGAAGATTATCTATCCAACTTGTCTCCCACTAACCTTTTCACGTAGGCGGGAGACCCCCAAACCTTTAGATAATGGTAAGAAAGTGCTTTACCATACCACATCTCATTTGGCATTCTTGGCACGACCTTTGAGGGTACAATATTTAGTAGCCTTACCGCCGTATGTAAGGTGTATCCCCAAATGAATATAGGCATATCGGAGAAGCTTATCATGGAATGTACCATGTCCAACAAGGCATGGTTTCTCCTCTTGGCTACTCCATTGAGTTGGGGTTTGCTGGATGGAGTCTATTGAGAAAGAATCCCATTCTCTTTTAGATAATCTGAGAACTCGGTACTTAAGTATTCACCTCCTCAATCCGATTGAAGAGTTTGAGTACTAAGTCCATTTTGCTTTTCTACTTCACACCTATACTCTTTGAACCTTTCAAAGGCTTCAGACTTGTACTTCTTAAGATACACATGTCCAAAGCGAGTGTGATCATCAATGAAGGTGATGAAGTAAAAATAGCCTCCTCGCGCACTAACTTTTAGTAGGCCTCACACATCCGTATAGATCAAATCCAAAGAACTTGTGCTTCACTCCATTTGTCCTACAAAAGGAGCCTTGGTCATTTTTACCTTTAAACAAGACTCACAAGCCAAAAGTTCTCAATGCCACTAACATTTAGTGCTTTGAGAGCTTTTATCTTGTTCATAATATTTTTAGAGATATACCTAAGTCTTACATGCCATAAAATGGCATCTTCTTGAATATCTAATTTTCTTTTACTTGATTGAATGTGGATTAGTAAGTTTTGAAGATCTAATACGTATAATCCATTATTCATTGTACCTTGAGCAATTAAAGAACCGTTCTTCAATGCCTTCTGTTTCCCATTAGATATAGAAAAATCATATCCTTCATTCTCCAAAATAGGAATTGAAATTGTATTCTTCATAAGATTTGGTACATAAAAACAAGGATTAAGTACAATCATAGAATCTCCCAAGTCCAACTTGATAACATCTTGGATCGTGGCAGCAACTCTTGCTCCATTTTTGAGGCGGATGATCATATCCCCTTTATTAAGACTCTTTCTTCTTTCCATCCCTTGTAAAAAATTACAAAGGCGAGAACCACATGCAGTATCAAATACCCATGAGGAAGAACTAGTCATTAAATGCACTTCAATAAAGTGCATACCTTTCTTAAGAGTTGCAAGATAAGCTTTGCAATTTCTTCTCCAATGCCCTTGTTCGCTACAATGGAAACATGCAGTATCGGTTTTAGCCTCTTTCTTCCTCTTTACTCCCCTTGAACCTTTCAAGGGTTTCTTCCCTTTCGAAGAAGAATTTTTTTTCTTGTTATCCCCTTCCCTTGGACTTTTTGGGCCTTTGGACTTGGAGGAGGATGCAAGCATAAGACACTTTTCTTTTTTCATAGTCACCTCAGCGGTAACCAATATGTTTCACCAATTCATTAATCGTCACTTCTTTCTTGCACATATTAATGTTCATAATGAATTGGTCAAATGTACTCGACAATGACTATAGGATCAAATCCACGTAGAGGTCATTGTCCATGATCACATCAAGCTGTCCAAGTTTTTCAATGAGTCTAATCATTTTAAGCTCACGATCATGGACACCCATGCCCTCAGTCATTCTACTTCTAAAGAGCTCCCTAGACAAAGCAAACCGTTCATATCTAGTTTGGACACCATACAACTCTTTTAGGTGTGCATAAACCTCACTTGCATGCTTCATATGCTCATGAGTCTTTTGCAACTCATTAGACATAGTTGTCATCATGAGATACCTAGTTTGTAGATCATCTTCCACAAACCTCATGAACAATTCATGGGCCTCATTGGTGGCATCATCGCCAATGGTTTTCGGCCGACTTAGATCAAGTACATAAGTCCTTTTTCTCAAACTCAAGCACTATTTTGAGGTTTCTCAACCAATCCCAAAAATTGAGCCTGGTTAGTTTATTGGTTTCCAAAATCGTTGTGAGTGGATTCTTAGCCATTTTGAGTTTGAAGATTTCACAAACCTACAAAAATAATAAAAGAGAATATAAGCATGTGATTGAATTTTGACATCATGAAAACATGTTTATGGTCTTTCAAGCATATTTTTCTCCCACTATTTTATCAAATCCTTCACCCCCTAGAAGAATTTGGGAAATCATATTTTCTAGTGAGAATCAAGACTCCAAAGATTTGCAAATAGACCCCCGTGATCAAGTTTCATCCACAAACAATCTAAGGATAAACAACACTTGCTAATTGCATCATATGCAACTCTTGATATATTTTACCTCACGTTTCATGTAAACCTACGACTCGTGCGACATCTATACTACTAAGTGTTAAGTCGAACCTACAAATCATACTTCAATTCTAGACTGCTCCACAACATCCCCCGTGATCAAGTGCCAATGTGTGGGAAGCCTCAAATCAAAGGTGAATCATATGCTAAGTATATCCTCACAGCTTTCCTCCTAAGCGTGACCCCCGTGATCGAGTGCCATCACACAAAATTGGTAGCATCATCATGGGCTATACTATTGGTAGAAAGCATGGATTAATTAAAACTCCCTTTAATTTATATCCATTTTGACTTAATATTTAAGAGCACTTAGACATTCTAAGTGGAATGCTTTTCAACTTGCTTGCCAAGATCCCATCAATTTTTTCTTATTTAGGTTTTCTATATCCTAATCCATGTATCACATACATTAATAGGATATGGAAAGCATAAATAAATAAATGTGTCTAGCATGCTCCTAGGGTGGGATAATCATAAGCCTAACCAAGTGATGCACTTTAGAGCCTAGGTGCATCACTTAGTTGATTTTAAGTGGGTTGATTAAACCTAGCTATTACAAAAATTGTATCACATGCAATCATGGGTCTTCATGCCTCCAATGGTCTTATTTTCTCTTTGTAACAATTACATGAGAAAGAAATCCTCACTTCTAATGATTCTACTCTCATAACATTTACAATATAGAAATAAAGAGGCATGCAATCCTCAATTTTAATACAACTTATTTCAACAACTTGAAAAAAATAAAATTAATATTAAAAGCTCATGTTCATCCCCATTCATTCATCATCCATTCAACAATTAAATGAACAATAAATAAATCAAGAATTGACATTCAATTCCAACAATTAAATGCTTATCATATAAACAATAAATTGGCCAAGCAAAAACAAGCATAACATTTATGCATCTTATTTTTGCAACAATTTGAGATTAACTTTAACAAGATTGAAGAAAGCATAAAAAATGTCAAATATAATTTTGAGAACTTGCACTACACTTGTGCATCTGTTATGTGTGAAACAATACACTTTTGATCACAAAAAGAAGAGAAAATAAAGCCAAAAAACTACCTAGACCAAGACCAAGCCACTGCCCGCCCATGCTAGGTGTGCTAAATCGTGGCAGGCGCGCACATGGCACACCTGCTACCAACCAGCACCCAGGCAGGTTGGGCAACCGCTCGGTCACATGGTCTTAGCGATTTTGTGGTATTTTAGCTCAACCTTTTGTGCATCAAACATTAAAACATCTTCTAAACATCAATTCCACACAATATATTTGTAATTTCAAATCTAAAACACCTTTCACATCTGAAAAATCAAGAGTTCAAACATGCTTCAAAAAATCAAGTTTAAGTGAGAATCACATTCTTCCAAAAATCTCCAATTAAATCCAATTCAGTTGGATCCAAAAATGACCAAAACAGTTTAAGGCCAAATATGACATGCTATATCAACATATAACATCATCCAAAGCTAAATCAAAATTTAACATTAGCTAATCATGAATCAAATTACCCTAACATATGAATTAACAATTAAAACACATATTAGCATAATATCTATTTATCATCAAAGGAGCCACAAGCATCATCATCCAAACACTCCAATCTATGATTCAGATCAAGTGTTTGAAGATCTATATCAATTCATCACGTGAATCAATCAAAAGAGAATCTAAAATATAGCATAAAATTAGGCTCTGATACCACTTGAAAAGATGTGTAAAACTAAGGATCCAATTTAAAACATTTAAAAATTAAAATCTAACATAGTTTACACCACCACAAGGTTCTAAATCATGATAGTATAATGGATTAAGGTCAGATTGTTACCTCTTAAGAAAAATCCAACCAAAACTTGAAGTAGTATTTCCTTTCCCTAAAGCAGACTGCTTCCGGCGCGGCAAGGTGTGATCAACTTTTGATTGGGCAATCACCTTGGATTCAAGCCAAATCTGGACCAAAATTTCTAGAACTCAATGGAGAATGTCCAATAAGACATTCAGCACCAAAATCCTTAGGCAAGACCTGGAACATAGTCCAAAAAGTCACTACTGGAACAGAGGATCACCAAAGGTAGCAATTCAAAATTTGTCTTACCTCTAATGCTAAAGTCCACACACCATTGGACAATCCTTTTCTCCTTATTTCAGCTAGAAAAACTAAGAACGAGAGCTTGGTTGGAGGTTGAAAATGGTGAGGGAGGTGAAGAAGAGAGTGAAACCTCAATTCATGAGAGAATCATAATTTTCGGAGGGAATTTTGGATCAAACTTTTAGATGCACAAAATGTGTGAAAAACAATCTTCCTTGTGGCTGCCTCCTCTATATCTACATATACAGGGAGGATGGTGTGATGCCAAGGTGGCATCCCACCTTCCTCAAGCTGGCATCCACCTAAGCATGCCAACTTGCAAGCATCTTGCCAGTTGTATGTTAGTTTGAATTTGAATTTAATTTGGAATCTACATTTCATCTTATGAAATGTCTACCAGTTAAATTCTAATTCATCATCAAATGAACATTTCATTTGAATTCTCCCTTCAAAATTACTTCTTCAATTTAATTAAATTAAACACTTTAATTTAATTAAATTTTGACTTAACCTTTAAGTCAAATAACTTAACTCTTTAAGTTTACTAGACCAATTGATAGTAATATGACACCAAATTAAATTAACACTTAATTTAATTGGTCTTAATTTAATTCCTTAAATTAATTAGATCAATTTAACAATTAAATTGATCAGGCCAAAATGACTAAAAATTGCGTCAACTGAGTCTCTCAATTTTTGGTCACCTGGGAATTATTCTAACACTTAGAAAATTCCATTCGTCATATAGGATTTTTAATTGGCTTTAGTGTGTGACCCATTAGGCTTTACTGCTCATTGGACATGGGCTCACAAGCTTTGTGACTTTAGAATATTATATATTCACATTAGTTTCAACTCCTTTTAAACTAACCGACTCAATTCAATTAATCTCTATTAATTGAAGAGTACACAATCTCCATGGTCGATGTCCAACCTCAAGCTCATAGAGCCCAACAATTGGCCAAATGAATGCTATTAGAGAAACCATTCTAGCTCTACACATACCATTCAAATATGGTCCTTTTGTCTCCTATCTCTATGAAAGAGGCTTAGGGCAAGATATTTGTTGGCTCCCTACTAGCCTCAATACTATACATCTATTATCAATGTTTGATTCCTATTTATGACCTCATCTTTGGAAAACCCTTTCCCAATTTGTCACAATGCCTTGGCCAAGGACTCCTTGGAATTGATCATTATAGAACGCATAGGAGATGCACTCGCCCTTCATGAAGATCACAAGGAGTTGGAACCCATCTTGGATCTCATAAATCTCTATATCTAAGTAGCTCATACCCAAGCACAATACGGATGGCCCGCTAAGTGACCAAGGATGAGTCAAAATATAAGGACCTAAACATAAGGTTACAATGGATCCTCAGATCAAAGGACTAATTATATGCACTAGCGTAAGATGGAGAATTAGCCACTACTGACTTGCCGCTATGGCTACCTAGTGGATTCTCCAAGTGGGTCTCCAGTGCCTTGTTCTCTAACAAGCACTCACTAACATGCACCTATGTGTCACATGGTTTACTCGTGGAACGGAGCAATATCCAACCCTTGGATTATGCATCGTTAGTGCAAGTCTATCCGAATATTGAATGCCCTATCTCATAAGATTCTATGACTTGGGATGTTTAAGATCACGATCGTGTAAGACTTATTCCATGATCATCACCGAGTGTACTGACCAAGTCCCATAGTCTGGTGTGATCTAAGGGCTTCAACCAAATGTCAGTGAAGTAATATAAGCATAAGATGAAGATGGTCATTTGCAAAGAATATTATTCAATCAAGGTTGTATTAAAAGTGAAATAGTTTACATGCCCATCTTATTGGCTTGTGGGGCACTATTCCAACAAGCACCACTGAAAACAATTACAAAGTTAATTTGGGATTCATAGAAATATGGGATCCAAAGGTTTGATGTATGACTCAATAATGCACTTCAATTATTTGATTTTAAATAAAAGAATGCCAATTAAATAATTAGTCCAATTTCTCTTCTCTTTTTTCTTTGTCTTTTTGTTTTTCAACCTATAGATCTGTAAAATTCATAATGAATTTCTCAAGTTCAACTTATTCTGATTATCACTTTTCATTTTCGTTGTTTTAGTTCCTCTTTTAATTTTGGAATGGCTTGTGTGAAAATGAAAAATATGTTTGGTTTAGTGGATTGAAATATTGACTTTACAAGTCTAAAAATGAAAATATTCTCAGTTAATGTATATCTATACTAAAATGTAATGAAAAGAGCCTTTAACATGTGTAATTTTAGGTTATGGTTGAAAAAGTTTTTCAAAGATTATTATGATGAATCAAACCTACTTTCATCTCTTTGTGTTACTATTTTATTTTGGTCAAACTCTATTTTCACATAAGTATAACAATTTCTATAATTAAAGATTTCACACGTGGGAAAATTATTAAGCAATAAAATTCGTTTTCCCATTTTTGGGTAAAAAACAAAGAGATAATTACAAGTACAATCTATAAAACATAGTTTGGCATACATACATTAAATTTCTCCATAGTGAGATCATAATTTTGTTGAATTTATACGTTTTATTTTCTTTCAAAAATATTTTAAAATTTTTCAATGGAGAGTTATAAGTTGTTTTAAGAAGAATGGGAATTCCATTTAATTTTAAAAATTTAACAATCTCAATTATTTTGACATACAATTAAAAGTTACCACACACCTAATATATTATTAAATTTTCATTAATAAGTATAGTCTTTATATATTAAAAATAGGGCTAAATTGCAGAAAATCATGAGGGGGAGGCGGTGTGCATAATTTTTAAAATCACAAGGAGATTTGTCGCCTATTTTTTTATAGGTAGTCTTTTTGCTCTTTTCCATTTTTACAGGACTGTAAAATGCAATTTGCCCAAATATAAAATAAGGAATTAATCACATATACAACTCACAAGTGTTGGTCACAATGATGGCTACTAAAGGCATTAATATTATAATCTTTTTTGTTTTGCTTTCATTTAATATTGTTCATGAGACTGAGGCCTTCGAAAGAGCAAAATAACATGAGATTTACCTTTATAGTGAATTGCCCCAGAAATTCTAGTAGTCTGAGTTTGCAGTGTGCACCTAAAGACGATCATTTGGGAAAACATATCGTTGCTTTTGGTCAATATTTCAGTTGGACTTCCCAAACTATTGTTTTTGGAACTACGCCTTCCTTTTGTCATTTTTGGTGGGGTTAAGGAGAAAATGGTTGCTGTATTTAACGGGAAGTGGGATACACCAATTACTATGGCAAGTATAATTTTGTATTGAAAACTGATGGGATCTATCTTAGCACTAATCGAAATGATTACAAAAAGGGATTGGTAGAAACAAGGGATTCGTAGGTTTGATGTATGTTTCACTAATTTACTTCAACTATTTGATTTTAAATAAAAGAATGCCAATTTAATATTTAGTTCATTTTCTCCTCTTCTTTCTTTGTTTTTTGGTCTATAGATTTGTAATATTCATAATGAATTTCTCAAGTTTAACTTATTTTGATTGTAACTTTTGATTTTCGTTGTTTCAGGTCTTTTTTTCATTTTTGAATGGTTTGTGTGAAAATGGAAATTATGTGTGGTTTAGTGGATTGACTTATCAAATTTACAACTCCAAAAATGAAAATATGCTCAGTTGATGTATATCTATATTGAAAAATATGTAAAAGAGCCTTTAGCTTGTTTAATTTTCAATTATGGTTGAAAAAGTTTTTCAAAGATTGTTATTATGAACCGAACATACTTTTATCTCATTCTATTACTACTTTATTTTGGTCAAATTCTATTCTCACATAATTAAAACAATTTCTTTAATTAAAGAGTTCACTTGTGGAAAATTTATTAAGCAATAAAATTCCTTTTCCTTTTTCTCGGTAAAAAACAATGAGATAATCACAAATGCAATCTAGAAAACATAGTTAGGCATACACACATCAAATTTCTCCACAGTGAGATCTTAATTTTGTTGAATTTACAAGTTTTATGTTTTTTTTCCAAAAGTATTTTAAAATTTTTTGACGGAGTTATAAGTTGTTTAAAAAAGAATTGGAATCCCCTTTATTTTAAAATTTTTAAATATCTCTATAGCTTTGACGTATAATAAAAGTCACTACATAACTAATATACTATTAGATTTTTCTTTAGTAAGTATAGTCTTTACATAACAAAATAAGGGCTAAACTACAAAAAATCATGAGAGGGAGGTGATGTGCATAATTTTTAAAATCACTTGGAGATTTGTTGCCTATTCTTTTCATAGATTGTCTTTTTGCTCTTTTCCATTTTTAATGGGGGTAAAATGCAATTTGCCCGATTATAAAATGGGGAATTAATCACATATACAACTCACAAACGTTGGTCATAAAGGCATTAATAGCATAATCTTTTTAGTTTTGCATTCATTCAATATTGTTCCTGAGATTGAAGCCTCCAGAATAGCAAAAAAACATGAGATTTACATATATAGTGAACTGCCCCAAAATTCCAATAGTCTGAGTCTGCATTGTGCACTTAAAGATGACGATTTGGGAAAACATATCTTCGTTTCTGATCAATTTTCCAATTGGAATTTCCGAGCCAATGTTTTGGTAACTACACTTTTCTTTTGTCATTTTTGGTGGGTTTCAAAGGAGAAAACACCTGATGTATTTAACGTGAAGGGGGATAACACCAAATACAATGGCAAGTATAATTAACAATCACTGTCACTTTGATGTATAACTAAAAGTCACCACACAACTAATATATTTTTAGATATTTAATTAATAAGTACAGTCTTTATATATTAAAATTATGGTTAATTGCATAAAATCATGAGGAGGAGGCGGTGTGCATAATTTTTAAAATCAGAAGGTGATTTGTTGCCTATTCTTTTGATAGGTTGTTTTTTGCTCTTTTCCATTTCTACACGGGGTAAAATGTGATTTGCTCGATTATAAAATGGTGAATTAATCACATATACAACTCACAAAAGTTGGCCACTAACATGGCTACTAAATGCATTAATCATATAATCTTTTTAGTTTTGCTTTCATTCTTTATTGTTCATGAGATTGAAGGTTTTTGCATAGCAAAAAAACATGAGATTTACATTTACAGTGAACTACTCTAGAATTCCAGTAGTCTAAGTCTGGATTGTGCATCTAAAGATGACGATTTAGGAAAACATATCCTTGCTTCTGGTCAAATTTTCAATTGGAATTTTTGAACCAATTTTTTCGAAACCACACTTTTCTATTGTCATTTTTGGTGGGGTTCAATGGAGAAAACACTTGATGTATTTAACGGGATAATGGATAACACCAATTACTATGGAAAGTATAATTATGCATTGAGAACTGACGGGATCTATCTTAGCACCAATGAAAACAATTTCAAAGTTAATTTGGGATTAGTAGAAACATGGGATACAAAGGTTTGATGTATGATTCACTGCACTTCAACAATTTGATTTTAAATAAAAGAATGCCAATAAAATACTTAGTCCATTTTTTATCCTGTTTTTTCTTTGTCTTTTTGTTTTTTGGTCCGTAGATCGTAATATTCACAAAATGAAATTCTCAAGTTCAGTTTATTCTGATTGTCACTTTTGACTTCTGTTGTTTTAGCCCCTCTTTTAATTTTTGAATGGTTTGTGTGAAAATGAAAAATATGTTTTGTTTTGTGGATTGAAATATCAACTTTACAACTCTGAAATTGAAAATATTCTCAGTCAATGTATATCTATACTGAAAAGTAATGAAAAGAGCCTTTAACATGTTTAATTTTCAGTTATGGTCGAAAACATTTTTCAAAGACCGTTATTTTGAATTAAACATACTTTTATCTTGTTGTTTTAATACTTTATTTTGGTCAAATTCTATCTTCATATAATTAAAAAAATTTCTTGAATTACAAGTACAATCTAGAAAACATAGTCTGGCAGATACACATCAAATTTCTCCGCAATGAGATCTTAATTTGTTGAATTTATAAGTTTTATTTTCTTTGAAATGCATTTTAAAAATTTTCGATGCAGAGTTACAAGTTATTCCAAAAAGAATGGGAATTCCATTTAACTTTAAAAATTTAACAATCTCAGTTATTTTGATGTTTAATTTAAAGTTACCACACAACTTATATATTGTTGAATTTTTCATTAATAAGTATAGTCTCTATATATTAAAAATATGGCTAAACTGCAGAAAATCATGGGGGAGAGGCAATATGCATAATTTTTAAAATCACAAGGAGATTTATTGACTATTTTTTTATAGGTAGCCGTTTTGCTCTTTTTCATTTTTACAGGAAGGTAAAATGCAATTTGCCCGAATATAAAATAGGGAATTTACAACTCAAAAATGTTGGTCACAAAGATGGCTACTGAAGGCATTAAAATTATAATCTTTTTATTTTTGCTTTCATTTAACATTGTTCATGAGATTGAAGCCTTCAAAATAGCAAAATAACATGAGATTTACATTTATAGTGAACTGTCTCAGAATTCCAGAAGTCTTAGTCTGCATTGTGCATCTAAAGACGACGATTTGGGAAAACATATCCATGCTTCTGGTCAATATTTTAGTTGGACTTTACAAACAAATGTTTTTGGAACAACACCATTCTTTTTTCATATTTGGTGGGGTTCAAAGGAAAAAATGTTTGATATATTTAACGTGAAGTGGGATAACACCAATTGCTATGGGATGTATAATTTTGTATTGAAAATTGATGGGATCTATCGTAGCACTAATCGAAATGATTACAAAGTTAATTTGGGATTAGTAGAAACGTGGGATCCATAGGCTTGATGTATGTTTCACTGATGTACTTCATCTATTGATTTTAAATAAAGGAATGTCAATTTAATACTTAGTTCATTTTCTATTCTCTTTTTTCTTTTCTCTGTTTTTGATTTGTAGATCCGTGATATTTATAATGAAATTCTCAAGTTCAGCTTATTCTGATTATCACTTTTGATTTCCGTTGTTTTAGGTCTTCTTTTCATTTTTGAATGGCATGTTTGAAAATGTAAAATTCGTATAGTTTTGTAGATTGAACTATCAACTTTACAAGTCCAAAAATGAAAATGTGCTCAGTTGATGCATATTTGTATTGAAAAGTATGGAAAAGAGCCTTTAACAAGTGTAATTTCAAGTTATGGTTGAAAACGTTTTTTAGAGATTGTTATTATGAATCAAACAAACTTTTCTCTCTTTGTGTTACAACTATATTTTGGTCAAATTGTATTTTCACATAATTAAGACAATTTCTTTAACTAAAGAGTTCACAAGTGGGAAAATCATTAAGCAGCGAAATTCGTTTTTCTCTTTTTTCGGTGAAAAACCTTGAGATAATTGCAAGTACAATCTAGAAAACATAGGTTCGCATACACACATAATATTTCTCCATAATCAGATCTTAATTGTTTTGAATTTATAAGTTTTATTTTTTTTTTCAAATGCTTTTTAAAAAATTTCAATAAAAAGTTATAAGTTGTTTCAAAAAGAACGAAAATCAACTTTATTTTAAAAATATAACAATCTCTATTATTTTGACATATAATTAAATGTTACCACACAACTAATATATAATTAGATTTTTCATTAATAAGTATAGTTGCTATATATTAAAATTAGGGCTAAATTGTAAAAATCATGAGGGAGAGGCAATGTGCGTAATTTTTAAAATCATGAGGAGATTTGCTGCCTATTTTTTTTTTTTGTAGGTGTCTTTTTGCTCTTTTCCATTTTTTTTTTTTTTTGGGTGGTGTAAAATCCAATTTGCCCGATTATAAAATGGGGGACTAATCACATATACAACTCACAAATGTTGGTCACAAAGATGGCTACTAAAGGCATTAATATTATAATCTTTCTAGTTTTGCTTTCATTTAACATTGTGCATGAGATTGAAGCCTTCAAAATTGCAAAATAACATGAGATTTACATTTATAGTGAACTACCCCAAAATTCCAGCAGTCTTAGTCCACGTTGTGCATCTAAGACAATGATTTGGGAAAAGATATCCTTGCTTCTAGCCAATTTTTTAGTTGGACTTTCCAAACCAATGTTTTTGGAACTACACTTTTCTTTTGTAATTTTTGGTGGGGTTCAACGGAGAAAACACATGATGTATTTAGCGGGAAGTGGGATAACATAAATTTCAGTGGCAAGTATAATTTTGTATTGAAAATTGATGGGATCTATCTTAGCACTAATTAAAACCATTACTAAGTTAATTTGGGATTAGTAGAAACATGGGATCCGTAGATTTGCTGTATGTTTTACTAACGTACTTCAACTATTTGATTTTAAATAAAAGAATGCCAATTAAATACTTAGTTCATTTTCTCCTCTTTTTTGTTTTTTGGTCTGTGGGAAAATTGGTGAGCAATAGAATTCGTGTTCCTCTTTTTTCAGTAAAAAACAATGAGATAATTACAAGTATAATCTAGAAAACATTGTTTGGCAGACACACATCAAATTTCTCCACAATGGCATCTTAATTTTGTTCAATTTATAAGTTTTATTTTCTTTCAAAATCATTTTAAAAATTTTCGACGGGGAGTTATATGCTATTTCAAAAGGAATGGGAATTCCATTTAATTTTAAAAATTTAACTGTCTCAATTAGTTTGACAAATAATTAAAAGTTACCACACAACTACTATGTAATTAAAATTTTCATTAATAAGTATAGTCTTTATATATTAAAATTAGGGCTAAACTGCAGAAAATTATGAAGGGGAGTTGGTGTGCTTAATTTTTAAAATCACAAAGAAATTTGTTGCCTATTTTTTTACAGGTGGTCTTTTTGCTCTTTTCCATTTTTACAAGAGGTTAAAATGCAATTTTCCCGAATATAAAATGAGGAATTAATCACATATACAACTCACAAATGTTGGTCACAATGATGGCTACTAAAGGCATTAATATTATAATCTTTTTAGTTTTGTTTTCATTAACTTTGTTCATGAGATTGAAGCCTTCGAAATAGAAAAATAACATCAGATTCACAATTTTAGTTAACCGCCCTTGAAATCTTTCAATCTAAGTCTGCATTGTGCATCTAAAGACGACGATTTGGGAAAACATATCCTTGCTTCTGGTCAATATTTCAGTTGGACTTTTTGAACTAATTCCTTTGGAATTGTGCCTTTCTTTTGTCATTTTTGGTGGATTTCATTGGAGAAAATGCTTGATGTGTTTAATGGGAAGTGGGATAACACCAATAACTATGGCAAGTATAATTCTGTATTGAAAATGATTAGGATCTATCTTAGCACTAATCAAAATGATTACAAAATTAATTGGGGATTAGTAGGAACATGGGATCTATAGGTTTGATGTATGTTTCACTAATGTACTTCAACTATTTGATTTTAAATAAAAGAATGCCAATTTAATACTTGGTTAGTTTTCTCTTCTCTTTTTCCTTTCTTTTTTTTTTTTTTTTGGATTTGCATATCTATAATATTTGTAATTAAATTCTCTAGTTCAACTTATTCTAATTGTCACTTTTGATTTCCATTGTTTAGGCCTTCTTTTCATTTTTGAATGGCATGGCTGAAAATGTAAAATACGTATGGTTTCATGGATTTAAATATCAGCTTTACAAGTCTGAAAATGAAAATGTGATCAATTGATGTATATCAATAGTGAAAAGTATGGAAAACAGCCTTTAACAAGTGTAATTAAAAGTCTCCACATAACTAATATACAGTTAGATTTCTCTTTAATAAGTGTAGACTTTATATATTAAAAATAAGGGCTAAACTGCAAAAAATCTTGAGGAATGAGTGGTCTGCCTAATTTTTAAAATCACGTGGAGATTTGTTGTCTGCTCTTTCTATAGGTTGTCTTTTTGCTCTTTTCTGTTTTTACAAATGGTAAAATGCAATTTGCCCAATTATAAAATGGGGAATTAATCACATATACAACTCACAAGTGATGGTCACAAATATGGCTACAAAAGGCATCAATAGCATAATATTTTTAGTTTTGTTTTCGTTCAACATTGTTCATGATATTAAAGCTTTCATAATAGCAAAAAAGCAAGAGATTTACGTATAAAGTGAACTGCCCTTGAATTCCAGTAGCCTGAGTCAACATTGCGCGCCTAAAGATGACGATTTGCTATCCTAGCTTTTGGTCAATTTTTTCATTTGGAATTTTCGAACCAATGTTTTGGGAACTACACTTTTCTTTTGTCATCTCTGGTGGGCTTCAAAGGAGAAAACACCTTATGTATTTAATGGGAATGGGCATATCACCAAATGCAGTGGCAAATACAATTAACAATCTCTATTTTTTTGGTGTACACAAAAAGTTTCCACAGAACTAATATATTTTTAGATATTTCATTAATAAGTATATTCGCTATACATTAAAATTAGGGCTAAATTGCAGAAATCATCAGGGGGAGGCGGTGTGCATAATTTTTAAAATCACAAGGTGATTGTTGCCTATTCTTTTTATAGGTTTTTTGCTCTTTTCCATTTTTACAAGGGGTAAAATGCGATTTGCCCTATTATAAAATGGGGAATTAGTCACATATACAACTCACAAAACTTGGTCACAAAGATGGCCACTAAAGGCATTAATCATATAATCTTTTCAGTTTTGCTTTCATTCGTTATTGTTCATGAGATTGAAGCTTTCTACATAGCAAAAAAAAAAAAAAAAGAGATTTATATCTATCGTGAACTACCCTAGAATTCCAGTAGTTTGCATCTGGATTGTGCATCTAAAGATGATGATTTGGGAAAATATATCCTTGCTTCTCATCAATTTTTGATTTGGAAGTTTCGAACCAATTATTTTGAAACTATACTTTTCCTTGGTCATATTTGGCGGGGTTCGGTGGAGAAAACACTTGAAGTATTTAATAGCAAGAGGGCTAACACCAATTACAATGGCAAGTATAATTATGCGTTGAGAATTGATGGGATCTATCTTAGCACCAATGAAAACAATTACAAAGTTAATTTGGGATTCATAGAAACATGGGATCCAAAGGTTTGATGTATGATTCACAAATGCACTTCAGCTATTTGATTTTAAATAAAAGAATGCCAATTAAATACTTAGTCCATTTTTCTTCACTTTTTCTCTGTCTTTTTGTTTTTCGGTCTGTAGATCCATAATATTCATAATGAATTTCTTAAGTTCAACTAATTCAGATTATCACTTTTGACTTCTGTTATTTTAGGTCCTCTTTTAATTTTTGAATGGCTTGTCTGAAAATGAAAAATATGTTTGGTTTAGTCGATTGAAATATTAACATTACAAGTCTGAAATAGAAAATATTCTCAATCAATGTGTATCTACACTTAAAAGTAATGAAAAGAGCCTTTAACATGTTTAATTTTCAGCTATGGCTGAAGAAGTTTTTCAAAGATTGTTATTATGAATCAAACATACTTCCATCTCGTTGTGTTAATACCTTATTTGGTCAAATTCAATTTTTACATAATTAATACAATTTCTTGAATTAAAGAGTTCACATGTGGGAAAATTATTAAGCAATAAAATTAATTTCCCCTTTTTTTTTGGTAAAAAAAAAAAGAGATAATTGCAAGTACAATCTAGAAAACAAAGTTTGGCAAACACACATCAAATTTCTCCTCAATGAGATCTTAATTTTGTTGAATTTATAAGTTTTATTTTCTTTCAAAAGCATTTTAAAAATTTTCAATGGAGAGTAATAAGTTGTTCCAAAAAGAATGGGAATTCCATTTAATTTTAAAAATTTAACAATCTCAATTATTTTGGTGTATAATTAAAAGTTACCACACAACTAATATATTGTTAAATTTTTCACTAATAGGTACAGTGTCTATATAATAAAAATAGGGCTAAACTTCAAAAAATCATTAGGAGGAGGCGGTGTGCATAATTTTTAAAATCACAAGGAGATTTGTTGCCTATTTTTTTATAGGTAGTCTTTTTGCTCTTTTTCATTTTTATAGGAGGGTAAAATGCAATTTTCCCGATTATTAAATTGGGAATTAATCACATATACAACTCACAAATGTTGATCACAAAGATGGCTACTAGAGGCATTAAAATTATAATCTTTTTAGTTTTGCTTTCATTTAACATTGTTCATGAGATTGGAGCCTTCCAAATAGCAAAATAACATGAGATTTACATTTATAGTGAACTACCCCAGAATTCCAACAGTCTTAGTCTGCATTGTGATTCTAAAGACGACAATTTGGGAAAACATATCCATGCTTCTAGTCAATATTTTAGTTGGACTTTCCAAACTAATGTTTTCGGAACAACACCGTTCTTTTATCATATTTGGTGGGGTTCAAAGGAGAAAATGCTTGATGTATTTAATGGAAAGTGGGATAACACCAATTACTATGGGAAGTATAATTTTGTATTGAAATCTGATGGGATCTTCATAGCACAAATCGAAACGATTACAAAGTTAATTTGGGATTAGTAGGAACATGGGATCTGTAGGTTTGATGTATGTTTCACTAATGTACTTCAACTATTTGATTTCAAATAAAAGAATGTCAATTTAATACTTAGTTCATTTTCTCATCTGTTTTTTTATTTGTTTTACTTTTTTTTTCATTTTTGATATGTAGATCCGTAATATTTATAATGAAATTCTCAAATTCAACTTATTTGATGGTCACTTTTTATTTCTGTTGTTTTAGTTCTTCTTTTCATTTTTTAATAGTATGTTTGAAAATGTAAAATTCGTACGGTTTCGTGGTTTGAAATATCAACTTTAGAAGTCTGAAAATGAAATGTGATCAGTTGATGCATATCTTTGTTGAAAGGTATGGAAAAGAGCCTTTAACAAGTGTAATTTTAAGTTATGGTTGAAAAAGTCTTTCAAAGATTGTTATTATGAATCAAAAAAACTTCTCTCTCTTTGTGTTACAACTATATTTTGGTCAAATCGTATTTTCACATAATTAAGATAATTTCTTTAACTAAAGAGTTCACATGTGGGGAAATTATTGAGCAACAAAATTTGTTTTCCTATTTTTTCGGTAAAACACTTTGAGATAATTGCAAGTACAATCTAGAAAACATAGATTAGGATACACACATAACATATCTCCACAATCATTTCTTAATTGGGTTGAATATGTAAGTTTTATTTTTTTTTCTCAAATGCATTTTAAAATTTTTCAATGAGAGTTATAAGTTGTTTCAACTGGAGAGGAAATCAACTTTATTTTAAAATTTTAACAATCTCTGTTATTTTGACATATAATTAAATTTTACCACACAACTATTATATAATTAGTTTTTTCATTAATAAGTATGTTATATATTTTCTATATATTATATAATTAGGGCTAAATTGTAGAAATCATGAGGGAGAAGCGGTGTGCATAATTTTTAAAATCCCAAGGTGATTGTTGCCTATTCTTTTTATAGGTTTTTTGCTCTTTTCCATTTTTACAAGGGGTAAAATGCTATTTGCCCGATTATAAAATGGGGAATTAATCACATATACAACTCCCAAAACCTGGTCACAAAGATGGCTACTGAAGGCATTAATCACATAATCTTTTCAGTTTTGCTTTCATTTGTTATTGTTCATGAGATTGAAGCTTTCTACATAGCCAAAAAAAAAAAAGAAGAGAGATTTATATCTATAGTGAACTACCCTAGAATTCCAGTAGTCTGCGTCTGGATTGTGCGTCTAAAGATGATGATTTGGGAAAATAAGTCCTTGCTTCTCGTCAATTTTTGATTTGGAATTTTCGAACCAATTTTTTCGAAACTATACTTTTCCTTGGTCATATTTGGCAAGGTTCGAGGAGAAAACACATGAAGTATTTAATAGGAAGAGGGATAACACCAATTACAATGGCAAGTATAATTATGCGTTCAGAATTGATGGGATCTATCTTAGCACCAATGAAAACAATTACAAAGTTAATTTGGGATTCGTAGAAACATGGGATCCAAAGGTTTGATGTATGATTCACAAATGCACTTCAGCTATTTGATTTTAAATAAAAGAATGCCAATTAAATACTAAGTCCATTTTTTCTTCTCTTTTTCTCTGTCTTTTTGTTTTTCAGTCTGTAGATCCATAATATTCATAATGAATTTCTTAAGTTCAACTAATTCAGATTATCACTTTTGACTTCTGTTGTTTTAGGTCCTCTTTTAATTTTTGAATGGCTTGTGTGAAAATGAAAAATATGTTTGGTTTAGTTGATTGAAATATTAACATTACAAGTCTGAAATAGAAAATATTCTCAATCAATGTGTATCTACACTTAAAAGTAATGAAAAGAGCCTTTAACATGTTTAATTTTCAGTTATGGCTGAAGAAGTTTTTCAAAGATTGTTATTATGAATCAAACATACTTCCATCTCGTTGTGTTAATACCTTATTTTGGTCAAATTCAATTTTTACATAATTAATACAATTTCTTGAATTAAAGAGTTCACATGTGGGAAAATTATTAAGCAATAAAATTCATTTTCCCTTTTTTTTTTTGGTAAAAAAAAAAAGAGATAATTGCAAGTACAATCTAGAAAACAAAGTTTGGCAAACACACATCAAATTTCTCCTCAATGAGATCTTAATTTTGTTGAATTTATAAGTTTTATTTTCTGTCAAAAGCATTTTAAAAATTTTCAATGGAGAGTTATAAGTTGTTCCAAAAAGAATGGGAATTCCATTTAATTTTAAAAATTTAACAATCTCAATTATTTTGGTGTATAATTAAAAGTTACCACACAACTAATATATTGTTAAATTTTTCACTAATAGGAACAGTGTCTATATAATAAAAATAGGGCTAAACTTCAAAAAATCATGAGGAGGAGGTAGTGTGCATAATTTTTAAAATCACAAGGAGATTTGTTGCCTATTTTTTTATAGGTAGTCTTTTTGCACTTTTTCATTTTTATAGGAGGGTAAAATGCAATTTTCCCGATTATTAAATTGGGAATTAATCACATATACAACTCACAAATGTTGGTCACAAAGATGGCTACTAGAGGCATTAAAATTATAATCTTTTTAGTTTTGCTTTCATTTAACATTGTTCATGAGATTGAAGCCTTCCAAATAGCAAAATAACATGAGAGTTACATTTATAGTGAACTGCCCCAGAATTCCAACAGTCTTAGTCTGCATTGTTCGTCTAAAGACGACAATTTGGGAAAACATATCCATGCTTCTAGTCAATATTTTAGTTGGACTTTCTAGACTAATGTTTTCGGAACAACACCATTCTTTTATCATATTTGGTGGGGTTCAAAGGAGAAAATGCTTGATGTATTTAATGGAAAGTGGGATAACACCAATTACTATGGGAAGTATAATTTTGTATTGAAATCTGATGGGATCTTCATTGCACAAATCGAAACGATTACAACGTTAATTTGGGATTAGAAGGAACATGGGATCCGCAGGTTTGATGTATGTTTCACTAATGTACTTCAACTATTTGATTTCAAATAAAAGAATGTCAATTTAATACTTAGTTCATTTTCTCATCTGTTTTTTTATTTGTTTTACATTTTTTTTCATTTTTGATATGTAGATCCGTAATATTTGTAATGAAATTCTCAAATTTAGCTTATTTGATGGTCGTTTTTTGTTTCTGTTGTTTTAGTTCTTCTTTTCATTTTTTAATGGTATGTTTGAAAATGTAAAATTCGTATGGTTTCGTGGATTGAAATATCAACTTTAGAAGTCTAAAAATGAAACGTGCTCAGTTGATGCATATCTATGTTGAAAGGTATGGAAAAGAGCCTTTAACAAGTGTAATTTTAAGTTATGGTTGAAAAAGTCTTTCAAAGATTGTTATTATGAGTAAAAAAAAATTTCTCTCTTTGTGTTACAACTATATTTTGGTCAAATCGTATTTTCACATAATTAACACAATTTCTTTAACTAAAGAGTTCACATGTGGGAAAATTATTGAGCAACAAAATTTGTTTTCCTCTTTTTTCGGTAAAACACCTTGAGATAATTGCAAGTACAATCTAGAAAACTTAGGGTGGCATACACACCTAACATTTCTCCACAATCATTTCTTAATTGGGTTGAATTTGTAAGTTTTCTTTTTTTTTTTTTTTTTTCTCAAATGCATTTTAAAAATTTTCAATGTAAAGTTATAAGTTGTTTCAAAAAGAAAGGAAATCAACTTTATTTTAAAAATTTAACAATCTTTGTTATTTTGACATATAATTAAAAGTTACCACACAACTAATATATAATTAGATTTTTCATTAATAAGTATATTTGCTAGACATTAAAATTAGGGCTAAAATGCAAAAATCATAAGGGAGAAGCAGTGTGTGTAATTTTTAAAATCACGAGGAGAATTGTTGCCTATTTTTTTTGTAGGTATCTTTTTGCTCTTTTCCATTTTTATTGGGGGGGGGGGGGTTAAAACCCAATTTACCCGATTTTAAAATGGGGAATTGATCGCATATACAATTCTCAAATGTTGGTCACAAAGATGGCTACCAAAGACATTAATATTATATTCTTTTTAGTCTTGCTTTCATTTAACATTGTTCATGAGATTGAAGCCTTCAAAATTGCAAAATAACATGAGATTTACATTTATAGTGAACTGCCCTAAAAGTTTTAGTTTTCATTGTGCGTCTACGACAACGATTTGGGAAAAGATATCCTTGCTTCTAGTCAATTTTTCAGTTGGACTTTCCAAACCAATGTTTTTGGAACTACACTTTTCTTTTGTCATTTTTGGTGGGGTTCAATGGAGAAAACAATTGATGTATTTAACGGGAAGTGGAATAACATCAATTTCAATGGCAAGTATAATTTTGTATTGAAAATTGATGGGATCTATCTTAGCACTAATAAAAACCATTACAAAGTTAATTTGGGATTAGTAGAAACATGGGATCCAAAGGTTTGATGTATGTTTTACTAATGTACTTCAATGTTTTGATTTTAAATAAAAGAATGCCAATTAAATAGTCAGATCATTTTCTTCTTTTTTTTCTTTTTTTCTTTTTTTTTTTTTTTTGGTCTGTAGATCCGTAATATTTATAATGATATCTCAAGTTTGGCTTCTTCTGATTGCAACATTTGATTTTCATTGTTTTAGGTCCTCTTTGAATTTTTGAATGGTTTGTGTGAAAATGAAAAATATATATGGTTTAGAGGACTAAAATATCAACTTTACATGTCTGAAAATGAAAATATGCTCAATGGATATATATTTGTATTGGAAAATGTGTAAAAGAGCCTTTAACATGTTTAATTTTTAGTTATGGTTGAAAAAGTTTTTCAAAGATTAATATTATGAATCAAGCATACATTCATCTCGTTGTGTTACTGCTTTATTTTGGTCATTCTATTTTCACATAATTAAAACAATTTCTTTAATTAAAGTGTTCACATGTGGGAAAATTGGTAAGCAATAAAATTCATTTTCCCTTTTTTTCAGTAAAAAAAATGAGATAATTTCAAGTACAATCTAGAAAACATAGTTTGGCATACACAAATCAAATTTCTCTACAATGAGATCTTAATTTTGTTGAATTTATAAGTTTTATTTTCTTTCAAAAGCATTTTAAAAATTTTTGACGGGGAGTTATATGTTGTGTCAAAAGGAATGGGAATTCCATTTAATTTTAAAAATTTAACTGTCTCAATTATTTTGACATATAATTAAAAGTTACCACACAACTAATATGTTGTTAAATTTTCATTAATAAGTATAGTCTTTATATATTAAAAATAGGGCTAAACTGCAGAAAATTATGAAGGGGAGTCGGTGTGCATAATTTTTAAAATCACAAAGAGATTTGTCACCTATTTTTTTACAAGTGGTCTTTTTGCTCTTTTCCATTTTGACAAGAGGTTAAAATGCAATTTTCCCGAATATAAAATGGGGAATTAATCACATATACAACTCATAAATGTTGGTCACAAAGATGGCTACTAAAGGCATTAATATTATAATCTTTTTAGTCTTGTTTTCATTAACTTTGTTTCGAAATAGAAAAATAACATGAGATTCACAATTATAGTTAACCACCCCAGAAATCGAGCAATCTGAGTCTGCATTGTGTGTCTAAAGACGACGATTTAGGAAAACATATCCTTGTTTCTGGTCAATATTTTAGTTGGACTTTTTGAACCAATGCCTTTGGAATTGTGCCTTTGTTTTGTCATTTTTGGTGGATTTCAAAGGAGAAAATGCTTGATGTGTTTAACGGGAAGTGGGATAACACCCATTACTATGGCAAGTATAATTTTGTATTGAAAATGATTAGGATCTATCTTATAACTAATCGAAATTATTACAAAATTAATTGGGGATTAGTAGAAACATAGGATCTATAGGTTTGATGTATGTTTCACTAATATACTTCAACTATTTTATTTTAAATAAAAGAACGCCTACTTAATACTTAGTCCATTTTCTCTTTTTTTTTTTGTTTTTACTTTGATTTGTGGATCCATAACATTTATAATGAAATTCTCAAGTTCGGCTTATTCTAATTGTCACTTTTGATTTATGTTGTTAGGTCTTCTTTTCATTTTTGAATAGTATGTGTGAAAATGTAAAATACGTATGGTTTCATGGATTGAAATATCAACTTTATAAGTCCGAAAATGAAAATGTGCTCAGTTGATGCATAACTGTATTGAAAAGTATGGAAAATGGCCTTTAACAAGTGTAATTTTAAGTTATGGTTGAAAACGTTTTTCAGAGATTGTTATTATGAATCAAACAAACTTTTCTCTCTTTGTGTTACAACTATATTTTGGTCAAATTGTATTTTCACATAATTAAGACAAGTTCTTTAACTAAAGAGTTCACAAGTGGGAAAATCATTAAGCAGCGAAATTTGTTTTCCTCTTTTTTCGGTGAAAAACCTTGAGATAATTGCAAGTACAATCTAGAAAACATAGGTTGGCATGCACACATAATATTTCTCCATAATCAGATCTTAATTGTTTTGAATTTATAAGTTTTATTTTTTTTTTTTCAAATGTTTTTTAAAATTTTTCAATAAAAGTTATAAGTTGTTTCAAAAAGAATGGAAATCAACTTTATTTTAAAAATTTAACAATCTCTATTATTTTGACATATAATTAAATGTTACCACACAACTAATATATAATTAGATTTTTCATTAATAAGTATAGTTGCTATATATTAAAATTAGGGCTAAATTTCAGAAAATCATGAGGGAGAAACAGTGTGTATAATTTTTAAAATCACAAGGAGATTGGTTACCTTTTTCTTTTTGGCATCTTTTTGCTTTTTTCCATTTTTATAGGGGGGTAAAATGCAATTTGCCTGACTATAAAATGGGAAATTAATCACATATACAACTCATAAATGTTGGTCACAAAGATGGCAGCTAAAGGCATTAATATTATAATCTTTTTAGTTTTGCTTTCATTTAACATTGTTCATGAGATTGAAGCCTTCGAAATAGCAAAATAACATGAGATTTACATTTATAGTGAACTGCCCCAGAATTCCAACAGTCTTAGTCTGCATTGTGCGTCTAAAGACGACAATTTGGGAAAACATATCCATGCTTCTAGCCAATATTTTAGTTGGACTTTCCAAACTAATGTTTTCGGAACAACACCATTCTTTTATCATATTTGGTGGGGTTCAAAGGAGAAACTGCTTGATATATTTAATGGAAAGTGGGATAACACCAATTACTATGGGAAGTATAATTTTGTATTGAAATCTGATGGGAGCTTCATTGCACAAATCGAAACGATTACAACGTTAATTTGGGATTAGTAGGAACATGGGATCCGTAGGTTTGATGTATGTTTCACTAATGTACTTCAACTATTTGATTTCAAATAAAAGAATGTCAATTTAATACTTAGTTCATTTTCTCGTCTGTTTTTTTAT
Source organism: Jacaranda mimosifolia (assembly GCA_018894105.1). Taxonomy (NCBI): domain Eukaryota; kingdom Viridiplantae; phylum Streptophyta; class Magnoliopsida; order Lamiales; family Bignoniaceae; genus Jacaranda; species Jacaranda mimosifolia. The sequence goes on along the minus strand of CM032132.1, from coordinate 13,305,567 downwards.
TTGTTTTACATTTTTTTTCATTTTTGATATGTAGATCCGTAATATTTATAATGAAATTCTCAAATTCAGCTTATTTGATGGTCGTTTTTAATTTATGTTGTTTTAGTTCTTCTTTTCATTTTTTAATGGTATGTTTGAAAATGTAAAATTCGTATGGTTTTGGTGGGGTTCAATGGAGAAAACACTTGATGTATTTAACGAGAAGTGGGACAACATCCATTTGAATGGAAAGTATATTTTTGTATTGAAAACTGATGAGATATGTCTTAGCACTAATCAAAACCATTACAAAGTTAATTTGAGATTAGTAGAAACATGGGATTTGTAGGTTTGATGTATGTTTTACTAATACTTCAACTATTTGATTTTAAATAAAAGAATGCCAATTAAATACTTAGTTCATTTTCTCCTCTTTTTCCTTTGTTTCTTTGTTTTTTGGTCCGTGGATCCGTAATATTCATAATGAAATTCTCAAGTCTGTCTTATTCTGATTGTAACTTTTGATTTCCTTTGTTTTAGGTCTTCCTTTCATTTTTGAATGGTTTGTGTGAAAATGAAAAAAATGTATAGTTTAGTGGATTGATAATATTGACTTTACAAGTCTAAAAAATGAAAATATGCTTAGTTGATGCATGTTTGTGTTGAAAAGTATGTAAAAGAGCCTTTAACATGTTTAATTTTCACTTACGGTTGAAAAAGTTTTTCAAAGATTGTTATTATGAATAAAACATACTTTCATCTCGTTGTGTTACTACTTTAATTTGGTCAAATTCTATTTTCACATAATTAAAACAATTTCTTTAATTAAGGGGTCAATTGTGGGAAAATTATTGAGCAATAAAATTCATTTTCCCCCTTTTTTCGATAAAAAACAATGAAATAATCACAATTACAATCTAGAAAACATGTTTAGGCATACACACATCAAATTTCTCCACAATGAGATCTTAGTTTTATTGAATTTATAAGTTTTATGTTTTGTTTTTCAAAAGTATTTCGAAATTTTTTGACCAAGAGTTATAAGTTGTTTCAAAAGGAATGGGAATCCCCTTTATTTTTAAAAATTTAAATATCTCTGTTATTTTGACGTATAATTAAAAGTCACCACATAACTAATATACTATTAGATTTTTGTTTAATAAGTATAGTCTTTATATATTAAAATAAGGGCTAAACTGTAGAAAATCATGAGGAAGGGGCAGTGTGCATAATTTTTAAAATCACATGTAGATTTGTTGCCTACTCTTTTATAGGTTGTCTTTTTGCTCTTTTTCGTTTCTACAAAGGGTAAAATGCAATTTGCCCCATTGTAAAATGTGGAATTAATCACATATACAACTCACAAGTGTTGGTCACAAAGATGGCTACTAAAGGCATTAATAGCATAATATTTTTAGTTTTGCTTTCATTCAACATTGTTCATGAGATTGAAGCTTTCATAATAGCAAAAAAACAAGAGATTTATGTATATAGTGAACTGCCCTAGAATTCCAGTAGTTTGAGCCAACATTGCATGCCTAAAGATGACGATTTGGGACAACCTATCCTTGCTTTTGGTCAATTTTTTCAGTTGGAATTTTCGAACCAATGTTTTGGGAACTACACTTTTCTTTTGTCATTTTTGGTGGGTTTCAAAGAAGAAAACACCTTATGTATTTAACGAGAAGAGGGATACCACCAAATACAGTGGCAAGTACAATTGAAAATCTCTATTATTTTGATATATAACTAAAAGTTTCCAGACAACTAATATATTTTTAGATATTTCATTAATAACTACAGTCTTTATATAAAATTAGGGCTAAATTGCAGATAATCATGAGGGGGAGGCAGTGTGCATAATTTTAAAATCAAAAGGTGATTGTTGCCTATTCTTTTCATAGGTTGTTTTTTGCTCTTTTGTATTTTTACAGGGGGTAAAATGCGATTTGCCCGATTATAAAATGGGGAATTAATCACATATACAACTCACAAAACTTGGTCACAAAGATGGCAGCTAAAGGCATCAATTGTATAATCTTTTCAGTTTTACTTTCATTCGTTATTGTTCGTGAGACTTAAGCTTTCTGCATAGCAAAAAAAATGAGATTTACATCTATAGTGAACTACCCCAGAATTCTAGTAGTCTGAGTCTGGATTATGTGTCTAAAGATGATGATTTGGGAAAATATATGATAACTCCAAATTTGCTATTCATCCATGATAACTTAAATGACAACATTGATAAATTCCAAGAATGGCTATAAGACTAGTTTGGCTACAATAATCTAAATTCTCATTTCAGTTCTCCTATTAGAAATCAAATTTCTTAACCACAAGGTCTACATATTGTTACTAAAATCATCAATGGCTCAGGATTCCAATAATTTCCATTACTATCTAATTTGGGTCCTCAATCCAAGTCTCAAGTTCAATTTCTTATAAATTCCATAAATTCCAATTTATAACTTAATATAAGGTCCAAAATGACTATTATAACATCCTTAGCATGGGAGAGTTCAACATATATACAATACATCAATCCTCAAGATTCTCATCATGGTTACAATTCAATTAAGGATATACAGACATGCATGTACATACATACACATATATATATGAATTCTTCAATCTTTTACCACAAAAGCACAAGGAAACCTCGAATTCATAAACTAATCATGCAACTGCACTCGTCTCGACGAAAGGAAGATTCTGTCTTCCCGCCGCCGCCAAAAATCTCAAAACACCACAGTCTTTCTCCTTTCGAGCTCCTGAATCCAATGCCATTTTTGGTTTTTTGTTTTGAGGTCTGTAGCCATCGAAAAACAGCTTGACAGTCTCCGAATTCTACTTTCCTCTGCCAAGCTCCGATCACAGATTTTCTCTTCCTCCGCCGCACCTAAGACACATGCAACCAGCTAATTCTTTTCTCCTCACCAAGAGCTACCAGAAACTCCTCTCAACAATCCAGAATGTCACCAAAAAAATGTAAACCCACTAAACCCGCTTCTCGGTTTTTCCTCCTCCACGCCAGCTCGCCGGTCTAGGGCTGTGCATGGCTGAAGAAAGGTGATCAGGGGGTGGGGGAGAGTTGTTTGAGAGGTTCAGGTTGGGGTTTGGTGGTCGCCGGTCAGAAGCCCGGGGTGGTGGTGACTTTCGGTGAAGAAGAAGAGGAGAAACGAAGAAGAAAAGAAATAAAGGAAGAAGGAAAGAAAATGAAAACGAAAAACAAGAAGGAAAAATAAAACAGTGTGCTGCCCCTTTTTTTATAAACTTTTCAATTTTGCCAATTTTGTCCCCACGATTAAAACAAATTTCGCATTCAGTCCAAAAAATTAGAAAAATACATTTTGACCCCAAATTTTTAATTAATCACTAAATCAAGTTTATAGCAACATCTATGTTAATCACAAAATTTCTAAAATGCCAAATAATCATGGAAATTCATAAAATACAATTAAATGAATTATTTGACAATTATAGTATCGAAATGTAAGAAAAATAGGGGTGTTACATAGGTCTTCTTTCCATTTTTTAATGGTATGTGTTAAAATGTAAAATACGTATGGTTTGTGGATTAAAATATCAAATTTACAAGTCTGAAAATGAAAATGTGCTCAGTTGATGTATTTATGCAGAAAAGTACGGAAAAGAGCCTTTAAAAAGTCTAATTTTAAGTTATGGTTGAAAAGTTTTTCAAAGATTGTTATTATGAATCAAACAAACTTTTCTTTCTCTATGTTACTACTACATTTTTGTCAAATTCTATTTTCACATAATTAAGGCAATTTATTTAATTAAAGAGTTCACATGTGGGAAAATTATTAAGCAATAAAATTTGTTTCCCTCTTTTTACGGTAAAAAAACATGAGATAATTACAAGTACAATCTAGAAAACATAGGTTGGCATACACACATAATATTTCTCCACAATGAGATCTTAATTGAGTTGAATTTTTATGTTTTTTTTTTTTCGAATGTATTTTAAAATTTTTCAATGGAGAGTTATAAGTTGTTTCGAAAGGAATGGGAATCAATTTTATTTTAAAAATTTAACAATCTCTGCTACTTTGACGTATAATTAAATATTACCACACAACTAATATATTGTTAGATTTTTCATTAGTAAGTATAGTCACTATATATTGAATCAGCGCTAAATTGCAGAAAATCATGAGGGAGAGGCAGTGTGCATAATTTTTAAAATCACAAGGAAATTTTTTGCCTATTTTTTTATAGGTATCTTTCTGCTCTTTTCAATTTTTATAGGGGTGTAAAATGCAATTTGCCTAATTATATAATGGGGAATTAAATACATATACAATTCACAATGTTGGTCACAAAGATGGCTACTAAAGGCATTAATATTTTAATCTTTTTAGTTTTTCTTTCATTTAAGATTGTTCATGAGATTGAACCTTTCGAAATAGCAAAATAACATGAGATTTACAATTATGGTGAACTCCCCCAGAATTCCAGTAGTCTTAGTTTGTATTGTGCATCTAAGACAGCGACTTGGGAAAACATATCCATACTTCTAGTCAATTTTTCAGTTGAACTTTCCAAGCTAATGTTTTTGGAACTACACTTTTCTTTTGTCATTTTTGGTGGGGGTTCAATGGAGAAAACACTTGATGTATTTAACGGGAAGTGGGATAACACCAATTTCAATGGCAAGTATAATTTTGTATTGAAAGTTGATGGGTCCTATCTTAGCACTAATCAAAACCATTACAAAGTTAATTTGGGATTAATAGAAACATGGGATCCAAAGGTTTGATGTATGTTTTGCTAATGTACTTCAACGAGTTGATTTTAAATAAAAGAATGCTAATTCAATACGTTGTTCATTTTCTCCTCTTTTTTCTTTGTTGTTTTGTTTTCTGGTCCATAGATCCATAATATTCATAATGAAATTCTCAAGTTTAGCTTATTCTGACTGTGACTTTTGATTTTTGTTGTTTTAGGTTTTCTTTTCATTTTTGAATGGTTTGTGTGAAAATGAAAAATATGTATCGTTTTGTGGATTGAAATATCGACTTTACAAGTCTAAAAATGAAAAAATGCTCAGTTGATGTATATTTGTATCGAAAGGAATGTAAAAGAGCCTTTAACATGTTTAATTTTCAGTTATGGTTTAAAATCTTTTTCAAACATTGTTACTATGAGTCAAACAAATTTTCACCTCGTTGTGTTACTACTTTATTTTGGTCAAATTCTATTTTCACATAATTCAAACAATTTCTTAAATGAAAGAGTTCACTTGAGGGAAAATTATTAAGCAATAAAATTCCTTTTCCTTTTTTTGGGGTAAAAAAAAGGGATAATCACAAGTACAAACTGGAAAACATAGTTAGGCATACACACTTCAAATTTCTCCACAATGAGATCTTAATTTTGTTGAATTTACAAGTTTTATGTTTTGTTTTTTAAAAGTATTTTAAACATTTTTGATAGAGAGTTATAAGTTGTTTCAAAAAGAATGGGAATCCCCTTTATTTTTCTAAATTCTACTATCTTTGTTATTTTGGCGTATAATTAAAAGTCACCACATAACTAATCTACTGTTAGATTTTTCTTCAATAAGTATAGTCATTATGTATCAAAATAAGGACTAAACTGCAGAAAATCATGAAGGGGTGGTGGTGTGCATAATTTTTAAAATCACATGGAGATTTGTTGCCTATTCTTTTTATAGGTTGTCTTTTTGCTCTTTTCCATTTTTGTAGGGGAGAAAATGCAATTTGCCCGATTATTAAATAGGGAATTAACCACATATACAACTCACAAATGTTGGTCACAAAGATGGCTACTAAAGGCATTAATAGCATAATCTTTGTAGTTTTGTTTTCATTCAACATTGTTCATGAGATTGAAGCTTTCAGAATAGCAAAAAACACATGAGATTTACCTGTATAGGGAACTAACCAGAATTCCAGTAGTCAAAGCCCGCATTGTGCGCCTAAAGATGACGATTTAGGAAAACATATCCTTGCTTCTGGTCAATTTTTCACTTGGAATTTCTGAACCATTGTTTTGGGAACTACACTTTTCTTTTGTCATTTTTGGTGGGTTTCAAAGGAGAAAACACCTAATGTATTTAATAGGAAGTGGGATAACACCAAATACAATGACAAGTATGATAAACAATCTCTGTTATTTTGACATATAGCTAAATGTTACCACGCAACTTATATATTTTTAGATTTTTCATTAATAAGTGTAGTCTTTATATATTGAAATTTTGGCTAAACTGCAGAAAATCATGAGGGGGAGATGGTGTGCATAATTTTTAAAATCATAAGGAGTTTTGCAGCTTTTTTTTTAATAATAGGTAGTTCTTTTTCTCTTTTCAATATTTACAGGGGTAAAATATGATTTGCCCGACTATAATTTTTATTTTTTTCCGAATACATTTTAAAAATTTTCAATGAAGAGTTATAAGTTGTTTCAAAAAGAATCGGAATCAACTTTATTTTGAAAATTTAACAATCTCTGTTATTTTGACGTATAATTAAATGTTACCACATAGCTAATATGTTGTTTGATTTTTCACTAATAAGTATAGTCGCTATATATTAAAATTAGGGCAAAATTGCAGAAATTTTGGGGGAGAGGCATTGCATATAATTTTTAAAATCACAAGGAGATTTGTTACCTATTTTTTTATAGGTATCTTTTTGCTCTTTTCCATTTTTATAGGGGGTAAAATGCAATTTTTTGAATTATATAATGGGGAATTAATCAAATATACAATTCACAAATGTCAGTCACAAAGATGGCTACTAAAGGCATAATATTATAATCTTTTTAGTTTTGCTTTCATTTAACATTGTTCATGAGATTGAAGCCTTCAAAATAGCAAAATAACATGAAGTTTTCATTTATTGTGAATTGCCCTACAATTCCAGTAGTCTTAGTCTGCATTGTGCGTCTAAGATGATGATTTGGGAAAACATATCCTTGCTTCTAGACAATTTTTCAGTTAGACTTTCCAAACCAGTGTTTTCAGAGCTACACTTTTCTTTTGTCATTTTTGGTAGGGTTTAATGGAGAAAACACTTAATGTATTTAACGAGAAGTAAGATAACACCAATTTCAATGGCAAGCATAATTTTGTATTGAAAACTGATGGGATCTATCTTAGCACTAATCAAAACCATTAAAAAGTTAATTTGGGATTAATAGAAACATGGGATCCAAAGGTTTGATGTATGTTTTACTAATGTACTTCAAATATTTGATTTTAAATAAAGGAATGCCAATTAAAAACTTTGTTTATTTTCTCCTCTTTTTTCTTTGTTTTTTTGTTTTTTGGTCCGTAAATCCGTAATATTCATAATGGAATTATAAAGTTTAGCTTATTCTGATTGTAACTTTTGATTTTCGTTGTTTTAGGTCTTCTTTTGATTTTTGAATGTTTTGTTTGAAAATGGAAAATGTGTATAGTTTAGTGGATTGAAATATCGACTTTACAAGTCTGAAAATGAAAATATGCTCAGTTGATGTATATTTGTATTTAAAAGTATGTAAAAGAGCCTTTAACATGTTTAATTTTTAGTTATGGTTGAAAAAGCTTTTCAATGATTGTTATTATGAATCATACTTTCATCTCATTGTGTCACTTTATTTTGGTCAAATTCTATTTTCACAAGATTAAAACAATTTCTTTAATTAAAGAGTACTTGTGGGAAAATTATTAAGCTATAAACTTCCTTTTCCCCATTTTTGGTAAACAGTAATAAGATAATCACAAGTATAATCTGGAAAACAGAGTTAGGCATACACACATCAAATTTCTCTATACTGTGATCTTAATTTTGTTGAATTTATAAGTTATATGTTTTGTTTTTCGAAAGCATTTTAAACTTTTTCGACAGAGAGTTATAAGTTGTTTCCAAAAGAATGGAAATCCCCTTTATTTTTTAAAATTTAACTATCTCTGTTATTTTGACGTATTATTAAAATTCACCACATAACAAATATATTGTTAGATTTATCTTTAATAAGTACAATCTTTATATAATAAATAAGGTCTAAATAGTAGAAAAACATGAGGGGAGGCAGTGTGCATAATTTTTAAAATCACATAGAGATTTGTTGCCTATTCTTTTTACAGGATGTCTTTATGCTCTTTTCCATTTTTATAGGGGTTAAAATGCAATTTGCCCAATTATAAAATGGGTAACTAATCACATATACAACTCACAATTGTTGGTCACAAAGATGGCTACTAAACGCATAAACAGCGTAATATTTTTGCTTTTGCTTTCATTCAACATTGTTCATGAGATTGAAGCTTTCAGAATAACCAAAAAACATGAGATTTACATGTATAGTGAATTGCTCTAGAATTCCAGTAGTCTGAGTCTGCGTTGTGCGCTTGAAGATGACAATTTGGGAAAACATATCCTTGCTTCTGGTCAATTTTTCAGTTGGAATTTCCAAACCAATGTGTAGGGAACTACACTTTTCTTTTGTCATTTTTGGTGGGTTTCAAAGGAGAAAGCACTTGATGTATTTAACGGGAAGTGGGATGGCACCAAATACATTGGCAAGTATAATTAACAATCCTTATTATTTTGACGTATAACTAAAAGTTACCACACTAAAAGTTATATCTGTTATATGTTAGAAGTAGGGCTAAACTGCAAAAAATCATTAGGAAGAGGTTGTGTGCATAAATTTTAAAATCACAAGGTGATTCGTGGCCTATTCTTTTTTTGTGGCACCCCATCTCGGGTTAACCCCTAAGCTGAGATGCCACAACAATTTAATCTTAAATTACAACCCATAAGACAGTCGATAGGCCTATAAAAATAAATTCTCAAAGTTATTAGAGACAACAACCTGCTTCAACTTATACAGACTACAACAGAAACACTAAACACATACCCAAAAGTCGACCCATATCATTCAACATAATATGTACATACCACATCTTGAATTCAAACTTAATCATAACATAATGTTCAAGAGAATCCATAAACACATATAATCAACTATTCTATTACAAAATAAACTCTCCAGTCTAAGCCTAAAGTCCAAGTCCATCACCTAATCCTTGTCTGAAAAACAGAATAACACAATCGGGTCAGTCCGAAGGACTTAGTGAGGGAAATTTTGATTAACAAACAGCGGGATTCTACCGAGGAAGAAACAACTCAACAGAACAAAATTAACAGTCAGAACAAGAACATAGTACGATATAAGCAGTAATAGGTTTAGCAAACATGAATCTCTCCTACCTTATTGCTCCATGAAAAGATTACAGACAGTCAGGATATAGTCACAACATTAACAAATTCAAGATTGCTAGTAGGTACTAGCTCAGGAGTTGTGACTACTTGAATGGCCCGGGATCGTCTCAACTAGATCAGGTCGTGAGGAATTATCCATCTCAACCGAATCTATTCAGAATGAAATGTAGACGGCTCATTTGGCTCAAACAACAACCCTACCTAGACCAAGAAAGTGCACTGTCCTTGTTGCTCCATGAGCATTATACAAACAATCAAAATACAATCGAAACAAAACATTCCCGAGTAAAATATGCAGTCGAACGAATTAGAACAAGACAAAGGCTGTTCACACAAATTTCGTTGTCTGCAAAAATTAAATCACAAAACAAAGAAAAATAATGGACAAATTGAATTTATATTAAAGAATATATGAGAATTACAATTTATTAGATAAAAAATATAAATTCCCTAACAAAACTAATCCCCTAATTCTTCTCCCAATATATATGATCCAAGGGCTTGAAGCTTGTTCTTGGATATATGGTGTAGTATCCTTTGACTTGATAAAAGAACACTATGAGATTTCTTTGAACTCGAACCTTGACTCCGAGATCAAAGCACTTGATGACTTGATGCTTTGAAGAAGTATAGGACCTTCGAGGTAGCAATACGTCGTCGTAGCAGAAACTTGAAGCTTGAAGACTTGAGTCCTGGAGCTTGAGAATATGTGAATATGAATATATGAATATGCCAAATATCAATGTGAGTCTCTGAGCACTCCTTTATATAGGCATTCAGCAGGAGACTTCAGAATGACTTGAACACCATTTGATAATTATCCTTTTTGAAGATAATATCAAATATTCTTGACTTGATTGGTCCACCTACATAGATATGCCACGTGTCACAATTCAATTGGCCCGCTATTGCTAGGCCACCAGACTTGATTTGATCAGTTGTGCCACTTCAATTAAAATTAACTATTTATATTTCAGAATTAAATTTAATAAATTCTAATATATAAATAATTTTTTTTAAATTAATAACTAATATATTTTTACACATGTCAATTTTTAATTGGCCCAAAAATTAAGCCATCTACAAATGCCCCCTCGAGACTTGTTCACGAAAATGTCTTCCAATACATTCCTGAGTGAATAAGTCACGATAATTACTATATATATATATATATAATTAAATACATATATATATGGGCTTTTAAAATATATATATATATGTACATTTAAATACATGTATATAAATATAACATTTGAACCTTCAAAATATATATACATATAAACTATATACATATACATACATATATATATAGCAGCCATTTGGGAAACAAAAATATCTTCCAATTCTTGAAATTGAAAAATAAAACTCCAGCATCACGTACGCTGCCCGTGGCAAAGGAATTAAATCATCAGACTTTCTGATCATATCAACCAATTTCACTTTGAAATTTTTGTCACTCCAAACTCCACCAGCCACGTTAGATTGCATGCAGCCACGTTAGATTGCATGCAGCCACGGTTTTGGCATCTTCTTTTTTCTTCCTTTTCTTTCAAATGACTTGGCCCACCATTACAAAAGCAAGCCTTCCAATTTTTTCAAGCACAACAGACTACTGCAGTCTTCAGCAAGCCGAAAAGTTTGACTTTGCAACCACATTGGGCTCTCAGCAGATTAAAATTGCATATCTTCTTCATGGAGTTGACTTAACTAGGAATCAAGATAGGAGTAATTCAACCGAGACGAGACTAAATCTCCTAATTATGTTGGATTCAAACTCTTTTAAAAACTATAAAATAGCATGCTACCAAAGAGTTACACCCAATAAGCATAGTTGAAAACTTGATTTGCAAAATTGTTGTGGAAAATTCCTATACTCAATCAGTGACGCCTTTCTCCTTTTAATTCCTGCACGCCAACTGTTCGAAGAAAACACTCATAGAACATTCGTTCTGAATTCAGATAATTAAAATACAAGTTACCATATCTGGGTATTGGAGATTTGAAGGAGTTTACGGAATCTATGAACTAAACCAAAAACTAGTATTTCTTGTACAATACTTTAAAGAGCTAACTCAATGCCGTCCCATACCGGCGAAGAGTCGTTTTACATTTAAATAAATTTCATAGAAAATTTCAAAACTCATAGACATGATTAGATTTAATGAAACTCAATGAACAAAATTGTTTCATGAAATATTCAGCTTTCAAAATCCAAGATTTTGATCAGTTTTATAAAATAGAGTAGACAAGAACATTTAACAAAACTAGTGGAATAAGCATATTTTACATGTACGACCGTGTAACGGCCTTCCCTTTTATTATTCCCGGTTGTGTATAAATGATTCGACTGTAAAATGGCCTTCCCCCTTATGCCCCTTTGATACTGTATAAACAATACGATCGTGAAATGGCCTGCCTTTTTATATCGCCTCGACACTTGTATAAATGATACGATCGTAAAACGGCCAACCCCCTTATATCACTTGGATACTATATAAACAATACGACCGTGAAACGGCCTGCCCCCTTATCTCCCATCGACGAGTGGCCAACTCGCCAAACCGTTGCAGCACGAATCAGTAAAATCGATCATCGCCAATCAAGCCTCTCCCGATGGAAAGATCACAACCAAATAAACTAATACAATGATATAAGTCTAGAATAGTAATTCAAGCATTCCGCTAGGATTGGCACTCGGCCCAAATAGATTTTTCATATAAGTGTCTATGAATAAATTCAAAACATGTATGCCTATAAGGCCACGGATTGCATTGAACAATATTAGACGTGAGAACTAATAAAACAAACCCTCACAGGGGTTCACGAAACAAGTAACAGGCGACAAACAAGATCTCAACAATTTACGAATTATAACAACAAGAACAATTGGGTTACATAAGCACGTTGAACCCTCACATGGGCCATTTCACAATAATAGATAGAATCAAGGCCAGAATGGAAGAGCCTCACCTCTAGTATACCAAAAAGAAGCTGTCGCCGCCTACTGCTCTAAGGGACCCACGTCGTCGCCTATTCAAAAAAAATTTCCATAGTCAAATTTCTCGTTCGACCCTAATAAACTTCTAGAATTTGCATCACAAGCATTCTAGTGTCATTAACTTATCTACTAGCATGATGATATAGATTTATTAGCATCTTACAAAATCCTTCAATAAATCAACATTACTAGATTTAACCACGACGGTCCATATCGATTCCAAAATAATATAATATCTCGTTCTTTATTCACAAGGTCATGGTCAAGCCATATCATTTTCCTAAACCACAAAATTATGATTAAATTCCTTACATAATCATCCCCAATCAAATATCACTTATTCTCATAATATAATCCTTAATACCATTATTAAATCCAATTTTGGCATTTTGAATGATGTGTCCAGGTCCACTATTCAATATTCCTTACCATGGGAAACAACACACACATATATAGGCATATCATCATCCCAACTTCCTATTCTTGGCATCGATACAAACTTAATGGAAAGTACAGATATGCATGTATATAGATATACACAACATGCTTTTCTTCCAATCTTTTACCATGAACCACTCAACAAGACCGTAGATTCATGAACCAAACACATGGCTGTGTTCGTCGCGTCGAGAGGAGAAAACTATCCTCACACTGCCGCCACCGAAAAGTTGCTAAACCACTTCCGTTCTTCACCTTTTCTTCTCCTAAGTCCAATGGTCCAAGTGTTTTTCAATTTTGAGACTTGGATAGCCTTCAACTGAAGCTAAAACCATCAACACCACCCTTCACCCGCCGCTACTATATTTGCTTCTCCACCACTGTCCGCCGTGCTAAACCTCAATGCACGGTTACTGGCGTATTCCCCATGCTTCAAACTCCCAAAATAGCTGCCCAGAAACTACTCTGTTGCAGCCTCACCGTGGATCACCGCGACCCACTTCTCAATCCCAAAAATGATGGTGGCCCGTGGGGGTTTTGCGTGCATACAATAGTGGTGATAGGGTGTTAGGGTTGATGAGAGGTGGTTGGTGAGGTTGGGTGTGGACGAAAATCACTGGAAAGGGTCACTGGTTAGAGAGGGAAGAGGGTGAATGAGTGATACAGTGATGGTGAAGAAGAGAGAAAATGAAGTTAGGAAGAAGAAAGAAAGAGGGAAAAAAATGTTTTTACTATATCCAACTTTTTTAAATTGCAATTTAATCCCTCAGCTAATTTGGTCCTTCAATCGAGCCCTATCAATATGTCAATTAATGCCTTGACCCTAGTTAACTAGTTGTCTTCCATGCAAAACCCCTCAAGTCCAAAAAATGTGTTAATTTAATTCTTCAAAATTGAAATTCTGACCCCCAAACTTTATAAATTAATTAAATTAAATAAAATTTCATAAATCAAGAATAAATAAAATAACATTTAACATATTTCCCAAATAATAATAAACATAATTAATAAAATAATTAGGGGTGTTACAAATAGCTACCAAATGCATTAATATTATAACCCTTTTAATTTTGCTTTCATTTAACATTGTTCATTAGATTGAAGCCTTTGTAATAGAAAAATAACATGATATTTACATTTACAGTGAACTGCTCCAGAATTCTAGCAGTTTGAGTCTGCATTGTGCGTCTGAGGACGACGATTTGGGAAAACATATCCTTGCTTCAGGTCAATATTTCAGTTGGACTTTCCAAACCAATGTTTTCAGAACTACGCCTTCCTTTTGTCATTTTTGGTGGGGTTCAAAAGAGAAAATGCTTGATGTATTTAACAGGAAGTGGGACAACACCAAATATTATGGCAAGTATAATTTTGAATTGAAAATTGATGGGATCAATCTAAGCACTAATCGAAACGATTTTGAAGTTAATTTGGGATTAGTTGAAACAAGGGATCCATAGGTTTGATGTATGTTTCACAAATGTACTTGAACTGTTTGATTTTAAATAAAAGAATTCCAACTTATTACTTAGTTCATTTTTTCTTCTCCTTTCTTTTTCCTTTTTTTTTTTTTCGTTCTGTAGATCCATGATATTTATAATGAAATTCTCAAGTTCAGCTTATTCTGATTTTCACTTTTGATTTTCATTGTTTCAAGTCATCTTTTCATTTTTCAAGGGTGTGTGTGAAAATTTAAAATATGTATGGTTTTGTAGATTGAAATATCAACTTTACAAGTCTGAAAAATTAAAATGTGCTTAGTTGATGTATATCTATTCTTAAAAGTACAGAAAAGAGCCTTTAACAAGTGTAATTTTAAGTTGTGGTTGAAAAAGTTTTTTAAAGATTGATATTATGAATCAAACAAACTCTCATCTCTTTTTATTTCTACTAAATTTTGATCAAATTAAATTTTCACGTAATGATAACAATTTCTTTAATTAAAGAGTTCACATGTGGAAAAATTATTAAGAAATAAAATTTGTTTATCTCTTTTATTGATGAAAAACCATGAGATAATTACAAGTACAATCTAGAAAACTTATGTTGGCATACACACATAATATTTCTCCACAACGAGATCTTAATTGTGCTGAATTTATAAGTTGTTTTTTTTTTTGGAATGCATTTTAAAAATTTTCAACGGAGAGTTATAAGTTGCTTCAAAAAGGATGGGAATCAACTTTATTTTAAAAATTTAACGATCTCTATTTTTTTGACGTATAATAAAAGGTTACCACACAACTATTACATTGTTCGATTTTTCATTAACAAGCACAGTCGCTACCTATTGAAATTAAGGCTAAATTTTAGAAATTCATGAGGGAGAAGCAGTGCGCATAATTTTTAAAATTAAAAGGAGATTTGTTGCCTTTTTTTTATAGGTATCTTTTTTATCTTTTCTATTTTTATAGGGGGGACAAAATGAAATTTGCCCAATTATAAAATGGGGAATTAATCACATATACAACTCAGCAATGTTGGTCACAAAGATGGCTACTAAATGCATTAATATTATAACCCTTTTAATTTTGCTTTCATTTAACATTGTTCATGAGATTGAAGCCTTCGAAATAGCAAAATAACATGATATTTACATATATAGTGAACTACCTCAGAATTCTAGCAGTCTGAGTCTGCGTTGTGCGTCTAAAGACAACGATTTGGGAAAACATACCCTTACTTTAGGTCAGTATTTCAGTTGGTCTTTCCGAACCAATGTTTTCAGAACTACGCCTTTCTTTTGTCATTTTTGGTGGGGTTCAGAGGAGAAAATGCTTGATGTATTTAATGGGAAGTGAGATAACACCAAATACTATGGCAAGTATAATTTTGTATTGAAAATTGATGGGATTTATCTAAGCACTAATCAAAATGATTTCGAAGTTAATTTGGGATTAGTGGAAACACGAGATCCATAGGTTTGATGTATGTTTCACAAATGTACTTCAATTATTTGATTTCAAATAATGGAATTCCAACTTATTACTTAGTTCTTTTTTTCTTCTCCTTTTTCTTTTTTTTTTTTTTTTTTTCTGCACATCCAAAATATTTATAATGAGATTATCATGTTCAGCTTATTCTTATTTTCACTTTTGATTTCTGTTGTTTTTGGTCTTCTTTTCATTTTTGAAAGGTGTGTGTGAAAATGTAAAATATGTATGGTTTCATGGATTGAAATATCAACTTTACAAGTCTGAAAATAAAAATGTGCTTAGTTGATGTATATTTGTACTAAAAAGTATGGAAAAGAGCCTTTAACAAGTGTAACTTAAGTTATGGTTGAAAAAGTTTTTCAAATATTGTTATTATGAATCAAACAAACTCTTATCTCTGTGTATTTCCACTAAATTTTGGTCAAATTCTATTTTCACATAATGATAACAATTTCTTTAATTAAAGATCTCACAAGTGGAAAAATTATTAAGCAATAAAATTTGTTTATCTCTTTTTTGGGTAAAAAACCATGAGATAATTACAAGTTGTAATACCCCTGAAATTCTGTATTTCAAAAAATAAGAATTTATAAATTAAGATTCTAATTTGGTCAAAATTTAGGGCTCGAAAAAGAAATGAAAATGACTTAATTACAAAATATTTGAAAGTTTTGGGGTCAATTTGCAATTTTCAAAAACTTGATTGGACTAACTTGAGAAACCTTTGGGGTTGCATGACTATAATTCTGGTCAAAGGGGTCAAACTTAAGCCACCACATGTCTAGGGGCCGAATTGAAGAGCTGGCGGACTTTGAAGGGCCTAATTGTAAGTTGGGCAAAAGTTCTGGGAGCTAATTTGAAATTTGGAAAATTAGATTTTTAAAACAAACCAAAACGGGCAGCTTGAATGTTTTTATTTTCCTTTTTTCCTTCTTTCTTCTTCTTTCTTTTTCCATTTCTCTCTACCCGCGACCACCATCTTCTCTCCGGCAACCTTATTCCCGGCTACAATTTACTTCACCTTACCATCCAAACTACTTTCCTACACCTTTGGCCACACTTATACACACATGCACGGCTGAACAGCCACCGACGAGCCACAGCGAATGAGAGACCGAGACACTACTTCACGGTGAAGCAAGTGGGTTCCCATTTTTCGGCAATGATTTTGACTCCTGGGAGGTGGTCTGGGTAGCTCTCAGCACGGAGATCATCATGGAGATGTTGCATGGGAGTTTTACACGGTGAAGGTAAAGGTTGGCGGTGATCGGAGCACAACGGATGAAAACAAGTTTTAGGGTTGTTGAGCTCGTTTTTGGTGGCTACATGCCTTGAAACTATAAATTGAGGGAGGCATTGGATAGCTCTCTTCGAAAGGAGAAGAACGGTGGTGATTTCATAATTTTCTGACTGTAGTGAGCGGCAGCGGTGGGAGGACCGTATCTTTCTCTCGACGTGACGAACGCAGCGGTGTGATTTGTTTGTAAATTCGAGGTCTCGTTGCGTAGTTGTGGTAAAGGCTTGGAAAAAAGTTGTTGTATATATATATGCATATGTATATTTTTCTTATTGAATTTGTACCCATGCCAAGAATAGAATTTGGGGATGATGATATACTATGTATATGTGTTGGTTTCCCATGCTATGGAATATTGAATAGTGGACTCGGACTTATGCAAAATGCCAAAACTTGGATTTAAAATAATATTAAGGATTATATTATAAGATTAGATGGCATTTGATTAGGAATTGATTATGTAAGGATTAACCATATTGTGTGATTTAGGATTATGACCATGACCTTGAAAGGAATTGATTATGTAAGGATTAACCATATTGTGTGATTTAGGATTATGACCATGACCTTGAAAATAAGAATGAGATACTGTGTTAATCGATAAATTAGTGATTCTGAATTATTAATGGTATAATTGTAATTAATAGAATTAAGTATAGATTTTGATTATAAATATTACTTTTTGGTTAGATAATGACGAAGTGGGTCCCACGGACCAATAGGCTGCTGACTGTGGTAGCACTTCTGACTGTGCCATAGGATCTATAGCTAGGGGCTAGAGCAGAAGTGGTTAATGAGACGGTTGAAGATCAAGCATTTGAACGATTTCTTCATTTCAATCCCATGAAGTTCCCAGGAGACCCTGATGATAGAAAAGTCAAAGAATGGATTGACAGTTTAGAGAATATTTTTGAGACGCTACATCATCCAAGTGAGCAAAGGGTTCAATTTTCCATGTTCTTTCGGGAAGGTTCTGCCTGAAGTTGGTGGAAGATGATTGATCCGAAGTGGGTGGCTGAAGGTACCCAACGAACTTGGGAGAATTTCACCCGCAACCTCATGAGTAAATATATGCCAGAAGTGGTGAAGCAAGCAAAAGACAAAGAGAGTTTATAGATCTTATACAAGGTGCACAATCTGTTAGTCAGTACGAGGCTACTTTTAGCCGACTAATACAATATGCTTCCTACATACAAGATGATAAAAGTCGATAGGCTCGACGATTCGTACAAGGGCTGCAGCCAAAGCTTAGGCAAGGCTTGGCCACTTGTGATTTGCCCAATCTCAATTCGGCATTAAGCAGAGTATTGCAAATTGAGTCAGAGCTGTAGGAAATTCGAACGATTGAGAGTAAGGGCCGAAAGGAAAAGATGCACCTTGATAGGCAGAGTAATGTCGGAAAGAAACAGCCAAGGCTTCAGGTGGGAAGCACTTCCCAACAAGCCCCTCAGTTTGGTGAGATGGCACATTTGACTCAAGAGAGACCACAAAAGCGATGTGGATTTTGTGGAGCATCTAGCGACGAGGAATCAAAATGCTGGAAGAAACAGGGCAAATGCTTAAGCTATGGCAATGATCAACACTACTTGAAGAATTTCCCTAATATGAGAGGTCCAGCATCAGGGGGAAAAGGGAAACAAGTGGCTGAAGGTTCTAGCTGAGTTCTTGGATGTCGAAGGAAAGTCTAATACGACATATTTTGGCTTCATAACCCAGATGGAGTTTAAGGAGCAGTAAACGTATAGGTTACTTATATACCTAGTATATTTAAGTTTTTGTGAACCTGTATCTAGTTGCTTAGGAATGTACGATAAGTTATGACATCTAGCATATTAAGTTTGAACTTGACTATTCTTTAATGCAAATAATATGTAAGTGTGAACTTGTGATTTTGTTAATTGTTTGTTGGTATAATGGTTTTATGGCCTTTTAAATAAGAGCATACACTCTATCAAAACTGAAATGGAGGATATTTTAAATATTGAAATAATAGGTGACTGAGGCAATGAGAAACCAGAATGTTATAGGTACCGATGTTAACCGAAGTTCATCCAGAACTCAAGTAAGAATCTAGGGACCAGTAAGAATCATTGGACGTGACCAAGGTATGGGCTCTGACGAGCTTAGCACGAGGAAGATGTGATGCCTCCAATTTAGCGAATTGATTAAGAATAGAAAAGAAATTGAAGAAAAATAAGGCGGTAATGCCAGTGGCGAGCTGGCAATTTTTGGCAAAATTGACCAGCAAAACAACATCTAAATAGAAAATTGATTTTGGGGAAATGTTCACCGCATCAAAGTGCAACAACTAATGGTGGCCGTGCACATTTCTGGTCGTGGCGCACAGCGGCGGCCCGCGGCAGTTTGGTGACTTCCGGCCAAAATCTCCAGGACAATAACCCGGATGCATGCAACAAGGTTTTAGATGGTGGATTGGCCTTAAACTTCATCAATTTGGTAAATTTATTATTAATTGATTAAGTTGATTCTTGATTTAATCTAAGTAAATCGTTAACTTAATGTCTGATGTAGATTTAGATAATTAGATGAAAATTATAATTGTTGACTGAAAAGATTAAATAGGAATTCGATTGTAAGTGATGTATGGACTTGAATTTGATATTAAAAGACTAATAATTATTAACTTAGCTAATTAATACATTTGAGAAGTCAAAATTGTTAAACAATAACAAGACTTGAATATTATAAATACACACGTTAAACTAAAAAATCTGGGTTAAATATAATTAGTCATAGATCGAGAACATTAATTTTAGTAATGAAAGTAAGAACTGGCGCAAAACTGATAAAACATTCGATTGATGAGATTTGATCGAATTGGTATGCTTAGGAATAGAGGGAAATTTAAGTTCGGGGCAAAACCCGTTGATTTCCTGAACGGGCTAGATGCATAGCG
Source organism: Jacaranda mimosifolia (assembly GCA_018894105.1). NCBI lineage: Eukaryota > Viridiplantae > Streptophyta > Magnoliopsida > Lamiales > Bignoniaceae > Jacaranda > Jacaranda mimosifolia. The sequence goes on along the minus strand of CM032132.1, from coordinate 13,285,742 downwards.
AAACTAGTGACACGAACTAAGTGATTTAAGAAGAGTAACGTATAGCTAAATGCTCTAATGCACAGACAAGATAGAACGACATCGAGAGAATAAGTGGTTTAGAGTAATCAAATATGCAATTAGTTATAGTCATTGTTAGTAAAGTGCTATACTATAGCGTTATTAGCATACTGCCCTTTGATATTTTTGGAACCAAGCCCTAGACAATTATATTAATTGGAAAACAACCGATATTAAAATGTAAATGGTTTAGTTATTGTTAAGGAATGATTTAAGCATTTTGATATTAAATATGCCCTTTTGGCTATACCCCTGTCCGAGTGTTCGAGCAATGAAGCAATAAGAAAATCTTGTTTAGGCTATACTCGTGTCCGACACTAACAACTACATCTTGATCTGGAGTAATAAGGTCGGAATGGCCAACAGTTTGTTATATTTGGTATCATACGTGCTATGTTACATTATTGCCTTGTATTGTGGAGTCTTGCTTGTTGCTGAATTTATTTACTAATTGTTGCAGCTCGATAGCTTTTCCTTGAGTCCTTTTGTTTTCTTTTCCCTCACTAAGTCCTTAGGACTTATCCTTTGGTTATGTTTATTCTCTTCCCAAAGAGAACGGAGTGAAGTTTGAGGGCTTGGATCAACCCAATGAGAGTTTTTATATGTCGTAAACTGATAAGTGTCATGCATATATGTAAGGACTATACCTAGTCTTTATCCTCAGACTGAAGGATACTTTGGAAAGCTTAAATGTAATCTTAGACGCTAGTATGTATGCATGGTACTCTACAATCTAAGCTTTTCATTATTATTTTATGGATGTTTTGTTTAGGTCTGGTTATATCATGGCTTTTCCTTGTTACATTGGTTTTGGGATATCTCTTGAATTATGTATTAAGCTTGAATTGGAGGCACCTCAGCTTAAGAGTTATCCTGAGTGGGGCGTCACAAAGATAAACCACCATAACATACAAAAGCCTTAAATTAAAACTAAACTAACTTTATATATCATCATTAGGTCAGTCGAGTAGTTTTACTTTATTAACAAGCCAATGTATCTAGAGAGACGTACTACTCAATCATTCTCCATTCAACTACTGAAATTTTCAAACTAGAATGTTTTAGTAAAAAGAATAACCAAGCTTTAAGCAATAATATTCCTTGTGATTAATAATGTTTGAAAAGAAAAGTACATTGATTGCTAACGTCTATACTTGCTGGAAATATAAAGGAACAACTACCAAAAACATGCAATGTTGTCAAGCTACAAGTACACAACAAAGAAAAATACAACAATGATGAGTTTTCCATCAAACCGAGTAATCAAATTCTTACATGCAAAGAAAGATAAACAATACTAAAAAGAGCTAGCAAAACATAGAAACGTTATAAAGATGGGGACTGATGATACTTCACACAAAAATAAAAATGTAGCATTACCCTTTGCTACTAAAAGCTTAAGTGTTGCGGAACACTTAAGAAATCCACAATATTCTTCACAAATTCTAAATCACAGAAGAGTTCAATTGGATTAAGTATCACCTGAATATAAAAGTTGCTAGTCATCTACTCCAAGGTAGGAAGACAACATATTAAAAGTGGTGGTATCAATGTTCATATTAGTTTAAAGACTTAAGAGCTAAGCAACATCAAGAAACATTCCCAAAAAAAATAACATCACACTTGGAGGCGATAGATCAACTTTGATATTTAGATAGAGTTGTTGCTTTTCAAGAACATTACCCCCAGAAATGACATGCAAACAGTCAAGTCTAATATGGTAACTAACAATGTGATAAAATATGAGATGGAAAAAAAACATATTGCCAAATTTTCTAATTGATTCTGGATTAATTATCACACAATCATCTATTGAGTTTATATTTTATACATTTAAGCCTAAAAACACTGTCTTCCACTTCTAAGTCCCCAAACACAGACGCCCGAAGTTCATCATATGTTAGTACATACTTCAACCTCTATATTCATCACCTTACCACCATCTCATCTCTATCTGTATTCTGCCTTGCCCTTGACCAACATCTCAACCATCCGACCACACCCCTGTGGTACGGTAGGGTTATAAGAGTAGGTAGAAAACCACCCATGCTCAAACACACGATGATAGAGAAGCAAACTAACCTTTATAGTAGCTTCTATCACAAAATATGTGGAATTTCCTAAATTGGTGACTAGTTATCAGTGGCAAGTAGCTTTCCAGAATATGGCAGAGACAAGCAGAGCATTCGGACTTTCGGAAGGAGATGAAAATTCTTTAGGGTGGTGGAGGCGGACACCAAAGCTGGCAGTCGATGTCGGTGGGCGACAGTCATTGGCCTCAATCGATGGCCGACAGTAGATGATTGGTGAGTGGCAATTAGCGATTGATGGTTGGCAATGGGCTTTTAAAGGGAAAACGATCAGCAATAGGAGTTTTTTAAGGTAGAAAGTTTTGATAGATAAAAAAATCTTCTATTTTGATTTTTTATGTTTAAATATATTAAAACATATATTGGTTATGTTTTTAAACCATTTGTAGTTAATTATGGGACCAATAATTTTTATTTTAATATTAATTTTTTATTATAAAGATAAAAAGTATCTTAAAGTCCTTTTGGAAGTCCAATCTCAAATCTATTTGTGCTATTTTTTTTTTTAATTTATCAAATTAGAGATGGAAAAAAAGATGGATTTCAAAATAAAAAATTTTAATTTATCATGGTCCCCATTATCGACATATTAGAGATGTAATTTATTTTCGTCTGTGAATCCATCGTTAATTCGGTCTATGTTGCTTTCTCTTTTTTCTATCCATTTTTCTTTTATTAAATTTGGAATAACTTTAAATCCGTGTGTGAATCCGTCTATGATTTCAATTTACCATATTAAATTCAGATAGAATTTGATTATCTCTTAATCCTTCGCCATTTCATGAAAATTAAAGACGGAAGGAAATCCATTCTAAATTTTCATCTCTAAAATCCATATTTGATTTCAAATAAAAGAATGCCAATTAAATAATTAGTTCATATTTCCTCTTTTTTCTCTATTATTTTGTTTTTTGGTTTGTAGATCCATAATATTCGTAACGAATTCTCAAGTTCAGCTTATTCTAGATTGTAACAATTGATTTTCGTTGTTTTAGGTCTTTTTTTCATTTTTGAATGGTTTGTGTGAAAATATAAAATATGTATGGTTTAGTTGATGTATATATGTTGATGTATAGGTCTGAAAATGAAAATATGCTCAGTTGATGTATATCTATACTGAAAAGTATGGAAAAGAGCCTTTAATAAGTGTAATTTTAAGTTATGGTTGAAAAAGTTTTTCAAAGATTGTTATTTTGAATCAAACATGCCTACATCTCTTTGTGTTACTACTTTATTTTGGTCAAATTCTATTTTGACATAATTAGAACAATTTCTTTAATTAAAGAGTTCACATGTGGGAAAAGTATTAAGCAAAAAATTTATTTTCCTTCTTTTTTTTCGGTAAAAAACAATGAGATAATTGCAAGTACAATCCAGAAAACATAGCTTCGCATACACATATCAAATTTCCCCACAGTGGGATATTAGTTTTGTTGAATTTATAAGTTTTATAATTTTTTCAAAGGCATCTTAAAATTTTTCTAAGGAGACTTATAAGTTGTTTCAAAAAGCATGGGAATCCCATTTATTTTTAAAAATTTAACAATCTCTATTATTTTGGCATATAAATACAAGTTACCATAATATATTTTTAGATTTTCATTAATAAGTATAGTCTTTATATATTAAAATTAGGGCTAAACTGCAGAAAACCATGAGAGGGAGGCAATACGCATAATTTTTAAAATCACAAGGAGATTTTTGGCTTATTTTTTTTGTAGGTAGTTTTTTGCTCTTTTTAATATTTACAGGGGGGTAAAATGCAATTTGCCCAATTATAAAATGGGGAATTAATCACATATACAACTCACAAATATTGGTCACAAAGATGGTCACTAAAGGCATTAATAGTATAATCTTTTAAGTTTTGCTTTCATTCAACATTGCTCATGAGATTGAAGCTTTCATAATAGCAAAAAAAAATATGAGATTTACATTTATAGTGAATTGCCCCAGATTCCAACAGTCTGAGTCTACATTGTAAGTCTAAAGACAACAATTTGGGAAAACATATTCTTTATTTGGGCCAATTTTTCAGTTGGAAATTCCAAACTAATGTTTTCAAAACTACACCTTTATTTTGTCATTTTGGTGGGGTTCAAAGGAGACAACACTTTATTTATTTAACAGAAAGTGGGATAAAACCAATTACTGTGGCAAGTATAATAATGGGAAGTAAAAGAATGCCAATTAAATACTTATTTCATTTTCTCAACCCTCTTTCTTTGTTTTATTGTTTTTTGCTCTGTAGATCCACAATATTCATAAAGAAATTCTCAAGTTCAGCATATTCTAATTGTCACTATTGATTTCCATTGTTTTAGCTCTTCTTTTCATTTTTGAATGGTCTGTGTGAAAATAAAAATTATGTATGGTTTAGTGGATTGGAATATTGACTTACAAGTCTGAAAATGAAAATATGCTCAGCTAATTTATATATATGCTGAAAACTATGGAAAAGAGCCTTAACATGTGTAAGTTTCAGTTATGGTTTAAAACGTTTCAAAGATTGTTATTATGACTCGAACACACTTTCATATCTTTGTGTTACTACTTTAGTTTGGTCAAATTCTATTTTCATATTATTAAAACAATTTCTTTAATTAAAGAGTTCACACGTGGGAAAATTATTAAGTAATAAACTTGTTTTCTCCTTTTTCAGTAAAAAACAACGAGATAATTACACGTGCAATCTAGAAAACATAGTTTGGCATACACACATCAAATTTCTCCACAATGAGATCTTAATTTTGTTGAATCTATAAGTTTTGTTTTCTTTTCAAAAACATCATAAAAATTTTTCGACGGAGAGTTATAAGTTGTTTCAGAAAGACTGGGAATCCCATTTATTTTAAAAACTTTAACAATCTCTGTTATTTTGACATATAATTAAAAGTTACCACACAACTAATATATTTTTAGATTTTTCATTAATAAGTATAGTCTTTATGTATTAAAAATAGGGCTAACTGCAGCAAGTCATGAGGGGGTGGCAGTGTGCATAATTTTTAAATCACAAAGAGATTTGTTGCCTATTTCTTTTATAGGTAGTCTTTTTGCTCTTATCCATTTTTACAGGGCAATAAAATACAATTCGCTCGATTATAAAATGGGGAATTCATCACATATACAACTCACAAGTGTTGGTCACAAAGATGGCTACTAAAGGCATTAATAATATAATTCTTTTAGTTTTGATTTCACTCAACAATGTTCATGAGATTGAAGCTTTAAGAATAGCAAAAAAAATATGAGATTTACATTTATAGTGAATTTCCCCAGAACTCCAACGGTATGAGTCTACATTCTGCGTGTAAAGAATACGTTTTGGGAAAACATATCCTTGCTTCTGGTCAATTTTTTAGTTGGACTTTCGAAATCAATGTTTCTGGAACTACAGTTTTCTTTTGTCATTTTTTGATGGGGTTCAAAGGAGAAAACACTTAATGTATTTAGCAGGAAGTTGGATAACACCAATTAATATGGTAAATATAATTATGCATTGAAAACTGATGGGATCTATTTTAGCACTAACCAAAATAATTACAAAGTTAATTTGGGATTAGAAGAAACATGGTATGCAAAAGTGTGATGTATGTTTCACTAATGTACTTCAACAATTTGATTTTAAATAAAAGAATGCCAATTAAATACTTAGTTCGGTTTCTCTCCTCTTTTTTCTTTTTTTTTCTAATTTTTTTTTTTGGTTCTGTAGATCTGTAATATTCATAATGAAACTCACAAGTTCAGCTTATTCTTATCGTCACTTTTGATTTTCGTTGTTTTAGGTCTTCTTTACATTTTTGAATGGTCTGTGTGAAAATGAAAAATATGTGGTTTAGTGGATTGGAATATTGACTTACAAGTCTAAAAATGAAATATGCTCAGTTGATGTATATCTATGCTGAAAAGTATAGAAAAGAGCCTTTAACATGTGCAATTTTAAGTTATGGTTGAAAAAGTTTTCCAAAGATTGTTATTATGATTCAAACATCCCTCTGTGTTACTACTTTCTTTTACTCAAATTCTAGTTTCACATAGTTAAAACAATTTCTTTAATTAAAGAGTTCACATGTGCGAAAATTATTAAGCAGTAAAACGCGTTTTCTCCTTTTTTCGGTAAAAAATAATGAGATATACACACATCAAATTTCTCCACAATGAGATCTTAATTTTGTTGAATTTATAAGTTTTTTTTTTTTTTTTTCAAAAACATCATAAAAATTTTCAACGGAGAGTTATAAGTTGTTGCAAAAAGAATGGGAATCCCATTTATTTTTAAAAATTTAACAATCTCTGTTATTTTGATGTATAATTAAAAGTTACCACAAATACTATATTTTTAGATTATTCGTTAATAGGCATAGCCAAATATCATGCAAGACAAGATAACTACTAGGTAGAAAATTTACATAAAATGGTGCTCCAATAATGAAGCAGCTAGTTATATTTTCAACTTATGATTAATACAAAATAGTGATACAAATTCCTACTTAAATGTTATTAGCGAATCTTTAAATGTTATTGAAATTTTTTTTTGGTGTTTGACAAATTTTACACCATTTCTCTATTCTGTTTGCACCATCTTCAATTTTGCCTCCATTATGGATTATCTCATAAATGAAATTTCATAACATGGCTAGGTCAAGCTCATTCTGAATATACTAATACATTTAAAGATTCCTTAGATGTGATATAATATTTCTAAAAGTTCATATGCTAATACTAAAGCATCTATATAATTTGCACGATTGTTATGTGATGTTACACTGAATAGGATTCCAGTTCCTTTCTATAAAGGAATGGTGGGCATTTGTTTTTGGAACGTGCCCATGTAGTGTCAGTGCTCAAGTTGAAATTAATGTCCTAGATGCCTTCTCTGGTTGTGGAATTTGGTATTTATACTAATTAGATTTTTTTGTATATTTGAGCCCTCTTGAATTACGGGTTCCATCTTTAGTGGGCCTAGTTAGGTGGGTTCAATGGCCTTTTAATTTAATTAATTTTATTTTTTGTTGGGATTTTACTTTTGTGTCCATAGGATCTTGATTTTGCATACACCTTAATATGAAAATTAACCTTTTTTAATTGAAAGTATGATTTCGTCCATTACTTTTATCTTATTGTGATAATTAATTTTATTATTATTTTTCGTTTTAACTTGCCTTGATTTAATTTCTATTAATTTAGTGGATAGTTAATTAATTAATTGATAAATTACTAATTTTATTAGTTCATTATTTCGAGAGGTTGTGCTTTGCTAGTTAGTTGCATTCTTTGTCAAGCTTGTCAATAATGTATTGCTCAATTCTTGGAGACTTTCCTTCAATGCTGGTATGATGACTTCAAAATATTAGCTTTCTACCTTTTCTTTACTCCTCTTTAATACCCAAATTAACTTACACTTGGGAGAAAGTCACTTTTGGCAAGTTGTTTTTCACTCTAAAAAAATTGGTCATTTCCAATGGAAAATTTTTCATCACATATTTACCAAAAACATCCATCAGAATAGTTTCCAATGCAATTTCATCAATTTGGTGATGAAAATTTGATTGTGTGAAATAGTTTTGCATAGATTTTTCAATAGTGGAGTTCTGTCAGAAAGTTTTCCGATGGCCTTCTGTTAGTTTTCCGATGGCATTTTCATTTACTTATTTATTTATTTATTATTATTTTTCAATGGAATTTAGATGAATTATTTTTTATTTATTAACTTTTTTGTTAGAAGTTCCTCAAATTTCTATTGAAACTTTTTTTTTGTTATAATTTAGATAAATTGTATTTAATTGCACATGTAACCTATTAATATGTGTTGTATATAAAATAACATATAATTATAATACAATAAAATTACAAATAATTGGAACAGTAACTTAAACAAAGCATAATTTGATAAATGTAAGTCTTAAAAGTTATAATTCATAATTAGAAAACATAAAAAAAAAAAAAAATCTTATCTACTGGCAGCCAGCAACATCATCACTGATGTCAAAATAGTCATCCTGCTCAGTGCCATATTACTGCTGGTCATGCTTACCCTGCTGCAACAGAAGCTGCAAGTGATAGGGTACGGTCAGTAGGGATGGGGTCATGGCAAAGAATCCTGACGGAGCATCCTCTGAATGAACAGATGAGCGATCAAATTCTACATCGTGCCCAATAGCTCAGAGAACATGCTTCACGTATCCTATATATTGGCATGCATGCCAGACTGCGAACTGGCTTGCAAACGAGCCTCCAAGTATGACTCCAACTGGACTATAGCTGATGCACTAGGCTCCACCTGGGGTGTGCTAGTGTAGGAAGGCAACTGCATGTAGCTTAGGCCATAAACCCGCCCTTTCTTGTTGGGGCCACCCACAGTGTGAGTCCACAATTCAACTTTAGACCGTTAGGTTTTTTCACTGCTCCCAACACCCCCCAACTACAACTGGGACTACGGCTCCTACGGAAGTTCTCTTGTAAGGTAAAAAATAAATAAATAAATGTAATATACTGATGTAACTAAAACGATCTTATATCATATGTAACAAACTTACAGCAGCTTTCTTGCCCCTCTCGTCCACCTAGCTTCTACCAACCCCCATCTGGTAGGTATGTGCAAAATTCTCCTCCACTATTCGGGGAACTCTATAATTCTCGAGCCTACATACAGAACAAGAATGAACATAAATGTAGTACCCTAGCCAGGGGTGACTCCTAAGCTAAGTTGCCACAAATTCAAACTTAATATATAATTCAAAAGATAATCAAAGGAGCCAAATTATAACATAAAAGATAGTAGCTTAACACTAAACCCAAAAGATCATAACATAGAGTGCAATATATACATATCAAAAGTCTTAAGATTAGACTTAAACATTACATAACATTCTCAAGTCTAAATGTCATGATTAAGTGTAGTCTATGTATACATACGTGGCACCTAATCTACTACAAAATAAGTTTTTCTTCGGGCGAACCTTGAGCCCTCAGTCTTCATCCAGTCCTGGCTGGGAAGGGAATAGAAGATAACAAAAGGGGTAATTCCTAAGGACTTAGTTGGGGGGGAATTTGACCATAGTCAAAGAAAAACAATCGAAAATATAGCAATTGATAAAAAGATTCAACATTGAGCAAGACTATACAATATGAAGTAATGATGTAACATAGCACATGTCATATCAAATTTAATAGACTGTTGGCAACTCCAACCTTATTGCTCTAAGAATAGAACATAAACTGTAATAAAGAGTAACGAACGGTAACATGGAGTACAAATAAACATAATAAATTTTCCTTATTAATCCATTACCTAAGAACTTAGCTTAGTAGACATGTGGCATGGCCAGCCACAAGCCAGATCTTGCCACTCGTAGATAGCTATCTTCAACTTATCCACAAGTTAGGATCTTTATCGGGTACTAGCCAAGAGACCAACCACTGTTGGCCCATATCATCCGATTGTCTTTTTGGACCTAGACCCAAGCCTAACCCAACCCATGGCGTCCCATTAGGCTTTAACCCCCCAAGAGCATCCTGAAGGTGACTTAACGTAATGCCAATAGATAATATGTATTTCAAATAATTAATCAGAACATATATGTGAAACAATTCAAACGATACAGTCCATAAAACATTGGCCGACAAGGCCATATAAACAGCATATAGAACGATTTAACCAGGAGTACGAACGAAATTGATCAGCAAGACCAAAATATCAGCACATATAGGGAAAGTCAGCAAGGCTACAATGTGTATAAGATAGAAAATAGGTAACACAATAGGAGTTATGGGCACCAGAACAAGTAGAACTTAATTTAATAGATAAACATAGGAAACTCAAATATCGAGGTCACTCACTGCCCAGAAAAAGATTGGCTTTACCCTTACCTTAATTTCCATAGAAAATGCTATCCCTGTTCTACTGCCCTGTAAACCCTGGCTCCTCATCACCTATTTCAAAAGGACATGCTTAATGTCAAAATGCTTGTATTGGCCTTTAAATAATAATTAAGATATTTATATCTTAATATCGGGAGTTTTACAATTAATACAATATTTTAAGGCTCGATTCCAAAAATACCATAAGGCAACATGCTAATTATGTTATTAAAGCTATGATATCTACGAGGGTCATATTAGCTCTGGTTGATAAATTAATTCAGATTCCTATAATATTTGGTCCTTGCAACATTACACAAAGTCATATATAAAATTACAGTGGTTAGATCTAGTTAACGAGATTTCAACCTTTAATAATTCAACACCATATATCATTACATGCAAAATTAGGGTTTTAATCACCTACTTAACTTAATTAATCAAAGGTTATATATTATTTTATAGATCCGGGTCCATCTGATATTACATATATATCCATGCGTCCTATTGTCTCGATTTCAATCATGCTCTTCCAAATCATTTTATAATACAAGAATTTGTAAGGCAATGAGAAAAATACAAGTCAATTTGTAATAATCCCAATTCCAAATGATTTTTACGAAAAATCTTATTTTTGGAGCTCAATCGCCATAAACCAATACCACATATGTGTCCACCATGACGAGATGAGAATTCTGTCTCAAGCATGTCGTGCGTCGCCGCTGGAGTTGCTAACCACCACTACCAATAGACACGCCTCAACACGTACAGTAGAATACCCAGGTCAATTTTAAGCTTTGCCACCGATTTACCATCCAATTGTCGAAAAACTAAACTAGATTTCTCATTTGCACAGCTCATCGCCGTGTCCAGTTCTCCTCCATTGCCATCCCGTTCATGAAATTGAAGGCACCGAGATGCTCCTTCAGTTAAATCCATCACAACCTACTACTCCAACTCAAGCTTCCCCCGCCAGTGAAGCCGTGCCCATCACCTCCACCTCTGCCTAAATTTCTCACTCAAATTTTGGTGAGTTCACTGATCATTTCTGTGGAATTTTGATACCAGTGGAATCCTTGAGCTGAGATGAAGAGCTTGGTATAGATATTGTGAAGTTTTGCTAGCATCGGAGAGGAAATCTAAGGAGAAGAAAGGAGGGGTTTGCATGCAGGAATTGAAGAAAAATAGGGGGAGGGGAAATGATATTTTAAAGATAGTTTTTGATAATTAAAAATTGACCCCTAAAATTATCTTTCAATTTTCAATTAATTCCTTCATTTAATGAGTACATTAGATTAGCCCATTTAACCAAAAATAATTTTAATTTAACCCCCAAAACTTTCAAATGTCCTACAACTAAATCTTTTTCTATTTGCATTTTGATCCCCAAACTTTTTTTTAAATGATATTTCAATTTTTGCCAATTAAACTTTTAGGGGTGTTACAATCCTCCCTCTCTTAAAAGAATCTAGTCCCCAAATTCCTCACATAACCATTGGAAAAGTTCAGGATACTATTGGTGCATGAAATCTTCTCACTCTCAAGTCATCTCTTCTATGTCGTGATTGCGCATAATACTTTTACTTGAGCAATCCGTCAATTCCTAACATCTCAAAATTTTTTATCTAAGATACGAGTCAGTTTCTCATCGTAGGTTAGATCACTTTCCAATGGTATGCCTTTATGTGGAATAACATAGGAGAGGTCAGGATAATACTTTCAAAGTAGTGATACATAAAAGACGTCATGTATTCCTGTCAAGCCTTGGGGGAGGGGGGCTAATCGGTAGGCTACTAGTCCAATTCTTTTATATATCTCATAAGGACCAGTACATCTCAGGCTAAGCTTTCTGCCCTTTCCAATTCTTCGGATACCCTTCCTCGGGGATACTTTGAGGAATACTTGGTCACCAATTTCAAATTCTAAATCTTTTCGCCTATTGGCTGCATAGCTCTGCCAATCCTGGGCTGCCTTTATTTTCTATTTAATCATCTGCACCTTCTCAATAGTCTCTTGAATCAATTTCAGCCTTAAGGTTCTTAAGGATGTATTAGGGTTGCTCTTGTGTTATTAGGATTCATACCAATGTAATGGGGATCGACATTTTCTACTATACAAGGCTTTATATTGGGCCATCTGAATGGTACACTGGTAGCTTTTATTGTAAGCAAACTCTATCAGTGGAAGGTGTTTGTCCCAGCTTCCACTGGACTCCAAAATACAAGCCCACAGCATATATTCCAGTATCTGGATAACCCTTTCTAACTGACTGTCAAATTAAGGATAGGTAGCAGAGCTAAATTGTAACCTCATTCCCAAATGTTCTTGAAAACTTTTTCAAAGTCTCCAAGTGAACTTTGGATCTCGGTCTAACATAATAGTGATTGGGATTCCATGTAATCTAACTATTTTTCTTATGTATAGTTATGCCAACTTCTCAACCCTATAGTGTGATCTGACTGGTAAGAAATAAGCAGATTTAGTTAACTAGTCTACTATCACCCGGATACCAGCATATCCTCATCGAGCTATTGGTACACCTATTACAAAGTCAGTCGTTACCTGCTCCCATTTCCAATTACGGATCGAAAGTGGTTGTAGCAACCCTAATCGTTTCTTATGCTATGCTTTCACTAACTTCCAGGTTAAACATTTCTGGACATAGTCTGCAACATCTCTTTTCATCCCATTCCACCAAAACCATTTCTTCAAATCCCTATACATCTTTGTGCCTTCCAGATGTATCGCATATCTTGTCTTATGTGCCTCTTCCAACAGTCTTTCTTTCATTTCTTCAAGCACACATATTCTCTTATGGAATAAAAGAGTACCTTGACTATCTCTACTGAATTTGGACTCTTCAAAACTCTCGACTGCTTCTTTTTGCTTCAATACCCCACTATCACTAGCCTGAGCCCATCATATTTCATCACATAGCTCCGGCTGCACGCTTACTCCTACAATTCGTGCTCACTATTTCATTCTTATCGCAAGATCTACTCTTAGACATTCTAATACTACAATTCCCAGTATATGGGCCATCCTAGCCTTTCAACTCAAAGCATCTGCTACTACATTTATCTTTCCATGTGATAAATGATCGAACAGTCACAATCCTCCAGAACTTCTATCCACCTTCATTATCTCATATTTAGATATTTCTGTGAGTATAAATACTTTAGACTCTTATGATCGATGTATACTTCAAATATAGACCCATAGAGATAATATCTCTACTTTGCCAATGAAAAAAACAATACAGCTAGCTCCAAGTCATAAGTTGGATAATGTTTCTCATGTGATTTCAGTTTTCTAGATGTATAAGCGATAACTCGCTCCCTTTGCATCAGCACACATCCAAGCCCTTCTTTAGAAGTGTCTATATACACAACAAAACCTTCTAATCCATCTAAAAAGGCCAAAAATGGAGCTGAAGTCAATATATTCTTCAACTCTTGGAAACTCCTCTCGCTATCCTCGTTCAAGTTAAACGGTTGATCTTTCTGAGTTAACTTAGTTAACGGGCAAGCTATTTTAGAGAAATCCTATACAAACCTTCAATAATAGCTGGCAAGTCCTAAAAAGCTACAAACTTCTATCATGTTTTCAGGTCTTTTCCAGTTGACTATTACCTCTATCTTAGAAAGATCAACCTCTACCCTATCCTGGGATATGATGTGTCCTAGGAAAGCCACTTTCCTTATCCAAAATTCGCACTTACTGAACTTTGCATATAGCTTATGCTCCCTCAAAGTTCTTAAGACCATATGTAGGTATTTGGTATGCTCCTCTCCGATTTTCGAGTACACCAAAATATCATCAATGAATATGACCATAAACTAATCCAGATGTCGTTGAAAAATTCGGTGCATCAAATCCATAGATGCTATTGGAGCATTTTTCAGACTAAATAGCATTAGTACTACAAACTAAAAATGACCATACCAAGAATTGAACATAGTCCTTAAGATATCTTATTCTCTATTTTTTAGCTGATAGTACCCCTGTCTCAAATCCAACTTTGAGAAGATCATAGATCCCATTAAAAGGGCAAACAATTCCTCCACGTGCTGCAAGGGGCATTTGTTCTTCATAGTGACTTTATTCAACTCCCTATAGTCAATTCACATCCTCAGGGATCTATCTTTCTTTTTGACAAATAACACCAAGGCTCCCCAAGGAGAAGTGCTGGGCCTTATGAATTTCTTTTCCAACAACTCCTGAAGTTGATTTTTCTACTCTTTGAGTTTTGCGGGTGCCATTCGACAAGGGATTTTAGAAAAAGTTGTAGCTCCAGGAAGAGTGTGAATAAGGAACTCAATTTCTCGATTAGATGGTAATGTGTCCAACTCTGTTGGAAATACATCTAGATAATCAACTATTCCTTCCACTTCTTCTATTATGGCCGTGTCCTGGGGTTTGTTAATAAGGTAAACTAAAAATCCCTGACCTCTTTCTCTCATAATTTTTCTGGCCTCTACCGCGGATATAATAGGTATCAAGGAAATCGTATTTATGGAACATGTCGGTATAGGTACCTTGTCCCTGAAAGTGATGCACTTGGTGTAAAAATTTACTTGTGCTTGATGCTGGTACAACCAATCCATCCCAAGTATTAAATCATTTCCTAAATGGATATTTCTATAAGATTGGTTGAATACTCTTTCCAATCCTGACTGGGCATGCCCAATACATAACATTTGCAATTAATCATATCCCTAAGGCTGTCAGTACTTCTATTTGATAAGCCATAGTTTCAGATTGCATATTCAATTTACGAAAGAAAGATACAGATATAAAGGAATGTATAGCTCCAAGATCATATAAGGCATTACCATTAATTCCAAAAATATAAATCCGACCTTCAACTACTTTATTAGGATCTGACGCTTCTTCTCCAGTTAAAGCATAAGCATGAGTCAAACCTTCAATTTTCTACTGGTTCTTACAACCTATTTCTTTTCCTTGTAGGTACTAGGTTCATCTGGTTGGGGCAATCTCTGATAAAGTGTTGCCGTTACCATAACTGTAGCACCCCCACTCGGGATATAGCCCAAAATTCGGAATGCCACTCCAGTTCAGACTTACATCTTAATTCATAAATAAGCAATACAGTCAATATCCCATTAGAATTTTTTTTTCAAAACTATCAGAGGCATATAGCAGCGGATTTCAAACTTAATAACCTCATCAAAATACTAAGTACATACCATCAAAAGTCTCGTAACATCCAACATGATATATACATACCTTAAGTCAGAATTTCATTTTACATATCAGAACATTTCTAAGATAAGAGTTAGCATTCAAGGGAACCTATACATATATACACATCCATTCTATTGTAAAATTCCTTCAACGATCCAAGTCCATCACATGTTCCTGTCTGTGAAAAATCAAAGATAAACGGGGGCGAAGTCCAAAGGACTTAGTGAGGGATAAATTTAATCACAGGCAATGTAGATCTGTTGAGGATGAATCAACTAAACAGATCATTATTTAACGGTTCAAATAGAAATATATCAGGATACAGTCAAACGGTCATGAAAGAATCAATCAGTTTGGAAAACAGTCTATCGGTCAGGATATAGTCGAATATCAAAACAATCTTATATCAATCAGACCGAACTATACTTACCCAGGCTTGACAACCTGGTACAGAACTTATACCAATCGAACTGATTTAAGCTTACCTAGGCATGACAACCTGGTACAGAACTTATACCAATCAAACTGAATCAAAGTTACCCAATCGAACCGAACTAAACTTACCCAGGCATAACCACATGGTACAAAACTTTCCACTCAAATCCAACTAATACCAAACCGAACTTACCTAGGCATAACCACCTGGTAAAAAATTTACCAGTCAAAACTTTCCAATCAAATTGAATTTACCCAGGCATAACCACCTGGTACCAATCAAACTGAACTCACCTAGGCGTAACACCTGGTACCAAACTTACCAATCAAATTGAACTTACCCAGGCATAACAACCTGGTGCAGAACTTAGCCGAGCATGACATCCTAGTACAGCATAGCTTGGTACATAACTTACCCAGGCGTATTAGCTTGGTACATAACTTACCCAAGCATATCAGTTTGGTACATAACTTACCCAGGTGTATCAGCTTGGTACATAACTTACCCAGGCATATCAGCTTGGTACATAACTTATTACCAACAGAACAATTCAATGCATATCAATCAAACTAACTTACCCAAACACGATAACCTGGTACAAAACTTACCCAAGCACAGCTTGGTACATAACTTACCCAGGCATATCTGCTTGGTCCATAACTTATTACTGGCAGAACAAACCCACGATATACAAGTCGAACTAACTTACCCAAGCGTAACAGCTTGGTACACAACAAATTACTAACAGAACGAATCCATAATACCAATCAATTTCAGACTAGCCAACATGGCCACCTAACGCTATAACGTATAAACAAGTGCCGGCAAGGCAACAGATAATGATAGAGATAACAAGACAGAAATGGGCAATCTAGTGATACAGAATATACACAAGAGTTTTGAGGAACCTCACAGGGTTCAAATCAAGAGAATCTCACAGGGTTTGGTAATCAATAGCGAATCACGACAGATAACAAATCAGCAAAACCTAACGGGTTCAACGAAATCTATAGATTCAGCTCAAACAAATCAAGAACCAATCAGTAGAACCCTCACCGGGGCAACAATAATCAACAGAGTACGATAATCAAAGCAATAATAACCCTCACAGGGGTTTATCAAGGAAACAATAGGTCTAAGGTTGCTAGATTGGCGGATCCTCACAGGAGTACAACAAATAATAGAGTGCGGTAATCAAATCAATATCAACCCTCACAGGGGTTTATCAAGAAAATTGACAGGTACAAGAAGTGCCAGATTGGCAGACCCTCACCTCTGTCAACCTCAGCTATAAGTCTGAATCCTACTAGTCTCCAGGCCCCAAGTCTTCGCCACCTAATACAATAATATTTATAAATCAAACTCTCGTTCAATCCGAAATATCGCTATCAACCATACTTAGTTGACTAAGCCAACAGCCTTGATAAAACATGCTAATAACACCAATCTTGTTACTGGAATATAATTGGATCCTAAATCATCCAGTTGATCTTGTCACAATGTATTAATCGATAACGATGGTCTGATATCCCTTAAAACCTCAATTTATCTCAAATCTATCACATGATAATACAAATCCGAGTTCATTAAACTTAGAACGACACATGCATGATCCAAATCTTGTTTTTGTATTACCTCAATCAACCCAATTATCACCACTTAGGTTCCAAATCCATAGAATTAGGATTTAATTGCTTGGCTAACTTAATTATTCCAAAGTTACCATATATATAACAAGATCCCAATCCCTTAACTTATATAATTATATGCATGTCCTAATTTCCAGCTCAAATCGTGCATATTCTTCGTTTGTACAATACATCATAAGGTTGAAAGGAATATACATGCACATGCATACACTTCAACATGAGTTTATCATTTTTACCCAATATCTCGATATCAAAACTCCGAATGCACGATCAGCTTGCGTGCATGTAATCACCGTGATGGGACGAGCAAATTACCTTGTCACCGCCGCCGTGCCGCTGCCGCCGAAAAACTGAACCACCACCACCAAGAGATGCTCCTTAGTTCCACGAATCAAACCCCTCAAACAATATTTGATTCTGACATCATTTGGCCGTTCAATTGGCCGAAAAATTGAAATCCCAGCACCAACACCACCACTAGGTTTTTTTCCAATTACTTCACCGTCGATGGTCCATTTTGGACGTTCAAGGTACTGTTGTGATCCTTGAGTCGAGCCCAACAAAATCCAGTAGTTAAACTCAAGCTTCAATCACCGGAATGTCGAAACCCATCACCACCACCGCGGCAGTAACTTCGAACTAAAATTCTGGCCACCTCGTTGGTCGGTTTTAGGTGAAAGTGTTATATTTGTGTTCCTCGTGCTGAGAGGAGCAAAATGGTATATAATATGTGGGGTTTTTCCGTTCAACAGAGGAAATGGCTGGAGGAAGAAGATGATGGTGCAAGGTGAAAAATGAAGAAGAAAAGGGGTTGTCTTGTTATTTAAAGACTAATCTTCCGAAAATTATGTTTTCACCCCCAAAACTTTATTCTAGCCTTCACTTAAGTCCTCAAAAGTTCTTCCTTCAATTCAGTCTCCCAACTTAATAAGTGCCTCACATTGACCACTTTGACCCAAAATTACTCCATTAAATCCCCAAAAGTTTCCAAGTTTGGTTCAACCCAATTTCTGCAAATTGCAAGTTGACCCTAAAACTTTCAAAATTCGTACAATTAAGTCCTTTTATTTATTTTTTTCGAGCCCTAAAATCCGATCAAATTAATATTTTAATTTCTAAATCCTCATTTTTGAAATTCTGAATTTTAGGGGTGTTACAATAACCCACACATTTGCCCTGCTTTTTCCAATACTTGGGCTCCTCATAGCCTACCCCCCCACAAAACCCATATTTCTTTGGTGTCACTCCTCAAGCCGAATCAACAGCCCCACTGGCCTGATGTGTTCACTAACTGGTTCCCCCA
This sequence comes from Jacaranda mimosifolia, assembly GCA_018894105.1. Classification (NCBI taxonomy): domain Eukaryota; kingdom Viridiplantae; phylum Streptophyta; class Magnoliopsida; order Lamiales; family Bignoniaceae; genus Jacaranda; species Jacaranda mimosifolia. The sequence goes on along the minus strand of CM032132.1, from coordinate 13,267,133 downwards.
ATCTATGATTTTTGTTGTTTCTTCCTGGGGTTATTCTATCCACCAAGATGCATTCTTCCTTTTCAACCTTTATCTTCAATTTTTCAAATTTTTCACAGTTTTGACTCCACTTGCAGTGCTTTACTCACAGCTTGATTAAAGTTCGACAGATCACATAGGGTAAGGGCCCATCTGAGTTCTGGCCATACATAATCCTTCTACAAATTTGGAGGTTTGTTGGTCTTCATCTGTAAGTATATAGGGTGCATACTGAATTAACCGACTGAAAGTAGCCTCATACTGACTAACAAATGTCGTTCCTTGTATCAAATCCATAAACTCTCTTACTAACTCTCTCTCCCCTCTCTCTCTCTCTCTCTCTCTCTCTCTCTCTCTTGTGTGTGCTTGGCCACCAACAATACATATTTTTCCATGAACTCTCTGGTGAAGTTCTCCCAAGTTTATTGAATCATTTCTCCAACCCATTTACGGTCTATTATTTTCCACTAATTGTGTGCGAGACCTTCCAACAGGAATGTAGCATATTGGACCTTCTATTTGTCCAGGCAATGTAATGTTCCAAATATCTTTTCCAAGTTCTCAATCTAAACTTCAGCCTTCCTGTTCTCCCAGGAATATTGGGGGCTGGAAGCAAAGGAACCACTTCAATGCCCTGTCTTTAGTAAGCTCTCCAATATTTCCTGCTCTATCACACTATCCCTATTGTTGGAAAAATTGCATAAATCATTGCCACGCTTGGTATATAGCTAGGGTCTGTTTGCTGACCTGCAGCTAGTTGATCCACTTGAGGGGTAAGTGAAACTTCTTTTTCTGGCAATGGTTGTTGTAAGACGGGTGCTGCCTACCTAGGAACATTTTGTACATTAGCTTGTCTATCGAGTGGCCTCCCTCATCATCCTGCTCGATCTTGAGCGGGTTTGTGACGCCATTCTTTTCTATAAATCGGGTTAGAGCTAGGATACTTCTTAACCAACAATTTATCAAGTTTGTGCAATGATATCTAAGGTTATTATCGTTTCTTTCTAATTCCTTATACTTACATATAAAGCATTTAACAAATTTAAGTAAAATTCATTACAATATAAATGTATTCATTCAGGATCAACATAAGAACTTTCGTTGTCAGTTTGACTTAGCATTAGTGATGGTTTACAACGGTATATATAAAGTCAAGGTCTCAAAATTAGCTAACCTAACTACTCACCTAATCATGGACAAAATGACGAGGCTTGAGTTAGGGTATTACCTATGAACTAGCTATCCTTAGCCTATTACATTCTAATCTGACATCTGGAAGCTAATACTAAGACATAAACATATATTTCAAGCATAATTACACATACAGGGACCTCTAACTCTAGTTTTCCACATCCATAATGTCAGATTCTATATTTTCATCCTCATCCTCCTATTCTTCCACATTCAACTCTATATCCATATCATCACCGTCTTCTTCAAATTCCCAAAACTCATTTTCCATATTAATTTCTGACGATACCCCAACTGAGGGTTTTTCCTCATGATCCTTCTTAGGTTCCTCGGCGACTCCTCAAGATGCTTTTCAAGTACCTTATCAATACGGATACCCTCTCTCTATCCTGGCTCCAAGGAGTGATGACTTTGGAGACTCCGGCCTCATATACTATACCAACTCCTATAATTTGATCTATATCACTTCCATAGTGTGCCAACATCATTCTAACTCCATCCATAGTCAGTCATTTGAGTCGTAGCAATAATCTTACGGTGACCCACCTCTAAAGTTCTAAAAGTTCTCTCCATCTGCGCTCATACTATGTGGAATCCTCAATCTGTCTTTCAGCAATCCTTACATTTTCATTCTCCTCATCCACTTTGTCCATGAGCCTTCCGATAGTGTCATTTCTCATTTGAACAATTATTTCTACATGATACGCCTCCGCTTGTCTTCCCCTTAATGCCTCAGTCAAGTCATAAAGTCGGTCCTCATGGCATTGCCGCTACTCCCTTAATCCTACTCTTTCTTATTCTAAAACACTAATTCTCTCTTCAAGAGATTCCTTGCTTTCCTCTTTCATAGGTTCCTTGCCTGCTCTATGTTCTCACATATTCTTGCAGTGTATAAGTTTACTTCATTAATGTCATACTAGTCAAGTTCATTTCAAACTCTCTTAATCACGTAAAAACATTTCAATCATACATAGGGTGCCCAATGTTTAATTCTCAATCTAAAGTCTAATGCTCGATTTTTGGAAGTAAAGATTACAAACTAATTGGCCGTCCCAAGTATAATCTCCTACCTCCTAGCATCGAACACTATACCCAAGAGCTCATTTCTTAACAAATCTTTTATCCCATAGGCTAGTCACAAATCCCAATGATACTCATTTACATAAGTCATCATCAAACCCAGGCTTTGATACCACCTCTGTGGCGCCACGCAATGGGTGATTCCTAAGCTAAGGTGCCACCAAGTCAAACTTAATCTATAATTTAAAAGATAATCAAGGGAGCTAAAATTATAACATAAAAGACAACAGCTCAACACTAAACACAAAAGATCACATCATAGAGTACAATATGTACATATCAAAAGTCTTAAGATTAAACTTAAACATTACATAACATTCTCAAGTCTAAACGTCATGATTAGGTATAATCCATACATACATATGTAACACCTAATCTATTACAAAATAAGTCTTTCCTCGAGCGAACCTCAAGCCCTCAGTCTTCATCCAGTCCTGTTTGGAAAGGGAACAGAAGATAACAAAAGAGGTAAGTCCTAAGGACTTAGTGAGGGGAGAAATATAACCATAGTCAATGAAAAACTATCAAAAATACAACAATTGATAAATAGATTCAGCAACAAGCAAGACTATACGATATGAAGCAATGATGTAACATAGCACATATGATATCAAATTTAACAAACTATTGGCAACTCCGTCCTTATTTCTTCCAGAATAGAACATAAATGGTAACAAACGGTAACAAAAGATGACACAAAATACAAAAAAACTTAATAAATTCCCCTTATTACTTCGTTACCCAAGTGCTCGGCTCGGTAGACATATGGCATGGCCGGCTAAATACAATATCCCACCACGCGCAAATAGCTACCTCCAACTTATTCGCAAGTCAAAATCTTTAGTGGGTACTAGCCAGGAGACTAGCCACCATCGGCCCATACCGCCCAGTCGTGTTTACAGACCTAGTCCTGGGCCGAATCAGACCCGTGGCGTCCCATCGGGTGGTAACCCCCCAAGAGCATCCTCAAGGTGACTTAACATAATTCCAACAAATAATACGTATTTCAAATAACTGATTAGAACATATATGTGAAATAATTCAAATAGTACAGTCCATAAAACATTAGCCAGCATGGCCACATAAACAGCATACAGAACGTTTTAACCAAGAGTACCAATAAAATTGGTTGGCAAGACCAAAATATTAACACATATAGGGAAAGCAAGCAAGGCTACAAGGTGTACAGGATAAAAAAAAGATAACACAATAGGAGTTCTGGGCAGCAGAATGAGTACAATTCAATTCAACAAATAAACATAGAAAACTCAACTACTGAAGATCGTTCACTTCCCAAAAAATGATAGGCTTTACCCTCAGCTTAATTTCCATAGTAAATGCTACCCTTGTTCTACTATCCTGCAAACCCCAGCTCCACATCACCTATTTCAAAAGGACGTGCTTAACATCAAAATGATTATATCAGCCTTTAAATAATAATTAAGACATTTATATCTTATCAGGTGTTTAAAATTAATACAATATTTTAAGGCTCGATTCTGAAAGTACCGTAAGGTAACATGCTAATTATGTTATTAACGCTATGATATCTATGAGGGTCATATTAGCTTTGGTTGATAAATCAATTCAGATTCCTATAATATTTGGTCCTTGCAATATTACAAAAAGTCAAATATAAAATTACAACGGTTCAATCTAGTTAACAAGATTTCAACATTTAATGATTCGGCACCATATATCATTATATGCAAAATTAGGGTTTTAATAACCTACCTAACTTAATGAATGAAAGATTATATATTATTTTACAGATCCGAGTCCATCTAACATTACATATATATCCATGTATCCCATTAACTTGGTTCCAATCAAGTTCTTCCATATCATTTTATAATACAAGAATTGGTAAGTTAACAAGAACATTACAAGTCAATTGATAATAACCCCAATTCCAAACGATTTTTACCAAAGATCTTATTTTCGGAGCTTAATCACCATAAACTAATAGCATGCATATGACCACCGCGATGAGACAAGAATTTTATCTCAGGGCCACCGTGCGTCGCCGCCGCTGAAGTTGCTGACAACCACCACCAATAGATGGGCCTCGACGCGTACAGTAGAATGCCCAGGTCAATTTTAAGCTTTGTCGCCAATTTACCATTCAATTGCTAGAAAATCGAACTGGGCTTCTCGCTCGCTGCCTCTCACCGCTATGTCCAATTCTCCTATGCCATCAACCCGTTCATGAAATTGAAGGCACCGGGATGGTCCTTGGGTTAAACCTATCATAAGCTACTACTTTGAGTCAAGCTTCTGTCGCGAGTGACACCACGCCTGCCACCTCCGCTGCTACTCGAGTTTCTCAGTCAAATTCTGGTCAGTTAATCAATTATTTCTATGGAATGTTGGTTCCAATGGAATCCTTGAGATGAGAGAAAGAGTTTGGTATGGATATTGTTAAGCTTCGCCAACGCCGAAGAGAAAAGAGAGGGTGCACATGTTGGAATTGAAGAAAAATAAGGGGGAAAATGATATTTACAATTTAGTTTGTGGTAGTTACAAATTAACCCCCCAGAATTTTTTTTTAGTTTGCAATTTAAGTCCTTTATTTAATGAGTGCATTAGATTAGCCCATTTGACTTAAAATAATTTCAATTTAATCCCCAAAAATTTTAAATGACCTACAATTAAATCTTTTCCTATTTGTGTTTTGGCCCCCAAACTTTTTTTTTAAAAAAATTATATTTAAATTTTTACCAATTAAATTTGTAGGGGTGTTACAATAACATGCTATATATACACAGTACTAAACTACAATAAATATAAGAAAAAAATTCAACAGATTTTTCCCTAAAATTGGTCTTTATCAAAACAAAAAAAAAAACAAAATAAACAAAGCTCAACAACCAAATAAATGATAACACATTATCATTTGAAAAGGGCACTAACCCTTTTCCATCGACCAAATAAACGTATAACAAATGGAAAGGACACCAAAGCTTCCCCATCAACCATGTCATGCAAAAGTTATAAACATAAGACAAAGTAACAAATATTCCCAAAGTAGGCTAAATTTACTAGAGACTAAAAATTAGGAAACTTACTAAATGTGCAGCATGTGCCCCGATGGATATAGTCGCCCCGGTATAGAAGGATCCATCGGTCTCAGAAGTCCCATTCTTCTTGGTCTACGCTGACTTCTTTTGAAAATTTAGAAATTGTCAGTGATACTGTAGGGCATCCCAAGTGTCCTTATCAATCCACTTTGACCTCTTGCACATATTCCGGGTGTGGCCATACATGTCACTCAATTGGTTACCCCTTCAATGTGAAGGCCCTAAGAAAAGCCCCCACGTATTGAGGGTCCCAACGAACACATTTCTGTGAAAGAAAATGAAATAAGTTAATATACTTGCAATACGTAGACATAATCAATTTGTAAAAGTAAATATACTAATACAATTCATATATCTTCTACTTCCTGAACATGTGGAAGGGCCTGGGGAAATTTGACCAAGTCCTATAGAGCTCTTGGACCTCGCTCTTGATCACTCTCATCAAGAACTTGGTAGCATCCAGCGTGGGCGTATACGTGCATAAAATTCTTAACATTAATATATAATTATTAAAACAGCAATAAAACAACATTTATATAATATTCAAACTCACTCATAGCATCCCTCAGGACTCAAGTATATCCTACTAGAACTATAGGATTGAGGCTCTGATCCCCTCTCACCTAATGTTTGGCCGGTTGAAGATTCAGCTCCTGGTAATGCTGCTACTATGTAATGGTTGAGTGGAGCAATAGGGGAAGGCTGAGTGCCAAGTGGAGTGGTGGATGGTGATGGAGTGCCTGCAGGTGAAGTAGATGGTGGCTAGGAGTGGAAATGCTACTGTGAGGGTAGGTGTGGGGAATGGTGTGTGGATGACCTCACAGCAGTAGAGGAGGTAAGGTGATGATGATGATAATAATGAGAAGGATGAGGAGAAGGAGTACTATGGAGATGGGTGGGAAGAAGGCATGGGTAGGCAAATAATGATGTCCAGACGATGTCATGGTAAGAGATTGGTCAGTTGGAAAGTGTGTTTGATGGGTCAAGAAAGTCCCCCAACCTCAGCTGATACTGGGGGACGAATACATGACTGGTCAGCCATCTATAAAATAAAAACAAACAGCACATATGGATGATAATTAATATTATTACAACAAATTAATGTTTACGTATGTGACATGCATAAAAATAGTTAGCATCCAAACTTAAATATTAGTTTCCATAAAAGTTTAGATAGAATATATCATTCATCCATTTGAAAAATTTGGCAATCTTTTTATCTACCTAGATCCATTGATGTAATAAGAGGACAGTAATAATAGTCCATTTATGTTCCAATTGTCAATTGATTGTCCTTTACAGATACAAGTAGACAAAACCACTGAAGAAAATTTCTAATAAATGAATAAATTTTTCAATAGAAATTTTTATTGGGTATGTTCAGCTATTAACAAATTATAGGAGTTTGAGACTCCTATAATACTCATTTTCTATTAAAAAAGGAGATGGACCGATTTGGTTATTTTTGAAGATGCTCATAAAATTTAGGCCTTTCATAAGTCTATTCAACCTAACATGATCCAATTCATGCAACTAGCTATATTGGTTTAGTTATGGGTATATAAACACTACCAAAAAAATATGCTTTTTACTAAGGTTAATTATGTGTAGTAAATAGTTATTAAGTGTAGTAATTAAAAAGTTATTAACCACACTTGTGCTACACTTTTCTAGCCGTAGGCACTGCGAGTGAGGTAAAAGCTTCGCTACACTTTTTTAATCGTAGTAATTGACTTTTGCTACGAAATTATCTTCAATTACTACAAATTTAATGTGTGGTAAAAAGCTATCAAGTACACCACTATTTTTTACTACAGCAAAAAAAGTGTAGTATATAGTAATTTATTGCCATACTTTGAAAAGTGTAGTAAATACTTAAGTTATTTTTCACCACAATTAAATGTAGTAAAAACCAATAATTTGGGGAGTTTACTTTTTTATTTATATACACACAGACAGTATGAGCTTATTAGGGTTAGAACTCTTGACCTTATTCCTATGTGTGTTAAAGTGATGCCACTAGGCTAATGATCACTTTGTTATTAATTAGCTAATTTCAATATATTTGATTAGTTAATCAATTTTTTTTTTACTAATAAAAGCTATTAGAGAAAATATTTATTTTGCCCCCAAATTTGGGGTTTTCTTATTGTTTTGAAGAACTTTGCTAGTTAGCTAATTAAGTATTTGATTAATTAATCAAATATTTAATAATAAAAATTAGAGGGAATTTTTTATTTTAACTCTTCTTTTATTAATTAACATCATGAGTAGTTGAGAATTTTTTAGGGGTTTTATTTGTTAATTTAAAATTTTTAATTAATTAGTTAATTAATTAATATTTTAATAATAAAAATTGAAAGCAATTTTTTAATTTACCTTGAATATTATTTATTAAGCATTAGTTCCAACATATTTTTCTTCTATTATGGTGAAAAAATTTTGATTTAAGATCTTAATCTTTGCCTTCAAATTTTCACAAGTTTCATTGTTTTTACTTCACTAGTGAAAAAGTATGGTTAATTCATTAACTTTTTGCTACAGTTTATGTAAAATTGTAGTAAATGTATAATATTATTCACCTCATATAAAAATTATAGTAAATAAGTGTATTTTTTGCTATGATATGATGAAGTGTAGTATTTAATATAACGTTTACCACACATTTCGAATTTTATACTACAATAGTAAAATCATAGCAAATAATCCTTTTTTACTACGTTATTTTTAGTGACGTAAAAAAATATTGTAATAAAATGCATATTTTCTTGTAGTGTAATCATTTTTATCTCTTGCATTACTCTCCCAATATTTGCGCTATCAAATTTTTTATTGATATACGATCTTTTCTACTACATTTATTATTCTACTACCTTTTCTTTGTCTTCCAACATTGAAATACTAATTTGAGTATCATTGGTTTTAGTTGGACAAATTCAGTGATCCTACTTTTATTTATATTTTTAGAACTTCTAAGAGTGAATAGATTAGACCTCTAACAATCAACTTATCTAGATCCAATCATTTGACCAGAAGGAGAAACTTCTCTAACTTATATCAATAATTTATATAAAGATATTTAAAATCTATTTAAATTTAGCAAACTTGAGTGCCATTGAATTAAATCAAAAAGAGCTGAATTTGAGGTTGCCCCCACCCCATCTCCCCAAACCCCACCCCCACCCCCACCCTTACGGGGTTGCCATGGCCATGGCAGCATTATGTCTAGATCTGGCCAAATTTGGCCACTGGTTGCCATGGCCAATGTGGCCATGGCAGTCGTGTTTGATGGCGGCCGACGGCCGCCATCTATTTTAATTTTCCTTTTTTTCTTCTTTTTTTTTACTGGGGCTGCTGGCAGGTGGCGCTAGCAGTCTGGTGGGGTGGGTATCATTTATATATATAATTTTACATATATACACTTGTATCTAATATATATATACACATATATAATATATATACACATTATATATAATAATATATTATATTATGTATATATATATATTTTTTTTATATATTTTTTAAAAATATATAATATGATTTAATCTAAATCGTTGATTTTTTAAAAGAAGATCCAACGGTTGATGAACAAGGGTATAATTATCTTTTTATATATAAAATTTAAACCCAGATGCATGCACAAACGTGTGTGCTACACCCACGCTCTTAGGGGGGTTCATTGCATGATTTTTTAAAATATGAGGGTGTTCTTTGAAATTTGTTTTTTCACAGGGGTGTAATTTGCCTATTTTTCTTAACACATGGGGGGTCTGTAGCAATTTTCCCTGTATTTAGTTTATGTGTTATATATTACAGGATTGTTACAGGTTTGTTTAAGTTTCAATCCGCTGCTATTTCTGATGAACATTAAATGTTTGATTATGGGCCTATTGAATGGTATTTTAGGTTCAGAATTATTGATTGGAATGTTTGATGTCTCAGCTTTGAGTTACCCGGAGTGGGGTGTCACACAAGTACAATCCAGAAAACAAAGGTTGGCACACACATAAAATATTTCCCCACAATGAGAACTTAATTGTGTTGAATTTAAAAGTGTTTTTTTTCGAATGTATTTTAAATATTTTCAACGGAGAGTTACAAGTTGTTTCAAAAAGAATGGGAATCAACTTTATTTAAAAAATTTAAAGATCATATAATTAAATGTTACCATGCAACTATTCTATTGTTCGATTTTTCATTAATAAGTACAGTCGCTATATATTAAAATTAGGGCTAAATTGCAAAAAATCATGAGGGAGAGGCAGAGTGCATAATTTTTAAAATCAAAAGGAGATTTGTTCTCTATTTTTTTTATAGGTATCTTTTAGCACTTTTCAAGAAAAATGGGGGGGGGGGGGGTAAAATGCAATTTGCCTGATTATAAGAAGGGGAATTAATCACATATACGACTCACAAATGTTGGTAACAAAGATGGCTACTAAATGCATTAATATTATAGCCCATTTAATTTTCCTCGCATTCAAAATTTTGAAAATGCATTCAAAGAAAACAAAACACTTATAAATTCAGCACAATAAAGATCTCATTGTGGAGAAATATTATGTGTGTATGCCAGCCTATGTTTTCCAGATTGTGCTTGTAATTATGTCATGGATTTTTATCGAAAAAAAGAGATAAACAATTTTTTTTGCTTAATAATTTTTCCACATGTGAACTCTTTAATTAAAGAAGTTGTTATCATTATGTGAAAATATAATTTAACCAACATGTAGTAGAAATACAAAGAGATGAGAGTTTGTTTGATTCATGAAAACAATCTTTAAAAAACCTTTTCAACCACAACTTAAAATTACACTTGTTAAAGGCTCTTTTCGGTACTTTTCAGTATAGATATACATCAATTGAGAACATTATCATTTTCGGCCTTGTAAAGTTGAAATTTCAATCCATGAAACCATACATATTTTAAATTTTCATCCCACACCTTTCAAAAGTGAAAAGATGACCTAAAACAACGAAAATTAAAAGTGAAAATGAGAATGAGCTGAACTTGAAATTTCCATTATAAATATTACGGATACATAGATCAATAAACAAAAAAAAAAAGAAAAAAGAAAAAGGAGAAGAAAAAATGTAATAAGTAATAAGTTGGAATCCATTTATTTAAAATCAAATAGTTGAAGTACATTTGTGAAACATACATCAAACCTATGGATCCCATGTTTCAACAAACCCCAAATTAACTTTGAAATCGTTTTGATTAGTGCTTAGATAGATCCCAACAATTTTCAATACAAAATCATACTTGCCATAGTATTTGGTGTTATCCCTCTTCCCGTTAAATACATCAAGCATTTTCTCCTTTGAACCATACCAAAAATGACAAAACAAAAGGCATAGTTCTGAAAACATTGGTTCGGAAAGTCCAATTGTAATATTGACCAGAAGTAAGGATATGTTTTCCCAAACCATCATCCTTAGATACACAATGCAGACTCAGACTACTAAAATTCTGGGGCAGTTCACTGTAAATGTAAATATCACGTTATTTGGCTATTTTGAAGGCTTCAATCTAATGAACAATGTTAAATGAAAGCAAAATTAAAAGGGTTATAATATTAATGCATCTAGTAGCCATCTTTGTTACCAACATTTGTGAGTCGTATATGTGATTAATTCCCCATTTTATAATCAGGAAAATTGCATTTCAACCCTCCCCCTGTGAAAATTGAAAAGAGCTCAAAGATGCCTATAAAAAAATAGACATCAAATCTCCTTCTGATTTTAAAAATTATGCACACTGCCTCTCCCTCATGATTTTTTGCAATTTAGCCCCTATTTTAATATATAGCAAATGTACTTATTAATAAAAAATTGAACAATAGAAAACTTGTGTGGTACATTTAATTATACATCGAAATAATAGAGATCGTTAAATTTTCAAAATAAAGTTGATTCGCATTCTTTTTGAAACAACTTATAACTCTCTGTTGAAAATTTATAAAATGCATTGGAAAAAAAAACACTTATAAATTCAGCACAATTAAGATCTCATTGTGGAGAAATATTATGTGTGTATGCCAACCTATGTTTTCCAGATTGTGCTTGTAATTATGTCATGGTTTTTTATCGAAAAAAAGAGAGAAATAAATTCTTTTGCTTAATAATTTTTCTACATGTGAACTCTTTAATTAAAGAAGTTGTTGTCATTATGTCAAAATAGAGTTTGACCAAAATTTAGTAGAAATACAAAGAGATGAGAGTTTGTTTGATTCATGATAACAATCTTCAAAAAACCTTTTCAACCACAACATAAGATTACACTTGTTAAAGGCTCTTTTCGATACTTTTCTGTACAGATATACATCAACTGAGAACATTTTCATTTTTAGACTTGTAAAGTTGATATTTCAATCCACGAAACCATACGTATTTTAAATTTTCACCCACACAGTTCAAAAGTGAAAAGATGACCTAGAACAACGAAAATCAAAAGTGAAAATGAGAATGAGCTGAACTTGAAAATTTCATTATAAATATTACGGATAGACAGATCAATAAACAAAAAAACAAAAAAAAAAGGAGAAGAAAAAATGAACTAAGTGATAAGTTGGAATTCATTTATTTAAAATCAAATAGTTGAAGTACATTTGTGAAACATACATCAAACCTATGGATCCCATGTTTCAACAAATCCCAGATTAACTTTGAAATCGTTTTGATTAGTGCTTAGATAGATCCCATCAATTTTCAATACAAAATCATACTTGCCATAGTATTCGGTGTTATCCCTCTTCCCATTAAATACATCAAGCATTTTCTCCTTTGAACCCTACCAAAAATGACAAAACAAAAGGCGTAGTTCTGAAAACATTGGTTCGAAAAGTCCAACTGTAATATTGACCAGAAGTAAGGATATGTTTTCCCAAACCGCAGTCCTTAGATGCACAATGCAGACTCAGACTGCTAGAATTCTGAGGCAGTTCACTGTAAATGTAAATATCACGTTACTATGCTATTTTGAAGGCTTCAATCTAATGAACAATGTTAAATGAAAGCAAAATTAAAAGGGTTATATTATTATTGCATTTAGTAGCCATCTTTGTTACCAACATTTGTGAGTCGTATATGTGATTAATTCCCCATTTTATAATCAAGAAAATTGCATTTCAACCCTCCCCCCCTGTGAAAATTGAAAAGAGCTAAATGATGCCTATAAAAAAATAGACATCAAATCTCCTTCTGATTTTAAAAATTATGCACACTGTCTCTCCCTCATGATTTTTTGCAATTTAGCCCCTATTTTAATATATAGCAAATGTACTTATTAATAAAAAATTGAACAATAGAAAACTTGTGTGGTACATTTAATTATACATCAAAATAATAGAGATCGTTAAATTTTCAAAATAAAGTTGATTCGCATTCTTTTTTAAACAACTTATAACTCTCTGTTGAAAATTTATAAAATGCATTGGAAAAAAAAAACACTTATAAATTTAGCACAATTAAGATCTCATTGTGGAGAAATATTATGTGTGTATGCCAACCTATGTTTTCCAGATTGTGCTTGTAATTATGTCATGGTTTTTTATCGAAAAAAAGAGATAAATAAATTTTTTTGCTTAATAATTTTTCTACATGTGAACTCTTTAATTAAAGAAGTTGTTATCATTATGTCAAAATAGAGTTTGACCAAAATTTAGTAGAAATACAAAGAGATGAGAGTTTGTTTGATTCATGATAACAATCTTCAAAAAACCTTTTCAACCACAACATAAAATTACACTTGTTAAAGGCTCTTTTCGGTACTTTTCAGTACAGATATATATCAACTGAGAACATTTTCATTTTTAGACTTGTAAAGTTGATATTTCAATCCACGAAACCATACGTATTTTAAATTTTCACCCACACCTTTCAAAAGTGAAAAGATGACCTAAAACAACGAAAATCAAAAGTGAAAATGAGAATGAGCTGAACTTGAAATTTTCATTATAAATATTACGAATACACAAATCAATAAATAAAAAAAAAAAAGAAAAAGGAGAAGAAAAAATGAAACTAAGTGATGTGTTGGAATTCATTTATTTAAAATCAAATAGTTGAAGTACATTTGTGAAACATACATCAAACCTACGGATCCCATGTTTCAACAAATCCTAAATTAACTTTGAAATCGTTTTGATTAGTGCTTAGATAGATCCCATCAATTTCCAATACAAAATCATATTTGCCATAGTATTTGGTGTTATCCCTTTTCCCGTTAAATACACCAAGCATTTTGTCCTTTGAACCCTACCAAAAATGACAAAACAAAAGGCGTAGTTCTGAAAACATTGGTTTGAAAAGTCCAACTGTAATATTGACCAGAAGTAAGGATATGTTTTCCCAAACCGTTGTCCTTAGATGCACAATGCAGACTTAGACTACTAGAATTCTGGGGCAGTTCACTGTAAATGTGAATATAACGTTATTATGCTATTTTGAAGGCTTCAATCTAATGAACAATGTTAAATGAAAGAAAAATTAAAAGGGTTATAATATTAATGCATTTCCCCCCTGTAAAAATAGAAAAGAGCTAAAGGATACCTATAAAAAAATAGACATCAAATCTCCTTTTGATTTTAAAAATTACAGGGGGGGAGGGGTGGTGAATTACATTAATATTATAACCCTTTTAATTTTGCTTTCATTTAACATTTTTCATTAGATTGAAGCCTTCGAAATGGCAAAATAACATGATATTTACCTTCACAGTGAACTCCCTCAGAATCCTAGCAGCCTGAATCTACATTGTGCGTCTAAAGACGATGATTTGGGAAAACATAGCCTTGCATCAGTTCAATATTTCAGTTGGACTTTCCGAACCAATGCTTTAGGAACTCTACCTTTCTTTCGTCATTTTTGGTGGGTTTCAAAGGAGAAAATGCTTGATGTATTTAACGGGAAATGGGATAACACCCAATAGTGTGCCAAGTATAATTTTGCATTGAAAATTGATGGGATCTATGTAAGCACTAATCAAAATGATTTCGAAGTAAATTTGGGATTAGTTGAAACAAGGGATCCATAGGTTTGATGTGTGTTTCACAACTGTACTTCAACTATTTGATTTTAAATAAAAAAATTCCAACTTATTACTTAAGGGAGAAGCAGTGTGCATAATTTTTAAAATCAAAAGGAGATTTGTTGTCTATTTTTTTATAGGTATCTTTGAGCTCTTTTCTATTTTTACGGGGTGGGGGGATGAAATGCAATTTGACCGATTATAAAATGGGGAATTAATCACATATACGACTCACAAATGTTGGTAACAAAGATAGCTACTAAATGCATTATTATTATAACCCTTTTAATTTTCATTGCATTTAACATTGTTAATTAGATTGAAGCCTTTGAAATAGCAAAATAACATGATATTAACATTTATAGTGGACTGCCCCAGAATTCTTGTAGTCTGAATTTGCATTGTGCGTCTAAATATGACGATTTGGGAAAACATAACCTTGCTTCAGGTCAATATTTCAGTTGGACTTTCCGAACCAATGTTTTTGGAACTACGCCTCTCTTTTGTCATTTTTGGTAGGGTTCGAAGGAGAAAATGCTTGATGTAATTAATGGGAAGTGGGACAACACCAAATATAATGGCAAGTATAATTTTGTATTGAGAATTGATGGGATCTATCTAAGCACCAATGATTTAGAAGTTAATTTGGGATTAGTTGAAACAAGGGATCCATAGGTTTGATGTATGTTTCACAATTGTACTGCAACTGTTTGATTTTAAATAAAAAAATTCCAACTTATTACTTAGTTCATTTTTTCTACTCCTTTTTCTTTTTTTTCTTTTTTTTTTTTGACCTGTAGATCCGTAATATTTATAATGAAATTCTCAAGTTCAGCTAATTCTGATTTTCACTTTTGAATTTCATTGTTTCAGGTCATCTTTTCATTTTTGAAAGGTGTGTGTGAAAATTTAAAATATGTATGGTTTCATGGATTGAAATATCTACTTTGAAAGTCTAAAAATGAAAATGTTCTCAATTGATGTATATCTGTACTGAAAAGTACGGAAAAGAGCCTTTAACAAGTGTAATTTTAGGTTGTGGTTGAAAACGTTTTTCAAAGATTGTTATTATGAGTCAAACAAACTCTTCTCTCTTTCTATTTCTGCTAAATTTTGGTCAAATTCTATTTTCACATAATGATAACAATTTCTTTAATTAAAGAGTTCACTTGTGGAAAAATTATTAAGCAATAAAATTTGTTTACCGCTTTTTTCGTTAAAAAACCATCAGATAATTACAAGTACAATCCAGAAAACATAGGTTGGCATACACACATAATACTTCTCCACAATGAGATCTTAATTGTCTTGAATTTATGAGTGTTTTTTTTTTTTTGAATGCATTTTAAAAATTTTCAACAGAGAGTTATAAGTTGTTTCAAAAAGAATGGAATCAAGTTTATTTTGAAAATTTAACAATCTCTATTATTTTGATGTATAATTAAATGTTACCACACAACTATTCTATTATTCATTTTTTTATTAATAAGTAGATTCACTATATATTAAAATAGGAGCAAAATTGCAAAAAAATCATGAGGGAGAGGCAGTGTGCATAATTTTTAAAATGAAAAGGAGATTTGATGTCTATTTTTTTATAGGTATCTTTTAACTCTTTTCTATTTTTACCGGGGGGGGGGGGGGGGGGGGAGGGGGGGTGTGAAATGCAATTTGCTTGTTTATAAAATGGGGAATTAATCACATATACGACCCACAAATGTTGGTAACAAAGATGGCTATTCAATGCATTAATATTATAACCCTTTTATTTTGCTTTCATTTAACATTGTTCATTACATTAAAGCCTTCGCAATAGCAAAATAATATGATATTTACCTTTACAGTGAACTGCCCCAGAATCCTAGTAGTCTGAATCTACATTGTGCGTCTAAAGACGATGATTTGGGAAATTATATCCTTGCTTCAGGTCAATATTTCGGTTGAACTTTCCAAACCAATGCTTTAGGAACTATGCCTTTCTTTCGTCATTTTTGGTGGGTTTCAAAGGAGAAAATGCTTGATGTATTTAACCTGAAATAGAATAACACCAAATAGTATGGAAAGTATAATTTTGTATTGAGAATTGACGGGATCTATCAAAGCACTAATCAAAACGATTTCCAAGTTAATTTGGGATTAGTTGAAACAAGGGATCCATAGGTTTGATGTATGTTTCGCAAATGTACTTCAACTGTTCACCGTATTTGGTGTTATCCCACTTCCTGTTAAATACATCAAGCATTTTCTCCTTTGAACCCCACTAAAAATGACAAAACAAAAGGCGTAGTTCTAAAAACATTGGTTCAGAAAGTCGAACTGTAACATTGACCAGAAGCAAGGATGTGTTTTCCCACACCATTGTCCGTAGACGTACAATGCAGACTCAGACCACTAGAATTCTGGCGCAGTTCACTATAAATGTAAATATCATGTTATTTTGCTATTTCGAAGGCTTCAATCTAATGAACAATTTTAAATGAAAGCAAAATTAAATGGGTTATAATATTAATGCATTTAGTAGCCGTCTTTGTTTCCAACATTTGTGAGTCGTATATGTGATTAATTCCCCATTTTATAACCGGCCAAATTGCATCTCACCCCCCTCCCCCCCCCCCAAATAAAAATAGAAAAGAGCTAAAAGATACCTATAAAAAAACAGACAACAAATCTCCTTTTGATTTTAAAAATTATGCGCACTGCTTCTCCTTTATGATTTTCTAAAATTTAACCCTAATTTTAATTCATAGCGACTGTACTTATTAATGAAAAATCAAGCAATAGAATAGTTGCGTGGTAAGATTCAATTATGCATCAAAATAATAGAGTTCGTTAAATTTTGAAAATAAAGTTGACTCCCATTCTTTTTGAAACAACTTATAACTCTCCGTTGAAAATTTTTAAAATGCATTCGGAAAAAAAAAACACTTATAAATTCAGCACAATTAAGATCTCATTGTTGAGAAATATTATGGGTGTATGCCAACCTATGTTTTCCAGATTGTGCTGGTAATTATGTCATGGTTTTTTATCGAAAAAAAGAGATAAACAAAGTTTTTTGCTTAATCATTTTTCCACATGTGAACTCTTTAATTAAAGAAGTTGTTATCATTATGTCAAAATAGAATTTGACAAAATTTAGTAGAAATACAAAGAGATGAGAGTATGTTTCATTCATGATAACAATCTTTAAAAAACCTTTTCAACCACAACTTAAAGTTACACTTGTTAAAGGCTCTTTTGAGTACTTTTCAGTACAGATATACATCAACTGAGAACATTTTCATTTTCAGACTTGTAAAGTTGATATTTCAATCCACAAAACCATACGTATTTTAAATTTTCACCCACACCTTTCAAAAGTGAAAAGATGACCTAAAAGAACGAAAATCAAAAGTGAAAAAGAGAATGAGCTGAACTTGAAAATTCCATTATAAATATTAAGGATACACAGATCAATAAACAAAAAAAAAAAAAAAGGGAGAAGAAAAAATGTACTAAGTAATAAGTTGGAATTCATTTATTTAAAATCAAAGAGTTGAAGTACATTTGTGAAACATACATCAAACCTATGGATCCCATGTTTCAACAAATCCCAAATTAACTTTGAAATCATTTTGATTAGTGCTTAGATAGATACCATCAATTTTCAATACAAAATCATACTTGCCATAGTATTTGGTGCTATCCCACTTCCCGTTAAATACATCAAGCATTTTCTCCTTTGAACCCTACCAAAAATGACAAAACAAAAGGCACAGTTCTGAAAACATTGGTTCGGAAAGTCCAACAGTAATATTGATAAGAAGCAAGGATATGTTTTCCCAAACCGTCATCCTTAGATGCACAATGTAGACTCAGACTACTAGAATTCTGGGGCAGTTCATTGTAAATGTAAATATCACGTTATTTTCCTATTTTGAAGGCTTTAATCTAATGAACAATGTTAAATGAAAGCAAAATTAAAAGGGTTATAATATTAATGCATCTGGTAGCCATCTTTGTTACCAACATTTGTGAGTCGTATATGTGATTAATTCCCCATTTTATAATCAGGAAAATTGCATTTCAACCCTCCCCCCTGTGAAAATTGAAAAGAACTAAAAGATGCCTATAAAAAAATAGACATCAAATCTCCTTCTGATTTTAAAAATTATGCACACTACCTCTCCCTCATGATTTTTTGCAATTTAGCCCCTATTTTAATATATAGCGAATGTACTTATTAATAAAAAATCGAACAATAGAAAACTTGTGTGGTACATTTAATTATACATCGAAATAATAGAGATCGTTAAATTTTCAAAATAAAGTTGATTCGAATTCTTTTTGAAACAACTTATAACTCTCCGTTGAAAATTTTTAAAATGCATTCGAAAAAAAAAAACACTTATAAATTTAGCACAATTAAGATCACATTGTGGAAAAATATTATGTGTGTATGCCAACCTATGTTTTCCAGATTGTGCTTGTAATTATGTCATGGTTTTTTATCGAAAAAATAATTTTTCTACATGTGAACTCTTTAATTAAAGAAGTTGTTATCATTATGTCAAAATAGAGTTTGACCAAATTTTAGTAGAAATACAAAGAGATGAGAGTTTGTTTGATT
Organism: Jacaranda mimosifolia; assembly: GCA_018894105.1. NCBI lineage: Eukaryota > Viridiplantae > Streptophyta > Magnoliopsida > Lamiales > Bignoniaceae > Jacaranda > Jacaranda mimosifolia. The sequence continues at coordinate 13,248,124 of CM032132.1, read as the reverse complement.
CATGATAACAATCTTTAAAAAACCTTTTCAACCACAACTTAAAATTACACTTGTTAAAGGCTCTTTTCGATACTTTTCTGTACAGATATACATCAACTGAGAACATTTTCATTTTTAGACTTGTAAAGTTGATATTTCAATCCACGAAACCATACGTATTTTAAATTTTCACCCACACAGTTCAAAAGTGAAAAGATGACCTAGAACAACGAAAATCAAAAGTGAAAATGAGAATGAGCTGAACTTGAAAATTTCATTATAAATATTACGGATAGACAGATCAATAAACAAAAAAACAAAAAAAAAAGGAGAAGAAAAAATGAACTAAGTGATAAGTTGGAATTCATTTATTTAAAATCAAATAGTTGAAGTACATTTGTGAAACATACATCAAACCTATGGATCCCATCTTTCAACAAATCCCAGATTAACTTTGAAATCGTTTTGATTAGTGCTTAGATAGATCCCATCAATTTTCAATACAAAATCATACTTGCCATAGTATTCGGTGTTATCCCTCTTCCCATTAAATACATCAAGCATTTTCTCCTTTGAACCCTACCAAAAATGACAAAACAAAAGGCGTAGTTCTGAAAACATTGGTTCGAAAAGTCCAACTGTAATATTGACCAGAAGTAAGGATATGTTTTCCCAAACCGCTGTCCTTAGATGCACAATGCAGACTCAGACTGCTAGAATTCTGGGGCAGTTCACTGTAAATGTAAATATCACGTTACTATGCTATTTTGAAGGCTTCAATCTAATGAACAATGTTAAATGAAAGCAAAATTAAAAGGGTTATATTATTATTGCATTTAGTAGCCATCTTTGTTACCAACATTTGTGAGTCGTATATGTGATTAATTCCCCATTTTATGATCAGGAAAATTGCATTTCAACCCCCCCCCCCGGCATAAAAATTGAAAAGTGCTAAAAGATACCTATAAAATATAGACATCAAATCTCCTTCTGATTTTAAAAATTATGCACATTGCCTCTCCCTCATGATTTTTTACAATTTAGCCCCTATTTTAATATATAGCGAATGTACTTATTAATAAAAAATCGAACAATAGAAAACTTGCGTGGTACATTTAATTATACATCAAAATAATAGAGATCGTTAAATTTTCAAAATAAAGTTGATTCGCATTCTTTTTTAAACAACTTATAACTCTCTGTTGAAAATTTTTAAAATGCATTCGAAAAAAAAAAAAACACTTATAAATTTAGCACAATTAAGATCTCATTGTGGAGAAATATTATGTGTGTATGCCAACCTATGTTTTCCAAATTGTGCTTGTAATTATGTCATGGTTTTTTATCGAAGAAAAGAGATAAACAAATTTTTTTGCTTAATAATTTTTCCACATGTGAACTCTTTAATTAAAAAAGTTGTTATCATTATGTGAAAATAGAATTTGACCAAAATTTAGTAGAAATACAAAGAGATGAGAGTTTGTTTCATTCATGATAACAATCTTTAAAAAATATTAACAAAAATATGCCAATTATTTGCAACCTCCCAAAAATGGGACCAAATTCAATTTCAATTAAACTCCCATCTATTAACCCTAACTTGCAAACATATCAATAATTATACCATACAATTTATTTGTAAGCCACAAAACATATATTAATAATACAAAATTAACTAAACAAATAAAGATATAAAAAAAAAAAAAAAAAGCAAAATAATAGCTCACGGATGCAAGGAATGATGGTGATAGCAGCGGCGAGCTTATAGGTAGCAATGGTGTGGCGATAGTGCGGGCAAGGGTAGCGGCGCCATGGTAGGGGAACATGGAAATGGGGAGAAAAAAATATAGCGATGGCGACCGTGGAGAGTTGCAACAATGTCAAGAGCGGCAATGGTGAACAATTTTTTGGGGGGAGGGAAGGAAAAGCAAAAAAAAAAGGGCGAAGAAAAGGGATCATATCTAATTTTATTAAACTTTCTAACGGAATTTTTTGAAGTAAAATATGACAGAAACTCACTTTTTTTAGAAAAATATTTGACCATCACAATTTTTTGAAAATATTTTTCCATTGATTTTCTGATGGGAAATCTGTGGCATTTGTTCTCTACAAGCTCCAGCCAGATTCCCTCCATATTTTTTGGCAATTTTCTATCGGATTTTCAATGAACCTAGTGTTCCTCAAAAAGCCACCGGAAATCCTTTAGAAATTTTCAAGGAAAATATTCCATCAAAAATTTTCATTGAAAAAATAGAAGTATTTTGAGAATAATCATCCCACTTGGTGAGGAGATAAAGACTAGTGTCAGGAGGAGTATGAACTTGAGAGAAAGATGTGGGGCATTGATGATAAAAGTAGGTTCAACCTAAATAATAGTAGAGTTGGAAGAATTGGCATCGGAGTTAGTAGTAATAGCCAACCGTGAGAAGGCCGATCACCTACCTCGCCTTGGGTCTCCCTCTTTGTTGGATGGTCGTGCAAAGGTGGTTGCTATCCTCAAGGTAATTGCCAACCTTGGTATGGCCACCTTTGAGGTAGGCGCTCGTGTTGCAACAGTTACTAAGGGGGAAACACAGTCAAGCTGCTCTGTTATGGACGCTCGTCTTTTCGAGTGGTTGCGCTAGTGTTAGTGGTGTGCAGTCTACAGAGGTAGTCTCCCTTACTGTTTGTGTTTTTTGAGCTTGGTGGCCATATCAAGACTTATCCTTTTTTGTTGTCGACCTCTTTACTTTTCTTTTCCTTAGGCATATATTATTTTTCTCCTTGGATGGCCAAGTGCAAGCATGACTCTATTTTAATTTTTGCGCTTAGACATTTTTATGTTTGGGAAATTTTTATGTTCTTGTTTTGCCTTCTATTATGTTGGAAATCACACTTTTTCATTTCTAAGATTTAATGATTGGGATTTTATCATCATTTTATGCAACTTGTGCTTTTTATTTTGGTTGTGCTCTATTCGAATTTTGTGACTAGATGATTTGTTCTTAGGATCCCTAGAGTTCTCCACTGAGTTGCATCACTCTGAGAGCCCATTTGGGTCTTTTGTTGAAATCTCTTTTGGCATGCCCCCTCAAGGTCTTACCCTGAAGATGTTGGCTTACGAGCATTTGTAGGGGGTCTTATCACTAAGATGTTGTTTTATGCGCCTAGGGCTTTTTGTAGAGCATTGTGCTCCATGAATAACTTTGAATTTTTTGTGGAGCTTTGGGTTTCAGAGTTCATCTTGAATCTCTGACGGAGCTTTGATCTACAAATAACTTATTTCACAAGGCTTGACGCTTTGAAGATCCCTTAGGATCTCTGGCAAAGCTTTCCACTCCATGAATGACTTAAAATTTCTAGCGGCTTACACTTCAGAGATTCTTTAGGATCTTTGACAAAGCTTTGCGCTTTGTGGATGACTTAAAATCTCATGCAGAGCTTTATGCTTGATGAGTAACTTAGAATTTTTGGGAGAGCTCTTCGCTCTGGAGATCATTACTTAAGATATTAGGTAGACCTTTATGCTCCAAGAGTTATTTAGAATATTTTGCAGGAACTGTGTGCTCCAAAGAGCCCTTAGGATCTCTAGCGGAGGTTTGCACTCCGCAAATGATTCAAAAACTTTTTGTGGCAACTACTCTTTTGTTGTAGGTGTCATAGGCAATGGACAGTGTTGTAGTTAGTAGGCGATGGGCCAATCTCTTATCAGTTGTTGTGGGAGGTAGGGGGCCACCCTTTTCTTCCATGTCGATCACTAGCAAGATGGCTGGCTTTACGGGTGGTCGAGGGGTCGTCCGATTACATTTCTCGAGCATCTTGGTAGGCATTACATCGGGCGATTGCACTACTGAGTTGATCGCCTCTTCGGGCAATCATGCCGGCATTAGTTGAGCCTGGGTGCTTGAAAGTCAGTCCGCTCTTTATTTTGTGAATGATAAGAGTTTTTTCCGGAGCTTTACACTTCATGAATAACTTAGAACATTTCTCAAGCTTTATGTTATATTAATAACATCAAATATTTTAGGAACTTCAAGCTCAATGGATAACTTAGAATATTTTTAGAGCTTTGTGCTTTATGGATATCTATAGTATTTATGGAGCTTTGTAAATTGTTGTTAAGCTGTTTGGGGACCTCTTATGATCTCCAGTAGGATTATATTGCTCTGAGAACCCTTTGGAATTTATTTTGCGGAGTCTTCCCCTTTTGAGGTAACCTTGGGATCTGTCATAGAAAAGTTGTTTCAGGGATCCCTTGGGGTCCCTTGCGTAGACGTTGTTCTGGTGAAGAAGCCCCTTGGGGTTCTCAGTGGAGATATCGCTGCATAAAGAGACCCCTTGGGTATTCCGCAGAGGTATCACTCTGTGGAGATAGACCCTTATAGTCTCCAAAAGATGTCTTTTCGTGTTTCCCATGGGGTCCTCTAGTAAAAAATGTTGTTCCATGGAGGAAGCCCCTTTGGGCTTCTATGAAGATATTGTTCCATGAAGGCAGGTTCATGTGGTCTCTTGTAGAGATGTTGCTCCATAGAGAAAGCCCCTGGGTTTTCCATGGAGGGAGCCCCTAGGGGTCTTCCACAAAAATGTCTTTGCTCATTGTGGTCTTATTATGAATATATTGTTCTGTATAGGGAGCTTCATGAGATCTCTTGCAGAGATGTTGTTCCATGCTGCTCCATAGAGGGGGCCCTTTGTGTTGTCACACAGACATGCTGCTCCATAGAGGTAGCCCCTTAGAGTTTCTAACAAAGATGCCCATTGGCATGCCCTTGGGGACGTCTTACTATAGAAATATCTATTCTCAAGGACTTATAGCAGAGTTAATCTTTGCAAGCCCCCTTAGGAATTATTTTGTTTCTTTGTGTATCTAAACATAAATTACTTATAAATGTTCAATATTGATATGAATATAATAAATTTATATATATTTATGTATAAATTATATATATTTATATATTTTTTCAGATATACATATTATTTTAAATATATATAAGATTATATATTTATTTAAACAAACAAATTTTATTACTTATATAAGTAACACAAATTTTATGTTCTCACATCACGAAATGTGTAAAAAGTTAAAATTGTATATTTATAACAGATTATTAATCCTTAACCCAAAAATGTTGTCACTGATTAGTTTGAAATTTTTAAATTTGTCATGCATTTCATTGAACATTAATCTATTGTTTTCTTAAGAAAATGATATTAGGAAAACTAGTTAAACTAACTAGACAATAATATTATGGAGCTATGTCCTGGTATCAGCAAGTACTAAAAACTCAAAGCGGGTACAAAATCCCGCTCTTTGTTTGGATATATCCATCATTGCGTAACAATAAATATTCCGAAAAAACCATTAGTAATCGAAGTTATTTGTTTTGTCTGGGAGAGTAAGTCTGCAAGTAAAACGGACCGTGCACCCGTCGTCTGTTAGCTGATTAAGAGTAATTAACCAAATTAGTTAGTTAGACGTAACCATGCAAGTCAGTTAGGGACTATTAATCCATGCAGAAAACAGCTGTATAGGTGGGATCACGTCCAGAACATGACCAATAATCTGGTTGCAATTTCTTTGTATAAATAGCTCCAAGTCCTGATTTACTTTATCCCCTTATGCATTCCTTACTTTTTCTGCATTAGTTCCTATCTGCATTTGATTCCATTATAAGTTTGTTCTTGTACATACATACTTAGGGATTGACATAGATAGTAATAGATTTTGAGTTCTTACATTAACTTTTCTACATTTCCTAAATATTTTCTCATACTTAAAATTACAATCATAAGACATGCATGGCTTGTCCAAACATTATAATTAGTAAAAGTATGATGTTTTTTTCGATGATTCTAATTTTATCATTGCACTTTGTTGATGAGATTGAAGCTGATATCCTGAGGAAGCATGAAATTTATATTTATAGTAATCTACCTCAAAAGTCCTCTCCACTGATTGTCCATTGCAGGTCGAAAAATGATGATCTTGGGGAACATACTCTTTACCCCAGCCAGGTCTTCAGTTGGCGTTTTACCAGCAATTTATGGGGAACTACTCTTTTCTATTGTTATTTTTGGTGGGGTTCCAAGCATAGTGAATTTGCTGTATTTAATGGTAATTGGCTTAATGGATTTCACACATATAGTTACACAGCAAAGACCGACGGTTTCTATGTTAGCTTCGATGAACAAAACCATCAAACTGATCAATTATATATGGGAACATGGGATTAGTTAAATAAGGGCATCTCAGATATTCTGTACTTCAAATTATTTGGATTTGTATAAAATAAAAGAATGTCCCAATTAGTGCAGTGTCTCTATATGTCTTGTTTGGTTGTTTTTAGATTTGTCCATATAAACGATCGAATTAATACTCATAATAATATATGCCCGCAGTCATGTATCAATTCGAAAGTTGTGCACAATAGCGAAGCTGGTTGAATTTTTGGAATTTTATATATTTTGATTTGAATTATAGTTTAATTTAAACAATCGAATTGATACTCATAATCATATATGCACGCAGTCATGTATCAATTTTTACTCGGGATGGCAATGGGGCGGGTTTGGCAGGACCCAGGACCCGTCCCGCCTAACAATTGAGAGACCCAAAACCTGCCCCGCCCGACCTTTTCTTTGGCCCCGCCCCGCCTTCCCTTTGGCCCCGAACCTGGCGAGTTGGACCCGCCTAACCCAATTTTTTTTTTTTTTTTTTGTATTTTATTTCTTTTTTTTTTTAACCCTCTCTTCATCATCATCACTTGAATGTACAGATTTTGCTGTGGTAGATAACGGGTTTGAGAGAATAAAATTGAAACAAGTTAAAAAAAAGAAAAGCCCTAATTTTCTAATATGGTATTATAGCCTATTGCATACTTATATATATATGTTATATAATATATATATAATATAATATATCATATAAATATATATATATAATATAAATATATATTATATATAATATATATAACATAATTACTATACGGGGCGGGTCCACCTAAACCCGTAACCCACCCTAGACCCAGGCGGGTCTTTCTAATCAAGACCCGCTACCCACCCCAAACCCCGTTTGTTTCACCCCGAACCCGCCTTATTCGGGGCGGATCTCTAGTTTACTCGGATCCATTGCTATCCCTGATTTTTACTAATGAAATTAAACTATAATTCAAGTCAAAATATATAAAATTCCAAGAATTCAACTAAATTCACTATTGAGCACAACTTTCGAATTTAAACGATCATAACTCTCATCTCAAATATGATTTAAGTTAATTTTGAAACATTTCAATATCTCAATTTTTGCATATAATTCATTTCTTGTTATGTACTTTTGTGTAGCTAGGATTGAAAATTTTAAACACAACTTTTAACATGTTTTCAGAAGTATTATCTATGTGTATGTATCTAGAAGACCAATATTATAATTAGTAATTCTATAAATAAATGCAGACAATTCAGTAAACTGAAATATATTATCACAAATAAAATAAAATGAAAATTTTAAGACAAGTAAGATAGAATACTAGATATTCTTTTTGGAATTGAAGGAGTAATAGGCATAGATAATTTGGAAATTCTTGAGTAAAGCAATTTACTCATTAATACTTCTTATTCTTACTATTCGAGAATCCTCCCCTTTTTTCAACTCTACAAGTTCCAAAAGATTTATCCAAGAAAATAGCCATTATTAATTTTTTGAAAGAACATTAAGCTAGAAAATAAGGGCATGTTGTTTACATGGGCAACTCTACTTTTAACCAAGAAGGGTGACCGCATTAGGTCTTCAAATTTTGGAGGCCTCCTACATATATTTTTCTTTCATATTTTAGGCCTCAAAAAAAAAAAAAATACATATATAAAGCCTATTTTTTTATGTTAAAGGCTTAAAAGAATACAAGGCCTTTAGTATAGAAGTATCATACATATATTTGTTTGCAAAATTAAGCCTAAGAAAAAAATATAAGGCCCTTATTTGGAGGTCTTATTACAACGATTAATAAATTGGATTTAATTAATTAAAATATATAAATTTAAATTTTAGTACATTTGATTCTCCTAAATCTCCTCTGTCTTTTTATTTCTTATTCTTTTACTTATTAAAACCCTACTTAATTCCTTCTTTTCCAATATTAATCACTAAAGAAATCATCTTTTTCAATCATAATTACTAAATAATATTCCAATATTAATCAATAAATAACATTAATTTAAATTTTCTTTCACTATAAATTAAAGTTTTTTCACTTAAATTTCTTTTTCTTTTGCTTTGGCAGAAAAAGTTTTTTATAATTCAAACAAGAAGGTTAGAATGGGTTAACTACGCCATCGATTGAAATAAATAAAAAATTTTAAAAAAAAAAGCTAGAAGAAATTGATTATAAAACGTTAATCAATAAATTTGCATATCCAAAAGCCATAACATAAAATTTATATAGTAATATTTTATATAAAAAGTTTTTTCTTATAAATTACGAAATGCTTAATCAAAAGATGTATGTGTTAGAAATTTAGTAATTTTATAAAATTGTAATTTTTTTATTATAAATTAAAGGCCACATCTTTATATTTTGCCTTAAGCCTTCAATTTTATTGAGACGGCCTTAGTTGTTTATGACAAGGATTACTGAATTGATACTCATAATCATATATGCACGCAGTCATGTATCAATTTGTACTAATAAAATTAAACTATAATTCAAATCAAAATATATATATATATATATAATTTGAAGAAATCATTGAAATTCGTCGTTGAGCAAAATTTTCGAACTTAAAATGATTATAACTCTCATGAAGAGTCATTGGGCCCATAACATATGTTTAATTCTTAGTTAGAGGCTCATGAAAATCTTCTCAAATATTTAAGTTTTGAAAGATTTCAATATCTCAATTTTTGCGTATAATTCATTTCTTTTTATCTACTTTTGTGTAGCTAGGATTGAAAGTTTCAAACACAACTTTTAATATTTTTCCAGAAGTATTATCTATGTATGTATCTAGAACACCAATATTATATCTAGTAATTCTATAAATAAATGCAGACAATTCAGTAAACTGAAATATATTATCACAAATAAAATAAACCAAAAATTTTAAGACAAATAAGATAGAATACTAGATGATCTTTTCTAGATTGAAGAAGTAATAGATATAGATAATTTGGAAATTCTTAAGAAAAGCAATGTACTTATTAACACTTCCTATCTTTACTCTTGGAAAATCCTCCTTTTTTTTCAACTTTACAAGTTCTAAAAGATTTATCCCAAAAAACCATGATTAATTTTTTGAAAGAACATTAAGCTAGAAAATAAGGGGCATGCATCTTCTACAAAGTTGTTTACTTGTTTATGAAAAGGATTATCAAATTTATATGGATAAAAGAGTGTTGTTTCCCTATTGGGAAGATAAATTTGAGTATGGAAAGATTTGCTTTCGGATTTCATATTGATAAGTTATTTTCCTAATTAATCAACATACTATATACAAATATCAAGAATAATTATCTATAATAGAATGTATACAATTTTTTATGAAATATATATATATATTATTTACATAAGCACATGTGCACCTAGGCTCACATTCTTTTGGAACCCTGGATCTTAGTATAGTAGTTTTATATAGCATGCATGAGTTACAAATTAAAATCTATTAATTCTTGTCAGTATGCGTCATCTAGTTATTAGTGTACTTAGATTGTTATTGTGTTGTAATTTTAAGAACTAAAGATTTGTAAACATGTTGTTCTTGTAGGCTTGTTGGTATTTGTAACAATATATAACCCTCCTTGAAGGTTGAAGGAACATATACATAATTTTACCCTATTTGAGTATGTACCAAATTGTCATCTTTGATAATTCCCCTTGTTTTCTCTTTCTGTGGCACCTTTTTTTTTTTTTTTTTTTTTTTATACAATAAGAATAACTCATCTAAAAGTGAAACATCATTCTTCGAAGTTTTGTCTTGTGTTGGGACACAATTGGTTTCCAATGTTCAGACTTCTGACTTTTGCTCCAAAAGTCGTTGTTCCATATGGTGTGAAATTTAATATATAGTATGAATTATTCTCCTCGAGCCAAAGCCATTGTGACTTTTGTTGCTGGTGCGTAGAGTTAAGTTGAGTTAGTTAGTAGGAAGAATTAAGAAGCCTCCATGGATGATATTTCATATAAGAAATAAAGTATGAAGAATGCTAGCTATTGTTAAAGACTGGATATATATCAACTGTAGACCAAATTATATGGTGGGTGAGAAAATTATAAATTTGAGCATAATTTAGATAATATCTAGCTAAATCCCTTCTTTTTGAATGATTAGCAGGGGTTATTATGTGAAGTGCATTGATGTGTACGTAGTTGATGTTATCCTATAGTTTTGCACCTCCAGACTATGGCAGGTCTCTTGCATTGCACCGAAAACAATATATGTGCGCAACTATCGCCTGCCACTTGTAGAATAAATGAATACTTTGTCGGTAAATCAGACATACATGTGATGGTTTTGGCAGAATTTCAGCGGGAATTAGGACGATGGTTTTCATCTGAGTATGACTGGCACATATTCCCTTTTATTCCCATTAGGAGTGTGTACAAAATTACTAATACAAGTACTTGATCAAATTCTCCAATAGTAAATATGTTACTAATGATTAGATAAATATCAACTTTGTATATTGAAGTTTTCAAACAATCCATGTTATGCATGTATATATACTAAATAAACATATGTACATATACTAATACACATATATCATTCATTTATGCAGAGAGCGTTTGCTATAAAAGCATGATCCTTCTTTTAATTAGAATCAGAACAACAACCGTAATTGAGACAAGAGTTAGAATTAAGGCAAACTTGCCATGCACTATTGCTCATGATTGTAGCAATTGTTTTTCAAGATACAACAATCAACCATTGTAAAAAAGAAGCACCTATACTCTTTTGGAATAGCGAACAAGAATGGCGTCAAGTTCTCTCAAAACTAGAATAAAAATCTAGAGATGGTAGAATGCTTTATGTGTGCTCTGTAATGCTTGAATGCTTTATCCAATGACATGACAAAGTTAGGGGTCTATTTAATTTATAATTGGTGGAAGGATACATTTTAAGTGAACAAGTCCAATGACAATAATTGGTGATCAGATGCCTCTATGAGTGGCTATTATTGGGGAAATTTGCACTTTTAATCCCATAATACAACTGTATTTCTACTGTTAGTCCCAGAAACTGGCACTTAACCATTTTTAGTTCAAATTTTATAAAAAAATTTATATTTTTGGTCCTCCGTCTATTTTTTCGTGAAATCTTTGGCAAAAACTATTATATATTTATGAAAAAGCCCCTCAAGTTTGATTTATTCATGAAAACCCACTAACATTTTAATTTCAATCAATTACATAAAACCCGTAAAGTTTGGCTGAATTACAAATAAACCCGGAAAAATTGCAATGAGCTCCTAATGTTTTGCTCAATCGAAAATTTTGAAGAACCGTTAACCTCATTTCATAAATTTGTTGACGTCATTCAAAAATTTAAGTGAAAATTCAAAAATATCCTTAAATAACTATTTTGATTATTTTTTAAATAGAAATTCCCTTAAACCTATTTTTAATATTGTTTATACCATTGGGTTGTAATTTTAACTTTGTTTAAATTACTCATAATAAGTTTAAATATATTTTATTATTAATATTTTTTTAAAATATTTGATAATCTTTAAATCCAAGTTAAATTAAAAAATCATAAACATACCTAAAGTAATTTAATCAAATTCAATTAAATTTATTTATTAATTAAAAATTAAAAAAAGTAAATAATAGAAAAAAATCAAAATTAAAATTAAATTTGTCTTCTAAATAATATAAATTTTATAATTTTAAATTAATTACTTCATAATATTAAAATAATAAATATTCCTAGTATAATTTAATAAGTTAAAAAATAAGTAATTTAACAATTTTAAATAGGTAATTTGATAATTTTAATCATCTTAATACAATTTAAATCATTTTGAATAATATATTTTAATAATTTTAACAAAATAAGATGAATAAAAAAATTAATTATTATAATATTAAAATTAGTACCTAATAATATTAGACTAATAATTAATAAATTAGTAAAAATAAATAAGTAACTTTTTTTTAAAAAAAAAGTTAATCTTTTTTCCCCCCACCCCGCACCCCCAACCCAGCAAAACCCCCCTACCCTAGCACCCCTCTACCCCTCTCCCCTGGCCAGCACCCCACCCCTCACCAACCCATAGCTGGCCTAACTGTGCGGCCGCTGGTCACTGGCCACTATGCTGGCTGCTAGCCTGGCCATGGCCAGGCGGCTGACCATAGCCGGCAACCTAGATTTGGGAGGGGTTGGGGTGGGCTGGGCTAGGCTAGGGTTCATATATATGTATTGTATTTATATATATGTACATAGTATAGATATATATTATGTATCTACATATATTGTAAAGGGTAAATGGCACTTTACACAAACACACCCCCACCCCCCAAATTTAATTGTTTTGGCACATTACCCCCCAAAAATAACTAAAAAGCACTCCACGCCCTCAACTTAGATTTTTTGTAACACTTTGCCCCCCAAATATAATTTCTAGCATATTATACGGATAGAGAAAAAGGTTATTCTTGTTATTTTCATTTTTCTCCACCTTTCTCAACATATTTGTGTGAAATTTTACGCAATGTGTTGTATATATATTCCCTTAAGAGGGCTATTAGTTTGTAAAGTGAGTTTCTTACTGAACTAATTAATTATGTTTGTATTCGAAATGTTGAATTAGCTGTTAACCTAAATATATATATATATATGCAGTATGTGAGTACTTCTTCCTCTTTCCTTCCTAATCAACATGACCATAGTTTAGATGAATGACAAAATTAATGATTCTAATTCTTTAAAGATGGATTAGATAATCTTAGCATTACTAAAATAAAGCATGAGTTTTACTATTTCCTGAAAATGTCTTTATAAAGTAAGAAAAATTTGTTTTAGAGTAATAATAAGATTAGTGATTTTGCTTCTTTAATGTGGTTGGCAAAACAATCTTCTTAGATAACAAAATGAATTAATCGTTTGAAAATGAGTTATAGCACATTCATATGAATGAAAGACTAAAAATACTTTTAACTAAAATACATGTACTAAAACTCTTTCAGTTGTATTTCAATTAACAATTAATTTTCTAAACAATAGGATAAGACAAAAGAGCTAATAGAATGTTAAAAAAAAAAAATAATAAGAACCCTGGTATCCTGTTGTTTTTGGTAGATGAGTTTCTTTATTTTTTAGCTGAAAAATGCAAAAATGACAAGAGTAGTTGAGTTGCTTTTTTTGAGTGGAAAAAGGTGGGGAAAAGTGAAAATAATAAAAATAACATTTTCTTCGACCATATGATTTGCTAGAAATTGTATTTGGGGGGCAAAGTGTTTTATTAACTCTAAATTGAGGGGTGAAGTGCCTTTTAATTATTTTTGGGGGGTAATGTGCCAAATAGATTAAATTTAGGGTCGTGAAGTGCTATTTACCCTATTGTAAATTATATCATTTTAAAATATTTTTAAAGAGAATTTAGCTTTTTAATTTTTTTTATGAATTTTTTTAGTAAGGATGGTTTTTCTAGAAATAAATCAAATTTTAGGAGTATGTGGGTAATTAGTCATTTTTGTTTTAATGCTTTCCGTCAATACTTAACGGTGAGGACCAAAAATATTATAAAATTATAAAATTTGGACTAAAAATAGTCAAATACCACTTTTTGAGACTAACAATGCAAACACAATTGTATTGTAGGATTAAAAGTGCAATTTTCCCCTATTATTGACATGTCGTGACCTTTAAAGTGGCATCTGGTTGGCACTCATTCACTAAGACTCTTTCCATACAATTGTGCAGGCTGCCAGATGCTGCAATCTTTGAGAGGAGAAAGTAAAAAATATAATTAAAAAATAAATTCTTAATCAATTTTATGCAAAAAAATATTTATTTTTCCAGACAAGCCCAAGCCTAGACCCAACCCAGCACAATCGACAGGCCGACTAGGTGGGCGCATTCAGGCTTTAGGATGAACTCGATAGCACCTAGGTCTTTCACCTCCAAATACTTATAGTACCCCTACGGGGCTAAACTTGCATCTCACATTAAGGCTTTATTAATTGGGCTAACTTGCAGTCCACTTCCAATGTAAGATGAAAGGCTTTTCATCTTTCCACGTTTTCCACTTCCAATAACTAACCAACTTTAAGTGGTCCCCTTTTGCATTAATTTCTCATTTACTCCAAGTTGATTTTGAGAAATTAGACGCATTATGGACATCTACCCACAACATAGGCTACAACAATCTCAAGCACTTTCATTATTAAGATTAAACCCACTTAATTATTTTATCAAAATCAAGTGAACAATGCAACTTCTCAACACCAATTTTCAAGAGTACCCTACAAGAATAAAATTAATAAATACTTCTATGCAAGTGAAAGAGAGAGTTCAAACAGACAACTCTAGTTGACCGATATCAAACTTAGTGACTGCTCATTTGACATGATGTCTTGAACTGGACAATTGTTCATGTAAATTAATTAAGACAACAGTACCCACATAACAACTTCCCTTATATCTTTTAGTTCTCACAGTTATGTTCGTTTTGGCTATGGGCACTATCGAATTCATAATTATTTATATTTGAAGAGGTCCATCTTTATACTTATATAAATGCCTCCCATTAAAAAGTATCATACCTTACTCTACTTTCACAATTATGAGAATTATTAAAAGTTACCTTCAGTAATAGCACTTCTTTGTCCAAAAACTTGGTAGGAGTGTCCACTCCTAACTGCTCACTTGAACCCTTATAACTTAGTGATCTCATTGAATTAAATTCTTGGGATCTCCAGTAATCTAGGTTTATTTGATTTTAGAAAGGCCATTTGTTAATGAATCTGCTAAATTCTCTTTAGATTTCACATAATCAATGGAAATAACTCTTCTAGAGATTAATTGCCTAATAGGAAAAGACTCTTTTTGAAACTCATACTTCATTTGTGTAGTTAGTAAGAATAGGCCGGGTCTCCTAGTGTAGGACTTCTAACCAATAACAGTATCCACCAACAAACCCTTTCTTTTTTTTTTTTTTTTTTTTTTTGGAGGTGGGACCCCAACCAAATTTTATATCATCAAAGAATTAAAATTGTACAATGTCAAGGAGGGCCATGTTAGATATAATTAAACCCAAGATTCATCTATATCTATGGAATCAAAACACTATACAATTAATTAATTCTTCATATCTATTTGAGCCATGAGATTGAGGATCAATGATTCCTGCAATTTCACGATTGATTGCTAAGTCTTTTTCCTCCTTCTCACATAAACCACTTGACAGCTTTAATGGGATAGCAATATCAAAATGTTGAATGGAGAGAGGGCCTAGCCACAATAGATATAAGATAAAATCCCAGAGAGTCCTCCCATTACGAACTTCTAAGATTGAGCCTACACCAGTAGTCATACAAAGTCTGTTTAGAAAAAGGCCTTAACAATATTGGATCAAAATAACAGACCCTATGAGTCATGTCTCATTAACCATATTAATTTAGCCCATTTTTATTTTATTAAAAAATAAATTCAATTAATAGAAGTCTACATATTAGAATAAAATTCCAACATTCCCCCGCTTGGACAAATATTAATTGTAACTTTAAAACAAAATAAAAGGTAAAGTTTGAGAAAACGAATCTCGGGCTAAATTACAAAAAGATTTTGACTGTGGCCACAATTTAAAGAAAAGAAATACGGCAATGAGACAAGACTACCAACACAATTCAGTCCAGTAAAAATTACTAATATTGGATCATGGGGGTGATTGCATCTTTCATCAACACAAGACCTTCCATGGTCACATATACCAACAATTCCACCAACATAGATTCAGACAAGGTGATGTAGCAAGAAATAGCAACTAAATATGACCAAAGTATGCATGCTATTTCATTGTTGGTCCTCCAATTTTCTTGTAAGACATGGATTTCTAGAACTATATAAAATCCCAAGAAAATTTGATTTTCTTATAAGATATGGGCCTCCTAAGCAATATAAAACTCTAAGAAAATCCATGATTTTCTTTTAAGACATGAATTTCTAAAAATAATATGAAATCTCAAGAAAACCCGACTTTAAAAGAAGCCATGTATGCCTCGTTAGTACTAAAAATACAATATGGTATCATTTATGAGACATACCCAACTCTCAAGATCAACACCTAATCTCAAGATACATATCAAGCGAGATATAACCACAAAAATGTGCACACGATTATAACAAATATATCAACAATTGAAAAAAGAATCTCACAATAATAAAAACCAATAAGACAAAGGCTTCAATATTGTAACAAATTCAGTAAAGAAAAATTATCTCACTTAACCCAATACATCAAAAGACTCAATCATACCCATGTATTCTACATGTCTTTTGAAAATAATAGATCTCAACCCTTGGTCAAAGGATCCACAAGCATAAAGTCAGTATCAATATGCTCTATCATAATAGTACCATTTTTAACTAAATCTCTAACTGCGAGATATTTAAGCTCTACATGTTTAGATGCACTAGAGGACTTATTATTCCTTGAAAAGAACACGGCAACAACATTATCACAATAAATCCTCAATAGCCTAGGAATTTAATCAACAACCAAAAGTCCTAAAATGAAATCCTTTAGAATTTTCTCAAATATCTCAAGACTTTCTTAATAGACACTCAATGTTCCTATCCTAGATTAGAGAAATAGTGCCCAAGAACACCAATAGCAAAGGTTATATCACGCCTAGGACAGACTTGTGCATACATTGGACTTCCAACAATGCTAGAGTAAGGAACACTTTCCATGGACTCTTGCTCAATTTTGGTTTTTTTTTTTTTTAGGGCACTATGCAAAGCTAAGTTTATCACCTTTTGCTATAGGCACATCTCCAAGTTTATAACTTTGTATGTTAAACCTAACCAAAAACATAATCAATGGAATTCACTTGAGAAAGCCTCAACAAGCCTTGAATTCGATCAACATGGATCTCTATTCCAAGAACCAAACTATATTTTATCAAGGTCATTCATAGCTATGACATAATATTGGTTTGGTCTCATTAAGAAAACCTAATAACAAGCAAAATGTCATCAATAAAGCACTAAATATATGAACTTGCTCTTACTGGTCTTGAGGTAAATACAATGGTCCACCTTATTTTCCACAAAGCCTAACGAAATCATTATCTAATCAAACTTCAAGTATCATTGATGATAAGCATGTTTACGGCCATAAATTGACTTATTTAGCTTACACACTAGGTATTCCTTCCCTTCTTAAACAAAACCTTTGATTGAGTCATATAAACTTCCTCGGCAAGGTTGTCATTAAGGAAAGTTGTCCTAACATACATTAGGTGGAGTTTCAAATCAAAATATGCTACTAAACTCATAATGATCCTAAAGAAATCTTTAGATGAAACAGGAGAGAAGGTTCACCATAATCAATACCAATTTTCTGAGTAAACATTTTGCCGTAAGTCTAGCCGTACGTCTTTTAATCTCCCCTTTTGAATCTTTCTTAGTCTTAAACACCCATTTGTAACCTATAGTCTTTCAACCTTGGGATAGATCAACTAACTCCCACACATCATTCCCTCTCGTTTAGTGACTTTCGTCATTTATAGCACTAAATCACTAGTCTAATTGAGGATTAGACATAGCATCGAGTAGCTGATAGGATCAATATTCAAATCACCCTCCATATTCGTACAAAATTTAGACACTTTTTCATGAGGATCCTAAATTTCATGTGCAGCAAAGAAGGAAAATGGTACAGATTCAATATGATCATCAGCAATGATAGAATGGGAATACTCACCGCCATTAAGCACATCATGATCTAAGAACTTAGCTATTTGAGACTCAACCACTTGAGTTCCACACGAGAGACAAAAGAATCTATATCCCTTAGAATGATTTGGATACCCAATAAAGTAACCACAAGCAAATGTAGGTCAATCTTTTTCTAAAAGAAAAACGGTTATAAATTCTAACCTCAGCAGGATATCCCTTCTCATGAAAATGGTTTAAACTAGGCTTCCTATCAATCCACAATTCAAAGGTGTTTTAGGAAAAAATTTAGTAAGGAGATGATTAAGAATATACATGGTAGTTTTATGACTTCATCCCAAAGAAACTTAGGTGACTCATATCAACTCATCATGCTCCTAATGATCTCAACTATGGAGTGATTACTTCTTTCGGCTACACCATTTTGCTCAAGACTCCCAAGTATGATATACTGAGCAACAATTCAAGATTTCTGCAAATATTTGGCAAACAATCCCATGTATTGCCAGTTTAATCATGTTTGCCTTTAATAAAATCAATACAAATTTCCATGTTTCCAAAACTACGACTAGGAAGAATGTATGCTTTTATCAGTCTTTCTATTCAATCTTTAGAAATATGACCAAGACGTTTATGCCATAACATGGAAGAGTTGTCATTGCTTAGGGGTCTTTTGGCACAATATTTTCAATATTAAAGAATGAATAAATTTGATTAGAAGCCAAAATCAACATATACAAGTCATTGGATAAAATACCGCAACCAATAATTTTAGAGTCTAAAATCAAATTAACATTTCCTTTGCCAAAAGAAACATCATAACCCAAATTATCCAAAACAGATATAGAAATTAAATTTTGGGTAAAAGTCGATACATAAAAGACATTTTCCAAAACAAGCTTAAAACCAGGTTCTAAGTTTAAAATGATTGTTCCTACGTATTCTACTATAGCTAGGGCTTCAATAGCTACTCCAATCTTAGACTCTTCTCTAATTGGCTTCCTTTTGTTTATAAAGCTCTACAATGAAATTGCAACATGGCCATTTACCCCGTTGTCAAGCCACCAAGAATTAATGGGAACATTAACTAAATTTGACTCAAAACAGACTAGGGCTAATAAATTATCTTCTTGCTTCTTCTTCTCTAACCAAGCTTGAAAATCAAGACACTCAAACCTCTTATGGCCCAGTTTCTTACAAAAATAACATTTCACTTCCTTTCTAGGACCATCTTTCGACTCTTAGGTTTTGGGTCTGACCATTACCATGTCTATTAGTATTCTAAGCCTTTTTTTCTTAAGGTTGGAGATATTTTGGCTCTTTCAAGATTTAGGACCAATATGAGAAACTAGCAAGGCTGTCTATCCACTCTCTCTCTTAATTTTCTTTTCCTCAAAAACACATTTGAAAATAAGGTCAAGAATACTCCACGACTCATTTTGGGTGTTATAAGCTATTTTGATTTGGCTGAATTCCACAAGTAAGGAATTGAGAGTAGTGTGAACAATATAGTTATCAAAGAGGATAATATCAAGATCCTTAAGTCTGGATTGGATGTGAACCATTTTCAAAATATATTCCCTAACCCTACCAGAGTTATTGTACTTCATACCTACCAAATCACTCATTAGATTTCCCACCTCAAACTTATCATACACTTGATATGTTTATTCTACTGTGTGGAAATATTCCTTAACATAATTAGTCTTAAGATGTGCACTAACCAAATGCTTTCCAATTGAAGTTTTCATAGCTAAAAAAACTTAGGCGATTGGACCTCTCCCACTAGGTATAAGCTCTTTTCGCAGTGTCGAAAGCATTATCAGTAGGTTGGGGAGGTTGATCCTTCCAAAGAGTAATATCAATATCAGCTAATCCCAGGACAAACTCCATATCTCACTTCCATCTTTTATAATTTCCATCATTCAATACTTCAATAGTGGCACTTTCATTATTTAGATTCACAATAACTGTCCAAAACAACAAGAATGCAACAAACTGCATCAATAATAGGCAATTAACAAGAATAAGCTTAGAACATTAGAGCTTAATTACTCATAGAGTCCAAGTGAGTCATGAAAAACTCCCCTTCGGGCAGAGAATTCCATACACACAAGGCCTCTCATGCAAAAACAGTACAGAGATATACTAATTGTTGAAGAGTCGCCTCCTTTGGAAAACAAATCTTCTAAATTAATATATCCCCATCAATATGTTCCGCACCAATAAAATCAATTATCACACATATCTAACCCCTTTTGGCAGGTAAGAATGCATAATAATACCAACTCGAGATATGCATGGCACAAATTTTACAAGTCTCAATAAATAAAACATTTTTGTGTAACTGTTTATTTCAACCTATAAAATAAGCACATGACCGAGTTCAATCATTAATTGCCCAACTTGCACACATGCAATATGTATACAAGACTCCCATAAAATTGAGTACTGAAACAATATGTACTTTGGGGAGTTATAAAAAATTTCGCAACATTCAAGTTGTTTCAGATTTTAATTTGTTTTGACTACATATATTTTCATAAATATATTGTATTTCTAAAATATCAATTAAGGTTTAAGCCAAAGAAAAGGCATAATAAGACATTCTCTAATTGGGTCGATAAGATTTAATTTATAAAAAAAAAGAAGCAATAACTATTAAGTAGCCAAACAATATATTATCATAATCTGCACTAATATGTAACCAACATATATATACAAAATTAAGACTTCAATATGAAATCAAACTAATATAGACATATACAGAAGCCAACTAATCAACACACTACAAAAGTCAACTTGAACTTTTTTGCCGTTTTCCCTAAATCTATTTCAAGTCCTTTTGCCAAGAAGTCAAATTGTAAACTTTGAATGGTATTTCATGTAAGTTATCGACATTCCAATGCAAGCCTGTCAAGATCTGATATTGCATAGATGCAAGTGCCAAACTGAAGAGCATAGCAGCATTATTCTCATACCATGCAACCTTGGATTCCACACGGAACTAATGATTGAATCTTGCTTGAACACTATTGCATGATTAAGAGGGTGTTTGGGTGAGCTTATAAGCTTCTCAAAACATCTTATATGATATTTAAGAGCTTATAAGTTGATAAAAAGTGTTTGGTAATTTTTTTCTAAAAAAGAGCTTATAAGATCCTAAAATAAAATGTTAGGAGCTTATAAGCTTTTTTTAAAAAAGTAAAAAGATCCTAACTTATTTTTAAAATCTTAACAAGCTCTTTTATTTTTAACCATTTTAATTACAAAATTGTCATTATTAACATCTTATAAGCTCCAAAATCTTATTTTATCCAAACACTTCAACAACTTATTTTAAAAATAAGATCTAACATCTTATAAGCTCCAAAAATATCTTATAAAATGTAGGAGCTTATAAGATGTTTAAAATAAACTTAGCCAAACACCCTCTAAATTACAAATCTAAATACACCCTAATTTCTTCATTACCGAAAATTGAGATTGAATAATTCAAATTCTCATTCCAGCATGCGAAAAAGAGAAAAGACCAAGAATTTTCATTGTAATTTAAAAAGATTTAAGATATATAAAATTCAATCAATAAAATTAAGTTTTGATCCATAGATATATGACTCTGATACCAATTGTTAGATATAATTAAACCCAAGATTCATCTATATCTATGGAATCAAAACACTATACAATTAATTAATTCTTCATATCTATTTGAGCCATGGATTGATGATTAATGATTCTTGCAATTTCAAGATTGATTGCTAAGTCTTCCTCTCCTTCTCACACAAACCACTTGACAACTTTAATGAGATAGTAATATCAAAATGTTGAGTGGAGAGGGGATCTAGCCACAATTTATATAAGACAAAATCCTAGAGAACCCTCCAATCACGGGCTTCTAAGATTAGGCCTACAACAGCTGCCATACCAAGTCAGTTTAGAAAAAGGCCTTAACAATATTGGGTCAAAGTAATAGGCCCTATGAGTCATGTTTCATTAATCATATTAATTTAGCCCATTTTTTATTTTATTAGAAAATAAATTCAATTAATAGAAGTCCACATATTGGAATAAAATTCCAACAGGCCAATCACAACATTATAGTCTAACATGGCTAGGAGAACCTCCATTAAAAGAAAATATTTGTACGAAATTTGAATATTTCACAGTAAAATGTGTGATGTAATTTCCCATTTCGTCTGACAATTCTGATGGTCTGCTTAACGAGCGCACTAGTAGGGTTGTAAATGGATATTCCAAAATTCATTTATCGTTCGCATTTGTATCCATTTATACAAAATTTATCCGCATCCGTTTAAAGCGGATATTATGAGGATTCGATTAGTAGATATCTGATTATAAACAGATACGGATATGGTAAATGTGTATCCGATTCGTTTAATATCCAATCCGAATATATATTTATTAAATAATATATTATTTATATTTTTCAATAAAAATTCCATAATCCATATATGTATATATATAAATTATAATTGAAGAATTAGGAAGAAAAAAGAATAAATTTAAAAAATTATTTTAATATAGAGAAAAAAAATTGAAGAATAAAGGTAATCGACGTAATTATTGTTGGTTAGCTTTATAATTAATGCACTTAAATGCCATTATTAATATTAAGTAGTGCTAATAATCAATTATAAAGTCAATTATTAATTAAAAATTATGTTATTTGTTTGATTGCTTTCTTTTTAATGAAATTATATAGTTCCTTCTATTGATTAAAATATGTATTTGTTATAGGTTTATAGTTTCATGTATTTAGATCTTTGTAAATAGATATCTAAATGATTATCCTCGAATATAAATATCAAAAAAATAATTCGAATACGGATAAGTTTAATCAAATATGAATGCATTTGAATAAATATAATCGAATACTGATATATCTGAATTCGACTAATATCCGACGGATACGAATTCGGATATCATTTTTAAATATCCATCAAATTCATATTCATATCCAAATATTCAAAAAGTTAAATGAATACAAATATGAAAATAGTGTATCCGATCCGTTTAATATTTGTTTACACCTCTACGCACTACGACTGAAGAGCTTGCCCGCCAAGTAGCCGACCAACAGTCGCCTGTGCACACAAGGCAAGCCGCCCACCCGCTCACACATTATCCACCAACAAACTTAATCATGAATTGTATTACTTGTATAATCTTAGATTATGTACAGAATATTTTCAACCCAGTCTCACAATCCAAACTAGCCCTTACAGTCTCATTCAAGTCAGGGACGGATCCAGAACTGAGACTCTGGGGGGTGAAAATTATAAAATATAAAAGTTCAAATATAATTTTATAATCTATGAATTCAAAATACATATCATCGAAGTTGAGCACGGCGTTCTTTCATATCATAAAATTCATCAATGGTCAAATCAATGTCAAAATTTTAAGCAATATCTTTCTCAATATAAGTAACTAAACAGTCGGCTAAAAAATCATCTTCCATCTTATTTTTGAGCTTATTTTTGACAATATTCATAGCAGAAAAAATTCTCTCACTTGTAGCTGTTGAAATAGAAAGAACCAATAACAAACGAAACAAACGATCAAGTAAATGATACGTCTTTGATTTTCTTGTTTTCACCAATCCTTTGCATAACTCAGAAATTGTTAACAAATTCTTCAAATCTAATGATGTGGCACATCTCATAATGTTGTGCTTGTACTCTAAGATGCATCCTCTCCATCTCAGAAAAATTATCTAGATAAAATTTAGTTGCCAATTCACAAATATGACCAATATTTAAAAATTTATAATTATCCCTCGAGTCCAAGGCTGCACTAAGAGTAAGAAACTCCACAGTACTTTCATTGAATATGCTATTCATCTGTTGCAATTGAAGTCAAAAGAGAGATATTTTAATTATTTTGCAAGCTTCTATGAAGTTGTAAAGGTTTTCTTCGGCTAGAACCCTATAAATATGTTCTCAAACAAATAAAATAGAAGTACCTTAATGGGCCTAACCTAATTGTGAATTATTTAATTGAAAATATGGACCTAAAAATGTGCTTTAAACATTTCAAAATCAAAATAGGTAAAGAATTAATAAAAATTATTACTAAATAATTAAATATGTACAAACTAAAACTTATTACATAAATTAATATATATATATATATATATACACACGCACATGAATCAAGTGGGTCATGGGGTGCAAATGTACATATGGATCAAAAATCATCAAAATGTTGGGGGGGACCACTGCCCAAGGTGGATCCATCCCTAATTCAAGTTCATCACCTAAATATTATCTTATTGTACGCATATCTAATACCCTCTTTAACCTTGAGTACCGTGAATTGGTATTTGGGTATGAATTTTAGATACTTTTACAAATTGGTACTCGTATTAGTACTCTAAAATATGCAAACAGTATCATTAAAGTAAAGTTACCACATTTATGAGTTTAATCAAATAAGAGTTCTTTATAGTCTTGGACTTCGAGTTCTAAAGATGAGAGACATTTTTTCTTTTTCTTTCTCTAAAATTGGATCAAGTATTAAATCGGTTTACTTTAATGATTGACATTTATCTATCATCTACCTTTCTTCGAAATACCATCTCATAAGTCAAGAATTAATATAATTGCACAGCAACCAAGCATTTTTTCACAAACTATATAATTTGGGAGAATTGTAAATAACCCCCTGTGATAATTGAGATCGACATAAAACTCCCTATCAAAAAAATTTTTAAAAAAATTCACAGAAATCTATCTTTGCAAGAAACACCTTCAGGACATGGGATGAATTACATGCGCCTTTTATGCAAGTGGTTAAGATTTTTACATGTAAAAAGATTAATGCCCTCATTTTCATCAACCATTAGATTTTTTTGAAAAAATGAACTATCAAAATCGAATAATATTTAATATTTATATAATATATATTACATTTAATATACATATATAATATATGTATACATATATATTTATATTATTACTGAAATTCCACCACCCTACCCCCACCAAATCCCCACATTCCCGGTCCACCCCTACCAAATCCTCTACCTCCTACCCCCGCCCAAAACCATGCTCATGACTGCCATGGAAGTCGTGTATATATAAATGTATATAATATATAATTATATTATATCTATAACCCCACTTATGATGGTAAAAACTATTTTGTTGTATTCTGGGCTTTGTTCAAATCCAATCAACCAGAAGGGAGTTCGAATATGAGTGCTTATGCGAAATAGGGTCGAGTCCTGCAACCAACAGCAGACGTCAGGTTGGCCGAGGTGCCCTCAGCTAAGTCATTCCGACGCTCAAGTCAGTGATTTATCAACCAAAAAATAGAGTGGCAGAGTAAGGGCTTTAAGTGATAATGAACATACCTTGTTGAATGGTGGTAATGGGGCATTTATAGGCTCTCTTGGGTGGCTGATATGTTAATGATATCGCTGCCTATGTAAAGAGGGCCTTTGTCTTCAGTTGAGGACCTTTAGGTATTCTCCCTGTTATGTACTATTTCAGGTGACGCCTCCTCCTGCTCTTCAGGACGTAGTGGTACTGGGGAGGCGCGCACCACTCTAGTTCTGTAGCATGGTGGTACAGGAAGCGGCACTCATCATTAATGAGAAGGTACGTTGTGTATCAGAGCATTTAATGCAGCAGAGATGTGGTAGTGGCGCATTTAATGCAACTATGACTAGTGCAGTGGGGCTACTCTACGCCACTCCGATCGGCCTCCTTTGTCGAGGTTTTTCCTCACCTATCAGTTATATATGCTTATTGTGGTCTATGCGATTGAACTCTGTTGGATCCAAAAGTCTTCTTAGTTGAGAGCTGAATTGTCATTCTTTGGCTGATTGACCACGCTATAGTCGATCGCGCAATGTCCAGTGAGGGCTTAGGCCTGGTCGATTACAAGTAGACTGGGCCTGATAGCCAATTGGATTGTCACACATCATATCTCTTACCTAGTCGAGTGTTATTGGGTTGCGCCTATTGTGCTATCCCATATCATGAGTTGAATCCCTCGTCGAATGAATTCCAGTCTCTCAAGTCAGCTACTCCCCATTCCTTCTCATCGGTCAACTCGATTAGGACTTGGGAGTAGGGGAACTCATGATATAGGATAGCACAATAAGCCCAACCCAATAACATTTGACCAAGTAAGAGATATGACGTGTGACAACCCAATTGACTATCAAGGCTAGTACACTTATAATCGACTAGGTGATTGATCAGGCCCAAGCCCTCACTGGGCCATTGCGCGATCGACCATAGCATGGTTGATCAGCCGAAGAATGACCATTCAGCCCTCAACCAATAAGACTTTTGGATCCAACAGAGTTCAATCGCATAGACCAGAATAAGCACAGATGACTAACAGGCGAGGAAAAACCTCGACGAAGGAAGTCGATCAGGGCAACGTAAAGTAGCCCTATGCCACCAATCACAATTGTATTAAATGCGCCATCACCAACTCTCTGCTGCATTAAATGCTCTAATACACAGTGTACCTTCGCATTAATGAGGTGTGCCACCTCCTGTACCACCATGCTACAAAACTAGAGTGATGCGCGCCTCCCCAGTACCACCACATCCTAAAGAGCA
Organism: Jacaranda mimosifolia; assembly: GCA_018894105.1. Lineage (NCBI taxonomy): Eukaryota > Viridiplantae > Streptophyta > Magnoliopsida > Lamiales > Bignoniaceae > Jacaranda > Jacaranda mimosifolia. The sequence goes on along the minus strand of CM032132.1, from coordinate 13,221,668 downwards.
GAAGGAGGCGCCACCTGGAATAGTACATAGTAGGGAGAAGACCTAAAGTTCCTCAACTGAAGATAAAGGCCCTCTTTACATAGGCAAGGGCATCATTAACATATCAGCCACCCAAGAGAGCCTACAAATACCCCATTACCACCATTCAACAAGGTATGTTCATTATCACTTAAAGCCCTTACTGTGTTGTTCTATTTTTTAGTCGATAAATCACTGACTTGAGCGTCGAAATGCCTTAGACGAGGGCACCTTAGCTAGTCTTGGTGCAGCACAACTATAGCCAAATGTGGGTCTTGCAGGCATCAGTTGGCTGGTTTCGCTTGGTTGCCTAAGAAAGGCGCATGACGGGCTGGGCATCATATGGTTTGTACGATCATTGGCTATGTGATGTGAACACGTTATAGGAACTTGTGCACACTTAGAGAAAAACAGTGATAGGCGTCCGGGCGCATGCCCGGGTTAGCAGCGAAGATATTTTTCTCTAGCTCCCAAAAGAAGAAAAGAGGAACTTATGTTTTTGCACTTGTAACTTTGGTTACATCAGGCATGTATCCCAGAATATGTTAGTATGCTTGGGGTGTATTATATCACAATGGATCCATATGGCAAATTCCACTGTAGCACAGAGCGAATCCAAGTAGAAGCAATTAGGTGAATTAGCTATGTCTACTGGAATGGTATTCTCTTGAGCATTATGCTCTGAGCTAAAATGCAGTAAAAAATTACTTCAAAGATTTTTGAGGTTGATATCAATAAGATTATTACCTTTCACTTACTTAAAAATACTCTATTTCTCTATAAAAACTCCCACATTGAATATCTTATAATGAATTGTTAATTTTCTCTGTTGCCCAAATGATTTTACTTTTTTCTACTCAAGAGCCTAGAGGTCACATTTTCCTCATCTTCCGTATTTATCTGTCGGTTTTTCTGTCTTTTTGTTTGTTTTTTTTATTAGATGCATGGTTATATTAATGCTTATATTATCCATGTCTGGTATTCTTTTTAAAATATTATGCCTCTACTCTGTATTCCAGCTAGAGATGGCAAAAAAGTGCTTGAAGCAAGCAAATGACTTGAGCGATTTTCTAGCTCTTGCAGGAAAAACCATTAGGACACTAGGCGGACTACTATTGGTCCAACTCAGCCTAGTAGTTGTGGCTGTCAACTGCACCGTTTTGACTTGTATAAGCCCATACCTTACAAACGAGTTATGTGTGAAGGTTGTGGCGAATTCCTTGTATTGTTGCTTGGTGTTAATAATATGAGGTTGCGTTTTCCCGTACATGCTGTGTTCTTTATCTTGCCATTGCTTAAATTAATTGCTTGATTTGTGTGTTGGCTTACTACTCTCAAACATCGAATTTACTATCATTGGCTGACGTTTGCTGTTGGTTGCATGACTCGACCCAATTTCGCATAAGTGTGCCCTCAGTTAGCCTGATTTGTGCTTTTTGTTACAGGACTCAACCCGATTTCACATAAGCACTCTTGTCCAGCCTCCCTTTTGGTCGATTAGATTAGATCAAAGCCCAGAATACAATCAAACAGTTTTTACCATCACTACCCACCATCCCCCCTCCCCCCAATTCCCCCACCAGTACCCGATATCTTTCCCCAACCCCACCCCCACCCCCACCCCCATCCCCATCCCCATCCCCATCCCCAAATCCCTCACTGCTACCATGGCATTGCTTCCAAGGTAGCTGCCTTAATATATATATACACACACACACACACGCACGCACATATATATATAATATCCATATATGTATATAATTTATATATATGATATAAACCCACCAACCCTTCCCTCACCAAATCCCCCAACCATTCCCTAACTCCATCCCCAAACATTTAGATGTAGCCAAATCCAATCGGTGCTGGCAATGGACCACCATGTATTTATAAAAAAGAAAAAAAAATTATATTTATATATAGAAAATATATTATCATATCTATATATATTACAAGTATGTAAATATGAATCTCCACTTCACCATCATCCAAATTCACCCCCATATCCTGGTGACTGTCATGGCCGCAGTCGCATTGATGCTGTCGGTGTAGAGGTTGGGTGATGGGTGGGGATTGTGGTGTGGTACATGATTGTGGTGGCGATGGCGGCAAGATGAAAGAAGAAAGAACCAATAAATAAAAAGAAAAGAAAAATGAGAAAAAATCAAATAAAAAACAAGAAATAAAATATGATTTAAAATAAATTGAAAATTAATGAAATGACTGAGGGCAATTTTGTCTTTATATGCTAAAATTAGGTTAAATGGGCAGTAAACAAGAAAAAGGGACAGCATGCATGATTTTTAAAAACAAAATGTGGGTTTTTGTGAATTGTGTTTTGACAGAGAGTTTTATGTCTATCTCAATTATCACAAGGGTTATTTGCAATTCTCCCTATGTGATTTTGTTATTGACATTCAATTTATGTGAATGGTTCTATTTTAAGTTTATATAATTTTTAAGTATGATTTTTAATTTTTTGAAAAGTTTATATTGAAAGCGTACCAACTAAATTATTCAAGTGTAATACATATCTAATGAACGTAACAATTAAGCTTACCTATGACATACCATACTTTGAACGGAGTGATGTACTGCCTAGAGTACCGTAAATTTGGTAACTATGATTATACGGTTGTCGCATATTGCTATGACTAGATACTACCTGGTTGCAGATCCGACAATTTATGCACCAGTTGGTTCAATAGTTTTTCTACGTTCTTATTTCTCTTATAGAGATGTATTATATTGTGCTCTTTCTACATAATGTACCTCGTCGATAATTGAAAGAGGGAAACACATGGACGGTTATAGCGAGTATGTATTATATATATCTACGTACGGTAACTGTTGGTGCAAAATAAATACCAGGTGTTTGTAGGCATACACAAAATTATTAGCATGAAAACCATGAAGCACATTCATTTGCACGATAATTCAATTTCTATGAACTGTAAAGATAACTGAGAAAGTTTTATCATAGTGTCTTATCAAGAAAGCACCTGACCTGAACTGAACTAAAATACCCAAAAAGATAACACATTAATGCGGCAATGATCAATCTGAGACTAGAAGTGCATCCCAGATCATGTCCATATCCAGAGATGGCATTCTGCTTAACTGAACTGCATCAACATCTGAATAAACCAACCCTTCTGAGCTTTTCTTGTTCTCTGCCAGTGTTAGTTGTGATCCAACTTTACTCTCTTGCTCTAATGGCCATTCTTGTTTGACTGTTTTTTGGCTCAGATTATTTTTTAATGGCAATGATTGTGGATTAATAGCCTTCTGTGAAATTGCTTGCAGTTTAGCCTGAAGAAGGGCTGCAGTATTGTTGTTCATGGAATTGGCCACCTTGATCCGGTGCGTTAGATCAGGGAAATTTAAATGTGCATAATCACCTCTAAGAATATAAGCTGCAGTATCATAAGCAAAAGCAGCTTCTTCAGCTGTGTCGAAAGTCCCCAGCCAAACTCTTGTCCGGTTTCTTGGTAATCTAATTTCTGCCACCCATTTTCCCCAGTGCCTTTGCCTCACTCCCCTGAAAAGCTTCCCTTTCTGTTGGCTCACGTTTCTGCTTAATTTCCTTGGCTGAGTTTTAGTTGTGCTGAGACAGTAATCGCTGAACCCTTTTGATTGATGATCATTCTTGATGTAATTCTGGCTTATTTTAAGCCATTTTGATCCTGAATCAAGATGATCATTTTGATCAAGTTGAGCCATATTGGAGAATAAAGGTTCTCGAAGAGATGGATTATGTAAAAACAGGCCTAGATTTGGAAGTTTTGAACTGGCAGATAGAAAGGGTGGTGAAGATGGTTCAGAGAGTACTTTAACTTCATTTGAAGAAGATGGGAAAGATTCAAGAAAGTTCAAAGCAACATAGTTTCCTTCAAGATGAGAACAAGAGGATTTGTAAGAATGCGCATGAAATTCACTGACAATTTTTTCCTTAGAAAACTCAGATAAAGTGTTAAAAATGGTACCAGAGCCACCCTCATCGTATTCTGAAATCGAAAGCGATCTTACAGGCAACGGCGAAGATGACTCTGCCTTTCCACCACCACCGCCGCCGCCGCTGCCGCTGCTGCCGTCTGGTCCAGTAGTCTCGCTTAGACCGCAAAAAGTGCCGGAATGTGCAAACGATCCTGATCCTGCAGTTGCCATTCCTTCTAAACAAGGTGATATTTTGTCCTGCATTAAGGTTTCCATCTTGTGAAATTTATTGTCCATAAGATTGTGAATTTGAGGAGAGACACAGATGATATAAAATGTTGGCAAGATTCTATATATACTAATCACCTAGCTTTACCTCATACTTTGTGTTAATAAAGTTCCATAAGTGCAAATTTTTTGGGAATTTTGGTCCCGAATTCTAGGATAAATACAATTATTTCTCACAATTAATTAAAAAATTAGGTACCTACTATAAAATTAATTTTATAGCTGTAGTTAATTAGTTACAGCTACAAATTTTCATAGATGATATAATTTTTTTAAATTACAAGCAACAAAAATTATTAATTATCAATCTATAATTTTATAAATTCGACATGCAACAGATTAACTATATGTCATCCATAGAACAATTAATGTACATAAAAAAATTATAATCATTAGGTATGAAGTGATCATACTTAGGATTAAATAAAAGAACATTTATTTCAAATTCAATTAGGTTACATTCATAGTTAAAATTATAAATTTTTAGATCAATTATGATTTAACTATAATTGATACCTTAAATTTTGTATAGTGTATGGATATAAATTTAATTTAAATATTATAATACAAACAATTGTGATGGTTGCACGAAGTGTCCAAAGCCAAAGTACTAAAGAATAATCCATAAAGAAATTCGTGCAATGACGTTGTATTGACAAAGCAATCAAAATTTTCCAAGTGTCTTCTCTTGTCCTTCCTGGCTTTTAGGATTACTACCCAGGATGGATGTATATTCTTTCACGACAGTGACAACATAGATTTACTTTAATGGAAACTGTTTGCTGGTCTTTCCATTTTTTTAATTCACCGTCATGTGATTTATCAATCAGCCATGTTCTGACTATTTGCCTTTTACTTTTTGTGAATGAGGAAATGATGGTTAGACTTGTTAGTTAGAATACTACCCCTGTCATTGTATTGTGGCCCGTTTCTATGGAGTTTTCATTTTCATTTTCATTTTCTGTTTTTAATATATTTTTAAAAATTAAAAATTTTGTTATAGTTTTAAAAATGAAAATAAATATTTGAATGTTTTGTTTGAAAATAAAAATTTGTTAAATATGGGGTAGAAAATTTATATGATTTATATGTTTTTTATGTATAAAATGATTTATTTTTAATATATATATATATATATATACTTTTTATTTATTTTAGAATGATAATGGACACTTTAAGCCAAATCGAATTTGAATTTAATTGATGTGATTATAAAATGATAAGGTAAGTTTAGAAGAAATTTAACTATCAATTTTTTTTGGTCATTACATCCATTTTTAATTCTTGATCAAACTGTGGGTCTACTAATGATTGCTCTAATCAGAGGTGTTTTCATAAGAGAGGCCATAAAATTTAAGGTCGCCAAATTAGATTATCATAATTATTAACCAACCAAGAAAAGGGTCCTAATAAGCTAGTTTTGGCTTCTGCGTGCGTTATGAGGAAGTCATGGCTGTCCTGTCCTTTCCAGATCTGGTCGTAAGTACTAAAGAGTTGGCACAAAATCATGAAATAAAGAATTCCTAATCTGGCCTTTTCTTGTTTCATCTATGTATAAATGTCTTTTTAGATCACTTTGGAGACACTTCACCAACTCATTTCAAATTAAACAAGAAAATAAAAGTTTAGAAAGCAAAAAAAGGGGCCAAAATGTTGACCATACACCATTTTGGTACTGTCAATTTTCTTAATTAAGCTACCTTTCCATTATCACATATTAGATCTAGGTTACACAATATCATGCTCTATCCCACGTGAAATAAAAATATAAGAAGTTAAAAGCTTAGGAGTACATATTAATTAACTAATTAATTAATTTCCAACAATTTGATGTCCTTTGACAATTAGTTGAAAGTTCAATATTAGATTAATTAAGTGGTTTTCTGAACCAATCCTCATTTAAGTTTTGGGATTACACTATTACATATTAAATGATATTCAAGTCAATTTCAAGTTATATTGAGACCCAAGTATCATACAAAATGAATTAAGTAGTACATCATCAGCCATTGAACATGTTGAGTGGTCTATGACTCAATAGCATAAGTTTCTCACATAATGTGGAAGGTAATGAACTTAAACCCTAACAACCACCTGATATGCATGTATTTAATTAAAAAAAAAAAAGAAAAAAGAAAAAAAAAAGAGCCATGCATTGAACATTCAGGACAAAGGGCTATCGCTGGAGTCACTTCTAAAATTCAAATACGAACCAATTTTGCATTGCGCTATGTCAAGATGAGAACCTCTTTTATGATAGATGAATGATTGTGATGTTCTATCTCACATTCTTATATGCATCAGGCAAATAATTTATAAATATTAGCTAAAAATATATATACATTTACTAAATATTCTCTTCGGACAACTGATTGATAACCTACTCCTAAAATAATTGAAGATAGTCGTCGGGTCCAACATGGTTCATAGGTCCGGACGTGGCATTGGCCCTCCAAGGGGGGATGAATGAACATCTCAATGCGACACACACTCACAAAGATTCCCATCACTATCTTTGCTCCCTTTTCTTCAGTTTAGGTTATTCTAAAGACTGCCAAGTGTTTTTCTAATGGTGCAGTTGTTTTGGCATTGTTATTTCTAAAGGAGGGCTAGCTGCTAGCACATGGTGTTGTCTAGCTAATTCTGTTTTTACTTGGAATTGAAGATTATGTATAGCAGTGAGAGGATATATACGAAGACATGTTGCTCAAAGTTGCTTTTCCTTTTGCTCTTTTAACCATCTATTCTTTCTTTCTTTCTTTCTTTCTTTCCATCACATATATATACTAACTTTATTCCTTCCTCATTTTTGGACCTTAAGACGCAACACGACATGCATATTGGAATAAACAAAGATTCTTGTACCAACACATACCCACTTCATTTTAGTTAGTTTTCAAAACGATCAAGGTTTAAACATGTGGATTGCACTAAATTGGGTATTAATTTGTGGCTAGAAAATGATATTAGTTAGGTTTTCCTGATCTTAAAGTTTGTTGTTTGAGCTCACACCAATCTAATTTACATGTAACTTGGAGATTACTTAATACTCGTCTCTATCTATCTCTTTCACTTGATTTATTTTTTTCTCACGACAAACATATCTTATACTATGTTAAGAAGATAGCACTACAAAAATTAAAAAAGCAAAATAAAACACACGGAAATTACGTGGCTCAACCAATTTGGGCTATGTTCACGGGTTGAGAAGAAATTTTATTATTAAACTAAAAGTGACGCAATCAGGAAATTTTAGAATATCTATATGAGCTTCTCTGAATTGGGCTCTACAAAATGATCAAATAACACTCTTATTTATAGGAGAAAAATAAAAATAGATACAAATCGAAATTGAGTCCTAGTTAAACTAAATTTTCAAGGATCAAATCAAATTTCAACCAAACTAAGAAACTAAATTCCGATCAATTTAGAACTGTTTAAACACAATAATATGCGAGGCAAATTATTCAATTCAAGAAGTCTAACAGTGGAAAATGACAATAAGCATGTAATATGGAGCACTTCAAGTGCTTATTTTGCTTCTCTTTTCCAAAATTCTCGATCAGTTGTTCATCATGAAGATAAGGATTTTTCCAGCAATTGCCAATCTGAATAAGTGGATCAATAGAATAAAGTCCCTTCATCTTTGAATATTATCATCGTAGCTATAGCAACATATTTTTGTTCTTTTTGACTAACTTATGACATTACTTCTGTGTATATAATAATCTTGCAACTGTAATATATTTTTGCAGGTTAATTCCATTTAGTCTAAGCCGTTGTTTATTCCAATAGTCTAAGCCTTTGTTTATTTCAACAAGCCGGGCTCAAACTCGGCTACTTAAGCCCGACTGACCTCGAGCCCAAGCTTGAGCTTATTATTAACAAATGTGCCAAACTTGAGTTTACTATATTCAAGTTTGATTCAACTCGTCTACACTCCTAGTAAAAATAGATATATTAATCAATTACTTTAATTTCTTTAAAAAAAATTCAAAATAAATTTTCAGCATGTATTTTGTACTAGCATTGCTTTTTTCTTGTAATTGAAATTTTCATAATTAACAGTGAAATGACTTATTTTCTTCTATTACACATAAATCTCACCATTTCCTATAAATACCTAAATGTGATCACATTGTAAATCTTGTGAAAGAAAGGATTCAAAGAATTTTCTCTTTAAGTTGAGGTAAATTATTCCTATTTGAATCTCAAGCTATTTGAAAGTGGAGTTAAGGTTCTTTTCAATGCTCATCGAATTTAGTAAGGTTCCTGCTCCCAAACGCATTTGTGTAGAGCTAAAGCTCAAGATTTTTCTATAAATACTTTTGACCCCTTTTGACTTTAGGAGTTGATATATATATTAACTAAGTGCTTAATAGGCTTCAGCCCACTTGGGACTGGGTGTCAATCTAGATAGGCTTGATTGATTGAACTTATTTTTCATTTATTTAATTGGGCCCTTCTATTAATTTTTTACTTTTTTACTCTTTAAGGTATTATCTTTCTATATCATCAAGCCTCCTACTTTCAATTTGAAAATTTATTTTTTTCAATTGAAAATATAAAGTGATTGATAATTTTTTCTTAATAGAATTTTAATTAGTTTTAATCAATTAACTTAGTCAACTAATTGGATTAACTAACTAATAATAGTAATAGAAATTAAATTTTTTCTTGGTAATGCTAAGTGTTCATGGGCATATGCCTATATAGACCTGTAAATGGGTAGGGTATCACCCTACCCACACCCATACCCTAAAATACCCAAACAAAAATACCCAATTTTTACCCTACCCTAAAATACCCAAAAGAATGAAACCCAAACCCTACCCTACCCTAACTAACCTAAAACCCATTGGGTCTAGTTTAATGAACTTATGTTTTTAATGTATACACTAATTTTCTTAATATATACTAAAAATATTATTTGACATACGATAACAAAAAATAATTTTTTTTCTATATTTAATTTAATCATTAAATTTAAATTAATTAATTTTAAACTTTTTGCTAATTAAATTAACTGTTTTATTATTATTGTTAAACTTTATTAATATAATTAGCAGTTAAACTTTTTGCTAATTAAAAAAACATACAGTTTAAAATTAGTTTTATTAAAACAGTTTATCAAAAAAAATAGTTAATAAAACCAGTTTATTAAGAAAACAGTTTATTAAAAAAGCATACAGTTTATTAAAAAAACAGTTAATAAAAATAGTTTATTAAAAAAACAGTTAATAAAAACAGTTTATTAAAAACCATAAAGTTTATCAAAAAAATAGTTAATAAAAACAGTTTAAAAGCAAATTTTTTTTCTATATTTAATTTTATAAAAACAGTTAATTTTTATATTAATAAACTTTATTCATTAGCAAAATTAATTTTATTAATTATTTTTGTAAAAATATTTATTCCACTATTAATTTTATTAATAAAAAACGTTCAACTATTGCTATTCCAATTTTTTTTCAAAAAAAAAAAATTGCTATCTGAATTTATTAACTTTATTAATTTTATTAATTTAGTTTAAATTTTAATGAAAAAAATTATTTAATTGTTTCCGTTCATTCACATATTTATAATTTTTATATATAAAAAGTTTATCATTAATATAAATTTGATTTCGGTATAAACAATTTTTAGTTTCATAAATTAAATTTAAGTATAAAGTAATGGGTAAGTTATGGGTATGGGTACATGGGTAATTTATGGGTATAGACCCTACCCATACCCATTACATTATGTTTAATAAGTATGGGTACGGGTATGGGTATAGGTATGACATTTTGGGCCTGGGTAGGGTAATACCCTACCCATTTACAAGCCTATGCCCATACAAATGCGCTAAGTGCTCGTAAAGGTGGCTGAACGTCACTAAATGCCAGCGAGGCACCTAATTGTTAAGCTTACGCAGGGCATCTGGGGTTTGGCTGATGCCCTCAGTATTTGTCCTTTTAGCAAATGAGACTGCTCGAGTAATAACCCGTAATGGGGAAAAATATCATAGTTTTTCTCGATGACTTAGAAATTTGTTTCAGATGAGGTTCTCGCATTTTTAGAAATGCTTATGGTCTTCAACAGAGTTCATGCCCCACAAATAACTTTAAAAAAAATTTGTGGTGCCTTGTACTCCGAGGATTCCTTAAAATTGTTGGGGAGCTTAGCGTTCTGTCAATAACTTAAAATTTTTATGGAGCTTTACGCTCCTGCAAGCTGGTGCAAGCGCCCACATGGCGCCTGTCTTGGTGTAGGCACTTGGGGGTGCTTACAAGGTGCAGGCCACTGTGTTCCTTTTTTCTTTTAGCATTCTAACTGCCTAGGCAATAGTCAGTGCCAACGGTGTTCAGACTTGGTTTTTGCACTCTGCGGACGTCTTAGAACTTAGAATTTTTTCTAGACTTTTGAAATTTTAAGGCCACATTGGCTATTTAGTGGGGCTTCGTGAAAAGTTTCGATGGAACTCTTCAGTCTGGGGGATCTCTTAAGGAGCTTCATGCTCAGCAAATAACTGAAAGCTTTGTATTTCCTAGAGGAGTTAGAAAATCTTTAAAGATTGGGAAGTTGCCATTATGGCCAAGGAAAGTTCTCAAGATGGCATTTTATATTTTTGTTTTCAAAGCCCGGCAATACGTATCTCTACAGCGACGCCTCCATAGTGGAGGGCTCCACAGAGGATAGCTCTTTTGCGAATGGCGGTGATAGGGCCAAATTGGTTTGTATTCAATACAGTCGTCCTCCCCGTGGTATTGCTGCGTTCTCTGAGTTTGTGAGCCCTTTTTTGGGTGCATCTTATTGCTAACATGTTTCCACATTTAGGGCCTGTAGTAGGGTATTCCTAAAGGTTTGCATTTGCGAATGCTTGGCACTTTTCACAAAGTTTCACACTCTAAAGATCTCTTAAGGTCTTCTAGTGGAGTTTCATACTCCATTTATTACTTGAAAAATGTTAGGAACATCGTGCTTCACGATTAACTCTTTATGTGAAGCTCTATGCTTAGGGCATCATTCAAGGTCTTTAATAGAGTTTCGCATTAGTCTATCAACTTAGAATTTCTTTACAAAGATTTATGCTCCATAAATCTCTTAGGCCCTCTTATAGAGCTAAGTCGTTCCAGGAGTCTTTTGGGGGTCTCCTTGCAGAGGAGTTTCTTAGGGACCCCTTGGGGTCTGCTACTGAATCACATCATTTCACACATCTATGGAGAATCTTATCGTGAAGATGTCATTTCGTGCATCTAAGATCTTTACTTTAGGCATGTTTAGGACCATACAATTTGGGTGCCTTTTCGCAAGCCTCTTTAGGTGGTCTTATAGCAGATGTGATTTTCGCAAGCCCCCCCTTAGGGGTCTCTTAGCAAACTTGAATGTTTCTCAAGCCTCCCTTGGGGTCTTATAGTAGGTTGGATTTTTGTGCGCTCACTAGTGGTTGGTCTTGGGGGCCTTGCAAAAAATTTAATTATTGTGGCTCTACAAGGGGCTGAGTAGTAGCTAGACCAAGACTTAGTCTTTTCCTCTTTTTCGTGTTGATGACAACTTCATTTTCGTTCCTATTTAATAGCAGCATATTAGTTGTCGTCTTCCTTTGGATGGCCAAAGGTAGGCCAAATAAAGGTGATGTTTACATAATCCAGTTATGGAGATTTAAGCAGTCTTGTATTTTTTCTGCACTAAGTCATTATTTATCCTTTATGCTTTTCATTGCTTCTATATCTCTTCTGCATGTTGCTGCATATTTAAGGTTTTTGGCTTTTTAGTTCTTATCTTCAGCTTTTCTATGATGAAGAGTAATAAGGAGTTTATATGATTGCAAGCCCTCTTGAGGGTTTTACCACGGACTTACTTTCTATAAGCCCTCTCCTTGTGAGGTCTTACCTTAGTTATTTGTTGGGTGTTGTTGAAGTTGCAATTGTTGTTGCTACTTGCCCCCTTATGGGTATTAATTTAGTTTGAGTGACTGCACACCTTGGATTCTGCAGCGATGCATGCCCAGGATCTTACTGCAAATCAAAGTTCTATGCCTTTGGGATTTTACCACTAAGTTATTTATTTCACATGCTTGGGATCTCACCATCATACATGCCCAAGATCTTATCACTGAGTTCTTTGTTTCATGCACTTGAAATCTTACCATAATACACGCCCAATGTCTTACCACTAAGTTGATTGTTTTTCTCATCTAAGATCTTACCGCAACCTAAGGTCTTACCTCTAAGTCAATTTTACATATTCCCTTTACAGATGTTGTTAAATTCATCATCGCTTCACTTTACCTTTTGGGGGTTTTGCCAAAGCTATTGTTGTTGCACACTCCCTCTTAGGGATGTTATTGAAGCCATTGTTGTTAATGTCGTTGTGTGCCCCTTGTAGGTGTAGATGAAGTTGTTGTATTGTGCGCCACTTTAGAAGTCTTATAACAGTTTTTTGCTTCCCGCACACCCCTTAGGGAGTCTATAGTGGGCTTTTGTGTGTTTTCCATATGCTAAATGTTTTCATGGGCTTTGATGCGTTTGCCACAAGCCTCCTTTGGGTCTTATGGTGGGCTTTTACTATGTGCTCTTTGGGAGATCTTGTAGTGGTCTTTTTACCACATGCCTCTTAGGGGCTTTTCTAGTAATGCTAATATCACCGCCATGTGCCCCCTTGAAGGTCTTATAGGGGTACCAATGTACCTCAACCAACGATCACTATATGGATCTATTCATTTCGTATTTGATGTTATGTGTTCTTTATTATGCATCTGTTGTTAGGTGTGTGCCTCTTTTGTCTTACTGTGAGTAGTGTAATTATGTATTGGTCATTGCTCATTAAGAAAGTAAAAACAATTGTAGGATAACATTAAAGATATTTCACTAAAATAAATAAAGGAAAGGGCATCATTCCTTGTTTAGGATGGTCTTTTATTTTTGTCCATTGAGACAACACTTAACTAGGTAATTGCAATGATAGAAAACTTAGAATAAGAAATCCTAACTACTGACATAACTCGAATAAAGAAGAAAAAGCTTTAAGACGCTACATAGGGCATGCTTATTTATTCTGATGGGCAAGTTTCCTCTATTATTGAGGTTGTTTAGTTGATATCAATATCTTCTCCATAAAGCGTTTCCACCTTAAAGCATTCTTAGGCATACTTGAGCATCGTATGCCATTAACATCCTAGTTTTATGCACTTTTTAGGATGCGTGTGGTACTTGTTAATTTTGAAAATATCTCGGGACTTGCTTTTGGTTCCTATAAGCTTTGAGACTCTCCTTAATACTTCGACTACCAATTGTTTTTTAGTATTGATGACCAACCTGAGCGGCATCTCTCCACAAAGGTTTGAGGGTAGTTTAGGTTTCCTTAACTACAGTCAGCAAGGTGTGGGATTGTCTAAGCATCTTTACCAATTAGGATTCTTATTTCTTGTATTCTTTAACTCCAGGATCTCATCTCCAATCTCAAAAGTTTTCTTCAAATTACTTAGGGTGGCTTCTACCCCTTTGAGGTTCCCTCCAGTTTTGAGCTTGTATTCATATGTCTTCTCCTTTTGGTCATTTGTATCTATGGCTTCTTCATCAGATCCTACTAGAGAGGTATTAATCTTTTGATGATGGGTACCGGTCATGCTTAATTGGAAATATGCATCAGGGATTAGGACATCTATGGAGCTTTGTTTATCTACTATAATCTTCTTCAGCAAGAGTGAGGCCAAGGTATTAGGATTATTAGGGTATCAATGCATTTGTTGCTTCTCGCCGCCAAGTCTTTTTCTTCAAAAGTGATGTTAAATGGTTAGAGGCATAGTTTGCATGTGCAGGGAACTAGTTTTATGAGTAGATATTATCCGCTTGTGGTCTTTGTGAGGACTTTGGGATACTAATAGAGTTATCTCATGTGGGTCTACTAGAAATTAGTGATGTAACTTCATTGCGAGTAGACTACTAGCGCATATGGTTGTGGCCATCTTCAAGATTTCGGTCTTGGCTCAAGCGTATTCCAACTATCCTTTGTGCTCTAAGTCCAAACTGTTCTTTGGGGATCGCTTTCGTCGCTTGGTGAAAGATCCTTAGAGTATCCTCGATGAATTGGTCTTTCAATCATCACCTTGGGAGCATTCACATTCTTGAGTTGCTCATCTCTTGTATTAATGGAAGCACTAGCACTTCTCTAAACTCTACTTCCTAGTATTGCCCGCTATATTCAAGTTCTCGAGGACCTTTGAGGTCGCCCATTATGGGGTTATTAGTCTCCCATTCTAGAACTGCTCATCTTCTTCCAGGGTTCTCCATAGGAGTTATTATTTTTCAAGTGTGGATTTACTACACGGCTAGAATCAGGAACTTTTCCCAAGTGGCAAGTGGTTTCCTGATGTGGATTTCTTGAACTTTCTATATCTCACGCTTTGTTGCTTAATAGTGGGCAAAAGTTCTAGCATGTTCCATCTAGCTTATGTTTCCAAGCGTGATATGTTATCAGTTAAGTATTCTTTGGGATCTACAATTTCATCAGACCCATCCACCATCCACTTGTTGAGGTCAAGAAGGGGCAGTATCTCGTTCTATATTCGTACTTCATTCTGTCCTTTTTTGGGATACAAGACTTCTCTGCTATGGCTAGAGAACTGAGGTTTCTCCTAAGAAGAATGCTCTCCACTGTATTACACGACCGTTTTGGCTACAACTTGTGCAGAGGCATTCTCAAACAAAGCCATCAGTGCTTCTCGAGTCATCTACAACACTACAACACTGGTTCTCTAGGAGGTAGATCCTGTTGCACAGGCATCTCCTCTGGTGGCAAATGCACTTCTGGTGCTGGCTACGGTATTGGAGGTGACTATGTTTTAAGCTGGTTGCCCTCCGTGTTCTCGTTTCTTAAGCAACCTAGGCGCTCAAGTCTCAAGCTCTAGACCTCGTCAACTCTCCTTCTTCTAGAAGGGAGTTCCTAAAGATAATGCCAAAGTGATGCTGCTCAAAAGTAGAGTTAAGGTCTTTTCCAATAGTCAACAAATTCAATAAGGTTTGTGCTCTTAAATGCATTTGCGTAGAGTCAGAGCTCAATTTTTTATGAATGACTTTTCATTCCCTTTTTTACTTTGGGAATTATATTTATAGTGACTAAGTTCTGGTGGGTTTCGGCCCACTTGGATCTCAGTGCTCATCCATATAAGCTTGATTAATTGGGTCCATTAGCTTTTTAATTATTTTTTATTTATTTAATTGAGCTTTTTTGTTTGTTTTTTACATTTTTTACTCGTAAGATCTTATTTTTTCATATCAAAATGGAAGATGTGACTCAATATTTAATTTTACTTATTATAGATATCCATTCGCTCATTGAGACCCACCAAAATATTCATATTCACACTCATTACAAATTTTAAAATTGTCTTCTAAATAAATATTTTCATCAATATTTTAAATTGGGAATGAGTATAAGATTAAAGAAAAGTCCTGATAACTAATACACGTTAGTGTGACAATAATTAAAGTGTAGTAATTAAATAATGCAATTGTCTCAACCTCCAACTCCACCTAGAAAACCTTACATCAGTCAACAGAGTTCAAGTTCACTGTATATTATATGGAAGCTCACTGCTATGACTGGTGCAACCACTTCAGGATTTCTGACTTAAATAATTTCTCTGTACTTTTTAATTTTTTAGTCATTAATATAATGTTTGACTTGAAATTTTGGGCAAAGAAACAGAAAATAACAGATATAAAATGTATCCTTTAAAACGAAAAAAAAAAAAGAATAAAATTTATGATCTCTCAACACGTGACATATTGGAATTAAATTAATAGAGCTTTTCAGTTGTAAATTAGCTGATCAAGTTCATTCAAGATGTAAATCCATTTACATATATTCACACTATGTTTGGTTTAAGAATTTTAATAAGGAAAAAAAAATATTAGAGAAAATAAAGAAATATAAATTTCAAATTTGTTTGATTGCTAAAGTAAATAATGGAAAAAGTGATGGAGAAAAAAGAGGTGATGAATGCATTGGAAAATGAGAGAGAGTTCAAATAAGTTTTTTCGTCATTTTCCTCACAAAATTATGAGGAAAATTCATTTTCCTTAAATACGTTATATTTTTTCTAATTTTTCTTTCTTTAATATTTTCCTTACCAATCAAACAATCAAAAATATTTTCTATTTTTTTCCTCACCAAAATCCACGAACCAAATATAGTGTTAAAGTCTAACTATTAATTCTAAGGTTCCACTAAAGATTCAAGAAAAGATCCAGGATACCATATGATCTTGGGGTTGCGCATTATCGTTTAAGTCAACAAATATTTATTTATTTATTTATTTATTTGTAAATATGCTAGCTAGTCCATTCTATCATTTGAAAATTTTAAACTTTTAATAAAAAATTACCTTTATTTTTTAGTTGAATCATATGATATATGTGTTATAAATATGATATGAAAAAATAAGACCATGAAAGTAAAAAAATTAAAAACAGTAAAAAAAAATCCTACTAAATAAATAAATAAGATAGAGGCAAGTGAACCCAATAAATTAAGCCCATCAAGATGGACACCCAAATCTAAGTGGGCTAGCTGAAGCCCACTAAAGATTTAGTCCATATAAATACTAACTTTCAAAACTAAAAAAGAGACATCAATCATTTTTGTAAAAAATTACCAAGCTCTAACTCCTAAATAAATACGTTCCATGAATAGAAGCCCATTCTATTTTGCTGACTTTATAGGGAGAAAAAAAAATAAGTTTTTGACTTCATTTTCATGCAGTAACATCTTGGAGCCATATGTAGGAACTCCCTTGTAAAGCAAGGAACGTTGAGGATGCATACAAGGTTCAAAGTTTGAGATTCCATCACTCAATACAGCAAGCTCCATCCCATGTAGGACCAGTCATGCAAATGACTTATGAAGTATTAATGGCGCTGGTGAAGAACCGCCCGCAAGCGCAACTTCAATCCTCTTGCCAAAGCAAGAAATCCTTGTCATTCCTCAGAGAAGAGAAGGACGAACAAAAAATGGGACACCCTCCCTTCTCTGCCTCAACACGTGTATGTGCAATCCTCCCATCAAGCTGATCAATCATGGCGATTGCCCACCTCAACTGGAGTCCAGACAAACTAGGTTGTACCCCAACGCTCCAAAGGAGATGAAAGCGAATACCTTATGTTGGTTATCACTCTTTCGAGACACATCCTCTTTTGCCAATCTATCATAGCAAGCTCTCCTTAGACACAAATATTGCTAACTTGTCAGAGTTTAATAGCATAGAAGACCCCCAGGAGCACTTTGACAACCTCCTCTATGACTTGAACGAAGCTACCTACTGTTTAGCTTTTGGCAATATCATCATCAAGCGCACTCTGACTTGATTCAATTAGATGCCAATTAGATCTATCATGAGCTAAGAGCAACTGGCGCAACATTTCCTCCACAACTTCTCCATCAACCACAAGTACCTCAAGAAGATAGCTTACCTATTCATTATCGAGTAGAAGGACAGAAAGTTCCTGAAGGACTATATCAACCAATTTATCTAAGCAGTGCATGAAGTCCCACATTAGCCAGGAGCTCTTATCCAGAATCATTTAACAAAACTTGAGGCATCAGAAGTTTTGAGAATCCATAGCAGGGAAGCTGCCTACCATGTTGGAAGAAATCCTCATCCGAGCAGAGAAGTATATGCAGATCGAGAAGACAATAGCTCCTTTAGACACCAATAAGCACAAAGCGAGAGAACTGTACAACAACAAAAAGTCAGGAGATCATCAACATAGTCCTCTTATAGCATTCTCAATATACACCCCTCTCATTGCATCCAAGGCAGACATCCTAGTTGTGGTATAACAGCAAGGCCTAATCCAGCACTCCCCAAAGATGGAGAACAATCCAAAGAGGTAGAATTCTAAGAAGTAGTGCTGCTTCTACCGCAACCTCAGCCATACTATTGAGGAGTATCAAAATTTAAAAGATGAGATGGAGAAGCTAAGACAACAAGGACACTTAAAAAAGTGTGTGGACCCGAGATATGATATTCCCAAGAACGAGCATGAGCTAGAAATAATGAAGACTACCTTTGCTCATCCGGTGAATAGTTAGGGCCAAGGGAAAGGCAATGTTAGCATGACCCAAATAACTTATTGCCAAGTGTCATTTTGATAATCTCAGGAGGACCCATCGAAGGTGACTTATTCAATGCGTAGAAGGCGCTTGCACGAGCAGGGAGACAAGCACAAACCCACCCTATTCACATTTTGAACATCGAATTCACTATATTACAAAATTAAAATAAGTATCTTTTTATATCATACTCCCTTTTTTTCCCAAATTATGATTGTCATTTTTTTGGAGCATTCAGATACATTTATTAAAATAAAAGTTCTTTTTTCATATGAATATAGCATCACTAATTCTTAATTAAAATCACAAGCTTGAATCATTTGTTAAATTAAAAAATACCATCTTGTACACATGCAATTGAATTTTTATTTTATTTTTCATGGCTTATAATCTTTTAAAATGTTTGTTACTAAATAAATATATTTAGAATATATATATCTAGTAATAGCATGTACGTTATATATTCCAAAATGCATAAAAAAATATCAATATTCTTTAACTACTAACCGTATTCTTGTGTTGAATTCAAAATGAAATGTATAAGAAATTCAGTATGCTTATGTAGTAACAGATGATTGATATTTTCTAATACGTATTTCTTGATGATTTTATATACAATACAGTATTAAAAAATTAATAATATCATAGGTTTTACTTAATGGTTCAAATTTTCTTAATTAGAATTAGTATACACATTATTAATAAATATATACGCAACCCGTTGTAGAACTCTGAACCCTCATGCATTAAATTAATCTATGAAATCCTAGTGGGCTCTAGGGGTGTTCAAAAAAACCCGAAACCAACCAAACCGAATCGAACCGAACCTAGTTCTGTTCGATTTTCGGTTTTTTCGATTTTTTTTATTCGGTTTATATACAAAATTTTATTATTCAATCACTACTAGTTTAAGTTTTATTTCACATTTTTATTAAACTTTTTAAGTCTAAGATAAATAAATATAAATTTTTAAATAATGTAAATGCTAATGTATTTTTAAATTTTTGGGATAAAAAAAAAAAAATTGATAAAGTGAAATAATTGAGAAAAAAAGAAGTAAATAATATATCAAAATAGTTATTAAAAACCCTATGTTTTATAAATAATATAGATATTAATATATGACATATAAAAACATGAATAGTTATAATACAAAGAGAGAAAAAAATGATATTTTTTTCTAAACTCAAATGGTACAATTGCATAATTATTTTTTTATATGAACTAATACACGTTACATATAAAAAAATAGATGATTATGATTTAAACAGCAAAAAATGTTATATTAAAAGAAAATTAATTAATTAATTAAACTTATATATATTATAGGGTATGTTGTTGAGCAAAATTGAAATTTCAACTTAAATTGCAAATTAAGGGATAAGGGATTGAATCATATTCGGCTATTCCTGTGATAGTATTAGTAGTATATTGTATCTGCTGACCAATAAAGATTTATCTATATTATTATAAAAACCAAGACCGTTTTGTATATAAAATAGAAGTTATTTTTGTTCATTTACATAATTTGTCCTTTTAATTATTTCAACAACAAAAATTGACAATATAGTTTGAAGGATAAATTGGAGAATTCAACATAAAAAAGATAGTTTGGATACAAATTTTATCAATATTTCATAATTATCTTTTAGAAATGATGATTTAATAAGGTTATAATTGTATTTTTTACAAAATTTACAAATCCGCAATCTATATTATGATGCCATTGGATCAATTAGTTATTTAACTTTAGTAGATTGAGTTTAAGATTTAATTCGTTATTCGATCTTAGCAGTTAAGGTTTGAATATACAAAAATCGTGTGTATCTACCTTGGCGATTATAAGCTAGCAATTTTAGCATACTCAATGTGTATACTAAAATTTTTATAACATAAAATAATTAAAATATTTATTTATCTTCTTAAATTTATAATATTTTAAATGTATTTGTTTAGAATAGATAAATTATAATTTTATCAAAACAAATATTTTCAATATAGAAAAAAAGTAATCTAAATCAATTTTTTCACCTAAAAACAAATATTTTTATCAATATACTTTTATCAAATAATTTTTTTGGTACTAAAAGAATAAGTTACCCAATTCAAATTTTTAATTAAACTAACTTACTTTTGTCAAACAAACTTTTATAACACTTTATGGGTAAAAAAATAAGTTTTTCTTTTTTTTTTTTTTAGTTCGGTTTCGGTTTTAACCGAAACCGAAAAAACCGAAAAAAAAATAAAAAAAAAAACAAAAAACGGTTTGGTTTCGATTTTTTAACCAAAACCGAACCAATCTTGTTCGGTTCGATTTCGGTTCTACATTTCAAAAAACCGAAATTTTTGGTTAATCGACCGAACGGTTCGATCGGTTAAAACCGAATGTACAACCCTGGTGGGCTCACAATCTCAATGGATCTAGGCCCTCAGCACTATAAATAGAGCCTTACATGCATTGCTCGAAAAAGGCATTTCGAAACTACTATACAAAAAGCTCTGAAAAGCAAGTGTGTTTCAAAATCAAGCTTATTGTTAACACAACAAAATCTCAAAGTAACTCTCAAAGACTTATTCCAACAGGAACAATCTTGCATTCAAAAATTAATGAAATCCATTGGTAAAAATGACTAACTGAATATTCAATCAATATTTAAAAAGAGGAAGTATTCTTTTTTTTAAAAAAAGAAAAAAAAAAAAGAAAGCAAGTCTATCTGTTTTATTTTTCAAACTAGGGGAATGCACCGCTTTTTACAAATATAGATGCTATTTATCCAAAATTATTCGGTGTCTAATCAAACTAAATACATAATATTGAAATTGAGGGAAAAGTATTTTTATTTCCTACCTATTATTATTAAAATATCTTTTAAAAAGAAAATCAACTAAATTTTCTTGTCTTGCATTCCAAAGTTAATTAAAAAATTGAGCAATTGAACATTCAATCAATATTGTTTAGAAAGAGATGTGCGAAAAAATGAGAAAAAAAGAAAAGGTATGAATAGATAGCTGTTGTCTTAGCCACATTCATTCTCCTTCTGATATGTGAAATCCTAGCTAGCATAATGTAATTTAGTCTTACCACAGTTTAATTAATGGAATATTGGAGCTGCCATCCTCGACATCGCCATTAGGGGCAGTTCTTTCGTTGTTAACTAACGTTGTGCGTGAAATTACATGCTAATTACAAATAATGATAGCAAAAATAAAATACCATGTCGATTGAAGTAAAAATTAATTGACCTACATCTACATACTGTTATAGAGTCTAAACTGAAAGAAGTGATCCCGAAACGATGCCATGATTCATTTCAAACTTTCTAGAGACTTAAATTGGATGCTTGAACCTATTCTTTCTTTTTGGATTAGGATCAAATTAAGAGGTTGTTTCAAAAAACTTATTTAAGACATATTATAAAATATTTTTAAATTTTAAAAGGTATAGTAGATTTGATTTAAATAATAATAATAATAAGTTTTTAAAGTATTTGGATAAAATAAATTTATAAAATTTATAAAATATTAATAATGATAATTTTGTAAAAGTTATTTAAAATCTTAAAAATAAACTATGAGTTCTATCTTTTTAAAGGGACTAATAAGACCTTATCTTATATTAGGAATTAATAATATCTTTTTCTAAAACACTTTATAATGTCTTGCACACTTTCAAACATCTTATAAGACGTTTTTAAGAAAGTAAGAACTCACCTAAATAGCCTCTAAACCTCAATGATGTAAGATAATTAAGTAAATCTAGTGTGCCCCCCCCCCCCCCCCAACAAATAAAAAAAAAACAAGAATTAAGTAATTTTTGTCAATATAAAAGAGAACGTTTGCAAGAATTTTTGCTAAGTGCTTCTCTATTTTTAATTCTCTAAATTTATTTAAAGACAAAAACAAAAACAAACTTGAGGTAACTTCTGCATATTTTATATTTTTTATGTTTTTGAATAGTTCAAAATTATTTTAACCACTTTGATAACAACAAAATATCCTCATATTCTAAATCAAATTTGTAAAAGTTTTTTTTATACATTTTTTTAGTACATGATTGCTGTATTAGTTAATTTGTCAAGTGAATCTTCTTTTGTTTTTTGTCAAAAACTTCAATTTTTACTATACTTTTTACTATTATTAATATTTTTAAATACTCTTAACTTCCACTATTCTTCACTTTTATAACTTTTTTTAATAACTTCCCTCGTTTCAAAAGTAAAGATTCTTGCAAACAGTGTTATAAATTAAAAGAAGAAGAAAAAAAGAAAAGAAAAAGAGAGCTAACGTAACAAACATTTGGTTCTAGAAAAATCACCAATGTGAATACAATTAACCATGTAGAAATACATTAAGGCCCCGTTTGGTTGTAATTCCATAGCCCCTTTTTTTCATTTTCGACAATTTTCAACACATTTCCACTAACTAACTTTTTAAATTTTAAAACTAACGGAAATGGAGATTGAAAATGAAAATAAAACCAAATGGGGATCTACATATTTCTTAGTTTACGTTTCATGGCATTCAACAATTCTTACGAAATGTTTAAAATTAATTTTATGGTGTTAAAATAGAAATTAATTTTATCTTTGTCTCGCGAATTTAATCATAAAATTCAAGATCCAAAAATTAACCATAAGAACATTGGGACATCAAGGAAAGGAGTTGTGAATCAATCGGCTCAATATTTCATACCAACACCACCTCTATGCTCTATCAATCAAATTGGATTATATGTATGATGTGTCTGTCCAATTTCGACAGGAGATAAAGCCCATTAAAAGGTTTCACTCATTTTTGCCCGAATTCTTATTACTTGAAATACAATCAGTAAGAATTCGTAATATATTCATATAAAACATTCATGGATAAATAATTTACAAATATTTTCATTTCTCAAGCATATTTTCAACTTAATAAGTAACAATCATATTTATTTTTGAAATGTTTACTTCTGATATTATGCATATTATGTAACAAACTTGATGAACAACACTTCAGTTACAATCAATTTATAATTTCTACTTAAAATCTAAATAATACAGAAATTATTTTACTTATAAGTTTTCAATGAATATCATACAATTAAAACTACTAATATTAACAAACTATTTTATTCTTAAACAATCATATTTATAATAAAAGATTCACTCCTAAACAGTCCTATAGTGTATTTTTTATTGTTTGTCTACAATCCATGTGTCGTTGTTTTATGCATTTTTCCCCTGTAACTTTTAATAAAAATTGAAAAACATACTTATAAATAATAAATCTTAAACCTTTCCATGTCATATTTAACTACCATATTTGGATTCATTTTCATTTAATTTATTTTAAAAAAAAAATGCTTTCCATCACATATTCAGAAATGACATAACTGAGTACATCAAACTTCTAATGAATAAAAAGACTCGCCATTATTGGGAAACATTTATAAGAATATAGAATAATTAACAATTTATATATACAAGAACAAGAACAAGAACAAGAGCAATACTTAAACCTTTGAAAATTCAAATTTAACTGAGTACATTAACATTACAGTCCTGATTGTGAAAAGGTGCATTGATGATATATTGTCTCACATGCATTAGCTATATTTGGATGACACAAGTAGTGAAGACTATGTTAGGATGGGGCCATAAAGATGACAAAAATAAAAATAATTACGTACAGGGATTGAGGTTCGCTGAGGTTCATAGCAGAAATGTTTTACAAACTAACTGGACAAGAGTTAAAACTATTTTTAATATATATATATATATATATATAATGTAATTAATTTTAAAAACAAACTGAAGCAAGAACCAACTGAATCTTCCCAAACAAAATATAATTTTCGCTGTTGAGGTTCTCTGTCAATTTACTTTTTCTACTTGTGTCCAAGAAAAATGAAACCAAATAATTTAGACCAAACAGAACCAAATCACCTCAATGCACATCCAACACTCGGATCAATTCAGAAGGTTGATGCAATAAGTAAAACTGACGTAATCAAAATATTTTCACCACATACACAAGTTCAAACCCTACTTGATGCCACTCATAGGAGTCCACTTCTCACAATCTATAATAAACTCATTAGTACATGAAAACAGATTGACTGAAAAATGTAAACCCAAAAATTTATCTAGTTCACAGTGAAGATCCATGAGATTAGATGCTACCAAAAAAGCTAACACTGTAAAGTCAGGAGTCGAGTTGTCACAAAACATGTTTCCAGAAAAAGCATTTTTATCCAAGCATTTTGCATCAAGTAGCCTTCCCCTCACTATCATGACAATCAAATAAGGTTAAAAGTTCCAGACTCTGGTGAGTACTCTTATATGCAGATGAAATGAAGCGGCACTTTAGTTACATTAGTCATTTCAGGTTCTAAGTTCTAACCATGCCTGATATTCAAGACATTGATCAATTTTATTTTTTTAGGGGGGCAAGAAACCCCTAGTTTTATGAATAGTTAGTATGGGACACCATCTTTATGGTACAAAGACATTCACGCGATCAAGTCCTAGGACCATTCTGGAAGTAAGAAACTACAGTATATGTAGAGCACAACCAAAATCCATAAAGTTCTTGAATACTTTTATATGCACCTTTTCAATTAATGCAACTTGTATGAGCTAGAAGTGCATGCTGGAACATGGATAAAGTAGACTGCTTTCATTGTCGAATGTTTACGTTAACCATTCTTCAAAACACTGATACAAATGTGTATCAACTATCAAGCCAAGATCAACCCAAATTCACACTTGCTCTCACAATATACTGAACATATCATGGAGCTTTTTGTTTCAAAATCAACAAGCAGCACTCTCTTCTTTGTTTATTCACCCTATAATTATATAAACATAAAAATTATCCAAATGTGACATGTAAAATCGCATACAATAAGACTGTTCAAACCAATAAGTTAATTGACAGGACATAATCATGACAATGCCAGCCAAAAAGTATTACTACTCAAAGTCAAATCAACTTAAACATGTAAAATAGTATACATTAAGACTGCAAACCAATACATTAACTGACAGCACATAATCGTGATAATGCCAGCCAAAAGTGTAAATACTCAAAGTCAAGTCAACTTAAACGAATCGTGTTCCAACAACGTTATAAAAACAGATAACACCAGTGGTCAACATTAAATAATAATATAATGTCCAATCTACAAAACTGACGCCAAATAGAGAAACTTAACCTTATTTTATTTGAACTTATTTCATACAAGAAAAATTAAAATCAGTCAACCATAAAAGAGAAAAGATCATGCTAACAGTACCTATAAGTAACATACCTGAAAAACCAACATATTTCACATATCAAATGGAGAAATTTGGCACATAAAATTTATTGAAAAAAGACAAAGAAATACTGATCATTTACCATTGAACAACAGAGAAGATAATACAGCAGGGTCAAATACAAAAACTGAAATCATGGAACACATCAACCAGAGGATTTCCTATTTTTTGTTGCTTTTACCTCCAGCATCACCACCCCCTGCTGCCTCCTGCCCTGCCTTCTTTGCTGCCTTCTCTTGAAGTGCCTTCGCGTCCCTGTGCAACCACCCACAGACACACATTTTAGTGACTAAAGAATTATGCATAATCAAAAGACAGAAAAAAGAAAAAAAATTAAATCTTGCAAAAATTTTGGGAAGAAAAAAAAAATGAAATAACATATTACAATTTAATACCCAAAAAATAAGGTAAAAATGTTGATGCAAAAGACAAACAAAAACAATTAAAAGCACTTGTGAAATAATTATATATAAAAAAAAAAGGAACAACAACGGCACAAGCATTTAACAAAACGCTCCGATCTGATATGGAACTCCATGTGGTATAAATTAACCAACATTAACAATTGCACGAAGACTACAGCTAATTACTTGAAACCCAGATCATAACAAAAACCAACAATACAAAGAAAAACCTGAATTTTGATACGGAAACTAAAAGAAAAAGGGAAAAAGAAGGGTGCCTTTCACGACGCTGTTCTGGGGTCAACCCATCATCTTTACCCTTGCCCTTGCCACTGATGCGAGCCTGAGCCCTCTCTCTGTCGCGTTCCCTTTGATTTCCACGTTAGATAAAGTTAAGGAAAGAACAAGGAAACAAAAACGGGACGGAAAAAAGAAGAAACCAAAACAATCTAATACAAATTAAGTTTTTTAGGTTAACCACAAAATTGATTGAAGATCTGAGCAATACAATTCCCAAACCAATTATTCGAAGAAAAATCAGAGAAAAAAATCTGCTGAAATCTAGAAGAAAAGAGAAAGAATTGTTGAAGGATATGAGTCATGGTGAAACGACGCCGAGCACACGAGGAAGAAGGTCTGCGTGGAGTTTAAGAGATACGAGTAGCACTTGCAACAATGGGAAGCCCAAATTTTGTGGGCACCTCAATTATATTCCAATCTTTACCAATTCTGGAGTTTACTTTGTGAGATAAGATGTAAAATAGGGCGACACGGTAAGAAAAAATAGGAATAAAGAATGTGAAAAAAAAAATGAATAAAATATTGGATATTTACTTTTTAACATTTTCATAAGTTTTGGATTAAAATTGAAAATCAAAAATGAAAATTTGAAAAAATCATGTAAAATCGTGCTAATCTCATTGAATAATTAACAGGAATTTAATTATGTGGATATTAATAAATTAATGGATTAAAAGATACTCAAAGCTAGTTAAGCCTAAACAAATTGAAACCACATTGAACTCATCTAAACTCGACTCAAATAAAACATCTATACTATTATATATAGCACAACAATATGAGACTCACAATTATTTATCTATACTATTATATATAGCACAACAGTATGGGACTCACAATTATACAATTTTAATTCTAATTTTGTAATTTTGGCCAAATGACAAATTTTTAGAATTTTGAGTATTTTAATACAATTAAAAAAAATTCATTAGCTGTTGATTATTATCTCTAACAGATATGATTGTATCTTATCTCTAATTTTCTTTCATTTGAAATTCAAAATATATTTAATAATATTTCATAATCTTTATTAAAGAGCTAGAAGTTTGGGAAATGAATCATTATACTTTAATTGATATGTAAGAGCTCAATTTATCAAAATTTTTAAATTTTATTTATTTTTATAATAATATTTTTTAGAAATGTAAAATATTTTTAGATTAAAATGATATTTACAAAATATAATAAATAATTTAATTTGAAGAATATTTCAAATATAAAAAATTACTTCCTGCAACAACTATAAACTATGAACTTTATTTTTATATTACTAATTTAAATAATTTTAATATTTTTTTAAATACTTTAAGAAGACCAATAAAACAGGAAAAGTCAATCCACCCCCTCCCATCCCGTCAAATACGAAATTGGAGGTTTACCCCCTATGAAAACAAAAGGTTCTATAAAACTACTCGTATTATTTTTATAAAGCACCTTGATACCATGAGGGCTCATGTGATTCTCATGTTCACTATTGTGCGAGTATTGTGTTTTTTTTCATCTCATTTCTAATAAAAATGACATTTTTATCCCTTAATGATTTTTTCCTATCTTATTCCTTGTTTTCCATCGCCTTCTATATTCTTTTTCATTTTTTCTTTTGTTGAAGCCCTAGGAACTGTGCAAAATGTTGTACTCCAGTTCAAAAGTAAAGAATAGTGAAGCACATAAGCAAAACATCGCATTTGACTTGAGATATGTGAAAAGTCCAAAATGTGGATGTAATTTTAGAGTTAAAATTTGAGTGGTGGAGTCTAAGATGAGACCTTCAAAGGGGAAATTGTACTGCTCCTATTCCAAGCAACATTGCAATTTCTTATGTTGGTGTAATCCACATCAAGTTATGTGGGCAACAACTAACCTTCCAATAAGTCCATATGTGTCCACGAACATAGGTGCTATAATGGAAGAAAGTAATGTCCCAAACAATAATAAAGTTGAGTTAATTAGGGTGTCTACACAAATGGAGTCTGAGATGCCTAGATATCATGTTCATTTTTCTTGGGGTATATGTGGCGTTCTATTGAAAATGTTAATTTTCAACATCTTCATGAAGTATTTTAACTATTTTTATGTATTTGTAATGTGTTTTCAATGTAAGATTTGAAGGTATGTATGGCACTAGGATCCAAATATTTTAACATAAAACTAAATAAACCAGCCCACACAACACCCCCAGGATCAAGACATGAATGGAATTCAGATTTAGAAAGGGAAAAATACCTGGGTGATGATAGAAAATCGAAGAGCAAGAGAAAACTCTTGAAAACCGTCAAACTGTCTCTTCACCGGCGCAGCAGGATCACCACCGATTTTCCCTTGGATGGACTCCTCCGTTTTTTTTGAAATTTTTACAGAAACTCCTCAACCCTTTGAAGATTCTTCATTCCAAAATTCAGCCCAATCAGGACACCAGAGGTCCTCCCAGAACTAGCAAAACCGGCTGCCAGAAAACTGCTCCAGCCAAGAGCAAAAGCAACCAAATTAGATTACCTCTAATGTAAAAGTCCACACACCAAATCTATGGCCTATTCTCTACAGAATTGCTGGAATATCATAAGAGAATGAGGGTAGGAAGGCTGGGAAGGAGGAGGAGGAGGAAGTTGGAAAGAATAATGGGATGCTAACAAATTAGATTCCCACTACACAAAATGTGGGGAGAAATCACACTAGTATGCACACACTTGCTCTCTCTCTCTCTCTCTCTCTCTCTCTCTCTCTTGGCCGGCCACACTCCTATATCTATATATAGGAGTGGTCCATGAACATCCCCAATGAGATGATGCCAAGTGTCCTAGCCAAGGTAGCCACTAACTAGCAATTAGTGAATAAAAATATTAATTGATGCACAAATTTCATCTTATGAAATGTCTTGCAATTAAATTTCAATTCACATTAAATGAACCATTCACTTAATTATTCTCCAAAAATAATCCTCCAACTCAATTAAATTAAACACTTTAATTTAACCAATAATAATTTGACTTAACTCTTAAGTCAAAAATGATTAACTATTTAAGCTAGTCAAAGTCAATTTAACCCTTAAATTGATTTTGACCAATTGATAGTCATGTGACATCAATTAATTAACCCTTAATTCATTGGTCTTAATTTAACTCTTAAATTAATTTGACCAATTTAACATTTAAATTGATCAAGTCAAAATGACTACAATTTTGCCTCCTCCAAAACGGTTATGAATTTTCTAACTCTTAGAAAACTCTACTTCCTTCAATTGACCATGTCATTGGCTTTTGTGTGTGACCCATTAGGTTATACCATTCATTGGACATTGGCTCACAACTCCTTGTGACTTTTGGAATATCAAATATTCACATTAGTTTAAACTCCTTTAAACTAAGCGACTCGATTCAATTAATCTCATTAATTGAAGAGTACCCAATCTCCATGGTCGATGTCCAACCTCAAGCCCATGGAGCCCAACTAATTGGCCGAAATGAATGCTCTTGAATAACCATTCTAGCATTATGCGTACCATGCAAATACGGTCCTTCCGTCTCCTATCTTCCGAAAGAGGCCTAAGGCAAGATATTAGTCAGCTCCCTAATAGTCTCGATACTATGTTTCTATTCTTAATGTTCAATTCCCTTTGTGACCTCATCTTTGGAAATGCCTTTCCAAATTGTTACTTCACCTTGCGCAAGGATTTCTTAGAATCGATCATTATAGAACACATAGGAGATGCACTCGCCCTTCACAAAGATGAGGAGTCGGATTCCATCTTGGATCTCACAAACCTCTATGCCAAGTAGCTCATACCCAATCTCAATCCGAAAGACCTGCTAAGTGATCAAGGAAGAGTCAAAGCATGAGGACCGAACACAAGGTTACCATGGATCCTCAGGTCAAAGGACTAATGATATGCACTAGCGTAAGCGGGAGAACTTGCCACTACCGACTTGCCACTTGGGCTATCTAGTGGATTCTCCAAGCGGGTCTTCAGTGCCTTGTTCCCTAACAAGCACCCACTAACATGCACCCGTATCTCATACAGTTGCTCATGGAACGGAATAATATCCAACTCTTGGATTATGCATCGTTAGTGCAAGTCTATCCGGATCTTAGATACCCTTGTTCTCTTAAGATCCTATGACTTGGAAGGTTTAAGATCACGACCGTGTGAGACTTATTCCATGGTCACCAAACCAAGTCCCATAGTCTTGTGTGATCTAAGGACTTCATCCAAATGCCAGTGAAGTAAATGAAGAGCATATGATGAACATGGCCATATGATGAACATCATTCAATCAAGATTGTCTTATAATGAAATAGTTTACAAGACTAATCTAATTGGCTTGCTGGGCATTATTCCAACAAGATTAACGAATTTTCAATGTAATTTTATATACTTATTAATGGGCATCTTTGAATTTGTTCATTCTGATATCTAGTGCCTAATTTGAGTTCTTGAAATGTTGAATGTGAAAAATGTAACTGCAGCACAAGGGTGTCTGATGCCCATTTTATGTTACAAAAGAGGGTAAAATGCTTATATTTTTTCAGAAAGCAGTAGAAGGATGTTAGTTACAACAAAATGCAACAATGGCACTAAATGAAGTAAATTTAACAAATACTTATCATCCCTTATCCTCAACCAACTAAAAGCAATCTAAAATAATCAAAAACCAACCGAAAATCAATCCAAAACCAAGTGAAACAAGGCAAAACCAAAACCTGCGAACAACACTGTAATGTAACTGAAAGAATAAGAACAATAAATTGCCTCCAAAGTAAGATTTAGATATTACCAAAAGAACATTGTCAACAAAAAGTTGCCACAAGCAAAATTCAAACATGAGGAATTCCTTTTCCTACATGAGGAATTCCTCTCTCACAAAAATTGCCAAAAATACAGCTTCAAAAGTACATGTCCAAAAATACAACAAGAATACATGTTCAAACTTCCACACAAACCTTAATTTTTTTTCTCCTCTACAATGCCCTTGCCCTAATATCAGGTACAATTGGCCCCCTTTTTTTTTACACCTCCCACTTTAGAACCATATCCTAAAGTTGATGCACTTGGGGTTAATACACTTGGAGCTGCTCTTGATTCTAGCCCTAATGCACTTGACTTTCCACTTCGTGGTTGTTTGCCAAGCAATGCTTTATGTCTAAAATCTTGGTATGTTCCTTTACCTCCAAAAGTTATTGAATAGGTGCCCTGTGAAACATGTTTTAAGGAAATTCTTACTAGACTTTTGCCACTTTTAGATTGTTGGTCAATGAAATCCCTATCCTTTAATGTCATGACAGCATCTTAGCCTTAGCAAAAGGTACTCAAGAACAAAGGAATCTTTCAATGGGAGCAAAAAGAAAGAGAGTGCATGATCCCCAACTTGCACAGTTATGAGAAGCTCAATAGCTCTTATCTTAAAGGATTGACTTCAACTCGATAAGCGAGGACCCTTGGGCCTTCTATCAAAGCAAACCCTCTTTAGGGACACTGGAAAAGTTATTCTTGCAATTAAAAGACAAATCGATCTAATATGGGAAGAAGTTGGAATTGACATGTTCTATATTTTTTGATTTAAAAGTGAGTAATTTACTTGAAATTCATAATATATAAAAAAAATAAAGATTTATTAATTACCTTCGCAGTTCTTGGCTAAGGAGTAGAAGTAAAAAAAGGGTGCACATTAGTTGTAGAAGCTTGTCTAGTAGGAAGGGCACTTGAACCTTGAATATTCATCTCTATTGGTGGTCACCCTACAAAGAAAATTTATGTCAAATACAAAGTCCATTTAATCATTAAAATACTAATAATTTGAACACAATAAAATCACATACCTTATATATTTTTTACTTGGGATGCACAAGATTTTAGCAAGTAGCTTTCTTATGTCTTGTTTGCAAGCATTTCTTGAAAGTATGATTAAACCTTAAGCCCTTCCTTATTGAAGTAATTCTTTGCAACTCATTTCGTTCTTGTTAGGAATACCATGGACCATGAATTGATAGGCCTTTTTATACAACTCCATACTGTAATAAGCATTGACATGATCCTTAATCCTATCTCGCTTTTCAAAATGGCAACATATGCATGACAACATGGGTGTCTATTCAATTGGAACATACCGCATGTGCAAGTGTCATTGGTCAGGTCAATAACATATTTATCAATAAAGTTAACTTCCAATTCATCTCCTCTACTCTATCTTCTCCACTAATTCTTAGTAAGTTTATGTTGTTTGTTGGTCTTTTTCAAGATATTAGGATAAATTGAGCCAACATATTTTTCAATACCAATTATGAGTCTAATTCTAATCCATCCAAACATCGAAACATTGGGCTTATCCCTAGCATTAAGAATGTAACTATTGAAAGACACATAAATTGTTCACCAAAACATTACACTTATAGCAACTTTTGAAAATGAGGTCTACCCCAGTGCTAGGGAGGGATCTTTCTCAACCATTCAACAACAGTTTCTATTTCTTCATCCACCTTAGAGTCAATTCTCTCAATTTTCTTGATCATAAAGTCTTTACAATTTGTTTTATTTGATGTAGAGGCAACCTTTCAGAAAAGTTCTTTAAAATTTGGTCCCTTGAACTTTCTCTTGAAATTTTCAAACATGTCAAAACTTGTAATCACTCTCAAGCACCAAGTCTTTCAAGGTCTCAATGAGAACTTTCTATCTGTCATGTGTAAACACCTATTTGGATTCCTTGAGATCCCTAATATCTTCTAATGACTCTCCAATAAACCAAGTTCAGGTTTCCCTATTCTCAACAAGGACTAATACAGTCATGCCCATAAACCAAACCATAAGGTCTAGTCTTGAGGAGTGAAATTCAATCCTAGTACATTAGTCAACAATCAAAATCATAACCATTAATAAACTCTAAGCATTCCTAGTGATTTAAATAAATCTCAAACTTGAAGGGAAAAAAACTTGAAATGACCAATAGAATATAATTATATTGTAGTGTAAACTGAAAACAACTAATTCCTCATCAGAAATCTTTCAACTCTGATTCTCATCAAAAATGGGTTCGGCGTCCACATCAGGGTTAAGGTGTAGGCCTACCATGAGGAAATAAGAAAAAATAGAGTGTGAGTAAAGGACTCAATAAATGCCAAATTTGTGCAATGTGAGTTTAAGAATATATCATGATCAAAATGATGCTCAATGATAAATATTTGAGAAAAACAATTATAAGCAACCATGAGTTATATAATAGTAAAACATAAATATAATAGTAAATATTTTTTTTAACAATTAAATGCGATGATCAAACCAGTATTTGCTTTAGCCAGTCAATCTTATTATTTCCACCGTAACAATCCTATTTCGCTCTAGGTGAGGTGTGACCTTACCAAATAGGGCCCAAGTTTAGGTCATCGAAAAATGCTACGACCCACCTCAGCCACAAATGGCTTCTATTGTAAGCTAGGGAAATTGGGCCATGGGGGCTTGAGGTTCAACCAGCAAGTGCGCTGCAGCCCAATGAAGTCTCTCGCACACCCATACCAAGGTGGATCCAACGTACAGTATCAATTTAATCATTAATGTTGATCATTGTATTTAACTACTAGTCCAAAAACATGGTGAAATAAAAACCATGGGGCTTAAAAAACACTTATTTTCTTGCATTACGGAAAAAAATACAAAAATTTATGTGGGCAGTAGAATATAATTATACTATAGTGTAAACTGAAAACAAGATACAAGTGAATTATACTATAGCATATATCATTCTAGATTTTAAAACATAATATCATATAATATTTATATATTTAGGCACTCACAGTACTTATCAATAGGATCAAAGGCTGACCCCAACATCTTAAGTCCCAAAACATTTGATGGTACAAAAGCAGTATCCAAATCAATTAAATTTTAATTTGATCTATAAAATCTAATCTCAAATTCATCCAAGAAATCAAGACTATGATCAATGAAACTCTAAAACCAATACTAACAAAAAGTTTCTATAACATTAGAGTGAAGCAACAAAGAACTTAGTAGACTAATCATAACACTATATTTTCAATAATAAATATATTTCTATTCTATTTAAATATTTTATGGGTGGATGAATTCTTAAGAGTTAATATATGTCATTAGCCTAGTACAAACATACTCACAAAACTTATCAAAAATTTGTCCTTTCATACATATTTTATTGATTTGCCCCATAACTTTCTTTCTGGATATTTGATTGGCTCGATTCTTGCGGTATTTTAAAGCCAAGAAAGAGTACTCTAAATTGGCTAATATGAGAGAGAAAAACCGAGTTCAAGAGGTAGCAGTAGTGCAAAAATAGATGTCCAGTTTTCAGGAAATTTTTCAATGTGACACTTGATTTTATTTAAACTATAATTTTTACTACATGCCTTGGATGAAGATGATTCAAAATCCTATAAAAGCTATGAGATAGATCTATAATTCATTTGTTGAAAGCTTTCCTAAATTCAATTGGGAACTAAGAGAAAAATACATTACGATGTTCTCGTGATAACAAATGTGCATTTTTTATAGAATATCCTTGTCTAATCTTTAGTTGGTAGTGCCCTTGTCTAAGATCTATTTTAAAATAGACCTGAGATATTTGCAATTGATCAAAGTTCCTCTATTTTGGCAAGAGGTATTTATTTTAATCGTAACATTATTCAAGCCTTAGTAGTCTATATACATCCTCAAAGTCCCATTTTCTTCTTTATAAAGAAAAGCACTGGAGTTCCGCAAGCAGATGAACTTGACCAAATATACCCACTTTCGAGTAGCTCTTGCAATTGTACCTTAAGTTCCTTAAGTCCTACTAGTGCCATCCTATATGGTATCTTAGATATTGGGGTCATTCCTAGAAGAACCTCAGTAGCAAATTCGACTTCGCGATTGGTGGTAGATAAGTTAATTGCTCATGGAATATATTAGGAAAATTCACGACTACAAGGACTTCATCGATCTTAATCTTGTCCTTAGATCTATTGATTAGATAGACTAGGTATCCTATTTTACCCATTCTCAGAACCTTGAAATCAAAGTCATTCCAGTTAACTTCCATTCCTTAGATAGTTCAATTATTGGTTTCTCAGGCTCACATAAATTAACTATTACCAAATGGAAATTTTAAGGCAAAGCAACTACTAAGTAGAAAACCTAATCTACTAAAGTGACACAAATAAAAATTTCAAAATAAAAATCTTATCTAATTCTAGATGATAATTCTCCTATCCTAATCTTTATCATTGTCCTCATTTGATTATATCTCTTCAATATCCTCCTTAAAGCCTACTTTTTCTAATCTTTCTTAAAGTCTTGTTTATTCTCCTAATTGGGCTCTTCTTCAATTAGCTCTTTTTCTAGATCCCCTTCCTCTGATTCATTAGTAAAATGAGTTAACAAATGTTGTACTTTGCTAAGATCTCTCATGGCTATTTCAGATCCATTTGTCTTTAGTGATATCACTCTTGTAACTCATTGCTATGATAATCTAACTCTTGTAGATAGTGTCTAACTATTTTTTTAACTCTTCAAAACTCTGCTTATATAATTATATCAAAGATATTTCCTTGTATAATGGCCACTATCTTTCTCAAGCTAATGCACGATTAGGTTGGGGTAATCCTTTTGAGGTGTGTTGAATTTCTTAGAAATGGGTCACTTGTAGATAAGGTTGTATCATCCATTTTTTCTAAACTTGCTCATGCATGGTGAAGCATCTAAATGATGAACTAACTTACGTTGGCTTTGACTCACCATCTTATCATAATAAGCTTAGATGAATAAAAAAATATCAAAGTACTCTAAGCAGTCATTTCAAAAGAAAATAGCTAAGCATTCACAATTCTGAAACGAGAGAAAACTATTAAACCCTCAAGTATTTTCAATCTACATCTCATAATATGTTATGAATCCTCTTGTCAAATATCAAAAGTGTTCAATCATATCAATTGGCATAGCTAATAACAATCCCCTACATCCTCAATACTAAATGAAAATTCAATCAATCATTTCAATAGTTGAACCTAAATACTCAAACCAATTCCTATAAGTTCTAAGCCCAAATTCGATAGTCCGATAATCTTATCTCGATATAGCCTAAGTTTAAAACCTAAGCTCTGATACCACTCTGTCACACCCCAAAATCAAACCATAGTCTAGTCTTGAAGAGTGAAATTCAATCCTAGTACATGAGTTACCAATCAAAATCATAACCATTAATAAGCTCTAAACATTCCTAATGATCTAAATAAATCTCAAATTGTTAGGATCTCCTCTAAAATGAGTTTTTACAATGACCAATCAAATATCTTTTCTTGTATTTTTGTTAACATGGCAAGTTACCGTTTAGAATTGTTTCCATGTTTATGTCACTGATTGATAGGGACAATGTGGCAAGTTACTATTGGAATCAAAGATGAAGGAAAGATTGGTTGTCAGTCCAAATATGAAATTGGCAGGTTACAAGCTTAGTTTTTAAAGGAATGTTCTGTTGTGCAGCCTATTTAAGTGAGAAACACACTACGTGTTAAACACGTCTCATAATAGACTCAATAAGCCTTAGTAGTTTGCAAATAGTTAAGTGAGCGCTTGTGCAATTGTTATTATATAGCGTATTATTGTTGTAGTACAAGTTTCAGCCGTTTGGTACTTTATAACTTGTATTTGCTCTCTTCTTTCTAATAAAGTGCAGTTTTGTAAGTGCTATCACTTAGATAGTGGAGTAGGTTCGCCAAACCATTATAAATTGCTATGTCTCTTTATTCTCTCTCAAAGTCATTTGACTGTTTTGATATTCTAGCTTACAGCTCTTATAAATATTTTCTAAGGAAAAACTGTTACAGTTTGACAAAAACAAAGTCTAGAACTTAGTGGAAAGACCATTTTATCATCCTGTGGTTGGAACCAAGTGGGTATTCTGCAACAAGTTTGATGAAAAAGGTAATGTTATCAAAAATAAAGCTAGACTTATAACTAAGGGATATTCACAATAGGAAGGTCGATTATGATGAAACTTATACACCAGTTGCACAACTCAAGTTAATTCATATGCTTTTAGCATATACATCTCATAAAAACTTCACCCTATTTCAAATGGATGTTAAAAGTGCATTTCTGAATGGATTTATAAAGGAAGAAGTCTATGTTAAACAACCACCAAATCTTAAAAATGGAGATTTTCCAAATCATGTTTCCAAACTGTCAAAAGCTCTTTATGGTTTAAAACAGGCTCCAAGAGCTTGGTATGAAAGGCTAGACACTTTTCTTATTTCCAAAGGTTTTTGCATGGGTTCCATTGACAACTTTTTGTTCACCAAGCATATTGAAAAAGAATTTTTATTGGTACAAATCTATGTAGATGACATCATTTTTGGAGGAACTATATCCAAACTTTGCAATGAATTTGTCTCATGCATGAAAAATGAATTTGAAATAAGTCTCATTTCTTTCTTGGTTTGCAAATCAAACAAACTCCCAAAGGAATTTTTCTTTGCCAAGAAGAATAGTTATTACGAGAGTTTGGTATGGAAAATTGCAAAGAATTCAAGATTCCAATGGCCCCAAATACCAAACTGGAACCTGATCCATCCGAAAACAACATTGATAAATCCATGTACTGAGGGATAATAGGAAGTCTACTATATCTCACTGCAAGTCGGCCAGATATACTATTTGCCACTAGTCTATGTGTGAGATTTCAAGCCAATCCTAAGTAGTCTCACCTCAATGCTGTGAAACAAATTCTTCGGTAGCTCAAGAGATCTACCAACTTAGGTCTATGGTATCCTTGATCAAACTCTTTTTCCCTTGTTAGTTTTTTTTATGCTGATGATACAAGATGCAAAGTTGATCGAAAAAGAAAAACTAAAACTTGTCAACTCCTTGGTGAATGTCTGGTCAGTTGGTGCACCAAGAAATAAAGTGTCGTAGCTCTCTCAATCACATAAGCTGAATACATGGGACTAGGTAATTGTTGCACTCAGGTAATCTGGATGAAACAAACACTTCGTGATTTTGAATTTAATTACTCATGTGTCCCTATTCACTGTGATAACACTAGTGCAATTAATATTACTCAAAATCCTGTTCATCACTCTCACACAAACACATAGAAATTTGCCATCATCTTATTAAGGATCATGTTGCCAATGGGAATGTTTGCATAAATTATGTTGCATCCTCAAATCAACTAGCGGACATCTTCACTAAACCCCTAGCTAAAGAAAGATTTTTCTTTCTAAAATCCAAATTAGGCATTATTCCCTTTCCCGCATAAATATGACATGAATTTTTTAAGGGAACTTTCAAATTTTTCTCTTCTCTCTTCCTTATATTTTCTGAAACAAATATTTCTCATAAAAAAACTACATAGACCTTTTAAATCCCTGAACTTTCTATTTCAAATACTCTATTTTCTTGGAAACAATATCTTTTCTCAATCCACTCAAAAATTACAAAAAGAAAAACAACTCTTCAAGTCTTTCCCTCATTCCCTCGAGGTGACTGAATGGTTTGGCTTTTTGATGATGAAGGGAAAGAAGTTCCTGATGGATGGATTATGTTTTTTATGTTGATTTTGTGGATTGCTATTGAACCAAACTGATGCTTATTTGGTCTTTTTTGTAAACCAACTATTTAACCAATTTTTTGTAAGCTACTGTCTTCTGGTACTGCTTTTGCCTATTAGTATTATGAATCATCGTGTTACTTTTGAATATAGCTATGCATATTTGCACCTGATAGGGGGAGGCAGTTACACATTGTGATAATTGAACTATGAGCTAATGTTATCTTTGACAGAGGAAGATAATACTTGCTTGGTCGTCATCAAAAAAGGAGAGATTGTTAGGATCTCCTCCAAAATGAGCTTTCACAATGACCAATCAAATATCTTTTCTTGTATTTTTGTTAACATGGCAAGTTATCGTTTAGAATTGTTTACATGTTTATGTCACTGATTGATAGGGACAATATGGCAAGTTACTGTTGGAATCAAAGATGAAGGAAAGATTGGCTGTCAATCGACATAGGAAATTGGCATGTTACAAGCTCGGCTTTCAAAGGAATGTTCTTCAGTGTATTATTGTTGCAGTACAAGTTCCAGCGTTTGGTACTTTGTAACTTGTATTGCTCTCTTCTTTCTAATAAAGTGTAGATTCAAAATCCTAAGTGCTATCACTTAAGTATCACTTAAGTAGTAGAGTAGGTTCATTGAACCACTATAAATTGTTGTGTCTCTTTATTCTCTCTCAAAGTCATTTAACTGTTTTGATATTTCAGCTTGCAGCTCTTATAAACATTTTCTATATTCTACATCAAACTCCATAAACTTTCACGAATATAGGAAAAAAGGAAACTTGAAATGACCAATCTTGTATCAACTAGAAGTTTATCAAATAATATAAAGAAAGGACAAGAACTAAATCCTCAATAGGATAATGATCTGAAATACAAATAAATCCTCATCAGAAATCTTTAAACTCTGATTCTCATCAAAAAGGGTCTTCATCAGGGTTAGAGTCTAGGTCTGCCAAAAGGAAATAAGAAAAAATAGAGTGTAAGTAAAGGACTTAATGAATGCCAAGTGCGTGCAATGTGAGTTCAAGAATATAGCATGATCAAAATGATGCTCAATGATAAACATTTAACAAAAACGGTGATAAGCAGCCATGCGTTATATAGTAGTAAAACAAGAATATAACAGTAAATATTTTTTAATAAGCCAACAATTAAATACAATGATAAACTAGCTAGTATTTGTTGTAGCCAATCAACCTTATAATTCCTACCTTGACAATCCTTTATCGCTCTGGGTAAGGAGCGACCTTACCAAACAATGCCCGAACCTAGGTCCTCAAAAAATCATATGACCCATTTCAACCACAAATGGTTTATTTTGTTTGTTGGGGGGATTAGGTCATAGGTGTTTGGGGTCAACCGGCAAGCCCACCGCCTTCCTACTCACACACCCAAACCAAGTTAGATCCAACATACAAACATTAGTAATAGTAAATTTAGTTATCAATGTCGATCATCGTATTTAACTACTAGTCCAAAAACATGATGAAATAATAACCATGAGATTAAAAAAAAACTTATTTTCTTGCATCACGAAACAAAATAGAGAAATTTGTGTGTGCAATGGAATATAATTATAATGTAGTATAAACTGAAAACAAGATAAGAGTAGATTATACTATAGCATATATCCTTCTAGGTTTTGAAATATAATATCATATAATATTTTATAGGTTTAGGTACTCACAATACTTATCAATAAGATCGAAGGCTGACCCTAACTTCTTAAGTCCCAAAACACCTACTAGCAGGCTGGCACAAAAGTAATATCCACTGAAATTAACATTCTAATTTGATCTATAAAATCTAATCTCAAATTCATCCAAGAAATCAAGACCATGACAATGAAACTCTAAAAACAATACTAACAAAAAGTTTCTATAACATTAAAGTAAAGCAAGAGAGAACTTAGTAGAATAATCATAGCACTATATTTCCAATAATAAATATATTTCTATTATATTTAAATATTTTATAGGTGGGTTGATTCTTTGGAGTTAATATAAGTCATTAGCTTAGTACATATGTACTCACAAAACTTATTAAAAATTTGTCCTTTCGTATATATTTTATTGATTTCCCCATAACTTTCTTTCATGATATCCAATTGGCTCGATTCTTGCGGAATTAGAAAGCCAAAAAAGATTACTAAATTTTTTATGTTGATATCATGGTCTAAATTAGCTAATATGAGGGAGTAAAATCGAGTTCAAGAGGCAGCAGTGGTGCAAAAACAGATGTCCAATTTTCAAATTTTTTTTTGATGTGACACTTGATTTTATTTAAACTATAACTTTTACCACATGCCTCAAATGAAGGTCATTCAAAATCCTATAAAAATCTATGAGATAGATCTATAATTTATCTATTGAAAGGTTTCCCAAGATTCAATTGGGAACTAAGAGAAAAATATATTACGATGTTCTCATGATAACAAACGAGCATTTTTCACAGAAAGATTGAATATTGTACAAAAAATATATATTCTAAACACATTGAACAGTGTACAAGAAAAAATATTTCTAAACACATTGAATATTGTACAAAAAAGTTTTGAATTAAAATTACCAATTCGATCCATGAACTGATATAAAACCTTTAGTCCCTTGAATTTTAAATTCGAAACCTAGCAACAACAACTTTAGCTGGACAAATATCATATGCTTTAAAAATATAAGCATTACAAAATATAATTTAAATAATGTTTATATTTAATCATAGTTTAAATATGGAATCATACTTACTGAGAACAGTGAACAAGAATCGGGAGTGTTGAGATTTCCTAGTTATCTTTTTCTTGCCCAACCATTTGGGATTTCTTCAAAGGATACTAATAAGTTGATGCTTTTTAAGGAAAAT
Organism: Jacaranda mimosifolia; assembly: GCA_018894105.1. NCBI lineage: Eukaryota > Viridiplantae > Streptophyta > Magnoliopsida > Lamiales > Bignoniaceae > Jacaranda > Jacaranda mimosifolia. Next base: position 13,179,912 of record CM032132.1, on the reverse strand, counting down.
ATTTTGCTAGAAAATTTAAAGTTTGAATATATATTGTAGAGTAGAAAAAGTGATTTATGTAATATGGAGAAGGAGACCTAATAAATTAACAATTCTACAAGGATTAGAATTGCTAGAAATTTTATCCTTATTTGCATATTTGCTTGTATATTATTTCATCTTTGTTTTTAGCTTAGAATAAGAAATTCAATGTAATTCTAATAATAAGATTTATTTTTTTTCTAAATAATTTATTATTCTCAATTAATTTATGTTTTTAGCTTGTTTTTAACTTGTTCTCATACATTCTTATTCACACATGCTCCCTTTTAATAGTCTTTACTTGAAAAACGGTATCCCTCTTTATTGGTGAAGCATGAATCCTCCATGTGTAATGTTGATGGGCACACCTTGCAGTTATTTTGGCATTTTCATTCTTCATGAACTCCAATTGAAATCCTTCACTTATATAGTAGTATCTGGGCACCTCTCTCAAGATTTGATCATTCAAAAATTGTCCCTAATTTCGTCTAGAAGTTCTTCAGATCCTCTCATTCTTTATAAAACTAATGCTTAAGTGCATCATCATTTGAACCAGACAAGCTAATCAGATCATCCTATTCTCCAACCTCACAGTACCAATCCTTACCAGCCATGCTCTAAGCCTTATTTGCAACTTTCTACTTACTACTCTCCTAGTCATCAACATCTCTCAAAATCCTACTCAATTTCTAAATTAAATATCTTTTACTCTGACTTCTTTAAGTGAATATGTTATCATTAGTGGACCCTTAACATCTTCAAAAGCACAAATTAGTGTGTCTGAACAATTAGCCTCATCAAATTCTTCATCTACATCATTAGGTCCTATGTAATCCTCATCAATTGATGCATCATCTTCCTCAGCAGACTATACTTCACCAACATCACTTAATATTCTTTTTCCTTTATTTTGTGTATTGTCCTTCTTCACTATTGCTTGGCTGCCTGCTGCATCATCATCTTGCCAAAGAAAATCAAAGTCTGCATCTAACCCCTCTAAACCCAAGTTTACTAGTGATGGTGCTGCACTAAATGGTGCTCCCTATTGCGTTAATAACTGTTGAGCATCAACCAGTGCTTTTTCTCCAACTGCTTCAACTATCTCATTTATTGTTGAATTAATTCTTTCATCACATGGTGGACCATAGCTACCTAGTTTGCTTTCTCAAGAATTGCCTCCAAAAGCTACCTTCAATGCTGAAATGCTGTCTGAATTACAAATGCATATACTTGCTCAATTGGTAGCTCAATAGCTACCTTATTAGGCTGTTCCACTGGTGAAGCTACCTTCGCTGCTTGTTTAATTAGCTCAACTGAAGACTCATCTTCTACCACAGATGTTTGCTCAACTAGTAGCTCAAAATCTACCTCAAATGCTTTCTCTACTGCTGTTCAAAAGATGCTTCAATTGCCTCATTTTCTGCCCTAAAAGTTAAGTCATATGCTTACTCAATTGGTACTTCCTGTGCATGATCAACTCTATTAATCCTTTCCTTGGATGCTTGCTCAGCTGCTAGATTAACTACTTCCATATGTGCATGCTCAATTGTTACCTCTTGTTCATGCTCATCTATTACCTCATATGCATGCTCAGTCGCTGCCTCATGTGCTTGCTTAACTGTTGGTTAATTGGCAGGCTGATGTGATGACTTAGTTACTATTTTCTCTACATACATCACAATAGGTAAATTTATGCCTTAGTGTTTGCCTCTGCATGTCAGTTATAGTGTAATCTAGAACGGTGATTTCCTTAGCCTACATTCAAGTGAAGAACTAGGCACTCTATTATAGAAATTCACTATCACTTTCTTACCTCCGTGTTTGACATACAGGTCTACAGAACATCCAAGTGTAAATAGTTCAAGTCAAACTTGGGACTGTGAATCAATCTCCATCCCATATATATTAGTTCTGTGTGTGTAGAAATTTACTTCCCTCTCCAAATTTCTAGATCATGATATTCAGACCATCTACATGCATAATCAAAGAAAATATAAATCAATACAATGCATAAAGTTAAATAGACATGTTATTCGAATAGTCATTACATTCAATAATTATCCAACATAGGAATAATGCACTATGTCAAATAGTAAAATAGTCAATGTAGGACATCATTTCATTTAATAATTTAAATTTAAAATAGTTAATGTAGGTAGTCAGTATGTCATTTCTTATTAGGGCCTTTGTTTTATTTGGACCATTAGCTAACATATTCATTGGGACCACTAACACTAAAATCCTACACTAACAAGTGCAGATAAATGGTAACAACGAACACCAATAACACAATCACCAACACCATCACACCTAAGCAACATTAAAACAGCAAACGTAATGCATGAAAACCAGTACTCTTAGCCAAAATGAAAATCTAGATAGTAAAGCATACTTCGCCATTGTACATATAATGCACAAAAATGTCCAATACAAGAGTACATATAAACATATGAAACAGGAGAATATAAAAACAAATATATCTAACCAATTTTTCTAAGGAAACAGACGGAATGGGGAAAAATACATACCATGCACGTTTAAATCCCCAACTCCAGTATTTTCAAACCAGTCTCCAAACTAGATTAGGCCTCCAATGTTTTCTAAATCCACTTGCAATAGAAATAAGTTGTTGAATTTGATGGGCGATTTTAGGAGATTGAAGTTAAGTTTTTGGTTTTGTGGGTTTACGATTTTTGCTCTCCAAAATGCATTTAGAGTTGTTCGAAAGAATGGGTGAGAAACTATTTAATTTTATTTGAGGGTAATTTTATCCTTTCATTATTAAAATTGCTAAAAATCCTTCTAAACAAGCTACGGTAGGTGGTGAGTGTGACTTTTGGAAACCCAGAGAGGTGTTTTGTATGTGTTATTTTATTTTATTTTATTTGATAGGGGAATGATTTGCTTATTAAATAAATTTTATGGGGCAAATTGCTTTAAACCCCATTAATAAAGAGAATTAGTAGAATGAATTACTAGTAAAATAATGATAGGAAACTAATTGTATGTAGTATTTTAAGACAAGATAGTCACGTTCAATAACTATCATAATCATATAATTGCAAATTTTTTTCTAATATTCTTTTACATGGATCATGAACTTCACATATATAAATGTGAAGGTGGTGCTATTTAACTAATTGATCAATGACAATGACTTGCTCTATTTTTCACTCTTTACATATAACCATGCATTACTGCTTCTCTTAGACAAAATTTTATTCAAATATTTTTTCCGCATGTCACATTCTTTAACCTAACCAACTTCATAAAAACTACATTTTAATAATTAAGAAAATTTGACATTGAATCAAAATCAGCCAAGAAAAAAAAAAAAGAATATAAATACTCTTTGTCAAATTTGAAAATTCTTTCCATCATCAAAATTTAAAGAAAATTCTCACAAATCTATAATTTACAGTTCGAAAACTATTTCTTGTTTTGATAATTGCCACCGTTACTAATATCCAAACACATTTTAATTTATATTTCTTATCATGCTTATATAATTTAAAATCTCTAAATTTTTTATTGCATTTTACTTCAAAATCTTTCATCTTACTTTTTCAATGAATATCTCAAAATAATTTATTATGATGTCATAATTAAATTTATTATTACGTCGCTTTGTAAGGGCAATTTTTCTGAAGAAATTCACAACCGTACAACATACAACTAGTTTTGCTTTTTATGTTTCCTTTTATAAGGGCAAAAAAAGAATTTGCTGAAGAAATTAGGAGTCTCCATTTAATAATTTATAATCCTAGTAAGAAATATAATGTACTAAGGTAAATATAAAAAATGGGTTAAATTCTTTTTATCCCCTTCTACTATTAAAACCTTCAAATAACCCCATCAACACATTATGTCGTTAGTCAATTGACAGAAAATTGCTTGCTTTTGTGAGCCTTGTGACTTTGCAAGTTTTTATTCCAAAAATGATCTTAGGAGATCTATAATGCAATACAATTTTTGCAACATGAGCATCAAAATTTCTTCTTACAAAATTCATTCATTTTTTTTGCTAAAAAATTCTCAATTTGATTCATATGATCATATCATTAGCTAAAATTCAAAACAATGTCAAGCAATTTTTCCAATACAAAATATTTGGAACTCAACAAAACAAATAAAGGTAACATTGAATTCAAAGTTTGTGTATAAATTGAAGCCAAAGTATCAAAAGCAACAAAATACTACCACTCAGTGTTCGAAAAATCGGACCATTCATTGAACCGGAAAACTTACCGGTTCATGGTTCACTGGTTCAACCGTTGGTTGAACCGTAATTGAACCGCAATTGAACTGTGATGTCATAATTACGCTATATATATACTTATATTATATATAGTATTTAAAAATTAGTAAAATATCAAAATATAAATCATAAAGAGATCAAATGATATTCTTTAACATCACAATCCAAAATTTTGAACATACTAAGTTTAAAGTTTGTGGGAAATTGGGAATAATGAAAATTGACTAATATTAAGTTATTTTGACTTCTTGCTTGTACCATGGCCTTTAACTTTAGTACTTAGGCCAAATAAAAATAAAAAAATTAAAAATTAAAAAAAATTAAAAAAATCGGTCCGATTTCGGTGAACCGGTAGCAGTTCACCGGTCGAACCGTTCCGGACCGAACAATTTTTTAAAAATTGTTCATTTTTTTTGTTTTTTCTAGTTTTTTCAAAAAACCAAACCGGGCCACCGGTCGGACCGGCCAGTCCGGTCCGGTTTTTTAATCCATGCTACCACTATGCAACAAATAAAGTACTACTACAATAAATAAAGATGCCACCATATTCAAGAAGTATTTAAGCATATCATTTTAATACGTATTTATAAAAAAATCAACTTTTATAAATAATGTCAAATATTCATATCTCTACAAATTCTAACTCCAAATCTCTAAGCACTGAGAAGTTATTTGATGAAAATTGAGTTGAAGAAATTGTGCTATCAAACCTAGTTGTACTCTTTGCATCTAGTAAATAAAAGGGAAAATAAAAAGAAATGAATTAAAAATGATACAACATGCCAACACTTTCATTGAATGATTGAATTGAGAAAAAAAAACCTAAACCCTAATTTTTCAAGGTTGAAAACATACTAATAGATTGACTTTAGACAACTTTCAACAATTTATTTGGCTTGTTCATCTTACATATACACAGTTCTCTTTCAATATTCACCATCAAATTTTTATTGAATTCATTTTTTGGAATTTTGAGATGATATTTTTAATTGTGATTGAGTCACTTGTTTGACTATCATTTTTTTGTTGGAGTATTATTTTGCCAATGGCAAATTTATCTAAACAAAAAGTAAATACCACTTGCATCAAGTTTTTCGGTAATTTACTTTTTTTTGGGTTAAATTAGTAATTTAAATTGAAATTTTAATATCGTCAACTAGCTCACTAATAGCACAACGACTTTGAAGGGTATTTGAAAATTATAATGGTAGAAAGGGGTATTAAAGTGAATTTAACCCTCTGAAAAATACTCATACATGCATCAAACTGCAATCTCATTGGTTGGAGACACGATTCGCAATACTCTTTTAACTATTTTTCATTTGTTTTTATTAAAGCCTTTACTCGCCAGAAAAAAGAAAAAAGCAAAATAAAATTTTTGTTTGGATCAACCCAGGGAGATCTCCGTTTCCGTTCAGACCCAAAAACAGATTAAATAAAAATAAGACAGGAATTTCTACACAGATCTGTTTTCTGGGCTGTTTTGAGAAATAAAGTCTCATTCTTTTCGGGTTGATTTACAGTGATAAAGAGAGAGGTGAGGGTGAAAAAGGGTGAGAAGATGAATATATTCAGGTTGGCAGGGGACATGACCCATTTGGCAAGTGTTCTTGTTTTGCTCCTAAAGATTCACACTATCAAATCCTGTGCTGGTAATGCCTTTTTCACATCCCTTTATCATTTCCGCAGTGGTGTGAGTGTATGATTTGGTTCCTGGTATGGGAGTCTTGTTAGCTCTTTTTGTTTTTTCATTTGTATGATGGTGGATATTATAATTGTGTTTATTATACTAGATTCCTTTTTTTAATGTACCCTGTTGAGAAAAGTTTGTATTTTTCGGTGGTTTATGGCAATTTTTGGTGGTGATTTGGGAGGTTGGAAACTGGGTATGTCGGAAGTTTTTTTGGCTTGCTCTGAATGTAGCTCCTAGGCTTGGTTATGGTTCAAATCTGAGTTCAACTGCTAAAGGTTAACTTTAAGATCAAGAGCTTCAAATTTTGTTAGGCAGTTCCTTTTAGATGGTGCTAGAATATTTAACATGTACTTATAACAATAACTAGAAGATTAGGTTCTTTTTGGGACATCCCGTAAAAGTGAGATACTGTTCTTGTGTTTATAGAAGTAATTTAGAGTTCTGTTATACATGCAACTTTGCTGAGTTATCCATCAGAAGAAGCTTATAAATTTTTGTGTCAGTTGCACGGGTCAATTATGCTAAGCACATACCTATAGAAGGGTGAAAATAAATGCAGTTATTCTTATAGCACAAGTAGATCTGCAATGGAAAGTTAAATATTGGGGGTTATTTGTTTTGTTTACACTTGTACATTTGCAACTTGAAGTCTTATAAAACAGGTTATGGCTTGTTTTTTAATGTCTGCAAAGTAGCTGAGGTTATTAAAATTTGGAAAATTCTATAGCTGAAAAGCGCAAAAGCAATGGAATCTGCTGTCTCCTGGGATTTTATAAACTCCCAGCTGAATTTAGTGTCTTCTGATTGTTGTTTCTGAGCAATATATATTCTCCCTTAGTTTGGTCCTTGTTTAGGCTTGATAGTCCTTTGGAAATACTCTGTTGGATATTGGGCCTAAATCTTGTTACCAAAACTTAGTGAGAGTGTTGAAACAAATTAACTCTTAGGCTATTGTTATAGTACTTTGAATTATATGGGTGTACTCCTAAAAGAAACCGAACATGGCGGAATTGGATGTGAACAAAGAACACACAGGAATTGCATTAAGGTAAAGGCAGCAGATTACCACACTTCAAAAGTTTTATGGCATTTTGTTTTACTGCATGACCACTCAAGTCTCAACTCCTAAGATGTTCTATCTTCCAAAGAATTTAAGTGACTCTACCAAGTACACTTGGGTAACTGCAGTTTGCAGTTTAGTTCTTAAAGAAAACATGAGACATACCTTAAGATTCCGGTTATTGATGAATATCATGTCCAATGTATTTCTATTTTACGGTATAGTTGGCAAAAAAATATCAACTCCACTATTAGTATGGATATTTAATCTGCTATTTAACTTTGATTGGCACTTAGTAGTCGTATGGTGAAGCTTATTTCCAAATTTTATGTATTCCGGAATTATTAGAACTCGTGAATGTACTATTTACATATCAAGCCAATTTGTGAATGACATCATATGGACGCCCTGCTTGTGTTACTCAGCTATAGTGTGCAGTGTCTTTTGCAGTTTGAGTATTGCTTATGAGAAGTGTGTTTTTCCATTTATATTTATTCTTCACCGGTGATTGAGAGCTGCATTTAGTTTTTCCCAGTCTCCTTGTCATTTCAGCTAATATTGCCATAATCTTTTACAGGCATTTCGCTGAAGACTCAGGAACTCTATGCTGTTGTTTTTGCTACTCGCTACTTAGATCTATTTACAGACTATATCTCACTCTATAATACGTTAATGAAATTAATTTTCTTGGGAAGTTCTTTCTCAATAGTCTGGTATATAAGGCATCACAAGATTGTAAGGAGATCCTATGACAAAGACCAGGATACATTTCGCCAATTTTTCCTTGTGCTGCCCTGTTTACTTTTAGCGCTAATCATAAACGAGAGGTTTACTTTCAAAGAGGTAATTTGACTTCCCATCAGAGAGCTTCCATGCAATTAAAATTTGTTAGAGTCTTGATGTATAAAACTTTTTAATTGTTTACCAGGTCTTGTGGGCATTTTCCTTGTATTTGGAAGCTGTGGCCATCCTTCCTCAGCTAGTCTTGCTGCAGAGAACAAGAAATATTGACAACTTGACTGGGCAATATGTTTTTCTTCTAGGGTAAGTGATTATTATGATATTCTCATTCTGATTCGGCAAGTAAAGATCTTTATTTCATCATTAGTTTTGTATGAATTAAGAGTGGGAATTTAATCTTGGTTGAGCTGTGGATCTCCTATTAAGTTACTTCCTAGTTTTTTCATATCAGGTTTCTGCATATACTTCTGTATCACTGTGTGCTGCAATCTGTGTATGCTGGTTTTTGGGATTTCCACAACATGTTACAGTTGCACAAGTATGACTAGTTGGCATAACGCCAGTGTTATTTGACCGAGATTGGCCTTGCATTCTTTATAGAAGTAGTAGGGTGGTGAATCAGTCTGACTATTGAGGTCGGAAAATTGCAAAAAAAATGGTTGAGCTCCGCTGCCTTTGTTCCTTTAACCCATCTTTATTCTGTTTCCCATGTTGTCTATATTTTACCTGTAGAGTGAAAGTTTTCTTCTGCCATCGCTGTTATCTTTTGACCACACACACCAAGTGCGAATAGCATTATGCGCCTAACAATTTTCGTTACTATCTTTTGCTGATCCAACATTCCCCATTCACACTTATAACCTCAACCTTGCCTCCATAAAACTATGTTCTTTGACAAGGCTGCCCTATTGATCAGTGAGCCAGCAGTTTTATTCTGTCAAATGTCTGTCCTAGACTCCTAGTTCTGCTAGTACTGGCTGAAGTATCCAAGCTTTATTATTGGGCTCCCTCATTATCAACTTGCAGCACTGTTTACTTCTCAATTGGTAAAGCTAGGTTATGGTAGCGCATCAGCAATGTCAGAGATGTTGGCTGACTATTGTGATGGAAAGCATGTGATCTCTCTCTCTCTCTCTCATTTTCCCTTTTTTTTTCATTTCTTTGTTTTTAATCAATATTTCTGCAGCAATTATGATGCATTTCGCTTGGTGTTTCGCAGGACTAGTTAGTAATAAAGTCGAAGTACTAACTTGTTACATTAATCCAGTAGTCTAGCATTGCTCCATGAGTGTGTTTCTGCTTCTCATGAATTTCCATACTTAAGATCAGATACTGTTATTTCTAATCATCTAATGTGCCATGAATTTTTTTCATAATTGTGAGGGATTATAGGACTGGATTGAATCAAAGAAACAAAGTACAAGTTAAGTAAAATTGTTGAAGAATGGTGTTTGCAAACTTGCTACGCTTTTATATTAATTTAGCTATCCCTGTCACCTGATCAATTGAAAGGGAATTTGGTATTTTCTGTCACAAAAGGAAGAACAAGAGACAGGATGGGAATATGCTTATAGTAGTGATCTGCCAGTCATTGTCTTGAGCTGATGCCACAAGGACTTCAGAGCTGGAACAAGAAAATGGAGAAGCTTTATGATTTATAATTGATTTATCAAGAAGACTTCTTAATCTTTTTTCTTACTCAATTGGGTTAGGGATGGTGATGGTTCTTAAGTATCACACGAACTTCAGGAAGATGAACGATTGATTTCTTTGCAGAAAGATTACTAGGTTGCCTTTAAGAGAAAAGGAAATCTAGTGGGAAGCTTTGACTGAAAGTTGGAGATTATGGAAGTTTGTTCTGAATGCATGTTTTATAACTGAGTTTGTATGCAATTTATTCTGCATTGTGCAGGACTAACATGCATAAAACCCTGGATTTAGCAGTAAATTGCTATATTTTCATGGAAGGATTTAATCTTAGTATTGTTGGGTCAGATATGATGTTATTCTTTTGAGATAAGCTAACCAGCATGTTAACAGGGCATAGGAACTGTTGAATTTAATCAGTGATGATTTCTCACTTTTTTCTTGCAGTGCATACCGAGCATTGTACATTTTGAACTGGATATACCGCTACTTCACTGAACCACACTATGTTCACTGGATAAGTATGCCTCTCCCCGCCCACCCCCCACCCCCCTCTTTTTTTTGTGTGCATGCATTGGCACAGCTATGTGCATATTCTCATGTTTGGATGATCTTTCTGCAAAGGCATGCATGGCTTTGCATTTGCTTATAGTTTGGATGATGTTTGATGTTTCTGCTGGATAATTTGTTATTTCTGAAAATATTCGTACAAGTCAAATGACACTTGTGTGCTGGTTCTGTCCATTCAGCTTGGATTTCAGGGCTCATCCAGACACTGCTTTACGCTGATTTCTTCTACTATTACTTCCAAAGGTATGATTCAGATAGTTGTCATCACCTGTCTAAGGTTAGGTTCATCTTCTAACTTGATCTATTTCTTGTTTAACTGCTTCAGCTGGAAGAATAATGTGAAGCTTGAATTGCCCGCTTGAGTTTGTGTTCCACTAGATACTGGTGGCCAAGAACTTGAGAATCGCACAAAACTACGTCCAACTCCCTTTAGGAGCTCAGCCTTTTGTTTTAACCATCACTCATCTTTTGCTCTCCTGTGGGTTTGAAAAAAAATTGAAGCGTTTTTTTCTTTTTCTTCATTCACTACTTGCAATAACTTCTTGAGGCTGCTTATCGCTTGCAGCTTTCAAAGAGCATTTATTTTGTATTTATAGTGACATGTAGAGATAACTTTGCTCAAATTCTGAAAGATTGGGTAAGTAAACTACTGTGGACATTTCGGCAGTAGTGTTGAAATATTATACACCCAGAATGGAAGATGAGATTTGCAGCAGAAGATACAGTCTGTTACTAGTAGTGAAATTCATCATTCCTTTGTAAGAATTCGTGATTATTAGTACGGAAATTCTTATTATTAAATAAGAGCCATGTTGTGGATGCTTCACTAATTCATGCAGTAGCATTTAATGATGTGTTTTTGTCTAGGGGGATCCTAATAACCACTAATTATTGGCCCATCATTAACTGCTAAGTCTGGTGGTATTTATACTTGTAAAGAGTATTCTGTGCTTGATATTGACATCAAATTCTACAGAATTGAAGCTTTTGATGATAAAAAATGAACTTTGTTTTACATTATAGGGTTAATTACCTAGACTCCCTTGAGATTTGGTTTATTTACAATAAGTTCCAAAGGTTTCAAGAAATTACAAAAAACTCCCCTTGGAGTTAACGGATGGTCGTTAAGTTAAACGATTTTAGTGAATTGTTCATTTTACCCTTGTTGGAAAATTAAAAAAACAAAAAAATCAAAAAGAATTGGCCAAAGACTAAAATGACATTTATCTATGAAATTGGCCAAAATGTCCTAGAATTGCCAGTAGTCTTCCTCATTCTTCTCATTTTCATTGAAAAGAAAGAAAAAACTCTCAAAATTCCCTAAAATTGTCTGCTTACATTTCCAAAACCCATCTTCTCCTCAAACCTATCATTCTCCTCTGTATTTTGGATGTTGATCGGCGGCCATTGGAGCCCTAAGCTTTGGAAAAGTTTCAAAAACACTAGGGTTTGCAACTTTTATAAAAGTATGGTTTTTTCTTCCAAAATGTGTTATTTTTGTTAGATCTTCTTATTAGATTATATATTTCTTTGGAATATGTAGAAAAATACCATTTTTTTCTGTTTTCAATCGTAATTTATGGATTTTTTCCTATTTTTTTGTGGGTTTCCTTTTTTTTTCCACGAAAAATGAACTTGAATCGGTATTTTAAATATGTTTTAGTTCAAACATGTGGATAGATTTTAGTTTTTTGATGAATGGTGTGGTAAAATTGATGTTACAGGACTGATTTTGCCTGTAACAGAATGTTGGATTGTTTTGTTTGTTTTGGGAAATCAGATGTCATTATATTGTAAATATCAGAAAATCAGAAGGGGGTAAATGTAATATTTTACTGATTGTAGTAATTTTTGTTTTATTATTATTATTATTATTATGTTACAAGTATGGGTTCTAAAACTTTTGACCTTGTTATGCATATTCTTGACTCCACTTACAAGATTGAAAATGTAAATCCTCAAGCATACACGTATGAAAAATTGATTGGGGATACAGAGGGTATGCTAAGGAGTGTAACATCTTCTGTTGATTTGGTTTTTATGTTTAGGTGTGATTTGGTGCATATTGATATTAGGGAAAGGATGATTGTATGTGATGATAGGTCTTTATAAAATATGTTTAAGTTCAACCAAAGTATGGAACAAATAGATTTATTCATACAAATAGAAGATGAACCTCCTCGACAACTCAAATGAGTTTTTTGGTTATCTGTGATTGACTTAAATGCCTTTTTTGTTAGGTTTGATTTTTATTGGTAGGGCCCCATTGAAGCTATCACTGAGCTTGCTTCCTATGTAATAGATAGGAAGTGTTGTAGGCATATTTATGCCAATTTTAGACAATAACTTCTAGAGGTGTTTTTGAAAAAGTATTTTTGGATGGCTGCATGTTCTTATTTTTAAAAAAGGGTCTGCAAACATGCATCTCAATCCACCTCTGAGAACAGGAAGAAGGTTTGAAGCCTCTAATTGATGATATTGAGGCATGTTTGAATTTTTAAAACTAGTTGATTATGTTTTCTTTTCCTTGTGCAGACAACAAGTGACCAATCTGTCCAATTTGATGCTAACACTCATTTGGCTGAAATTCTAAGAGAAATGAAAGGAAAAAGAGGCTAAAATCGGTTTTGCATCTGCTAAGGAACATATGCACATGGGGAGTGGAGGATAGTCTGGAGATGCTGCTTAAATCTGTCCTCTTGTTTCTTTTGTCAATATAAGTTTGAGAAAAACTCTATGTTGGAAACTGTTGTTTTATGACCATATTGATTACCTAGAATGGCTAGAATTGCTAATTATTCTGTATGCATTTTGGTAACTCTTCTTTTTCCATGATATTGATGATATACGTTTACAAAGCCTGTAAAAAGGGTTATTTATTTTGTGGGGAAGGAAAAATGAATGTTTAGCTCTGAAATTCCTCTATCCCCTTGCTCCTTATTTATATGCTAGCCAGATCAGTTGAGATGTTAAACCAACTTGCAGAAACTTGAGATATCTGAAAGCTATTACCATGGTTAAATGACACTCTTAAGCAAAATTGGGAAGAAACCATTTTTCAAACTAATTTACCATTTTAAATCCTCTATGATCCATTCTTTGTTTCATCTCCCATCTCATTTTACAAATATATGATATGTGTATTAAATTTTTTTATAAAAATAATTAATTGAAAATAAAATGCATTTACTATAAATACAATAAATTAAAATGAAAGATGAAATAAAAAATACAATAGAAAATCCAAAGTGATAATTTACTATTTAAGAAAGGAAAAGGAGTTGCAATCCCTGTACGAAGAAAAAGATTACTTGTATTATATACTTGAATGTGAAATGCACGTGAATAGATTGTGCGTATCTTCATTTGCTCCATAATTTTTTTTTTTATAATATAGATGACAATGGAGCGCGTCAAACCTCGAATCCAAAATCCATCCAACATTGAGCATCAAGTTTTAGTGTTTTACACAAAAGTTTCAAAAAGTCAAAATTTAATGCAATTGTAATTATTGCTTCAAAAATATTATTTTGAGAATTATGATGTCAAATAATTATTTGAATTAAAAAATAATTAAAAAAAAATGAAAGCTTTAATTTATGAAACATAACAAGAATCGAGTGATTTGAAACAAAAGCAAATATTAAAAAGTAAACGTACACACACAAGACTCACAAGCATGCTTATATATATATATATATATTACATGCACACAGCACACCAAGGGCTTATACGTTTATTAAAGTTTGAACTCCAAATTTCACACATAACATTCAAAAGCCAGCTAGACTAGACATCTTTGGGCGAGTGCAAACTTGACATTTTTGTGAGTTGTAAACATAAGATTACTTCATTTTTCACAAGCCAAAAGCAACGACTAGTCAAGGCGCAAATAAATTAATTCCTCTCAACAAAAATATTCACCCAGTATTAAGAACTAGCTAGTAAAGTCGCTTGCTGCGTTGATAGGTCATTTAAGATTAAAGCAGAAACTACCATTTTAACTAAAGTTCAAACGTAGAACCATAATATCATTCTTAATTAAATAAAAGGCAAGTCTAGTAACAACTACTTTAAGAGGATTTTTTTTCCCTTTCTCAACTATGCATTTTGGAGCCCTGGACAGCAAAATTGGCACATACACCAAAACGCAAAGCATGAAAATTACTAAATATGCATATCACCAATATCCCGGGTAACTAAATACTGCTAATTCAATTCCACAGCTGGCTGTGTAGTTAGGTCTTCATCTTTTACTTCCGAGTGAATTTATCAAGCTCCGTTTCCATCAACCAATGCATCTATTTGATCATCATCATGCAAATCCAGCTGAAAATTTGTAAGTACAATACAAAGAAATAGTCAAGGTGTGAATTTTTTAATTAGCTCATCCAAAGTTCCACTTATTATACAAATAGGTGTAAAAAAAAAAAAAAATCATAGTTACATTGACTAAGTTTGCCTTCTGCTAGCCTCAAAGCTATGACAACCAATCAATAAAAAGAGAAATGGGAAAGCAAATTTTCATGTTGCCATAAATTCAATGGGCTTATATAAATTAACCCTTTGTGATAGTTGAAATGGGCAAAACAACCCCTTGTAAAAAAAAGGGAAAACACACACACACACACACACATTAAATCATCACCATGTGTTTATAGAAATAGGCTAAATATCCCCATCATAGAGGAGGTGCTGCGCATATTTTTAAAAACATATGATGGTCTTTTGATACTTCTTTTTATCACATAGGGAGTATTCTGCCAATTTCAATTATCATATGGGTCAATTCTTGTTAGCCCTAAAATTAATCTAAAGCATCATTACTAACAAAAGAGTTATCCCCAAAGCTATGAACAAGGAACTCAACGTTTCTCAAATATTGTAATGCCCCCTCAATGCTATGGTGAAGAAAGAAAAGACAAAACTCATCACTGTTCAACTTTCATTTTCTGAAGAATAATGCACTTTGTAGCTGACTTGATTCCACCAAAGCAAGAATTCACCGAGTAATATATATGCAATAGACCACAAATAGAATCGTTCTTTGATAGAAGGAAGAAAAGAAACTTTACCTGATTTGGTGTTTTCTCATGGGAGAAAACTTGATGATTAATCACAAAGCGGGTAGAGCGATAGTCCAGAGAAGCTCGCTGGCAGAAACTAAGCAAAAGCTTCCTTATTCTGACGTTCCGTTTAATCGCGAAAAAAATCTCTTCCCCATCCTAAAAATTGGAGGAAAAATGTGATATCAGAAGATTGAGTGTAGTTTTCTACATTTTGGTTTTAAAGAAGATAATTTGATATTGCTCATGCATTATCCTCTTTGCTCTAATCCAGAAACTAAAGTAAATTAAATCGTCTATCTCCTCTGTTTCTTGGCAGCAGTATTTCATGCAAATTTATAGCTAACATTTTCTATTTTAGCTAGAAATCAATTTTATTAGAGCCGATTCAGCATTATTTTCCTCTTGCCAAGTGCCCATTAGCTGTGGTGTCGAAAACGAAAAACCAAACATGTTTGCATCATGCAGTCAATACACTTATCTATGATATGGGACAAAACACTAATAATAATAGAAGTTTGAACAGTATTTTCAAGCAAAAATCAAGATTAAAACATTTACAACCTTCTACAATTGAAAACAAACCCAACAGAGCCTCACCTTTTTCCACTTTATTTGTACGAGTAGGCCACGATTAAATCACTATCTTTTGGATTCATTCACATTAACAGTTTTCTCTTGACAGGACTAATTTCTTCTGTGAATTATGTATATATATCACACGTGAAAACGGTGGAAAAAAAAAGGAAAAAGAAAAAAGAAACAGATGCATGAAAATTGAAAATAAGACGAAGCATTTGAGAGAGAGAGAGAGAGAGAGAGACCTTATTGCACTTCACTCTTAATTTGACAAGTTGGTTTCCCCCATGCTCTTTCCCTATCTTGCTTCCGTTTTCTGCCATTGTTGGAGTTTTTTTCCGTGTTTTTGGTCTTATCAATGTTGTGCTGTAGTAGCAGATAGGATTTCTTTTTTCCAGAAAAAAGGGATTACTTCTCGTCAGAGTATTAGAAGAAAGCTTCAACAGTTCTTACCTTTCTTTTCGCCTGTCAATAGTGATTGATGAGTGATAGATAGTAATGCACTTTACCCTTGTCCCAGCTGTACTAATCCAGGACATTTGCAAGCAAGAACTTGCAGATTTCGTAATAGGAAATCATAATTATACAGTCAAAACTGGCCTGGGAACTTGCAACTTATACACTTCTTTACTCTTCTGTATTAAGTATTCATTCCATTCGGATGTCGTGCGCGTATTTACTCTCTTGCCGTTGTTTAGTTGGTTGTCAATTTGTGATTTTGACCATCAAACTTCAAATTTATTTTGAGATTAGAATATGAGTCGACGGGTTTTTTTTTTCTGTGCTTACTTTTGTGTAATTTGTGGATTTATCTACATACACGCAAAAGATAATAGTTGAGGCAACGTTGAATTATGTTTTTTTGCATGATTTTAGTATATATTTTGGAAGAATAAATGTTGAACGTAAGATTAGAGAATAATTTGTATTTTGATAGATTGTTGAAAAAATAATGATTATATTGGTTTTAGTAAATTATAGATGGAAATAATGAAATAAGAAAAAAAAATGTATATGTTATTGGAATAAGATAAATAGATTATTAGAGAATGTGTTTTGAAAATAAAAATAAAAATAATGTTAAGTGAATATATATAAAAAGATATGTATTTCATTTTTGAAATAATAAAAAATGTGAAAACGAGTTTTGAAAATGAAACCAAACATGCTCTTAGTGTTTTGGAGGGAAAATGAATGTATTTTTTATTATGTTTTCCCAAAACAAAATAATAGAATTTAAGAGGAGATAAATTGGGTTAAAATTAATTTTTTTATTTAAAATAATTAAATGAAAGAATTTTAGTGATAAATACCACACGAAGTACTAGAATGTAATGAATGTCAAATAAAGATGGGAAAGAAACAACACAAATTTTCCTATGCTTCAACAAAATAACCTAAGTGCATTATCTAAACATTGGCCTAAAAATTTTAACTTGCAAAGTTCTACTAAAAATTCCAAAAGAGACTATGATATATACCACTTATGCCCTCGAGGTTAACAAATCTTCAAAAAATGTTAGAATGGGCGAAATATTAGGGGATAGTGTAGTTTTTCTGGATATATTTGTAAATGATCAGTCAAATCTTATGGGATTTTATGTAATTAACCCAAATAAAAATACTAAGCATGTTAATACTTAATGGAAAATGTGGCCTTTTTCTTCAATTTTAATAGCAGGGGGCTAAATTATTAAAAAAGTTATGAAATTTGAATCAAAGTTGTCAAGGCCTAAAATTCTAGACTAACAGTGTGTACATATATATACTGTGGATTAAAAAGACAATTTTCCCATTAATTTAGCATATGAGTCTGTAGGCAATTAGAAGAAAGAAAAACAAGGGAAAGAAAAAAAATAAAAGAAAAAAAACTCATTTTCAAAAATATGTTTTTTAACTAACTTTCACAATGTATTTTTACTAAAAAATGAAAATGACCTCAAAAAATAAAACCAAACGGGGCCTAAGGACTCATTTTACTCACTAACCCTACCCGTGAACATTTTCGTTTAGAATTATGAGCTTAAGCACCACTATAGAAAAGATCCTTTGAGGGCTTATATCTCCTTCACAAAGTGGCTTTCTTTCCTGTCATAGGTTAGGGTTATGTTACATAATAAATGTTCAAATACCGTTGTAGATATTTGGTGAACACCTAAGCGGGTGTTTGGTTTTATTTCATAACTCCATTTCCATCAATTTTACTATTTTAGAAATAGAAATCATCATTTTTTTAAAAATTTCACCCAACATAATTTCAATTTTTATTTTTAAAACACATTCTCCAACAAACTATATATATTTTCCCAATAACATATATATCTTATCTCCATATTCCATTATTTCTATTTTTCTCCACCTACAACCTATTAAAATCAACATAATCGTTACATTTCCAAATATTTCATTCAAATACATTTTCATTCTCATATCACATCACATAACTAATTCTCACTATTTTAGAAATGATGGAAATAAAAATTAAAAATGGAAATAAAACCAAACGGGCCCTTAAGGCTTGCAATTCACGGACAAGTATAGAACAATATCTCAAAGTCAGGAAAAATTATCTTCTTAGTACTTGTCCAATATCTCAAAGCCAGGAAAACTATCTTCTTAGTCCCACAATATATTTGTGTGTGCACTGTTAGTCAGAAAAAAATTTATTTTTGAAATAGTAAAAAATATAAAAATAGAGATTAAAAATGATACCAAGTGGGTGCTTTAAATCTTAGGAGCTTACAAGTTGCTTTATCTTTTTTTTAAAGAATTATCATATATATTGTAATATCTTATAAATTCTCAAATATGTTATAAAATGCATTAAAGAGTGTATGTATATGCTCACTCTAACACTTTTTTAATATATAATTTTCAGTTACCAAATATAAAATTGAAAATCTGATCGATTGAACCAAATTATTTTCAACGAAACAATGACAAAAAAATAACACTAAAAGCTTGTTTCATCAAACAAAACAAGAATAAAAATAACAATGAAATTTTCTTTCCCTCTGTGATTCAGAAGTATTCAGTCGCAAAATAATTAGCTTTGTATGTAGATGTACGATTATTGATATTTCATATGTATTAGGAAGGGCACAGCTTTTTCATTATGATATTCCCGTCCTTGCTGCCCATTTTTGTCTTTGAGTAGCATTTCAACCACTTTGAAAGAACCACTAGAAGAAAGCATCAGAGAAGACCATGCAAAAGAAGCAAATTAAGCCCGCAGGAGTGACTTTACTAAGCAGAGAAATAGCTCTTCTTTTTGTTTTTTCTTTGGATAAGAAGAGAAATAGTTGCTCAAGTAGTCTTTAACTGAGGCCACCTTTTCTGCATCACCTACGTGTTAAGCTTAAAAAAAGAAAAGGGCATTCACCACACATACATCTCCATCCCTAAGAACCAAACCAAACCTGATCAACGGTAATATTTTCCCTTGCAACACACACACACACACACAAACACGCAAAAGATGGTTGGAGGTGGAAGTTCTAAAGGTAAGAGACCTATGGAAACGCCATTAAACCGTGTTGTCAAGCTCTGTTTCAAATCTCAGGTTAAATTCTTCTTTCATTTTAACCATCTTTTTCTTTTCTTATTATCAGCTGTTTGTGATCTTTATTTGCTAGTAGCCCTGTTTCTCTTTGGGTGTACGCATTTTTCACGGATGTAAAATTTTGGTATTGTGTTTGTTGTTTCGGGGGAAATATTTCAAGAAATGGCGTTTTGGAAGTAAGGTTAGAAAATGTGGTTGATGTTTGGTTTTGTTTTGTCTTGCTTAGAGATAATTTCAGGACAAAAGAATATGTTTGATTTTGTATTTGGAAGAGGCATTTTCTAATTATCAATATCTATCGAGTAAGGTCAAATTATGTTTTCATATTTTTATTGGGATGTATAGTTAAAACCCGTTTATAACAAAAAAAAATTTGAAAATGAGATTAGGATCAGTGGAGGAATGATCTTGTATTGGAGCATGACTTTTAAGGAATGAACTATCACGTTTGTTATAATTTTCTCAGTTGCAAAACATTGCAGGAAAATCAAAACCTTCTCTGTGTGTGTGTGTGTGTGTGTACGTACAATATATTTAAAACACACTTTCTATTAGTCAAACATTATTAATTTATTAAAAATAGTCTATGAATTATAAAACTAGCTAGTGGAAAAACGATTTTGGAAGAAAATTGAGATCTAAATGCGTAGCTCTTAATTACATATTAACTAAAATATAACAGTTTTACATAAATATCAAAACCATGAAAACAAAAAAGTTTGATCGTTTCCGAAAAATGAAATTTGATAAGAAAACTTACAAAATGAAGAAAGATTAATAAATCCTTGGCTATGGGTGTTAACACTAAGTTTCAATATTATTATAATTTTTCCTGGAGAATTGCTCTTAAATATTGCCTAAAATTTGAAGTCATTAACTTCAAGTGTTTGAAAGTTGGGGGGTTAAACTTAAAATGGATAGTGGACACTGGTCTATATATACATGCCATTTTAATGTTAAATCCAAATAAATTGCTAGGGAGGAATATAAACTAAAATATTTTGGAGTTATAAAGATAGCTATTACATTGGCAAAACGGCCCAAGCTTTAATTTTGTCCCACTTGGTCATAACTCGACGTTAGAACTATATTGAATATTCTCCACAATTCAATACTTTTGTTTTAAATGCTGCATAGTTGATTCCGCTTCATGAATTAGTTCTTCCTAAAACCAAAAATTGGTGGTTTCTTGGCTACAACTAATTATAGTTAAAGTTTTATTAAAGAACATTTCCACATGGATCCAATTTTCATGGTTTAGACTACTTTCATTTTACTCATCCGGTACTACGGGTTGTTGATGCTTAAAATTAATTAGTATTAATGTGCACATTTGTCGCTCGAGTCATACATCTTTCATTAATCTAACCGTGTAAATTGAAGAATCTAAGATTCTTAAAATTTACATACTTGTTCAAAAAGAATGAGCAATATTTGTATGAGACAAATAGCTATTTAAAAATTAACATCTTTTAGAGATTTATTATATTAATTGGAAAAAAATAAATTGTGACATAGTTTTATTTAGAGTTATTATTTTATGCAAATACCATAATCTTGTGAAATATGAGCAATGTGAGTATGTTTTGATTTACAAACCCCTGCAAGAGAATAATCTTAGATTTCATAAATAAAATGTAATGTGCTATATAATATTATAGGATGGGTGCGAAGTGTATTATAAAATCAGCGGCAACACAGACATACAGGAACTGCTGAAAGTTTATTGTGAAGAAAACAACTTGGGATATGAACACGTGACCTTCCTCCATGATGGTGCCCGCCTTGCTGCTAGAGGAACCGTACATGAGGTGATTAACTTGTTCTTCGTAATTCTATTTCCGCTTTTTGCATTATTATATACTTATATACATATATATGTACGTATATCTATAATTACATTTTATTCTTAAACACGGCCCGGGGTTGGGGGGGTGGGGTGGGGTGTGGTTATGGAATTAATGTGCAGCCTTTTGTACTCCATTCTATCCAATTACACCTTGTAAACTTTTTAGTCTATTTTTTATATGTAAATTATTTATAAAAAAAAAAAAAAAATTAGATTTTGACCCCTTAAAATAATTAACCGCAGCCCTCAATTTTGATTTGAATTTTAATTATGTGACTTGTACTTTCAATTATGGTTTGAATTTTAAAGCTTGGAATAATGGATGGAGATCAAATTGATGTGATGATATCGCAAAGTGGAGGTGGCCCTTCAAAATGTGTTGCATAATCAAGTGACTCAAAACCAGAAAAGAGGCCGTGCTGGTTTCTTATTTGGATTTTAGATTCCACTTCAAGTGCTAGCTGTGCAGCATCAGGGAAAAAAGGAAATTCAACCTCTTTATTTGGTTCAAATAGAAGGACAACGCGAGAAGTATGTTTTTAACTATTTACTTATTTAATAAAGAGTAATGTTTACTTAATTTTTTTTATTGATTTTCTCCCGTTTAATCAAAATATCAACTAGAGCACTTTAATTTCTATTCTAAAGATTTGATTGAGGTTGGCGAGTAATAAGTTTTAATTTAATGATATGGTATACGCATAATAGTTGAATAATTGAGTCGTTGGAATAAATAATGTTTGCTGCCAAAAAGTAGCATAAATTGTTGATCACATGCAGTGATTAATGAAAAAAACTTACTCAGATGCTGATACATTTCAATTAGAAACAAGAAATTTGCAATTAGTGTGAACACTTAGCAAATTTCATTAAGATCTAATAATTCATAAATTCTAATATATAAATTTACGATATAAGGTAAACAATCAAGAAGTGAAGTACCTCGTCAAATTATAATAACAGATTAAATTTTTATTTCAATCTATGTATTATATCATATTTCATTTTATCTCTTGTTCCTCTATTTGATGCTATACTTGTTGTTTGTTCAAGCTATAAGCTAAATGTACTTATATAGGAATTTATGAATTGTAAGATCATCTTAATGAAATATCTCAGTTATTCAACTTTTATGCCTAAACTATTTTATCTTTAAATCATAATTACAATCCATTGTCAACCTTAATCAAATTTTAAACTAGAAATTGAAAAGCCAATTGAGATTTTGATTACATGTGAACAAATTAATAGGAAATTCGTCAAATGTTATTCTTTATTAAGCAAGTAAATAATTAAGAACACATTTAACGAGTTGTCGCTAGCCTTTATTTCAACCAAATACAGAGAATTGGTATTTTACTTTTTCTTTTTTTCTTTTCTCCCCTCCTTCTCATGCTGTACAGTTAGCACTTGAATCCAAAATTCAAATACAAAATTAGCAGTCTCCTTTTCGATTTTGTCATCACATACTCACATGGCAAATTTTGAAGGCGACCTTCGTTTTGAGGTATCATTACATCAATTTAATCTTTATAAATAATTTCAATATTTAAAAGTTAAATCAAAATTAAAATACAAGCCATAATTAATTATCAAATTAAACGCACAAGTCCAAGAGCTTTTAACTTTCATACCAACAATGCAGGATGTAAGAAGCTAGAAATTTTTGATTTTTTTTTATCTAAACATACGTATGCCAGAAGTTCGTCAGGTTTGAACTTCAATTTTACACTTTATGTGTGAAATTTATGTTATTGAACCTAATGATCATTCAGCTAAGAATTTTCAATTGAGGCTAAGGTTAATTGTTTTATATTATTTTGGTTTGGGATAAAAACTAATCCTTTATTAATTTACGTACATATATATATATATATATATATAAAGAACATAAATTAAAGATTTAGAAAGTTTGGTAGAGTAGAGTGAATGATTGCACATTAATTCCATGCTCCCCTAATGTACTGCAGAATGAGATGTTATTATATATACAATATTAGTTATCATGATACGTCATTTTTACATACATAAAAATTTAATTGTCATAATATAAGTGCTAATGGCATTAATTTATTCATATGATATAAAATAAAATACATAGTTGATTTTTGTGTCATATAGTAGAAAAATAGTGAAAATTGGGGGGAAAGCATATGAGGATGATTGGTTATTTTTTTAAAAGAGTAAATTTCACTTGAAACTAGAAAAATCTTTCTGTCCATTAAAATACTGAAGGTTATAAATGACATAAAATTCGTGTAGTAGTATTGAAATTGCTATTTTGTAATTGTAAAGGTACTTTCTTTTATATATAACCAATGACAGACCTACAGGGGGAAGGGGGCCATTTCACCAACACCCCCTGCGCCACCCCCCCCCCCCCCCTCCAACATTTTATATATAATTTTTAATTTTTGCAATATTTTTATATATTTTTAAAGTTTTAGTAATAATTTGCACCCCCAACATTTTTGTATACATTTTTTAATGCTTGTATAATTTCTAGTTTATAGATATTTAAAATTTTAGCAATAATTTTTATTAATTTTTTACTTATTTTAATTTTAAAAAGTTTAAAATAAATTTTTAGGGCCATATTTATAATGAAATAATTTACAATCAAGTATGTCCATGAGGACACTTTTAATTTATTTGTTTGTAAATATATTTGTCAAAAATATGCTAAAATAATGGAAGGTAATCTTTTAGCTAATTGTTCAATTCCTTATACTGAGACAAATATTGTTAGAAATTTTGACATTAATTTGATCATTAATGAATTTTATGATATGAAGAGCATCGTGCTCAATTTCAATGACAATATATATTTCGATTTCATTAATTATAAAATTTGTATTTGAATTTTTATATTTTATAATTTTTGCCCCTTCACAATCTCAGTTTTGGATTCATTCCTATATATAACTAGTAGTTGTTTGCATGCAGGTTCTATGCGTATAAAATATTTTTGAATAATCATATTATTTATACATATTCTTACTTTTATTATACTAAAAATTGACATGAATCCAAAATATATATCTATAGTTTTCATAATTATGAATATAGCAGTTAAAAAGTAAGAATTTCATATTTCATTATCATTAAAAAAACTCAAAAAATCATTAACATATTGAACTTTCCTTGTGATAAGAGAACTATTTAAATAAATGATGGTCATTTGAACGTGTAAATTTATGCTATTATAAAAAGAGTCTTTTTTGTATTTAAAATGAAAGTTATAACACCAAATCTGTCCTTTTACTAAACCTATATTCAATAAAATTACATATCGAAATAATTATCATATTGTGGTGCAACAATAGATAGATTTCCTTTTTTTTTTTTTAGAGAATATCTCTAGGAAAGGGTTTCTTGTCTTCAGAGTATAAGAAAGCTTCAACAATTTTTACCTTTCATTTCGATTGTCAATTGTCATTTCTCTTTTGTAGTAATATTTTGATTTAGTCTCATCCAAGACAATTGCAGTTACAATTATGATTTTTTATTACCAAATCTGCAAGTTCTTGATCATCTGCAATAGTCCTGGACAGGACTAAATCAAAATATTACTACAGAAGGAAAATGACAATTGACAATCAAAAAGAAAGGTAAGAACTGTTGAAACTTTCTTATAGTCTAAAGATAAGTAATCCCTTCCTACATTGATTCTCTTAGAAAAAAGGAAATCCAATCTGCTGTTGCACCATACTATGATAATTATTTGGATATGTAATTTATTGAATATAGGGTTAGTAAAGGACAGATTTGGTATTATAATTTTCATTTTAAATATTAAAAAGACTCTTTTTATAATGGCATAATTTTTTTTTTCCTTTTTCTCTTTTTTCTTTAATTTAATTTAATATTGATTGTTTACTAAAACACGGGAGAATAGGCCCTTAGTTTCTATAGCTAAATTATTCACTTTTTTAATTAAATAAATGATTAATACATAAAAAATTAAAATTTATAGAATGTGTTGAATAGAGTTAAAAAAAATAGATAATGTTAAATTAAATAAAGGCTCCAAATAAGTACATCAATGATCTAATTCTTCATTTTAAATTAATACCAATCAATTCAGTTTTTTCCAATACGAGTGGATGATTTGATGGTAAAAATTAAATTTTAGATGTTTGCAAAAATATTATCTTGACACAATTGGTTCATGTACTAAAATAGATTATATGTCACAACTTAATTGGTATAAGATTTTCAAGCTAGAAGGAGTTGATTTGATTTGCCATAAAATTTCACATTGACATTTTGTCGAATTTAATTTGTATGCAAAATAAATACAAAAATATTAATTAAAATTAACTATTTACTTTCTCAAATTAAATTTGATAAACTCCAAAATACAAATAGAAATATTAAATGACTAACTAGTATACTATTTTATGTATGTCAATTTTTAATTGGCCCGAAAATTAATTCATCTATAATGTATCTGGTCGTCATTAATATTAAATTAACCTTAATAAAAAAAAGAAAATTTAAATCAATAGGAAAAGGGGGAAAAAAAAAAGAAAGAAATAAAAAAAGGACATGCGTCCATTTTTACGGTGTACCGGGTGCGGCATCGAGGATGCCAAAACGGGCGTGCGAACTTGCAACTTATACGCTTCTTTGCTATTCATTCCAATGTCATGCGCATATTCTCTCTTGCCTTCGATTAGGTGGTTTTGACCATTAAACTTCAAATTTATTTTGAGACTAGAATATGAATCAACACAATTTTTTTTTTCTTTTCTTACTTTTATGTAATTTGTGAATTTATCAACATACACTTAAAATTTAATGATTGAGATTTTCATCTCTATTAAAAATTATATAATTTAAGAGGGGATGGATTAGGCTGAAATAATTATATATATGTATATGAGTATAAATAAAAAATATATTGTATATATTTTTATAAATATTAAGTATTACTTAATTTGGAATTAATAAGTAGAAAGAAAAAAGATAAAATAAATTATAAGATAAACTAAAAGTTATTTAAATTTTATAGATAAATTTATATATATGTATATATACATTGTATATGTATCTAAGTATAAACAAAAAAATATATTATATATTTTTACAAATACTAAATATTATTTAATTTGAAATAAATAAATAGAAACAGAAAAGATCAAATAACTAATAAGATAAAAATAAAAGTGATTTAAATTTTATAAATAAATTTATGCATATGTATATAAGTATAAATAAAAAATATTATTTAGTTTGGAAGGAACAAAAGAAATAATTAGAAAGTAAAAGGAGATAAAAAGAAAAGAAAAAAATGGGAAATATGGGGGGGGGAAAAAAAGTGATAGTCAAAAAATTACTTAAATTGATTTGGAAATATATGTACGGATTAAGGGTTATTTAGTTTTTATATACTAAAATTAGGTTAAATGGGCAACAAATAAGAAGGGGGAGTGGTATGCATGATTTAAAAAACAATAGGTGGGGTTTTATATATTATTTTTTATAGGAGAACTTTTTTTAATTATTTTGACTACCATAGTGGGGTCAATTGCAACTATCCTCATTTTAAAATATTAAAATAAACTTATACTGTACAGAGAAGCAAACAACAATCTTCAACTCAAACGAGCTGCCTTGCGGGCATGATAGCATGTTCAACTTCACTATAACTTCCTTTTTCTTCTCTTTTTCTACAATAGGAAAGACCAACAATATAATTGAGTACATTTACAGCAAAGATTGCTTTGTTCGTCTAATCAGCTTTAGAATTTATATTTAGAAATGGAGAAGAATCTTCCAAGTAAGGAAGGATTCTTGAGATGCTTTCATTTGCTATTAACAACACATAATAACACTAGAAAATTTGCTGATAAACTAGTGAAGTTTGGACAATCAATCTCATCAAGAAATTAAGGAATAAGGTAAAGTAACTTTGTAAAATCAGGTAAGTAGGCAGACCTACTTGTATGGCTCCCCTCCATCTCTTTCAAAATAAACTTCCTTAATTTCTCTCATAAGTGAATGCCCAATCGATCAAAATCAGCAAAGCAGAGAGGTGAATTGGATAAACAAATCACAAGGAAATATAAGCAGTTCACAGTGGTATTCATTAAAATACAAGTAGTACATGAAAAAGTCAATTAAGAGCAGTTCATAGTGCATTCATCAAAATAAAGGCAGACCATCCAAGGTTTAAAACATAGATCACTACAACAAACCACTTTTTAATGCAGTTCGCAGGAACGATCTCGACGATCAAAACGGAAGGCAAAGTTTTAGTTCCATTTCAATGTCGTGGAACGGCTGCGGATATTCCGCATTTAAATTATTCAAAAAAATTTAAATAAAATGTAAAACAATACTAAAGCATTTGAAACTCTATTTCTTGTTTATATTAAATAACTAGCATGTGCCCTATGCGATGCACCGAAAATAATTTTAAGATTGAAATAATTTAGAACAAATCACATAATTAGTTCATAATCTTTAGAATCACTTTAGTCCATAAACTACAAAAAAGTTCATCTTTTAGTCCCTAACGTTAATATATCGTTTCATTTTAGTCCTCAGAACCACTTCCGGCGGTATTTGGCTGAAAAATTGACCATTTTGACTTGTTAAGGGCAAACTTATCAATTTAAGATTTTATGTTCCACTTTAATCCCAATTTAAAGTTTTATATTTCACTTTAATTCCTATGTCATTTTTCTTTTTTTTATTTTTTATGCCAACACTACATTTCTTAATATATTTGATAATTACATGATAAAAGTATTAAAATGCTTTTTAATTGGCAGAAATTGTACTACATTCTCTGCTATTCATAGAAGTTATCCATTTTTAAATCTACAAACATCACTTTGTACTGAGGCCATATTGCCCAAGGCACACATATATTTTTATGTTTAGTTGTTGGTTCAATCAATCTAAAATGCTTAATTAATTGATTTAATGTCACATATATTTATTCTCTTGGAGTTATTGAATAGCTATTTCAAAAACAATGTGAATGGATTATTGACATGAATAATAGTTGCTGCAGTGAAGGTGCAACCATAGTAGCTTGGAAAACAGCAACCATAGTTGTTTTTCAAAACGGTGTGTGATCATAGCTGCCATGGCCCAATTTGCACCAACAATTGCATGGTTAGGTGGGAACGAGGGAGTTGGGGCTGGGGTGGGGGTTGGAAAAGTGCGGTGTATAGGAGGTGGGTTTGCTGAGGGTAGCTGCCATGGCCAACCATCACGTGGTGTGGGTGAGGCAGTTGGGGGTGGGGATGAGGTTGTGGAGGGTGCAGGGTGCAAGGATGGGTGGAATTGTTATACAAATATAATTATATAGTGTTTTTATGCACTTATGTATATATTTATATTTATTTATTAATATATAATATACAAATATATAATATATACAAATATATAATATGTATGTATTATATATTTATATATAATATATACAAAAAAAAAGTAGAATAAATTAGAGAAATGAAAATACATAAACTAAAAATAGTTTTTAAATTTAAAGGGGATGAAAGAAGGTATACGAAAATAAACTTAAAAGAAATAAATTAAATTGAAAATATATGAAATTATTAAAGATAATATAGTCTTTATATGTTAAAATTAGGGTTAAATTGAAGCAAATCGGGAGCGGGAGGCAGTGTGCATAATTTTCAAAACACGAGGAGGTTTTTCATCTATTTTTTTCATAAGGATTTTTTTTTTTTTTGCCCTTTTCCATTTTCATAGGAGGTAAATACAATTTTTTCTGAAAAAAAAAGGGAAAAAAAGTGACATAGGGACTAAAATAGAACATAAAATCATAACTTGGCAATTTTGCCCTTAAAAAGGTCAAAATTGATCAATTTTTCAATCAAATACCCCTGAAAAGTGGTTTTGAAGACTAAAATGAAACGATATATTAACGTCAGAGACTAAAAGATGAACTTTTAAAAATTGAGAATTAAGGTGATTTTAGAGTAAAACTGTAAGGACTAATTATATGATTTGCCTAATAATTTATTTTATAATCATATTTATTTTACTTCATGTGATTAAAACATGAATTGTAATTATTTTTAACACTTAACAAAAGAAAACCTATTACTAATTAAATAAAATAATATAAATATTTCAATTAAAAATATTATGTTTGAAGATGATTTATACTTAAATAAGTTATAGAATATCAAGAATTACTGACTCTAAGTTTATAAATTATATAGAAGTTTATAAATTGATAAAATTTCAAAAAATAAATAAAAGAATTAAGAAAACAAAAATAGTGTAGAATATTTTACTAAATACACTTTTAATTTATATATATATATGTGTGTGTGTGTGTGCGCGCGCATGCATGCGTGCGTGTGTGTGCGTATACTTATATACTTTGATATGATAAATAAGCAAATGATTCTTTTTTTTTTTTTTTAAATATAAAGCTTTTTTTATACGTTTTCTTAATAATTTGGAAGTTATCGTTACATTTTCATGACATTTGAAAATTTTAAATGTTAAATTTTTTTTTATTAGAGTAAATATATAACCTTTTGGTACTTTATCTATGAAAATAACTTACATTTGACTATTAATTATTTGATCACTAATTCAATAAGTAGTTTGTAACATATAATTTTATAAGCTAAGATATTTCTTAACATTCCATATAACTCTGATAAGTAAAATTTATTTATTTTTATTTATATATGCAGTTATTCTATTATTTTGAAATTACTAATTAACATATATTATGTACATGAATAATGTAATAAGTAAATTTCTAATTTTCAATTCAAAATAAAATATCAATCTCTCATAGGTTTCTTTTATAAGTATATAAAAGTATAGAAATAATTAAATGGATACTTACTTTAGTCAAACTTTTTTGATCTCACATTAATTCATGTAAAAAAAATTTGTGAATTATTTTAAGTAAAAATATTAAAATAAATATGCACTATATAATTATAAAATAGAGTAATTAAATATATTAAAAAATATAAATGATGTGGTTGTTAATTATTTTAATTTTACTTTTGAAGTATATTTAATATAAATTATGCAAAAGTTATATATATATATATATTTAAATTCTAAGTTGTCTAGAAAATAATTATTTAATTAAGAAATAAAAGAATTTATTTGATCAAATGACTGAATATTTTTTATTTATTCAATAATTTTTTATTAGAAATAATTGAATATTGTCTTACTTCAACTAAAAATAAAGTGATTATATCTATGTAAGTCTAAAAGAATTTTTGAAATAACCTAGTTAGATAAATTTTAAGTTTTTTTGGATAAAAATATATAATTGAATTTTAAAAAAAAATCTAACTCTTTAAATGAAAAAATAAGTTAATATTTATTAGAGCTCATATTTATTAGATAGTTTCATTACTTGCTATATCCATTTAATTTTTGATAGTTAATATTATCAAAGTGAATATAAATCACTAAATATGAAATATATCAATCTTGAAAAAGCATTTACTTAGCAATGCAATTTTTATTTTTAGCTGTATATACATAATTTTTTATTGAAGAGAAATAAAATAATTTTCTTATAAAAATATTATAATAAGTGTGGCACCCCACTCAGGATAATCACTAAGTTGGGATGTCACCAATTCGGACTTAAATTATAATGTGCAACATAGCTTATAGGCCCATAAATATCAACAAAACTCATAAATAGCAACAAACTTCAACTTAAAACAACACTACTAGGGTACCATAATACATTCCAAGTGTTCCAACGGTAATTAAAATCTCGGTTCTAAACCATGATTAACTACAAACCCAAAACATCATTTCATAAACACAATATTTACATGCCATCAGTCTCAAATTCAAATTTCAAATATCACAACATCTCTAAGTCACAACTTAGCTAGAAGGTGAATCCATATATACATACATCACTTAAATCGATTTAAAACAGTCCCACTAGGCCAAATCATAAGCCTCTATTCTGTTTCCATACTTGTCTGGGAAGGAAAATGAAAAGTAACAGAAGGGTAAGTTCTAAGGACTTAGTGAGGGATAAATCAATATAGATAAAAGGATATGTTGAAGAAGAAATAATTCAACAGATTATAGTCTATCAAGACAATTCAATCAAAACAGGAACATGTTAGAACATAAGCATTATCAAATTTAGCAAAGGGAATCATCTCATTCCTTATTACTCTATGAACAGAGTACAATTGTTGGGTACAGTCAGAATAGAACAAACCAAAGTATCATATGCAATCCAAATGAACCAAAAAACTGCTTAGCACATCACTGATACCCAAGCAAACCGCTTAGCGTATTGCTGATACCCAAGCAAACCGCTTAGCGTGTCCTAAGTGTCTAAGCATTCTACTGGGATTGGCGCTCAACCTATACAAAATTTCTTGAACAAGTATCTATCGTTACGGATAGTAAACAAATTGCCAACAAGGCCTGATAATAATTTATTAAAGCATACAAATATGCTAGCAAGGCTAACCAAACAGTAAACAAAGCGATTCCAATATGCCGAAAAGGTAAATCAATGATATATAGAACATAATCATATAAGTCGACAAGGCCAACCATGCGATAAGCAGAATGAAACCAAACTGATCAATATCAGCTAAGACAATGAAAGTTCTTGGCGCCAGAACAGAACAAGCAATTTTTAACTAAATCCAGATCAATGAACAAACTCTCGCAGGGGTATACGAATCAATTAATAAATAACAACAAGGGTACAAACAAACCACAGAATTCAATAATCAAGAATCAGCTTTTTCCCAGAACAAGGACAAGCTTAACCTTCACAGGGGTTTACGAAATAAATACCAAGTAGGTTAGGCCCTCACAAGGGTATACAAAGTAATTACCAGGTTGGTAGACCCTCCTAGGGGTATACAAAGCAATTACTAGGTTGGTAGACCCTCACCTCAATAGCCTCAAAAATGCTATCACAGCTTACTGGTCTGTGGGACCCAGCTACTTATCACCTAGTCAAAGAATGAATTTACGGTCAAAATCATCGTTTTGACCCTATAATCACAATTATACGGATAATATCCTAAAATTGATCGTTGCACAGTTAATACAGTAGTTTAGGGTTCAATTTGACATTATTGATAGGGAATATGCTAATTACACCGTTAACATTGGAATACACACGAGGTCCATATTTGTTTTGGTAAAGGGATAAAATCAAATTCTTAAATTATATAATTAACCTTGTACATTACACAAAGTCTATAATAATAGTCCAACTATCTTTAATAACCCAATTTTGTCACTTAGGCCTCAAATCAATGAAATTTGAGTTTAATTAGCTAGTTAACTTAATTAACTTATTTAACCATGGTTTATATATAATAGTACAAAATTGGGTCCACTAGTCATATATATATATATATATATCCATGCATGACCTTTTCTTAATTCCAATACATGTTCTCCATATCATCTTTTTCATTTGTACTCTAAAATACAAGAATTGATCATAAAAAATCTTAAAACAACATTAATATATATCAAATCCCATTCCAACTTATATATACCAAATCTTGTTATAGGAACACAATCAATATAAGCCAACTCCGCCTGCACGATCACCGCGATGATGCGAGAAAATTGCCTTTGAACCCCCGCCACCGCCACCAGAGAAGATCACCACCACCACCATTAGAAGCTCCTCAACACCACCAATCTAATTCCCAAATCAATTTCAAGCTTCGTCGCCTAATCGGCACTCAATTAACGCCTCAAAGCTTCAATGCCGTCACCTCCACAGCCGCGGTTTCTTTTAATTTTTGCTGCCGTCAGTAGCCCAAACCTTAAACCAAAGGTGTCAAAATGCTCCTTGAGCTAAAAGCAACAAAATCCACTACAAATCTTGAGCTCTCGCTGCAACAGCTTCGCCTCGACCTCAAATTCCCAGTAGCTTACCGGTGGTCTCAAGCTACATGTGGTGTCATTCTATTCCTAAGGAGGTAAGGAGTGTTTTGGTAGGGTTAGTTTGCTGGTTCCTACTGTTGCGGAAGAGGGGAGATGGGTGTAGGGTGAAGAAATGAAGAAAATGGTGGGGGGGGGGGAAGTTATATATGTAAAGCATCTTTCTGAAATCTCATATTAACCCCCATAACTTCTTTGCAGCTTTCAATTGAGTCTTCCAGAAAATCAACCATTTTTCCATTAACCCTCAATTTAATGAGTGCCTTAGTTTCACTCGTATGACCAAAATTATTTCTATATGGACTCCTAGAATTTCAAAATGTGGTTCAATTAAGTCTTGTCTATTTATGTTTTAACCCTCGAAACTTTTTTTTTTAAAAAAATTTAATAAAATAAAATAATAAAATTTCCGCCAATCAAATATTTCTAAGGGTGCTACAGACCTCCCCCTCTTAAATGAATTTGGTCCCCGAATTCTCACCTGAGTACTAGAAGAGTTCCGGATATTGCTAGCGCATGAAATCCTCTGGCTCCCAAGTAGCTTCTTCTACATTATAGTTGCACCACAACACTTTTACTTTTACTTGAGGAATCCTCCATTTCCTAAGCTCTCGAAGCTTCTAATTTAAGATATGAATCAACTGTTGTTCGTATGTCAGATCACTTTGTAAGGGTATGCTTTCGTGAAGAATAACATGATAGGGATCAAGATAGTACTTTCGAAGTTGTGATGCGTGAAAGACATCATGTATGCCCGTCAAGCCTTGGGGTAGCACTAGACAGTACGCCACAGGTCCTATTCTTTCATAGATCTTGTAGGGACCAATATATCTTAGGCTAAGCTTTCCGCCTTTGCCAATTCTTCGAACACCTCTTTGCGGGAACACTTTGGGAAATACTTGGTCACCAATTTCGAATTCCAATTCCTTCATTCGCTTATCCGCAAAACTCTTTTGTCGATCCTGAGCACCTTTCATCCTCTGTTTAATTATCTACACTTTCGTGATAGTCTTCTGAATTAATTCTTGCTCTAATATCCCCAGAGACTCAGTGATGTTACTTCTATATTCTTTAAGATCCTAGTTCAACGGAGATCGACACTTTCTGTCATATAACGCTTCATAGGGTGCCATCTGAATAGTGGACTGGTAATTATTATTATAAGCAAATTCGATCAAAGGAAGATGTCGGTTCTAGCTTCCATTGAAATCTAAGACACAGGCCTGAAATATGTCTTCTAGTATCCGGATGACCTTCTCTGATTGTCCATTTGTGTGGCGATGAGCGGTAAAATTGAACTGCAATCTCGTCCTCAAATGTTTTTGTAGACCTTTCCAAAGCCGCGAGGTGAACTTCGAATCTCGATCTGATACAATACTAGTCAGAACTCCATGAATCTGACTATTTCCTTAATATATAACTCTGCTAGTTTTGTAACTTTATAATGTGTTCCGACTGGCAAGAAATGAGCAAACTTGGTTAATCGGTCTACTATTACCCAGATGCTATCATATCCTCCTTGGTCTGTTGGTAAACCTGTTACAAAATCCATAGTAATCTGCTCTCATTTCTAATCAGGGATTGGAAACGATTGTAGCAACCCTGATGGTCGTTGATGCTTAGCTTTCACTAGCTAGCAGGTCAAACATTTTTGCACATAGCTTGCAACATCTCTTTTCATCCCATTCCACCAGAATTGCTTTTTCAAAGCTCGATACATTTTTGTGCCTCCCGGATGTATCATGAACCTCGACTTATGTACCTTATCTAGCAATCTCTCTTTCATTTCTTCCAGCACGCATATCCTTTTTCAAAATAGAAGAATGCCTTGGCTATTGGTACCGAATTTACACTCTTCAGAATTTTCAACTGTTTCCTTCTATTTCAACATCCATACCTCATTATCTTAGGCTCGCCGTATTTCATTATATAACTCAGGCTGTACTTTTATTCTTGTAATCCAAACTTGTTGTTTTAATCTTAACCCGTCATCTGTTCTTAGGCTCTTCGACGCTTCTATTCCCACTAAGTGAGCCATCCCAGCCTTTCGGTTCAAAGCATCAGTCACTACATTTGCTTTTCCTGGATGATAGTGATGGAAAAATAATAGTCTTCTAAAAACTCCATCCATCTGCGCTGTGTCATATGCAAGTCCTTCTACAAATGTATATACTTGAGACCTTTGTGATTTGTGTAAACTTTGAATGCAATCCCATAGAGACAATATCTCCATTTTGTCAATGCAAAAATGATAGCAGCTAACTCTAGATCATGAGTTTGGTAGTTTTCCTCATGTGGTTTCAGTTTTTTGGATGCGTAGGCAATAACCCGTCCCTTCTGCATCAACACGCATCCAAGCCCTTTGTTAAGTTGTCCATATATACCACAAAACCTTCTATTCCGTCTGGAAGGGCTAAAATTGGAGCTATAGTTAATCGGTTCTTCAACTCCTGGAAGCTTTTCTCACAATTCTTATTCCAGTCAAATGGCTGATCTTTTTGGGTCAACTTAGTCAACGGGCCAGCTATTTTAGAGAAATCTTGAACGAACCTTTGATACTAGCCGGCAAGTCCTAGAAAATTATGAACTTCAGTTACATTTTTGGGTTTTTTCTAGTTGACTATCACCTTTATCTTAGAAGGATCAACCTCTATCCCATCCTAGGATATGATATGCCCAAGAAAAGTCACTTTCTCTATCCAAAATTCGCACTTGCTAAATTTGGTGTACAACTGAAGCTCTTTTAGAGTTCTGAGAACAATGTGCAAGTGTTTTTCATGCTCTTCTCTAGATTTAAAGTACACTAGAATGTCATCAATGAATATGACTACAAACTAGTCCAAATATGGTCTAAAAATTTGGTGTATCAAATCCATAAATGCCACTAGGGCGTTGGTTAGGCCAAATGACATTACTAAGAATTTAAAATGACCATATCGTGAGTTGAATGCAGTCTTCAGGATATCTTCTTCTCTGATCTTCAACTGGTAATACCCATGTCTCAAATCCAACTTTGAGAAGATTCTTGATCCTTGTAGAAGGTCAAACAATTCCTCTGCATATGGCAAGGGATATTTGTTTTTGATAGTGACCTTGTTCAATTCCCTATAGTCAATGCACATTCTTAGGGACCCATCTTTCTTCTTGAAAAATAGTACTGGGGCTCCCCAAGGAGAAGTACTCGGCCTAATCAACTTTTTCTCCAATAATTCATGTAGATGGCTTTTCAGCTCCTTAAGCTCTATAGGTGCCATCCGATAAGGAGTTTGGAAAAAGGTGTGACCCCTGGAAGAGTGTGAATAACAAATTCTATCTCTCAGTTAAAGGGTAAGGAGCTCAACTTTTTTGGGAATACCTCTGGATATTCAACTACCACTTTCACTTCCTCGATTTTAACTGTACGTTGAGGTTTATTGATAAGATACACTAAGAATCCTTGTCTGCCTTTCCTCAAAATCTTTATGGCCTCTAGCGCAGATATAATTGGTATCGAGGAAGTGTTATATGTTGAATAGTGCATTAGTATTGGTATCTTATCTCCAAGTGTGATGCATTTGGTGTAACAGTTACTTTTGCTTGATGAATATACAGCCAATCCATTCCAAGTATCAAATCATACTATTGAATAGGCATTTGTATGAGATTGGCTGGACATACCCCGTCCCCAATCATAACTGGGCAATCTTGATACATCGTCTTTGTTACTAACCCTACTCCTAAGGGTGTTTGAACTTCTATTTGATAAGCCATAGTTTCAGGTTGCATATTTAGTTTTTAAGAGAATATGGTAGATATGAAAGAATGGGATGCACCAGAATCATATAAGGCATTGCGATAAATTCCAAAGATAGAGATTGTTCCTTGAACCACTTCATTCTGGTGCATTCTCTCCTATAAAGCATAAGCACGAGCTCGTATATTCTGTTTCCCACCAATTCCTACTACTTGTTTTCTTTTCCTTACAAGTGCTAGGTTTTTCTTTCTGGGCAACCTACATACTTGCCCTGCTTTCTCCAACATTCGGACTCCTCATAGCCACATGCCCCACAGAATCCACATTGCTTAGTTGTCATTTCTTGGGCCAAATTTTCCATCTCGCCAGTCTGGGGTGCTCGTTGGGTAACGTCCTCAATCTGTAATCTTGACTGTTTTCTCCTAACACTACTCTGTCCCCCAGGGTACGACCTTCCATTTCGATTTTGATCTTTGATTTTTTGAATCTCCTGTAGCGCTAACTCTAACTGCAGCGCCTTGCTCACTGCCATATTGAAGTTCGGTAAGTCACAAGTGGCCAAACCTCACCTGAGTTTCGGCCGCAGACCCTATACAAATCGTCGAGTCTGTCTACTTTTGTCTTCTAGTATGTAGGGAGCATACTGAATGAGTCGGCTAAAGTCAGCCTCATATTGGCTGATAAATCAGGCCGCCCCTGTACAAAATCCATAAATTCTCTCTCTCTCTCTCTCTCTCTCTCTCTCTCTTTCATCTGTTTTAACTACTAGAGGTATGTATTTATCCATAAATTCCCTGGTGAAATTTTCCTAAGTTCTGCGATGTCCAACAGTAATCAACATGCGATCAATCATTTTCTACCAGCTACGTGTTGTTTCCCCCAAAAGAAATATGGCGAATCGAACCTTTTGTTCGTCTAGATAACACAAAGTCTCAAATATGTTTTCTAAATTTTCAACCCATTCATTCGCCCTTCTATCATCTAGTTCCCTCAGGAACTTTGGGGGTCGAAAATGAAGGAATTGTTCCTATGCTCGATCATCGGCTAACTTATTAGCCCTTCCTGCTCTATCATCCTGTGGTTGGCCACGATGCCTGAACCCCTGTCTCCCCTGATACATGGGTTCTCTGGTTGACCAGCTGATGGGGTTTGCATGACTTCCTCATCTGGAAAAGGTGGCTGGTAGACAGGTGACTCCCGCCTAGGAGCTCATTGTACGTCGGCCTTTTTACCGAGCAGCCGTTCTCTATGACCTGCTCGTGTCGGAGCTGGTACATCATCATACGTCTGATATCTCTTAAGTACTTTTAGCCTGCGATCATTGAATTGCAAAATGACATCCTAATCACCTTCAACTCCTTGGAGTTTCTCAAGCTTACAGAAGAGAAAAGAAAAGAAAGAAAAAGAAAAGTTTAATAGTGTTAAATAGAATCCATAATGACAGAAACCTAATCTTCTATTAATTGAAGATAAAAGTTCATTTATATAACCAAGTTGGCATTAGCAATGCTACATTAGTATATACAAGGTCAAATTTTCAAAATTGCTATGCTAACTATAAGCCTAGTAGGTATAAAAATGACAAGGCTTGTTAGGGTATCACCCTAAAGTTTAGTTAACCTTAGCTGATTCTATCTATTTGACGGGCTAACATTAATACTGTACATATATACATATTCACAACACAACCACATCTATAAAGATCTACAGCCTAATCCTCCGCGTCCGTAATATCAGACTCGAGATCTTTATCTTCCTTTTCCCCATCTACCTCCACATTCATATCCACATTTTCTTTTTCCATATCAACTTTAGGTGGTACCTTGACCAGAAACTCCTGCACGGGATCCACCTTAGGTATCTCCTGAGGGCCTCTCTCTTGTCTCTCCTCGATATATACGCTTTACCCATACCCTGGCTCAAGGGAAGGATGAACTCTGGATGGTCCGACCTCTGTGTCAATCCCTACTCCGACTCCTATAACCTAATCTATGGTGCTACTATACTGTGATATGAGCATCCGAACCTCATCCATAATCATATGTGTTATATCTACTGTCCTCTTAAAATCAGGCTCTCGTTTCCAAAAAGCCTCCTCTATCTAGGTACGCACAGCACGGAGACCTTCTACTTGAGTTGTTGCTATCCTAACACGTTCCTCTTCTCTCTCTACACTCTCCATATGTCTTTCTACCATATAGGTTCTCGCCCCTAGTACTGATTTCAAGTGACATGATTCTGCTCGTTCGTCCTTTGGAGCTTTAGGAATGTTATAGAGTTTCTCTTCTTGTTGATGGCACAATTCCAAGAGACGTGCCTTTTCCTTTTCTAGAACCTCAATTCTTTCCTTCAAATATTTGCACATTCTTCTTATTCACAGGTTCCTTTCCCTTTCTATGATCATCCACCATCTTACAGTATATCAGTTAATTTCATTAATATCACACTAATCAAGCATATATCTTACACATAAAGTACCTATGGTTCAATCTCATACTAAAGTCCAATGCTCTACCCGTGGAAGTGAAGATTACAGACTGGTCGACCGTCTCACGTATAATCTCCTATCTTCTGGTATCGAACACTATACCCAAAAGTTCATATCCTAACTAACCTAAACAGAAGGTTAGTTATAGGTCCCAATGATATTCAATGCCTAGGTCATCGACAAACCCAGGCTCTGATACCACCTCTATGGCACCCCACTCAGGATAACCCCTAAGCTGAGATGTCACAAATTCAGACTTAAATCATAATGTGCACTGATAGGCCTATAAATATCAACAGAACTCATAAATAGCAACATACTTCAACTTAAAACAGCATTACCAGAGTACCATAATACATTCCAAGTGTTCCAGTGGTAATTAAAATCTCAGTTCTAAACCATGATTAACTACAAACCCAAAACGTCATTTCATAAACACAATATTTACATGCTATCAGTCTCAAATTCAAATTTTACATATCACAACATCTCTAAGTTGTAGCTTAGCCAGAAGGTGAATCTATATATAAATACATCACCTAAACCGATTCAAAATAGTCCTACTGGGAAAGAAAATAAAAGAGTAACAGAAGAGTAAGACCTAAGGACTTAGTGAGGGATAAATCAGTACAGATAAAAGGGATCTGTCGAAGAAAAAATAATTCAAAAGATTATAATCTATCAAGACAATTCAATCAAAATAAAAACATGTCAGAACATAAGTATTATCAAATTCAGCAAAGGGAATTATCACATTCCTTATTGCTCCATGAACAGAGTACAACAGTTGGAGTATAATTAGAATAGAACAAACCCGAGTATCATATGCAATCCAAATGAACCAAAACATAACATGTATATCAGATTTTCCTTATTCCATCCAAATCGAACAAAATCCAAGCGTGACAGCTCAATACATGATAGATGCCCAAGCAAACCGCTTAGCGTATTGCTGATACCCAAGCAAACCGCTTAGCGTATCGCTGACACCCAAGCAAACTGCTTAGCGTGTCCCAAGTATCCAAGCATTCCGCTGGGATTAGCGCTCGACCCATACAAAATTTCTTGAACAAGTATCTGTCGTTACAGATAGTAAACAAATTGCCAACAAGGCCTGATAACAATTTATTGAACCATACAAATATGCCAGCAAGGCTAACCAAACAGTAAACAAAGCAATTCCAATATGCCGACATGGTAAATCAACGATATATAGAACATAATCATATAAGCCGACAAGGCCAACCATGCGATAAGCAGAACGAAACCAAACTGATCAATATCATATAAGACAATGAAAGTTCTTGGCGCCATAACAGAACAAGAAGTTTTTAACTGAATCAGGATCAATGAACAAACCCTCGTAGGGGTATACGAATCAATTAACAGATAACAACAAGGGTTCAAACAAATCATAGAATTCAATAATCAAGAATCAGCTTTTTCCTAGAACAAGGACAAGCTTAACCTTCACAGGGGTTTACGAAATAAATACCAGGTAAGTTGGGCCCTCACAGGGGTATACAAAGTAATTACCAGGTTGGTAGACCCTCACAGGGGTATACAAAGCAATTACTAGGTTGGTAGACCCTCACCTCAATAGCCTCAAAAATGTTGTCATAGCTTACTGGTCTACGGGACCTAGCTACTTGTCACCTAGTCAAAAGAATAGATTTACGATCAAAATCGTTGTTTTGACCCTATAATCACAATTATACGGATAATATCCTAAAAATCGATCGTTACACAGTTACTGTGGTAGTTTAGGGTTCAATTCGACACTATCGATAGGGAATATGCTATTTACACCGTTAACATCGGAATACATGTGAGGTCCATATTTGTTGCAGTAAAGGGATAAAATTAGATCCTTAAATTATATAATTAACCTTGTACGTTACACAAAGTCGATAATAATAGTCCAACTATCTTTAATAACCTAATTTTGTCAGTTAGGCCTCAAATCTATAAAATTTGAGTTTAATTACCTAGTTACAAATCAATAAAATTTGAGTTTAATTATCTAGTTAACTTAATTAACTTATTTACCATGGTTATATATAATAGTACAAATTCATGTCCACTAGTCATATATAAATATGATGCTAAAGTCCGGTGCTGGAGAATTGATTCCAGGCCCACTTTAGTCGACCAGAAAGTTGGCTGGAAATGAATATGGTGATGAGAGCTAGTCGAGTTTTGCAACCAAGCAACACATGTGAGGCTAGTCGAGAAAGCCCTTGGCTAAGGCACTCCAACGCTCAAGTCAGTATAATCAACAAGAATTTAGAATGGCATAGCGAGGGCCAAAGTTATAGTGAACATCCCTTATAGCACGGTTGCAATGGGGTATTTATAGTCCCAAGCCAAATATCAAAATATCTATAGTACCCTAGCTTTTGCAGGGAGGACCTTTGTCCTTTCATGAGGGTTTTTAAGTATTTTCCTTGTCTGGAATCCTCTTTCTAGGTGGCGCGCCTCCATCCTTTTGGGATATGGTGGAGATCTCTGCATTTAATGTGGATGCAAGCTGCATGTTAGTGTATTTAATGTGTCAGATGGTGGTTGAGTACATTTAATGCGACATCAACTGGTGGCGAGAGAAACCTTCCTATCTCGCAGGTCGACCAATCTGGTCAAGATGTCTCCCCGGCCATAGGTATCTCTGCCTACTCTGATCGAATGCATGACTTCTTGGGGTTGACCTATTCTGGTCGAGATGTCTCCCTATCCATAGGTCTCTCAGCCTACTCTGGTCATATGCATGGGTTCATTAGGTCGAGACGACTCTCTGGCAACGGGCCCTTTGACCATAGCCTAGTCGATTGAAAAAAGACTGATAGCCATTATTGGTCAATTAGCCCAGTGTATTCTTGGATTTTGGCTAGTTCTGATAGGCCTATTAGGCTTGTCTTACTTCCCCATGTCAAGAGTCCCCCCACTCCCGAGTCCTAATCGAGCTCGTGATGAGAATAAGTGGGGAGTAGTTGATTTTCTTCATTTTGTCAACCTTAAATTTTGATCATTCTTTAATAATTCATTCAAAACTAAATTGATCATGTGACTACAGGGTTGCCTTGATCATTCCTTAATAACTTATTCAAAATCAATTTGATCATGCGGCTACGAGGTCGACTTGATCATTCTTTAGTAATTGATTCAAAACTAATTTGATCATGCAACTATGGGGTTGACTTGATCATTCTTTAATAATGGGGTCGACTATGGGGTTCATTAGTAACGGGGTCGACTATGGAGTCAACTTGATCATTCTTTAATAATTGATTCAAACCGATTTGATCATGTGACTACGGGGTCAACTTGATCATTCTTCGATAACTGATTTAAAACTGATTTGATCATGCGACTACGGGGTCGACTACGAGGTTCTTTAGTAAAGGGTCGACTACAGGCCAACTTGATCGTTCTTTGATAACTGATTCAAATCGATTTGATCATGTGACTACGGGGTCAACTTGATCATCCTTTGATAACTG
This sequence comes from Jacaranda mimosifolia, assembly GCA_018894105.1. NCBI lineage: Eukaryota > Viridiplantae > Streptophyta > Magnoliopsida > Lamiales > Bignoniaceae > Jacaranda > Jacaranda mimosifolia. The sequence continues at coordinate 13,137,220 of CM032132.1, read as the reverse complement.
ATTCAAAACTAATTTAATCATGCGACGAGGTTGACTTAATCATTCCTTGATAACTGATTCAAAACCAATTTCATCATGCGACTACAAGGTCGACTTGATTATTCTTTGATAACTGATTCAAAACCAATTTGATCATGCAACTACGGGGTCGGCTTGTTCATTTTTTAATAATAGGGTCAACTTGATCATTCTTTAATAACTGATTCAAAACCAATTTGATCATGCGACTATGGGGTTGACTTGATCATTCCTTAATAGATGAGTCAAAATCAATTTGATTATGCAACCATGGGGTCGACTTGATCTTTCTTTAGCAACGGGGTCAACTACGGGTCGACTTGATCATTCCTTAATAACTAATTCAAAACTAATTTGATCATACGACTAGGGGGTCGACTTGATTGATTGTTGTGCTTCTGCAGTGTTGCCGATAGCTGAGTTGAAAGTTGGGCAGACATTTGATCACTTATTATCTAAATAAGCTGCGGCATTGTTAAGGTTACCATATGCTCTAGTTGGGGACTTAGTTCAGCCACATCCTGCTCTTACAAGGGATGAGGTGAAGGAGTCAGAGACCTTCTGGCCTCTTCCCTTTTGGAAATGGCTTGCCTCATGTTTACGATTTCTCAAGTTACAGACTCTATTTCCCATAGACGGCGCCAAATGATGATGCTAAAGTCTGGTGCTGGAGAACTGGTTCTAGGCCCACTTTAATCAACCAAGAAGTTAGTTGGAAATAAATGTGGTGATGAGAGTGGGTTGAGTACTACAACTAAGTAACACACATGAGGCTAGCCGAGGAGGCCATCGGCTAAGGCACTCTGATGCTCAAGTCAATATAATTGACCAGAAATTAGAGCGGCAAAGTGAGGGTCAAAGTTATAGTAAACGTGCCTTATAGCACGGTTGCAATAGAGTATTTATAGTCCAAAGTGGGAGATCAAAATGTCCATGGTACTCTTGCTATTGTATGGAGGACCTTTGTCCTTGCATAAGGGTTTTTAAGTCTTTTTCTTGTCTGGAATCCTCCTTCCAGGTAGCGCCCCCTCCATCCTTTTGGGATATGGTGGAGATCTCTGCATTTAATGCGGAGGCAAGTTGCCTGTCAGTATATTTAATGTGGCAACGTAGTGGTTGAGCACATTTAATGCGACAACGACTGGTGGCAAAAGAAACCTTCATGTCTCGCATGTCGACCAATTGTGGTCGAGATATCTCCCCAGCTATGGGTTTCTCTACCTACTCTGGTTGAATGCATAAATTCTTGGGGTCAACCTATTCTGGTCGAGATGTCTCCCTGTCCGTGGGTCTCTCAGCCCACTTTGGTCATATGCATGGCTTCATTGGGTCGAGACGACTCTCTGGCAGTGGGCCCTTCGACCATAGCATGGTCGATTGAAGGAAGACTGATAGCCTTTATTGGTCAATTAGCTCATTGTATTCTTGGGTTTTTGTTGGTTCTATTGGGCCTATTAGGCTCGTCTTACTTCCCCATATCAATATCCATGTATGTCCTTTTCTTAATTCCAATGCATGTTCTCCATATCATTTTCTTCATTTGTACTCCAATATACAAGAATTGATCATAAAAAATCTTAAAACAACATTAATATATATCAAATCCCATTCCAATTATATATACCAAATCTTGTTATTTGAACACGATTGGTATAAACTAACTCCGCATGCACAATCACCGTGACGAGGTGAGAAAACTGCCTTAGAACTGCCGTCGTGCACCGTTACCGAAGAAGATCACCACCCCCATTGTCACAAGCTTCTCAACGCCACCAATCTAATTCCCAGATCAATTTCAAGCTTCGTCACCTAATCGGTCCTCAATTAACTCCTCGAAGCTTCAGCGTTGCCACCTTCACCGCCGCGGTTTCTTCCAATTTTCGCTGTTTTCAGCAGCCCAAACCTCAAACCAAAGGTGTCAAAATGCTCCTTGAGCTGAAAGCAACATAGCCCACTACAAATCTTGAGCTTCCGCCTTCGGCAACGCCACGCTCGTCACTCGCCGCCGCAGCTCCACCTATGACCTCAAATTCCCGGCAACTCACCGGTGGTCTCAAGTTGTATGTGGTGTCATTCTGTTCCTAAGGAGGTAAGGAGTGTTTTGGTGGGGTTAGTTTTCTTGTTCCTACCATCGCGGGGGAAATCACCTGAGAAAGAGAGATGGATGTGGGGTGAAGAAATGAAGAAAATTGGGGGGATGGGGGGGAGAGTGATATATGTAAAGCATCTTTATGAAATCTCATATTGATCCCCATAACTTCTTTGCAGCTTTCAATTGAGTCCTCCAGAAAATCAACCATCTTCCCATTAACCCCAATTTAATGAGTGCCACAATTTCGCTCGTATGACCAAAAATATTTCTATGTGGACCCCCAGAATTTCAAAATATGGTTCAATTAAGTCTTGTCTATTTGTGTTTTAACCCAAAAACTTTTTTTTAAATAATAATAAAATTTTCGTCAATCAGATATTTCTAGGGGTGTTACAATAAGTAAAGATTCAACCAATAGAAATAAACTTATCAAAGCACATGATATTATATATAAAAAATAAAAAAGTCTTTCTTATATGCTCATAATTAGAAATGGGTAAATCAATTGTTGATAAATTTAATGAATATTTTATAGAAAAATATATAATAGTTCTTCATTCATTTGATAAAAAATTGAAATAATTCTAACAACCTAATAAATTATAATATTTTTAAATATTTCATAAAATCAAATTATTATTTGAGGTTCATTACTCAAATATGAATTATATATAATATTTTTATCTAAATAAATTGAGGGATCTACAACTAAAATAATGATAATTAAAATAAAAATTCAATATCAAAGATATATAAATTCTTATATGAACAAACAGAAATATTTGAAAATAGTATTAAAAAAAATACATAAAATATAATTAACTGAAATAAAAAAGTATTGCATGTTGATGTTTTAAGTAATATAAAAATTACAATTTTAAGTTGGCTATAAGAACTTTAATTTTAAATAAATATTGAGGAAATAATAAAGTAATAACATTGATAAAATATTTAAATATATTAGAAAATTATTTGATTAATTTAAAATAAAAACAAAATAAAAATAATATTAAAATATATTATCAAAAAATATTAAAAAATTTCTACGAAATGAACTTTAAATTAATTAATAAGTAAAAAATATTATTATATTATGCTAATTGGGGAAAGAGGTCCTACAACTAAAAATATAGAATTCTACTACGAATAATGTGGAAATAAAATGTAACGCTCTGATCGGGAAGTGTCTGCTTCCGGTCGAGGTGCTACTCAACAATACCACATAAGTCTTCTTTATAGGAGAAAATACATTTCTTGAAAATCCAAAATATTTAATTTCTGCAACAACCTTCATCGGATGATCTAGTCTGAATTAAAATATGCACTTCTATCATCCTCATTGCCTCATGTGTAGCCTGGGTTAGTTTATCTTCATTACTTGCTCTTATTTGGGGTAAAGAACGGAGAGCAATAATAAAACAACATAAGTCCGAATGACTTAGTGAGATGGTTTAGTAATAACAACCAAGTAACAATTTCACACTTAATATATAAGAGACAAATAGAGGTATAAATATTCTCAAGAGTTGTGAGAGAAGATTTTAGTCAAAATTTAGAGTGATCCATCTCACCACCGTCCCATACCAGAGATGAGACTTCACAAATTCACTATCTCTCACAGAGGAATTTTAAATCACGATTACGACCACAAGGGGTCGACATGTCACTTGAACAATCACTAAGTTTGTGTCAAATACTTGAGTTTCAAAATATAAAAAAAAATTAATAATCATTTTCACACTTTTGCTGTTGTTGGTTCTTCTACCTTATTACTCCACTTTTGGAAACACGAAAATCCTTATTTTTCCCAAGTACCGAGTGATCGGCTCGGACACTTAATCAGTCACTAGGCACGGTTAGCCGCATACCTGATCCCACCTATAGGTGGCTACCTCTAGCTTACTATGAGTAAGGATTTTATGTACACTTGTACGGGTATCAATCGAAAGATCAGTCACTGTCAGTCCGTTCCGCCTGATCGTCTTTTGCAACTGATCCTAGGGCCCACCCCCAAGTGTATTGAACACTTTCACTATTATCACTTAGCACGTCCAACAACATTTCACTAAACACATCAAGTCGCCATGTTAACACGAAATCACTATTTTAGTACTAGGCTGGTTTCAAGATAGACATGGCGATAAAACATGTATTTCAAAATCACTTTTTAGCTTCCTTAACACAATCGCCAATTTTAGATAAACCGATATTAATTAATATCAATAAAAGCGCTTAGTATAAAAGGGGCGATGTGGAGTACTATTTTCATAAACTGTTAACTTTATCAAAACTTGGGTGGAAGTAAATTGCGGAGTACGGATTCAATCACGTGAAATGGGTGAGGGGACTCTGGTACGAATAAATCAAGAATTACATATAAGGGTAAGAGAGGTCCAATTAACTATTGAGAGAATACAAAGCTAGCAAGTCAATGTTACATAGGTAAATGGTAACTTTCAGTAAAGGGATGCCAAATAGAGCTAATATACATGTATCAATGTAAACATACAAGATAAAAAATTGTATTAATCAAAATTAGGAGTTTAGATAGTAACAATTCAAGAATGTTAAGCAGAAGGGACAGCTCAAATAAATGGACCAAGCGAACACGAAAGCCAAAGAATAGCATAGATCAAGCACGCATTAATCCTCAAATCTTAGCACAAGTAGAACCAAGCGGCAAGATATAATAACAAGTACGTATGTTTTTCCCCTAGCAAGAAAGCTAGTATAAACTCACTTGGAAAATGCAGAGGAATTCGTAATCGTATAGTCACTCAAGTTCTGGCTTCTTAATCAAATGGAGACTGTCATAAGATAACTCAAGTTATCACTCCATCAACCCTTCTGAATCTCAACTATAAATATAGTTAATATCTTTATCAAACTTAAGGTTATTCTAACACTCGAGTTCAATTATATCTTATCTTATGTGGCCTTAATCCTCCAACTACATGATACTTTAGTATTACAAGATCTTACTTACTCAAGCCTAGTCAATCTCGCTTTACCGTCTTAATAGCCTTACATGCTCGGGCTAACTCAATATTCAAGTTACCCTTAACCAACTCTATTCGCCACTTTGCTTATTTTCTAGTACATGATGAGGGTCCATGTCTGATAGTTCATTTTCGTTCTAACATTTATATAACTTAGTCTTTAGATTAAATTCAACCACATTTCGTTCATAGCATACCATGTCGTAGGTTAAATACATAGTATTAAACTAACATTTCTTAAGCTACCAAGCTTAGGTCTCGTAATCCGTTTATAATAGGTTAAATCACATTCTAATAATCTTAGTTTATAAGGTATTTAGACTTTAATTTGACAATCCAATTACACTTAACAAATTAACTGAATAAAAATTTGATTATTAAAATATACCCAAATTGGGTCGAACCGAGCTCCAATTTCAAGCTGGGAATAGCTTAGATGAGCCTGGAATATCATCTTGCAGAAACTGCCCGAACGTTGACGTACGCGCCGTCGCCGGTGATGGAGACCGCTACCACCAGTTGGTGCGTCTAGTCGAGGCAAGCAAAAACCCTCAACTAATTTTTGATTCCGACGCTGGAAAGCCAACCAATTTGCTAATTAAAGATGCGATAACACTAACCTACTGCCATTGCACCACCGCGTTGATTCCTCCGCCACCAGCTGTCAAAACCCCAAATTAACCTCACCACCAGCCTGCCCATGACGCTGCGACCAAAACCCGCTCAAACACAACCATTTTCGCCGTTGGAAGTAGCGGAACCGCCACCCCGTCGTGAACTTCGTCGTCGCCTTCATTTTTTGGTGAATTCGTCGATTATTTTTGGTAAATGTGGGTATGGTTGCGTTCGTCATGATGAGGGGAACATTTTTGTGTATTTGATTTTGGATTTCGCGGTCGTTCGCCAGCGATTCGTCACGGGGAAGGGTTTGGGCTATTTTTGAAAATTCACAAAATTTATGTCCTTCTTTGTATATATATAAATATTTTTTTCATTATTTTCAAATTAGCCCCACAACTCTCTCACCGACTCAATTTTCACCCCCAAACTTTCAAACCGCCTTCACTTTGGTCCCTAGCCTTCAATTGAGTCATCCAACTTTTATTTCCTACACATTGACCCCTTAAAATTCTTAATTCCAGTCAATTAAGTCCAACTCCAATTATTTTAAAGTCCTTCGACTTTTAACTTGTTCACGTTAATCCCCTAAACTTTATAATTTTAAACAATTAAGTCATTTTCTTATTCACAATTAAATCCTTCAATTCCCACATTTCTATCTAAACTTTTATCGATTTAATTTAATCAACTTAAATTTATAGTCCCAAAAATCGGGATGTTACATAAAATATAAAAAGAATAATTTTAGAATAACAAAATTACATATAAAATAAATAAAATATTTATCTATTGATCTTGTGTTAAATTAAATTTGTAAGATAGAATTTTGTCAGAAGAGTGCTTAATATGGTGCTCATAAAATATTTTTAAAATTATAAACTTATTTCGTGAGATAAAAATATGATAATAGATGTTTTTTGAATTATCTTATGATATAGAAATTTGTATTACAATTTTGGATAAACACAACATATATTTTAGTTATAATAGATAAGTTGATTGTATTAAAATAAGATACACAAGTAAATAAACAACCAATGAAAAATTTTCAATTGAATTGAAAATACTCAAAATTGTAAGAATTTGACATGTGGACAAAATTGTACAATTAGAATCAAAATTGTACAATTAGATAAGTACGAAACTTTGTTATATATAATAGTATAGATTAGTATAGTTTTTGGGCATCATAAATTAATGTTATAGATTATATAATTTTAGTGGAGCTCATAAATATTAGAAAAACTCGTAAGCAATTAATTGGGAATTGGTTAATTGGAATTTGTTGTTGGTTTTACTTTTTCAGGGAATCCACTTGCCGGTAGATTCTTGCCACAATTGAACTTGAAAGAGCTATTTCTAATTTTTGTTTCCTTAATTGTCACTAAGAACACAAGCAAATTTCTGTTCTACCATTTTCTTCTCCTCTTCACCATTTCAGTTAACAAATTGTAGATTTAGAAGATGTAAAGGCCTTCTACCAAATTTATTTTTCAACTCACACTATCTTCTTCTTCTCTTTTGTCATTTCTCAATTCCCTATATTGTTGATTCCAAAAGATGCAGAAGCCCTCTACCAAATTTGTTTTTCAACCCATATCGTTGTCTTCTTCTTCTTCTTCTTCTTCTCGTTATTGTTTTAGTTGGTAGTTCCATTTCAACATGCTGGAACAGTTCGATTTATCGGATTGTAGTGGCATTCCTTGATAAATCGGCCGATACCCTATCTTTCCAATTTAATTCCGTTCTACACCATCACGATGGAATAACACCATCTGTTCCAATTCCAATATGGTCGTTCTGGCAATATATCATCAATCATGCGAACCATGGATGGACGTTTCTGGTGGAATTTCTTCTTCTTCTTCTTCTCTCGTTATTGTTTTAGTTGGTAGTTCCATTTCAACATGCTGGAACAATTCGATTTATCATATTGTAGTGGCATTCCTTGATAAATCGGCCGATACCCTATCTTTCCAATTTAATTCCGTTCTACACCATCACGATGGAATGACACCATCTGTTCCAATTCCAATATGGTTGTTCTGGCAATATATCATCAATCCTGCAAACCATGGATGGACGTTTCTGGTGGATTCCACCAGAAATCGAAATCTTTGGTGGATCTCTGATAGAAAATGTTCTGTTGGAGAATATGCAGCTGAAAAACAAATGGTGGATTATCCATTGCAAAATTTGTGGTGTAATTCTAATGGAAGACACATCAGAGTTTCACCAATTCTTCATCCTAAAGCTAGATCAGAAATCTAACAAAGGGTCTGTAGTAGATAGACATGACAAATGGGTACCTTGGGTAATCCAAGAGTGGGTAATAAAAGGTTAGATAAATTTATCCATAGGTAAGATTATCTATTTTTTAGTGGGTATGAGACAGTAAACCCATTACCCATGACTATTGGTAACGGATAATCCACGGGTACCCATAATATATATATATATATATATATTGTATTTGAAACTAAATTAATATTTAATTTTCAATTTATATAATATTATTCAAATGTTAACTAATAAAACTAATAAAAAAGGCTATATATTTTAAATATTATATTGAACAAATATTTAAAGTATTTTAAGTGTTTTAGTTTGAATACTACAACTTAAATGTTTAAACATTTATCGAATTTAAGTTATATTACATTTTGAAGTTCAAATTTAAATTCCATTATATGTCAAAAAAAAATTCAAACTAAAATTTTAAACACCACTTAAAACATTGTTGTGTTATAGAAAAATGTGTTATACCTTCCAAAGTATTTGTGAGAATTAGAAAAAAATTTTAAAATAAAAAAAAAATGGTTATTAATGGGTTACCTAAAAAAATGCATTTAAGTGGGAAGGGCTCCACCCCCTGCTCATAACCTATCTCCTCTACACATTCTAACTATAAAAAATATACTCTAATTAAGTATATGTATGAAAAATTGAAAGTTTAGGAACTTATCAGTCTATCAACATGTGTTTCAGTGATATGCAACCTCCGGTTCGGATGGATGCTTCCATCTTAGAAGCCCGACTTTTCTTGGCATGAGCAAACTCTCTTGAAAACTACTAAGTTGAATTTACTTATTAATTATAAATAAAACAAATGAAAATATTCAAAAATAAAAATAAAAATGTGTTATTTTACATAAAGTAATTAAATAATTTTGAATTTAGTTGAATTTATTTATTAATTAGAATAAAAATTAAAAAAATTAAAAACATAAAATAAAATCTCAATAATATTAACAAACATATTTAAAATAATTTAATTAAAATTATCAATAATTAAAAATGTAAAATAAGTAAAAAGTTAAAAGTATCTGTCATTTAGAGCAAAATAGTTTTAATAGTTTTAAATTACATCTTAACAATATTAAAATAATAAATATAATTTAAAATAGTTAATTACTTACAAAAATAATAAGAATCTAAAATCTGGAAAAATATCAAATTTGTTAACTTAATTACTGTAAAATAAATAAAAATAAAATACTATATTAATTAAGAACAATTAAATATTATATATATATATATATTTAGATTAAATTATTTATTAATTAAAAATAAATCAAAATACACATCCCCCACCCCCACCCTGACCCTCTCCCCCTTTTTTTGAATTTTACAGGGGGATTATGCATATTTAGCCCTATATATATATATATATTATATAATCTTATGTTTATATATGGATGTTATGTATATTTTATTAAATATGTACATATAAATAGTCAAATAGTTTTAATATATATTTGTTATGGCTTAAAGGTATTTTTATAATTTCATTAAGTAAGGTTAATTTTGTCATTTTAAATTTTTTTATTTTTTGCTGTTTTTTTTATATTTTAGTGAAGGGTAGAACGGACATTCTGAAAATTCTGTCAATCTTAACGGTAGAAAATTAATGTCAGGGGCGTAATTATAATTATCGCAAATCTGTGGATTTTTGGATAATTCGGCCAAATTTTAGGAAATATGAGTAATTAATCTTTTATAATATATAAATTATTATTTATGAACTAATTATAACGTCATTGGTTTGATCAGAAATAATAATTATTAAGTCAATCAATTTTCCATTGTTCGACAATTTAAGTTTTAAAATATTGATCTATCTAGAAAAAGCACATCTCAATGTCGTCTGTGGAATGAATTGATGAAGCAAGTGGGTTATCCACAAACAACAGACAGAAAAGAAGAGGGTGCGGCGGCTGTGGCTACATCTCCCTTTGTTTCTTTCTTTGTTCTCCACATGTATAATTGAATTGTTTCATAATTATTGTTAATGATCATAAAAAATTTTGAGATAATTACCGGATACCAACATCTTCCGTAAACTATTGAGGTTTATCTTTTTTCATCCACCAAAAGAGAGGTTTCTTTTCTTTCAATTATATATTAATAAATAAATAAATTATCATAGAAATTCAATTTTAGAAGTAAAAATTTAAAACCCTATATTCCATAACACTTAAGGAGAACTAAAAATAATTTCAAACTGTAATATAGTAAATCTCAAATGCGTACCCACATAAAATTAATAGTAAATCAAGGAAATATTACACATCATATACTAAGCAAATATATGAGAATACACTTAACGGAGGTTTCTTGATCTTTCTTTCTTTCTTTCTTTCATTCTCCCAACGTCTTCTAAATAGTTGAATTACAATCCAAACACGGAATTAGTGCAGCCTCATTTCGGTTTGCTGGTCACTTTACATTCACATAGTACATTTTGAAGGGTCACCTCTACTTTGAAATATCGTTACATCAATTTGATCTCCAACTACCATTTCAAGCTTTAAAATTCAAATCAATAACCAAAATACAAGTCATATATAATTAAAAATCAACATTGAGGGCTGAGGTTAATTATTATTATTATTTTATATATTTTGTGGTCTGCGAGGGGTCAGAATCTATTCTTTTTAACAATTTATATATAAAAAAATAGAAATAATTAAAAGATTTAGAAGGTTTCATTGGATAGAATAGAGTGAATGGTTGCACATTCCATGCTTCCCTTATGTACTGAAGAATGAGAGTATGTCATTATATAATAATAATAATAATAATAATAATAATAATAATAATAATAATGATGATGTAAAAAGTGAAAAATATAATTTTGAAGGACAGAGAAGTTAATAATTACCTCATGTATGGTTCGTCTGGCCATCATGGAGAAAAATCACATGTTTATATTCCAAATTGTTTTCTTTGCAATAAGCTTTTAGCAACTTCAGTATGTTTGTGCTGCGGTTGATTTTGTAATAGTCTTCCCGTCCATCCTACAAAGTAGTTATGGCACATAATGTTTTGGTTAAGAAATCTAAGATTTTTTTCGGGTTGGTAATCAAAAACATACTCACATTGCTCATAATTAAGTTGAAAGTATTCATTAAGAAAAGAGAAAATCATACATATGTCATCCTATGTATGTATACTCAACACAATCTTGCGCGATCTCACTCTTTGTTGAGCCCATTTCCTTCTCCTTTTCTTTCAGGCTTCAGCAAATAAGACAGACTCAGTATTTGAGAGAGAGCTGATTGGAGTTGACTTTTAATTTGAGAAATTGATTTCCATGAGGCTCCGCTCTCTTGCTTCCCTTTTCTGCCTATTTTTCTTCTCAGTTCTCTGTGTTGTGTAGTGTAGCAATAGATGGGATTTGTTTTTTTTCCAGGAAGAATCTCTTGGGGAAGTGGTTATAATTGAGCCTTTCACTTTCCCTTCACCTATTTTTATTTTTCTTGTCAATAGTCAATTGCGGTTGCCTGATAGATGGTAATACATTTTTCCCTTTTTCCCAACAGACAACAGTAGTAATATCTTGATTTAATACATGCATGCAGGATGCAGCCTGTCGGACAATTCCAGGTTTGGTAATGGTAAATCACTTCTTTACTCTTCTTTATTAAGTTTTCCTTCTCCTCCATTGCAACGTCATGCACACATTTAAGTCTCTTGCAGTTGAGCAGGTCGTAGTCATTACTCAATTTGTGATTTCGACCATCAAACTTCAAGTTAATTTTGAGAATAGAACATGACTCCGCATATATATATATATAATTTGTGGATTTATTAACATACATTCAAAATATAATGATTAACGCTACGTTTGGTTGGTTTTTGGATCTTTTCTGAAAAATGTTTTGTATAAAGATGTTTTGAAAGTAAGGAATGAAGGATTCCTCAAATGGTCATTTGCTATTAAAAACTCAACACTAGAAAATTTGCACAATAATAAATCAGTGGAATTTGGACAATTAGTTCCGTAGAAAGGAATAAGGTGACAATAACTTTTCATAATGCCATAAGGAAAACAAATCACGTGGAGATCATACAAAATCTTTTCGAAAATATTGTCATCATCATACAATCTCCTATTTTTTTATGATTACAAGGCCTTTTATTATAATCTCCTACGTAAGGTAGGATAAACTAATTCCTCCTAAATTAGTGAATGAGAAATTAAGATCCATTTGCATGGCTCCCCGGCCTTTATTTTTCTTGAAAATAAACTTCCCTTCCCCATGTATGAGCAAAACCACAGAGATGAGAGGTAAATTACAGAGACAAATTATAAGGAAATAAGAGGAGTTGAGAGTGGCATTCATCAAACTAAAAGCAATACATAAAAAGAGGATTTGAAATTTGCTTCCTATGAAGTTTTTTGGGACTGTGATTCACAAAAGAATTTTTTTTTTCCTTGAGATATTTCATTTGAAGTTCAAGAGTTATAATTGCAACAAGAAATTTCTTAATCATTCAACTTTTATGCCTATACCACCATATCTCTAAATCATAATTACAACGTACTCCTTGTCAACCTCTATTAAATCTTTAAACTAGAAATTAAAAAGCTCCAGTTAAGATTTTGATTACATTGGAGAAAATCAATAGAAAATTGGGCAAATATTACTCCTTATTAAGCAAGTAAACAATTAACAACATACTTAATGGTTTTTGTCCAAATTCAAGGATTAGTGGTTTTTGTCTTTCTTTTTCCTTCTTCTTCTTCTCACATTGTACTATTAGAACCCAAAATCTAAACATGAAATTAGTACAGCCTCCTTTCTGGTTTCAAATCATCTCACACTCACATGGCACATTTTGAATGGCCATCTTCACTTTGAGATATCATTATATCAATTTAATTTCCATACATCATTCCCAGCTTTAAAATTCAATCAAAATCAAAATACAAGTCATAATCAACAATCCAGTTATACACACAAGTTCAAAAAAAATTAACTTCTATACGAACAACGTAGAATGTGAGAAGTTAGAAATTTTTATTTAAAATAGTTGAATGAAATCATTTTAGGGACAAAACATGGAATTCTACAATGTAATAAAAGTCAAATAAAAATGGGAAAGAAACAACACATGAATCTTACTATGCTTCGACAAAATAACCTACGTCTGCTATCTAAACATTCACTTAAAATTTTGATTTGCAAGTTGTACTAAAAATTTTAAAATGAATTTAGCATAAAATAATCAATGACCGAATTAAAACAATAATTCGACAATTTTAGTACAGAAAGACAAACATACGGTCATTTGCTATTGAAAACTGAACAACGGAAAATTTGCACAACAAATAAGGCAGTAGAATTGGGACAATTAATCTCGTAAAGAGAGGAATAAAGTAACAGTAACTTTCCATAATGCCATAAGGGAAACAAATCACATGGAGATCATGCAGATCTTGTTGAGAATATTATCGTCATCAAACCAAATAAAATAATATAGGCCGGGTTCAACAGTCTCCCTTTTTTTTATGATTACAAGGCTTTGGATCATAACCTAAACTTCCTCCTAAATTAGTGAAGGAGAAAGACCCATTTGCATGACTGCCCTTTATTTTTCTTGAAATTAAACTTCCCTTCCCCATGTATGAATACCTAATAAAACCAGGGATGAGAAGTAAATTACAGAGACAAATCATAAGGAAATAAAAGGAGTTGAGAGTGGCATTCGTCAAAACAAAAGCAATTCAGGATTTTAAGGTTTGCTTCATATGAAGTCTTTGAGACTTTAGTTCACAAAAGATATTTTTTCCCTTAAGATGTTTCATCTGGGGTTCAAGACATACCATAAGATCATGAAATTAGATGCTAAGCTTATTGGATTTTTATTAGTTAGATTTGTTTTTAATAAAATAAAGCGGACTAAATTAATATGGTCTATGAGAAATGAGGTAGATGAATCCTACAAACATCCAATTATAAATTCTTACATATTTGTGGGTTATGGGCCTTCATCTACTCCTGCTTGGAATAAAATCTATTTTCGTAAGTACAAACACTCTTGAAATAAAATATAATAGGATTTTATATGCTCATTTAGAAAAAGTAACAAGGAATTCTTATGTTATTTCTAAAATTTTTATAAACTCTTATAGTTTTAATTATATTAATATCAAAACTATTATTGATAACATATGTGCTTCAAGATCTTATTTTATCTCTATATTTCAAGAGCTTATTTTTAGAATAAGATTTATCATCTCGTTAGCCTAAAAAATATATTATAAGATATAAGAACTTATAAAATATTTTAAAAAAATTTAGCTAAACACCCTCTTAATCTTAGTTAAGTTATTAAGGTTACTTTGCAAATCCGAATCTGTTCCCTTAGTTGGCTGTTTATAAAATTGATATTCAAAACATATTTAGATATTGGGTTCAATTGATCCTTTTTTTTTTCTTCTTCTTCTTCATATGTGCTTAATTGATCTCTATTATTATCGTTTATATATTTGTAATTTTATAGTATTGGCACTACAAGAAAAGGATATATTAATGACAATATAGTAACTGCCAACACAAAAATTATCACTAGTTATATATATTTTGTCACTTTAGTGATTTTTGCAAATTAAATGGTGACAAGTATAGTACTTAAATTGTCACTATTGACAATTAGTGACACATTTTAGTAACAATAAAAATATTGTCACGAATCATAGTAATAATTTTTATTGTCACTAAATTGTCATCATATGAATATCACTAATTGTCAATTGTGACAAATTAAAATTTTATTTTTTGTCACTAGCTATTAAGATATATTAAGACAAAATAAAAAAATTTCTCACTTAAAATATTTCATTTATAAAAACTATTGTCACTTATACATGTCAGCATGAGGAAAAAGAACAATAAAAATGTGAGGGAGCTTTTGTTAAAAAGGTTAGCATTTTAAGGGTGTTTTGGGAAGTTTCTATTTCTTGTTTTGAAAGAAATATTTATGTAATATTTGGAATATTTTGAGCAATGTTCTGAAAATTGAACGGGACAAAGAGCAAACAATGTAATTGGTTACTAATTTTACTGGTTCGACCTGTATGACGTTATAATGGCGTAATATTATATTTAATTTTATAAATATATATAGTATTTTAATATTAACAAAAAATAAAACTTTCAATAATATACAAAAATATTATTTGAAAAAATTTCAATTCTTACTCATTTTTAAATACGTTCTTTAAAAGAAATATTATTTCACACTTAGTCAATTATAAATAAATAATAAAATAATATTTAACATTAACTTAATTAATCTTTCGTTTCATAATTCAAACTCAAATAAAAATAAATTTTTCTACACTAAATATACAACACAATCTAAAAGAAATTATACAAAATAAAACAACAAATTAAATATAAGCACTCATATATAACTACTCCTTCATTAAATTTCAAGAAAATAATCCATGTTTTAGAAAACTACTTGTCCAAAATCTTTAAACATCATCTTCAACTCAGAACTCTTTTCTTTTTTATGTTTTTCATTTTAAAAAAAAAAAAATTTTAAATTTAAAAAAAATAGAAAAATAAGTGGACCGGTGGACAACCGGTCGAACCACCACCAGTTGAACTAGTTTTTGATTGGTTCAAAAGGCCACCGATTTTTAAATTTCAACCGGACTGGATTAACCATCAGTCACTTGTCCAACCGGTTCAACTGGCCAGTTCGGTCCGATTTTTAAAACACTGATTTTGTGGGAATGATTTTCTTCTCTAAAATGTATCCAAACATTGCCTTAATTTTCATACTCGCCTTTTGGTAAATGTAAATCAATGTACTCCTATTTTGAATCATAGACAACTTGGGTAAACCTAAAAAATTAACCCCTGCCCCGACAAGATAAAGACGACTTTTGTAAAAATAACTAAGAAATAAAGCATTTAATATCTAATGTAAGAAGTTCACTCTTTTAAAGTTAATGTTGGATTTTTGAAATGGGAATTTGGTGGATGAGTTTTTCTTTTTATTATTGAAAAATAGTTTAACGAATTTTTATTAATTTTTCATATATTATACTCAATCCAAGTTAGATTTTATTTTAAAACTAAGTTTTTGAAGTGTTTGGATAAAATATAATATTGAAACTTATTAGATGATAGTAATGACAATTTATAATTAATATGATTAGTATTAAAGGAGTTTTTCAAAATTTTAAAAATAAGTTGGAAATTTTTAGAACAAAACTTATAAGATTTAACATTTTACTTTAGAAACTTACAATTTTTTATTTTTTCATTTTTAAAGAAATCATCGAATATTTTGTAACATTTTATAAACTCTCAAATATGTTATAAAATACTTTAAGGAGCATATAATTAAAGTTACCTAAACACTCTCTTAATATAGAATTTTCCATTGTAAAATGTAACAATAAAAAAGTCTCCAGTCGCCAAATTATTTTCAACAAAATAATGACAAAAACATGGCATTAAAATTTGTTTCGTCAAGCAGAATAAGAATAAAAATAACTATGAAACTTCTAAATTTTTCATCGAACATTAAGAGGTCAATAGTCACGAATTGATTAATGGTATTTCATATATAGGAAAGGCACAACTCTTTCACTATGATATTTCCTCTTTTTCTTTTTGAGTGACATTTCAATGACTTTGAAAGAACCATTTACCATTGTAAGAAAGCATCAGATGAATAAGCGAAAGAAGCAACTAAACACAAATAGTTGTTCTAATGCTTTAATTCAGACCACCCTTTCTGCATGATATATATAACATTATTAGGTAAAAGCAGAAAGGCATTCACCCACACATACATCTCCATCTCTTGCAACATAGCTACACACACGCACACAAAAAAGATGGTTGGATGTGAAAATTATAAAGGCAAGAGACCTATGGAAATGCCAATAAACCCTGTTGTCAAGCTCTGCTTCAAATCTCATGTTAAATCTTTTTTCATTTAGTCATCTTTTTCTTTTTTTTATTATCTTTTGTTTATGATATTTATTTGCTATTAGCCTAGTTTCTCTATGTGTTTGTGTGTGTTTCATAGATGTGGAATTTTAATGACAAAATAATAAATGACAATGTAAAAGTTATAATGTGACATAAATTATTTTTTGATATAGATAGGAATTTTTTAATATTATATAAACTATTATATATGAACCTATAATTATATATAACATTATTGATTTGACCAAAGCTAGTAATTATTAAGTCAATCAGTTATGCATTTTGATCAACAATTTAAGTTTTAAAATATTGACCTCTCTAAAAAAATCACATTTTTGTTTGTAGAATCAGATGAGACAAAAAAAATTGAAGGAAATTAGGCATGGGTTATTCTCAAACAAAAGAAATAGGGCTAATAGCAAATAAAGATCATAAGCAACATATAATAAGAAAAGAAAGAAGATGATTAACATGAAAGAGTAATTTAACCTAAGATTTGAAGTAGAGCTTGACAACAAGGATAAATGGCATTTTTATTGGCCTCTTGCCCTGGAATTTTCATCTCCAACCATCTTTGGCGTGTTTGCGTGCGTGCGTGTGGCAAAGGAAAATAATATTGTCAATCAGGCTTGGTTTGGCTCTTATAGGCGTGGAGATGTATGTGTGGGTGAATGACTTTTTCCTTTTTTCCATTTTTTTTTTTCTTTTTCTCTACTTAACATATATGTGATGCTTTTTTTAGCTTTTTTCCCCCATCTCCCTACCTAACATATATATGTGTGATGCAAAAAAGATGGTCCGAATTAAAGCACTTGAAGAACTATTTCTCTGTTCAGTAAAGTCACTCCTGCAGGCGTAGTTGCTTCTTTTGCACGGTCTTCTGATGTTTTCTTATAATGGTTCTTTCTTTTCCTTGTAACTTTGTAAGAGCTATAATGGCGCTCTCGAAGTGCTTAAAGTGCTACTCAGAAAGGAAAAATGGCAGCAAGGACAGACATATCATAATGAAAAATCTGTGCCCTTCCTAGTACATATAATGGTACATCCACATACAAAGTTAATTAATTTTTGGCAGAAAGTTTTGTTCTTATTTCATTTTCAAATATCATTTTTACATTTTTTATTATCTCATAATTGAAACACATCACTTTTTATACTTTTTTACTCAATATTATTTTCATTTCATTTTCAAAATATATTACCCAATAACTTATATATATATATATATATTCTCTCTTCATTTCATTATTACTATCTATCTCCACCTACAACTTACTAAATCCTATATAATCATTACTTTTTCAATAATTTATTTAAATACAAACTCATTTTCACTAACTATTTTTTTCAAATTTTGAAAATAAGAAAAATGAAAAATAAGAATGAAAATAAAACCAAATTGGCCAAAAATTTTCATATTATATTTTTGTCATTATTTTGTTGAAAATAATTTGGGGTGATCAAACTTTTTTAAATTTTAATGTTAGATTTGACAATGGAAAACTCTATATCAAGAGTGATGTTGCATGGAATAGGATTTAATGTCCTTTTTCATAAATTAATGAGTTGTGATTTTTATTATTCGAATGCATTTATACATAGACTCAGTGCTCGAGTTGAAAAATAAATCTTTCAACATTCTTTTGGCTGTGAAAGTTGGTTTTTATACTAGTTAAGTCCTTGACGAACTTGAACTTATTTCACTTATGGAGCTCATCTTTAGTGGGATTAGGTTGGTGGGTTTAATGACCCTTTTTGTTAATTGTATTAATATTGTTTTGGACTCATACTTTTATGCCCTTAGACCTTGATTGTGCATATTAATGAAAGTTATTAGGTAGATTTAATTATACACTTCTTAAAGTATCTTATAACATATTTGAGAGTTTATAAAATGTTATAAAATATTTGATATTAAAAAGAAAAAAAACACTTATAAACTCCCAATATATCTTATACTATTTTTTAAAGAATTTCCTAACTTATTTTTTAAAATTTTAAAAAGCTCCTTTAGTATTAATTATGAGATCGCTATTACTCTTTTTTTTTTTTTTAAGTATATAAGATAGAGTTCAAACAATTAATTCGTGCATTGAAAAATCCTCCTTCCAACAGAATAAAGCTTCCCGCGGAGGTTCTTCCCATCTCTTTTTCCTTTCAATCAAATCATGCCCCAATCTAGCCATGACACCCTGTTACTAATAATTAATGAATTTCAAAATATATTTTATCTAAATACTTCAAGAGTTAATTAGAAAAAAATCCCTAATCCTACTTTCAATTTAGTGACCAGTCCCCATTTGAATTATTTCACACAAAACTCCCCACTTTTTCACAAAAGTTAGGAATTACTCCCCATATCTTTCAGAAAGACCAGTATACCCTTGCAGCTGGAAAAAACAACAAAAAAACCTCGAAAATGCGTTCTCTCTTAAGAAGAACGCTTCTTATTTTCTTTATTGTCTTGAATCCAACCTTTCTAAGCGCCAAAAGAAAAGGGCGCGAAACCGTTCCTCTGCCACTGTCGCGAGAAGAAGAAGAAGAAGAAGAAGTGGGAAAAAAAAACAACAACAACAAAATTTCTGCCATTTTACTGCGACAATGGAACGAAAAACAGCTGCAAAGAGAAGCGAAGTAAAAAAACAAGTGACTGAAAGGAACAAAGGTATGTTTTCTGCATTTGAAACTTCAAATATCCGTGATTTTTCAGTGTTTCACTCATTTCTTGTCTATTTTCTCATGTTTAGGGTTTTTATTCATTTTTTAGTCGTTAAATAGTTGGACCCATTTGATATATGGTTTCTATTGTGAGATTGGAAGTTCTGATTTGTACTTGAAGGTCATGAAAGTTGCACTTCACCTTTAAGGGATTTATACTTCTTTTTAATCAAAAAGTGTACGGAAAAATTATATTTTAAAACTATCTGAATGTGGTGGTGTGTTATCTGTAGTACAGAACATGAAAGCATGCAGTATACATTAGCAAAAGTGTAGTATATAATGTGGGTAGCTTCAGTACAATTTGGAAGCAAATGTAGTATAAAACAATCAAATTGGTAGTATACTTTAGATATAAGTGTGGAATATAATCTGAGTAGGCGCAGTACATTTTAGTAGCAAAGCAGTATAAAACATTCAAACGAGCAGTGTACTTTAGGCATAGGTGTTATATATGATCTGTTGCAGCAGTACATTTTAGAAACAAATGTATGTAATATAAAGTATTCAAACTTGCAGTATACATTAGGCAAAAGATAGTATATAATGTGAATAAACGCATTACCTTTAAAAAGCATCTGGAGTACACTTTAGCCAAAAGTGCTGTATAAAACATCTATTGGTGCAGTACACTTTAGGCATAAGTATAGTATAAAGCAAACTGCCAGTACGGTTTAGGCAAAAATGTAGGTGCAGGGCATTTCAGACACAAATGCAGTATACAATCTGTTTTGTAGAAGTACATTTTAGAAACAAATTTATGTGGTATAAAGCATTCAAGATTGCAGTATACATTAGGCAAAAGGTAGAATATAATATGTGCTATATTTTAGAAGCATTTGGAGTACACTTTAGGCAAAAGTGTAGTATAAAATCTCCATTGGAGCAAAGTAGTATAAAACATGCAAACTGGCAGTACACTTTAGGCATAAGGGCAGTATGAAGCATTCAAACATGCAGTACATTTTAAGAGCATCTGGAGTACACTTCAGACAAAGGTGTAGTATAAAATCTCTGTTGAAGCAAATTAGTACAAAACATGAAAACGTGCAGTACACTTTAGACATAAGTGTAGTATGAAGCATTCAAACCTGCAGTACATTTCAAGGGCATCTAGAGTACACTTTGGACAAAGGTGTAGTATAAAATCTCTGTAGGTGCAGTACATTTTAGGAACAAATGCAGTATAAAGCATTCAAGATTGCAGTATACATTAGGCAAAAGGTAGAATATAATCTGTGCTACATTTTAGAAGCATTTGGAGTACACTTTAGGCAAAAGTGTAGAATAAAATCTCCATTGGAGCAAAGTAGTATAAAACGTGCAAACTGGCAGTACACTTTATGCATAAGTGCAGTATGAAGCATTCAAACATTCAGTACATTTTAATAGCATATGGAGTACACTTTGGACAAAGGTGTAGTATAAAATCTCTGTTGAAGCAAAGTAGTACAAAACATGAAAACGTGCAGTACACTTTAGGCATAAGTGTAGTATGAAGCATTCAAACATGCAGTACATTTTAAGAGCATCCGGAGTACACTTTGGACAAAGGTGTAGTATAAAATCTCTGTAGGTGCAATACATTTTAGGAACAAATGCAGTATAAAGCATTCAATCTGACAGTACACTTCAGGCATAAGGGTAGTATGTAATCTATGTTGCTGCAATATATAATAGCAGCATTTTAGTACATAAACATTCAGCCTGCATTATACATTAACTGAAAATGTAATATATAATCTTCGCATATGCAGCACATTTTAGAAGAAACTGAAGTATAAAACTTTTATTACTGCAGTATACATTAAATGAAACTTTAGTATATAATCTGTATAGAATAACTGAAAGTGTAGTATATATTATGTGTTTCTATAGTACATTTTGGAAGATATTTTAGTAGAAAATATTCATGCTTTTAGTACACACTATCTAAAAGGGTTACTTTATTATTTGTTAATATACTATTTTTTTTTTGGCCTTGCAGCAAAGCCAAGACGTTGTGAGGTCTGTTCTCGTTGCTCCCCCCAATATTTTCATAGTAAATTGGAGCTTGTGAAGTCCAAGATGGGGTCCAAACATTTTGATGCATTGAAGAAGACCCCTTTCTATATATACATGGATATGCCGAAGTTAAGTTCAAGTTTCATTCGACTTGAAGCTATACTTAGGAGGTTTAACCCAAAAAAGCTCTCATTTCATTTTGCGGAGGGGGTTGAGGTTCCTTTTTCTGCAGCTGAATTTTCAATGGTTTTAGGGTTGCCACATGTGGGGCAATCTGTTGACATAACATTGAAGATAAAGTCTTCAACTTTTGAGCGGCTTTTTTCTAGAAAGCTGCAGAATATAACTAGATCTGAAATAGCTAAAAAACTTGAGGAGTATGTATATAAGGATAGTGTGGAGGACTTGAATGATTTTTCTAGGTTGTACATAGTTTTTGTTTTTAATTGTATTTTGTTTCCAACATCTAATTACTGGACTCCACGATTTCTCCTACCATACTTGGACAATTTGTCCAGAGTTGGTCTATATGCATGGGGCAAAGCTGCATACAGGTTTCTTGTGCAAGATATGAGGAACCATTTAGGAGTAGGTGGAAAAACAAGAAAGAAGTACATTGATGGGTGTACAGTAGGGTTGATGGTAAGTGTTTGCTTCATTTTTCTAATAGCATTGATTATATTTATATTGAAGTGAGTATAATTTTTAGATTTATGAATGACAGGCATGGGTTTATGAACGCATCCCATCACTAGCTACACCAGTGAGTTTGTTTGAGTTTCCACGCTTTTACCAGTGGAAGGATAGCAAACTCCCACAAAATGTGGAGCAGGCAGAGAAGAAGTTGAAGCAAGTTACAGCAGATATGGTAATAATTGTAATAATTCATTATTTGTTGTTTGTATAATAATTTGAATTTGATAATTATTTCCATTGTAATAGGTTGTAGACCTCAACCCTGCTCCAGAGGAGTTAGAATTGGCAGATTTGATCAAGAAATCAGAGGCTGCCAGTACTGTCATGAATGAAGTCCATTTCTGTGATCATACAATATATGAAGCAATGATTGCAGCGAACGAAGAAGAAATTAAATCATTGAAAGAAAAAATTGCTTCAATGGAATACATGGTAATGAAGGAGCAGGGTGAGGAGGAGCATCCAACTGAGGAAGAGACTAATGCGGTGGAGCTTGAGGAGGAAGTTGGTGAATATGTGCATGAGGGGGTACTTGATTTGGTACATGATGCACAGAAAGAAGGGGATGATTCTGAAGACATGGTGGATGAAGAAAGTCGAACCAAAAAACGTCATGATCCTTCAGATTCCCCCAGACCATTGAAGACAGCACATTATATACCAATTGAAGGGGCTGAGTTCGAGGAATATGAGATTGAAGTGGCTAATGTCATGTCTTCGATTGTGACAAATGTGCGCAATCGAGAAGATAGGAAGCGAAAACAGAAATCTCCAGATTTTGTCAGCCCCCCCAGCACCACACCAGCCAAAAGAGCAAGACAAGTGACAAAGACCTACCGTGCTCGTCCTCGTGCACGAAAAAATAAAGAACAAGAGCAGAAGAAGGTGTTGTACACTACTTAATGTTTTATTTTTTTCCTACTTGCATTTCATTTGTAAACTGTCTGTTTGTAATAAGTATTATGATATCTTATACTTGATGGGTTGATATTTGCACTTAATGGATGATGTCTTATACTTCATATTATTGATACTTGCACTTATGTGCTCATCTTTTCTACCTCAGCAGTTGACACTTTACACCTTTTTATGGGCTTGAGTTTTGTACTCCATGTTGGGGTATTTGTACTTCATGTGCTCGTCTATTCTACCTCAGCAGTTGATACTTTGTTTTTATGGGCTTGAGTTTTGTACTCCATGTTGGTGGTATTTGTACTTCATGTGCCATCTATTCTACCTCAGCAGTTGACACTTTACACCTAATGTGCTTGAGTTTTGTACTCCATGTTGGTGGTATTTGTACTTTATGTGCTCATCTATTCTACCTCAGCAGTTGACACTTTACACCTAATGTGCTTGAGTTTTGTTCTCCATGTTGGTGGTATTTGTACTTCATGTGCTCATCTATTCTACCTCAGCAGTTGACACTTTACACCTAATGTGCTTGAGTTTTGTTCTCCATGTTGGTGGTATTTGTACTTCATGTGCTCATCTATTCTACCTCAGCAGTTGACACTTTACACCTGTGTGCTTGAGTTTTGTACTCCATGTTGGTGAAGTCTGTACTTTCATGTGTTTATCTTTTATATTTCAATAGTTAATACTTGGTTCCTATGTGCTGTGTTTGTACCCCAGGTGGCACATGAACCAACCCAGGTGGCAAATGAACCAATCGAGGTGGCACAAGATTCAATCCAGGTGGCAAAAGAACCAATCCTGGTGGTAGATGAACAAGTCACCCCAAAGACTGAAGTGGC
Organism: Jacaranda mimosifolia; assembly: GCA_018894105.1. NCBI lineage: Eukaryota > Viridiplantae > Streptophyta > Magnoliopsida > Lamiales > Bignoniaceae > Jacaranda > Jacaranda mimosifolia. Next base: position 13,113,069 of record CM032132.1, on the reverse strand, counting down.
CGATCCCTATAAAGGAAGGACTGATTATAGAGGACTTGCTCTTATTCCAGTAGAAGAGCGAGAAGTCATCGACCACTTTGTCGGAAGAGATAATTTGAGGTAACAAAATTTGCTTATTGTTTTTCTATTGGATAAACTGGTATCTGAACACACAATTAACAATTGTGTAGGGTAACCGTCTGGGAAGGAGCAAGACATCTTCTGAATGGAAGAGACTTTTGTGAGCTCTTATTTGGAGGAGAACTTACCGGCGACATAGTGGACTGTTAGATGTCGATATTATGTAGCCCATCTTTTAGCAACAACTGTCAGCACAAGGTGTGGTTTACGTCCTCAATAGCGCAGGTATATGACAGTTTCCTAACTTAATTTAGTACACGGTGAGAGATGAGTCTAACCATTTGTTTTATATTTCATAGGCTGATATATTAGACCGAATAGATGAACGCAACATGAAGGATATTACGGATGAAGAATTTGTGGAGATGATGCTTAAGCTTAACAGCTTCACCTGTTCAGATTTGGAAGAGCTGACGGTAGATGTTTTAAACAACTGTCGCTACATAATCCTACCGATTTGCCGGCGCCAGCACTGGTTCTTAGTTGTCCTTGACACATCCACTCGTTCTTTTTTATACATGAATTCAATAATGGCCCCCAGATACAAACCGATAGCTGTTGCCATTGTAAGTTTGCTTTCTTTCCCTACGATTTCCCATTGCAAATTTGTGGAGTCAACAATTGACAAATTTTTTGTAGGCTTCATTTTATTCTTGGTACATTAGGCTTTCACTGGGGAGTCATGTGGATGAAAAGCTACAGCAGAGGAAAAGTAGGCAGCAAGTGGGTACAGCGGATTGTGGTGTCTATGTATGCCTTTGGGCAGAAGGTTTTGCTAGGGACACCCCCGTGTTCTGGAGGGATGCTGGAACAATTAATGTTGATAAATATCGTGCGAAAATGGCGCATAGAATATTAACTCATGAAAATGCCAGGATTTGAAGCACTTATATGTAAATACATGTGTAACTTGAAGCATAATTTGTTTATAATATTGTTTTGTAGCTAAGTGTAATTTTCCAGTAACTATTTATAACTTAAATTCAACTGAAACAGGGCTGGGAATTTGAATACAAACTTGGGGGCAATGAGGTACAAACCAGGGAAAATGAAAGTATAAAATGTGTTTCGGGGACGGACACTCAAATTCTATTGAAACAAGGCGGGGATCCTGAGTACAATTCATGAAAACTGGAGTACAAATTGAAACAGATGGTGTATAAAATGGGCTTCGTGGATGTACACTTCAAGAGAATTAAAATCGGGCGGCGGATTCGAGAGCATTTTGGGGGCAATGAGGTACAAACCAGGGAAAATGAAAGTATAAAATGTGTTTCGGGGACGGACACTCAAATTCTATTGAAACAAGGCGGGGATCCTGAGTACAATTCATGAAAACTGGAGTACAAATTGAAACAGATGGTGTATAAAATGGGCTTCGTGGATGTACACTTCAAGAGAATTAAAATCGGGCGGCGAATTCGAGAGCATTTTGGGGGCAATGAGGTACAAACCAGGGAAAATGAAAGTATAAAATGTGTTTCGGGGACGGACACTCAAATTCTATTGAAACAAGGCGGGGATCCTGAGTACAATTCATGAAAACTGGAGTACAAATTGAAACAGATGGTGTATAAAATGGGCTTCGTGGATGTACACTTCAAGAGAATTAAAATCGGGCGGCGAATTCGAGAGCATTTTGGGGTCAATGAGGTACAAACCAGGGAAAATTAAAGTACAATCTGCAACAAATAAAGTATAAAATTTGTTTTGTTCAAGTACACTTATTGTAAATGAATAATTATTCTCCACTAATTGTAATGATGGGCAAGTAAAATAATTTGAGAGCATCGGATTTGGTGTTGTACGGATTTGCTATGTTTCATAGGGTGGATATGTTCGACAAATTCTCATTTGTTTACATCCATGAAAGCATAGGTATTCTTTCATTACCGCGATTGATAACATTCATCCGTTGAACACTACTGAATAACAACTGAAAATTCTTAATATTATTTTATTCATATTATAAAATATTTTGGTGATTAACTACCAAGAATTCAAAATCAAATCTTTGAACAAATTTCATTGCCCAAGAATATTAGTAAAATTTTTAAGATATTAAGTACAAAGTTGCCCAAGAGAGGTGCAAATTGGGCCAAATCAGGTACAATTATCCAATTTTGATGTACAAATGTTGGCTATTTTACTAAACAAAATGCTAGGCTGCTATGTTCACGATAAATCACCCGCTTCATTGCCCAAGCGAGGTGCAAATGGGGCCAAATCAGGTACAATTATCCAGTTTTGAGGTACAAATGTTGGCTACTTTAGTAAACAACTTGTTAGGCTGCTATGTTCACGATAAATCACCCGCTTCATTGCCCAAGCGAGGTGCAAATGGGGCCAAATCAGGTACAATTATCCAGTTTTGAGGTACAAATGTTGGCTACTTTACTAAACAACATGCTAGGCTGCTATGTTCACGATAAATCACCCGCTTCATTGCCCAAGCGAGGTGCAAATGGGGCCAAATCAGGTACAATTATCCAGTTTTGAGGTACAAATGTTGGCTACTTTAGTAAACAACTTGCTAGGCTGCTATGTTCACGATAAATCACCCGCTTCATTGCCCAAGCGAGGTGCAAATGGGGCCAAATCAGGTACAATTATCCAGTTTTGAGGTACAAATGTTGGCTACTTTACTAAACAACATGCTAGGCTGCTATGTTCACGATAAATCACCCGCTTCATTGCCCAAGCGAGGTGCAAATGGGGCCAAATCAGGTACAATTATCCAGTTTTGAGGTACAAATGTTGGCTACTTTACTAAACAACATGCTAGGCTGCTATGTTCACGATAAATCACCCGCTTCATTGCCCAAGCGAGGTGCAAATGGGGCCAAATCAGGTACAATTATCCAGTTTTGAGGTACAAATGTTGGCTACTTTAGTAAACAACTTGCTAGGCTGCTATGTTCACGATAAATCACCCGCTTCATTGCCCAAACGAGGTGCAAATGGGGCCAAATCAGGTACAATTATCCAGTTTTGAGGTACAAATGTTGGCTACTTTACTAAACAACATGCTAGGCTGCTATGTTCACGATAAATCACCCGTTTCATTGCCCAAGCGAGGTGCAAATGGGGCCAAATCAGGTACAATTATCCAGTTTTGAGGTACAAATGTTGGCTACTTTAGTAAACAACTTGCTAGGCTGCTATGTTCACGATAAATCACCCGCTTCATTGCCCAAGCGAGGTGCAAATGGGGCCAAATCAGGTACAATTATCCAGTTTTGAGGTACAAATGTTGGCTACTTTACTAAACAACATGCTAGGCTGCTATGTTCACGATAAATCACCCGCTTCATTGCCCAAGCGAGGTGCAAATGGGGCCAAATCAGGTACAATTATCCAGTTTTGAGGTACAAATGTTGGCCACTTTAGTAAACAACTTGCTAGGCTGCTATGTTCACGATAAATCACCCGCTTCATTGCCCAAGCGAGGTGCAAATGGGGCTAAATCAGGTACAATTATCTAGTTTTGAGGTACAAATATTGGCTACTTTAGTAAACAACTTGCTAGGCTGCTATGTTCACGATAAATCACCCGCTTCATTGCCCAAACGAGGTGCAAATGGGGCCAAATCAGGTACAATTATCCAGTTTTGAGGTACAAATGTTGGCTACTTTACTAAACAACATGCTAGGCTGCTATGTTCACGATAAATCACCCGCTTCATTGCCCAAGCGAGGTGCAAATGGGGCCAAATCAGGTACAATTATCCAGTTTTGAGGTACAAATGTTGGCTACTTTAGTAAACAACTTGCTAGGCTGCTATGTTCACGATAAATCACCCGCTTCATTGCCCAAGCGAGGTGCAAATGGGGCCAAATCAGGTACAATTATCCAGTTTTGAGGTACAAATGTTGGCTACTTTAGTAAACAACTTGCTAGGCTGCTATGTTCACGATAAATCACCCGCTTCATTGCCCAAGCGAGGTGCAAATGGGGCCAAATCAGGTACAATTATCCAGTTTTGAGGTACAAATGTTGGCTACTTTACTAAACAACATGCTAGGCTGCTATGTTCACGATAAATCACCCGCTTCATTGCCCAAGCGAGGTGCAAATGGGGCCAAATCAGGTACAATTATCCAGTTTTGAGGTACAAATGTTGGCTACTTTAGTAAACAACTTGCTAGGCTGCTATGTTCACGATAAATCACCCGCTTCATTGCCCAAGCGATGTGCAAATGGGGCCAAATCAGGTACAATTATCCAGTTTTGAGGTACAAATGTTGGCTACTTTACTAAACAACATGCTAGGCTGCTATGTTCACGATAAATCACCCGCTTCATTGCCCAAGCGAGGTGCAAATTGGACCAAATCAGGTACAATTATCCAGTTTTGAGGTACAAATGTTGGCTACTTTACTGATTCTTTGCAAGTTCGACGATTATGCCCTGTTCTACCACACCTCTTACACTTAATGGCACGCTTCTCAATCTGTGATGGAATCCTCTGTGTCCTTCTCCGCCCAGGCTGAGATCGACAATCAGGCGCATGAATGACGTCGTCATCATCTACATGGAACATATGCATATCAAACATAGGAATAGGATTTATAACTGCTTGGTATGCTTGTTGATACATCTCAACTCGGTAGTATTGATCTGTGAAGTCATACGGTGAAAGTGACTTTGACTCGATAGAAGCACAAGCATGTATGCATGGTATCTTATCAATCTGCCATGCTCCGCAAGAACAAACTCTGTTATGTAAATCTATAGCATACGATTTGTCTTGCTCAATCACCTCAAAGCTCCAACCGCTAGACATGACAACTTTTAAGTTGCGAGAGCGCATATGATTGATTGCCAACTTTTTCTCTTGCTTGGGACATAATTGACCAACCATCTTATGAGATTCTTCTCTCCTACCATGCATCATAACCATTATTTGCATGCGTATGTGATCAACCATGGCTGCAACTGGCATAAATCGGGCTGGTTTAACCCAATTATTCCAACATTCTGCTTGATTATTGTTTATTACCCCCCATCGATCTCCACTGAATAAGGAGTTTGCCCAACAGGTTGGGTCAGACTGTATAATAAAGTCTCTGGCAAGCGGCATTGACTCCAAGATGCTGTCTATATGTCGGGTATACTCCTGCCTTGTAGGCGCATATGCAGCTTTCATAAAAACAGAACACCAATGTTTCTTGTTATGTAGAGGGTACTTCCTTAATACCTGAATTCAAAATAATAGAACAATAATGGGCTTAATGTTATGAAGTAGAGCTTATTTCACATAATTATCTCACAAACAGAGATAGAGCACACTTACTTGTTTCTTGAAGTTATCCACTAAGTGTCGCAAGCAATATGCATGATGGCTACCGGGAAATATCATGGGGAGGGCCTTAAGAAGACCAGGATGTCGATCGGAGAAGAAAGTAAACCTTGATAAGCCAGGCAAATATTCAGAATCTAAGACACTTCTCAGCTTTAAGCAGAACCACTCCCAATTCATATAATTTTCAGAGTCAACAACTGCATATGCTAACGTGAATAAGTCATCATTGGCGTCTTTACTGACTGCGCTGAGTAAGACTCCTTTGAATTTATTTTTGATATGGGTGCCGTCCAAGAATATCAATGGCCTGCATCCCCTAAGAAAACCAAGAAGGCAGGCACTAAAACAAATAAATAGCCGACGAAATTTTCGACTGATTGGGTCAATCTCACAGTCTGCAATACTTCCAGGGTTTGTTTTATTCACAGCATCACAGTACCACCTCAACTTATCATAAGATCCCTTCTCAGCTCCATGGATATCATGCATAGCTAATTCCTTACCCATCCATGCTTTATGGTACCTAAGTTCCACACCATATTCTCTGTGGATATCTTTCAATATGGTGCAGGGCCGATAACATGGCTCTGATCTCAATTTATTCTTCACTACATTAGCAACCCAAGCGGAATCGGCTTTAGGATGTCCCCTTGTCCGAAGATTAGCCTCACCACATGTGTGCTCTAGATTACATTTTCGAATGCCAAATAATTTATCAGCTTCATGCCTTGATGCATAGATTCTCCATTTGCAATTTTCATCACTGCAAACGGCTATGATTTTTTTGCTGTCATTTTTCTTGTATTTAAATGACCGCAAAGTAGACACTGCATAATTCTTAAGCATAATTCTGAACTCGTGAGCATCATTGAATGTTTGACCCTCCCCATATATGCAATTCCTCCATGCATCAATTGAGTTGCTAATTAAAGCCAATTCATTGTGCGATGCACTGGTCGAACCAATTTCCTCCTCCACTACATCCCTTGAGGATGGCAAATGAAGTATAATTTTAGGCACAATAAAGTACAATTCATTAGTAGAACACTGAAAATTAAATTACAGATTCAGAAAATTGAAGTACAAGTTAAAAAAACGTGACGTACAATTTGTGAACACATGAAGCACACAACATTGACAAAAAGAGTACAGATATACGCAAATTGATTTGCAAAATGAAGGAACAGAAATAAAAGAAATGAAGTACAATTTCGGAACACCTGAAGTGTATAAGCGCAACGAAAAGAGTATAAGAATTAAGCGGATTTATGTTCGAACTGAAATATAAGTTCAGAAATTGGAAGTATAGTTTTTCATAAGGTTAAGTACAGTTGCGAAAAAGCTGAAGTATAAAAATTCGGCTCTCGCAGTATAGATTTTGGATAACACAACAGTTCACGCTTCAGAATTAAATAATTGAATCGAATAATTAAAGTACAATTTCACATAAAATAAAGTACCAATTCAGGCAATTGAAGTATAGAGCTTCAATGAATGCAGCACAAATATAGATTATATGAATATAAAATGAGGTGTGATTTGATGAAAAAACGAAGTACAATATTAGACAAAGTGAGGAACAATTTCGGAACACCTGAAGTGTATAAGCGCAATATTAAAGTACAATTTCACACAAAATGAAGTACCAATTCAGGAAATTGAAGTATAGAACTTCAATGAATGCAGCACAAATATAGATTAAATGAATATAAAATGAGGTATGATTCGATGAAAAAGGAAGTACAATATTAGACAAAGTGAGGAACAATTTCGGAACACCTGAAGTGTATAAGCCCAATAAAAATAATATAAAGATTTAAGTGAAATTATTTAACAACTGAAATATAAGTTTAGATATTCGAAGTATAATTTTGGACAATGTGAGGTACAGTTTTGGAGCAACTGAAGTATAGATGCTCAGCTTTCGCAGTATAAATTTTAGATAGTACGTTATTACACGCTTCAAAATTAAATAATAGGTTCAGATAATTAAAGTACAAGTTCAAGTAAAGTGAAGTACAGATTCAGACGATTGAAGTATAGAACTTAGACGATTGAAGTATAGAACTTCAATGAATGATTTACCTGTTTTAATATAATGAAGTACAAATTGGGAACACCAGAAGTGTAGAACTTATGTGAAAAGAGTACAGATTTATATAAAATGTTGTATGATTTTAGAAAATAGGAGTACACTTTTTACAAAGTTGAGAACAATTTCTGAACACTTGAAGTATAAAACCTAAGCAATGGCAGTACAATTTGGATATCTTATTAGTAGAAAACATGAAAGCCGAATTATAGATTTACATACTTGAAGTACAAGTTTATATAAAGCGACGTACAAGTTAGAAACAATGGAAGTATAGAACTTCAATGAAGAGAGTATATGTTTCTGTAAGTACAATGTTAACTGCAATGAAGTATAATGTGGAACGCTCTAAGTACAGACAGAGAGCAATTTTAGAACACTTCATGTACAGAACTTTACTAATTGCAGTAAAGTTGAGATTCTGTAGAAGTATTACCTTAAAACATCACTGCTCTTCTTTTCTCTGCTGCTTGATTCATCCTTTCGGTTTACCAAGATGTCCGCAATGTTCATCTTCAATGTCAAATGCAGTAAGACCATATTCATGACGTCATCGTCATCAGTTAAACTCACGTACAATCTTTGATGTGGAGCTATATATCGCAAGCTGAAGTGCTCGGAATTGATTTCACTCCATTTTCTTGCTAGATTAATGTAGATATCCATTACAGTCGTACTGTCCTTAATTGACATTATATGGAGCTGGTCTTTGTAGCGACAACTCCCCAACACTTGATTGAGCGCACTTGCTTCGCTGCTGGTTGACATTGTCGGGGAAAAAAAAAAAAAAAGGAAACACAGAAGCAACTGAGAAGGAACTGAGAAGAAGATGGAATCCGAAAATGATGAAAATAAAAAGAGAAGAAGACAATGCAGTTGTCGGGTTAGTGGCGTTTGGCTCTAACGTTGTTCTCGTTTCCCGCTTGTTGCAATTTTTTCTGTTCTCTCTGTTTCTGGTAACGAGCGTTTGTAGGGTTTACTGTTTGCTTGAAAAAATAAGGAAAAATATGATACTTAAGGGCATTTGTGTCAAATCAAGTGGCTAGGGAGTAATCTCTAAACTTTTATTAAAACTAGGGAGTTTGCACTATAAGTTTTTAATTGGGGACTGAACACAAATTTTGAAAGTAGTTTTGGTACTTTTTAATAAGTTCCCCATACTTCAAAACCTTGTTTTTAGAATAAAATTTAACATTTTGATTCTAAAAGTATTAATTTTATAAAATATAAGTGCTAATAAAAAAATTTAAATAAATTTAATCAAACATCCTTTAAAGATAGGGCTATGTTTGTTTACCTTCTCCCACACCATTTTTCAATCCTCCAAACAATACCAAATATAAGAGCACATTCTCCCACTACCTAAAACACAAAAATACTACCCAAAATTTATTTTCCAAAACATTATATACATATTAATATATATATAATATACCAAATATTAAAACTACATAAATATATAAATATTATTATAAAAATCTAATTTCACTCTTTTAACCCAACAAAATATATTTGATTTGATATTTATAGTAAAATTTGTCCCTTTCAAAGACAATTACAAACAAATAATTTTGTTCCAAGACATTCTCCAACAACCCCCACAAATAAAATAAAAAATAAATATCACATTCCCCAACCCACTACCCAAAATAAATTTTCTCAAAATATTTTCTACAATTCATTCAAAACACAAACAAATATTGCCTAAGATGTTGGAATTTTAAAGGTAGTTCCGCTGATCCAAAGTTTGTGGATTAAATAGCATAGGGATGAATACAAATTTATTTTCAACCAAACAAATTCATCCATCAACTTCCCATTTCAAAAATTCAACATTAACTTTAAAAGTGCGGGGGGGTTAATTTTGAGGTTTACCTGAGCTGTCTATCATTCAAAATAGGAGGACATCAATGTGCATTTCCCAAAAAGGTCAGAACAAAAATTAAATTTGGAGTAGTGTTCAATTTCATGACATTATAAGTAGCTTTAAAATAAGGGAGGTTCCAAGTTCCAACTGTCTAGTCTAAGGAGCCTAGGGGGTGTTTGGTTTTATTTTCAAACCCCATTTTTACCAATTTTATTATTACAAAAATAAAAATCATCACTTTTTAAAAATTTTCACCCAACATAATTTCAATTTTCATTTTCAAAACACATTCTCCAATAACCTATATATCTTTTCTCTCTCTCTATTCTATTATTTTTATCTTTCTCCACCTACAACCTATTAAAACTAATATAATCATTACATTTCCTAATATTTCATCCAAATACATTTTTATTTCCACATTACATCACATAACTAATTCTCAATATTTTAGAAATGATGGAAATAGAAATTGGAAATGGAAATAAAACCAAACAACCCCCTAGGATCTCACCTTTGAGATATTGTTCTGTACTTGTCCTTAGGGGTGTAAACGGATATTAAACGGATTGGATACACTATTTTCATATTCGTATCCATTTAACTTTTCGAATATTCGGATACAAATACAGATTTGACGGATATTTAAAAATGATATTCAAATTTGTATCCGTCGGATATCGATCGGATTCGGATATATCCGTATTTGATTGTAATTATTCAGATGCATTCATATTTTATTAAACTTATTCGTATTCAAATTATTATTTTATATTCATATTCGATGATAATTATTTAGATATCTATTTACGAATATCCAAATACGTGAATTTATAAACCTATAACAAATACATATTTTAATTAAAAGAATGAACTATATAATTTCATTATAATGAAAGCAATCAAACAATATCATAATTTTTAATTAATAATTGACTTTATAATTGACTATTAGTACTTATTAATAATAATAATGACATTTAAGTATATTAATTATAAAGTCAACCAACAATAATTATATTGATTAACTTTATTCTTCAATATTTTCTCTATATTACAATAAATTTTTAAATTTATTCTTTTTTCTTCTCAATTCTTCAATTATAATTTATATATATACATATATGGATTATGATATTTTTGTTGAAAAATATAAATAATATATTATTTAATAAATATATATTTGGATTGGATATTAAATGAATTGGATATGCATTTACTATATTTGTATCCATTTATAATCGGATATCTATTAATCGAATACGGATAATATCCGCTTTAAACAGATGCGGATAAATTTTGTATAAACGGATACGAATGCGAACGATAAACTAATTTTTGAATATCCATTTACAATCCTACTTGTCCTTAAATTGCATGCCTTAATTGTTCGCCAAAAATCTGCCACCACAGTCCAACCCCTCTCGTAATTATATATATCTGAGATGGAAATCCTCATCTGCAGATATGACAGGATATTATCATTTTAAAGGAGCAAAGCTACATTGTGAAGGAGATATAAGTTAGACAGGATCTTATTTTTAGCGTTGCATAAGCTCATAGGCTTTCAACATCAAGTTCATGGGGATGAGGACCAAGGTAGCATCAGCGAGGCCCGTGAAAAAGTATTTAGCACTTTAAAACAGATATATTTTATTTATGATTTTCAACTTTTAACTTAGATTGTTTGGTTACATTTTAGGGTGTAAGAGGTATGTCTAAGCATAATAATCACTATAGGTGTATGAAATTGTAACGGAAACAGAAAATCAAGTTTATCTCCCCCTATCGATATTTCTTGAATTTTATATTGTTAAGCCTTCTCCAAATTCTGATCAAAACCTTTATGCAATTCCCGGCTAAAGTACTTCTAAACCCACCATAATTTTTTAATTGATGGTGCAAGAATTGAAAAAAATTCTTGGGTTAATTTAGGGATCTTAATCTATATTTATATATAGTGTCTTCCATCAAGACACTATTTCTTCATTAAATGGGCTGAGTGGGCAGGTGATCATGACCCAAACCACCTATCATTCGGTGATTATACAGACCACATTCGAATGTGAATATAACCACATTATAACCAACAATACATAGTTATATATATATACGTATGTATATGTAAGAAGTAATATAATGATTAGATATGATTGTAAAATATAAGAATACGATTGTAAAATATAGATTGTACTAAAAACTAAGGCAATGTTTAGATAAAATATCCTCATACTTTTTATTTTTTGTTACTTTTTTTAGTGTGTCAGCTAATTCTCCAGCCTTCGCTTCCGGTCTTTGTGTTGTAACTTTTTTCGTTTCTTCTATCCGCCTAATCAGTAACCTTCATATGAAAATGGCGGGAGCTTTATTTAGAAGACCACCACCTCTGCCAGTAGATTTTACTAGTGGTTTGGGGAAAAGGTGATGTCGAAACATTTGTAAGATAAGAGGGAAGTTTATTTAGGCTGTGTTCTTTAATATTTTGGAGAATAATGAGACCAGGTTTATGTGTTTACAAGTGTAAAATTCGGCATATTTATATGTCAAAATCAAATAATTGAATAAGAAATTTGAGTTTAAATTGAGAATAATTTAAGAACATTTTAGTGGGTAGAACAAGTCTATCCATGTTGGGCGGGTGTATAAATAAAATAGTTAAAGTTTATTTTTAATATATCCCGATGGACACGCCACTATAGAAAAGTTAGCTCAAAAGCTAAAATTATGACTTGAACTCCTAACTCTTTAGTGAAACTGTAACTCTTCATTAAAAAAGTAAGTTCAGGATTTTATCCTATAGTTATGTCCTTAAAAGAAAGAACTATAATTCTTGTAAAGAATCATGTCTCGTTAACAAAATTGCATTGCACAACTCTAAATAGGAGTACCTAGAACCAACCTGGAAAAAATAAAAATAAAAAGCATACATACTAGCATTATGTCTCATTACATTGCACACTTATACACTATCCATTAAAGAAGAGTTCCAAGTTAAAAAAATTTGCTAGTTCCGTTCTATTAGAGTGCTACTTTGAACTGAAGGAGAGCCGTTGTATCTTGGGAGGTTAATTGCCAGGAACCTTCTAGCACCGTATGAGGGGCAATGTTATCTTAAGGAGATTGCTGGAGCAACAGATCTCGGCTAATGCAATTTTTTGTCTTGCATTCAAGTAGATTTTCTATTTATTTTCTTTACTCAATAAATAGTTTTATATGTTTACATAATTTATATGTGTCTATATTTCAATCATGTGTTTACACAAAGCACAAGCATGCACAGTATCTTAATTAAATTTTTCTAACAATCTTAAGGTAATATTATATATTGTTCCATTTGCTTGTGGTTAATTAAGATTCCATTTCAATTAATTTTCTGTTTGGATGTACATAATATAAATTATTGTTAAGTGTTATATTATTCTATCTACTTGTTCAATCTAGGGGATAGTAGGACTATATGATTCTGCATACTGTGTTTCATAATTAAAAATAGTTGTCCCAAATTATAATACATGCATGCACTCACTTACAGAGATCTGATGTGCACACTTTGATGTTTAATTTGTGTCTTTAGTCCGTTAAGCATTCAGTTCCATTTTCTAGATTTAAAACTAAGCACCTATGATTAATTAATTCAAAGTATATATGTGTTAATTTATATGCATGCATGAAAATACCTTGGTTTGTATTCATAAAGTGCATCAGGGATTAAGGTTTTATAATTAATTTTGAAGTCTTCACCTTAAGGAATTTATATTTTATTACTTTACACTGAAACTAATTATGTAAGCCTGTAGCGTATAATATATTTAGTTAAGTTAATATGTGTGCTATAGTGCTTAGAGTGGTATGGTAGCTTGAAGATTGAATATTCAGATTATCATTGGAAAAGATTTCTTATTCTATTTGGAAAATAGATTTGGTACTTCTTACGGGTTCTAGGTTTATTTTTCTGGTAATTTTTTTTCAATTTCAAAAAGTTCATAATGTCATCAAATAATGAGGCAACCAATATTGCGAGCATTGACTCCAACATTAGCGGCGTTGGTAGTGGAGTTCAAACAACCGTAATTGGTCCAACACCTATTGTGGTAAGACAAGTCGAGAAGTCCAAAAAATTCAGCAAGCATGAGGAGATGAATCCTAATATCACTGAGGTGGTCAAAATACCCGATGATGTAGGAGACGTGAATTTGTCTACAATTGTTTTTTAGGTAAACCTAGCTAAAAATTCCAATCGATGGTGGGTGGACAGGGGGGGCCGCTCGACATGTATGTGCTAATAGAAATATGTTTGAAATCTATAAGGAGATTGAGAATGAAAATTTGTACATGGGAAATTCCCCAAACTCCAAGGTGTATGGAGTTGGCAAAGTAATATTGAAAATGACCTCTGAAAAAGAGTTGATTCTCAACAATGTGCTTTACGTGCTGAAGATTAGAAGGAATTTAGTGTCAGGATCAATGTTAAGTATGAATGGATTTAAAATGGTCTTTGAATCCAACAAGTTTGTACTTATTGAAAATGGACTACTTGTCGGTAAAGGTTATTTGTGCGATGGTCTTTTTAAGATAAATGTAATGACCATCATAATAAAAAATGGACCAAGTGTTGATTCTAATAATAAAATAAATGCTTCCTACTTGCTTGAGTTGTCTAATTTATGGCATCATAGATTAGGGCATGTTAATTACAATTCAATCTCTAAACTTGTAAACATTGGCCTATTACCAAAATTAAATCTTGATTTAAAATCAAGATGTGAAATTTGCATTGAGGCAAAAATGACAAATATTCCTTTTAAATCGATTGAGAAAAGCACTGAACTATTAAATTTAAATCACAATGATATATGTGATTTAAAAATGATGTAATCTAGAGGTGGAAAGAAATATTTTATAACTTTTATTGATGATTGCACTAGGTATTGCTATGTTTATTTACTTTCAAGTAAAGATGAGGCTTTGGAAGTATTTAAACAATATTAAAGTGAGGTTGAGAATCAACTAGGGAGGAAAATAAAAACTCTTCGAAGTGATAGAGGAGGGGAATATGTTTACCTATTTGAAGAGTTATGTGTAGAGCATGGGATAACCTATGAAGTGATAGCTCCATATGCACCTTAATCAAATGGCATTGCAAAGCGTAAAAATAGAACATTGAAAGAAATGATTAATGCTTTGTTAATAAATGCAGGAGCACCTCAAAACATATGAGAAGAGGCAGTATTAACTGCAAATCACATACTTAATAAGTTACCTCATAAGAAACTAGAAAAGACACCTTATGAAGCTTGGAAAGGTGTTCCACCTTCCTACCAATATCTTCAAGTATGGGATTGTCTAGCTAAGGTAGGAGTTCACCTCCTAAAATGGTCATGATAAAACCTCAAACAATTGACGAAATCTTTGCACAACATAGTGCAGCATATAGATTCCTTATATACAAATATGATATAGATGATATTCATATTAACACTATTATCGAGTCAAGGAATGCAAGTTTCCTTGAGGATGTGTTTCTTGGAAAAAGGAAGAAGGACAAGCCTCAATTAAAACATCTCAAGAAGTTTAAGAATCGGACAAAGAGGAAAATGAACTTAGACATGGCAAGAGGGCTAGAGTATCTAAGTCATATAGACCCGATTTCTTGACTGACATGCTAGAAAGTGAACCACAAACTTTCACTGAGGCTATGACAACACCAAAAGCTCCATTATGGAGAGAGGCGGCAAATAACAAAATTGAGTCAATCATGCAAAAATACACGTGGGAATTGATGGATCTCCCTCCTGAAAATAAACCATTAGGGTGTAAATGGATTTTCAAGAGGAAGATGACAACAGATGGTACAATAGATAAATATAAGGCGAGATTAGTAGTCAAAGAATATAGATAAAAGGAAGGTCTTGATTACTTTGACACTTACTCACCAGTGACAAGAATAATATCCATTAGGTTATTAATTGCATTTGCAGCTATCAATAACCTCGAGATTCATCAAATGAATGTTAAAAACACTTTCCTAAATGGTGACCTAGATGAGGAAATTTATATGGAACAACTAGAAGGGTTTGTGGTTCCAAGCAAGAGAAAAAACTATGCAAGCTGATTAAGTTGTTATATGTTAAAGCAAGCTCCTAAACAATGGCACGTAAAATTTGATCAAGTCATGTTCGCAAATAGCTTTAGGATCAATGAGTACGATAAATGTCTGTATGTCAAGGGCACAGCTTCTAAGTATGTCATTATGTGTCTATATGTAAACGATGTGCTAATTATGGAAAGCAACAATGAAGTAATCAAAGAGACGAAAAAGTTGTTGAGTAGCAATTTTGACATGAAAGATATGGGAATAGCGGATGTGATCCTTGGAATAAAAATTATAAAAACATCCGATAGGTTGGTGCTGACACAATCTTACTATATAGAGAAAGTGTTACAAAAGTTCTTGAGATAAGAACATGGACCAGCGAAAACTCCCATAGATGCAAATCAACAGTTTACCAAAAATAAAGGTAAGGTAAAGGCTCAACCAGAGTATACGCACATAATTGGGAGTCTCATGTACATCATGAATTGTACAAGACCTAATATAGGATATGCTATTAGCAAGCTAAGTAGATTTACCAGCAACCCATGTCAAGAGCATTGGACTGCACTAATTAGAGTCTTAAAGGTACTTGAAATATACCTTAAGTTATGGGTTGCATTATACAAGATATCCGACTATAATAGAAGGTTGCAGCGATGCTAATTGGATATTAGACTCCAGTGAAACTAAGTCCACAAGTGGATATGTTTTTAGTTTAGGATGAGGGGCTATCTCATGGAAATCCTCCAAACAAACCTGTATAGTTAGGTCAACTACGGAATCTAAGTTCATAGCATTGGACAAAGTAGGCGAGGAAGCAGAATGCGTGCGCCATTTCTTGGAAGATATCCAAAATTAGCCCAAACATATGTCCGCAATTTGCATTCATTGTGCTAGTCAATCGGCAATTGGTAGGGCACAAAGTAATATGTACAAGAGTAAGTCTAGATATATACATCGTAGACATAATATCGTTAGACAACTACTCTCTGATGGAGTTATCTCTATTAATTATGTGAGATCAAAAGAGAACATTGCGAATCTGCTAACCAAAGACTTAAATAGAGAGCATGTTGAAAAATTATTGAGAGGAATGGGACATAAGCCTATAAAATAGATTACGTACTACAATGGAAACTGTAACACCCCTAATCTTGTTTTATTTTACTTTAATTTTATTTTCTTTCTTTTCTTGAATTTCCATAATGTGATAGTAATAATTCATTTAAGTGTATTTTATTACATTCCATGATTAGTTGATATTTTAAGAAAATGGTGATTTTCATAAAATATTACTACAATTTAGTTTTTGTAATTAATTATAATCTAGGGGTCAAAATGCAATCTATTTATTTATTTTGGGGGTTAATTCAAATTCTTACGAAAAATTGATTTAGCATTCTTGAGAATAAGTGGGTTAAATTATAATTTTAATAAGTGGAAAGCTTAATTGAGAATAATTGAATTTTGAGGATTAAATTGCAATCAATTGATAAAGTTTAAAAAAATATATATATACAAACTCAAAGTCAAAAACGGACAGCTGCAAATCCCAAGACATTTCCTTTCCTTCTTTCTCTTCTTCTCTTTTCTCCTTTCTTCTTTCTTTTCTTCTTCATCACCGAATCACCACCACCACCACCGTGCACCGGCGACCCTCACCAAACCACCATTTAACCTCACCAACCTCCTCTCTTACCTTCCTTAGTCCCATCCCCACCACCATGCAGCCGAAAAAACTGACCGGAGCTCGACTGGGAGGAGAGACCGAGAGATGGTTTGAAGGTGGGTTTGTGATTCCGAAGGCAAATCGAGCAATTGAGGGGTGTTATGGGGAGCTGAGGGTGTGACGAAGAAGGTTTGATGGTTTCATGTGGGTTTGGACGGCCGGAATTCGAGAACGAGGGTGATCGGAGTTGGGCGGAGATGGTGAAATCTTGGCTGTAAATTGCATTTTCCGGTGGCTACAGGCATCGAAACCGAAATATGACTGCACCATTGGACTCAGGAGCTCGAGAGGAGTCGGACTGCCTAGCCTGAAAATTTTCCGGCGGCGGCGGGAAGGCAGAATTCTCTGCTCGTCGAGACGAATACATCGGTGTTGTTGGTTCGTGATATCGAGACCTAGTTTTGCTTATACGATTTAAAGTTGAAGAAATTGTATATATATGCCATTGTATCTACATGCATGTATATATATACATTTGATTTATCTGCATCCTAGGAAGATTTGTGTTTGATAAGGATGTAATGTTGTGAACCCTCCTATGCTTTGGATAAGGATGTAAATGATGGATTTGGACCTTATGAAATATGACCACGATTGAAATTAAGAATTTTTACAAGAACTTGAATTTGGAATTTTCGACTTAGGACTAGATTTGGTTAATGTTAGAATTTTGGGACCGGAGATAATTGATGAATCAAGCGGCATTTGACTAAGAATAATCAAAGGATAGCAATTGTATTAGTATTATGAATGTTGAATGACATGCCGAGGATGATTATGTATTCTAGAATTAGTTGTTGCTTCATTACTAGACTTGATAAGGAATTGAGATTAATTCGAATATAATTGGTCTTATTGGACTATTTGGCATAGTTTGATTAGGATAATGTTGTGATATATTTCTAGAAGATTACTAGAATTGAATAGGAGAGTGACTTTGGAAGTGCTCTGTTGATTAGGTGTCGAAGAAGTGGATCTTGTTGATCAGTAGATCGCGGCCAGTGGTTATTCTGTTGAAACTGCAAGAGGTGAGGATCTATCCCTCTTGGTACTTGTTATACCTATGAGGTTTTGCCAATTTGGCACCCTATTGAGCTATCTGTTATTGAAATTAACCCCTGTGTGGGTTTACTGTTTCTGTACGTTACTCAGAACCGTGTTTGGATTCTGTTTGTTATTTGATTCTGTTCTGAATACCCTTGTGTGAGTTATATCTGTTCTGTATCTGTTTCAGTCTGTTCTGGCGCCTAGAATTTTGTCTGTTATCTGTTCTGATCTGCTTTGTATCTATTGCCTTGTCGGCATTTCTGTTATCTGATATGTATTTTGGCCATGCTGGCATATCTGTATCTGTTACTGTTATCTGTTGCCTGATGGGCATTGTTTCTGTCTGCTATGATCTGTTCTGTCTGAAACCGGCAATGTGCTAGGGACTTTCCCCTGGGCATCTGCATAAGCGGTTAATTCTGTTATTTGTACGGTGATTATGAGGCCAAGGGCCGATCCGGGCGATATGTTTGGTTATATGAGGCACACTTGGGACTTTCCCCTCGGTGTCTACGGCACGCTTGGGACTTTCCCCTGGGTGTCGGCGGTATGCTAGGGACTTCCCCTGGGTATCGATGGTGCGCTAGGGACTTTCCCCTGGGCATCGGCAGTGCGCTATACAGCTCGTATGGGCATCTGCCATATACCAAGTTGTTACGCTTAGGTGATATGTTTGTCTAGTATAAGGTGAATCGGCAATGCACGTCTTAGACTATCCTTTGAGTGCATATGCTTTGGGTTTGATCTGTCTGATTGTTTCTGTCTGTCTGACATCTGATCTTGGAGCAATAAGGCAGGCGTGTTTCCTATATTGCTATGTTACTGTTTAATTCTGAATCTGTTCTGTTCTGTATATTAAATTGATGATCTGTTGGGTTTGAACTTTCCCCGATATGTCTCCTCTGTAATCATTAAGATATCCCTCACTAAGTCTTTGGACTTAACCCAATTTTTCTTGACATTTTCAGACAGGTGTTGGTGATGATTTTGGTACTTCAGGCTTTGAAGATTGTTGATATGTTTTGTAATAGACCAGGTGCTTAAACTTGTGGATGAACTACTTTTCTGTTCAGTAGAACTTGGGAATGTTATCAAACTTTGATTTGCACTTATGAATTGTAGTAGGTATGAATTGATGGATGATAATCTTGTGCTGGTTTGATATTCGTACTTTGGTGAGATGTGCTTAGGTTGAAGCTTATTGTTATTTTGAAAGTTTGGAAAAATTTTCTGATGGGCCTATTGTTAGAATCACGCATGATATTTGAGTCTAAATCAGTGTGGTGCCTCAGCTTAGGTGCTATCCCGATTAGGGGCGCTACAGAAACCCTACCAATGTGACTAAAGATCCTAAGAACTAGGTTCAAAGGGGAAAACAAGTTGTTGTGTCTCGACTTGGATGCACTATGGGTGTCCAATCTCCATCATATTCCTATGATAAGTAGACAGTGCCACCTACAAAATGTTAAGGTTAAGCTTTACTTTTAATGGCTCTTATACCTTGAATATTCAAGTGGAGGTGCAACAGGAACCTCTTAATAAAAAGTACTTATGTGAGTAGGGACTAGGCCGGTCCTATGAGATTCTTAAGGTTTAATTCTCAAAGCGTACTCATGAATCCCAAGAATTGTTTAGAGCCGAAATGAACACATGCATAATAACCCAAACTGACAATTGGACGAAGTTGTGAGAAGTTCTATTGTCTTGGTGTATACAAAAAGGCAAACAGTTCAAGACATCGCATTCACCAGTTGTCGAGTACATTCAATAGTTCTTACGAGGGAAGGTTCAAAGTCACAAGCTACCTATCTCGATACAGTTTTGCTCAAGCTGGAACTCTTTCGTGTGTATTTGCATAATTGGCGAGATGATTTTATTATTCATGTGGGGAATTGTAAAATTCGTCATATTTATACGCCAAAATTAAACAATTGAATAAGAAATTTGAGTTTAAATTGAGAGTAATTTAGGACATTTTAGTGGATAGAATGAGTCTATCCACGTTGGAAAAAAGGGTGCGGGTGTGTAAATAAAATAGTTAAAGTTTATTTTTAATATATCCCGATAGACACACCTCTATACAAAATTTAGCTCAAAAGCTAAAGTTATGACTTGAGCTCCTAATTCTTTAGTGGAGCTGTAACTCTTCATTAAAAGAGTAAGTTACGGGATTTTATCCTATAGTTGTGTCCTTAAAAGAAAGAATTATGATTCTTGTAAAGAATCATGTCTTGTCAACAAAATTGCATTGCACAACTATAAATAGGAGTGTCTAGAACCAACCCAAATAACTGAAAAAGAAGAAGAAGCATACATTAGCATTCTGTCTCACTACCTTGCACACTTATACACTGTCCGTTAAAGAAGAATTCCAAGTTAAAAAAGTTTGATAGTTCCGTTATATTAAAGTGCTACCTTAGACCAGAGGAGAGATGATATATCCTGGGAGGTTAATTACTAGGAGTCTTCTACCACCATGTGAGGGGCAATATTACCTTGAAGAGACTGTTGGAACAAGAGGCAATACAATTTTTTGTCTTGCATTCAAGTAAGTTTTCTGTTTTTTTTTCTTTACTCAATAAATACTTTTGTATGTTTACATAATTTTGTATGTGTATATATTTTAATTATATGTTTACACAAAGTTCAAGCATACACGATATCTTAATTAAAATTTTCTAACAATAAGATGTGCCATTTCCCAATGTCAATTGTAGGGGTGGACGTCCGAATCAGATAAGTGGATGTAGAAAAATTGAAGTTGCTAGCTTGTGTTGTTCTTATAAAAAATACTTGCCTGTATTCTTAGTTTTTTGGTTTGTAACGTGCTTAGTTTTGTTTTATACCTCTAAGTTCAAGCTGTTATTTGCCTTTTTATTTGTGGAGAAAATTGGAAATGAGTTAATTGATAAGTAGTTTTAATAGTTACGATTAATTCCGAGGTCTCACTCTGTAAACCTATACTAAGAATTATGTATATCTTTTGGTCATGTTAACTGCGTATTTCACATACACATTTGAGTAAATTATCCACCACAAAAAAGCCCCATAGACAAAGTTTATTTATTTTGTGGCTCCTAAATGCTTATATCATTCTCATTTAAGGATATCTTTATTTAATTGCCCCGTTTAATTTGTGAGCGGCATAGAAAACATAATTAGAATTTCAAAAATTGCCACATTGAAACTCATAAAGCTAAACTAGTTGTTGGAATGACTATTGATTACTGAAGCTAGCCACAAGTGATGCTAATGTGATGACGCAGTAACAATTGCAAAGGTTTCAGCTAAAAGTAATTAGAGTCATGTAGAACAAACCCACAACATGTACATGGAGCTTGAAAGATGACAATACTTCATAAAATGCTATGAGAAAATGAAGTCCACTTTCCCTCTGAAGGAAAGTTAATGCTAAAGAAAATCTTTCTCATACTTCAAATCATATAACTCTACGTTTTTAATATTTGCATATTTCCATTTTCCTTTTCCTCATTAATTTTCTTCCCAATTCCCTAGTAACCTCCTCCACTGTGATGCAGCATGGCATCAATCATATCTTCATTGTCCATCCCAAGCTGTGCATAAATTATCAGAAACTGAATTATCATTTAAGTTTCAAATGATATATAGAAGCAAGAAATTTATGTAAAAAACTGCACAGAAAAGACGACAAATTGAAATATGAAGATACCGTAAAAGGATGTTGTACGAATGCTAAGGTTACCTCATCTGGGGTCTCTGTCGGTTTTATTCTTTGACCATTGTAGAGGAATACCACAGCAGAATAGTCTAACTTCTTCTCCTTGCAATAACTTGAAAGCAGACTTCCTATTCTTTTATCACGTTGAAAACGATAATATTCTTCCTTCCCATCCTATATATATATGCCCATTGTAGTAAAAGAAGTTTAAGAAATAAGTTCATATACATAAATTTTTTCAGTTTTCTTGAGGATATGTCCATGGATTAATAAGAGTTGATTTGTTTTTTTTGTTTTCACCACCTATTTTCTTTTTCAACACAATTAGAAAATAAAAAATTATCAATTTCTAAATTATTATTTTCATTTTTAATGTTTTTCTAAATTCAATCTATTATTCTACTACCATTTCAATCAAATTCAAATCTGATTTGATATAAAAGTATTTACTATCATTTTAAAATTGATAAAACATACATATATTTTAAAAAATAAATTTTTTTAAACATGAAAAAATATAAATTAACTAACTTTTCAACCCTATACATACTTTAATCATTACGTTTCAGCAAAACATTCAAATACAATTTTATTTTTCATTTTTAAACCATCAAGCAAGGCAACCCCTGATCTTGCAAACCTCTGATAGAAAAAACTTCTCTTGTTGTTTTGGATTCGATCCTATCTTTTGTGTCTTTAAGTCTATAATGGAAGTTCTTGAACTTGAGAAGGAATACCTTTTTTAGTGTCTTTCTCAAGTTATCGATTCTTTGACCATTTATATACCGGGAGTATAGTATTCACTCTATCTATCGATAGTTGGCTCTTTTAACACAGTATAGCACAATTAGACTATAATATTTTAATAACAAAACTCAAATGCAATTTGACTGCTTTTTCAATTTTTAAAAATACATGAAAACAAAATTAGGCTTTGAAAACATATCCAAACGGGCACTAAGGGTGTTGCATCTGTTAAAGTAGCTGAAATAATAATTTCTTTTGGCACACCCCTCTAATATAAATCTTCTTCAAAGTTACATATTTATTAATTAGGATAAAATGAATTAAAAAGAAGAGCTAATCAGAAAGAAGAAATAATTAAACCTGGGACCGAATGCAGAGCTTCACATTGGGGATTGGTGGTCTCTCCCGGCCGCTATTTCTATCAGAAATCTGACCATCAAAAACCTAAAAACATATGCACAAGTCACTTAAAACTTCCATAAAAACCTATTGAAACAACACAAACTCGAAAAACAAAAGTATTTTTATTCATAAATTCAAAGATTCAACAAATAATTATAGAATATCTTGATATACATATATATTTCTTCTTTCCATTTCGAATGGAAAAAAATTTCACAAAAGAAACAAAAAAAAATATATATATATATATATATATCCTTAAAACACATATGAGCACATAAGCATATAAGCGATACACGGATAAATTCATGTTCAGAATTCTCAAAACCTGGTTGTATTCCGTTTGCTGTTGCTCAGCCTCCAGTCCCATGTGATGTACTTCTTCTGCCATTGTTGAGCTTTTTCCCCCCCCCCCCCTTTTTTCTGATTCCTTTTTCTTTTATTTTCTGATAGTTGTTGGGAGGAGACTCCAATTCTATTGAAGGGTGGCATTTAAGAGATGATGAGTTTTTCTGTTTTTTTCTCGTTTCATGAAATCCATAATTACTATACAATAAATGTTTGTAATTATGGCACCAAGTATCATTCCCACTGGCATAAATCGACATATAATTAATTGAGAATTTGAACTTAATAAATTTTTGATGTACCTGTGTACAAATAAAACAATATATTAATAATTATGGCTTGAGCCCTAATCGGGATGCGGATTGTTCTTCCTTTCTTTTTATATGTATCTATAGTCAAGCAGCTTGCTTTAAATCCTTACATACTTAACAGTGGCAGGCACCATAAATTTTTGGATGGAATGAAATTATTGGAATTGTATATATGAAAATTTGGTGCAGATTTTGCACTTATGCTCATTAATGTTATATTCATATATTTATATCTTGGAGATTTTGAAATTAAATTCTAAGGTTAAATAAAACATTAAATTGATAGGCATTACAAATATAGTAATTAAAGAAACTGAGGTGTTCAAGGTAATTTAAATCATGTCCTAGAAAATAAAGAAATAAATATTGATGTTTTGATAATTCTTATCAGGTCCTCTGGTTAAGGAAATTAATATCAACCAAATCATCGAAGACCAATCAAATTATGTCACTTTTACGTATAGATAACCAAGGCATGAGTTCCTTCTTATATAAACCAGCATAAATCCTGTGTTATGCATGCTGTAGTTATTAAATTAACTTAAATTAAATAATAGACTTGTAAAATGTACAAGTCATAATTAGTCATTAGTTGTAGAATTTTTACAAAGAGAACATTATTTTTATTTGTGTTCAATCAATGAATACTGTTGTTTTTCAAAATACTATTTTAAATAGCATGTATTAACACCAAAAACTATCTATTAGAACAAAAAAGTGATGTAGTGCATTAAGTCAAACGTTTAATTTGAAACATTTCAATACATCATATATCTCTGCTTACAAATATGTGCTACGACATGATACACATTTTTTTTTTTTATTTGTAAACTTTAATCGGAATAAGTTTTGTAATTAGAACGCATTGAACTAATTGAGCTTTGAATTGGATAATGCTCCATTTTTTGTAGTTAATGCGTCTTTCTTTTTCTTTTTCAAAAATTAAAGACGCCATAGTATATTTTTTTAAAGGAAAAAAGTAAAATATTAGTATTTTCAAAATTTTAATAGTCTCAATGTTATACTTCATTTAACCTCAATATTTTTACTTTATTCAACATATAACATTAAATATGTACCAAATAACTTTTTGCTTGAAAGTAGGAAAATTATTTCAAAAAATTAAATAAAATTAATTATTCTGTAACGTCCCCATTGGGGATTGCCCTTTTTATTTCTTTTCCGAGCCCTAAAATATGATTAACTAATATCTTGATTTCTAAATTCTTGCTTTCGAAATATCGAATTTTTAGGGGTGTTACAATCGTCCTCCCTAAAAAGAATCTGGTCCCCTGATTCTCATCCGAGTACTGTTTCGATTGGCAAAAAATAAGTAGATTCGATCAGTCAATCTACATTCTCTTTTCATTACATTCTGCCAGAATTACTTCTTCAAGTCCCAATACATCTTTGTGCGTCTCGGATGCATCCTATATCTTGACTTTTGTGCCTTATCACAGTCTCTCGTCTACTTTTTCTGTCACACATATTTCTTACAAGACAGAAGAATAACTTGGTTTGGTATTGAACTCAGACTCTCCAAAAATTTCCAACCTCTCCCTCAATTTCAACATTCATATATCTTTGACTTAGTGCTCATTGCATTTCATCCTATGATTCGAACTGCACTTGTCTCTGCAAAGCCTACTTGCTACGTTAATTTTAACACAGCACCCGTTCTTAGGCTTTCTGATGCTTCTGCTCCTTGTAAGTGAGCCATCCCAATCTTTTGGCTCGATGCATTGGCCACTACATTCTCCTTTTCAGGAGATAGGTAATGGAAAATTTGAAATTTTCATCCATAAACACTGCCTCCTAATCAGATTCTCATTCTAGTCAAATGGTTGACCTTTCTGAGTTAACATAGTCAACATGTCGGCTAAATAGAAAAGTTCTTAACAATCTTTGTCAATAGCCGACAAAACACAGAAAACTATAAACTTCTATTATGTTTTTCGGTCTCTTCCAATTGACTATTGCCTCTTTCTTAGAGGGATCAATCTCTACCCCATCTTGGGTTATAATGTGCCCAAGAAAAGCCACATTCTCTATCCAGTATTTGCACTTACAAACTTTGCATACAATCGATACTCTCTTTAGGGGTTCTGAGAATCATGTGTAAGTGTTTTACATGGTCCTTTCTGGCCTTCAGCTAGTAGTACTCTTACTTCAACTCCAGACTTAAGAAGATTCTTGTCCCCGCAGAAGGTCAAATAATTCTTCTACGCAGGGTAGGGGATATTGATCTCACTTCTTCTAGGAATACTTTCGGGTATTCCGCTACCACTTCCATTTCCTCGACTTTACATTGGATCTTGGGGTTTATTGGTAAGATACACCAAGGATTCTCGCCCGTCTTCTATAAAAATCTTTCTGATCTCTAGCGCAGATATAACTAGCATAGGGGAGGCATTATCTGCAGAAGGCGTTATGGCATTAGTATCTCATCTTAGAGAATGATGCATTTGGTGCAATAGTTAACCCGTGTCTAATGAGTATATAGCCAATCCATCTCGAGTATTACATCGTACCCTTGAATGGGCATTTGTATCAGATTAACTGGGTACATACGGTCCCCGATTTCCACTGGGCATTCCCAGAATATGGTGTTAGTTACTAACACTGCTCCAAGGGCGTCTAAACTTCTAATTTGTATGCCATGGTCTCAGGTTGCATTTTTAATTTTTGTGAAAAGGCAATAAATATAAAAGAATGTGAGGCACGAGGATTATATAAGACTTTACCACAAGTTTTAAGGATAGTAATCATACCTTCCACAACCTCATTGGGGTCCGGCATATCTTCGCCAGTTAGTGTATAGGCACGAGCCCGAATCTTATGTTTCCCGCTAGCTCTCGCTATAGCTTTTCCTCTCCCCGCAGGTGGTGGGTTTCTCTTCCCGGGACAATCTTTCAGGAAGTGTTGGTCACTTCCACAACGTAAGCACCTACCTTACTTCTTCTAATAGTTCGACTCTTCATGGCCTGACGATCCACAAAAAACACATTGCATAGGTGCTTTATTTGGAGCCTATTTTGTCATCTTGCCCATCCAGCGAGTTTGTTGGGAAAAACTTCCAGTTTGTTGCTTGGGTTGTCTCTTGCCAATGCTACTCTCTCCTATTGGATGTGGTCCTTCTTTCCTACCTTATTCTTTAATTTTTCGAATTTCTTGAAATTCTGACTCCAACTTGAATGCTTTACTCACTGCTAGGTTGAAATTCGGGATATCACAAACAGCCAACCCTTGTCTAAGTTCTAGTCATAGCCATTGCACAAACCGTTGGGTCTGCTGGTCCTCATCCTCCTGAATATAAGGGGCATATTGAAGAAGTCGGCTAAACGTTGCTTCATACTGATTCACCGACTAACTTCCTTGAGTCAAATCCGTAAACTCCCGCTCCCTAGACTGCTTGACTACCACGGGTATTTTTTTTTTTTTTTCTGAACTTCTTGGTGAAGTTGTCCTATGTTCGACGGGTCCTCATAGTTGTCCATCGACGATCATTCATCCTCCACCAACTTTTGGTAGGCCCCATTAAGAGAAATGTGGCAAATCTCACCTTTTGCTCATCTAGATAGTGTAAAGTTTCAAATATAACTTCCAAGCATTCTATCCATTTCTCTAATTTTCGATCATCTGGATCTCCAAAGAACTTCAAGGGTTGGAAGCATAGAAACCGTTCCAAAGCTCAATCATCTGTGTTTACATTGACTGCCCTAGCTCTTTCGGCTTGCTGGGGGTCCTATCATCTAAAATCACTAGTTAACCGATTAATGTAATAGTTGTAGGACTTAAATGATTCTATTGGCCCAAAATAACTAATAAAGTCATTATTGCCAAAGAAATCCTAGTTTTCATATAATTTTAATAACGGAACATAAACTAATCCTCAATTACTTAATCATTCGCATAACATCATCCTAAAATCACAACAATAGCTTAATCCTTACATACTTAATCCCAACAAAGGTCACTTAGGTCTTAAATCTATGAATTAGGGTTTAATAAATTAATAAACTCATTTAGTCCATACTTAGGCATGTAGCGAAACATATGCGGGTCCACTAACTACACAATACATCATGCATCGGGAAATATACATATCAATCGTATATAAATCCTTGAATTACATATGTACTCCCTAATATGCAAAATAGCTAGAATTCATACTCAAACTAATCTAAACATAAGGTCAATCACAAATCCCAGTGATACCCAAATGCTTAGGCCATCAACAAACCTAGACTCTGACACCACCTTCTGTGGCACCCCCATTCAAGATCGCCCTTTTTATTTCTTTTCCGAGCCCTAAAATCCGATTAACCCATACCTTGATTTCTAAATTCTTACTTTTCGAAATATCGTATTTTTAGGGGTGTTACATATTCTATCTAAACTATACCCTGATATTGATCAATATAATATAAGAAAATACAACTACCATTATATATGCATTAACTTGATTTTCTTTTTTTATATATCCTATTATATCCATTAACCTATCAATTGACGATGGAATATAAGTTACATTAAAAAAAAAAAAAAATTCTTTATCAATTTCACTTGGGAACATTTCAAAAATTATTATCTAAAAGTTAGATTAAAATATTATTATAGTTGGCTTAAGTGCTGCTTTGTTGAAATCTAAGATGATGAGCAAATATGATTATTAAAAGGTATTATTATTTTTACTAAGCACTCCAATTTTCAACTCTTATTTGAATCAAAATATATTGATATACATAAGACTTAACATGTTAAAATTTGTAATATATGTAAAACGCATTCATCTGTTTGTGATGAATAGAAATCAATGGTATAAATAAACTAATATTTACAAAACTAATTTATTGATGTCCATTAAAAATTGTAATATTATTAGAGCTAATAAATGTATAAATTACAATACCGAGTTATTTTTACTAGTGTGTAATTTAGTCAATATTTTCTATTATTCAAGAAGTTAATTAATATTATGTTTGTTTAATTACTCGTGTGTTTAATATAATTCATAACAAATATTCACTTGTTAAATAAATAATATAGATAGTGTTCCAGCTATATAATTAATTAGGCAATATAGTAATATGAGAAACTTGTTCAATTAATAGATAATGCTGCTAGTTCTGCTATGATTATTTAATATTAAATACCCTCTTTCTCTCTTAAGTCAAGTATCATACCACAGTTTTGTGTCATTGTATAATTAAAATAAAAATTATAATAAGCAAATATATATTTGTCAGAATATATATAATGGGAGTAATAATTATTTTACGAATAATAACTTTTTGGTTGTTTAAATTTGCAATTTGTTTCTTTATACAAATAAAATTAATAAAAAGAAAAATAAAAACTTGACCATTACATTATAAAAGTGAGAAAAGAAAAAAACCAAGATTAAGTTGAAAGATAGTATGCCTGCTCCTATTCATTTATTACAGTGTCATACTTACAACAGCAACAAATCATTTAAAATGTTCAAATAAATTTTTGAAGGGCAGTAAGAGGTCAAATAAGTTATAACTTATATCCTTTATCTTTTGAAGTATGGAAATATCCTCAATCGTATTTGTTTCAATAAATTATCTGAATGTAACCTACAATATTGAATTGGTATAGTTAGAAGAATTATATATGTATATATATATATATATATATACACTGCAAATTTATGATTTACAAACGGATGGTAAGTTGCCTTAACCATCATTATGAGACAACTGTATGTATGTGTTAATTTCACAAGCCACTGTCACTAGAACTTTTTAATTTTTGAAACTTAATTATCACTTGCAATAATAAAAGAACTATTGTTGTATGGAAAACTAAACAACAATTTCTTCATATTTTGTGTTTGTGAATGATGATATATAAAATATTATGGAAATTCACTCAAGGCCCATTTGGTTTTATTTTCAAAGCCTATTTTCACATTTTCTAATATTCTAAAAATGAAACATATTACTTTTTACACATTTTTACCGAATATCATTTTCATTTTTAAAACACATTTCCTAATAACCTATATAACTTCTCCCAATAACATATATATCTTCTCTCTCTATTTCATTATTTTTATCTCTTTCCATCTACAACCTACTAAAACCAATATAATTATTATTTTTTAACAATCTATCCAAATACAAAGTCATTTTCAACTCGTTTCCACTAACTACTTTCCAACATTTTGGCAATGATGGAAATGAAAATAAAACCAAAACCCTTAGCATTTATATATAAATACCACATATTCCTATTTTTCTAATTATTTTTAATTTGACCAGGAAAAATAGTTAAATTGAGATATAATGGTTTATCTTAGCCATTAAAGGAAAAAAAAGATATTTATTTAATTATTAATATATATATATATAATTTATCTACTACGTAAGAAATTAATGTGCAGTAGTTGTTAATAAAGAAAGTTGACAATACTTGAATTTAGATTAAGTTGCTATTTATCTAAACAAGTTTCTTTGATATTTGGATAAAGATCAATAATTATAAGGTCCAATACGAAATTTTTAATTTAATTAAAAAGTTCAAAA
Organism: Jacaranda mimosifolia; assembly: GCA_018894105.1. Lineage (NCBI taxonomy): Eukaryota > Viridiplantae > Streptophyta > Magnoliopsida > Lamiales > Bignoniaceae > Jacaranda > Jacaranda mimosifolia. The sequence goes on along the minus strand of CM032132.1, from coordinate 13,082,752 downwards.
TTTCAAGATTTAGAATTTTATCAAAATTGCACAATTTAGTCAATCACTATTATGTTATATATAATAGTATATACATGGACATTAATTTTCAAGAGGTTAAACAATAAATGATCTCTATTTAAGAGAATTTGTCAACCCAAGTCCATCAAATATAAGAAGATCTAAAGGAGTTTAATGTTAAGATTATGGTGTTTATCATCAAAGCGCCTAAAATTTATAATGTTTTATTCCTGATCACGAAGCTAAATTGATGAATTAAAATCATTAATTAAAGGACTAATCAACTTTGAAGGAGATTAGAGTATTAAAGTTCACATTCAAAGTTTTAAATTCCAAATTTCTGAAGAGTAAAACCAAGGCTCAAAAGTTAAGATTGTGTCCACAGATTATTCATCCAATCTAACAAATATATTCCAACTTGTATTACTCTTTATCTTGTTAATTTGGTCGGCAAAAAATTTGTACTAAAAATTTCTAGCATGCTTAATGGGACAAGGCAAGACAATACACGGCTTTCACATTATAAGTCATATTGTCCACCTGAATTAGGGCAAACAAAGAAATCGAAACTATAGAAAAAGAATTGTTAAACCCAGCCAAAACTGAAGAATCTTGTACAAGCTCAAGTTGTAAAATTGCGTCTTATTGTGGTCCAAGGCAGTTCCTATAAATGTGAGATGTTTTGAGAATATGTTTTGTGGATTAATAATGTGTCCTATCTTTGAAAGAAGTTGATAAATAATGTCTCTGGCATATTATTCCTATGTTTTGTATTTGATACATGGCTTAGACTAATATAAATAAAAAATAATTTATTGGATTAAAAAAGCGTGCCATATTATGGACTTTTTCATAAAAAAATTGTAAAAAAAAAAAAAAATTACAAAAATACGGCACTATTCACGACTTTTACGTTTTTGTAGTAAGTTGCAGTCACAGACTGCAACTTTCAACAGTAATGAACAGTTACTGTTGAAAGTTGCAGTCTGTAACTGCAACTTTCAATAGTATCACTGTTCATTGCTACAGTAATGAACAGTGATACTGTTAAAAAAAAATTTTAATTTTAATTTTAATTTTTTTTTTTTGTGTGCATAAATTATTTTAGGGTTTGTTCTCCTATATTTTGAAAAAATATTTTTTAGCCCCCCAAAATATTTTAAAATGCACTTACATTCTTCAATTTTTTTTCCAAAATACTCTGATTTTTTATCAAAAAAATTCTATTATAATGCATCCAAAAATCCTACACCCTAAAAAGCACACCTGTCATCTCATTTTCTGATTACATCTTTCATATCAACCATTCATTTCTTCACTTATATATACATATATATATACACACACATATATTTTACATATATAAAAATATTAAAATTTTGCCTTTTAAAAAATTCTAAGACTTATATTTACCGAAAAAATATTTAATGTAATAATTAATTAAAAATATTAAATGCCTTATTAATTTTTTAAAAAAGTTATTCTAAATTTTTATAAAGGTACCTCACTAACGAATAAAGTTATATCACTAATTAATAAAGCTAACTCACTAACTAACAAAGCTATCTCACTAACTAATAAAGCCATCTCACTAATTAATAAATTTATCTCACTAAGTAATGAAGCTATCTCACTAATTAATAAAGCTATCTCACTAGCTAATAAAGCTATATCACTAACTAATAAAGCTATCTCACTAAGTAAAGATATCTCACTAACTAATAAAGCTATCTCACTAACCAATAAAGCTATCTCACTAACTAATAAAGCTATCTTACTAACTAAAACTATCTTCTCAACAACAACCATATGAGACGAGAAGACAACGAGCACGTCGCATTGATGAAGTTTGAAATGCACAACAAGGCCCTGGAAGACTCAATACCTAGCGCTTTTGTATGATGTCTTTGTAATTTATGTGTCTATTTTTTAGTACTTATTATTGTGCAAGTTCATTGTTAAAATTGTTATTGAGTTAAATTTTGGATGTATCTAATTATATTTTTTGAATTTATTTTTTCAGCAACTATTTTAAGATGGATATAAGAGATATATATGGTCCACGTGATCCCAGTGTCTTATACATGCAAGATGCCCATCGATCAGAGAGTGTATTAGCTGGAGATATAGATGATACTTTACTTGTTAGACGAGGAGATAGAAGATTTTGGAGAATTATAGGACGCCAAGCTCTACACCCTCGTGTATTATCTTTATTAAATGAGATGGGATTCTATGGTGTCTACAGTTGTAGAAATATTGATACTGATGTTCATGTGATCACGGCTCTAGTCGAGAGGTGGCGCTCAGAGACTCACACATTTCATTTACGTGTAGGAGAGGCTACAGTTACGTTGCAAGACATAGCAATTATTTGGGCATTACCGATAGATGGTATTGCTGTTACCGGTGTAGACTATATTCGCAACCTCACGCAGTGACAAGATTATTGTCATCGTTATCTTGGATTTATTCCGAATGAGCAAGACCTTAGGGGGTCACAACTTCATCTTACTGCTCTTACAAACCATGTACATAATAATAGAATTACGGATCATAGCACAATTTTGGAGGTCCAACAATACGCACGTGTTTGTGCATTGATACTTCTTGGAGGTCCTATGTGCCCAAGCTCATCAGGTTCTGCAATATCATTGGTTTACTTACAACATATGGAGCAAATCTATGAAGTCCGTAACTTTAGTTGGGGTAGCGCAGTTTTATCGTTCATGTATCGTGAGCTCTGCACTGCATCACGTAGAGGAAGATCAAATATTGGTGGAGCGATGCAGTTGTTACAGGTGAAGTAGTATTATTTTGCCTTTATGTTAATTCTAGCAATTAGGTATGACTCTTAAAAAATTATTAATTGTAGATTTGGGCGTGGTCACGCATTACAACATTGACACCTATAAGATTAAGTTCTCGCGTCGATAACAATGAAGCTCCAGAAGTAGTTGATGGACTGCCAATTCCTCCATATGGTGCTCGGTAAGATAATATATGTTATAGTTTATTAACATTGTCATGCAACATTTTTCTGTGTATATGGATAATATAAATTGTTATATTAACACCCCACATAATGGATTTTTAGGTGGTGGCATTATAATTCCTTCACGCAAACAGCAAGTCACTCTGTACGAATCATAAGAGATATGCTTGATAGAATGTCGGCAAATGAGGTAAAAAATTGTGTATGAATAATACTTGTTACATCAAATATTCTGATACGTTATTTATCTATGTAAATATGACTCAATACATTTGTATGCAGTTTATATGGCAACCATATGATCCGATCCAAGACATTCAAACCTTGCCAGTCCAGTGTGCCTCGAGGCTTTGGACTGCATCGTGTACATTAATCAACTTTGCTATAATTGAGATGCATCATCCAGAACGAGTGCTTAGGCAATTTGGTATGCGACAACATATTCCTCCACCACCGGCTGAAAGAGGTTCAACATTACATGACGTATCACGTAGAGGTCATCCTGGACAAGATTGGTCTATTTATCACATGAATTATGTTGGTCAATGGGGTAACAGAGAGCAGCTTATTGTGCATGGGCCTCCTATTGTCGGATCAATCACTATGGAAAGTGGATATATGTTATGGTATGATCGAATTACACGTCGACTAATAGGTCCATCATATGAGAACACACGAACGGGGTACCATCCAGAGGATCCACGCGCTTGGCAATATGTGGTATGTATAGTAATCATAGAATACACCCTTCATCAGTTTAAATGATACTTAACATTATGATGCGCTTATATTTTTTCTAGACAGATCAAATGCACAATTTGATTATCAGTTGTGATTCTGTTGCCGATGATGCTGAGGTTATGGACTTCATTCAGATGAGGAATGATCATCGATTAATTGCTGATAACGTTCATCAGTTGGCATCTAGACAATGCTTTCCCAGCCAAGTCCCTCAACAACAAGAACTCAGTGGTAGTACACATACGAGAAGGAGGAGACGCAGCATTAGATCCAACAACACGACTGATGATGATGCTCATTCTTTTAGGTCAGGTGGTGTTAGTGACGTGGGAGGTCCTGTTCATAGGCTGCATAACTTGTTTGCCGACAGAGACGATTGTCAACCCTTAGGAGATCCGAAATTAACGCCTATACCACCATATATGTCAACAAGAAGACAGTCTGTATCCGAACTAGTAGCTACTGATCTTGGTTTAGGATGGGGAACAACGGAGTATGATTATTCAACACCAGCATGCCACTCATTTCATATCTCGCCATTACCTTTTATAGATAGTACGGATCATCGTGATGACCATGAGGCTGGTCCGAGCCATCGTGAGTCACATGATGATACACATGATGAAAGGCCACGACGGCCAAGAAGGCATCGGCAACGCCGAGCATGTGGCACTGGAGGACATTATTATGAATACCTTTTAGAATATTGTATATCAGTATTATTGATTCATAAAATACAAATTATAAAATTATATTTCTATGCTTTGAATTAGGATCATGATAACGACAGTAAATAATGGTTCAACAAAATAAGTAACAAAGCATGCAAAATATGTAACAATGAACTTGCACAATAATAAGTACTAAAAAATAGACACATAAATTACAAAGACATCATACAAAAGCGCTAGGTATTGAGTCTTCCAGGGCCTTGTTGTGCATTTCAAACTTCATCAATGCGACGTGCTCGTTGTCTTCTCGTCTCATATGGTTGTTGTTGAGAAGATAATTTTAGTTAGTAAGATAGCTTTACTAGTTAGTGAGATAGCTTTATTGGTTAGTGAGATAGCTTTATTAGTTAGTGAGATATCTTTACTTAGTGAGATAGCTTTATTAGTTAGTGATATAGCTTTATTAGCTAGTGAGATAGCTTTATTAATTAGTGAGATAGCTTCATTACTTAGTGAGATAAATTTATTAATTAGTGAGATGGCTTTATTAGTTAGTGAGATAGCTTTGTTAGTTAGTGAGTTAGCTTTATTAATTAGTGATATAACTTTATTCGTTAGTGAGATAGCTTTATTAGTTAGTGAGATAGCTTTATTAGTTAGTGAGGTACCTTTATAAAAATTTAGAATAACTTTTTAAAAAAATTAATAAGGCATTTAATATTTTTAATTAATTATTACATTAAATATTTTTTCGGTAAATATAAGTCTTAGAATTTTTTAAAAGGCAAAATTTTAATATTTTTATATATGTAAAATATATGTGTGTGTGTATATATATGTATATATAAGTGAAGAAATGAATGGTTGATATGAAAGATGTAATCAGAAAATGAGATGATAGGTGTGCTTTTTAGGATGTAGGATTTTTGGATGCATTATAATAGAATTTTTTTGATAAAAAATCAGAGTATTTTGGAAAAAAAATTGAAGAATGTAAGTGCATTTTAAAATATTTTGGGGGGCTAAAAAATATTTTTTCAAAATATAGGAGAACAAACCCTAAAATAATTTATGCACACAAAAAAAAAAATTAAAATTAAAATTAAAATTTTTTTTTTAACAGTATCACTGTTCATTACTGTAGCAATGAACAGTGATAATGTTGAAAGTTGCAGTCTGTGACTGCAACTTACTACAAAAACGTAAAAGTCGTGAATAGTGCCGTATTTTTGTAATTTTTTTTTTTTTTACAATTTTTTTTATAAAAAAGTCCATATTATGTATTCGTATTCGACACTCTATAGTCGTGTGCTCTCCTCAAACACGTTATACACATTCCTTCACCCACATTGATGAGTATTTCTGTTAAACGTTTCTATATTAGACATTTTATAAGTCGAGTGGGTGAGTGAGATTTGATAGAACTTTTGTGGGGGTTAAGGAAACAAATAAACCAAATAGGTTTTACAACAAAATGATTAATAACATTTTCAAAATAAACAATTAAAACATAGAGCTTTACAATATATAAGATCACAAAAGTGCTTCTCCAAAATCATCCCACAAAACAGCTTTGCAAATTATTTTAAAAAATGCCATCCAAAAAAGATGGGGGAGCTATTTGGTTCTTGAACTCCTAGTTCCCGTGTTACGCGTCCTAGTGATCCTTCTTCATCTTCACCAATCAATCTATTGGCCAATGACCATGGCCTCTATAGGCCTGTTAAAGGGTAGGTATAATTACCTAGCTACTCAAATTTAAAAACCACACCCAAGTTCATACTTATATCCATACTTATGAAAGATAATATCACTACAAGAAAACACCACTTCACTAATAGAAAATTTGTGATGAAGAGGGTTCTATTACAGTCTGAAAATAATTGTGATGGGTTTTTAATACTACAAAAAAAATATAATATTAGTGACAAAATAATAAGTGACAAAGTAAATGTTGTCACTAATATCATGCATTAAGTGATAATAGTTTTTGTCATGTCACTAATGATGATTTTTAAGTGACAATAATTCTTGTCTTGTCGTAATATGACTCAATAGTGACAAAAATTAATATTTTAAGTTGTCACCATTAAGAATTAGTGACACTCCTATGGTGGCAACCTAGTGACAATAAAAATTATCATTATAATTTGTGACGAGATTTTCATTGCCACCATAGGGGTGTCACTAATTATCTATGATGACAAATTAAATACTATTCTTGTCACTATTTAGTTTGTAAAAATCATTAAAGTGACAAATTAGTGACATCTTTTGTATTGTCAATCACTCTTTTGTTACCAATTTATCTTTTTCTTGTAGTGTAATGGATTACTACCAAACTTAAAATAATGAGCAAAAATATATAGTAGTAATGACACTAGCTTGTGATTGATTGAAGAGTATGCATTTTATGAAGAGTACATCACAAGTTTCATAACTCTAAGGTGGTGATTGATATGCAGTAATAGAATTAGATGGGAATAGAATGACTTTTCGAATGGAATGAAGTTGGGAATGAAATGATGTTGGTATAGTTTATCCCATGATTGGTATGTACAAAGAATGAGAAAGGATTGGAAACACTATTCCCTCCTTAATTCCATTCTAATGATTGTAAATAGGAATTACCAGTAGGAATTGAATAAAATTTTTAAATGACCAAATTACCATTTGTAAAAAATTATTAAAACAAAAGTATTTATTTGTAGCGCCCCCACTCGGGATAGCACCTAAGCTGAGACACCACTCAATTCAATCTTAAATTGAACCCAAAATACAAATCAATAGGCCCACAATTAAACATTTCAAGCTTATCAGAAATAGCAGTAGATTCCAACTTAAACAAACCTTAAGCAATCCCGTAACAGATAGCACATACGCTAAATACATACCACAAAATTTTCCAAATTCAACTTATTAGAAGCAGTGGAATTTGAGACTTAACAAACTCAATAAACTATTAAGTCCATGCCATGATTCATTGTATACATTAAACAAAACATTTACATTCCTTAAGTCATCCACATCAATATGACACATCACGACATCTCGAGTCCATGCTTAGCAATAAGATGATTTTCATATATACATTCAACATCTGATCTATTACAAAATATACTCATGCCCAGCCTGGAGTCCAAATTCTTCACTTAATATCTGTCTGAGAGAATTAAAGATAAACGGGAGTAAGTCCAAAGCACTTAGTGAGGGATAACTGTAAGCATAAGTAGAAAGGATCTGTTAAGGAAGAATCAACTCAACAGACCGTAAATCAACAGTCAGACAGAAACATATCAGAATACGGATAGGTAATCAAGAAATAATCGAACAGTCAAGAAAAATCGAACAATTAGAATTCAGTCAAATAAAACAGATCAGATAAAAAAGTATCTTATTCCAGTCAGACTAAACTTACCCAAGCGTGACAGCTTGGTACAAAACTTAACCTTATACAAATCGAACTAAACTTACCCAAGCGTGACAACTTAGTACAAAACTTACATAACTTACCCAGGCATGCTAGCTTGGTACATAACTTACCCAGGCATGCCAGCTTGGTACATAACTTATTACTGATAGAACAAATCAATACCAACAGTACAGACAGATAACAGACAATCAAATAATAGATCGAACAGACAACAGACAATCGGATAATAGATCAAACAAATAACAGACAATCGGACAACAGATAACAAGTAGATTCTGAACAATTCAATGATTTCAATAACATAGTAAAGTCAGTACAGAAACAGTAACCCTCACACGGGTTTATCGCAAATACCGAAGAGTGTAAAAAGAGCCAGATTAGCAGATCCTCACCTTTGTAGTCTCAAAAAAGTTGCAACCTCAATCAACAGTCTACTATTCTGTGGGACCTACTCCTTCGTCACCTAACCAAAGGAATAAGTTCACAATCAAATCTTTATTCAACCTTGATAACCTTCAATAATTACAATCTTACTATTAAATGTCCTAAAATCAAGAGTTATTCTTCAATATTAACACGGTACTAGCAGAAGGCATAATCCGGTCCTTATTTATATAATTAACCTCGTATCATATCCTAAATCAATAATAACAAGCCAATTAGCTTAATAACCTAATTATTGCTATTTAGGTCCCAAATTCATAAAATTAGGGTTTTCTCTTCCAATTAACTCGATAATTCCAAACATTTCATAAAATAGTACAATCCAAGTTGACTAAACTCATACTAGCACATGCATATAACAAGTCTTAGTCCCATAACATCTCAAATTACCCAATTATCAATTCTGGAGTTCCAATTTCATAAAATCATAGATTAAGCACTTAATTAACTTAATTAATCCAAACTTATCATTTTAGAATACATAATCCGGATCTACTATGCCTTGTCATAATCCATGCATGGGAATGTATATATACCAAATCATATCTCAAATCCTCATTCTTGGCCTATTACAAAGTCCAATGGAAATAACGGTACATTGCATGTATATATACATATATATATAAACATATATAATCTAACTCCCTTTTTACCTACGAATTTGCTTAATCGGACCTTGAAACCACGAACCAAGACCACCATCACGATCCTCGCGATGAGCTGAAGTTTCTTCCAGGAAGTCGCCGGACTGTTGCCATGCACAGTCGCCAGAAAAAGCCCAAACCACCACCAAATTGTTCCTCTCAGCCTCCTGAATCCAAAACCACGACCAGTTTCAAGTTTTGCAGCCAAAATTGTCGCCAAATCTCGCCTGAAAGTCACAGCCACCAAACCCGCCACGGTCTCCGATCACTTTTGTTTCCCCATCGCTGCCACGTCTAACCTCCAAGTAAGGGTACCACGGTGGGCACTGAGCTGAGGGCTTCAATCTCCGCCACCCAACTCACCTCCATCGCCGATACACAGTCATCAACCAACCTCATCGCGGTCGAGCTTCAAGCTTCAAAATCTGATGGTCCCGCCATTCAATCGTCGTGCATATGATGTTGCCAGGTTACGAGTAAGGAGGAGAAGAAGAAAAATGGCTTGGTTTGTGAAGATTTCAGCTGCCGAAAGAAACCTCTTGTGAGAAAGAAGGAGAGGCCGAGGTGAAGAAGGTGATGGAACTGGAGGGGGGAATGAAGATAGTATTTTATATAATTAACTTTTCCCAAATCACAGATTAACCCCAAAAACTTTTGGTCAAATTTCAATTAAGTCCCCCAAGATTTCAACAAACTCCCATTCAGTCCCCAGATTGAGGAATGCTCTAATTAGCCCACTTCACCTAAAATACTAGCCATGCAAACCCCAAAACTTCTCAAGTTAGTCCAATCAAGTCTTTCTAAATTCCATTTTGACCCCAAAACTTTTAAATTTTTTGCAATCAAGTCCTTTTTATTTATTTTTCAAGCCCTAAAATCCAACTAATCAAAATCTTGATTTCTAAATTCTTATTTTTCAAAATACCAAATTTCAAGGATGTTACAGACCTCCTCCCTTAAAAGAATCTGGTCCTCAGATTCTCATCTGAGTACTGTTCCGACTGGCAGAAAATAAGTAGATTTGGTAAGTTGATCTACATCATCTTTTCATTACATTCTGCCAAAATTGCTCCTTCAAGTCCCGATGCATTTTCATGCCTCTCGAATGCATCGTGTTTCTTGACTTGTGCGCCTCACTAGTGATCTTTCTTCCATTTCTTCTAGCACACATATTTTCTTATTAAACAAAAAGACATATTGATTTTCGGTATTGAACTCAGATCTCTAGAACTTCTAATCTTTCTTTCAGTTCCAACATACATATATCTGGCTTAGGGCTCATCGCATTTCATCCTATGATTCGGACCGCACTAATCTCTACAATCCTATTCGCTATATTAATTTAAACACATCACCCATTTTTAGGTTTTCTAATGCTTTTGTTTCCAATAAGTAAGCCATTACAGCCCTTCGGCTCGGGGCATTGGCGACTACAATTGCCGTTTTGGGTGAAAGGTGCTAGAGAAATCATAATCTTCTAGAATTTCATCCATCAGCACTGTCTCATATTCAGATTCTCATTCTGGTCAAATGGTTGACCATTATAAATTAATTTAGTCAACACATCAGCTAATTAGAAAAGTTTTTCACAATCTTCGTTAATAGCCGACAATACACAGAAAACTACAAACTTCTATCATATTTTTTCTGGTCTTTTTCAGTTGACTACCGTCTCTATCTTAGAGGGATCAATCCTCTACCTCATCCGCAGTCGCCATCTGGCAATCCTAACACGTGGTGTCTATTATTAACCCTATTTCTAAGGGTGTTTGAACTTTTCTACTAAACCATAGTCTCAGATTGCATATATAATTCAAAAAATGCAACAAATAATAGAATGCAAAACATCAAGATCATATATGGCATTATCATAGATTTTAGAGATAGAAACTGTACCTTTTGCCATCTCAATAGGATCTGGTGCTTCTTCTCCTGTCAGGACATATGTGCGAGCTCGTATTTTCTGTCTCCCACTAGTTTCTGATACATGCTTCCCTTTTTCTACAAGGTTGGGTCTCTCATTCTAGGGCAATCCTTGAGAAAATATCGATCACTTCCATAACCCATGTATCTGCCCTATTTCTTCCAACATCTATACTCGTCATGGCTAAGTCCTCCACAAAATCTACATTATTTTTGAGCCATTCCTTGAGCTAAGTTTGCAGTCTCACTAGATTGAGGGGCTCATTGAACAGTACTTTCAAATTGGAGTCTCGGTTGCTTTCTTCCAATATCACTTTGCTCCTCGAAGCGTATCTTTTCCTTGCGGGCCTTATTCTCAATCTTTCAAATTTTCTATAGCTTTGACTCAAGTTGCAGTGCCCTGCTTACTACCAAATTTAGATTTGGCAAATCACAAATGGTCGAACCTTGCTTAAGCTCTGGCCACAGCCCTTGTAAGAATCGTCGAACCTGTCGACCTTCATCATCTTTTATGTAGGGAGCATATTGCAATAGTCGGCTGAAAGTAACCTCATACTGACTTACAAACTGTGCCCCCTATACAAGATCTATAAATACCCTTTCTCTGGCCTGTTTCACCACTTCTGGCACAAATTTGCTCATGAAGTCTTGGGTGAAATTCTCCCAAGTTCGGCGGGTTCCTTCAGTCGTCCATCTTATCATTTAATAATACATAATCCAGGTCCACTATGCCATGTTATAATCCATGCATAGGAATGTATATATACTGAATCATATCTCAAATCCTCATTCTTGGCCTATTACAAAGTCCAATGGAAATAACAGTACATTGAATGTATATATACATAAACATATATAATCTAACTCCCTTTTTACCCACAAATTTGCTTAATCGGACCTCAAAACCACGAACCAAGACTATCGTCACATCCTCGCAGTGAGATGAAGTTTTTGCCCGGAAGTCGCCGGACTACCATCGTGCACAATCACCGAAAACCACCACCAAATTGTTCCTCTCAACTTCCTGAATCCAAAACCACAAGTTGCAAGTCTTGCAGTCAAAATCGCCGCCAAATCTCACCTGAAAGTTATAGCCACCAAACCCGCCACCGCTTTCAATAACCTTTGTTCTGCTGTTGCCGTCGCGTCTAACCTCAAGGTAAGGGTACCACGATGGGCACTGAGCTAAGGGCTTCAATCTCCACCACCCAGAACTCGCCTCCGTCATCGATACACCATCGTCCACTAATCACGTCGCGGTCGAGCCTCAAGCTTCAAAATTTGATGGTCCCGCCATTCAATTGTTGCGCATGTGATGTTTCCAGGTTACGAGTGAGGAGGAAAAGAAGAAAAACGGCTTGGTTTGTGAAGATTTCGGCTGACGAAAGAAATCGCCGGTGAGAGAGAATGAGAGGTCGCGGTGAAGAAGGTGATGGAAAAGGGGGGGATGAAGATAGTATATTGTATAATTAACTTTTCCTAAATCACAGATTGACCTTAAAAACTTTTGGTCAAATTTCAATTAAGTCCTCCAAGATTTCAACAAACTCCAATTCAGTCCCCAAATTAAGGAATGCTCTAATTAGCCCCTTGGACCTAAAATATTAGCCATGCAAACCCCGAAACTTCTCAAGTTAGTCTAATCAAGTCTTCCTAAATTCCATTTTGACCCTAAAACTTTTAAAATTTTTGCAATCAAGTCCTTTTTATTTATTTTTCGAGCCCTAAAATCCGACCAATCAAAATCTTGATTTCTAAATTCTTATTTTTCAAAATACTAAATTTTTGGGGTGTTACATTTTTAGTAAAATATTTTTTATATATTACCGTAGATATTTTTTTTAGTAAGTCTATAATTATGCAGTTTATTACTTTTAATGTTATTCGAATTACATCATTAAAAATATGCATTTTATATGTTATCAGCAAGTTATATCTGGTTGTGCAAAAAGTAGAAGCACAATTTCTTTGAAATTATTATTTTTCAAATTATAATTTAGTAAGCTCTTTTGAATTTTTCGATAAAATATAATTAATAAAATTATTAAATACTTTATAACTAAAGTGATTAACTTTTTCGTGATAAGGTTAGAACGATTTATTGTACTTATTTATAAGTTTAATTTGAATAATTGTTGATAGAATGGGCAACTTTTCCTTTATTAGTTTTATATATATTTTTTAGTCATTCGAAAATATGTCGATATATATAATATTTTAAACTATATATATTTCTTTAGCATGGACCAAATTGATGATACTTCTACTTTTTTTATTATAAAAATTGAGATGCGCATAATTATTCTTATTTTTATTTTTTATTATTTTTTTAATTTTTATAATAATTTTTATAATATTACTAAAAAATATATGAATAAAATATATAATTAAATAAAAACACATAGCAATCAAATAAGTTGGAATATAATATCAAATATTTACAAAGTGCAAATTTCTTTTCTTAAATATAAAAGTATTTTGTTAAATTATGGAGTGTAATTTTGTTAAAAAAGAAAAGATATGGGTTCATTCCCGATGGATTGGGAATAGCTAAACCCATGGGGGAGAAAGGGAATGGCTAAACCCATCCTTTTGGTAATGGGGATTCCAATGAGAATTGGCATTTTCATCTCTAAATTATACCAATCATGGGTTTAGGAATGAACTTGGGAATGTCCTTTCCATTCTCATCTCATTCCTGCGTACCAATCATGCTACAAATATAATTCTTCGATTCATCATAAAAATTCTATCACAAAATGAGTTATGTGATGCTCTTTCTTTTTGTCACAAAAATAATCAGTTACGAAGCATATACTGACGGATTTGTGAAATAAACCATCAAAAAATGATATATTTTATTAAATTTATGGACTTATTTCACAAATTCGTTATTATATACTTCTTCACTAATTAGTTTTTGTGATGAAAATAAAGTACGTCACTGAACTAATTTTGTGATGGAATTTCCATCACAAATCAAAAAATCATATTTAGTGCTACAAAAATACAAAATTTGTAAAGGACTCTTCAAATCAATATATACTCTTCATATCCATCACAAATATCATTACTAATATATATTTTTACTCATTTTTTAAAATTCATTAGTAATCCATTAAAAATCCATCATAATTGTTTTCGGACTATGATGGAACCCTCTTCATCACACACTTTCTATTAGTGAACGGGTATTTTTTTTGTAGTGTCTACTGGGTTTGGATAGGGTCTATATCCATAAAATATCCATGTATTTATACACAAAAATTACATATTACCATATACTCAAGTTAACCTATTAGCCTAAAAACCGAAATTAAATGTATACTAATGATAAACTTTTATACATAAAAAGTTAAAAAAATATTTATTAATTTTTATGAAATAACATATCATTTTAACTATATATATTTATTTGAATATATTATATGAAATAACACTATTAAATAAGAACAGGAATTAAGAATAAAATTGAGGAGAAAAATGAAGTAATATACTTAAGAAAACAACAAAAAGAAAAATATAATGTGGAGAATTGGAGAGAGAAGAAAATTTTTTTTTTTAATTTTGATTTTTTAGTATACCCAAAATTAAATGTAAAGATTAACTAATTAAATTAAATTTAATGGTTTAAATAAATTAAATATATGAAATATTTTTATTGTATTGCATGCCAAATTATTTTTTCATTAAATATTGAGAAAATTAGTTTGTGCATTAAAAATATAAGTCGAATAAACTAGATATAATGGATCTTGGGTTAGATAGAATAGAGTAGAGTTAGGGTCTTATTATTTTAAGTATTTTAGGGTAGGACAAAGTATAGGAGTATTTTTATTTGGATATATATTTTAGAACATGAACTTGAATAGGGTGATACTTTACTCATTAATAGGCTTAAACGTCTGAGATAATAAAATCAAATCGTATACTTCTAAAGTTCTAGGACGAAATTACCATTTTTATTTCAACATAGAAGAAGGGCTAATTGCCTTTCCTGCGTTTTATGCAATTTAGGAACAAACATCCCCACTCCTCATAAAATAAAGATATGCTCTACTCTCCGTAATTAATTTATTAACTAATATTATGATGTTGATCGTCTCTATGATGCATGGAACAAACACAATAATACAAACGTGATAAACAGAATAGATATTGAATACTAGAATTTTCAAAAAGTTTAGAAAGTGCAGTACGGTTTTGGCACAAATGTCCAACGTATGTATTATATTTAAATATTTATATAAATATGCACAAAATACAATTAGAATTTCTTGAATTATTTATAGTCCATTGCATGAAAATTATCTCACAACTTTCTTAATTTGATTAATTTTCGAAGCTCATTTTCATTTCTTTTTTGTAATGAACCACAAATAATTTAAAATGTCTTCTCAAAAAGCTGTAAGTTGTGATCATAATGATGAGTAACACGAGAATACTTGAAATATATTGTTTATAATTATTTATCAATAATTTTCACCTTAAACTATCACGTTATGTGGATGTCTAGTTCTAAGTATATTTGCATAATTGATACATCGAATGTAAGAATAGAATTGATGTTATTAAGACCATCCATGTAATAGGCCAAATGTTTTTGAAACATTATAGTAATAGATTTAATAATATATTCCAATCAAAAGCGTTGTCAATTGTATATATTTCATAAATATATCTTGATTATTTAGTATATTTTAGAGCTATATAAACTTTATTAAGGTTAAATTTCAATGTCATGAGATCTAGAATTCAAAAATATATAATTAGTAGTGAACTTTTGTTTTATAAGGAAAAAATAGATATACACGATGGTGGATGTCAGGAATAGTGGATCAATTATAATTTGTTTCGATTCTTTACTAATATTTTTAGTGCAACAATCGGCAGGATCTTTTTAGCTAGTAAATACTAGATAAAAGTTAAATTCTTTCTAATTGAAATTTATTCGGAATCTTATTTTAGGTACTTACCTTATTTTTTTATAATTCCGAAGACATAAAGCTTCGATCTTAACTTGGAAGGAAAAAGGAGGGGGGGGGGGATCGTAGTATAAATGGTTGATATACTGGTATTGAAATTTGATGCTTGATTAATAATTTTTATAATGATTGCTTAGTGGATATTGAAGGTATAGAGTTTATCTTCTTGTAATATTTACTTAAATAGGATGACAATTACTTCATGGAAGCTTCATTGATTGAGTTTTAAGTATGATTAGTCAGTTACTAAAGATATCAATTTATGAGTATGTATGTTGAAGTTATGAATTAGTCATGTATTAAAGGTTTATTGGCATGACATACTAGTAGGCCATAATTTATGTCTATTCTTTCAGTACATGAACAAGAATTGGAAGTGGACAAAATATGTGCAAAAAAATATATTTAATTATTTTGGGATTTAATAATATAATACAACTATTTGATTTGTGATTTTCTCTTTATAGTGAAGGTTTATCTTGTGGCCCATATCTTGTTTTAAGCTAATTTAATGACTTATTAGGTGTTTCATCCTATAGCAGTAATAGAGTCTATATTATTATAGCATAATTTTCGAGCTTATATTTACATTATAGGATTATCAAAAATAGGCTCAATTAACACTTGGCCAAACCATTTAATCTATTTCAAGTTATAATGATTAATTCCATAATTAATATAAAAATAAGTCCAATAAATTATGATGTTTTTCTACTAGTTTACGTCAATGTTAATTAATTAAGGATGACCGATATCATTAATTTTTGTGTATTTTTGAATTTATGGGAGATGCATTATTTTGGAAGTGTTCCCATCATTTTAAAGTTCTATCTAGATAGGTTACGATCCTTACAAAGTACTTGATCTTATAGGTTTACTAAAACCTTATAAATGTAAGTGATATAAAATCCTAGAACTCCATTCCTATGCTACCATCTTTTCTTATGAAAATTCTCCATAAATAATCTAAATTTCTCCACAATATTCATCCTAGATATGAAGGATCCCAAAGGGGAAGGTGAAAGTTTAAGGATCAATCTATTCACATTCTTGATGTAGTATTCGGTCTTTAGTCAATTAAATGATAGTATATTCTGATTTGTTTAGTTATATATAGGACCTAACTTATTATGATATATTTGCATATAAGATTTAAGTAATTCAAACCAATCCATAGATTAAGTGAAAAGAAATATGAGATGTGTAAATGGTTACTTCCTTCTGTTCTCTTTGTGAAATGTTTTTCCAGATAAATATATATATATATATATATATATGTGTGTGTGTGTGTGTGTGTGTGCTTTTTGTCCAGATGAATTTTATATATAAAAGAGGATTTGATCATGCCATATTAAAATTTCTTATACATAAAACCTACAATGTGATCTCATATTTTGTAAAATATTTTTCAAAAATAGAAGGGGGAAATTACATATTTGTAAGTGGTTTTTTCCTTCTATAATTTTGTAAATGATTTCTTTAAAAAATTTATATATGTTTTCTATTTAAATGATTGTTTGTATAAAAAGAAAGGATTTAAGCATGCTACACTAAAAATGCAACATTAGAAAGGATTTGGACCTAAATGTCACATGTATAAGTGTGAAGGCGTACTACTCAACAAAGTTAATCGTGACCATAATAAGAATATTTTGAGCAAGATTTTTTGATCATATTATTTAATTTAACAAAATAAGCAAAGCATAGAATACCTTCAATCAATAATATAAACTAAACATAGTATTATTTAAATAAAATCAGCACATCTTACAATTTTATCAACTGTCCCATTGGACCAAAATACTGTTACTTATCATTTGATTTTAGAAAATGATAGATAAAAGATACATTATCTATCTACCACCCTATCACCATACTCAATTACCACATTAATCAAAGTACTCTTCTTCATCACTCATTTATCCCATTGATCAAAATATTCTGTCGATTACTCATTTATCCCACTGGCCATTGTTAAAAATAATTAATTTTTTATTTTCATTCATTAATTTTTAAAAGACTTAACTTTTTTTTTGCGCCTTAAACAAAAAATTGATTATTTAGATATATTAAATTAAATTAATTATTTTTAATTAACAATAAAAATTAAAATTAATTAATTTAATCTTTACCTATTTTAATTTTTGCAACTCAAAAAAAAATTTCAAGTCTATATCCACAATTAAGTAATCAAACGAGAACGATTAGGCTAGACTTTCGGGGTACTTCGTTTTATTGGCTTGAAAAATAGTTACAAGGGCTTAGTAAAAAAGAGCTTTGAGAAACTTGCAAAACAACCAAAATCCATCTTTCTGACTTGAGCAAAATTAGAACAGAGATACAAGTAAATGAAATATTTTAGTACTTATTTATTTTTTTTTTTTGCCTTTCAATAGTTACAAAGGGCTTTCTACCGTCAGGTACCCTCGTACCTACCTAACGGTATTCAACCAATCAAAAAATGACACTTAAAATATTGGTACGACTCCTAGTCTGATGCTGACAACACGTGAGGAGCTATTGGCAAATTTGCCCTCATATGTTAATATAATATAATACTATAAAAACGTACGTTATGTAAATTTTAAACATAAAAATATTGGCAGAGCTACGGAGACAAAGAAGTCACTACTTTGAGTAGCAACTAATGTGAAAAAATTATTTTAAAATCGAGATCAATCTAGATTTTCTAATTTCTACTGATAAATAAGTGGTGGTTGTACCATTTACCGTAAGATTTAAAAAAATCTTGAAATATGTCAAATATTTGCGTGGCAGAAAAATTATTTCAATCAAATCGAACAAGAAAATCGCTACTGTAAGTAGCGGCTAAAGTGGACAAATAAATTTTAGCTCGATAATTGTTTTAAAAAAAGTAAGAGGTGGTATTGGGAAAAAAAAAAATAAGTCGCTATTATGACTAGCGATTTAAGAGAAAAAAAAAAAGATGTTTAAAATAAGATATTGCTGTACCATTTATTTGAATTAAATTTTAACTAGTCAAGCAAGGAATCGCTACTATTAGTAGCCACTCAAGTGAAAAAAATTATTTTTTAACTCAAGAGAAATGTTGATGTTTTCTTTAAATTTCTTTTCAATTTGCTTTTTTAATTCTTGTAGAAAAGAAATTGCTTTTTCTCTACAAATAAATTTTAGCTTGATAATTGTTTTTAAAAAAAGGTAAGAGGTGGCATTGAAAAAAAATAAACAAATAAGTTGTTATTGTGAGTAGCGATTTAAGAAATATTATATTTATTTGAATGCAAATATTAAATTTAGAAAAATAAATAGATAGTTTGATTAGCTATTACTTATTTGCTAAGGGGTACTAATCGCTCTTTCAAATGGTGATTAGTTGGAATGGACATGTAGTCGTTTGTATTTATTTAAAGGCGTATTTGTTAGTAACACAAAGAAATCGTTAGTTTCTTTTTCATCAATTTTCGTGTAGGGTAATATTTGTATTTTACTCTGCTGACAATTCGTACCTCTTCAACGCTGCGCATTTTATTAAGCTAATCCAATGGTTGGAAACGGTCAGGTAAGTACGACACCTACCTGATGGTAAAAAACCCCTAGTTATAAGTGAGAAAACTTTCTCCACTATAAATATTGTGAAGAAAAGGTTCGAACATAAAATGAAAGATAACTTTTTAGCCAATTATTTAATTATTTATATTAAAAAAGAAATTAATAAGAGTCTATTGATTTGATTATTGGTGAAACTTACCATGCAAAAAATTATTGCACTCAACTTTAATGAAAATTATGTATTTTGAATTCATAAATTATAAAATTTGTATTTGAAATTTTATGTTTTTATAACTTTTACCCTCCATACTTGCGTTTGTAAATCCGTCCCTACCCATGGAGTCAAAGAAGTAAACGATGAATTCTGAAGTGGACAGACGTGATAGAATAGAATCAAAACCAGAGAAACAAAAAGGCACTGGCATTTAAAGCATCGAGTCCATTTTCAACTCAGAACCCAAAAGACCAGAGATTCCCTTCTGGTATATTGGTATCCAGGTCACCCCTTGTAAACAGAGGTCGGAAGTTATTTCAAACATAGCATTGCAACCAGAGAAATTCTTAATTCTTAAAACTTAGAAGTTAAAAACTTCTAGAGTTCATAGAATATTGAATTTTATATCCGACAAAATTTTAAGATATTTAAATTTTTAAATGAAGTGAATTTTGAAACTCAAAACACCACAGTAACAAACTTGAAATTAAAATTGAAACGAGTAAACTTTAAAAATAAATTATAAACTATTTACTTCTTTATAGAATTATAAAACCTCACAATCACATCTTAATCTTGTATATGTTTTATCAAGTTTTATGATAGCGTATAAATTCTCATCTTAAGATACCTATAAGCTCAACAAATCCTTTGCTGCAATTACAAGAATTTGCTTAAAGTGAACTGACGCGAAAAACTCAATATTCTTTGGCTAACAGGTAAAACAAAGTGCAGAAGTCATACTAAATTACACGCCACCGACGATCCAGCACCCAACTCTGAGAGCCAGAATCATACGGCCAAGACCAAAAACTTGAACAGAAATAACAACCCACAAGACGGAACATATAACTCAAAACTATATGACAAAGATAAGACAAGTCTTTTTGGTAATAACAGTAAAGTTTGAGATCATCAGGGGAGTAGACCCCTAAACGCACCATTCACTTGGCACCTTTCTTGGCTGCTGCCTTGGTGACCTTTGCTCCTGATGGCTCCTTCTTTTCAACATTCTTAATAACACCAACAGCAACAGTCTGACGCATGTCCCTGACAGCAAATCGTCCTAGTGGTGGGTACTCCGAGAAAGTTTCCACAACCATGGGCTTGGTTGGGATCATCTTCACCATCCCAGAATCACCATTCTTCAAGAATTTAGGTTCCTTCTCAAGCTCCTTACCAGATCGTCTGTCAATCTTGGTCAAGAGCTCGGCAAATTTGACAGCAATATGGGAAGTATGGCAGTCAAGAACAGGGGCATAACCATTCCCAATCTGACCAGGGTGGTTCATGATAATGACCTGGGATGTGAAATTTGCAGCTTCCTTAGCAGGATCATCCTTTGAGTTAGATGCAACATAACCACGCTTAAGATCCTTGACCGCAACATTCTTAACGTTGAAGCCAACATTATCACCAGGGAGGGCTTCTTGGAGGGCCTCATGATGCATTTCAACAGACTTGACCTCAGTTGTGAGCCCAGTTGGACCAAAGGTGACAACCATACCAGGTTTGAGGACACCAGTTTCAACTCTTCCCACAGGGACAGTACCAATGCCACCAATCTTGTAGACATCCTGAAGTGGGAGACGAAGAGGCTTGTCTGAGGGCCTCTTGGGCTCCAGGATCATGTCAAGGGCCTCAAGGAGGGTTGGCCCCTTGTACCAATCAAGGTTGGTTGACCTCTCGATCATATTGTCACCCTCAAATCCAGAGATGGGCACAAAAGGGATCTTATCAGGGTTGTAACCAACCTTCTTCAGATATGAAGAGACCTCCTTAACAATTTCATCATACCTTGCCTTAGAGTACTTGGGGGTCGTAGCATCCATCTAATATATGGAACAAAGGCAAGTGAGAACATAAACTCTACAAGCATTCACTAACCGTTTCCATGACATCTGAGCAAAATGATAATATAAAAGCATTTCTGCACAAGGAGCGCAGGGTAATTAAGTGTTTAAAGAAGGCAATAACCTAAATTAAAGCAGACCAGGTGTCACAAAATCATCAATCATGGAAAATACGTATACAACTAGTAGTTTCATTAGGCTCAGTGACAAATTCGGACCAAATGACAAGGCAAAAACAGCGTGGGACAAATTATTATATAAAACATAAAACTTCAATGTTCACTTAAAAAGGCAAAGAAACATAGTAAATCATGCTTGGTGAGGCATACATAAAAGTAGGGAAGTTAAATAAATAACATATAAGCATTAAATGTAAGTGTAACAAGACAAAATATTAGAACCAAAACAAAAAAAAAAAGGTCAAAAGGCTTCACTGGCTGCACGAAATGGCTTGCACAACAGCATAAAAGAAGTAAATAAATTTTAAAACATTGTCAGGACTGACGGGAGTCGAACCCGTAGCTTCCACCCAAAAAGGGTGGGCTCTCACCAATTGAACTACAATCCTGAATAAACATAATCTGCTGTCCATGATGAAGGATAACCCCTCTTCGGTTTACCAAATCACAATCTCCTTAGGATCAAGATAGGATAGGCAAATCAAGGGGTACCACTTTCATACAGAAGGAGCAACAGATAAACAGACTAGTATATAAGCATTCAAATAAAAGCAGAAAAACCCATAAAAACCAGCAAGATGTATCACCAAACAATTGTGACACAAAAGGTATACCTTGTTACAGCAACAGATCATTTGCCTCACTCCCAGAGTGAAAGCCAAAAGAGCATGCTCACGGGTTTGGCCATCCTTGGAGATACCAGCCTCAAAACCACCAGTGGTTGAATCAATGATAAGCACAGCACAGTCAGCTTGGGAAGTACCAGTAATCATATTCTTAATAAAGTCACGATGTCCGGGAGCATCAATAACAGTGCAGTAGTACTTGGTGGTCTCAAACTTCCACAGGGCAATATCAATGGTGATACCACGCTCCCTCTCAGCTTTGAGTTTGTCAAGAACCCAGGCATATTTGAAGGACCTCTTGTTCATTTCAGCAGCTTCTTTTTCGAACCTCTCAATGACACGCTTGTCAATACCTCCAAGCTTGTAGATGAGATGTCCAGTGGTGGTTGACTTCCCCGAGTCGACATGGCCAATGACCACAATGTTAATGTGAACCTTCTCCTTACCCATACTTAGCTCTTACGAAATAGTAACTGCAGTGAACGAGAAGAATTCAACATATATTTAAGAAAACAATCGGGAAGATGATACTAAAGCTTATAGACTGATCAGAGATAGTAAAACAAGATTCCAATCAACAATGATTTAGAAGATATTTCAAGTTTAGTAACAGATGCCGATACCAGACAATAAAATAAATAACAGAAAAAACAAAATTTTAGAGTAAAAAATATTCAATATTCAATGAAACAAAACCTACAAATTGTAATTAGGAAAAAACATACTCGTCTACTAAGATTCTATTTACAAAATTATAGATTTCGTTATTTCAACACCATCTCCAATTAACAACTATGGATAGAAGATAAAGAAATAACAAAATTAGAGGAGGCATACAATTAAACTCAACATCTTAGAACCTGCCTGAACCGACCTGATACCCAAAAGAAAACTACAACAAAATCGAAAACTTCAACGTTATTTCAACGCTCTTGTCGTGGACGATCAATCAAAAAAGCCCAATTATTCTTATCAATTCAAAAACCATGCGAATCAATCCCAATTCACCGAATTTTTCGCCACAAAGGTTGCTATTTGCAGAAACTTAAATACATAGAAACGGTAGAAAATTCAGGAGCTGGCAATTGTAGAAAAACCAAAATAAATTATACACAGATATATTAAGAAGGCAAAAGAATTTCAAGTACCTTCAGAGAAGAATCCAGAGAACGATGGAGAAAGAGAAAAGCCGTGCAAGTACTTGAGTTTGCGCAGGGCGTGCCTACTTATATCGTGGATGCTAGGGTTTAGGGAAAGATATTTGTTGGCAAACTTACTTTTATGCCCCCGAGACTCGAAGCAAAATGTCTATTTAGTCTCTTTCCAACTTGGGGGCCAAGCAGAATTAAGTCATCGACCGGCCCCCAAAAAATATTCCCCACTAAAGAAAAGGTCAATATTAAAAAATTGTTTCTTTCTGGATAAACAGTGTTACAATTCATTAATATTTATCAGCATTGCACATAACAAAATTTGAGGTGTGCTATAATACTTGGGATGCAAGAATAAAAACTCATTTAATTGTTTTTACCTAAATTACAAGGGTAATGTTTGGTTATAAATTGTATATTTTGTATTATGTGTTTTGGGAGAATACATTTGGGGATTGAGGTTGGGGAATGTAATGAATGTTTGTTTTATGTTTTGGGGAATAGTTAAAAAATTAATTTGGAAAATTTTGATATGTTTGTTTATGTTTTATGGATATAATTTTTATTGTAGTGGTCAAATCAATACTTTTTTATTGAATTTTTAGGATGAAAATGGAATTAAGTAATTTTTTTATTATTAGAATAATAAAAAAATATGTATGATATGTATAATATGTGTGTATATATTGAAAAATTGAAAAGTTTTGGGGATAATGAAATATAGAAGATGATATTTTTAAATTTTTAATTTAGCATTTTGGAGGAAAATTTTTTTGTATCTTTGGTTACATTTTGCCAAAATGTAACCAAACATAGCCTTATTTCTCCTTGTCTATATTATTACTAGTGTTTGTCGCACATTGATGCGCTTTTCGTGCCCATAAATATTTTTTGAGGTGCAACGTATTTTTATTTTAAAAAAATTTCATTTGATATAATAAAATTTAATTTATAAATTATATAATAATTTTTTTATCATCACGATACAATTAAAAAATTATATAAAACTTTATAAGAAAGACATTATTAAATAAAAAAATTAATATATAATAAAATAACTATAATAAGTATTTTTTTCTAATCATAAGAATATTAACCACAACAAATAGAAAATTATCATCTCAATGTGATTTGACTAAAGAGACGTAAAAAGAATAATGAGGCACATAATTAATTAAATAATATTTTTTTTATTCTTGTAAGCCAATCTTTCTACACTAATACTTCAGGTTTGTTTCCATTTTCACATAAAAAATTAATAATAAAACAAAAAATTATGTAAAGATTATAATAGTTGAAAATTTATAGCGAAAATGAAACTTAAGTAAAATTATCCCAAAAAGAGATGGAATAAAATTGGGACATTGGAAATTATCAATAAATTGTCAGTCTAACTTTGTTAATTGAAATAATAATATATTAAAATTAATTATTTTGCCCAAAAAGTTAAACCGTATAATTGGAACCTATTGAAAAAGTTATTAGTAGTGAGAAGAGGGAAAATTAGCAGGAGAATGAGTTATTGAGATTAGAAAGAGGAAGAGTTAGTAGGGAGAATGAGTCATGCACATTAGTTATGTATAAAATTTTGAAAATATAAGTAGATATTACTTTCCATTTTATAGGGATATTTTAGGTAAATAATATTTTGGTATATATACTATTATATATAGCACAACAGTGTGGGACTCACAATTATGCAATTTTAATTCTAATTGTGCAATTTTGGTCAAATGACAAATTTTTAGAATTTTAAGTATTATAATTCAATTAAAAAAAATTCATTAGTTGTTGATTATTATCTCTAACCGATATGATTGTATATTATCTCTAATTTTCTTTCATTTTGAAATTCAAAATATATTTAATATGTCATAATCTTTATTAAAGAGCTAGAAATTTGGGAAATGAATAATTATTTAATTGATATGTAAGAGCTCAATTTATCAAAATCTTTAAAATTTAATTATTTTTATAATAATATTTTTTAGATATGTAAAATATTTTTAGATAAAACAATATATATAAAATATAACAAATAATTTAATTTGAAGAATATTTCAAATATAAAAAATTACTTCATGCAACAACTATAAACTCTGAACTTTATTTTTATATTATTAATTTAAATCATTTTAGTTTTTTAGCAATGTAATAGAGAACTCATTCCCAATTATTTGAAATAAGTTCTTTTATATGGGATGTATATAGTTGACAAAATTGAAAATTTTCAAAAACTTGATAAATGACTACTCAAATAGCAAATAAAATCAATTTTTATATTTTTCAATATATTTAGTTAAACAATTTTATAATTATATTGCCTACTTTATTTTAATATTTTTGTTTATAATAATTCATAAAAAATATTTTTACATAGATTAATGATGTTAGATAAAAAAAAGTTTGACTGAATATATGAATAAAAGAAACTTATATACGAGAGAGTGGTATTTTATCTTGAATTGAATATTAAAAATTTACTTATTATTTTATTCATGTATATAATATATGTTATTTGATAATTTTAAAAATAATAAAATAACTACATATATAAATAAATATAAATAAATTTTATTTATCAGAGTTATATAGAATATTAAGAGATATTTTAGTTTATAAAGTATGCATGTTACAAGCTAAGTACGAAATTAGTTATCAAATAATAACTTGATGTAAGTTATTTTCATAGATAAAGTATAAAGATGTTTACATACTTATTATAACAAAAAACATGTAACATTTAAAATTCTCAAATGTCATGAAACTTGTAATTGTAACTTCCACATCATTGAGAATTCATATAAAAAAACTTTATATTTAAAAATATATATATTTGCTTACTTACCATATCAAAATATGTATGTATAAATATATATATATCTAATTTAAAAAACTTATTTAGTTTAATATTTTGCTCTACTTTTATTTTCTTAATTCTTTCATTTATTTTTTAAAATTTTATCATTTTAAATTTTTTTGTATAATTTTTAAACTTAGAGTTAACAATTCTTAGTATTCCACAACTTATTTAAGTGCAAATTATTTTCAAACACAATATCTTTAAATTAAAATATTCATATTATTTCATTTAATTAATAATAAATTTTGTTTCTTTAAATACTAAAAATAATTACGATTCATTTTTAATCACATGAAGTAAAATAAATTATTTATGTATTAAAATTCTTTTTGGTGCACCACACCGGGTACATGCTAGTAGCATGAATATGAGGACTTTTCTTTTTAAATAATATAGATATATAGCACAACGGTGTGGCATTTGTATTTGTACAATTTTAATCAAATTCTGAATTTTTATAATTTTGAGTTTTTTATTAAATTAAAAAAAATTCAGTAGTTATTAGTTATTAATTTGATATTATCTATTCCACTTAAAGATATCTTGATTTTTAAAATCATTTTCTTGATTGGAACAAATCATTGTTTTATTTATCTCTAATACCAAAAAAATGAATACATTTTATCTACAATATCTCTTTTATCTTTATTCTTAATATATGGAACATTTGTTTATCATCTAAATCCTATAATCTGATAAGTTTTTCTCATAATTTTTTTTATCTTTAATAACTAATTTATATCTATACCATTAATTATATATAGAGTTTTGAAAGGCATTTCATTAATATTATTAGTTTCTAGCATTTTTTTTCCTCTGTCTTTGTGTGCATCATTATTTCATTCTTCACATTATTTCTTGTTTGCTTTCTTTTATATTTCATTTTTTTTTATTTTGCTTTTGTTTGTTTAATTTAGATATGTTACACGATGAAAGAGATTTTTTAGATCTTTATGCCTATAATTTTCTTTTCAACCATAAACAAAATCTATAATTTAGCTTTTATTTGCTATTAAAGTTGTAAATTCTTATATCTTTTTGTTTATTCTTAGTTTAAGTTATCAGTTCATTTTGTTCATTTAATTTTGCAATTCTATGGATGAGATATATTAATTGTTCTTAATTTTTTTTTTTCAATTTTGTTACATCTATGCTAGTTACAATTTTCTCTTCAATTGTCAATAGATTCTCTCATTTCAATTTTATTTTATTTAGATCGTTATATATTTGGTACATTTTTACTCATTCTTTGAGTCAAGTTATCAATTTATTTATTAAAATTTTCATTTTATTTTTAAATTCTCTTTTTTTGTTGATCTAATTTATAATTTTATATGATGAGATCTATTCTTTAGTTTTGCTATTTTAAAATTTTGTTTCACTTTTTGAATATTTATAATTTAAAAGTATTTCATTTAGTTTTTATATTTATACATAGTTATGTTTGTATGAGTATGCATAATCCAAACTCTTTTTAAAAATTTGATATACTACTTTATCAATATATATTCTTAACCTCTCTTGATCTATTTGAAAAATATTATGAGAGGGTTGTATCAATAGAAAATACACTCATTAATTTTTTAAGTTTACAACATTAAACCTAATTTAATCCATCAAACTATATATCCAATTTTATCTTTTTATTCTTTTAAAAAATTTATTTGCTTTAAAGTTTAACAACTTCTTTTGTTATTCATTGTTTTTCTATTATTTGTGCAATATATATAATATAAAGATCCAATTTATATTTACATAAAAGATTTTAGAATAAACATAACAATTTTTTTCTATATTTTCTTCTTACATTCTATTTTTCATCCTTATATCATCTCATTGATTTCTATTTTAATTTTTTTTTTATAATTTATAATGGCTTGATGGATTTACTATCATTTTAACTTTGATTAGTAATGTCAAACTCTTTTTTCAATTATTTGATAATTAAACTATGGGTCAACTTAAAAAAGGTTTCTTATTAACTGATATTCTAATATTAATTTTAACCTTATAATTATTTTATATATTTATTTTAATTTTTTATCTTTAATATCATAGTTTTGTATTGACTTAACTAATTTTTAATAAAAAATTAAAGTAGATAAGATTTTCTTTAAATTTTGTGCAGCGTATATAATATCTAATTTTTTATGTTTCAAGTTCCAACTTTCTATTACACACACACACACACACACACACTAGAAGAGGCACACTGCACAAGGCGCGGTGTTGTGTTCGTGAACTCTATGCATTATAAAATATTTTTTACTATTTTTTAAATGGTAAGTATTTTTATTTTCTAATTTTACTAATACATAAAAAAGCTATGATAACATTTTTTAATATATATATATGTTTAAAAACTGATTTTTGAAAAATTATGCAGATAAACTTAAATGTAGGTGTTTGTTTATAACATTGTTTTTTTATATTTCCAAAGTTGTGATTAAAATTATAAAATGATTTAGCAAGAATAATGAGATGAATAAAGTGAATTGTAGCCTATAAAATTTGCTTAAATTATATATTAAGTTTTGACCAGTTATGCAACAATTGGTATCTATACCAATTTCAAGATCTATTGACAAACTCATACTTGCATCTTTTAAATGCAGATGACTTTGACGTTAATCTTCAGGGAAGATTCGACTCTTTTCATCATGAAAAAGAAAGTATACTATTCTAACTTGAAAGAAAATTGTTTATAAAGAAAGTAAACTTGTTGTCAATGCAGATGACAAACTCTTCATTTTTCGATATATACTCCATGCGTTTAAGGTTTTTGCGTTTAATATCTGGCAATAAAATGTAGGGTTATTAAATTTTTAACTCAAGTGTTGCTATTTCATTATACTACCAAAAGAATAACATGATATTAATGATAAAAATAATAGTGTAAAATTTATCATTAGTGATATATATTAAGTGACAATAATTTTATTTTAAGTATGATAATATAGTTTAATAGTGACAAAAACTAATATTTTCAATTGTCATCCGAAAATTAGTAACAACCTTGTGATAATAAAAATCGTCATCCTAATTTGTGACAAAATTTTTATTGCCATTAGGTTATCAATCATAAATGTGTCAATAATTATCAATAATGACAAGTTAAATATTTATTAGTTTCTTAAAAGTTAGTAGAGTGACAAATATAATCTTTTGTTACTTAAAATCTATATCAATAATTACTTTTATTGTGTCACTAACTATTTTATCATTATTTTTTACAATGTTATTTGTTATAATTAATTGTTATTTATTAAGGAGAAAACAAATGGGAAGAGAATTGCGTTAAACATTTGCTATTCTCTTGTCGTTATCAGTGAGACAGATGTGCTTGTGGGGCAACCAGATGATAATCTATTGCAATCTGTATCTGTCGTATTTGAGCCACATTCCACTCATTCCATAGTTGAAGAGACAGAGAGTGGTGTAAATGAAAGTAGTCAGTTAACTCGTTTGTATACTCCATTAGCCGCAAACATGGATGAAAACGCGCCAAGTAAATATTTATCAAGAATGTCTGCATCTCGTCGAGAGATGCCATTGACTCGAGAACCGAGTATTTCTTTTGATAAGAAGTTCTCTGATCAATCAGAGGACCCAAAGAGTTTGCCAACCAGAACTCTTAATGTGATTGATTCTTCTGCACAAGCCAGTAGTTCAGGAGTTGGTGGTTCAATTTATATGAATACTTCCTCTTCTTCTTTACGATATCCTGTTGATTCCAGGACACCACCTAACTTATATTCCTAAGCAGCTCAACAACAAAGAGGATCCGTTCCTCTAGGTTCTGGGTTGCAGGGTTTCTATGACCAGAAATTTCCTTCAAATCAGCCTCCTATGCTGCTACCACCAACAGTTACACCTGTTCTGTTTCAAAATATGAATCCTGTCGTAGGTCATTCTTCATTATTTGCCAAGTCTGTAGCAGATTTGCAGGTGCAGGTTCATCCAGGATTCCATGTAGGGAAAGAACTACATGCTATTGAAAATATTTTCTGTGCTTTTCACAGATGAATGGAGTTGCTCACCTTTTTCCTGTTCTGCGGATTCAGTCAGAATATGTGTCTGTGGTGGCTAGCAGTTCTACATCACTGGCTGCATTTCCAGATTCAAAACTTGGAAGGACAGCACTCCCTTCCCTTTTGGGTTCTGCAAGAACTCCTCCACCACTACCTTATTCGGCCAACTCTTCATTAAAGAATTCCAGTTCTCACTCTCCACAATATTTTCAATCTGTTAGTAATTCTGAGCTTCCACAAAGCTCTTTTGCACCGTCTATTGATGGAATGGGGAATCTTGTACTATCAAACGCAAAAACAGGAGAATGTATCACATTAGTTGCAGTGGCAACAAGTAGATCGTTCACAAAGAATTTTGCCTCTGCAAGGGGATGGCGCTGGGATGTCTCTCCCACTGTTAGCATTCTTTCGCAACCTTCACATTTCCACCAGTTTGCTTTTCTTGCATCTTAGTGTTTCAAAAAGTCTCTCAAAGCCCTGTGTCTTTGGCAGGGAATGCCATCTCAATTGGGAATGTGAAAACAGTAAATCTGATAGCTAGTTATTGATCCTATTAAATTGTTTGGATTAGACGAGTCATCTCAACGAGGTAATATAACGAACTTTTTTCTTGGTGGTTCATTCTAATACAGTGTTAACTAAGTACTTTGACATGCATAGGAAACCCAACTCGGTCATTTGGACAAGGAATTGCATCATGGAGTATGCCGAAAATTTCAAACCTCTGCCAAGTTTTCTGCAAAAATAGTGACATTTTAATCTTGCTTGTTCCAATTATGTCAATGGGTCAACTGATAGTAAACCATACACAATATATGAAAGAAACTCTTGTTTATAAGCTGTTAAATAAAATGCATACATACGCTAGACGACAAGACTTGACTTATCAATGAACTCACAATAGAAAAATTGGACACAAATTGCGGTAAATTTGTGCAGCTTTACCATGTTGCAAAATTAGCAAAACAAAAAAGTGTAATTGAGTGGCATGTAAAGAATTCAGGTTGTGATATTTTATTTTTCATAGCTTACCAAATATGTTTAGAAGTAAAGAATACTGAGAACAGATATACAACACCAAAGTTGAAAGAAAAAACTTAAAGGAGAAGAGCTTGAATAATTTTTAGACAAGAAAAATAGTTTAAACAAGCACAGTCTAATGTAAAGCAAAATTCAAAATAGATCCATTATCTTACATCTCCTTATAAAAGGTAAAGAAAAATGCCCAATCAAAAACTGAGGAATAAAATTTAATCCCTCGTGTTTACTCCCTTTTTAGGATAGTCTTATATTAGG
Organism: Jacaranda mimosifolia; assembly: GCA_018894105.1. Classification (NCBI taxonomy): domain Eukaryota; kingdom Viridiplantae; phylum Streptophyta; class Magnoliopsida; order Lamiales; family Bignoniaceae; genus Jacaranda; species Jacaranda mimosifolia. Next base: position 13,051,172 of record CM032132.1, on the reverse strand, counting down.
CTAATATAAGAGTTATTTTTCACCTCAACTGGATGTCAAGAGGTGATCAATACAAACTTCTAGGCCTTTAAGGTTTTTCTTCAGTGTCATAAAGGCAATAAGGAGGATGAGCCGAAAGAGGAAGGAATTAGAATAAAAATGCTTCACCTAAGGGACGTCTGTAACTAACTGCTCGAGTTGTCAGACATCATAAGAGGGGAAGGGATCTTCTCCCTCCCTTGCACAAAACATCAAGAGTTGGGGGAAACATTCTTTGAAATTTACAATTCATCTACTGTATAGTAGGCAAGTTAATAAGCAAAAAATGCAGTATTGCAGTATGGTTTTAAATCCTCCATCTTGAAACCAATTAAAAATTTGAGTTGATTACCTAAACCCGCATGAGGTTTGGTCTAATTAGAACGAGATTCAAAGGTTTCACGAAATTACAAATAACCCCTTGAGGCCGACGGTCAACTGTTAAGTCAAATGGTTTTTGTGAAATGATTATATTACCCTTAATTAAATATATTAGAAAAAAATTCACAAAAACTAAAATGATCTTAACATTACAAAATAACAAAAATACCCATGAAGTTTTATGAAAATAACAAAAGTAACATCAGGTAATAAAATTGCAAAAATACACTAAAATTATTAATAAAAAATATAAATTATAAAATAATTGAATAATTATATATATGTATATATGCATATATAATACAATATCATATATATTAGTCAATATATATACATATACATATATATTTATATTTATACTTAATATATATATATAATACAACCACATCCCACCGCAACCCCCTGCCCCCCTACTTGCCAGATCTGGCCATGGAGACCGTTGCCATGGCAGCGGCAACCATGGGTTGCCTGCTACCATGGCAGCCGCCACGGCAGCACAACAGCAGTAGGCTCGGGCAGCCGCCTCCGAGCGACCGCTGCCATGGGCTGCTTGCTACCTTGGCAGCACAGCAGCGGCAGGTTTGCGATTGCCATTTGCCCATGGCAGTTGCCGCCGACCGACAATGGTTAGCAAACACAATGAGGGGTGGGGATTAGGGGAAGAAAAAACGGGGTGGGTGGGGGTGGGAGTGTATTTCAGAATATAATATTTATTTTAATTAATTAATTAAAATATATAATTTTTCCTATTTTTTTTGAATTAATAAAATCTTTTAAAATTTTTATTTTATTTTTAATTAGATATATTCGTTATTTAAATAATTTATTTATTTTAGATATGATTATTATTTTAATAATTCATTTGGTTAAATTATTTCATATATTATATAATATGTAATTCAATTAATAAATATATTTTTTATTTAATATAATTAAATCAATTAAATTATGTATATAAATTATTTTAGATATTTTTCACTATTTAATATTTTTTTAAATTTTAGATTTTTATTATTTTTTAATTAACTAATTATTAGTATGTTAGATATTATTTTTTTTTCATTTTTTATTTTTTTAATAAATAAATTCAACTAAATTTAATTATATTATTTTAGATGATTTTTTAATTAATTAATTATTAGTATGTTAGATATTATTTTTTTTCATTTTTTATTTTTATTAATAAATAAATTCAACTAAATTTAATTATATTATTTTAGATGATTTTTTAATTAATTAATTATTAGTATGTTAGATATTATTTTTTTTCATTTTTTATTTTTATTAATAAATAAATTCAACTAAATTTAATTATATTGTTTTAGATGATTTTTTAATTAATTAATTATTAGGATGTTAGATATTAATTTTTTTTCATTTTTTATTTTTATTAATAAATAAATTCAACTAAATTTAATTATATTATTTTAGATGATTTTTTAATTAATTAGTTATTAGTATGTTAGATATTAATTATTTCCATTTTTTATTTTTATTAATAAATAAATTCAATTAAATTTAATTATATTATTTTAGATGTGTTTTTATTTTAATATTATAGAATATATATAATTTAAAATTATTAAAATTATGGTTATATAAGATAATAGATTTTAATTTTTTTAATATTTTACTTATTTTATTTCTTAATTAATACGTAATTTCATCTTAATCTAATTAAATTATTTTAATTATAACTATTATTTTGATATCACTAATCATTGTGTAATCTAAAATTACAAAAGCTATTTTATGTAAGAGATGAATTTAATATTTATTTTTAAAATTTTTTACTTATTTTCTTTTTTAATTAATAAATAGTTTAATTAAACTTAATTAGATTATTTAAATTAAATTTAAAGACTATTCAGTATTTATGAAATTTTATTAATAATAAAATATATATTTAAATTTATTATGTGTAATTTAAATAATGTTAAAATTACATCCTTGTAGTATGAAAAATATTACAAATAGATCCTAGAGTAATTTTGTCTTCCAAATAACCATAACAATAACTAGAGGGCATTTTCGAATTTTCACACAAAAATTTTGATGACGTCAGCATTTTTTTTTACGGTTGCTAACGGATTTTCAAAAATGTAAGACGGGGCAAAACCTCAAGGGGTATTTGTAATTTCATCAAATTTTTGAGTTTTTGGATAAATAGGCCAAACCTCAGGGGGTAATATGTAATTAACCCTAAAAATTTATTTGATAAAGAAGGTCCTAGCCATTCCCAGGCTTTCCACTAATTCTTCCTACCATAATAATCGGTAGCTGCATCTTTTGGAAGAAGAAAGCTGTTCCCCATAGTCGCCCGCCAGGCATTTATAAACCACCTGATCACCAGGGGTGTCTCAATTTTTGCTCGAGAAAATCCCTACGTAGATTGTTTATAATGGTTATAAACCTTTGATATTATGTGAGGTATATGTTTGTTTCTTATACCATGTATGATAACAAAAAGGGAGCAGGAAAAAGTGCAATCCCATTACAAGGAGTTTGAGCCCGTATAAGTTCACTACCTGTGAGAAGCACAAGATGCGCCTTGAAGCCATAATTCCACTTCTGTCGTTCTTCACTCTTTCAATGGTGGCGAAGACAATCCTGATGGAAGAATTTTTTAACTCTTGAATGCCACTCCAACAGCCCCACTGGCAGAAGCAAGTGAAAACCACTCAATATGAATGCAGTATGGTAAAGCACAATCTTATTAATTATATCATCTTACATCAGGATCAGATCCTCAGAATCGGAAAATGGCACCGATATTTTTCCTGCAAATGCAGCTAGAAATTGTGCATTTACACATCCAACAGAAGATGAACCTTCATAACGGAAGGAAAAGCAAGAACAAGAATAGACCATAGTCAGCAAGTGAATTTCATGTCAACTAAGCAAGAAATTACTTAGTAGTATACACTCACCAAATAAGAATTCTGATTCCAAATTTCAGGCCACTTGTACTGACCCAAAACCTGGGATAAACAGGGGTGGGATAAACAGAGGTGAAGAAATCAGTATGTGAATCCATATTGTTGGTCAACCTTCAATGTGATGATATACAATCTTCACCTTATGTTTTTTTCACCAAAATCGATGCACCACTCTCAGCATACATCTTAGGCAGATTTTTTCCTTATTTTTTAGAATTAACTGGAATTTGAGAGCAAATGAAGAAGAAGAAGAAGAGAAAAAATCCTTTCACGCGTTGGCCACTGTAGCCACGCGCATTGCTTATATAGAATATAGTAATATATATAGTCACGATCTTTTAAATATAAAGTAATTTGAAAATATTATAATTTAAAATTTTTTATAACAACTCTTAAGCTATCAATTTGTACTCTTATCATTCTCATATATTTTTATTTTTAATGCAAGTATCCGTTAGTTTTTGGTTGCATAATATTTTTTTTTATAAAATATACGATTATATTCATAGGCTTTTATCTTTGGAAGTTTTGAATCTTTTTTACCTTGTCGCTAAATAATTTTAAAATTTATTTTCCACATATCATGTATATAAAATTTTATATTCATTAATATCTTTACATGTTAGCTTTTAAATACTAAATTTTTATATAGTAGAGTAATATTTAATTTGAATCATTAGTTGACCATCTTTTTTGTAATATTTTAGTTTTTATATTTTTATTTTTAATTATGTCTTTAATTCAATAATTAAATTAATATATAATACTTTTAAGAATGTGTGCATAGCACACGTATAATGCCACTACTTTAATAAAAGAAAATGCGGGTGCAAATTGATTAACTCAAGTCAAATAAGACATTGCAATTAGAAATTTTTATGGAACTTAAAATTGTCCTGGTGATTAATTTAAGTATTAATGAGTTGAATTTAGACGAGTTGTAGCTAATGTTGTAATTGACATCAAATCAATTGGAATTTATGTTTAATTACATGTTTAAGAAGTGATCAAATCTTATGGATGTATGTCAATTTGGCTGGAATCCATAAGTGTTGTGTAAATATGAAGGGGGAGACTAAAAGACAACAGATTATATATGTGGGGGAAATCCCACATTACTTGTGAGACAAAGTATGGGGAATAAGTGGAAATATAAAATGCTCTTTAGTTTATGCTTATGTTAAACTGAATTGCAACTAAATAATTTTGGAATATCTGTGTTGTTGTTTGCTATTTTTTGAAATATTTATAATACTAATTTTACAAACACCGCCCTTGTGATTATAAAGTGTTTTATAATTTTATTATAAATTGTTGTTTATAATCTATGTTCACAACAATCTTGAAGAAATTATCTGTTTAAGTGTTTGTTAAACTACTCATTTGAAAATGACATATTCATCTACAAGTGGTTCTGGTGCTGGTTCATTGTTGTCCTCTAAAGTTGACCTTTCTGGCTTGCCATAAAAAGTTTGGGGGCCAAATTTTCAAACGTTGGCAACAACGAATGAAAATCTGGTTCACAATAAAAAGGTTTTCTTTTAGTGATTTAGGTGATTAGACCTGAACCAACTGATACTGACCCCAAAATAGTTGAAATAGCTGAGTGGGCTGAGAAAGATCAGTTAGGTCGAGGGATCATTTTGTCCTTACTGTCAAATGTTCTCTTCGATATTTACTGCTCGGACTCGTACACTGCTAAGTTACTGTGGGGTAAGTTGGACCGAAAATATAAAACTAAAGAGCAAGGGCTCGAAAGGTATTCTATTTCCAAGTTCATGAAGTATCAGATGGTTGTAGGAAAGTTTGTAACTGAACGAATGCATGGATTGATTAACCTTGAGCATACTCTTGTTAATGCTGAGATGAAACTTCCTGAGAAGCTTCTGGTCATGTCCATAGTGGATAAATTTCCCAAGTCTTGGGAGAATTTTGGAATGACACTCAAGCATAAAAAAGGGAAGTTTTCTTTGGATGATCTCATGATTGCGATCAATATTGAGGAAGAACACCAAAATCAAACTCATGGAGTTCCGGTAGAGCACCAACCTAAGGCTAATGTGGTTATTGAAGGGAAGAAAAGGTTCAATAAAATGAACCAAGTGAACTCGAACTCTGAGACCATAAGTAAAGGCAAACCTAAAGCCAAGAAACCAAAAGCAAACAAAATATGCTGGAATTGTGGGCAGGTAGGCCATTGGGATAAGGACTGTTCTTCTAAGAAAGCTAAAGCCAAACCTAACTCAGTTGTTCCCCCAGTGGTCAACATGGTTGTTGGGGAGACTAGCAAAGCTAGAGCTCCAGAGACGACCGTTGATCGGTACGTAACTTTTAAAGTTGAAGTTTGTACTACTTATGAATCTTTTGACTGGTTAATAGACATTAGGGCAAATGTGCACGTTTGTGCCGATAAATTGCTATTTGTGTCTTATCAACCAGTTGATGAAAAATCCATAACAATAGGAAACTCCAGTGCTTCTAAGGTGCTTAGGATAGGACGCGTGAACCTAAAGTTTCCTTCGGGGCTCATACTGCCTTTGGTTTGTTTATTGGTAAGGGCTATTTGTCTGATGGTTTATTTAAATTAAGAGTCGAGTATGTAAATTCTGATTTAATCAATAAAATTATGTATTCTAAATCTCTGATGTATGGCATAATCGTTTAGGTCATTTGAATTTTGGTTCTATTAAACGCATGATGAACTTAAATTTGATACCCAAACATGATATTGAACATAGTCACAAGTGTCAAGTATGTGCTGAGGCTAAACAAGTAAGAAAATCTTACTAATCGATTGAAAGGAATTCTGAAATACTTAAGCTTGTGCACACAGATATTTGTGAGTTTAATGGGATCTTAACAAAAATTTAGAAAAGATACTTCATTACCTTTATAGATGATTGTAGTAGATAATGTTATGTTTATCTATTAAAACATAAAGATAAAGCATTTGAAAACTTTATCATTTTCAAAAACAAAGCTAAAAATCAAACTGGTAAGAAACTTAAGCGGTTAAGATCAGAAAGAGGTAGAAAGTATGAGTTAAATCTCAATTCGATGAATATTACCGGAACTTCGATATTGTTCATGAAGAGACTCATCATTACTCTCCCTCATCTAATTGGGTAGCAGAACAAAAGAATAGAACATTTAAAGACATGATCAACAATCTACTTTTGAATTCTGGACTGCCTAAATATATGTGGGGAGAGGTTTTGATACGGCTTGCCATATTCTGAATAGAGTCCCTCTCAAACATAAAGAAAGCACTCCATTTGAATTTTGAAAAGGTAGAAAACCTACCTTAAAGTGCTTCCGAGTGTAGAGTTGTCTTGTAAACGTTCTAGTCCTAGAACACAAGAGGAAAAAGCTTGGTCCTAAAACTGTTGATGCAATCTTCTTGGGCTATGTGGAAACAAGCTAGGCATTGAGATTTTTGGTAATTAAGTTCGAAATCCTAGGCATAGAGGTTAACATAATAGTGGAATTTCGTAATGCCACGTTCTTTGAGGATGTGTTTCCAATGAAAACTAGAATACCTCAGGATGTTTCTTTAGATTTAACTTTTCACCGACTTTTATTCATGACCATGTAGAAAAGATGTCAAATGTGGGGGTTAATCCAAGTAGTTCTGGTTTAGCATCCGTTGCAGTTGAAGAATCAGATGAACCTAGATGAAGTAATCTAGCTCATTACAGATTTTGGAAGTGATTTCATCACTTACAATATTGAGGATGATCCTATGACCTTCAAGGATGCTATGGTCTCATCTGAAGCTAAGCATTGGAAGGTAGCTATCAAAAGTGAAATGGATTCCATTATCTCTAATGGGACATGGGAATTAGTTGATCTGCCTCTAGGGTGTACAACAATTGGATGTAAATGGATCTTTAAAAAGAAGCTTATGTTTGATGGAACCATAGATAAGTTTAAGGCCAGATTAGTTGCCAAAGGCTTTAAACAAAAAGAGGGAATAGACTTCTTTGATACCTATTCCCTAGTTGCTTAGTTGACTACAATTAGGGTGCTTATAGCACTGGCTTCAGTATATGGTTTCCCGATTCAACAAATGGATGTGAAAACAGCCTTTCTGTATGGTGATTTTGAGGAAGATATTTATATGAATCAGCCTGAGGGGTTTGTAGCTCCTGGTAATGAGCAAAAAGTCCTGTAAACTTGTTAAATCCCTCTATGGATTGAAACAAGCACCTAAGCAATGGCATGAAAATTTGATAAAAATAGTTTATCATTTGGTTTCAATGTAAATGATAATGATAAGTGCATTTACTGTAAGGTGAAAGGTGATCATTGTATTGTTTTATGCTTATAGTGGATGATATTTTATTGATTGGTTCTACCATTGAGATTATCAATGAGATAAAATCATACTTGAAAAGTAGTTCAAAATGAATGATATAGGTGAAGCTAATGTGATTATTGGACTCAAGTTGATTTGATCAACTGATGGTATAGCCATTTCTCAGTCTCACTATGTTGAGGAGATTATTGAGAAATTTGGCTATAAGGATTGTAGAATCGTAAGACACCATATGATCCTTTTGTAGCTCTTTTCAAGAATGAAAGTGGTATTCTTGTATCTCAATTGAAGTATTCTTAGATTATTAGGAGCTTGCAATATATTGCAAATGGCTCAAGACCGGATATCTCATACACAGTCTCAAAGCTAGCGAGGTATATACAAGTTGTCCCAATAGAATCCATTAGGAGGCTTTGGATATGGTACTTCGGTATCTTAAGGGCACGACATCACTTGCTTTGCATTATGGCAGATTCCCTGCAGTACTTCAGGGATATAGTGATGCTAGCTTTATAGCCAAAAACTTCGGTAGTAATGGGTGTACAGGGTGTGTATTTACCTTAGGTGGAGGCGCTGTCTCCTGGAAGTCTACAAAATAGACTTTGGTAACTCAGTCCACATTTGAGGCAGCGTTATGTGCTTTAGACAAGACTGGAATGGAGGCCGAGTGGCTACATGAGCTGATGGTCCAGTTACCATTAGTAAGCCTCTTTCTGCAATCGTTGTGCATTGTGATAGTCAAACCACAATTGCAAAGATCGAAAGTTCAAAGTATAATCAAAAGACTGAGAGACACATTCAAGTTAGACTAAAGAATATAAGGGAGCTTATGTCTGATAGGGTTGTGGCCATTGATTTTGTTGGATCCAAAGACAACATGGCCGATCCTTTAACCAAAGGACTTGAGCTGTCCTTAGTCCAAAAATCCAGTCTGGGGATGGGACTGAAAACCCATCAGTGATACACCTGCAGTGGCAACCCAACCTACCAAGTAGAGATCCCACAAGAAAGGTTCAATGTGGTATAAACAAGCTGCTGAATATGTCAAAGTGCACCTAAACTTGATTGATACTTTAGTATTTAAATCTATCCCCCTAGCATACTTGAAATGTGCTGTTAACTTCTAGTAAAGTAAGAGTTCTAACTCTAAATGAGGTCAAGTCATATTAACGAGATGCAAGCAATGCATCCCTGGAGATGCCCAACTAAGTGAATGAAGTTGTTTGGCTGAGACTAGAGGAATAGGGTTATTCCTAGAAAACATTCATGATATAGGATCGGGACACATGTCCATAATGTGTCAAACTTAAAGATCACTACATAGCCATGTAGCTTGTTGTTACCAATGCGCACTGCCATATCCAAGGGCCAAATTCAAGGCTTTGATCCATTTGTCCCTGTGGTGGCATAAGTTGGATAACTTAGGTGGTGGTTTAAACCGGAAGGTACCATTACTGAAAATAAGTTACAATAATCCTGATAATCCAACACTATGAATTTATAGGGGATTGTTGTAATTGGCATCAAATCAATTGGGATTTGTGTTTAATTACATGTTTAAAAAGTGATTCAATCTTGTGGATTGATGCCAATTTGGTTGGAATCCATAAGTGTTGTGTAAATATGAAGGGGGAGACTAAAAGACAAGATTATGTATGTGGGGGAAATCCCCCATTGCTTGTGAGATAAAGTATGGGGAATAAGTGGGAGTATAAAAGGCTCTTTGTTTGATACTAGACCACTTATCCCACATTGGAAGTTTACCTAATGGGAATACACCTTATATATGGTTCAAGTATTGATGCTTGGTAAAGTATTAATTAAAGGACTCATGAGGGTGTGCCCACACGCACGCGCCGCCACCTGCCCTGGCCCGACTCTGGCTCCAACGTGGGCGATAGGCATTTGTCTTGAGTCTTAGGTTAATCTTTTTACTAAAAATTTCAATTTTGTCTGGAATTTTGTTGAAATTTTGAATTTTAAACTTTAAAATTCATAAAGTCAAAAGGTTGTTACAGAAACTACCAGCCGTCATAGAATCTACCCAAAGTGTCCAGTTCATTGTATTTGGTCCAGAATGTATCTAGACATGTCCTTTACATCTATTCCAGAATAAATCTGGACCAGAATGTACCCAGACATCTTGCTAGCTCGTTCCCCATGCCTATATACATTTGCTATTGCAGGCAGAATAAAATACACAAAAAGAACAAAATCTCTTCTCTCCTCCAATATCTGTCTTACCAACTTTAGTGTTGCTTATCATTTTCTGGCAACTAAATGGTGGTCGAGGTAAAGCTTTCTGGTACACAAAAAGGTTTCTGAGACTGTCTTATCCTGGAAGAAGTTTCGCTGCACCATTTGCACTAGTAGGGGTGATAATTTCTTCAAGACAAATCATATTCTGGTGATTCAATCTAAGTTCTGTTATGATATAGAACTTTGAGATAAGTTCTTGATTTATTTACTGATCTTTGTATTCCTGTTCTTATATTCAAAACTAGTTTGTTTGCTTTGGTTTATGCTTATATTAAACTGAATTACAACTAAATAATTTTGGAATATCTGTACTGCTGTTGGCTGTTTTCTAAAATATTTATAATACTGATTTTACAAACACTACCCTTGTGATTATAAACTGTTTTATAATTTCGTTATAAACTATTGTTTATAATCTGTGTTCACAACAACTAAATTAAATATGAATTAAATTTGGAATTGTGTCTGAGAATAATTTAATTATTAATAAATAGTTTAAATAAATTTTAGAGGGTATTCGGCTAAACTTATTTAAAAGATTTTATAAACTCCTAAATTTTATAAGATGTTTTTAAAACTTATAAGATGTTAAATCTTTTCTTAAAAATAAGTTCCGAAAATGTTTAGATAAAATAGGATTTTAGAACTTATAAGATGTTAGTAGTAGAATTTTTGTAATTAATATGATTAAAATTAATAGAGCTTGTTAAGATCTTAAAAATAAATTAGAAACTCCTTTTTTTTTTTTACACAAGAAGATTATAAGCTCCTAACATATATATTATTTTAAAAGCTTAAAAGCTCTTTTTTCATAAAAAATTATCAAATATTTTTTGACATTTCATGAGCTCTCAAATATTTTATAAGATGTTTTGAAAAGTTATAAGCTCACCCAAACACCCTCTGAATTAAATTAAAAATTAATCAAGCATGCATAATTAAGTACTTCTACACAAATTTATCATTATCTAATAAGGTACTGCCCTACTAATTTTATCACTTTCTAATAATTGAATTCATCTGGAGTCGAGTTTCAAATATCAAATAAACAAAAAAAGAAAAAGCATCAAATCTAGCAACAAATCCGAACCAAGTATCAAATAGTATAGTTCATTTGACAAATCTACAAAAAAGAACTCTTTTTTTAAGAGGTATATTAACAACATTTTATATATTAAAATTGTCCCACAAAAGACCATGAATGTATATCTCATTTTATCATATAGTGTAACACCCCCTCGAAAGCGTTTGCTCCGAGGGAAGGTGTTGCCTAATTAAACACGAAATATTTAAACATGAATTAAACACTCAAAAATTCATAAAATAAAATTCTCCAGTAACAATTTCTGACACTTGTTCATTTTTAGATAGACTCTTTCCAACTACAAAAATTAGGTTGATGATTTTTTCGTGCGTGCATTAAGCTAAGATTATTGTTATTTGCACTCTAAAATTTGTTATTCCCACTTCATTTTAAATTTTTGTATTAGGTTGTTGACCAAAATATCTACTTACTTTTCAAATACATTTATATTAATTTGCAAGACAAATATACCCTTTAATATAATAATTATCACTTTCAACTTTGTTATTCATGAAAACATTCCGCATATATATATGTATATATTGATTTTTTCTCTAATTCTCACAAATAATTTGGAGGATATATCACATTTTTCTATGATAACAATAATGTTTAAGTGCTGTTTAAATTTTTAGTTCAAAAAACTTTTGGCATATAATGAGATTTAAATTTGAACTTTGAAATGTAATATAACTTAAAATCGATAGATGTTTAAACATTTAAGTTGTACTTTTTCAAGCTAAAATACTTGACATACTTTAAGTACTTGTTTAATGTAATATTTAAAATTTGTAGCCTCTTTTTATTAGTTTTATTTAAGTAATATTTGAATAATATTACGTAAATTAAAAATTACATATTAATTTACCTTCAAGTATATATATATATATACTGGTACCTGTGGGTTGCACATTACCCATAGTCGTGGATAATGGGTTACTATTTTGTATCCAATAAAAACGAATAACTTTTACCTATAGGTAAATTTACCCAATCCATCATTTCTCATTCTTAGGTTACCCATGAGTACCCATTTGCCAAGTCTACATTTAGGGCGTAAAAATATACTATTTTGTAATGATGTTATCATTTTTCTATTGAAGTTTATAGCCATGTCTTCAATGAGATGATTGAATTTAGAGATGATATAATCTGTTCATTTTTATGTGCTCTATTAAGTTTGACATGGAATGAATCAAAATTATATTTAATGGAACAAAGAATAGTATACTAAGGGTATAATTGTCCAGCAACTTAAATTAAATGATATCTTGAAAATAAAAGGATATAATAATCAATTTCTATAGACTAAAAATCAATTAGAGTGCCAATAATAAAATTTGGGGTGCAAATAAACAATACCCTTAAGCTAATAGTTTCACATGTTGTCATAGGAAGCATTTCATGAGTAATACAATTTTTTTCTTATTTTATTTGAGATGTTTCTTCTTGAGTGACTTGGTGGATATTTCACATTTGTTTTGTCAATACTTTAAAAACGTTGCTTTCAAAGTTACATAATAGGCTGCACAATTTAATATAACCAACAAAATAAAAGAGGCACGTGATTTATTGCTAACAAATTACATCCATTGGCTAAGTTTTTAATTAGGATTTTAAGTTGTAATAATCACTAATAGATCCAAAAGGAATTAGTACAAATATAAGAATAAATAAAAAGGCAAATAAAACAGTTATGACTATACTAAACAAACCAATATAGCAACGAGAGGAAAAAATGGAACGTTTTTCACACAACAAGATTGCATGGTAGATGGTAGTTGTTGCTAGAGGTGATCAATATACTAATTTTCTTTTTTCACCAATGATACCTCAAGAAAGCTAATAAATGTAAATTGATCGTTCTACAAACAAAAGACCAAAATGTGTATCTCCTTAGCTTTAAATAACGATCTTTAAAGTACTCTTACGGAAAAGCTCCAATGATAACATACTATATTTATGTATTGCTCTTAGAGATGGAAATTGATCAAGAATCTTGTGATCCAACCACAAATAGTTTGTGTGCATGATATAAGCAACAAAAAAGGAAACAAAATTATCTCAACAAATTGTGATAATTGTAAGGTTAATATTGCAGTGGAAACATAAATTTGAGTTTACCTCCCGCTATTGATATTATTTGAGTTTTAACCTTCTCTAAATTCTGAAAAAAATCTATGTTTAGCCTTCACCAAATTTTGATAAAATTCTTCTTAGAATTTTTTACTAAAGTGCTTCTAAACCCACCAGAATTACTTAATTGATGGTGTGGAGTGATTACATAATTCTAGGGTTTACGACCTTAACCTATATAAAATATATAGTGTCTTCTAGCAAGATACTATCTCTCCATTAAGTGGGCTTAGTGGGTAGGTGGTTATGGCAAAAAGCATCTATCATGGAGTGCTTACACGGACCACATCCGGATGTGGGTATAACTACAATATAACCAACATTCTCCCACTTGGTCAGTATACCATAATCCTTAATTCCATGAATATTTATGCTTAATAAGAAAACATAATACATGAATCATGGCGACATGTCCTCTAAGATCGAGTATTATCTTCCATGTATCACAATGCATTATGTCTCTTAGCCCATATAACTTAATGAATAAATCCTATGTTTATTCAAGGTCTAAACGTTATTGATATTTCTCAAACTAAATGTGTACACAAGAAAATTTATATGAGAAATATCATAACTAGAGTTTCATTAAAACAATAAAGCTCGTCCTTACAACGAAGTTACATAGAGGAACCAAGTCCTATTTTAGCTACATGATCCTTGAAAATCTTTGGTGGCATGCCTTTAGTCAAAGGATCAGTTATCATCAATTCAGTACTAACGTGTTCAATGACCACTTTCTTTTCTTTAACACGTTCTTGAATAGCTAAGTACTTGATGTCGATATGCTTGCTTCGACTACCGCTTTTGTTGTTCTTAGCCATAAAAATAGCAGCTGAATTGTCATAGTATAACCTTAACAGCCTAGAAATAGAATCCACAATTCTAAGCCCAGTTATGAAACTCTTCAACCATACACTATGTGAGGTTGCCTCAAAACAAGAAATGAACTCATCTTCCATAGTAGAGGTTGCAATCAAAGTTTGCTTTGCACTTCTCCAAAATACAGCTCCACCGGCTAGCATAAAGACATAACCAGATGTCGATTTCGTGAATCAATGCAGCGAGCAAAGTCTAAATTTGAGTAGCCAATCACCTCTAGATTATCGATTTGTCTATACATAAGCATGTAATATTTCGTTCCTTGAACTTGGATTACTTCGATATCTTCCCAACATTCCCACAGCAAATGCAATGTCAGGTCTTGTGCAGACTTGAGCATACATCAGGCTTCCAATAACAAAAGCATATGGAATGTTTCTCATATGTTCCTGTTCAAGGTGATTTTTCGAGTACTGGTTCAAGTTGAACATGTAGGTGCTATACTCGGTGAACAATCTTTCATCCGAAACCTCTCTAAAACTTTGTTAATATAGGATTCTTGAGATAAACCCAAAATGGAACGAATTCTGTCTCTATGGATCTTTATGCCAATGACATAAGATGCCTCACCCATATCTTTCATATCAAAATTTCTAGAGATAAATTATTTCACCTCATATAGCAATTCTTTGTCATTACTAGCAAGTAAGATGTCATCCGCATACAGAACTGAAAAATAAGTCTTACTCCCACTGATCTTTTGGTATATACATTGATCCATGACATTCTCTTCAAAACCAAATAAAGAGATCACTCCATGGAACTTTAAATACCACTGTCTGGAAGCTTGTTTCAATGCCATATATAGATTTCTTAAGCTTGCAAACCAAATGCTCACCATCACTAGTGGAGAATCCTTCAGGTTGTTGCATGTAAACATCTTCCTCTAGATCACCATTAAGGAATGCCATTTTCACATCCATTTGATGCAAATCCATATCGAAATGGGCAACTAATGCCATAATGACACGAAGAGAATCTTTATTAGATATAGGAGAAAAAGTCTCTATGTAATCGATTCCTTCCTTTTAAGTGAATCACTTGGCAACAAGTCTCGCTTTATATCTCTCGATGTTCCCCAATAAGTCCTTAGTTTTAAAGACCCATTTACATCCTATGGCTTTTACACCATTGGGTAACTCGACAAGATCCCAGACTTTATTTAATGTCATCGAATCCAACTCTTTCTTTATGGCATTGTACCATAAGTTAAAGTTGGTACAACTCATGGCTTGTGAAAACGTTTCGGGATCATTTTTAGCTCCAATATTATACTCAGACTCTTGCAGATACACTATATAGTCATCTAGAATTGCTGATTTCCTTACTTTAATATATCTTCTTAATGTTTCATCAACATTCTCCGAAGGAGTATGTTGTTCAATAATTTTAGGCATTTGTTGAATAGGATCTACTGGTTCATCATCAGTACCTTGTGGAGCTTTAGGGACTGGTTGCTCAAGATGCGCTCAAACTTGGGGAGCTTTGTGAATAATAATAGTCCATCTATGATTCGAAGTGGAAGTCCGTGGGATAGAATACTCTATTTCAGATCCAATACCCAATGATCTATCACTCCCATTGATCAAGCCATTCTCAAGAAACTTTGCATTTCTTGACTTTACAATCCTATTACTATTAGATAGACAATAAAATCTGTATCTTTTAGACCTTTCGGCATATCCAATGAAATACCCATTGATGGTCCTTGGGTCCAATTTCTTTTTTTGTGAATTATAGATTCTTACTTCAGGCAGACATCCCCAAATGTGTACATGTTGCAAACTCGATTTCCAACTTTTAAATAACTCAAATGGCATCTTTGGGATAGCTTTGGTTGGAACTCAATTTAATATGTACACTACCGTTTTAAGAGCTTCACTCTAAAAGAATTCAGGAAGTTTAGAACATGCTTCGCACCATGCTCAATAATGTTCTATTTCTTCTTTGTGCTACACTATTTTGGTTTGGTGAACCAGGTGTAGTATATTGGGCAACAATCCCATGTTCAGCAAGAAACTTTGCAAAAGGACCAGATGCTTGTCCATCTTCAGTGTATCTGCTATAGTACTCACCACCTTTATCAAATCTCACAATCTTAATTTGTTTTCCACATTGTTTCTCTACTTCTGCTTTAAAAACTTTGCTATTGAGCAAGTAGAGATACATGTATCGTGAGTAATCATCTATGAAAGAGATAAAGTACTTTTGACAATATGCATCCATATCTGGACAACATATATCTGTATGTATGATTTCTAATAAGTTTGAACTCCTCTTGGCACATTTCTTTGACATGTTGGTCTACTTACCTTTTATGCAGCCCACACAAGTCTTGACATTAGTAAAATCTAGAGCATCAAGTACTCCATCATTCACTAGTCTCTTAATTCTCTGAATGGATATATATCCCAATCTCTAGTGCCACAATATAGAAGAATCCTTATTCATAACACATCTTTTAACACCAGCATTATTTTGAATATGCAAAGTAGTATGAGTGGCATCATTTTGTAAATTAATTCAAAAAAGACTATCAGACATAATACTATTCCCAACAAGTTTACATTTATAAAATAAATTAAAAAAATCATCTGAAAAGTTATAGGAACACCCTAAAGGTAAAAATGTTGAAACTGAAATTAAATTCCTAGAAAAACTTGGAATATAAAATGTCTTTTCCAAATACAAAATAAAGTTAATACTAAGAACGAAGCTGCATGTTCCAATTACATTCACGTGAGAATGCATCTTGTTTCCAGAATAAATGTATTCCTCACTTCCCACTACCTTCCTTAGGTTTTGCAAACCCTGTAAGGAATTTGTATCATGGATTGTAGAACTAGAATCAATCCATCATATGTTATGACTAACATCAACCATATTAGATTTATAACAAACAAATGAAAGAAGGTTGCCTTTCTTCTCAAGCCAAATCTTAAATTTGGGGCAATCCTTCTTAATGTGCCCTTTCTTTTTACAAAAGTAGCACTTGGATTCCTTCTTGATATAATTTTCAGGAGATGTCTTTCCTTTCCTTTCTTTTTGGCCTGATACTTATTCTTTCCTTGAATTTCCAGATGCACACTCTCTCCAGCCTCCATAAGCAATCTTCTTTCCTCTTGCACACACATGGTCATCAACTCATTGATGGACCATTTATCCTTATGTGTGTTATAAGAGATCTTGAAAGGTTTATATTGTTATGGCAGGGAGTTTAGAATGTAATGCACAAGGAAAGACTCAGATATTGTAACCTCAAGAGTCTAAAGTTGAGCCGCTATATCCCTCATGTGCATGATGTGCTCACGCACTCCTTTAACACTGGTGAGTCTCATAGTTGAAAACTTCATGATCAGGGTGCTTGCTATGGCCTTATCTGAGACTCAAATTGCTCATCAATAGCCTTTAGTAGCTCACGAACATTATTATACTTATTGATAGAACCCGAATACTAGCTGAAATGTTGGTCTTTATGAATATCACGCTAAGGCAATTGATCGCTATCATTTTTCATAAAGATCAACATCATCAGGTTGGCTATTCTCAGTAAATGGAGGTGGTTTGTCTTTTCGAATAGCAAAATCAATGTCCATCCACCCCAAATGAATAAGAATCCTCTCATTTCAAACTTTATAGTTATCACCTTTGAGCTTAGGAATATCACATTTCATATCAGAAAAATTCACAGATTGAAAAAGTTCACAAATAAATTACATACATGCTTATATCAAAATTTTGAGGTAAATAAATACATAATATGCTTTACCAATGCAAAACATAGAAAATATGAATCATATGACATAGGATCTGCCTATGGGCTAAGTTTCTAATTCAAATAGATTCATACACAATCATAATGACGAAACTATCAAAATTATGTTCCATTCCTTAATTCCTGTGGGTATATTAAGAAATATAATTTGACATTTCACCATAATTAATCATATAAAACATAATAAAAACTCCTGTTGGATAAAATTTACTATGTCTAATATGATTAATCAAAATCGATGTCATATTTCCACATGTGATCTAAAAATACTTAATATATAACTTAATATAACTAAAGATGTTGTGGCTATTCTTTAATTATAAAAATTATATAAATCACATGACATCTCAATATTATGTATAACTCATAAGTGGATAATTGAACAATCAATAGAATAAGCAATGGGCAAATTCATACAATAAATAATTCAATTATCAAACTTAATAACAAGAAGAGTGGCCTACCGGTGGAGCAGCATAGTTTCCACAGCTTGAATTTTGGGTTTGAAACCCAGTAGCAGCATGCCCTATGCCTATTTATGCATTTTACTGAAAAGTAAATTCATAGGCTCAAGAAGAGTTAGGCTGTGGAGCCCAAGATAATAGAATTAGAAATAAGCAAATGGGCCTACACGAAATTGGACAGTTTCTAGGTTCCAGTTTTCCCATTTTTTTATTTTTATTTTTATTTCTAGAATGGTCATCTTCAACTTCATGACGACTCAACCCATCAAAATTGAACTTATTTACAGATCTGACCTAAATTCAACAAATAGGACTCAATTTTCAGAATCAAAAGCCATTTATTCAAAATTAAATTCCTTAAGCTTTCTACCATACATAATTGAAATATATCCAAATTAAGATCAAAATTTTGGCCTTTACTTGAATGTTAAAACAACCTTTAATTTGAGAAATAATTCTCTTAATCAGATGTGCAGACAATCTTAAATCATGCAACTAAAGAGAAGAATTCTCAATTAAAGCAACATCAATTGTGGGCCTATTAATCTTCTAATTTTTGAAAGCAAATAAACATGGTGTTTCCTATATTCATCCCAAATTGGTGAAAAACATACATGCTCAAAAATTATAAGGCTTAAAAATATTCCATTTTCCAACAATTCGAGAACCAACAAAATCAGAAGATTTATATGACAAATATTCCATGTAAACAATATTATGATTCCGTGGAATTCAGGAATTCAATCATGGAATATAAATGAATGACTTGAAGGCATAAACTTCAACATCAAGACAGAGGTATAACCTGGCTCCGATACCAAATGTAAGCATAATATTGCAGTAGAAACATAAATTTGAGTTTACCTCCTGCCATTGATATTATTTGAGTTTTAGCCTTCCCGAAATTCTGATAAAAATCTTTGTCTAGCCTTCACTAAATTCTGATAAAATTCTTCTTAGAATTTCTGGCTAAAGTGCTTCTAAACCTACTAGAATTACTTAATTGATGGGGTAGAGTGAATATATAATTCTAGGGTTTAGGGACCTTAACCTCTATAAAATTTATAGTGTCTTCCATCAAGATACTATCTCTCAATTAAGTGGGCTTAGTGGAAGATGGTTATGGCAAAAACAACCCATCATGGAGCGGTTACATAGACCACATCCAACTCTGGGTATAACCGCATTATGACCAACAATAATCTCATGCATAAGGGGAAAAAATCAACTTAATTGGAATGTGGCATATTTTTCAATCATCAAAATCCTAGTTTCAATAAGAGTAATTTACGGAAGATTTTCAATAATTTCTAACAATTGATATTAAGATGTAGACTTTCAATAGCTATAAATGAACTCACTACAAAAAAATGTGTGTTTGCCACCCCATTTTTACTTACTCTTGCTAAACTATAGGGAATAAATTTTTACCCACACTTTAAACTGCATGGGCATTAAAATTTATTAAAGCCTACAGTTATGAGTAAACTATAGGTGTTACGTACTTTTTACTTACACTTTTCCAACCGTAAAGAATAAAATTTCAATTTGCCTATGCTTTAGAGCCAAATCATAGGCAATACTTAATTATTACCTATGCTTTTATGATAGTAAGTAATAAAATTATTTTCTTTTAATTTTTTTCCTCATAATTGTTTTCATGTTTACCAACACTTTAAAAATTTTTCCTATTATTTTGTTTAACAAAAATAACAAAAAAACCTTTGACTTATTTTTTATTATCATTTTTATTCTCTCTCTCTTTCTTTAAATTATATTAAATTAGCTTTTATGTAAATCAGCTTCTGTAATAATCATTTACATTGCTCCCCACACCCTAAAAAAAAGAAGAGGAATTCTCTTGCCTAACGCACCGCTGCCTCTGCTGCTACCACCACCATCCTCAATCTGTCTGCTCATCGAAATTTTTGGGGAAAATTATCGACTTTCCCAAACCTTGCTGGGGATTTCCTGTCTGAAGATCCAACTACAAAATTTTGTTTAGAAATATTATAGGTACCACTCCAATCATCTATAGGTGTTGATTTTGCCTTGAAATTTGGGCTAAAATTGACAAGAAATGAAAGAAATAGAGCGAAACAGAGCGAAGCAATCGAAATGGGCACGAGGAGCACACTCCGGTGCGTGGAATTCTGCCAATGCGCGCTGGGGCGGTAGTGCCCAAGCGCGAAAATGGGCAACAGCAATCACGATGCAATGTGCGCCTAGGTGCGGAGGAAACTAGAATCGTATACCCCAACGCGAGTTCCGCATGTGTAATGTCGTACCCTGGTGCAAGTTTTCTGCGATAGGGCGCGCAGTGAGGCTGGTTTTCTAGGTAATACAGGTAGCAACAGATGTTTTGTGCACTGAGGCGCAAGTTATGCACGCCTCGTGCGCGCAGTGCAAAGTCCATGGTAGAGGTGTCAACTCACAAAAAAACCCGGCCCAACTCGGCTCGTTTAATTTTTTAATATGGGTTGGACTGGATCGGCTCGCTTGAAAACTCGTCTCGAGTTAAAATTTTGCAACCCGGGATCGGCTCGGCCCGCGGACCGTGAAGGACCGTGGGCTAGCCTAGCTCGCAGGCTAAACGAGCCGGCTCGCGAGCTACGCGGGCTAGCCCGCTTAGCCCGCAATATTTTTTAATTTAAATTATAAATTATAATTTTTAAAAATTTAAGAATTTATAATTTTTAAATTATAAATTACAAATTATTAATTTTAAAAGATTATAAATTTATAATTTATAATTTATAATTAAGAATGTATAATTTAATTTATTACTTTATAAATGTATAAATCAATAATTAAGAAATTTTAATTTTTAAATTATAAATTATAAATTATAAATTTATAAAAATTATAAATTATAAAAAAAAATTGAGAAAGGTCAAGACCATATTGCCTCAATTTGAAGAAGATGATGAAGAATGGCTTGAAACTGCATCCACCATTGCATCTCAATCCGAGAGCAATTTAGATCACTTGAGTGAACTATCGGTTTATCATTGGACATGTTTAGATATTACAAAGTTGTTTATTTTTTTTATTTTATTATTATGTACTTTCATTTAGAGGTTTGGTCAAATCCACCTCTATGTAATTATTTTTTCTAAATTAATGACAAGTAGAGGGGTCCATGCCAAACCCCTCACCACCTTATTTGGTGGTGTTTTTGGAAGAATATAATTGATAAGAAAAAATTAATATAAGTATAAATTTCTAAGTTTTTATAAAAATTTAAGTGTTGTAAAATATTAAAAATCACATAAGTATAAATTATTAAGTCTTTTAAAAAAGTATAAGTGTTGAAAAAAACATTAATAATCACATAAATATAAAAACTTCAAAATTTTAAATTCATTTTCAAAAAAAAGAAACTCGCGGTCCAACCTGCGAGCCGGACCGCCTAGCTCGGCTCATATATAAACCGGCTCACCTATATAGTGGGTTGGTTTTGAGCCGAGCCGGACTTTTTAATTTTCAGTCCGTCACGGTCCGGATCGTGAACGGCCCGCGAGCCGGCCCGGCTCGACTCGGGACCGCCATTAACTGTCTGTTAAACGAGCCGGGCTGGCTCGGCCCGGCTCATTTGACACCTCTAGTCCATGGGCAAAGAACTCATTTTCCGGCTATAAGTACATGTTTTTTTCTTGGACAAATTGAGAAAGACAATACACGAGGGTTTCTATACTGCCTTTTAGATAGTTTCTCGAGATAGAGTTTAGAACGAGGGTTGGGTGTTCTCGTGAGATTTGTGGGACTCAAGTTGTACTTGTTACTTTGATTTAAAATCAATAATATTCTTTTCTTTGTTGGGTAGATTAGATACATCGCCGAACCACATTAAATCTTGTTGTCAGTTTTCATTGAATTACTTTACTGTTATTTCATAATTTTCATTATAAATCCTTATGTGTTACAATAAATTGGTATCAATACCAGTTAGATCAAATAATAGCCATGGAGTACGAGGTAGAGAAATTTGATAGGAAGAATGACTTTGGGCTGTGGAAGATAAAGTACACGCCCTCCGATGTTAACAAGGTTTACAGAGAGTGTTAAAGGGTAGAGATTTCTTGCTAGAGACGCTGACAGACGAAGAGAATGATGAGTTTAAGGCGAAAGCTTACGATACTCTGGTTTTATCATTGGTAGATAACGTATTAAGAGAGGTCGCCACAGAAAGTACGCCAGCAGAATTATCGACGAAGTTGGAGAGTCTCTATATAACGAAGTCCCTGACGAATCAACTATATTTGAAACAGTGGTTATACACATTGAGAATGAATGAAGGTACATCTATTACTCAACACATTGATTATTTCAATAAAGTGATTCTGGATCTCGCTAGTATAGATGTAAAAATTGAAGATGAAGATCAAGCATTAATTCTCCTGTATTCTCTGCCCAAATCCTTTGAGCACCTGGTTACTACTTTATTGGATGGGAGAGATACGATTTTAATAGAAGATGTGAAAGCCTCATTAAATTTCAACGAATTGAGAAAACATGTCCTAAGCAGTAACTATAGTGAAAGTGGGAAAGGATCGGTGGTGAAGAGAAGACTAAGAGAAAGAGGAAGGAATAGAGCCTGATCGAAGTCCCGAACTAAGCCTAGAACGGGCAAAAATATTTTTAGTATGGTGAAAAGGGGCATTGAAAATAAAATTATCCGAAATGAAGAAAGGTAAAGGATGCAGGTGAAACTTCTGATCAGAAACGGGATGATGTCGCAGGAATTATTGAGGATAAGTCTGATAGTGGGCTTATTCTCAATGTTACTGAGAGTTTGCTAAGTTCGTAGTGGATTTTGGATAGTAGTTTTTCTTACCACATGTGCCCACGAGAAGATTGGTTTATCACTTATCAGAAATACGATGTTGGTAAAGTGCTTATGGGAAATGATGCTTCATGTAGTGTTGTGAGAATTGGCTCAGTTTGTATCAGAATGCACGATGACGTAGTAAGGACCCTAACAGATGTGTGTCACGTTCCAGATTTGAAGAAAAATCTGATTTTACTGGGTACTCTGGACAAGAATGGTTGTGAGTATAAAGCTCGAGATGGAGTTCTGTGGGTTTCCAAAGGTGCATTGCTTATCATGAAGGAAGACAAATAGAATAGCCTTTACATATTATAGGGCAACACAGTTTCTAGTACTGCAGCGGTTTCTTCATCAGTCAATGACACTACGAGATTGTGGCATATGCGGCTTGGGCATATGAGTGAGAGGGGGATGTCAGAACTGAGCAAACGAGGTTTGCTTTGTGGAGAGAATACTGGAGAGCTGATTTTTGTGAGCAGTGTGTGCTTGACAAGCAAACAAGTGTAAAGTTCGGCACCATAGTTCATAGGACCAAGGGCAACTTGGATTACATTCACTTAAATCTTTGGGGGCTTTTTTAGGTTCCTTCAAATAGAGGTGCCAGGTACATGCTGATATTCATTGATGACTTCTCACGGAGAGTATGTGTGTACATGTTGAAGCATAAAGATAAAGTGTTTGTGAACTTCAAGCAATGAAAAACTTTGATTGAGAAGCAGACAAGAAAGGAGATAAAACGCTTGAGGATCGACAACGGATTGGAGTTCTGCAACAAGGAATTTCAAGACTTCTGCAATAAAGATGGAATTGTGAGGCATCGCACAGTTGTGCATACACCACAGCAGAATGGAGTTGCAGAATGGATGAACAAGACTACCTTGGAAAGAGCTAAATGTATGCCATTTAACGCCGGGTTGTCCAAGAATTTTTGGGTAGAAGTAATAAACACTGCTTGTTATTTGGAGAATAGGTCGCCATCGACTGCTTTGGACTACAAGACACCAATGAAAGTTTAGTCCGAGTCTCCTATTGATTACTCAAATCTGAGAATATTTGGGTGTCCAACTTATGCTCATGTCCAGGATGGAAAGCTTGAGCTAAGGGCTAGGAAGTGCATATTCCTAGGCTATGTAGATGAAGTCAAGGGTTATCATTTGTAGTGTGATGATGACAAGGGGTCCAAGATGATTATCAGCAAGGACGTGACATTTGATTAGTTTGCTATGATGAGAAGGTGGAACAACCCGAAAGTAGCCAACAGGGCGTTATAGAAAAATTGGAGATTGAAATTGATACTCCACAAGTTTCAAAGGGAAAACAGAAGATGAAAAATGAAATTGATGAAAATTCATTATCACCTAATCAGCAGCAGGAAAACAATTCACTACAGAACTATCATTTGGCTTGCGATAGAAAGAGAAGACAGATCAAACCACCATAGTAGTTTGCATATTCAGATATGGTTGCTTATGTTTTGAGTTCGACCGAGGAGTTTGTTGGTGATGATCTAGTCACATATAAGAAGGCCATTTCCCAACCAGATTCTGATAAATAAGCAATAGCTATGAGTGAAGAGATGAAGTCTCTACACAAAAATAGCACATGAAAGCTAGTTGATGTACCTAAAGGGCAGAAGATTGTAGGTTGCAAATGGATCTACAAGAGAAAGGAAGGGATTCCCCGAGTTGAAGATGTTAAATACAAGGTATGATTGGTTGCTAAAGGTTTTACTCAGAGAGAGGCAGTTGTGTAATGCCCACAAATATATTTCGTATTTAATTGATTACTTTATCTTATTTTATTTTATTTATTATTTAAATTAAAAAAATGTAATGCCTTAGAATTTATTTCATATTTACTTTACTTATTTTACCCTATGTTTATTTTTATTTTCTTTTAATTTTACTTACTTGTTATATCAGTTAGAAGACGTAAAAATATATGTGTGTGTGTATATATATATATATACACTTAGCACTAGATTTACCTCTTGGTTAAATAGTAAGGATTACTATTTAAGGCCATAAATATTTTTATATATAAATAAATATATATTAGTTATTTCAATTTTTAGGAAAACAAGTTATAACTTTTCTTAAATTAATATTATATCGTTACTAGGAATTGAATAATTGAGACCTTAGGAATTAATAATAAAGATATTTAAATTATTGTAGGATTATCATAGCCCTAGAAAGATTATAATTAGAGTTTCAGTTGAAGTAAAACACCTCTCCCATATGAATAGTCCATATAATTCAAAATCATAGTCTCACAAATCAAAAGAAGAAGAAGAAGAAGAAGAAGAAGAAACGGCAGAAGAAAGAAGAAGAAAGACAAGAGGGCAGAAATAGAGCATGGTGGTTGTGATGACAAAGGAAGAAAAGAAAGAAAGAAAGGAAAGACGGACTAGGTAGACATAAAATTTTGGGTAAATAAATGTTTGACTTGCAATTTCAAAGAATACTTCATGCATCTATTAAGAAACCACCCCCACTTCCTCAATATTTATACCTAGCAAGGCATGTGGCCCCTTACTGTACCATCGTTGGCAAATTCAGGCTTAATTTCTTGTGCTTTTTTTTTATTTAATTTTTCCTTTTAATTATCTATAGATATTTTAGTTTTGATTTTTTTAGCATCTAATAAGAGTGGGTTGTTGAATATTAATATGAATAAGATTATTTATGGGATCAAGGATTATAGGAGGTGCTTTATAATTATACATCAATTGTTATTTTTTTTTTATATATTAATTATTCTTTAGAGCTAGATTAATATTATTCCTATTAATCAAAGGTTTAAACTATAATAAAGGGTGGGTTTTCTTTTCCATAGGCTTTTGACAATATATGTATGACCATATATATATATATAGGCGGAACTTGTGGTTGCATAGTAAGAATGGTGGGATATTTATGTATATATATGGAAACTGATAGGACATTAAAGCATGTTTAATTTTGTACCCATATATATTTATATATAAGATGGCTAATAGCCTATTTAGTGTAGGTATGTGTGTATATATATAATATAATACCTATCAACACATAAATCCCATACATTTGAAGGAGTAAACGTGAGCATGTAGATATAACCATGAATCAACCTCCTTTCCTTTTGTCTTTTCCCTTTATCTTGTCTACATCATTAGTACACACATTGTCATACTCATTAAAAACTTTTGTCACATGTATGATAGAATATATATATATATATATATAGACTTGACCGTATATGTATGTTGGGTATATATGTATGTGAGTTTGATGGGTTTAGATAGTATATGTGGTTATATATATGTTGGGGGAGGGGGAGAAATTTGACAAGTTGTTTAGTTTATTTATGTGCATATATAGATCTTTAAGGAGTTTGTTATTGTAACACCCCTAATTATTTCATGGTTTGTGTTAGTTACATGTTTTCATTTTTGATTTATGAAATTTTCTTAATTTAATTAATTTAGAAAGTTTGGGGTCAAATTGAAGATTTAAAAAACCTAATTGAACATCTTTTAAAAGTTTTTGGGGTGTATGGTGAATACTTTGGGTCAAATGGAGGGTATGTCATATGTCATTAATCATGGTTGCAATTGAAGGCTGAATTTAAATTTTGGGGCCAAATTGTGATTAAGCTAAAGTTGATTCTATATATATGTAGAATTGCAAATTCCTCCCCATTTCTTCTCTTCTTCGCTCGCGGCACCCTCATCTCACAACTCCGACGATCTCCCACCGGCAATAGCCAAATTACAAAATAACACCAGCCACCTTCTTCTCCTTACTCTCAGCTCCATATCCACACCACACGCACGGCGAACCGAGCAATGGAGCTACCAAAAATCGACATTGAAAATTGGCCGACGGCGAATGTTGATGGGTTTCCATTTTCTGGCAACCAAGTTAGGTTCTGGGGTATGGGTTTTGTAGAACTCAGCTCGGGGAGTAGTTAGGTACCTTCGGTTTCCAGTTTGAGCGGCGTATGGCAGTAGAATCAAGAGAGAATCAACGCGGCAGAGCAATGACATTTTTCAGTCAGTTGGACCTCAATTCGGCGACAAAAGAGAAAATTTATAAGTGCATTGGGTTTAGGAGGTTGAAAGGCGGTGGTGAGATTGGGTTTTTCCAGCGACGGTAGACGGCAGCAGCAGTGCTAGGAAAAAAACTTCTCCTCATCGCGACAATCGTGATGGTACCCTTGGTTCGTGGGTTTGAGATTCCGATAGTTAGTTCAGAGGTAAAGGAGTTGATGAAATGCTTATATATATATATACATATGTTATATAATAAATTCCTAAATCTTATATTATGAAGGAGTACACATGGTTGATATATATTCCCATGCATGGATTATGACATAGCATAGTAGGCCTGGATTATGTATTATTGAATGTTAAGTATGGAATAATCAAGTTAATTAAGTGGTTAAACTATGAATTTATGAAATTAGAACTTGAGAAATGACAATTGGGTGATTTGAGATGATATGGGACTAAGACTCGGAATATGCATGTGCCATTATAAGTTTAGTAAACTTGGATTGTATTAGTTTATGAAAATTTTGGAAATTATCGAGTATTGTAAGAGAAAACCATAATTTTACGCATTTAAGACCTAAGTGGCATTTGATGGGACTATTTATGAAGAGTTAAGTTGTTATTGTGATCTTAGGACGATAATATGAGAATGATTAAGTATGAGGACTAGTTTATGTTCTGTTATCAAAAATGATATGAAAACTGGATTACTTTGGCAATAACGACTTTATTAGTCATTTTAGGCCAATAGTACTGTTTAAGTCCTAAAACTATTATATTAGTCGGTTAACTAGTGATTTTAGACTATTAATGGTTTAATTAGATTACTTGACGTTGACCATGAATTTTAACTGTGAAAATATTATT
Source organism: Jacaranda mimosifolia (assembly GCA_018894105.1). NCBI lineage: Eukaryota > Viridiplantae > Streptophyta > Magnoliopsida > Lamiales > Bignoniaceae > Jacaranda > Jacaranda mimosifolia. The sequence continues at coordinate 13,023,182 of CM032132.1, read as the reverse complement.
TTGGTTAGGTGACGACGACGTGGGACCCGCAGAGCAGTAGGAGGCGACAACTTTTTGCGATCATGGAGGTGAGGGTCTGCCAATCTGGCGTTTTCTTACACTTTTCAGTATTTGTGATAAACCCTTGTGAAGGTTACTGTTTCTGTACTGACTATACTGTGTTATTGAAATATGTGCTCTGTTAAGATCTCATTGATTATCTGTTATTTGATCCGAACACCGTGTGAAGGTCACTTTCTGTTATGACTCTGTTTCTTGTTTGTTCTGGCGCCCATAACTTCTGCTTGATATATGTTATCTGTATTGTTCTGATATCCGACTGTCTGTTGCCTGACTGTCCTGTTAATCAACTGTTCCGTTATTTATCTATCTACTATCTGCATGTTCTGATATCTATAGTGTCTTGTACTATTATTGTTTGCCTTGCCAGCATACTCGTTTATATGGTAGCTGCGATGTGCTAGGGATTTCCCCATAGGCATCTGCAAACTCTTTATTAACCTGTTATTTGTAGGGGGAACTATTAAGTGCCACTTCTAGCAGATTGTTTAGTTATATGGGACACGCTAGGGATTACCCCTAGGTGTTAGCCGTACATTAGGGATTTCCCTTGGGTACGAGTGATACATTAGGGATTTTTCCCAAGGTATCAGCGATGTGCTAGGGACTTCCCTCTATGCATCGACGGCGCGCCATACAGTCCGTATGGGCATCTGCCATGCTTTGGTAATACTGAATGACTGTCTAGTATAAGGGGAATTTGATATGCATGCCTGGTTATATTCTGTTGAAATGCATATGCTTCGGGTTTGCTTTACTTGATTGTTCCCTGATTACCTGTAACCTGTTCATGGAGCAATAAGGTAGGAGAGTTTCTTGATTGCTAAATTTTTACTGCTTGTTTTCTTGATATGTACCCACCTGACTGTAAATTATGATCTGTTGAGTTGATATTCCTCGATAGATCTATACTATTTATCCTTGTAATTATCCTTCACTAAGTCCTTTAGACTTACCCTACTGCAATGTTTTATTTATTCAAACCGGTATAGTTGATCGATAAGAACATTTTGAGCTGAAGGCGTGGAAGACATGTTTTGTAATAGCACCATGGATATACATATGTGTATAGGTCCTTCTTGAACTCTAAGCTTTCTTCACTTAGGGAGGTTGTGATATGTAAGTCTGAATTGTGATCTCGGGTATGTAAATATTATGAATTGTGTCTTGAAACAGTTTATGGAATGTACTTAAAGATTTGTGAAACCTGTTAAGTTAAGCCTGTTGATGATCTTGATAGATTTTGAATTGTTACTATGGGGCTTTTCTGACAAATGAGTTCATAGGTTAAGACTGAATTGTATGGTGTCTCAGCTTCGGGGTTACCCTGAGTAGGGTGCCATAGAAGGTGGTAAGTTATCAATGACCTAGGTATTGAACATTGTAGGGATATATAGTTAACCTATTGTTTGGGTCAGCTAGGAATCAAACCTTGAGAACTTCAGGCCTATTAGAAAGTTTTATATGATTTAAGGAATTGGGAATGAATTTAATTGCTTAAGTACTAATGAAATAGATTTCTATAAATTCTTGTGTTGAAGGATGGCGGACGATCACAGGGAAGGCAAGGAACCAGCTGATAAACCAAGTAAAGAGACCCCCAAAGATAGGATCATACCTTTAGAAAAGGATAAGAAAAACTTGTGGAAGCTATGTCGGACATTAGAAGAAAAACTCTACAGCCAGCATGAATCCCTCATGCAAGCTCGAGCAGAATCACACCAACTTAAGTCAATATTGGGAACCTAAGACTACCTAATGGATCGACTTATGGGCAACGTTGAACGGAAAGGCATACGAATTAGTGTAGCTGAAGCACATATTCAGGAGCTTCATACTATATGAGCTCAAATGGAGGCTACATTCAGAGCGTTAGAGTCCGACAATAGGAGATCTGTCGATGTTCCCCATCCGGCAGTAGACAAGATCAGTAGGATGATGGACTATTATAGTAGAGCTATCAACTAGGCTATCGGTGTTGGCACGGGGATCGATATAGAGGCCTGACCTTCAAGGATTCATCTAGCCTCAACACCTAAGCACGGACAGGGACTACAGAATGAGGAGCGACCAGTAAGGGAGCTAGTACCGACACCTGAGGAAGAGCCTGAGGGAGCCCCTAATGCAGATCCTATTTCGGAACCCCCAGTAGTAGCACAACTGGAGATTGACGATGAGCACTAGGGTGATGATATGGACCCAGACCTAATTTGGGACAATTTTGACCGGTGGGTAGACGAAGATGAGGATGCTGAGTCTGACATTATGGACGAGGAGGATTCTAGTGACGACTAGGTGTTCCTGTTGAGATTTAGTAGTTATGTATATAGGGTCGATGTAAATAGGACTTAAGATGCTTATTAAGGATTAATATCTTCTCCCCTTTTCTTTTTCTCTCGTCTTATCATTTTAAACGCGAATCGGCGAGTAGTTAGCGTAGTTATTTTGAATTTGGAACCACTTGTATATTTTCTTAACACTGCTAATGCTAAATTAGTATGCCACGAAAGTTGAAGAGGAAGACCAGTTGGTCGACCAGCCAATGCACCAAGAGTTCCGGGACAGGAAATACCTACATACCAACAATCTATACCAAATGAGGAAGTCTCACAAACTCCTCATGTTGACCAACCGGCAATAGAATTACCAATAGGATTTAGTCCTTGTGAAGAATTGGGGCTAGAAGACAGGACCCCCAGCCAATCGAGAAAGTCGGGGTAGTTAATTTGAACACAGATGATCGAGCTCTAGAATGGTTTCTACGCGTCCAGCCCTCGAAGTTCTTTGGAGATCCAGATGACCAGAAAGCAGAGGAGTGGATAGAAAACTTGGAAGTTATATTTGAAACTTTGCATTATCCAGATGAGCAAATGGTGACATTTGCCACATTTCTCTTGATGGGGCCTGCCAGAAGTTGGTAGAGAATGATTGATCGTCGATGGATGACTATGAGGATCCATCGAACATGGGACAACTTTACCAAGGAGTTTCGGAAAAAATATATACCCTTGGTAGTCAAGCAGTCTAGGGAGCGGGAGTTTATGAATTTGATTCAAGGAAGTCAGTCGGTGAGTCAGTATGAAGCGATGTTTAGCCAACTTCTACAGTATGCCCCTTACATTCAGGAGGATGAGGACCAGCAGACCTAACAATTTGTGCAAGGGCTGCGACCAGAACTTAGACAAGGGTTGGCTGTTTGTGATATCCTAAATTTCGACCTAACGGTAAGTAAAGCGTTAAAGTTGGAGTCAGAATTTCAAGAAATTTAGAAAATTAAAGAACGAGGTCGGAAAGGAGGACCGTATCTAGCAGGGGAGAGTAGTGCTAGTAGGAAACAACCCAAGCTACAAACTGGAAGCTTTCCCCAACAGACTCCCTGGACGGGCAGAACAACAAGACAGGCTCCGAATAAAGCACCTATGCAATGTGGTTTTTGTGGGTTGCTAGGCCATGAAGAGTCGGGTTGTTGGAAAAAGTAAGGTAGGTGCTTACGCTGTGGAAGTGACCAACACTTCCTGAAAGACTGTCCCGGGAAGAGAAATACACCACCTGCGGGGAAAAGAAAAGCTATAGCAGGAGCTAGTGGGAAACAAAAGATTCAGGCCCGTGCCTATACCCTAATCGGAGAAGATGTGCGGGACCCCAATGAGGTTGTGGAAGGTATGATTACTATCTTTAAAACTTGTGGTAAAATTCTATATGATCTCGGTGCCTCCCATTTTTGTGATCTATTGCCTTTTCACAAAAATTAAAAATGCAACCCGAGACCATAGCATACCAAGTACAGGTTCAAATGCCCTTGGGAGAACGGTTAGTAACTGACACTATGTTATGGGAATGCCCTATGGAGATCGGGGACCACTGTACCCAGCTAATCTTATACAAATGCCCATTCAAGGGTACGATGTAATACTCAGAATGGATTGGCTACACAATAATTAGGCTCAAGTGGATTGCTATACCAAGTGCATTATGCTTGAGGAATGGAAGTCAATAGCAACACGCCCTTCGGCAGGCAACAACTCCCTAATATTGATAATATTTTTATTGATGACTGGGTATCTGTTTTGTGTTTCAAGTTGTACGGTAAGCTGGAAGGTGAATTTGCAGTCAGCAGTTGCATTGTCCACAATAGAAGCTGAGTACATGGCTTTGGCTAAAGGCGTCAAGGAAGGCATTTGGCTAAAGGGGCTAATCGAGGATATGGGTATGGTTCTGAGATTACTACCGTGTTTTGTGATAGTTAGAGTGCCATAAACTTGTCAAAGAATCAAGCATTTTAAGAGAGAACAAAGCACATTACGTGAAGTATCACTTTGTCCGGGATATGGTGTCTCAAGGTGTCATTTTGATTGACAAGGTTGGGACTAAGGATAATTCGATAGACATGTTGACCAAGACTGTTCTAGGAATCAAATTCGAGCATTGCTTAGATTTGATCAATATTTGCAAACTTAGATAAAGGGCCCTTTTTGGGGGCACAGACAAAGAAGATGGATGGTGAATTTCAAGTCAAGATGGAGAATTGTTAGTTTTGCCTTGAAATTTAGATTAAAAGTGGCAAGAAACGGAAAAAATGGAGCAAAGCGACCGTAATGGGCATGTCAAGCATGTTGGTTGGAGTTAGAAAAATGTTTTTTTTCCCTTAAATTTAATGTGTGCACGTTGGTTGAAATGGAATGGAAGCAGTTGAAAACACCGCCAGCTTCTACTTCAATAATTACTTCAAAAATTGTTAAAATAGCATTAAAGTTGGAGGAAACACTATTAGAGGTATTTTTATAGCTTCAGGATTTTTAATAAATATTTACAAGTTATATTTAATAATTTTGTCATTATTAATTTTTCTAAAATCCTAAATAAAAGGGTATTTATTATCACATAAGTTCAAGTATTTTATGAAACATTTTCCTTCCATCTTTTCACTATTGTTTTAATTAATTCCCAGACAATTCTCACTTAATTTACAATTTTTTTTTTCAAAATTTCTAAGATTAATCAGTTGTTCAAAAAATAACTCTAGCAAACATCCTCTTCTACACAATGAAGCTAAAGTTGAAGTAAGTTTCTCAGACATTCATTTGGTAATTTCTTTCTTTTTAAAGCTATTAGCTTGCAGTTACTTATTTCTAAAATAAAACTGAAGCCATTTTAGGTCTAAGGGCAATGTTTTTGAATGCGTCTCATTCTTTCTACTTGCCAGTGCATTATGTGCCAATTGTGTGAGATCTAACACGTTTGTTCAGCATAGAGCAATTATGTGGCCAAGAAATTAGTGGTTGGACATCATTTATTTATTTGTTTATTTTTGGACAACTTTGGAAATGTTTGTTTGTAATTTTTGGATTTTAGGAAGATCTTTCGGAAAATATATTTTGAAGATAGAATTGAAGAATCTTACGATTGATTATATTTTGAAAAAAGAAGAAGATAAATTTTACTGTTGATATTTTTTCATATAAGTTTTTGTCTATATAACTTCTTTTCATATAAGTTTTTTGAGTTTTGAATGAAGTAATGTAAAGAGATCGAGAGAGTTTTTTTGGGGTAACATTTAGAGTGGTGACACAAACACATTCGTTGGGTATTCATTAGGTTTGAATTCTCGATGTTGCGCTTTATGTATGAGACTTATGCCGTTAATCAAAAGGCTACTCAACAAATTCAAGGATTGTTTTGTAGTGGTGAATTTATCTCCTAGTGCAAGAACAAAAAACTCGCAGAAATAGATGAATTTTGATGATCCACGTAGATGTGTGTGTTTTATTTTCTATTTTTTGGGTATTAATTTTATCTTTAAAATTTTGTTGTTATAATTTGTGGCTTTGTAGTGAAATGAATTTCTTACCTTTATTGCTTCTACTATGTATCCAACACATCCATCAAAATATCAAATTTTTGTTCACTTCTTCAATTGAGAATTATTCAAGCCCTCAAAATAGAACAAGAAGGAAGTTAAAAAAAAAGAAAAAGAAATATGCCTTATAATTAAAAAATTACAAAAAATAAAAACTGTAGTCTTAAATCTTATTAATAATTCATAATTTGTTCATTGATTCATTATTTATTTTGTTCTCGCAAAATTTGTGTGAACAATTAGTTTCATAAACTTGTACTTATTTCATGATTAGACAATTTTTAAGTTTCCATAAACATTGGGAACTAGTTGTTTAAATAAAGTAAAATTGGCATATAAAAGTAAAATGGTCAAAATAAATTTAATATTTGAATTATAAATCGAATTGAAAGGAAATTATTGGCCAATGCTTTGCACGTTGTTTTCCAGTCTACTTCTTTTGATGGAGTCAGAAAACTCGTGAAAGTGTGGTTGCATGTGATATTTAGATTAATATTTTGAATATATTATACCAAATTTACAAAATACCTAAAAGAGAGCTAAGGGCTTTTTAAATCCCAAAATGGTTCATAGAGAAATTGAAATTTCAATAGTTAAGTGGCATATGAAATTAAATCGATTGTTTTTAAAAATTTTATACCCAACTTTTAAGGCATCCTATATTTTGAGATTAAAGATATTTCAAAACTAACATTGTAGTTTTTGCATAGAACATTTGATAATATACTATATAAAAAGAGAAAGTTCCTTATACTTGTAAAGTGGTAGTTTTTATACTATTATATCAAATTATGGTTTAGCTAAAATAATCTTAAAAGTAATATACATATATAACTAATGAGTAACTTTTTCATAATAATCAGGACTCCTTTTTCCACTCATTATCTATCTCCTCGTTATATATAATTCCTTCCCCACGCCCATTCTCCTTTTCTATTATTCATAACTCCCTTTTCAATTGTTTTCAGCCATAGTTAGGATTTGTCTGAAGTTCTCCTTAGGAGTCTATTACAATGAAGGTATGGAACTAGGGGTGTAAACGGATATTAAACGGATATTAAACATTATTTTTATATTCGTATCCGTTTAACTTTTCGAATATTCAGATACGAATATGGATTTGACGGATATTTAGAAATGATATCCAAATTCGTATCCGTCGGATACGGATATATCCATATTCGATTATAATTATTCAGATGCATTCATATATTATTAAACTTATCTGTATTCGAATTATTATTATTCGAATTATTATTTTATATTTATATTCCATGATAATTATTTAAATATCCATTTACGAATATCCAAATATGTAAATCTATGAACATATAACAAATACATATTTTAATTAATAGAAGGAACTATATGATTTCATTAAAACGAAAACAATCAAACAAATAACATAATTTTTAATTAATAATTGATTTTATTATTAATTATTAGTACTTATTAATAATAATACTGGCATTTGAGTATATTAATTATAAAGTCAACCAATAATAGTTATGTTGATTAACTTTATTCTTCACTTTTTTCTCCATATTACAATAAATTTTTAAATTTATTCTTTTTTCTTCCTAATTCTTCAATTATAATTTATAAATATACATATATGGATTATGAAATTTTTATTGAAAAATATAAATAATTTATTATTTAATAAATATATATTCGGATCGGATATTAAACGGATCTGATATGCATTTACCATATTTGTATCAATTTATAATCGGATATCTACTAATCGAATACGGATAATATCCGCTTTAAAGGGATACGGATAAATTTTGTATAAACGGATACGAATGCGAACGGTAAACGAATTTTCGAATATCCATTTACAGCCCTATATGGAAGAAGGTATGTTTTCCTTTATTACAATGTTAATAAAATGCGTTATTTTGTTATATATTAATTCTTTTGATTAAATAGTGTCTTGATGTAATTCTAACTATTTGGTAATGGCAAAAAAATATTATTTTATAAAATAAATAGCGTTTATTATAATAAATGAAAGTTTTTGAAAAATAGTATGTTACATTTAAAAATTATGTATTTCGTCGAATAAAATTCGTAGAGTGGGGCTGGATCGGATCTCGGGTGCAAAAGACCCATAACCCATAACTTTATGGGAAATTAATAACCGTTGGATCTGATAGGATGTTATCAGATCTAACTGTTGTAATCCATTCCAATTAATGAAACACCACATTTTTGTGCTTTTCCTTTATATATTTTTTTTTTTTTTTTTTTTTTTTTTTTTTTGGAGGAAGATGAATTTTTTTTTTTTCGGACACTTGGAGCAAGATGAAATTAAGAAAATACCATCCCGCAAATCCTACGGAAGTACCCTGTTTCTCCCCATACTATCTCTCCTTCCTCTTCTTCTGCCGCCCCTTTGCCACCCGACCGGCGGCATCTCTCCGCCGTACTCGTATTCTTCGTCGTCGGCAACTTCCGCCACTTGGCACACGTGTGCGATCTGGAGACCGACCGACGAGATTGGGCCAGACAGAATCCTCTTCTTGTTGAAGGATCTGAATTAAAGTACTTGATAATTTCACCAAGATTTCAATCTTACTTTCGAATAGATGATCGAAACGTATGCCAATACAGCTGCTCAAGTCTTAGCAGGTCAAACTGAAAACCCTAACCCCAATCCACACAGTGGTCTTTTTATGTTTTATGCGAGCTTGTCATGTATCTCTCGTATGGTTGGGGATGTTGAAAGTTGGATATGGGAACATTGGCTTGTAAAAAAGAACAATTTTTGGTTGTTTTATATATTTTCTTCTGGTTGTTTTCCTTTTGTCCAGTGGGGGCGCCGGGGGAAATGTATAACCGTGTATGATGTGTGTGGTTTTGCATGGATAAATGCCATTATGGTAGATGATAAATAATCCAATCTTAAGGAGGAGATTGTTCTTTGGGCTTATAGTCATGGAGAAAACTAAGTTTTGTTTTTGCTGTTTGTTACTGGGGTTTCTGAGATTTATAATTCATATGAGGGGTGTGGGTTTGTGTTAGTTGATTCCTGTTATATAATATCTACTATTTCTCCACTAAGAACTGAGACATCAGAATCAGGTTGAAGTTGAGCGCAAAAATAAATTTTTGTGGGCATATTGTTCTATTTATATGCTTATGGAAACGTTTCTACTTTTTCAATTTACGAGAAACTCTTTTGCATAGTGATTCTACTAAGCACCCACGATTAGGAAAGAAACTTACCCGACAAATTTGGTATGGAAACTCAATCAAATGATGCTGGTTTGTACTCCAGATGGCAAATCTATCTATTAAAGCAACGGGAATTTTATATTTTTTTTTTGGGATTAATCTAATGGCTAATCCTATGAACTTCTACAATATCAAAGACTCAAAGTATAGATTCATGATTTATAGAAAGGATGTATCAGTGCTATCAAATTTAAAAGTCGATTGAATGAATTTAAACAAACAACTTGATATTTATCTGTGCTATCTGTAAATTCTACATTTTTTATGGGAGGAATTTAAGAGTTAATCCTATGAACTTCTAAATGATATAGATAACATGACATTTAATTTTGTAATTTAACTTAAAATTCTAAGATATTAAGATATATAGCTTCAGGACTTCTAGAAATAATCTATCTGTGCTATTACATTTAAAAGTCAATTGAATTAATTGAAACAAATAACTTGGTAATTATTTCCCTAATTTAACTTAATTTGTCTGGTTCTGCAATGTTTTTAACGTGCAATTAGCCAAGGAGAGATGGACCCAAAGGGGGGGAGATGGAGATGTAGACTCCTAGTATAGTTCAAAGTAATACTTGGCTCAATGTTGCTGTTGGGGTTAATCTCTTCCAGCATAAACTGTTCCTAGTTCTTGGTTGTGGAAAACTCTGGATTCCAATTAGATGAATTTCACAACTGTCAGAAATTTGATATGACATTTTAAATTGACTGAAATAAGCATGCATAGATTGTGAATAGAGCACCACAATAATTTTCATGTATAATGTTTGTTTTCTATAAATATATGAGCACTTTTTAGTAGCTGGAACCAAATTGTTTAAGCATTATATTCATGTTTTCTTCCAGGCAATGTTAGCCTTGAGGCTGCTGCAAATTGGATAGTTAAACTTGAGAACGAACCAGGCATTGACCAAAAGCTATTGGTACCCTTTTTTCTAAATTTATTTTAATATATGGATTATTGACGTTTAAAATATCTTGATATTTTTCTACTTATATCTCCCCTGCTCCATCTGTACACGTGGACATCCATGTGACTCGTCAAAAAGAAGGGCATTTAAAAACTACCAGAAAAAATTACATTTGTCATCAGAAAAAGTTCAAATTAATCAGTGAGTTTATACAAACTTGCTTACACCAATTCCAAAATCTCACTGATGGCGACATGGATAAGGAGGCCAAGAAGTTGACGGTTCTAATCTGGTGTTGATGTAGGGCTTGCTATTTGGTTATAGTCATACTTGGTCAGTAGTATTATCTTATGTGTTGGTAATGGCTGGTCGGATCATCTGGGATTATATATGGACAGATTTTATCTATGATGATCTGAATTTATTCCTATTTTACCTAGTCTTTTGTAAACTAAATCCAAATCTATCCTTTAAAAATTTGACAATCCCGTGTGCGGTCAACCTTCAATACACATGTTCTGTACACAGGGAAAGAGAAATAAATTTGCTACCATATTATCTATATTCAGCTGTTCTTTAACAGATCTATAATGTGTGTTTATATTCTAGGTGTCATGCTACATCATTAAATCTAAATACTTACAACAGTAGTATCTAATGAAAATTTAAATCTCATGTGTATACTATTGACAAATTATTTGCTTGATCGTGCACATGAGTCTGGGTCTCGGTCTCTTATTACTTTTGGATTTGCATTTTTCAATTTGCTTGATCGGAAACCCAATCGGTAAAACTGAGACTGATTGGGTTGCCAAGGGCCAAAATCTGGTGTTGGTAGCTAATCCCTTTAACTTTGGTGGAAGGACCCCTTCTGCTAGTTGAAAAAATTTCACCTGATATGTTGTGCTGTGTAATGTGATATGCAATGTTGTTTCTTTAAGATGATGTGCAATTTAGCAATAATGCAACTCGTTTTTGGCTTTATTATCTAGACTTTTTGATCTTAATAATTTATATTTCAGTTGAAATCTTTGCTCACTAAATAGGTTAGCTGATTGGTTATAGGATAAATCTCATTGTAATCTCTCCTACTTATGCTTAGCTACCTGGCAGTTCCAAGAAACCTGAGACTCCAAAGCCACCTGTCACTCAAGAAGAGATTAAGCAGAACCAACAAGAGTTAAGGTAAACTTGCCATTCTTGTATCTTTTCCCGAGACATTTTCCATTCTTTTGAAACAGTCTATGTAATAGTTTACAGTTACTGGATAACGCAGCAGAATTGTTTGTGTCACTCATAAAGTGACACATAAAAAGATTGTGTTCCAGTTAAGTCTTAACATGGTTCTTAACCAAAATCTTTTCATCAGAATGGTGGTATTTGTGAAATTCTGTTGGAATTGAGAGCAATGCCTTCTTGTATTTTCTTGATGTTCCATGTTTCATAGAAAGGCATGATTGATGAATAGATTTACTTCGTTGTTTTATTTGCTTTCAGTTCTCATTCTTTGGCTATATCACTTTGGAATTATCAGGAAGCCTCACAAGAAGATAGAAGGGGAAGACCAACAAACAGAAAAAGAAAAGGAGAAGGTAGCTTATGGTTATTATCTTTTTTACTGAATGCATTGTTCAAATTGGGGATCTATGAAGTAATACTGAAATTTTCTTCTATAATTTTGTGTTTTTGTTCTCTGTTGACACATGGCATGTTATTAAAATATTCTTTAAAAGTTATGATCCATATGCATGCTTGCATTTAGAAATTATATGTGTATGCGTTAATGTGTTAATTTATGGTATCTGCCTCATCTATTGTTTCATTATCTTTCATTACCAGATTATGTGTAATATGCAGTTTTTGTAAAATGCAAACTGTTTGTAAGACGTGGCATATGCTATTACAATATGCTAACTTATTTTAATATTATATCGTATGCTGAGTAACTGATCTATCAATTCGTAATTTCTCCCATGTTCATTATATCATGCAATTTCACCTCCAAATTGCATGTAATATTGCTTCAAACATTATGCAAAGGAACAATTCGAGTGGGTAGGGACCTCCTCTGAGCAAAGCCCATTGAAGAATGAGTAGGACTAGAAATAATGGAATAGGAAAATGACTAAATTTCCATTCCACAATTTTTTACTATTTCACTTTTAACCCCTCCACAAACAGGAAAATGCTATTCTCCTCAAGTGCACAGTCAGGTTTTGTCTTTTCTTTGCGTTGATTTTGTTTTTCACCTTGTCTGCTCTCAGTCTGCTCTCCCTATGTGAGTGGGAAAGGTTATTTTAAAAAACCAGAAACCTGATTTTTCAATGGCTTCCTACAGGATAAAAAGAATTAAAAAAATTTGCTTCCCCATTCTCCATCTTCAATATCATTATTGTTTTTTCCCTCGTATTAATATTCTAACCTCTGTTTCCCTTACTCAATATTGTCGGAGATTCTTCAGAAAATATCAGAATCAGACTATGTTCTCTATTTTCTTTATGTATAATTTGATGTTATGAAATCTTGTCTTAGTTGTTTCTCTTTTATTATACTGATACTGAACTGTTTGCTTTATAGCATTTTCATGTGGTGTTTGATGTTCAATTTTATCTAGCATATTGATAAGGAATAATTCAATAAATTAATGCAAAATCACGTGTAGAAAATTTTGAATCTTTAGGGTTTCATCTTTTGGACATTTTGATCTCAGAACAGCAGTACATTGCTTGAGTTGATGGTTATTTTGTTCTTTAATATTTGTTCTATCATGCTCTTTATATAGGTGTGTTTGATTGAATTGTTTTAGACAACCTAAAATTTATAGTAGGTTTTCAGGTAATTTTTTCCCATGTTTTGGGGTTGACTTATTTTGTGGGTTGAGTTACAAGTCATTTTTGCTTTCTCATGCTGAGGATTATATGAAATTGTTTTTGAGATAAATATGCGTTTCCTTTTTGGTCAATGTGTTTTCACAAATTTCAGTTAGTGTTCATGGTTTTCATTTTCTTTCTTGGATATTTTGTAGGCAATTATGGGGAAAAAGGTAAAGAAAGCAAGAAGTGGACAGAAAGAGAAACAGGGTCCCTCTACGTCTCCGAGAAAATTTAGCCAGCAAGGCACAAACAATGCTGAAACCCCTTATGATGGAGTTGCAGGTATTAAAGATAGAGGACTATGTTCCCATATTGATAGAGGAACAAGTTTGGATAAACTTTCTGCCAAACTTGGGTCTTCGGAGTCTTTTAAATGTGAAGATTGTCGGGGAAATCTTGTTGATAGACGAGGAAAAAAGGCAAAAGGTAAACATGGAAAAAAAGGAGGAACAAATTCAAAATCAGAGTCAAAAGCAATTTGGATTTGTTTGGAATGTGGGCATTTCTCATGTGGAGGTGTTGGATTGCCAACTACACCTCAGAGCCATGCTGTTCGGCATGCAAAACAGAACCATCACCCGTTAGTGGTCCATTATGAAAATCATCAACTACTTTGGTGTTTTCCGTGCAGTAAATTAATTTCTGCTGAAAAGTCTGAAGACCATAAACTTAAAGATTTTTTAAATGAGGTTGTGAAACTGCTGAAAGGCCGACCAGGTGAAGGATCCACTATAGATGTTGAAGATGTTTGGTTTGGGACTGGTAGTGTTGCTAGTGCAGTAAAATCAGATTATTCATCGAGCATTGGTGCCGATGGAAAAGCTGGCTATTCGATAAGAGGTTTAGTTAATTTGGGGAATACATGTTTCTTCAATTCAATCATGCAGACTCTATTAGCTATAAATAGCTTGCGGGATTATTTCCAAAAATTAGATGAGTCTGTTGGTTCCCTAAGTGCTGCTCTGAGAAAGCTTTTCCTTGAAACCAGCTCTGAAGCTGGCTTAAAAAGTGTGATTAATCCTAGATCTTTATTTGGTAGTCTTTGTACAAAAGCTCCCCAGTTCAGGGGATATCAACAACATGATAGTCATGAGTTGCTTAGATGTTTGCTTGATGGTTTATCCACTGAAGAATTGAATGCAAGAAAGCACACCAAATCTGCTCAGGCTTCGATCACAGATCCCACATTTGTGGATGCCATCTTTGGTGGACAACTTTCTAGTACTGTTAGTTGTTTGGAATGTGGGCACTCGTCAACTATTTATGAACCATTTTTGGATCTCTCGTTGCCAGTTCCTACCAAGAAGCCTCCTTCCAGAAGGATCCAACATGTCTCTCGAGGCAAAAAACCAAAACTGCCTCCAAAGAAAAGTGGAAGGAATCTCTCCAGAATTAGCAGAGAAGCAAATCCTTTACCAGGACAAAGTTTTTCTGACCAATCAACCAGTGACAAGTCTTTGGGTGAAGTGCAGTCTATAGCACAACCAGCAGAGCAAGTGGTGCTTTCTTTGGGTGATTCTGCATTGGCAGATTCCTCTGATCCAAGCACTATCGCCCTTGATATGGGTTTGACGGCTGAGGATCTTTCAGCTGTTGAAAAGCCCAAAAACCAGCAAGCAGTTGAGAATGTGGAAGAGCAGTCAGTCTCTTTGGATAGTTTTACATGGTTGGATTACCTTGACCCAAATCCAGTCTCACATGACATTGATAAAACCTCAGAAACTGATGAAACTTCAGAAATCCAGGGTTGTTCTAATGAAGATGCTCTTCAGAATGATGTCTTATTGTCTATTATTTTGGACCCCAGTACTGAGAGTAATTTGGTAAATGCTGTTTCAGTAACCTCCTTAGATAATTCCAAACATTTTAATGCCCCTGACACAGGTGTCTTAGCACAACAACAAAGTTCTTGTCCCCAGTTTGAGGACAAGCAGAATAAACAACAAAATAATGAGAGACTCTTCCCTGAAGGTTCTTTGACCGAGGAAGTTGTTCAGTGTGATACTGATGTAGGTCGTAGTGCTGATTATTGCAATCAAGTTTGTTTTAAAGATTCGAATACCTCTAGGAGGGATGATGACAACCCTCCACAGATTCAGGAATCCGGAGTTATTTTGCTTCCGTATAAAGAAGATGCATCATCTAGTGTTGAGGCACTGGGAGCAGAAATTGAGATCTCGTCAGCAGCACTTGATGATAATCAAGATTCCTTAGATTTTGACGGATTTGGAGATTTATTCAATGAGCCTGAGGTTTCCGTGGAGCTTAAGCATCCTATTTCTGAGGCAAGGGATATCACTACAAACAGAGTTACTGAAAATAGCAGTGAGTCTGATCCAGATGAGGTTGATCATGCTGATGCTCCAGTTTCTGTTGAGAGTTGTTTGGTCTTTTTTACAAAGCCAGAGCTTCTTTCTAAGGATGAACATGCTTGGCAATGTGATAATTGTTCAAAAGTTCTGCGAGAACAAAGAATTAGATCGAGGAGGAAATTTCAAATGCCTATATCGGAAATTGTGCCAAATGGCTGCGAGGATAGGGACCCAAGTGGTATACTGGATGTTGGAAGAACCTACAACAAAGTGAAAAGCATGAATGGGAACCAGGAAAAAGACGTCATTGATCCTTGTGATGGGGAGCCACTGCCACAGAGCAAGGAGAACCATGAAAATGGGAAATGCTTGCTTGAAGAGCATCCAGAAACTGAGATAAATGTAATTGATTTCCAGCCAGAGAACACAGCACCGCAGATGATAAATGCATGTCACGGTCCGTCAGAATGTTCAAGTTTCAGTAATAAAATATTTAATCCTTGCAATGGAGAATGTGACTCTGATAATGGTGGGTGTGCAGAAAGCAATTTACTATCTTCCAAGTGTAAATCAGAAGTGAGTGAGCAAGAGGAGGTAAACTCAGAGAATTTTAAGGTGAAGAGGGATGCAACTAAGAGTATACTCATCAATAAGGCCCCTTCTATCTTGACAATCCATCTAAAGAGGTTCAGCCAAGATGCTCGAGGGCGCTTGAGTAAATTGAATGGCCATGTCAATTTCAGAGAGACAATTGATCTCAAACCATACATGGATCCCAGGTTCAATTTCACTTTAACATCTTCTCTCTTCTGCAGTTTTTATTAGTTAGTAGATAATCCTTATGATTTTTGCTTTAGCAGTGCTGATACAATTATTCATTTTTATCAACTCTTTTGTTTTTGTTGGGTGGAATATTGTTGCTGCAATTATAACTTCCGCTTTAACTTATTCTTATGTTCTCTGAATGAAGTTTTTTTAATGTAAATAGGGATAGTTTCTTACTGGTATTTTTGGATGTGGTTTATTTTGTTGTAATGGGTTAAATTCCTCTCTTCCAAAGAATTAAACCTGCCCTTGGTCCCTAATTGATGTGTTTTTCTTTATAGAAGTCCGATGATTAACCTCTTCAAGTGTTCATAAAGAATTGTTAGATAACTGCTTGTCATGGTTAGGCTGCTGATTGGGGAATCAACATCTTGTTGGTCTGTTCTCAAACGTGGGACCAATGGTTTGCAGTTTTTTGCTTCTATTTTTTTGTAGGCCTTCCTTTTCATCTTGTCTATTATCCTTGATCATTTTATTTAGTAATCTTATGCTTATCAGTATAAATGTGGATGATTGTCAAACTATTATAAATTGTTTCTAATGGAGGTTAAATATGAATGACAAGATGAATTATCTATACATGTAATGACTTTCACCGTTACAAAGGGTATTGGAAAGAAGTCAATACATTGTAAGTGATATACCAGTTAAAGAGTTTTTAAATTTTTTAGCTGAATTAAAAGTGCATAAATACAAAGCTGGTTTTAACTGAAAACTAGTAACATATTTGAGAAAAAAGGGATTTAAGTAGATGTAAAACAATGTAAATTATTCTCTTGAATTGGTTATCCAATTTGCAAGTGGGTGCATGAGGTTGATTAGTTCCGTTTAGCATGTGCAAGTCAGTTGGTATGATTAAACCTACCTAGATAGATTGAATAAAACTATCACAGATGCAAAAAATGAACCATTGGTTGATGAGTTTTTGAGTTTGAGCTTTGTTGAAGGTGACAGCTGCTTGTTATGCTCTTAGATGAAAAGCATATTGAGGGCCCAGAAATGTGATATTAGTTTGATGATGTGTGGCATGAAATAGGGAATTTGTGGTCCGTAATTGCATGGAATAGTTATGCTTCTATTAGGACTTCCTAGGACCCCTTAGTTTAGCTTTTTGTGGATATGTTAGGACTACTTGTAAAGGAGTAGTACTCCTTGTTTTACAGCTTTCCTGTTGTAAAACTCGTATTATTTCATTTGATTATTAATAAATTGTTAGGGTTCCATACCTGACCCCACCCCTAGTCGCAAACCCTTCCTTCCTTTCTTTCTTTCTTTCTTTCTTTCTTTCTTCTTCTTCTTCTATCTTTTTTCCCCCAACAGAAAAGTTGTAAGTGAATAAGACGCTCTGAAATTCAGAATCCTGGTATACTTTTTGAATACTAGCACAACTAAGTTTTTCTTGATCCCTTCACTTTGGATGAGGCAAGTGAAAAAATGGAATCGAAGTTTGTTTCATGTAATCCATTTTCTTTGCCATGGAATGTTATTCTCTTCTTTTGGCTTGGCCAAACTCCTATTAGTTTTCCAAATTGTTTTGTAGCTGCTTTATCATGCAGTGGTACAAATTTCCATGTGATGAAACTAGACAATGATTTGCAAGAATTGTGACTGGGCCAGCTAACATTCTTTGCATCTTTCTGCCTGACACAATTGTTCAGCTGGAAATTATAAGCTCTTCTTAAAGAATCATTGCAATTTGCGGGATGACATAGAAGAGAAATTTTCGTTCTACAAATTTCACTTTTCGTTGGGTACAAGGAAAGAGACATGAAGATGACTTTTTCCTATGATATATGCATATTGCGGCTATTGCGGCCTTTGTTATTACAACACCATGCAATCATCTCCCATGCATTTACTTGTGTGTGTCTTTAGTATTTGCAGAAAAGTTTAATGTAAATCCTCGGGAAGTTGAGAGTTATGTTCTGATACAAACTTGAATTTGATCTACAGGTGCACTGACAGAGGTGTGTTCACATATCGTCTAGTTGGAGTGGTGGAACATTTAGGAACAATGAGGGGTGGCCACTATGTTGCATATGTGAGAGGCACTAAAAGCCATGGAGATTATGTTTGGTATCATGCCAGTGATGCACATGTGCGTGAGGCTTCTCTGGAAGAAGTTCTGCGCTGTGAAGCCTATATTTTGTTCTATGAAGGTACTTGAGGGTATGATCAATCACATTTTGTTTTTTCATTTCTTTTTCTTGTCACATTTAGAGAGAGGGAGGGGGTGGGGGGGTGGGGGATACACAAATTTTTGAGGAGCAATGAGCAATGAGCTCAAAATGTGTAATTCACACGGGTTAATCCAGTGTGTGGCCTGGTAAAAAATTATCTGATATAAGGTTGTCAATCATATACAATACTTCCATTAAATATGAGATTGAGTTATTCATTTTTTACTTACTATACACTTTTTTGGAATTTTCTGTTATTGTTGTTTCATTTTTTTTGGTTAATTGCACTGTTCCCACTGAACTTTAGGACATGAAAGCTAATTCTTCCAACAGGTCGGACGTCCATTTAGTGTCATCTGGATAGAGTTTATCTTAATTTTTGTTGAGGCTAAGTTTGGTCGAATTCAATTAATAGTGTCAACTGCCAAGGTTAAGTTTGGTTAAATTGAATTATCTCACATGATTAGTGCAATAAGGCATATGGCTTGTAATTAAGCTTGTCTTGTTATTAGGTGGCTGTTGGATTCTGTCCTTTTTTTTAAGAATGCAGATTATGTAATTCACTTGCTACATGATTAGTGTGAGTTCGATTAAAATATTGGTTTGGACTAAAATTGTGCTCTAACAACTCATGGATGGATCGCTTATTAGTTGTCCTAATCTTGTCTGTACTAACTTGGAGTATTCTATTGTGAAAAGCTAACTTAAAATATGAAGTCCTAAATTTCTTTCTTGCTAGTTGGATCATGGATGGTAAAAGGGCAAAGTGTATTTAGTCTGCTATCTATGCGAGCTATTGAAGTGGGGTCTGGTTGTCTGGTTGAGGAGCAAATACAGCAATAATGGCTGTCACTAAAGTTATAAGTTTTATATTTATTAGGATTTTAAGCCATTAATTGATTTTGTATATATTTTGAGCTTGTTGAATTGGGCTTTTCTTCGATTTTTTTTTTTACTTTTTTATTTTTAATAAAATCCTTAAAAGGTGGGATCAATCTACTTGTGTAACTTATACAATTGCCTTTAAATTATCATAAATAATACATTTTAACATCTTTTAATCATTTTTAATTGATGAAAAAAAATGATTGGATATGCAATCTAGAAATGTCAATTTATCATCTGTGATATATCATTATATACTTAAATTATTGCTTTAACGAGAGAGTTAGAATTTATGCTTAGTTTGAATGATTGAACTAATCATATGACACAAATTTTTAGTGCGTACATTAATTGCATAACAAGTATAATTAGATTAAATTCAGACTTGAAGTTTTCCAAAAAAAAAAACAAAAAAAAATGTATTGTGTCGTTGATAAGATGCAACTGAAATTATTAAAATTAAAAGGTATAAGTATTTATCGATTTAAACAAAAGAGTATGGCATGATGAAATGCGTTCACTAAATATATAAAATGGAATATCAACAAATACATTTCACTGAGTAGAATGCCATATATATAATATCAACAATCAAAAGTTTTTACAAAAACCTAAATGCCCTTTTACTGGTCATCCTCAGCCGATTCCCTTTGCAAACTAAGTCGTTCCTCCTCCCCTATCCATGATGGCTTTCCTATTGGCCTATCATGCTCAGAATAAATAACCTATCACTGAGATTGTCCGACCCTTATGCTCAAATATCTTTCTTATATCATGCGTGTCTTCATCACGTCAACAAAATTCTTCCGCATACAAAAATAAGAATGTGCATAAATGAAACTTAAACTAAAATAAAACTATTTCTGTTATAAATAATGTAATGGCCAAACTCGCCAAACATCATGGTTCTATAAATGTGCTTCCAAAATCTTCTTCCATGACTTCTGTTAGCATGATTTAAGGCTGTTAGCATGATTAAAGGCCATTTGTACCAAGATTATAGGATTGTTTATGGTAGGATAACATTCTGCACAATCATAGGATGATTTTATTTCCTTGTTCGTTGCAACTCTTGTATATATATAGGACCCATTCTTTGTACGTATGATATATAACAATGAAATATACAACATTATATTCTCTCTCTTTTCTTTCATGGTATCGGAGCCGAATTTTACTATCTGTGTTCCTTGAAATCTTTTTTGTTTTCTCTTCTGTTATCTGATATCTGTCCAGTGCCATATTTTTTTCTTTTCTTCTGTTCCAACAGCTTCCTCATCATGGACAAATCTGATGTTGTCAAGCCAATTACAACTATTTTGACGGGATCCAATTATAATCTCTGGGTTCAGGGCATGAAAAGCTTTCTTATTGGTCGTAAACTCTGGCGAATTGTTACAGGTGATATCACTGAACCCAGAAAAGAGGAAGCAGAAATTGATTCCATATTTGCTGACCGTCTTGAAGATTGGGATAGCAAAAATCATAAGATTATCACTTGGATCCGTAATACCTCTGTTCCATCTATTCATATTCAATTTACTGCATATGAAACAGCCAAGGAAATATGGGATTTCTTGGCAAATCGATATCGTACTACTGGTCTTGCTCATTATTATCAATTATGGACTACTCTTCATCATCTCAAGCAAGAATCTGGGCAATCGGTGAATGACTTTCTTGCGCAAGTTCAACCAATTTGGACTCAGTTATCTCAAGCTCAAATCAGTGACGATAATTCTCGCTCTGCCACACAAAAATCAGGAAATCAGTCTTGTAAAAATTGTAATCAGAATAGGCATTCCTTTGCCAATTGTCCTACTGTGGAATGCAGATATTGTCATGGTATTGGACATATCCTTGAAAACTGTCCTACTCGACCTCCTCGATCAAAAAATGGTTCTTTCAAGTCAAAGAATGTCTCGAAGCCTAGATCTTCTTCTATTGCAGCTGTCACTACTGAGGGTTCTACTGCCATTACGTTAAGTGATCTTGAGGCTCTTTTCAAACAGGTTCTCTCTTCTAATTCCACTTCCTCCAGTGATATGTCTGTCATCCCAGGTAACTGTTCTTGGCTATTTGACTTCGCATGTTGTAATCATATGATCTTTGACACTAAGATTTTATCAAATTCAACCCATGTTCCCAATTTGCCAACTATTAATACTGCTAATGGGACCACCATGAATATTACTCATATTGGCCATGCTTCTACCTCATACCTTACTCTTCCCAATACCTATCATGTCCCCAATCTGGCCTTAAATCTTATATCTGTTGGGCAACTATGTGAAAGTGGACTAAACGTTATTTTTTCTCCCCTTGGTTGTCAGGTTCAGGATCCGCAGACGGGAGAGATTCTTGGGAAGGGTCGGAGAGTGGGCAGATTATTTGAACTCTTATCTCTCCATATTCCTCATCAATTTGTATCTGTAGCTACAACCACTTCTTCTACTACCTATCAGTGGCATCTTCGTCTTGGTCACGCTTCCACCAATAAACTTCAACCTTTAATCTCTTGTGGTCTATTAGGAAATACTAAGGTTGATTCTTTTTGGTGTTTACACTGCCAACTTGACAAACAACCAGCTTTGTCTTTTACTCGAAATACTTCTGTATCCAACATCCCTTTTGGGCTTGTTCATTATGATATTTGGGGCCTATCCCCTGTTCCCTCTATGAATGGTTATAGATATTTTGTTTTATTTATTGATGATTATTCTCGTTTCACTTGGATATATTTCTTAAAGAATCGATCTGAATTACCACAACTTTATATTAAGTTTGCCACTATGATAAAAACTCAGTTCTCTCACACTATTAAAATCCTTCGAACTGATAATGCCATGGAATATAAAGATTCCTCTTTGCTTCAGTTTCTTAGTCAACAGGGTACCATCATTCAACGTTCTTGTCCTCACACCTCTCAGCAAAATGGACGGGCTGAGTGTAAGCATCGTCACATTCTTGATTCTGTTCGTGCTCTTCTTCCTTCTGCCTCCTGTCCTGAAAAATATTGGGGTGAAGCAGCTCTCAATGCTGTCTATGCTATTAACCGTCTTCCTACTTTAGTACTTCAAAATCACTCCCCTTTTGAACGATTGTTCGGTAAGATTCTTGATTACTCAGTCTTCAAACCCTTTGGATGTGCTTGTTTTGTTCTTTTATATCTTCACGAACATACCAAACTGGAGCCTCGTGCTCGGTTATGCTGTTTTCTAGGATATGGGACAAAACATAAAGGGTATAGGTGTTGGGATCCTATCTCTCAAAGGTTACGTGTTTCTCGGCATGTTACTTTTTGGGAAAACACCATGTTTTCTTCTCTTGCAAAATTTCATCAATTAGATAACTCATCATCCTTATTCTTTACTGACCCCTAATGTTGAGTTATTTCCTAGTTATGATCTCGATCATTATGATAGTCTCAATGATAATCTTTCCACTTCTGAGTCCACTCCAACTGAACCTGCTCCTACTGCTGCTCCTGCACCTACCCCTGACAACACCCCCATTCGACGGTCCACTCGGGTAAGAGAAACTCCCCATCATCTTGTTGATTACCATTGCTATTCTGCTATTTTAGCCCATCATGAGCCTCACTCTTATCGTGAAGCAAGTACTAACCCTCTTTGGCAGCAAGCTATGAATGAAGAACTTCACGCTTTAGAGAAAACTCACACATGGGATCTGGTTGATCTTCCTCCTAGTAAGACCCCTATTGGATGCAAATGGGTCTACAAAATTAAAACTCGATCTGATGGTTCCATTGAACGTTACAAAGCTCACTTGGTCGCTAAGGGATATAATCAAGAGTATGGCATAGACTATGAAGAAACTTTTGCGCCTGTGGCACGATTGACCTCTATGCGTAGTCTATTAGCTATTGCTGCTGTGCGAAAATGGAAACTTCTTCAAATGGACATTAAGAATGCGTTTCTGAATGGAGACTTGCAAGAAGAGGTGTATATGTACCCTCCTTCTGGCTTTTCCCATCCTGCTCACAAAGTTTGTCGACTCCGCTGAGCATTATATGGCTTGAAACAAGCTCCCAGAGCCTGGTTTGCCAAATTTAGCTCTACTATTACTCAGTTTGGTTTTGTCTCAAGTCCTCATGATTCTGCTTTATTTATTCGTCGCACTGATCATGGCCTTGTTCTACTTCTTCTCTATGTTGATGATATGATAATAACAGGCGATGATACCTCATGCATTTCAGAGTTACAATAGTATCTGAGCGAACATTTTGAAATGAAGAATCTTGGTTCACTTAGTTACTTTCTTGGTCTTGAAGTTTCCCATGACTCAACTGGTTATTATCTTTCTCAAGCTAAGTATGCTTCTGATTTGCTTTCTCAAGCAGGTATTACGAACAACAAGACTGCATCCACTCCTTTGGAACTTAATGTTAAACTTACTCCTTTAGATGGCACTCCTCTTGAGAATCCCACTCTATATCGCCAACTAGTTGGAAGTCAGTTTATCTTACTGTTACGAGACCAGATATTGCTTATGCAGTGCATTTGGTTAGTCAATTCATGACGAATCCTCGCACCGCACATTTTGCTGTCGTTCTCCATATTCTTCGCTATGTTAAGGGAACTCTTTTTCGTGGTCTTCATTTTTCAGCTCAATCTTCTTTATTACTAACTGGTTACTCAGATGCTGATTGGGCAGGTGATCCAACCGACTGTTGGTCTACAACTGGTTATTGTTTTTTTCTGGGGGACTCTCTAATTTCTTGGCGTAGTAAGAAACAAACTGTCGTTTCCAGATCTAGCACTGAATTTGAGTATCGTGCTCTTGCTGATGCGACATCTGAATTACTTTGGCTTCGTTGGTTGCTAACAGATATGGGAGTCACACATTCTGGAGCCACAATACTTCATTGTGATAATAGGAGTGCCATGCAGATTGCTCATAATGTGTCTTCCATGAGCGCACCAAACATATTGAGATCGACTGTCATTTTGTTCGTCATCATGTTCATCATGGTGCCCTTCGGCTGCTCTCTATCACCTCTGCAAATCAAACAGCCGACATCTTTACAAAGTCACATTGTTCTAATCGCTTCCACGATCTACTAAGCAAACTCAAGTTGGCGTCCACTATCCCACCTTGAGTTTGTGAGGGGGTGTTAGCATGATTAAAGGCCATTAGCATGATTAAAGGCCATTTGTACCAAGATTATATGATTGTTTATGGTAGGATAATATTCTGCACAATCATAGGATGATTTTATTTCCTTGTTCGTTGCAACTCTTGTATATATATAGGACCCATTCTTTGTACGTATGATATATAACAATGAAATATACAACATTATATTCTATGCCTTTTCTTTCAACTTCAAAAACTCCTGTGTATTTTTTCTAAAGTATGTTACTAAGAGCCTTCACATGTACACTCCTTGTTATAAAAGAACCTAAATGTTAAAAGTTATCATTATGCAACAAAAATAGATTTACTTAAAAAAATTGTAAGTAATGTTAATGCATATGCAGTGTTGAAGTAAATGATCTTCTGTTGGATAGAAGCCTGAACACTACCCATACCTGGGGAAGTAGTATTGATACTAGTGTGCAAGTGCAGCACTTGATGGTGATTGGTGTAGACATAGGAGCAATCAGCAATGCCTTGTGGCCCAACATCAGTAAGAGGCATATCCCTGTCCTTTCCTACCGTCCAATCCTCATCCCTCACCCCTCACCCACTATAAATTTGGGATGCCGCAGCCATTGGCAGTGGCCAGATCTGGCCATGATTGGCCGCTAGTCTCTCCTAGAGAAAAATGCAATTTTTGTCCTTTAATTATTACCAATTTTTTAAATGATCTATTTTTTATTAGAGCTTGCGTATTTAGTCCATTATTTTAAAATTTCCATCACATTTGGTCCAATTATTTGCAAATTTAGTCTTTCAAGCTGCTTAATTTGAAATCGAGCCCGAAACACATACAATCACCTCTAATTGGGCCAAAATATAGGATTTTTTGGCCATATATAAAATTTAACTAAGTCTTAAATTTGAAGATATGATGTAGGAAATAATTGCTGCACTTATCTTTTTAGTCTAAAAGAAACCAAAGTTAAAAAAGATATTAAGAAAGATAGTTAGTTATTTAAAATATAATTTAGGAAAGTACATATGTATGAAAAGTTGAAAAAATATTATAAAAATGATTATTTATAGGTGAAAAATGTGGCAAGCTTTTTAAATTTTGATATTTTAATTTGGTATTTCAAAATCTATTTACAATCAAAAGTATATTATGAAATCAATAACTAAATTAATTGAGTTTGATTATAATCTGCTAAGAATTAGTCTAAACCAAATATGTCCTTAATAACTAAATATATATTATACCGTAAGGCCATAAACATATTCCAATCTCAACTAGTTTTGATTTCAAATTATTTATTTTTTATAAAATTATTTCCCCTTTTTTCAGTTTTTTACATCAATATATTTTTCTATATAATTGCCACTATTTTTCTTAATTTTGTACAATGAAAATTTTTGTCTTCGCACTGGAAACTTGTATGCCACACACACACACACACACACATATATATATATATTATAATGTGCGACCGTGAAATTTTTTTTACTCCTATCTATAACTGTTTCATCATTTGAAAATTAACGGACTAGTTTAATTTTGTACAAGAGTTGAAATTTTATTAAGTATAACTATTTTCTACTAAAAAAATTGCTCTTTATATATAGTGGCTGAAGTACAGTGTCACTCGTTATGTTTTATTTAGATTTACATTTTATTTAGTTTTATATGAAATTGTAATTTTTAAATTTAAAAAAAAAGGTGCTATAATAATCCTCAGCATCTGCCTCCCATCGTCTCAAGATTTTGATGTTGCTCAGCTAGCACCATTTTTCCCACACTTGCTTCACGGCTGCAACTTGTGAATCTTTTCAGCTAACAGCTGGAACAATTTTGCCCACATCCTCATGCCACTGACTTGGCCAATTTTGAAGTTTCATGGTACCCTCAAAACTGCAAATCCAGCAAACTCAAGTCCTGTCCAACTTGCCGTTTTGCCCTCGGATCAATGTTCTAATTCCCGCTTGACAGCAATTTGGCTAAGTATCCTATACTCAACCCCGATTTCTGCCATCCTGAAACCTTCCAACTTTGTGCCACAAGTTAGATTTTGGCAATCAAATGGATGAAACAGCCTAGCACAACATGACCTGTCATCCAAAATAGGCAATGGATTCCCTAAAATAGCATGAAAAATAAAAGCTGCACAGCCAAAGCTTGGTAAAATTTGTTCTTGGTGGGTTAAGACGGTCCAAATCATGTTTGTGGCAATCAGATTTTGGGTCTTCTTCATCACAAGGACGAGCTTAGCAGGCATCGAGGATGGTGGCATCCTTTGTTGTGAGTTTGAGATGTTGCTGGTCAAAATTGGTGGTTCAATTTGTGGGCGGCAAGGTACAAAGTCCAAGTGTTGGGATTGGATTCAAGATAGGGGCAGATGCTAGTTAAGGATGGTATGGTTTTTGGGTCCTTGGCACGGCCAGATTGCTGGATGAATTTGTCCCACTTGACGGCTTTGATTTATGATGAAATTGAGTTATACTGGGTAATGACTTTTTAATTTTGCTAAGTTACATAAATTTTGCTAAACAGGTTGCCTAATTGTGTGGTAAACAGGTTATTATTGCTAGACGACAAAATGGACTGTTGAGACTTGGAAAGTTAGGAAGAAATTTTCTTGTGAATGCATGGAGGCAGACTGATGGTGTGACAATATGTGTGCCTTGATGTGTTGGGCAAGGTTCATTACCGGTGCTAAAGGAGATGGACAAACAATGTGTGTCTGGCTTGTTTCATTTGTTTTGTTGCCAGAAGTTATTAACTTGAGGAGTCAGATGGTTTGCTTGGATGGAACCAGTGCTAAATGCACAATGACTTAGCTAAAATTCATCAAAAGTTGTGAGACATAGATAAATTGTAGTTTAGAAGTGGTGAATCCAAACACTTATTGGACATGAAATCCTTTGGAAGAAGGGCAGAGGGGTTAAGATTATCCCATGACAGCGGTCCTTGGCAGTAATTTTTGGGCACTTAAGCGGCTAAGGCGGTAGGAATCCTTTAAGCAGTGGTCTTGTGTACGCGGTTCAATAAACTATATGGCCGGGTTTTGGAAAAAAGTTGGACGTTTTGTGGGGAACACAACATGAACGTGAGATCAACGCTTGCCAAGTGAAACGATGAAGGGGATAGTTTACTTCATCGGTGCAGTAATGTTGAAAGCTCCAGGTTCAACAAAGTTGAAAGTTGACCTAAACATTTGACTAGATTGTGTGGCAACTGGTTAGGTGCAAAGAGTTTGGAAATGTGGCTAAGTACAGACCCGTGTTGGTTGGAGCGGTACGAATGGGTGACAGGTAGTGGCACTTATATTTTGTGGGAACTGATGCCATTTGTTTTGAGAAATTTGTAGGATAAGCAGGTTTCCAAGTGGGGGCGTGTCTCCCTAAGTTCGACGAGGGAGTCGAACCGGTTGAAATGGGGGTGGTTTGTTAGAACCTTATTGGATGGATGCGACTAGTAAGGCATGATGGGCTTGAGGGTGCACAAAATGTGTCGGCACAGTGCGGCACAGACCCTTGCTAAGTGTTAGACACTAACGGTCAATAAGAATGTGGGCAAGTTGTGGCAACATGTGGGTAAAGTTGTGCACAAGTGTCGGGCATTGACTAGACGGTGCATGGAGCTGGGAGCACGCTAGCGGAACACTTAGATGGGACAGATAGTAGTTACTCAAATAAGTCAGACTCAACCGCCCACTTTCTGTCAAGCTTATAACCGTCTCTACCAACTACTCTTGTCCACTGTCTTAGCTGACCGTCTGCTAATTGATTACCAACTAATTTTCATGTATGCGCCATGTTGCCCTAACATGTTGCTAAGTTAGACCGTCATGTGCGTTGTACGCCATCGTCATGCTAGCATGTTGCCACGCGCGCCCGTACTACTGTGCACACTAGCCTTTGCTTGTGCGCATGTTGCCCCGCTCAGCTACACCAAGTCCGCTAGTTACCTGCACACCTATCTCAGTTCCTTCATGCATATCGAGTCATATTTAGCCTAAGGACCTCACCGTTTGGCACAATAACACAAAATAGCATACATATTAGATAGGTTAGGATGCAGATGGTGTGAGACGACCTTAGGGAAATTTCTTATGTATTATGTTATTTGTGGGAATAATATGAATACAAGGTTGGGTGCGGCCCTAAAATGATGTTGTCTCCATATTATGCATTGCATGTGTGTTACTTGTGTATGTTCCTAGTTGCATGTATGAGTGGATGCTAATGTGCAAAGAATGGCTAGATGTTTCACTCAAACGCTGTCCAAGGCACTATGTTGGGGTGCGGTCGATAGGCTAACTAACCTCTTGGGGGGTTTAGGAAGCACAGCGGGTGTGCTCTGCTGCGAAAAATTTGGGCCTTAAAAACACCCCTATGACAAGTGGTATCAGGCCCAGCTTCATGCTATTTTGAGGGAAATTGACGTGAGTTTGGGTTCTGTGCAGGCTTTAAAATGAGAAATGATGACAGATCAAAATTTGAAAGAAGCGGTTCTTGGCTTGGAGATAAGAATGCGTCGGATGGAGGCATACTTTAGACCGCTTCCTGAAGCTCAAAAGATGGCTCTCTTTAAGCAACTCCAGGAATTACATAGAACGATTGAGGGTTTGCAAAAGACACTAGTAGGTTGGCCGAAAATTGTAGACTAGAAGGTAGTTTCAGCTACCGAGAATGTGGGAACATTCACTGAGGCTGTTGAGTTGAAGCTTGAGTTGGTTAATACTGAATTGATGGTGTTAAAGAAGGTTATTGCGGCAAGTGTGCCTAATGATAGGACTTCTTTGTCTAAGGTAAAGGTGTTAGATCCAAAACCCTTTGGCCGTGAGGATCTTGAGAATTTTCTGTGGGATTGGAGACTTATTTTGAGGCCGCTAGGATTCCAGAATGGGAAAAGGTGTCCATAGATACTATATACTTGACGGAAGACGCAAAACTGTGGTGGCAAACTCATCTATCGAATGAATTAATTGCTAACCGGAGACGGATTGATACTTGGGAGGCACTGAAAGGGGAACTAAAGGAGCAGTTTATACCTTGCAACGTCTCGTGGGTTGCCAGGGAAAATCTACGAAACTTGAGACATACAGGGACGATAAGAGAGTATGTTTCTACTTTCAGTTCTCTTATGCTTGATGTGTGTGATATGTCTAAGGAGTACAGGTTGTTCACTTTCATGGCGGGACTGCAACCTTGGGCTCAAGCCTAGTTTAAGGCGCCAAAGAGTCATGGATTTGCACTCAGCTATGCCCACTGCCTATAGATTGGTAGATTATTAGACTGTTGGAGGCTTGGATTGAGAACCCAGAAAGAAAGATACTGGGAAGGACAAAGGCAAAGCAAAATCCAATGGAAAAGGAAAGGAAAAAGAGGGATTCGAAGCAGTGGGTACCCAAACAAAAAAGAAGAAAATGGGGTGCTACGTTTGCGGAGATGACCACAAAATGCGAGAATGCCCTCAGCGGGAATAACTTAGTGCATTGATGGTAGTGATGGCTGAACCAAAACCGGAGAGTGAAATGAAACCGAGAGTCAGTGCTCTCCAATTGTTGAACACTTTGACGGGTAAGTTTGATTCAATTAAGAATAAGAGACTAATATATATTTGAGTGTTTGTGAATGGTAATCTGGTTAAGGTAATAGTGGATTTGAGGGCCACACATAGTCTTATCTCGGAGGAACAAGCCTAGAAGCTGGGGCTAAAGATGGAACTTGTCCGAAGTCAGGTTAAGGTCGTGAATTGGAAACTTGCAATGGTGAAAGACGGAACCAATGTGGATTTAAAAGTAGGGAATTGGCAAGGACAAAGTAAATAGTTGGTTTACCAGTTGGATAAATTTGATATAATTCTTGGTAGTGATTTCCTGATTAATGCAAGGGCTGCAGTTATCCTTTACTTGAACGGGTTGACGATCTTTGAGAAGAAGGAACCATGCTTTGTGCTAGTTGAGTGGAGTAACTTTGGAAAATAGAGAAATAACTCAGCCGATGGGATAGATGAGACTGAACCGACGCATGCTAATGGTGCTAGTTCATCGACATCAGGTAGTGATGGTGGCGTTTGCAAAGAAAACAGTAAAGAGAGTTGACCTTCTTTATCCTATGCGGCGAAGTTAAAAGCTAAGGGGCGGTGAAGTTAAAAGCTTAGCCCTATACCTCGGTTAAGTGTGGGCATTGTTCGAGGTAAAGAGATTGGCAAGGTTCAACGAGAAGTCCAAACCCATGCTGGCTTAGTGCAACATGAATGAACGTGAGGTCAGTAAATGTTGCTTTGGGTTAAAGTTACTAATGGCGTTTATTTCTAGACTTGCAGGTTAATACAGGTTATGTGGGAAAACAAGTGGGGGTGTGTCTCCCTTTATCCGACAAGGGCATCGGATTCCTCAAGTGGGGGTGGTATGTTATACCCTAAAATGTTGAATTCGATTGAGCATGCTTGGTGGTGCTTGACGGTGAACTATCAGTGTGTTGGACAAACAAAATAGGCCCACGAGCTTTTGCTAGGACCGAGCAACGTGCCGTGCGCCAAGGGGCGGAGCTAATAAATAGACTTGACGAACCTTAATAGATGTATGTGCAAACGAGGGGCTGGGGCCGTGCGCACACTTGTGCGACACTTGACTGGATGGTGCACACACTCGCGCGGGATTTAGCAGGATAGTGTGCACATTTGTGCAACATATTGAGTTGGAATCGAGACTTGAGCGCAGCTGAGCAGAGCAGCACGCACAAGCAGCACATAGGCTGGCACGAGCAGGCAACGGCACGCGTGGCAATAAGTTAGCGAGGCGGACTGACCTGGCAGATAGCCTAGTGACATGTTGTCAAAACGTGGCAAGTTTATGCTGATGTGGGCGGCAGTTAACCGAGTATGTTAGCAGACGATTTTCAGTAGGAAGAAAAACAAAGTAATGGGACGGTTGTGGCTGACTTTTCTGGTTATCGTCGAGAATAGTTGGCACAAGCAAGCTACACTGCAGATAACCGCTCGAACACCCAGCAGCATTTAGCATAGCTTTACCACATGTTGGTTGTTGATAGGCTAGCTTCATAGCAGTGGGGGATGTCCACTGTGGCTAATTATACTAAGCGGTATATAAGCCATTGACTTCACAATCTACACTAGATATTGAGTTAGAATTGGGGCAGACGGTGTGTGAGGACATTGGCATCTTGTGTATTACATTTGTTGGATTAATACAAGGTTGGGAATTGAAAGTTACTAAAACCCCCTTAAAATAAATTTTTATATCTAAAAAATCCATAAAATAATTTTTCAATCTAGCAAACCCATTTTACAAATTTTTTATTCCAAAAAGTTCAACTATTGGCTTTTACTCTATTTTTGGAGAGAATTACCCTTGAATATCTCACATTAGAAATATTTTTTATTTATCAAAAATTAATTTTTTTTAACTCTCGTTGTAGTAAAAATTAGAAAAGTTATATTTGAATTCTAAAAAAAAATTAGTCTTTTTGTTTAGGTCATATGATTTTAGAATTTATAAGTATTTTTATTGTTATTTGTGTGTGTGTGTATATATATTTAAAAATTAAAAAATGTATTTCTTCAAAATTTTTAGTTTATTAAATTTAAAATCATCATAGATAGAAATCAACTCAAAAAATGAAAAAAAAAAATTTATTAAGAAAAGCTAATTCATTAAATTTCTAAATTTACTAAGTTAAGGATAATTTAAAGAATTCAATAAATTAAGAGAGATTAAGTCAAAAAATTAGTTATTGGGTCTTTGGGAGTGAAAAGCTAGTGGAATGGGTATTTGAATATGGAAAATATTTTAATGGACTTTTTAGATATAAAAATATATTTTAAGGAGTTTTTAGTAATTTTTTCTATTTTTTTTTTTCTATTTGTAATATTTATATATATTGTTAAAATTTTAGTAATAATTTGTACCCTCCCAACATTTTAAATATAATTTTCAATTTTTGTAATAATTTTTAGTTTATATATATATTGAAAATTTTAGTAATAATTTTTATTAATTCTTTGTTTTTTTTAGTTTTCAAAAATTTAAAATATATTTTTAAGCTCATATATACAATCAAGTAATATATAATTAGTTTAGACCCACACTTTTCTTTTATTTGTTTAAAAACATGTTTACAGTGATATGGCAAAGAAAATCTTTATGACTTTATAGGAATTCATGGAATAATTAAAATCTCTCTCTCTCTCTATTTACTATAAAGAGATTGACAAAAAAACGAAGGTAAGTGTTTTTTTTTTCTCTCTCTCTTGAAAAAGGTGCAACTTTTATGCTTGTTTACTTAAAATTAAGATCTAGCATCTTTTTAACTGATTGTTTAGTTACTTATATTAAGAAAATATTATTACAATTTTTGATATCGATTCGATCATTCAAGAATTTTAAGAAATGAAAGAGTGTTGTGCTCACTTTCGATGACGACATGTATTTTGAATTGGTAAATTATAAAATTTATATTTAAACTTTGTTACTATATTTTATGACAAGATTTTTATTGTCACTAATTGTAATGGTGATAACTTAAGTATTATTTTTGTTGCCATACATTAATTAATTTACATAAATCGTTAAGGTGACAAAAGAAATTTTTTTGTCATTAATTAATATATACAATCACTTTCTATTTTGTTATTAATGTATTTTTTTTTTAAGTTCTTTTTGGTATTAAAATTTCATATAATGAAAATAAAATGCAGAATATTTTGGAAAACTCTTATGACCTATGTATATATAGAGACCGACCATCCTACACAGATATTATTACAGAAACGTTCGCACAGTTAATCTTTGCTTGCGTATAGAATCCGGCTGGTTTTCTCAGGCCAATCCTTTACTGGTTTTTGTTTCTCTTCATCACTTCTGGTAATTTATCCCTTTAATTTGCATCACTCTGTTTAGGTAGCTAAGAATCGAGGTGAAACAAGAAATTATTCATTATTGTTTGGGTTTTTCTTAGTTAATTAACCTGATTAATGTTAAATAATTTTTTTCCTCATTAATTGGATTGTTTTGTATACATATACAAACATGAATGCCTGCAAATCCATGCCTCCTGATCGTTTCTTCTGAACTGGGATTTCTCTATAAGATGTTTTAAGGATGATATTTTGCTGATAAATTTATTTTCTTTTTCTTGAGCAAATTAAATCAGTTTGTTTAGTTTTTCAGATCTGATTGCTTGTACAGATGAGTGAAGGTCCAGAAAGGGGTTTTATGTTTGATGATATATGAGAATTCAGTTTGTCATGTCTCAAAATTGCTTTTCGCTGCAAATTGTTCCAAAGGCAGTTTGATATGAACTTCAAATGTCACGATAGGTCCAGTCCAGTCCAGTCATTTAACTTAATATATTTTTATAAAAAACAAAAGAAAAAAGATTAAGTTAAAGCATGTGGACATATTTGGGTATAAAATGTCGATTTACTGACAAGAGTTTTGTGTTATCTGTTTCTTTTGGCTCCAAAATTTTTCGTTTTAGCTTTTATCCTTTCGTGTTTTTCTTTTTGGGTCATTTTTTTGTGACTATCTGCACATAGACCAGTTCAGAGTTTTATTGGCGATCTTTTTTCTTTATAAAAAAAATTGGACATAAAAGGAACACACCATCTGAATTATTTGAAGTACTTAATTTTAACTTGTCTTTTCAAAGGCACAAAAACATTCTTTCATTTATAATCTAGTCATAGAGAAAAAGATGACGTCTGGATCAGGAATCAAGAATCAGTAAAGACAATTATATATTTTGATTTGTTTATGAAGTTATGAGAATGAAACCTTATTTACATTTATTGTTATGTTGCTACGAGATTTTATCACATCCTGTATTAATTAAGCTATGTATAGCATGACAAGTCCCACCATATGCGTTAGTTAAGCTATATTTACAGTGGGTAATGGACAAACATGTGAAAATAAATAGCTATTAGAAAAGAGGAGATAACATACATGTGTCACATACACGTTCAAGTGTTCAACACATAAATTACATATGTGAACCCATAGATCATAAATAACTACCTTGACACCAGCACGTTTTTATGAAGTGTAATTTAGGAAATTTAAATGAGCATTAATTGAGTTCTTCGTCTTTGTTCTTATTTTCGTGTATTTATTTGTGTTTTTTCCCCCTCTTTTGCAATTACTATAGTTGAAGTTCTACTTGATATTGGCTTCATAATAATAATATCTTTGCCACATCTAAGAATTATACAATGTGTTCTTTATCAGCAGTGTGTCACATTTTTCGTGTGTGCAATTGCTATGATCAATATCCAATTCTTATTTACCTTTTATTTATGATGTCCCCCGATTTAGTACAACTTCCCTTCCCATTATAAATTTTTTTATTGTTCACCTCTTCCGAGCATAAACTCTGAAGGAAAGTATTTGTGCTATAATGTCGTTGTTAGTTCATTCAATTGTTTTCCTAGAATTTCTTTTTTATTTATTTTTCAAAATTAACCAAGACTCGGGTTCCCTTTTTTCTTATACTATGAGCTTTCCTAGTTGGAAGTCTAATTTTGTGTCCTTGATAATTACAACTCTACGAAGAAATGGCACAAGAATCTGTTGAAACTTGTGAGAAAATGAGGAAGAAAGACGACTCCATTACTGGACGATATCGAAAGAAACTGCTGCAACTGTGGCTTGCTTTACAAAACTGAAGAAAAGAGAAATTTCTGGAAAGAGAAATTTCACATGCAGCCCTTCCCCTATTTATAGACACCTACACTAGCTAACTGATCTGACTAACAAAACAACTAACTGCTCAAGTGACAAACAAATAGCCTTTCTGCAACCAAAATTAATGAGACGTATACAATGCACGTGAACAGGAACAACCTTTCTTTCTCAACAACCCCCCCTCAAGTTGGGAGTTGGTGAAAAACTCACCAAACCCAACTTGGACATCAAATGCTCGAATTGCAGAGAACCCAGCGGCTTCGTGAAGGCATCTACAAGTTGCTCTCTACTGGGAACGTAATGAGTTGCAATGAAACCCTGTTTCAATTGGTTGTGAACAATGTGGCAGTCGATTTCCAGGTGTTTCGTGCGTTCATGAAACACTGGATTGGCTGCGATCATAGTTGTTAAGAGCGCAAGGCGCGCTATAGCGCAAAGGTCTCTTGGGGCTATAGCGCATAGCGCAGCGCGAAGCGCGCGCTTTGTTGCAGTATAGCGCAACGTATGAAAATTATCTTCATTTTCTATGACATAGTTATATACCAAGAATGCTCATAAATTCAAACAATTATAGAACATAAAAACTACTAAATATTAGAAACTAATAATTAAAAAAAAAAACTCAATTAGTTCAACAATCTCAAACAAACAAGTTCAAATTAAAGTTTTATGACAAGTTTAATCATCATCTTCAAACTCTTCCTCCCCACTCAACTCTTTTGGTCCATCACCACTAGAACAAGACTTATAACCCTCATTATCCTTTTCTTCTTCCTCCTCTTCAGTGTCATCAAAACTCATATCATCTTCTTCTTCATCTATAATACGCAACGTCGATGAAGAAGTTAACTTTTCTTTTCCCTTTGCTTGCATTTTCTCCTTGCCTTTAGAAGTAGTTGCCTTAGGCTTAACTTTGCTTGGCCTTCTCAATAAATCACTTTTAGATCGAGAAGCTCGAGATCTAAAAGTGTAGGCACCTTCATTAACTCCAGTGGCATCTGCAACATCACCCCATGTTAAATCATCATCACCAAAC
Organism: Jacaranda mimosifolia; assembly: GCA_018894105.1. Lineage (NCBI taxonomy): Eukaryota > Viridiplantae > Streptophyta > Magnoliopsida > Lamiales > Bignoniaceae > Jacaranda > Jacaranda mimosifolia. The sequence continues at coordinate 12,987,182 of CM032132.1, read as the reverse complement.
ACCCGAATATCATCTTCATCCTCATCCTCATCCATCCTCCCCACCAACCATTCATTTTCATCATCCACAGAATCCAAGATGATTGGATCAATGGAGTCACGCTTGTCATATCGACGAAGCAAAGACCGATTGTACTTGATGTAAACTAAATCATTCAAGCGTTGTTGTGCCAATCGGTTTCTTTTCTTGGAATGAAGCTGTGGAAAAAGTCATACACCGTAAATTATTAACACAAAAAGTTATAATAAATTAATAAGTAAATAATTTTAGAAAATATTTTGAACTTAAATGTTCAAAAACACTCCAATTTCGTTCACAGCCGGACGAGCTGCAAGTAAGACTAAGAATTTTGATGGCAAGTTTTTGTAAATTTGGTGTTGAAGATCCAAATGAACCCCACCATTCAGCTAGCAATCATTAAAAAAAAAAAAACATAAAGTTAGTAAAGTTGCATAGAAATTAGAATATAGATAATTATAACCTATTGCATTCACATATTACCTGGTGCTAGCAACTTTCTTTGCCTCTTTGCCATAGCTAAGGAAAAAGTTCCTTTAGCTTTCTTGTAAATTATGAGCTCATGAGCAATGGCATCTTGTGCAGAAGTATCCTTCACCAATCTATCTATGCAACCATACAAACCCGACATGACTTCGGTATCTTGTTCAATCTTCTCATTATCATAAAAGAAGTACGGGTTCAAGTAATAACCGGCCGCATGCAATGGTTGGTGAAGTTGACAATTCCATATTCGATCAATAATATCAAAAATTTCACTATACCTTTCTTCACTCTTCCCAAACGCAAGGGCAATCTTCTCTTTAGCACTATCCATTGCCTCATAAATATAACCCATCGGAGGTTTTTTCTCTCCATCAACCAATCGAAGAACTTCAATTAGAGGGCCGGCAAGCTTCATTGCATAAGTTACATGCCTCCAAAATCCAGTCATCAAGATAATTTTGGCTACATTTCTGCCTGCTTGCTCCTTTGAAAACTTGCTCTTGTTCCATTCATCCGAAGTGAACATCTTCCTCAAATTTGATTTTTGCTTATGAAAGCTCCTCAATGTCAAGAAAGCAGTTGCAAAGCGAGTCTTTGCAGGCCTAACCATTTCCTTTTGACCCGTAAATTCCCTCATCATGTTCAACACCTGGGTTCGATTGTAGATGTAGCCATTGACTGTTATTGCCCTTTCAAGCGTTCTCTTCAAATCAGGTATCTTAAATATATCTTCATACATCAAATCCAAGCAATGTGCAGCACATGGAAACCAATACAAGTGTTTATATTTCTCCATCAACTTCTCTCCGGCTAGAACATTTGAACTTGCACTGTCGGTGACAATTTGAACTACATTTTCCTCTCTAATACGCTGCACAAAGTCATCTAACAACTCAAACATCTTCTCACCTGTGTGTGAGTAGCTGGACGCATCCACAGATTCTATGAACATACTTCCTCTTGGAGTGTTCACCAAGAAATTAATCAAAGACCTCCCTTTTCTATCTCTCCAACCATCAGCCATTAAAGTGCAACCAAATTTCGCCATCTCTTCCTCATGCTTTTTCAAAATATTCTTTGTGTGCTCCACCTCTTTCTTCAAAGAAGTAACTCTTACCTCGTGATAAGTTGGAGGTTTCATTCCCGCGCCATATTGCCCAATTGCTTCAATCATAGGCGCAAAGCTATCATAATTAATTGCATTGAATGATATACCGGCATCATACATCCACCTAGCAAACTTTTGGATTGCATTGCCCCTCAATTTCTTTTTTGTTTCATTGAATTGAGAAGCACTTTCGCCTTTCTTTCTCTCCTTGACTACTTCATCGGCATCTTTTGTGAAAAACCAATCAATCGGCCCCATTTGCTTTAATTTTTTGGCCGGCATAGATGTTGATGGATTCGACCCGTGACTAGAAAGTGAACCCATGGACCTCTTCACAATTGATTGCACCTCCACATCTTCTTCATCTTGTTCTTCCAATTCTTGATCGGCAATGTCATCAAAATGAGGTATTTTATCAATTGTGTTCTTCACCTTTTGCTTCTCTTCTAAATGTTCTTTTATTTCTTGCTTAATACATTCTGGTACTTTCTTACACGCTGCGGCATTTCTATATCCCCCCACAAGATGTTGTTTATGCCTCGATATCCCTCCTTTTGTCACTTTATTGCAATAGTTGCACCTTATACCTTCATTGATGTTGTTTGGATTAACCAAACTCCCGTGATTCCATCCGGGATCCTTTCGATTTGTTGCCATTATAATTTATACAATTTATACTACCTGCTGAAAATTGAAATTGAAGAACTTTCAGCATAATATTCTTCATATTTCATCATATGCTCATCAAAAACTTCACTATAATTAACTTATTTTAACAACTTCAACATGCAAATAATAAAAAGAATAAAAATCAGCAATTACAAATCTGTTCCACTTCCACAGACTGAAAAAAGAAACAAAAAAAAAAAAAAAAAAAAAAATTTGGAACACAAGAACAGAACAGGCTGAAACTGAACTGCTGAAGCACAAACTGTTCAGAGAAAAAAAAAAAATATATATTGGAACAGAACAAACTGAAGCAGAAAAATAAGAAAACTTCAAAGACATAGTCACATGCACTATAAAATAGTTGAAGCAAAAAGAAAGAAGTGGAAGAAAATGGGGAAAATGAAAAAAAAAATGGAAGAGAAGAGGAAATAAGAGAGAAGGAAAAAGAGAGAAAAACAAAAAAAAACTAACCTGGCGGCTGCAGGGGCGGTGGCGGGCGGCGGCGGCGGCGGCGGGGGGCGGCTGTAATGGTTGCAGTGGCAGAAGTGGGTGTGTGGGGAGTGACCGAGTGAGACAGAAAATGAAAGACAGAAAACTGAAGACAGTAAAAAAAAAAGCCCTAACCTACCCACTTAAACCCCCAAAACACACATGCCCCTGCCTTAGCAACAAGGCGCGCAAGGCGCGCGCCTTGCGCCTTGTGCTATAGCTCTGATAGCGCGCTGAGGCGCGCGCCTCAGCGCACTTCGGAGCGCAGGGCGCTGCGAGGCGCAAGGGCTGCGCCTCGCGCGCCTTTTATAAGTATGGCTGCGATATGGAGTGCTGCATTGTTGTCATAGCCTAGTGGGATCAGAAGCTTCATAGGAACACCGGAATCTGCAAGAATATAAGATAGCCATTGCAACTCGCACATAGTAGATGACATGCTACGATATTTAGCCTCGGCGAAGGACCTCAATATCGTGGCTTACTTCTTCGTTCTCCATGAGATGAGTAAAGTCCTTAGAAAGATGCAGAACCCTGTCAAGGACTTCCTAGAATCGTAACATGCTACCCAGGCAGCATTACAGTAGGCCTTAAGCTGAAGATCACCATGGGCTGCAAAAAACAACCCTCTAGACGGATGGTGTTTGAGATAACGAAGAACATGTAAGGCGGCATTCCAATGCGAACGCCCAGGTGTGTTGACAAACTGGCTAAGTTTATGTACGGCGTATGTGATGTTGGGGCGTGCCATGTTCAAATATAGAAGCTTTCCCACAGGTCCCCTATACCTGTTGGGTTCTGGAAGTGCATTTTTATCTTCAAAACTGAGGCCATGTCCTTGTGGCAAGGGAGTTTTGGCCGGCTTAGCTTCAAGAAGTCCAGTCTCTTTCAAAATATCCAACACATACTTCCGTTGGTTCAGGTGAATTCCTTGAGTAGTTCTAACAATTTCAACCCCTAAAAAAAAATACTTGGCAAGGCCCAAGTCTTTAATGGTAAACTTGCTATCCAGATACTAATCTCTTGCTCATCATCGCCGGTGATCGGGACGTCGTCCACATAAACCACTAGTGCAGTGAAACTGTTCCCTTTCTTCCTAGTAAACAAACAGTAGTTGTGTTTTGATTGCTTGAACCCATATGAATTCACTTGCAAGCTCAACTTAAATTTCCACTCCGGGGAAGCCTGTTTAAATCCGTACAAAGATTTGATCAACTTGCATACCTGCCCAGACGTGCCTTTGTTATATCCCTCAGGTGGTGTCATGTAAACTTCTTCATGGAGGTGCATATGCAAATACGCATTGGTGATGTCAAGTTGGTGGATCGGCTAGTTCTTTGCACTTGCCAAAGCCATGAACACTCTCACATTGACTGATTTTGCAACTGGAGAAAAGGAATCAAAATAGTTGACCCCCGTCGTTTGACTGTATCCCTTCGCTACCAAACGTGCCTTATACCTCTCCACTGAGCCATCTGGGTTATATTTCACCTTATAGACCCACTTGGAACCTATGGCGTTCTTCCCTGGTGGTAGCTCGATCATCTCCCATGTTTGGTATCTTTCAAGAGCATTCAATTCCTTCTTCATGGCTCGTATCCATCTTGGATCAGCACATGCCTGTTTGTAAGACCTAGGTTCACAGTTAATAGACACACGGGCTAAAAAATCAATGTGCTGGTAGTTGTCTGAAGTGTAACAAGGGGTTTTAGGCTGGGGTTGATAGCTGGCAGGAGTTGCGTTATTTGACCTGATGCTAGTAGTAGAAGGAGTGTTGTGGGTAGCACTAGACACATAATCTTTCAACCCAGTGGGCTTATGCCTGACTCGATCACTTTGTCTGACAACCACATGATTGTGTGTTGGTATGGAAGGGGGGTCTCAGTCGGGTGATCATCTGGGGTGGTATGAGGTTTGCTCGAAAGTTCATTGGTTAAGGCCTCATTTTTTGAGAGCATGTTCTCCTCTAGACATGAGATTGGCAAAAGGGTGAAATCGATTTCAGGGTTGGGCTGGTAGGGAAATATTTCCTCATAAAACACAACATCCCTGGAGACCATGAGTTTATGGGAGGTAAGGTCATAGACCTTGTATGCTTTCTGCTCAGTGTTGTACCCAAGGGAAATGCACTTCATAGCTTTAGGTTCTAACTTATCCTTGTGAGGGAGGATATTAGTGGTGTAGCAAAGACAGCCAAAATATTTTAGAGTGTTATAGGAAGGTATTTTGCTATAAAGGGCTTCATAAGGGGTCTTCCAGGTCAAGATGGGGGTAGAAAGTTTATTTATGATGTGAGTGGCCATTAGAATTGACTCTCCCCAAAATTTGGTTGGTAGGTTTGCTTGAAATAGTAGAGCTCTAGCTATCTGCAGGATATGTCTATGTTTCCTTTCAACAGTGCCATTTTGTTGAGGTGTATATGCACAACTTTTTTGGTGAATGATTCCCCTCTCATTAAACAAGAGTTGGCAGGTTTGATTAATGAATTCTAGGCCGTTATCTAACCTTATGGTTTTCACTTTCATATTGAATTGGGTCTCTATCATATTGAGGTATTGCTTCAAAAGTTGGGGTGTTTAAGTCTTGTGGGCAAGGAGATAGGTCCATGTGGACCTACTAAAATCATCAACAAGAGTAAGGAAGTAAGGAGCTTCTGTGAGTGAAATCTTGTTGTATGGTCCCCAGAGATCGATGTGAACAAGTTGGAAGGGGGAGGTGCACTTGGATTGGCTGTTTAGGAAGCTCAATCTATGTTGTTTTGACATTTTACAGACGTCACAAGGTTGTACCTCACAAGGTTGAGGTACATTATTGGTTTGTTTATGGAGGAAGTTCAAGTGAGACAACACATCATATAAAGTATGATCGAGCCTCTTATGCCAAAGGGAAACAGACTGAGTAACACTTTTATTTTCATGACCGGCATCGGTACAATTATTACAAAGAGAATGAGAGTCAATAGAATTATAGTGAAGATTTGAGGTTGGTGGCTTGCTATATTTTAGCAATACAATAGAATCAAAACTATTCCTGTCTAGTATGTATAACTTGTCAACAACTCTCCCTACAGCCAGCACCTCATCAGTCCGCATGTCCTGTAGCAAGCAGTGGTTTGGAAAAAAAATGAACTTAATCAATAGTTTTTCAATCAACTTGTTCACAGAAAGTAGGTTGTAATGAAACTTGGGGATATGCAGGGCTTCGGTTAGGCAATTTTGTTTGTAAGTTGAACATCTCCTATGGCTCTGACCGTTTTGATGGAGCCATCCGGAATGAAGACTGGTGTCATAGGTTTTACTGGCTTAGGGTTTTACATAAGGTTCTCATCACAGCACATGTGATTAGTGGCACCCGTGTCTATTACCCACGCACCCGGTTCCAACAGATTAAAAGTACTGAAAGCAAAATGAAACAATTCCTTGAAAAGTCATGTATATGGCTATATTCACCATGCCGCCCTCAATAGGCCCCTTTCTTTTCATAATTCTGTGCACTTCCTATTGGATTAGACCTTGTATTTTGTCATTTAACTCAATTGATATGGAAGTTGTTGGCTCGGTGTCTCTCACAACCTCCACCACGATAGCCACTTGTTTGCCATTCGATCTGTTTCTAGCCTCCCTCAATTCCTTGTACCAGTTAGGAGTTCCATGCAACTTAAAATATGTTTCTTTTGTGTGTCCATTGCGATTACAGTGACTGCAATGCAAACTAGATTTGTCAACCTTTCCTTGCCCCTGCCTTGTCCTCATGTTGATCTGTGTTTCATTATCATGCTTCCTCACGTGAGAATTGTTCACCATCATCGCAACATTATCCACGCTACTTGTGAAAACATGCTGCACTTCCTTTTGTCTCTCCACTCTCTGGATCATGGAATATGCTTTAGCGACAGTAGGTAGCAGCTCCATAACGAGTATCTGATTCCTCACATGATCATACGCCTCATTCAGCCCCATGAGAAACTGAATCAGTTTGCTAGATGCATCGTAATCATTCATCTATTTTGCCGTCCTGCAACTGCACTGAGGAATTGGAAACAAGCATTGTGGTTCATCCCAAAGCCTTTAAGTCTCGTATAGTATTGAACTACTGACTGATTCCCTTGCGTAATGGAATTCACCTCTCTTTGTAGTTGGTATAACAGTGGATTGTTGCATTCACCGAACCTTCCCTCCAATTTGTCCCACAACTCTTTTGCCGTGGTGGTATAGAGAAAGGCATTCACAATTTCCTTCAATATCGAGCTTAGAATTTAGGATCTAACCATGCAGTCAACTCGAATCCACTGCTCGAATTGATTAGATCCTTCCTCAGGCATGCAACACTTCCTATTGATAAACCCTAACTTCAACTTTGCTCCCAAAGCTATCTTAATTGACCGACTGCATGCCAAATAGTTGTTTCTGGTTAACGGATTTGTCACCAGAAGCATACCAGGGTGATCAGATGACTGGAGATGTAGAGGATCTCCATCGCCGCCTACGACTCTTCCCTCACACAGGTTCTAGACACCTCTAGCTCCTTCCATTTTTTGAATTTCTTCCCTTCGGCTCAAGGTGACAATGGTTAGATCAGATATAAAATATCCTGCTCCGATACCATGTTGAAACTCTTGAGAAAATGAGGAAGAAATATGACTCCATTACTGGACGATATCGAAAGAAACTGCTGCAGCTGTGGCTTCCTTTACAAAACTGAAGAAAAGAGAAAATTCTGGAAAGAGAAATTTTACATGCATGGCACATGCAGCCCTTCCCCTATTTATAGACACCTACACTAGCTAACTGATCTGACTAACAAAACAACTAACTGCTCAACTGACAAACAAACAGCCTTTCTGCAACCAAAATTAATGAGACGCATGCAATGCACGTGAACAGGAACAGCCTTTCTTTCTCAACAGAATCAATCATGACAGTGGGAGAAATCTGAGATTCTGTGAAGTTTTATGCGGTCCAATGTTTCAAATGCTCAAAATGGAGGCTCATACCCCAAACAGAGAAATACGAAGAGATAAGAGAAAGGACTATGGAACAATCTTTTCAATGTGACACAGCTCGTGAGTGGCGGTCTACCATATCATGTGAGGATGATTCAGACATTAAGCAGGATAAAGATAGCAATCTATGTTGGGCAATGGACAAGCCTTGTATTTCTCGAACTCCTCCAAGCTGGCAACGACTTGTACGGGTGAGAGCTCAAGGAGGCTCTAAGTTTGCTGATATGTATGCAGATTTTAACATTTCTGTTTATTTGCCAATATGCTTAAAGTTTCTGTAAGGATTTTGAGTACTGATGCATTTAACTTTCTGATTGACTTTTGTGATTGTCGTGTGTCTTGACAGCTATTATGTGGCACCAGCTAAGAAGAGGTTCCATTCTATGGCTGAAATTGACAGGTAAACTATTTCTATGTGATCGTGAAACTGTGCTTCACTCCATAAATGAAAAATGATTTAACTTTAATTTTAGAATATGCAACTTGTGCTTTCATAATAATTATTGGCAGGGTTTTTTGATTAGTCATGTTTCAGGTACCTTACCAAGCAACCGAAATATCAAGAACAAGGTGTCAGCATCTCCCAGTTTTCGTTCGAGGCCCCAGTACCATTAGATGAAAATTATGTTGCCAAACTCGAAAAGTTTCAGCTTCTTCACAGGACTATTTGAGTGTTGTTCCTTTGACATGAGGGGATGACAAAAATAGTAAAACTTGATGTAATTAAGATTATTATCTTTTTATTTGCTTCATCATTTAATGTAAGTTTTTGACTTGTAAACCTTTGTATGCATGTTAATTTAGTTATAGGCTCACAATTACTATTACACACTTTTCTTCATCTTGATTGTGGTTTCATGTTTTGTGCTGTGGGCAAATTGTTTTTATTTATGTGCATATTGATGAGTTTTTCCGTTTGACACGTGATCTTATTTACATGAGACAAAAGGAAAGTGGCCGGAATTAATTCATTTTATTCATGCAATTTGACCACGCTTAAGTGTAGAAAAATATTTTTTTCTCTCTATACAATCACACCATGTGCATTGTAATATAGTTAGGATTATGAAAAGTAATTAATAAAAAAGTTTGATTGTGTTGTTTCTTTGTTTTATTGGTTTTATCTTTTTTCGGGGTTTGTTTTTGTTTTATTGATTTTATCTTTTTCGGGGTTAATCGGGGGCACATTAATATATTTCATTTACTTTAGTATATGAATCACTTTGGAAAAATTGCTTTTGTTAGTATTTTTTACGGTATAATACATGGTTTTACTAAATATTAGCATCACAATATATATATATATATATATCATGAAAATATTATGTGGTTTGCTTATATTATCTAGTTTTGCCAATTGTAAGTTCCTAGCTTGTTCTATTTCTTTACATAACATGAATGTTATTTATGATAACTTTTTCTTGGTCTGTAGACACTTAATTCGGATATATAAACTCAATTTAAGAGCCAATCCTTTGCAGAAAATTGCTGTGCTAGGCAGACAATTAATGCACATGAAATTTTCAATACTTGCACAATATAAGCACCATCAGTTTGCACATTTCAAATAGCAGCAACAACCACTATGCATTTGAGATTGAAATATCAACATTTTTAGTTACTGAAAATTCTCTTTTTTCTTTCCTGGCCTTGGAATTTTACCACAGACATTATGTCAAGTAGGTGATTGAGAGTGTTACGGGTAAAATAATCAACACACTTTTATTTTCTTCTTGCAAAAGTCTAATAAATTTTATTTTATATAATTTATTCACAGACATACCAGTGCGATTTCTGTAATAGTTACAAACACTTGATTTTCACAAGGCATAAACCTAAAGAATTTTTAAAATCAATCGGGAACCTATTATTACTATTATGATTTTTTTTTCTAAAACATTTTGCTGCCATGAACGATTAAGTACAAGTTAAGGTTGCTTGTCGAAATCATGAACACATTATTCTTTCTATTGTATTGTTACACATTGTCCACGCTCTTTCAACCAAGCCAAATTCTTGGAGCATCATTATTTTGACTAATACTATGCTCTCTTAAAATTTGACGTGGTTGCTTGCAACAATGGTGGAACTAAGAGGATGTTTGGATGAGTTTATAAGCTTCTCAAAATATTTTGTAAGATGTTTTAAAACTTATAAGATAATAAAAAGTGTTTGATAAATTTTTTTAAAAATGAGCTTATAATATGTTAGCATCTTATAAGTTCTTTTAAAAGAAGTAAGGAAACTCTAACCATTTTTTCTTCTTCTTCTTCTTCTTCTTTTTTTTTTTCATTTGAAACACCCTTACTTATCTCTAAGATTTTAACGAACTCATTTATTTATTAACTATTTTAATTACAAAATTACCATTACTAATATCTTATAAGTTCCAAAATCTTATTTTATCCAAACGCTTTAATAACTTATTTTAAAAATAAGATATAACATTTTATAAGCTCCAAAAACAGCTTATAAGATGTAGGAGCTTATAAGATGTTTTAAATAAGCTTATAGCCAAACACCCTCTAAGTCTTTGTGTGGCTAACTTAGTTAATTTTTCTATTTGTTTACCTAATTGGAATAGAAAATCTAAATTTAAATTGAATTGTCACAAGGTAATGATGTTTATAGTTTGCAACTAATAGTTCTTAATTCTCATATTTTCATATTGTAAAAGAATTACATTATTATATAGTTTACCAGATTATGAATCTATTTCTACTCTGTATGATAATTGGGGATTCCGATCTCCTCTATACTGGGTGGGTTTCTAACTCTTATCTTGGTCCGATTCCACGTGGCTCAAAACATTTGACCTCGCGATAGAGTGATGGCCATTAATACTTGCATACCATTGTACGTCCTATTTTCGTCTCATTATTATTTGTTTGCGCCACTCATAGTTCGGACTAAAGTTGCTAGACAGTAGAAGAATTGTGCCCCTTTATCCATCAAATTAGTCTGCAGGCAGATTTATTTTATCTATCCTAAAGAAAGCTTTTTAGTCGGATTCAATGACGGTAAGACAAAAAAGGCACCATCGGGTCTCCTTACAAATAGGTCCCAAGATGCCTTCTGAAAGGTACGCTCCCATTTTTATATTCTACCAAGCTAAACATTCCTCTCATTCTCTCCAGTTTAGTGACGTAAGTATCACAAGGTTTTAGCTGAGGGCCACCTCAGCAACCCTAATGAGGCTTTTTCGTTGCAGGTTCAACCTCTACGCTCACCAAAAAGCTTGAGTTTGGTCTCACAAACACTCATTATCCTTTGTAATTCTCCCCAAATTCACGTGAGACAAAACTTTAGCACATCACTGTGTAATCAAAATATTAAATTGTAATCTATATGATTTGCAAATTGGTAAAATTTCATTAATTGAAAATGTTTTCACATCTTAAGTTTAGGGACACTTCAAATGTATTCTTACTTTTAGTTCTTACTATTTAGGGGTACTTCAAATGTATTCTTACTTCTCGTTCTTACTATTATGCTAATTATATGTAAATATCACAACAATGAAATGTCCTAACCAAAATGTGTAAAAATTAGGGATAATCAACTTCTCCATTTCCTGATTAGAAAACAAAAGAAAGAGATAAGAGAAGAAAAGGAAAAATGAAGAGAAAATCGGTTCAATGGTCTAGCTGTAAAAATTAATTAGGTCCCGTACACATACATATTCACACTTATTGTTAAAAAAATAATAATAATAACATATTAGCACTTATTTTTGTTACCCAAATTGACATAATATTAAACAAAATGAATTACCCACAAAAAATTTAAATAATGCACACAAGGATTTATGTGGTCCGATAATATGCCTACTCCATGTTTGAAGATATAAGATTTTTTTATTCAATTAAAGTGCAAGAGTTAAAAATCAAGTTGCACAAATCTTGCAAAAACACCAAACTCCCTTGAATCTTTCCCCATCTATGAATATCCACAAGAATCTACTCAAAACTGTGATATTAACACTAGATCTAAGGGGAAAAATCAAAGAAACTTGAAAAAAAACTCAACTTTGGGCATGGAACAGCCGTTGGGCCAAGTCACCGTGTGCGCACTTGGGTGAATGAGACATCAATTTTGATTTTTGCACAGGAGGCAAAATATTGTGCCGCACTCTGACGCTCCACCCAGAGTAATTCCTAAGCTGAGGTACCCCCAATTCAAACTTAAATCATAATATAAGAGATAACTGAAAGGCCCACAATATAACATGTCTCAAAAGATAGTAGCAAAATTCTAAACCCAATAGAACACCACAAAAGTGCAATATATACATATCAAAGTCTTCGAGTTAACAATCCGACATATCAACTATTTTCAAACCTTAAAGCTACAATTAGGTACATGCTATATGTACATACATGACACTTAATCTATTACAAAACAGTTCCTTCAAGCCAAGCCATAGGCCCTCAATTTTTACCTAGACCTATCTAGGAAGAGAATAAAGAATAACAAAGAAAGGTAAGTCCTAAAGACTTAGTGAGGGAAATATAACAAGCAGTCAAAGGAAAACTATCGAAGGAGCAGTAATTCAATCAGATTTACCAATCAGCAGAACTTTACAATTAAAAACACGATCATATGGGAACATAATTCATATCAAATTGAGCAAATAGAAACATCTCCGTACTTATTGCTTCCTGAATGGAGTACAAATAGAATCAAACAGAAACCCAAAACATGATATGCATAATAGATTTTCCTTACTCCTCCGTTATTTCAAGCATAACTAGACCTGGCAATTGGGTACCCGTGGGTAACCCAATGACGGGTACCAACGAGTTGGGTAAATTTACCCGTTTTTTATTGGGTACGAGGTAGGGGACCCATTACCCATGAGGATGAGTAACGGGTAACCCGCGGGTACCCGTGATTTTTTTTTTAATTATTTAAAGGTAAACATGATGCTACTCAAATATTAACTAAATAAAACTAGAAAAAAAAATTACAAATTTCAAATATTAAATTGAACAAATACCTAAAGCATATTAATAATATTGTAGTTTAAAAGTTATATTTTAAGTATTCAAAATCTACCAAATTTAAAGTACATCACATTCAAAAGTTCAAACTTAAATTCTATTACATGCCAAATATTTTTTGAATTGAAAATTTAAATATCAATCAAACATTGTTGTTCTTGTAGAAGAAGATGTTGGATCCATATGAATATGCACAACAAGTTGTTTTAGAATATAATTTAATTTAATTTGCTATAGATTTTTAATTTATGAAATCAAAAATTAATATTTAGATTAAAAATATTTATATGCAAATATATATATAAATATATAATATATTTATATGTATATATAATATAATATATATATATATAAATATAAAAATAAAAAAATATTTACGGGTTACCCACGGGTACCCGCGGGTTGGGCCAAAAGATGGCGGGTAAATTGGATACGGGTAAAATTACCCGTAATTTTTTGGGTAGGAGAAACAAGGCCCATTACCTGTATTTTTTTGGGTACCCGTGGGTACCCACGGGTATGGGTTGAATTTTTCCAGGTCTAAACATAATAGCTTGCCCCAAGCATAATAGTTGGGACTAACAACAACTTGCCCCGAGCATAATAGCTGTGACTAACAACTTGATAATTATTCCCATATGACAATACAAGTGATAAACAAATACCGGCAAGGCTATACAAACAATATCCAGAACGATCTTAATTATGCTAACACGGCCAAACTAACGATATGTAAAATGATTCAATTAGGAGTGCAAAAATAAACATGATTTGTTCGGGAAGACCTAAAATCAACGTAATAAAGGGAAGCCGACAAGGCCTGGATCATACGGGTCAATAATAGATAGGACAATAAGAGTTTTGGGCACCAGAACAAGTACAATCAATTTCAACAGATAAACAATCAAGGAATTCAAACAATTCAGGAATCCAAACTATCAAGAAATTCAAACAATCAAGGAACATTTACTTTCGAGAAGAAAGGTAAGCTTAACTCTCATAGCGTATATGGGACAAATAACAGATAGGACAATAAGAGTTCTGGCACCAGAATAAGTACAATTAAACACCAGTGAATAGACAAACAAAGAATGGCACCAAAACGAGCATAATCAAATACAAACGAATAAGCTTAGAGAACATGAACAATGAGGATAGTTCATTTCCCAAAAAAACAGATAGGTTAGACCCTCACCTTAACAGTCACAGAAATGCTATCTCGGCCGACTGTCCTGTGGGGTTCGGCTCCTCATCACCTAATAAAAAGAACGGACTTATCGTCAAAGCATTCGTTTTGACCCTATAATAATAATAAAACCATAATATTCTACTATCGGTAGTTATACAGTTACTATTGCATTTTAAGGCTCAATCGAGAAATTATCACAAGATGTCATGCTAACTATGCCATTAATGCTATAACACCACTGTTTAATGAATCAATTTAGGTTCCTATTTATTATTAACCTTGCAACGTTATACAAAGGTCAGGCATATAATTACAGCGGTTAACTTTACTAACAATAATTATGTTCCAATTACCAATCTAGGCCACTAGCGCTATCCATAACTTATATCCAATTATTTTGGTTCATCACTGTGAATCTTATTTCGATCATTTTGATCTATAATTTCAATTTGATGCAATAAACTTGACTTACGTCAATTAACTCAATTTAATGAGAATTTGCTTCTAATTTATGATCTAAGTCCACATATAGTTACAATCGAATTCCTATCTGATCATATTAGTCTGTAATCACAATTCTTGGTCCAATTTACTTAAATTTATAATGAAAATCATTTACAATTTAATCTAATTAAATCAAGAATAAAATTAACCAATTAATTAAGATTTTACCAAATTAATCGAGTTCAAGGTCAATTCATAATCCAAAACTTTGTTGCATGAGTCCGAATTGTCGTCCCGGAGATTCTGCTCGGAAGTTGCCGGACCGCTGCTAGAACTGTGTGCGGCCGCCACTATCCGATGCGTCTCGATGAGGAGAGCAAGATACACTAATCAATTTTTGAATCGAATGTCAATGGCTGGTCAATTTTACTAAAAATTATTAGCCCCGCCACTTGCTACCACCTCGTTCTTTTTCAAATTACTCACTCTTCATCACCTGAAACTCCAAATTGAAGCTACCAAATGCTTCTACTCGTCAAGCCCGTCAAAACCCATCACTTGGTCTCAAGTTTCAGTCACCAGCGTCAAGCTACTCGCCACCACCGCCGTTCACTACTGTTGGGCTTCAATTTTCCAGCATTCTACCGGTTGTTTCGTGGCAAATTTGGTATGAATATGTTCCTTGAGCTGAGGGAAATATTTTGGTATGGTTAGTCTTGAGGTTTGCGGGTCACTGGTGAGGAATTGTTGGTGAAGGTGTTGGAGAATTGCATATGAGAATTTGACAAGTTAGGGGGATGGGTTTGCCATATAAAGGACTATTTTCTAGATTTATATATTGAACCCTAATATTTTATTTTAGTTTTCAATTAGACCCCCAAAATTTTCAATCGACTTCCAATTTACCTTTTTAGCTTATTAGTGTCTCGAATTGGCCGGTTTGACCTAAAATAATCCCAATTTAGCCCTAAAACTTTCAAAATTCTAGCAATTAAGTCCTCCTTATTAATATTTAGAACCCCAAAATTTTGTCAAATTAATATTTTGATTTTAAAAATCTTATTTTCTAAAATGCTAAATTTAGGGGTGTTACACTAGGGGTAGCAATATTTGACACGAAAAGATAACACAATACGAATCGATATGATGTTATTGGGTTTGGGTTGGGGGTTATTGGGTTTGGTCGATATCGGGTTAACACGATAAGCAACACAAAAGCTTTAGGCCGGTTCAGGTTAGGTTTCAGGTTACATGAAAAACATGATAATTTTATAGGGTAACCCACTAACCTGATACAACACAACCCAACCTAACCCAATCCAAATATTTAAGAAAGGAAAAAAGTATATATGCATGCAATATGCATATGTTTTATGAATTAATACTTTTGCATACTTATTCGATGGACCAAATCTCAATTGGAAGAAGAGAATGACAATAAAGAGCTATATTTGAAATTATAAGTTGGAATATGTTATGCTTTTTGTATTTTTAATTAATAACTTGATGTTAGTTTTAAATAATCTAATTCTAGATTGGTTTGTAATGAACTAAATATTACTATTGTTGATGTTGTATAGAAAATTACATGAAGGCTAATTATCAAATTGCTTCATAATACAAAATATGGGCTATGGAATATAAGGTTGACTTTCTTTTTAAAAAAAATTTCAAATAAGTTGATTTTTTTCGAAAATCTTGGTGTAAGTTGATTTTTTTTATTAAAATTTAAATTGAATATAAAATATCATAGGTTTTTTAGATGAATTATTAATAAAAAAATAATCACAAGTTGAAATAGGTTGGGTTCGTGTAACGCCCCCATTCAGAATAGCCTTTATCTGAGGCGCCACTCAGTTTAATCTTAAAATTGAACCAACATACAAATCAATAGACCCATAATCAAACATTTCAAACTCATCAAAAATAGCAGCGGATTCCAACTTAAATAAACCTGTAACATACAACACAAATACTATGGTACCTACCACAATCTCAAATTCAATCTTAATAGAAGCAGTGGAATTCAAACTTAACTAACTCGATAAACCATTAAGTACATGCCATAATTCACTTTATATCCAACAAAATATTTACATGCCTTAAATCAACATGATCAACATAACATGTCACGACATCTCATATCCATGCTTAGCATTCAGGTGATTCCATGTATACATTCAACAACTGACCTATTACAAAATATACTCTTGTCTAGCCTGGAGTCCAAATTCTTCACTTAATTCTTGTCTGAGAGAATCAAAATAAACGGGGTAAGTCCAAAGGACTTAGTGAGGGATAACTATAAGCATAAGTAGAAGGGATCTGTTGAGGACGAATCAACTCAACAGATCATAAATCAACAGTCAGGTATAACATATCAAAATACGATCAGGCTGTTAGGAACAATCGAACAATAAGAAAAATAATCAAATGATTAGATATCAATCAATCAAACAGATCAGACCAATTGATGCAATCCAACAGACCATATCAAAATAATCATATCATTCCCTTATTTCATCATTTCGAACATAACAGCACATCCCGTTTTACAACTGGGAACAACATATCGGATTGTCCTGAGCTTAATAGCTGGGATCAACATAACAGATATTCCTGAACTTAATAGTTGAGATCAACATAATGGATCGTCCCAAGATTAATAGCTGGGATCAACATATCGGATCGTACAGATAACAAACAGACGGATAACAAATGGAATGATAACAATACGGACAAATAACATATAATAAACGAGAGCTCTGGGCGCCAGAATAGACAAGAACAAACTCATCAGAGTATAAACAATCATTAACCCTCACAGGGGTATACGAGTAAATAAACAGATAACAATCAAGAACTCAATCAAATACAGATTTCAGTAAACATAAGCAGGTACTATACAAGCACATTTAACCCTCACAGGGTTTTTCCACATGAACAAATAGAATAATCGAGGCTAAAGTGGCAAACCCTTACCTCCGTAGTCTCGATACAACAACCGTAATCAACAGTCTACTGGTCTGTGGGACTTACTCCTTCGTCACCTAACTAAAGGAATATATTCACAATCAAATCTTTATTCAACCTCGATAACCTTCAATAATTCCAGTCTTATTATTAACAATCTAAAATCAGTAACGACCTAATTAACCTCGTATCGTATCTTAAATCAACAATGATAAGCCAAGTAGCGTAATAACCTAATTATTGCTATTTAGGTCCCAAATTCATAAAATTAGGGTTTTCTCTTAATTAACTTGATAATTCCCAATATTTCATAAAATAATACAGTCCAAGTTTACCAAATTTAAACTGGCACATGCATATATCAAGTCCTAGTCCCATATAATCTCAAATTACCCAATTATCAATTCTCGAGTTTCAATTTGCTAAAATCATAGTTTAATCAATTAATTAACTTAATTAATCCATAATTATCATATAATAATATGGATCTAAGCCCACTAGACAATATTATACTCCATGCATGGGGATATGTATAGATCAATCATACGTAATCCTTCATAATACAAGTTTAAGGAATTATTACAACATATGCATATATATATATATATATAAACATTCCATCCAACGTCTAATACCCATGATCTGATTATCAAAGCCTTGAAACCACGAACGATTGCACCACTGTGACCACCGTGACGAGTTGGAGAAACTGTCTTCAGAACACTGCCTCGTTGCAGCCACCGGCCCCGCCAGTAACAGTCACCAACACTGCCAAAAGCTGTCTTTCAGCTCAAACAACCAAACCCCTCGATCAATTTTACCAAATTTCATCCAATTGAAGCCCAATTTGAGCTCCGATCACCCAAACTACTATTCACCACCGTGTCAATTTTCTCCAAATTTCATTGTCGGCGTTAGACCAAAATCAAATCCAAGGCTACCATGATGTTCCCTAACCTGACCTCTAGCAGAACCACCCTTAGTTCGCCGTGAAATGTCGCCGGAAAGAGAAACCCACCAAGCCCCCTCGTTGACCAATTTTCAAGCTCAAATTTCAGTGACTCCACCGGTGATAAGTGTGTGCATGAGGTATCAGTATTTTCATGGTGATGAAGAGTATAAGTTGGTTGGTTTAGTTTTGAAGTTTGGCTGTAGCCGGTGGAAGATCGCCGTAGAAGAGAGGAGAATGTGAAGCGATGAAGGGGGAAGAAAGAATGGGGTAAAAAGTGAAATTTTGACTTGTTATAGAATCAAAATTTCTAATTTACCAATTGACCCCAAAAGTTCCCTTCATCAACAATTAGGTCCTCCACAATTGTTGATTCTTCAATTGAGCCCATAATTGTTGAGTGTCTAAAATTGACCTATTTGACCAAGAAATCATTCCATGCAAACCCCATAATTTGAAAATGTCATCCAATTGAGTTTCTAAAAATTGCAAACTGACCCCAAAGATTTCAAAATTCTTGCAATTAAATCCTTTTTATTTGTTTTTCTGAGTCTTAAAATTCGATAAATCAATATTTTAATTTCTAAATCCTTAATTTTCAAAATATCAAAATTTAAGGGTGTTACAGTTTAGGTTGAGCAAAATTTTATAATATTCTTATCTCAACCTGACATGAAACAACACAACGCGACACGATTGCCACCCCTATGTTACATGCGTGTGGGCTAAAGCCATGTTCAAAATGGCAGGTAAACTATTTTTGTGTTAAACAACTGATAGGATTCTTTTTCTTTTTTTGTGTTTCATTTCACTCCATATATAATGCAAAATCATTATTAGTTGGAGGACTATGGAATTCTAGCTTTGATAACGATTGTTTTAGGAACCTTGCCAAGTATCCAAGATATATATCAACAAGAAGGTGTTAGCAATTCGCAATTTTTTATTTCAAGCCCAAGTACCATTATATGCAAACTTGTTGCCAAACATCGAGATCTTTCAAAATAATAATAGAAAAAAAGTGACACCTGATGTAATTAGGAGTATCATTATTTTATTAGTGTTGGAATTTAACTCGATTTTTGGAGATCAAATTGATTAGGAATAGTTTTCAAAGGATTTGACCTCATCAGTTTTTGTATTATATAATTAGGATTCCTTTTTGTATTAGATTTTCTAATTTTAGGTAAAGTAGTCAAGATTTGGTCTTATAAATAGAGGTGCTTATTTTACTTAGAAAACACTCATGGGACTCATAGGGTTGTTATTTTGAGACAAAGGAGTGAAGTGAGTATTTTTTTTGTAATATGTCAAATTCAAGGATTGGTTGTACTAGTAAAGTTCTCTAATAGTCCAAAAAAAAAAAAAAAAAACTTCCATTGAGATAGGCAGAATTTTCCAAATTATGTAAATTTGTGTCTGTTTTATTTTTCTATCTGTCGGATGTTATTTTTATCATTAAACTTGTGAGTGTGATTTGTGAATTCCTGATAAATTAAATCTCATGATTAAATTGCTTCCACTGCATGCTCCAACAAACAGGGCTGTGAATATATGTTAAATTCCAGGGTTGGCATGTACTAATAAAATTCTCCTAGTGGAAGAAAGAAAAGTCTCATAGAGATAGGTGGAATTTGTCAAACCACATAAATATGTGTCTATTTATTTTTCTATTTGTCAAGTATTACTTTTATCATTAAATTTGTGAATGTGATTTGTGGATTCTTGATAAATTAAACCTTCTGCATAAATTGCTTCCATTGCACGCTCTTACGAACTAGTATCGGAACTATGGTTGGGCTTCAAGTTGAGATTTATTTTTGAGGATGGGTAGTGTCATTGGCAAATTACTTCACGAGTTAAAAATTTCATGGAAAAAAGAATTTCACTCTTTGGCAAGGAAGGGTAAAGATCTCCTAACTCAATAAGGCTTAGCAATGGCGTTGAATAGAATGGAGAGGAAGATGATATATATGAGAGATTCACAGTGGGAAGATTTAACTTTGTATTGAGGACAACATTATCTATAATGTTGCATATGAAAATTGAGGAAAAAGATAAAGCTCTTTTTACTTCTTACCTCGCTCCTAGATTCATTTGATAGTTTGGTGATGATATTATTATATGGGAAAGATGCACTAGATTTGGAGTAGGTGAAAGCATCATTTTGTCTCATGAAAATAGATAAAAGGCAAACCAAGAGGTGAGATAAAAGGCTACTTTGGTTTCTTGGAAAACTAATAATAATGGGAGAGGATCTGGCAGGGGACCTATGCATAGCTAGTTAGGTTCAAGAGCCAGAGAAAAGAGCAAGATATACTACAAATGTCATGGCAGTGATGACAATTTGGTAGCGGCATATGATGAAAATATTCTCATAGTCTACTCGTATGGATACCTCTAGATAATTGGATTTTGGATTCTAGATGCCCAATGCATGTTGCCTCCAGAAAGGATTATTTTGATTCACGTCAATTAAAAAAGATAAGTAATTTTTCTTTAGGTGATGATCCTACTTAGAGAGCTATGTGTATTTGAATGATGATAATCAAAATATTTGTTTGGAGTGGTTTGTACTTTGAGTGATGCAACCTATCTCCTAAAAATACAAAAGAACCTAATTTCTTTAAGCCAATTGAACTCTGAGGGCTGTGAATGTAATACCCCAAGTCTTTGGAAGTATTATTACTTATACCTCTAGAAGTACTTGAATTTCATTAAGACTAGGCTTCGATGTTATGGGATTTTTTTAAAAAAAAAAAGTGCATGGTTAGTAGTGAGCTTCTATCTTTTGAGGAATTTTTTTTTGGATATATACAATATTGGATGTTAGATTAATATTAGTTGATTTTGATATTCTTGGGTTGCTCTCCTAAAATTTACATATATAGTTTATTTAGGGTCAATCAATATTGAATGAATCTTAATTGAAAATGAATATGGGATGTAAATTGACTTCTTTTGGGGGTTATTAAGAATCCTATTTTAGGTACTTATCTTCATTAGTTTACTTGCTATTTCGATGACATAGATTTTAGATTAGTAATAATTTTGTAAGGATTGCTTGGTGATGATTGAAGATATAGAATTTATTAAGTCAATTAGTTGATGGAACTTTATTTACTGAGCTCTATGTTAATGATTTTAAGCTGGATACTATGGACACCAATTTATGGCGAAGGAAATATTAATTTTTAGTCCATATTTTATTAGTGATTCAAGAAGTCTGAGCTAGTCCAAATTATTTAATTTATTTCAAGTTGTTTAGCCCATAACTAGTATAAAAATAAGCCCATAAATTATATTTACTTTTTTATGGCTAAATGTAATAACAGCCCAAGCTATTTAAATCATTTTAAGTTATAATTAAGCCATAAGTACTATAGAAAATAAGCCCATAAATTATAATGAAGTAATTATGGGCTTAGGTCCATAATTATCAAGTTAAGGAAGATGAGAATTAATTTTTATAGAATTTTTGGATTTATGGATAGATGTAGGGGTCTGCAAGAAAAAAAAAACCAAAACTGACTAAACTGACCTAGAAAATAAAAAAAATCAAACCGAAGGTTTGGTTCGATTTTTAGTTTTATATTTTTAAAAAATTTAATTTTTGATTTGATTCATTTTTTTTCTCAGTTAAATGAAACCAAACTAAAAATAAAATAAAATAAGGGTTCGGTTCGATCTGATTTGGTACTTTATTTTTTCAAAAAAATAAATCTATTATCTAAGATAAATAAATATAATTTTTGAAATAATGTGAATGTTAGTGTATTTTTAAGTTTTTGGAATAAATAAAAAGAGAAATTTTTGATAAAGTGAAATAACTGAGGGAAAAAAAATTGGAACAGGGAGATGAGAAAATAAAACTATATTATCATTATTTTTTAAAATAAAATAATTTTATCATCTTATTACAAAATATGTCAAAATAGTTATTAAAACTTAAAAGTCCTACCTTTTATAAATAGTATAGATATTAATATAAGATATATAGAAAAATAAAAAATTATGATACAAAGGAAAAAAATTGATAGTTTTTCTAAACTCAAACTATATATATGTATAATTTATTTATTAAATGAATTAATAGATGTCACATATAAAAAAATACATGGTTATGATTTAAAGAGGAAAAAAATATGATATAAAAAGAAAATTAAAATTTCTCTTTCAATTAATTAATTAAATTTATATATACAGTGCATTGATCAACAAAATAGGATTTTCAATTTAAATTGCAAATCAAGGGGTTGAATTATTTATTCCTATTCCTATGCTAGTTGTACATTGCATCTATTGGCCAATAAATATGTTATCTGTACTATTATAAAAAGAAAGACCATTTTGAGTCTAAAATGGAATTTATTTTTGTTATTTTACATAGTTTGTGCTTCTAATATACATATATATTCTAAATCCTAATTTAGTAATTTATGTTCAAGTTCTAATTTCTACTTGATAATTTTGAATTTATAGATAAATTATAATTTATAATTGATAGTAATAAAAATTACATCATAATTTCTAACTATATTAATATATTTTAAATTCTAACTGTGGAGATATAACCTAGATTCCAAATCCTAATATTATATCCAAGTTCTAATTTTTAAACGAAAAAATTAAATTTAAAAAAAAAAACCAAAGAAGGGGGAAGTGGAGTTGAACTGGTTCGGTTTCAATTTTGCTGGACTGAAATCATTTAATCAAAATAAAACCTGCTAGATTTGATTAAAAACCAAACCGAACTGAATAAGGTTCGGTTCGATTTTTGGTTTTCATGTTGGAAAAATGAAACTCGATTCGATTCGATTTTAACCGAATGCACACTCCTAGATAGATGGATAATTCTAGAGGTCTTCCCACTACTTTAAAACTCTATTTGGATAGTTTTTGAACCCCATAAGGTATCTAATCATATTGGTTAGCCAAAACCATACAAATATAGGTGATATGAAATCTTATGACCTCTTTTTTTGTACAACTATACTTTCATGCGAAAATTCATCATAGATCCCTATTATTTAATTACTAAACTATGGTAATAGTTAGCTAAAATCCAAAATAATTAACTTATGAAAATTTAGGATTTCAGTATTTAGTCATGAGCTTGGAAATTGTCGTAATTATCCAATCCTGATAAATCAAAGATTCTAGGGATTTTAGTAACTACCTAATCCTGAAAGGTTAGGATTTTAGAATTTTCTCTACGGTTTTGAGCTATTGTTATCTGGAATTGATACTAATCAAGTTTGGGGGAGTTAGGAATTAAAGCTATCTTTTTATCTCAAGAAGATATGAATTCTAGTTCATCTAGAATACCTAGCCTAGTAGTATAAATACCCATGCAGTAGGAAATAGAGTAGCCAAATGTAGAGGTAAGAAAATACCAATTTTTCTATTTGTTTTTTTAAAATCCATAGGAAATTTATTTTGGGGTACTAACATCCTATTTTTTGTCGTAGAACTAGTGAAGAACGCTTAAGTGGTTGATCAAATCTAAGGGAAACTTTGGATTTTGGCATAAGTAAAATTCTTTCTTCCTTCTACTGAATATATTCTCTTAGCATAAACGTTTTCTGCATGAAATAGTAAGTAAATGTCTACTCTCTTTCTATTGAGAATATCTTTTCTGCATAAATGATTTTTGCATCAAAATAGGTAATTTTGCACATTGAATTCTTAAATTTAATGGTTTATTTGTTGAAGAATTATTCCATCTAAAATTATTTAACTGTTCAGAAAAACTTTTCTTCGCATGCATAAAACTTATTTTTAGGATTTGAGCATGTAAATGCGCCCCCCCCCCCAAAAGAATCCGAATCTTGCATGAAACATAGTATTCTCTTTTGAAATAAAAATAATAAAAATGATCTATGCTCTGAATAATCGAGAAACTATCGGTAGGAACGAGTTCTATAACTATACTATAGGGTTACAGTAGCAAAATATTTTTGAAACCACTTAACGCATTGTAGTTAAGATTTCTGAAACCACTTAACGGTGTTATAGTTAAGATTTTTGCCAAAATAGCTGATTAGAATCCCAAGAGTTCATGAGCATGGTTAATTAATGAATTCAAAGTTTCTAGTAAGTTGTGTAACTTTTGTTTTGAATTACGAATTACTCTAAAAGCATGTCCTGAAATTTTTATGATAAGATGATTTCTGATTTTTGCAAATAACTTAGTTCAAGAAGAGGAAGATGAGCAATTTTGGGAATGGTGACAAGAGATTGGTATTTTTAGAATAAGTTTATTTGATGTTTAAAATTTCTAGTTAGTTTATTAGGAAATTTTCTTTGAGGACTTGGGTACTCAAGTTTGATTGTTAAGACAAGTACTTGAATTATATTTCATTGTGAAAATTTATTTTTGGGATTGTTTACTAAAAATTTTGGGAATTTGGTATGCTCTATTGGATCTGAGGCTTAGTATCTTTGAGTCTTTGGGCTTAGGGGCATTGCCATGTTATGTCCTGAATTTGGGGCGTGATGGTGGTTGTTTAGCTGAAGATGGAGTCCTAAAAGTCACACATGACAAAAGATTCCTGAGGAAATGTGAGAAGTATGATCATTTACTCCACCTAGTGACCTCAAAAGATGATTGGAAGAGGAGTGCATTCAAGGGCTTCCAGGATGAAGATGGTGTGAGAGAAATCCCAAAAGGTGAGAGGATGGACCGAGGCTGTCCCTCTATAGTCAACTAGTGGCGTTGACTGAGTTGTACATGTGCATTGGTTAATAGAGTTTACTTTACCAGGTTGTATAGGTAGCAGGTAAAATGTATTTTATCCTATTGCCAACTAATCAACAAAAAGAATGGCTATGATTTTGCATTTTAAGTCTAATGGCTCATATTAAAAGTACATGTACAATCCTCACATGAGGTATGTACAATAAGATTTGCACTATAAAATACTCCTTAAAACGTTCTTGCACATAGAAATAAGATGTATGTATGTACAAGTTTGTGTTGGGATACTGTGTGAACTTCTGCCAATAATTTTAATTTTTAAAAGATGCATTTGATCATTCATTTAAAATTAAGTTAAGATCAAAGTTTACTTATTACCCAAAATAAGATACGAAAGAATATATTGCTAGAGTTTTGAGCATTCCTTAATTCGACCACTTTTTCTTATTATACAATTCTTTCTCCCTATGAACATTATTGATTAGGCAAATTAATTTCTACATATTGATCTTGATTAATTTTACATTTATTTAATTCATAGAAATGTTAAAATGCCTCTGATAAAAATTTTTTATTCTAATTAAAATTTAATACAAACATATAGTTGCCCAATAAAAATAACAAAAATAAATTTAATACATTAAAGTTTTTGACTACTATTTTGTTAATAAATCTTTATGAAGGTGGATTGTTTATTTTGGGAGATAAAGTTGACTTCAAATTAATGTTGCAGTGACTCAAAGCTTGAAGTGGTTGTTTTAGTAGAATGAAAGATGAGAAAAGAATTATTAAAATTTTGAAACTAATTACATATATATATATATATATATCTTTTATATTTCACAATCACTTTCCTAACCTTTTCTGAATAAACCAATTGGGAATGGTTCATGCTCAAAAAAATAATATGTAAATCAAATTGAGATGAAATAAGAGCCTAAAAAAGTTCAATTCATTCAGAAAGTAATGAAGCCAACTTCTAAAACCTTATTAATTTATGATTCATTGATTAAATGATCTAATTGTATTTATTGAAGTTAGTCGTTAAAACTTGAGTAACTAGTTCTTCTAAATTAATTACGATTCCTTTTTTATCAAAAAATAAATCTATGACTTTTATACTTCATTTCTCCTTTTCTTTGTCCTCACCAAATAATGATGATGACATTATAGTTTTAGTACAACAAAATTTAAAAGTTGGCACCTAGATTAGGAATGGAAATTTAACCCATTATTCGTGAATATCCACCCACTTCAATTTGATGAATTTGAAGATTTTAATTATCGACCAAGTATGGAGGTGGGTATGAGATATACCCATTTTGACCATGAAAAGGCGAAGGCGGGTAATGTATGACTTTTTCCTCACTCTGATCCCAACTCCCAAGTCCGAACAAATATCCAATTGGGGACTGGAGATCAGATATAGGGAATTTTCGCCTATGCCTTTACCTCCATAATCCATAAATGTGTTTGTGTGTGTGTGTGTGTGTGTGTGTGTGTATATGTAAATCTGTATTGATTGAATTAATTTTATAATTTAAACTAAATGAATGTTTAATTCAAAATGTTGTACTTTATTTCTTTTATCAAAATAATGATATGTAAATTATTTACTTTCAATCAATATGTAATATGCGTAATTGAATATATCTTTAAATTTTAATCAATAACGACAAAAAATATATTTTTTTTGTTACCAAAGTTCTTATTTGTAATTTTTATTCAAATAGAACTTGATATTTATTTTGCACTATTCTGAACCGTTTATCTAAATATATATAATTTAAATCATATATTATTTTATACTAATTAAAATGACAGGTTTAAAGTTTTAAAGTTAGGAGCACATGCACATTCTATTACAATTAAAAAGATTTTTTAAAAATCAAATAAAAAGAGAAAGATGAACAGACACCTTAATACTAGAAAATGAAAAAACAGTGGCTAATTTAAACTTGTTCATGTAATTTAAATTAGTGATATGAAGAATTGAAGGCCGAAGAGAGAGAACAAAATGATGGATGTTACTATTTATGATTCATATATTGTATTTGGATTAATCCTATTTTATTCTTGTTGACCTTAGATTGTATTTATTTTGAGCGAATTTATAATTTTTGGACATTTGAATTAATTATATAATTCTATTTAATTTATTTTAAAAAATAGAATGAGAAACGGAGAATGAGGAAAGTAAAATATATGTGAGTATGATGATGCATTAGTATATATAAAATATTAGTAAAGTATTCTGAGACAGTATCAATAGAATGGTTTCAACCATTGCAATTCAATTTTTTTTTTGTTTTATTTTTGTTTTTGTTTTCTGCTATACATTGCAATTCAATTTGAAACTATGTTAATAGCATAAAAGAAAAGTGACAGTTAATATGATCTCATAATTATTTTAAACGTACATCACATTCTCTATTCTAGTTTAAGTTCTAAGAGAGTGAATAGACCAACTTCTTTTTTGGATACTTCAAAATATAATTGTTGTGGCACAAATACATTATAGTTTTGATGTACGGACTGTAACGACCCAACTTTTATTAGACTAAATTAATAAAGTATTTGAATTAAATTAATTGAACTTTAAGAAACAAAATATAGGATGAGAAATTAGGCCTCAATTAAATACTAATAAGTTAGTTAGGTTCTAAGTATAGTTATTACAAGTTAAAAGACTAAAAAATAATAAAGAATTAGGGACTTAATTGCATGAAATAATAAATGCTAAAGGACAATAATTCAATATAAAACTTCAAATTTGCCTCCATGCCTCTTTCACTGACCATGTACCCCAAAATTTTCTTCCATGGACTCCAAATGTGCATTTTGTTGAATTGTGTTTCATGTTAAATTTCCTTAGCTTGAAAAAGGTATTCTGTAAGTCTGCTAAGTGGTAGGCCTCGGATGCTTTTTTAATGTCGTCAACATATACTTCCATGGAATGACCTATTTGCTCACTGAATATCTAATTTACCGACCTCTGGTATGTGGCACCTGCTTTCTTTAGGCTAAATGGCATAACTGGGAAGCAATAGGCACCATTATGTACAATAATAGAGGTAAGACCTCCTTGGGGTGCCATGGAAATTTGATAGTATCCTTGAACAACAACCATCATACTTAAAAGAGCACAACTAGCTATTGAATCTACTAGCGAGTAGATTCTAGGAAGCGGGTAGGGATCCTTGGGACATGCCTTGTTGAGGTTGGTGAAATCATTACACATTCGCCATTTATTTCTTGATTTGGGGATTAAGACCACATTGCGAAGCCAGTCTGTAAACTGTTTCTCCATTATATATCTTGATTGTAGTAATTTCCTAATCTCCTCTTTGATTATTCTATTTCTCTCATCATAGAATATCATTTTCTTTTGTTTGACTTGCTTGAATGATGGATCAACATTTAGCTTGTGCACTAGGAAGTTTGGGTTGATTCTTGGAGGTCATAAGTTGTCCATGCGAAGACATCTTTCTTTGCTCGCTGGAATTGTATCAATTGTTGTTAATGGTGTCTCGTGTTGAGAGGGCAATTATTTTGGTTGTTCATGTGTTGGTTCGGTTGATAGGGGAATATGTAACACTAGGTTGCTTCATCCTTATCACAACATATCACGTCCTCCCCATTTGCAATTGGGAATTTTATTTGCTAGTTGAAGGTAGATATTATTACATGGAATATATTGATAACAAAACACCAAAGATGATGTTGTATGGTAGGGTTGTGGTAACAATCATGTACTCTATAATTCTTGTTTTTGTGTGAGAGTGCTCGCTTATTAAAGTGGGGAGCATGATACAGCTAGCTGGAAAGATCATTTTATCAAAGAAACCTTGCCTCAGAGTTGCAACATGTAAAAGGTGGAGTTTGCCTGACTTCATTTTTTGTAGGGCAACTGAAGTGATGATGCTGACAAAACTTATCATATCTAGCAAAACTTTTTTCATTATATAGTTAGGTATCCTGGCTTGGGTGATCATTGGAAGTTTATGATTGCCACTTGCACGTATGATTGTTGGGGTTTGTGGACTGTAGATGTTGAAGTGAGAATGCTTTGTTGTGTCCTATTTCAAAAATGGTCTCAGTTATGCTGTAACCATTTGGATAGCCACTTCCTAGCTGTTTTGGGATCTTTTCCGGTTGATCCTCCTAGTATGGTGTCCACGAAATTGCCTTTTGGGCCTATATTTTAGACAGGTGGGTTGGGTGCCAAATCTTGGTTTACTGGCATTACACGCTTAGGGTTAGCCATTTTCTGTCAAGTTGCAGGCTCTATTCCAACAGACGACGCCAAAATGGTGTTGTAAAATTTTGTGTAAAGTGAATATGGGGAGAATAACAATGGATGATAAGTTGTTGTGAGGTAGGACTCAAGTTTCTTGATGAGCATGGAGGTCAAACCTATAACAAAATAAGCCTCATTAAGCTTGCTGAGGTAGCTCTCTACTAAAACCCTTCAATGCTTAAGTCAATAAATCGGATAGAATGAGGGAAATGTTTAGCCAAGGCAGAATGTGAAAATAGGAGCATACATTTTTTTGGATGTTATGAGGTTTATTTATATGTACTTTTAATATGTATTCCCTCTTTTAACCTTAGGGTTTCTTGTAAACTGAAGGGGGAAGTTGGGCAAGATGGTCCATCTATCCAAACATCAGTCTACAAGATTCTTAGTCACTTTTGTACCTTAAGTCATTTAATGCTCATGTACTAATTCAATACATTTATGGAGAAGTGGAGACTTTTTTTAGTATTCGAATGAGATATATAGTATGATGACGGCTGGTTATTAAGGCAGCCACATTCATTTAGGGTCGGGGGCCGAGGATCCCCATTGTTAAGCGCAAGTTTCCATGTTTACTCTGTGGATGAGGTCAAAGGTAAATGAGAGGTCGAATTTCCCTCACATCAAGCACTATTTGTGGAAAGCTCAGAGAATGAAGAAGGAACATTGAGAATGAAACGAGATCAAGAGCTCATGACCCTAACAACCAGATGGCTCTAATATTGGAGAATACTGAGAATCACCAACTTGGAACACTACCACGACAAAGCCAGAGTTGGCCTTTGATGTACAACCTGCGCCATAGGAGACATACACACAGCAAGTACCTCTTTCTAGAGATCCTACTCTACCTATGACCCAGGAGATGCTAAAGACCAACTGAAGACTGCTACTCAAGCTACAACCAAAGTAGTCCCCCAGTACACTAAGAATCACCACCCTAGGAGTTGCAGCAATCCTCACACTAGAGGAAATCTTCCTCACGAAGAGAATAAAGCAAAGAGCTAGCTCTAAGCATGATGCCGTCTTTTACCCGAACAAGGAAATATACACCCTTCACTTAGAGTGGAATCTACCCTACGTGTGCCAGTAGACATTGAATTTCAAGCAATTTCTTCGACACTACAACCACATGGAGGAGTAAAAATCTAGCACCATCCTTTAATGGCCATGCTCCCTTGACGGAACCCTTTCTCTCCAGCTATCCTAGAAGAGGCACTCTGTCTGGAAGTGAAGATGGCCCAACTACCAGAATATGAAGGCATTGTAGATTCTCAAGAGTACTTAGATAATATTTTGGCAAGGATGGAGCTCTACAACTTGAGCCAAGATGTATGTTGTAAGTTATTCCACACCACACTCATCAAGCATGCCCTAAAGTGGTTCAACCAGGTACTAGTTAGATCTATCACTAAATATGAGGCATTTGTGCAATGTTTCCTTTAGAGCTTCTCCATCAACTGTAGATACCCTAAAACAACAGCATATTTGTTCATCATCAAGCAGAAGGATAGAGAGTCCTTAAGGACTTACCTCAATAGCTTCGTCCAAGTAGTATAGGAGATCCCTCATGTTAGCTAGGAGATCCTGCCTGGCATCATCCAATAGAACTTAAAGCACTTGAAGTTTTGAAAATCAATTGTTGGAAAGCATCCTACTACTTTGAGAGAGCTCATGATGTGTGCCGAAAAGTATGTTAGAATTGAGGAAGCAACGAGATCACAGATGTAAGGGTCCAATAGTTGCAAAACGTAATACTCTTTGAGCTTTCACCATCTACACACTGCTTTCCACCCTCAAAGCAGAAATTCTAAAGGTGGCACTGCAACGTGGCCTCTTAAGGCACCATCTTCAAAAGGTAATAAAGGATCTAAAGAAGTAAGAATATGATGAGTGGTGTCATTTCTACCACAATAGCGGACACACCACCGAATGATGCAGATACTTGAAGGATGAGATCGAGAGATTAATCTAGATAGTACACATTAAAGAATACGTGGCACAGAGGCTAAGCAGTCTATAGAAATATCTCATGGAGAGAGGAAGTAGGACCACTAGCAACAACAAGATAAACATCAGAAACCCGAAGACCGGCAACACAACCCTAACAATCTCTTTATTGTTAAAGTTATCTCAAATATCTCATAAAGGTCAACTGGTGGAGACTTTGCTAATGCCAGGAAGGAGTTGGTGCAGGTACCAAGACAAACACAAGCTCACATAACTAATTCTATACTAGGAATCTGTGAAGTATATCCTCAGACTTTGGAGAAGAACATCGAGAGTTCAACCCTCATGACTGACCAAATAAAGAAACCGTATGACAATAAGAAGAAGGATAATGATGAGGGCATACTTCGCATCCCTGATATCGAGTTGGAAATCACCTTAAGAGATCCCCTCTAGAATACTTGGCAGCACCGCTAATAATTCCCTTTTTAATTTCCCCAATACCATCTACAAATTCTCTTTGAGTAAGTAAGAGCTTTTCTTCCTTTACTTTGAGCTAATAATCTCATTTGATTTGAAGTTATGCAAATTTTAGACCTAAATAAAGTATGATGCAGCAATATCTTGTTCTTCATCCTTGATGCACTTGCGCACCCTAATAGTCGACACTCTGCATGGGTGCCCAAGTTTGGTGCCCCATGCAAACGATCGAGATGAACTTTTTCCCTTTACTTAGTAATGTCATCCTCACGCCTCCCATCACTTAATTCTCAAAATATAAGTATGCAAAGTTAATGGTCATTCAATAGAGTAAGTGTTTGCGAGAACACAAAACAAACTAGAACAGAAAAACTCCACCGAAATCAAATGAGAGAAATAAAAGGATGTCCGACCAACACTTGGCACTTAATAACGAGGCACTACTGAAATTGACTAGAAGATGCTAAGTAGTGTCAAAATTCTAAACGCAAATTTAACTTGCTACTACTACCATAGACATAACAACTAACTCATGCGGAGCTACACCTATTATTGGTTTCTCTTTCGTCGCCTTTGCATTTATCGCTTCAAAGAACCTGCCAAAGCTCTTATATTCCCTAGTTGTATCCTTACAAGCCCTTTCACAAAAATCCTCTCAATTGAAGGGTATAAGAACTTCTCTCTACTCTTCACCTCTTTTGCGTACCTTGCGTACAAGCACTCATGCTCCTTAAATAGCTTAGATAGCCCCTCCTCCTTCTGACTCCACTATTTAACTACTTCGACCGTCTCTACTTTAAGACGTTTTACCATAGACAAGTCTCATTTTGCTCAGCGAGCCATATGTTCAACCAAGTTTCATCTCTGCGCTCCAAAAATGCCAAAAAAGCTTAAGATTAAGAAGTCACTACAAAGAAAAGAAAAGAAAAGGCAAAAAATGAATCAACATAGTAGTATAGACACTCAGACAAAGTAGTTAGTAGCTACCTTAATCTGCTTAAGAAGGAGAATAACTCTAACTTCCTTCGATCATACTTGCTAACCATATCTCACACGCGGCCAATACTAAAAGCCATCTCACCCACTCTATGGTGAGATTCTACACCACAGCTTTAGCGTAAACACCAATAGGAAAGTCCTATTCTATACATACATTTCCCAGTGAATCCAAAAGGTTCGTATTGCCAGAAGTCACAAAGCACGCGACTCACCAACCTAGGGGGCTAAATGACTCCCAATGGATGACGTCTTCTAGCGGTGCTCCTCCAAAAATGCCTCTCACACATTCTTCCCTCTGCCTTCCTAGGTACGAAAACAACCTCGCAAACTCCAAAGAGTATCTAAAAACTTTAGTGAACACATAACTCTACCGGTAACCCCAAACTATCGTCGAAGACTAAAACTACATGGACCTCAAGTCTTATGTATAATGTAGAACAAGATACGTCTCTATCCCAATGTGACGCATAAATCTATGCACCTACCTCTAACCTATACATGGTCCACACAAGACCTTAAAACTCAAGCAGAGTAGAGTCAACGCAATTTTAAGTCCTCTGTTGAGGGTAAGAACATTACCAACCATCCCAGAAAATTCAAAGTGGAGAAATTTCACAGTGAAGCTTAAGTCCCATGCTGATATAAGGCCCAACGTTGGCATCTTACACTGGCACTTAGTAAGCGCTAGCAGCAAGCGCCTGAAATTCATATTCCACTTCCATATCCCCTTTTTAGAGTTAGATCTAAACTTGATCGCAACTTGAATTAGGTCCCCTTTCTCTACGTTTCAATCCTTACGATTCCACTTGAAAATTCGCTTAAGTCCTGAGATAAATATCATGCAAAAAATTTCTAAGTCCTCCTATGATGGCAACACAAATGTTTTTCTAAGTCTACCCCATGATGTCACACTATCTCCTGTCGTAAGAGTGACTTAAGTACCACAACGATGATGCTTCTACAAGACGCCCGTGTGCTTCCTTGCTTAAACACAATCACATCTTTCTAAGGGAGCTCACCCTAAAACTCATACTCTTGTGCACCTCCCTAGCGCAACACCTCGTTATTAACATCATAACAACACTCAAATTTTTCTAAGTCCCTAAATAATTGGAGTGTAAGACTTTCTTGAGCTTCTAAACGTCCGATACATGATGTTTACTCATCAAATCTCCTAATAAACTCCATTGGTTTTACCCTTTGTAATCAATTAAATTAATAATATAATTTTTAAGAATTAACATAAGGTAAAAATAAAGATAAAACTTGATGTTATATTTGAATATGAAAATAAAATTTTCCTCTCAAAAATAGGAAGGCTTGATGACATAGCTTAAATTGGACCTAATGGGACCTTTAAGTTAATTAAATGAGTAAATGGATCAAAGAGCCCAAGGGATAAGCCAACAAAGGCAGTAGAAAACCCCTAATGGGCCTAAGAACATCAAGACTAAAATTTATAAATACTAGGTCCTAAAGAGAAATTGGACATAAGAAGTCATTTGTAGAATTTCTCAAGGTGGAAGAACTCTCGAGAAGAGCAGATTTCTCTGTGCGGGTTCCTAAAAAGATGAACTGATGCTGCTATTTTCCATAAAAGACCTTACTTCACTTTTGAGCAACATCACATTCAAACCTAATAATTTCGCTTTCTAATTTTTTTTTAACAAATAAACACAAAACCCAAAAGGAAAGAACCCCACTTCAATTATTGCAAATTAGAACCAAAAGAATCACTCAAATCATCTGAATAATGATATACACAAATCAAAAATACCAAGTGAGACCCAAAAAGAAAGAACCCCCACTTCAATTATTGCAAATTAAAACCAAAAGAATCACTCAAATCATCTGAATTATGATATACACAAAACAAAAAATACCAAGTGAGAAAAACCAAAGAAAAACAAAGTGAGAAAAATAGAGAATGAATGTTCACGGAAGAGAGCTTGTACCACGAAAGCACTGATGAATAGAGACGCAATAAATCAACCTCTTCTCACCACAACGACAAAGAAAGGAAAGTTCAAATCAACCCAAAAAATAAAGATATAAACATATATCCTACGAAAATCGAAAGTATAATCATAACCGCAACAAGGAACAAATAATACTTGCTTCAGTCGATCGACCTTATCCTACAAGGAAGCACCATTGTTGGATGAAATTGGGTTAGGACTTTCAACGAAGGAAAATTTGTACTACATGCCTCCAGATTTTGGGTGAAAAGAGAAAATAATTCTTAGTTGAGGGTACACTAAAATAAGGGGCAAGGCAAAAATTGTGTCAGTACAAGGGACAATCAATCATATTCTATTTTAATTCACATGCGGAGATTGTAATCTCTGCCCTACCTATAGATAACAATTGGCACTAATCACATGCATAGTGCTGGCTCGATGCGAGTTCGGAGCCAAACTCGACTCAGTCCATCACCGTAATATTGTGTATCAAAGAAGCTATTGGCAAAGGTTGAAAGGGCTAATCAATCCTAATAACCTATATCAAACGCGGACAATATGTACAACATAGAAATTAACAACTTGGTTTTATATTCAAAATCATTTTTTTTCACTATTTAAAAATAAATTATCATCAATTTCTCCACATTGTCACTGAAAATACAATTGATTTTTGTTTCAAATCATATTCCCAAATAATCTATATATATTCTCTCTCTTTATATTTATTAATACTTTTCTATTTATAACCTATTAAATCTTATATAATTATTATTTTTCAAACAATTTATCCAAATACAAACTCATTTTCAAACTACTTTTTCTAACTAGCTTTTTGAATTTTAAAAATACTAAAAATAGAAATACAAATAAAACATAACATAACGGGCTTTAGAATTTGAATACAAACAAATAATAATAGAGGAAATCTTTAGATTTTTTTTATTAATTAATTAAAATTTTGAATAATTTGAAACTTAATATTTTAATTTATAAAAAGTATTCTTTACTTTTGCATATTATGTTTTTGTCGTATTATTGATTAATTCTGTCAGAAGGCTATGAAAAATTAAAGGTGAAAAGAAAAGAATTGTGGAAATTTTTAGGAAAATTCTATCTAAAATTTATATTTTCCTTGATTTTCCTCATGTTTGGTAGTGTCCCAATTTTTCTTGAAAATTAAATAGCTGTAAGTCTAATATTTTATTCGAATTAACTGAAGTGTAACTACTACTAAATCCTAGTTTAACTCCAACTTGACGATTTCTTAGAAAATTGCTATACCAAATGCGTAGGTTAACATTAATATTTTAATTTTATTAAAGATTTTATTCTTTTATTGAATTTATCATTTATTTTAGCATGCATTATTTATTGCAATTGATATATAATTCACCTTGTTAAAAAACATAAAATTGAAGAAAGAATATATTTCTGTCCAATTAAAGAAACATACATTTTTTCTCAACCACAAGTTGTTTAGAAAAAGACTACTTTTCTATTTTCTAACACATAATGTAACAAACATAATTGAGTAACACTCAAATATTAATACTTTGAACACCTCGTATAAATTTAATAATTGGGACAAGTTTTTTCTAATTCCTCGCATTATCATTGATACATACAAACATTTTAACATATATCCAATTTTAAGAAGACTTCGGTAAGTGTTTAGTTTAGGTTCTGTTTTAGCCTTTGATTATTAATTAATTAATTTTAGAAAATTACTTTAATAATTTCTATTGGAAATACAGTACTCAACTATTGTAATCATGTCTATTAGTATGAAAAACTTTATATATAAGATTATATTCAGATCCATTTTTAGAAACATACTATATTCTTAATCCAACTTGATAATCAATTTTAGTTCAATTTAATTTTTTTTTCTTTGAATTCCAATTCCCTCTATTATTCTTTTAAAAAATATTGCAAAGAATTGTATATGAATTACTATATAATTACCAAAAATAAAAAATAAAAAATTATCTTGATATTCTGTATAAAGAAAATAAGTAATTAGAAACATTTAATTCCTAATAAAAAAATTGATTCTATTTCAGGTCTACTAGTCGACTTATAGCACTAATAACTTAACACACTACTAAGAATTTCATATTTTCTAAAAATTTTAACATATTTTAGGTTCATTCTTGGTTTTCTACTACTATGTTTGGATCAAGGAAATCAGTGAAAAGAAAGAGAAAAAAATATAAATTTGCAAACATTGAAGCATAGAACTATATAATTTGAAGCATGAGAAAAAAAATTGATAACATTTTTTTCTTAAAATCCAAAGTCCAAACATAAAGTAAGAGTTTGACATTTTCCAAAATTTTCAAGTTTTAATGAGATTTTTCAGTGTTTTTCTAATTTTTTTGCAATCAAACAATAAAAATATATTTTTCTCGAAATTTTTGAATTTTCTCTAATATCTATGCAACCAAATAGAGCATAAAGATGAAACAGTGTATTTAAGAATTCTTATCGACATTAAATGTCTCAAACGATAAAAATGCATGATACCAAGTAAGCGATAAGTTTCACATTTTGCTAATACAAGATCTTTATCCCAATCTGATACGCTACACTAGGTGTAGACAAAATTTGCTTCTCCCCTTAGTCCCTTACTCCAATAGGGCATATTCAAAATTCATTTAACTTTACTTAATATGTAATTCATTAGCAAACAAGTTAACTATCCAGTTATTGATAAATTACGAAATAATAGTACTGCAAAAAACATTACTTGATTAAGATTGCTGTGTATATGTTTGTCTTATATACTATGATTGAAATGGAATGATTAGGAAAGATCATTTAATAATTAGATGGTGACATGAATTTTCGTTTATCATGATCCTATATCAACATACCTCTTTAAGATATTCTAATAACATATTATATGTGTTGCTGCTCGAGAATGGAGTTAGAGTTCTTTTTAAAAGTCAACGGAATTCAAAGTTCCAAATTGAGTCGAAGTTCATAGATGAAAGGAAGACAGCAGCGGAGTGCCACCTCTGAAGAGTCGCTAGCATGGCCTTGGGCTATCAGGTACCTGATGTGAGCGCTGCCTTAGGTGGTCAAGATTATGCTAAAATCATCTAATTTCGTGGGTCGTCCTCCTTGTGGTGTTGCTACATTTTCTTTGGGCATGTTGCCTGATTCAACATTAGTTTGTGAAATTGCACTTCAAGAGCACAAGAGTTAATCTTTGGACTCTAAATAACCTTCATTATCTGATTCTAATTCTAAGGTTCTTCTGAGAAGTAGTCCAAGGATGCTCCTATTATTAATAGTAGTTTCGCCAATGTCACCGAGATGCCTTTTTCTATTTTACTAGGGGAGTGAAAAATTCTAGGGTGTAGGATTTATACTTTTGATGAGTATAAAGTTTTCTTTCTTCATCAAAGTATAACATAATGTCACCTCATCAGGGTACTTTACTGTACTCGGTAGTTATTTTGCAGCAGATTCTCTTTTCCACCTAATTCCTTGTTATTAGAAATAGTTAGGAGTTACGAGGCGTGCTTGAGTCAATTTGTTCTGAATTTCTTTGCATATTTCATAGGATTTCAGCATCACTTTAGGGATTTGAACTTCCCATCTCTATAGATAATGTTTTCACTCGTTATTCAGGGTGTGGAAGGTGCCAATAGATCTTTTTTTCATGTCTTCCTATATCAACTTGTAAGTTTTTGAATGGTTTGCCTACTTCCAGATGGCCTTGGAAGAGTTTTTCTTTTCTTTTCTTTTCTTTTCTTTTTGTGCATATGAGGGTTAGGAGGTTCCCCATGTGTGGAGTAGCTCACTATCATTAGTGCATTCGGGTAAGGTACATCTTGACTTTCGCTAATGCTTTGAGGAGTTGGAATTATTTATCTCTCTTTTTGATGTCACTTACATGTTCCCCATGGATACTTAATTTGTTATGTGATAATTGTCCTTATGCATATACTTATTACGTTTTGTCTTTTTGTATTCTTCTAAGTACTTGTATATATGTATATTTTTATTATCTGTTGAATTGTCAGGATTAACGCGATTTCCTTGCTCTTGGCAAGTAAAAAATTTGACTTGGCGAGGATCCATGCAAGAACGCCGGACGATAGTTATTGCGAAGGGCGTGCAGTGGAGCAATGCTGTAGGGAGGCATTTCCGTGAGGCGATGTTAGAACCCGCCAAGGTGGTCCACGAGTGAGGTTCACAGCCTTTCTAACTCGGTACTTGTTCCAAGGTGGTAATTTGTCGAAACTTACTTGTAAATTGCATATTTACACTCGATCCAAGAAAGTGTAATCAATTTGGCTTCATATTATTAATAAAATATTTAATGGTAATAAATTATTTTAATAATAAGTTTTAGTAACAATTGTTTTTATGTATTATAGTAATAGTTTTTATAAATTTAATATAGGCAAAATTGTATTTAAATTGCTAATATTAACATTTAATGTCACATATAGTGATAACTCGACAATACGGATATTATTATATAGTTTATAAGTCAATTGTTTTGTAATTGAGTTATCATTATATTTATGATTATTTGCAGAGGAAAATTGCAATGGACCCCCCTGTGTTAAAATAAATGGGCAGATTACCTCCCTATAAAAAAAAAATAGACAAAGAACACCCTCATATTTTAAAAAATCATGCAACGAACCCCCCTGAGAGCGTGGGTGTAGGACATGCGCCCATGCATGCATCTGGGCTTAAATTTTTCTATATAAAAGATAATTATGCACTTATTTATCAACCGTTGAATCTTCTTTTAAAAATTCAACAGTCTAGATCAAATAATATTATTTTTTTTAAAAAAAGTATATAAAAAATATATTATATACAATATAATATATTATTATATATATAATGTGTATATATATTATTTATGTGTATATATATGTATATATTATATACCAGTATATATATGTGTATATATATTATATATATCACTATCCCCCACCGGCCCCTGCGAGCAGCGCCAATGGCCACCGGTAGCAGGGGCGACCTCCATGGCCGCTCAGCTAGTGCGAGCAGCGCCGGCCATGGCCGCCCGGCCACTGTGAGCAGCGGCTATTGGTGCTGCCTCGCTCGGCCCTGCAAGGGGCAGCCATGGCCGCTGGAAGGTAAAGATAGGATGGGCTAGGGGGTTGGAGGTGGGGTATAAAATATAATATAAAATATTTATTTATTTATAAATATATACATAAATATATTTATGTATTTATATATTTATGTTTATTACATTATATATTTTATATTTATTGTATAATATATATATAAATAAATAAATAATAAATTAGAAGGATGAAAATAAAAAATGTGTATAAAGGAGATGAATATAATTGATAAAATAAAAGTGATTTTAATTTTATAAATAAATTTATATATGTATAAAATGAGAATATATGAAATAATGATCAATTTATATAGATGTATAAAATGAGAAATATATGAAATAATGAAAGAAAAGAGAAATGAGAAATAAAAATAAAAGAAAAGAATGAAAGGAAAAAAATGATAATAAAAGGTTATTTAAATTGAATTGAAAATATATTAAATGATTAAGGGTAAATTAGTCTTTTCATATTAAAATTATGTTAAATGGACAGCAAATGAGAAGGAGGAGGCGGTGTGCATAGTTTTTTAAAACATAAGGAGATATATTGAACATTTATTTTTTATAAAAAGGTAAATTGCCTATTTTTTAAAACATAGGGGGGTAAATTACTATTAGCCCTTATTTGCAGATAGTGACCATTTATTAATATAACATGTAATTAATTTTTAATAGCGCCAGTTTATACATAATTCTTTGTAACTATTAAATTTATAAAAGATATTGAGCATATCCAAAAAAAAAAAAAAAAATTACTTAAGATACATAACAATTGATAACTTCAACTTCATCAGTTGATATATTATTGCTATTTTTTTGTCTTAACACTCTTTTCTAATAGTAAAGAAGACATGTTAAATCAAACTACTACGAAGTATATCTAGCTTCGTATACTTAAAATGTAGTAAAACTGAACTTGTTCAGAAGTGAACTATGATTTATGAAGACGAGACATTTTTATAATTGGGGATGTCTACAGTGCAAAGCAATGTCAAATTGAAGGATGTTAAAATTATGAAGACTAGGCAAAATTCAATACTGATGGTCAAATTCAAGGCGGTTGAAAGATCGAGGGGTTGAATTGAAGGTGGCCAAGAAATTTTGACGTCAATTCATAATTTTAGAGAATAGATTTCTACGACACGAAAGCAACACCGTACATAGGTTCTCAATAAACTACAGGAAAACTTGAAAGCAACACAGTAGATAGATTCTGCTTGTTACATCAAACAAACCCACAACAAAAGCCCCTTGAAACAACCAAAAAAATTGCAAAATTTAGAAGGTGGATTGTCGATGGCGGTGGTTACGGTGGCACTATATCTGGAGAAAATAGAAATTAATAAAGGGGAAGGACGAGTTTATTAAGAGAAACATTTTTGGTAGTTTCAATTTCAAGGTTTGACGATCAGCCTTGGAGATCTAACATGGTGTGATGGGAGTTTTGGGCTTAATTGAGTGGCAAAATAGTGGAATTTCATTCAATTGATTGAGGATTTTGTGCGTCTTATCAAGCTGCATCAACTGGCTAAGAGGGTTTCTAGCTCCGGGGGCGATGCACGATGCACTGTATCCGGCATCGGAAATAGAAATTAAAATAGGGGAAGTGACGGGTTCATTTAGAGAAACACTTGAGCTTTGTTTGTTTGTGAATTGGGGTATTTTGCCAAAATGGTTTTTGAGAAGTAGGGTTGGGCTAGGGATGCAAACGAACCGAGTCAGCTTGTGAGCCTGACGAGCTGGCTCGAAAAGCGTTCGAGCTCGAGCTTGAACCAAGC
The DNA here is from genome assembly GCA_018894105.1 of Jacaranda mimosifolia. Classification (NCBI taxonomy): domain Eukaryota; kingdom Viridiplantae; phylum Streptophyta; class Magnoliopsida; order Lamiales; family Bignoniaceae; genus Jacaranda; species Jacaranda mimosifolia. Next base: position 12,945,562 of record CM032132.1, on the reverse strand, counting down.
TTGTATAAGTTTCGAGCCGAACTCAAGCCAAATGATTCTTGTTCGCAAACTCGCAAGTCTATATTTTTTATTTAAAAAAATATTTATATATAATAAAATATAATAAAATATATTAATTTTAAAATTTTTTATAAAATAATTTAACTTTTCGAGCTCAATCTTGAGTCGAACTCGAGCCTATAACTTGATTTTATAAAAATAAAATATATATATATATACTAATTTAAAAAAAATTATAAAATAATTTAATTTTTTGAGCTCGAGCCCAAGCTGAACTCAAGCCTATAACTTTATTATGAGTTCGAGTCTAATGAATCGAGTTGAGCGAAGCTCGAGCCTCAATTTTTTGAGCTCGTCGAGCTTGAGCCTGAAAAAATGGTCAAAGCTCGGCTCGGCTCGGCTCGTTTGCATCCTTAGATTGGGGAATGTGATGGTTGTTTGTTTGTGTTTTGAGTAGTAGGTAAAGAATAAATTGGGAGAAAATTATTTGTTTGTTTGTGTCTTGGGAAGGAACAAAATGTCATAGCAATAACTTTTCAGTTGAGTTGGTGGGGTGAAATGGATATTTTAAAATTATTTATATATATGTATATATAGATTAAATGAGTGGTAGATGTGTATATATATGTAATGTGAAGGGAACAATTTATGACAAGTTGTTAGTATTGGGGAATGTATTAGAGTGTGAATAGTAAAGGTATTTTGGGGAATAAATTTTATATTTTGGGAGTGGAGTTGGAGAATGTTTATTGTTTGTTTGTTTAAATTTTGAGAGTTGAAAAATGTTTTGGGGATTTGTAAACAAACAAGCCCTTGGTAGTTCCAATTTAAAGGTTTGATGGACAACCTTGGAGGTTAGAACGTGGTGCGATAGAAGTTTTGGGATTAATTAAGTGGCAAAATAATGCAATTTCATTCAATTGATCAAGGAATTTTGCACGTCTTATCAAGATGCATTGACTGACGGGGAAGGTTCCTAACCTTAGGGGCGATGCACGATGGAGCTCCAACAATGGCCTAAATTCATATTACATGCTCGTTGCTAATTTTGGGCTTTGAATTGGACTTGGGCTTGGTCCAATTAGGTAAATTTCATGAACTAAATAATTAATTTGATTAATCTCCTAATTTTGACTAAATTTTAGATTTGAGATTTAACTAAAATATGATGTCAACTTATTATCGCTTAATGTTTGATTTATCTTCGCATGATACAGTAGGCTACCTCTCACAAGTTACTTCACACTGAAAAGATTGTTCTACAATCATTTCTCTTATTTCCTCGTAATTCTCTTTTTCGGATATGACCCTCCATTTTGAACATTTGATACATTGAACTACACGCAACTTCACATAATGCTAGACTTTTTCCACCATCATGATTGGTTGTGTAGTTTTTTGGGTTTGGGACTGTATGAAGTGGGTTGCAATTCAATGTATCAAGTGTTCAAAATGGAGGCCCATACGTAAAGAAGAGAAATAAAAAGGAAATAAGATACAGGATTATAGAACAATCTTTTAATGTGATACAACTCATGAGTGGTTTCCTAATGTACAGTGTGGTGCACCAATCAGGGTAATCCCTAAGTTGAGGTGCCACCAATTCAAACTTAAATAATAATATAAGTATAACCGAGAAACCCAAAATTTCAACAAGTCAAAGAGGGGTAGCAGCATGTTCTTAAGCTCAAAGAACTTACAAGAAGTGCAATATATACAAATTAAAGTCTTCTAGTTAACAATCCCACATATCAACCAATCTCAATCTTAAAGCTACGATTAGGTACAATCCCAGAATGTCATCTCATGAAACACCATATATACATGTTATAAATCTTAGATTCAAACTTGACATATCACAACATCTATAGGTCTTAGCATAATGATTAGGTGAGCCTATATATAGATATAAATCACCTAATCTATTACAAAATAGTCCCATTAGCAAAGTTATAAGTCATCAATCCTCTTTCATACCTGTATGGGAAGGAAATAAAAGATAGCAAACAAGGGAAAGTCCTAAAAGTTTAGTGAGGGAAACAAGACCAACAATTAAAGAAAAACTGTTAGGGAAGCAGCAATATAACCAGATTTATATCATCAGTAAGAATTTGCAACTTGAAACAAGATTATCTCATAGAATTAATGATATCAAATCCAACAAACAGAGACATCTCCATCCTTATTGCTCCCTGAATAGAGTACAAATAGAATCAAACAAAAACCCAAAGCATATTATGCATAACAGATTTTCCTTACTTCTCCATTGTGGCTTTGTTCCGGGCACTTGGCCCTTTAATTTTCCCCATATAACAATAAAAGTGATAAAGAAATGCCTGTAAGGCAACACATATGACAATACAAGTGGTAAACAAATTCTTGCAAGCCCAGACAAATAATATGCAGAACAATTTCAACTAGGAGCGCAAAACACAAACGTGGTCGGCAAGACCCAACTCAATGTAATAAAGGGAAAGCCTGCAAGGCTGTAAAGCATACAAAACAAAAATAGATAGGACAATAAAAGTTCTAGGCACCAGAATAAATATAATCAATTTTATCGATAAACAATCAAGGAATTCAAACTATCAAGGATTTTAAATGATCAAAGGACACACTTCTCAGAAAAAAAATTAAGCAGAAGCTCACCTCAACAGCCACAGAAATGTTATTCCAATCTACTGATCTACAAGGTCCGGCTCTTTGTCACATAACCAAAAGAACGAACTTATCATCAAAACACTCGTTTTGACCCTATAACAATAATTAAATGGATAACATTCTACTATCATTCATTTCGCAATTAATATTATATTTTAAGGTTTGGTTCCGATATTATCGAAAGATGGCATATTAATTACGCCATAAATACCATAATACTTACGTGGATCATCTTCAATCCGATAAAGGAATAAAAATCAGATTCCTATTTTATAATTATCCTTACAATGTTACACAGAATCGATTATAATGGTCCATATTATTAGTAAGCTAATTTGTCACTTAGGCCTAAATTACATAAAATTAGGGTCTTAATCCTCTAATTAGCTTATTTAACCAACATTTACAAATAATAATACAAATCTAAGTCCACTAAGATTTTATATATACCCATGCATGCATCTCATTTCTTGATCCATTTCACATTCTTTCATTTGTACTACAAAATACAAGAAATGGGCAAAATCAATTTATAAACAACATTAAAATATTAAATCCCATTTCCAACTTATTTATACCAAATCTTGATATCGGGGTACAATTGTCACAAACCAACATCACTAGTCAGACCACCGCGAGGAGACAAAGAAATTGTCCCAGAGCCGACGCCGTGCACCGCCATCGAAGTTGGTCACCACCACCAATGTTAGATGCGTCTCAACACAACCAATCCAGTACCCAAGTCAATTTGATGCTTCACTGTCAAATTCACCCTAAATTAGAGCTCCAAATACCCAGTACCACTACCTCCGCCACCGCAGTTCTTCTCCCATTCCGTCAATGCTGGCGGTCCAAGCTAAAAATCAAAGACACCAAAATGCTCCTTGAGCTAAACTCAACCAAAACCACCCTTTGAACACCAGTTTCCGTCGTCTAAACTACCGTTCTGTCGCTTGCCACCAAGGCTTGATTTCGAGCTCCAATTTCCTAACGGCCCATCAGTCAAATTTCATTGCATGTTACACTGTTGAGTTCCTAGCAAGGTAAGGAAGCTTTTGGTTGGGTCAGTTTCAAGTTTTTGACCATCACTGGAGAGAAGGAAAATGGTGTGATGTAAGAAATGAAGGGAAAAAAAAAAAATTGGGGCGAAGGGGAGGAAGGATGTATTTAAAGGGGAATTTTCAAATATCCTAAATTGACCCTCAGGATTTATCTCAAAATTTTTATTTAACCACCATAAGTTAATTCAGCTTTCAATTAAATCCTTCAAATGGTGAGTACATGAAATTGACCCGGTTGACCTAAAATAATTCTATTTTGACCCCCCAAAACTTTTAAATGTTCTTCAATTAAGTCTTTCCCTATTTATGTTTTAACTCCCAAAACTTTCAAAATTAATAAAAATAAAAATAATGATAATAAGAATATAAATGATATAAATTCCACTAATAATATATTTAGGGGTGTTACAGACCTCCCCCTCTTAAAAGAATCTAGTCCCCAAATTCTCACCTGACCATTGAAAGAGTTCAGGATATTGTTAACGCATGAGATCTTCCAGTTCCCAAGTTTCTTCCTCTACGTTATGGTTGTGCCATAACACTTTTACTTGAGGAATCCTCCTATTCCTAAGCTCTCAAAATTTCTGATCCAGGATATGATTCAGTTGCTCCTCGTATGTCAGGTCACTTTCCAACGATATGCTTTCATGAGAAACGATGTGGGAAGGTTCATGATGGTGTTTCTGAAGTTGTGTTACGTGAAAAACGTCATGTATTCTTGTTGAGCCTTGGGGCAATGCTATCCGGTAGGCCACTGGTCCAACTCTTTCATAGATTTCATAAGGACCAATATTCCTTAGACTGAGTTTCCCACCTTTTCCAATTCTTCGGATCTTCTTTCTGGGAGATACCTTAAGAAATACCTGATCGTTAATTTCAAATTCCAAATCTTTCCTCCTTTTATTTGCATAACTTTTTTGCCAATCCTAGGCTGCTTTCATTTTTTGTTTAATCATTTGAACTTTCTCAATAGTTTCTTGAATCAGTTTTGGCCTTAAAATTCCTAGGGACTTATCAACACTGCTTCGGCGTTCTTCAAGATCCCAATGTAAGGAGATTGGCATTTCCTGTCATATAATACTTCATATAGGACCATCTGTATGATAGATTGATAGCTGTCATAAGCAAATTATATCATATCCCCCACGAGCCCTTGGTAGGCCTGTCACAAAGTCCATACTAACTTGCTCCCATTTCCAATCTAGGATCGAAAATGGTTGGAGCAACCCTGGCGATCATTGATGCTCTGTTTTCACTAGCTAGTAGGTTAAACATTTCTACACATAATATGTGACATCTCTTTTCATTCCATTCTGCTAAAACTACTTTTTCAAGTCACGATACATCTCGTGCCCCCTGGATGTATCGTGAATCTTATCTTGTATGCCTCATCCAACAATCTTTCTTTCATTTCTTTCGGCATACATGTTCTCTTACAGAACAGAAGAGTACCTTGGCTGTATTTGCTGAATTTGGGCTCTTCATAACTCCCGATTGCTTTTTTTTGTTTCAGCATCTATTTAACATTAGCCTGAGCTTGTCGTATTTCATTGTAAATGCGACTGTACGTTTACTCCTACAAGCCAAGCTTATTGTTTAATTATTACTACAATATTCGCTCTTAGACCTTTTAACACTACTGTTCCTAGTATGTGGGCCATCCCAGCTCTTTGGTTTAGAGTATCTGCTACTACATTCACCTTTCCTAGATGGTGCGCGATAGAGAAGTTATAATCTTCAAGAAATTTCGTCCACCTTTGTTGTCTAATATTTAGATCTTTCTACAAGCATAAGTACTTTAGACTATTATGGTCTGTATACACCTCAAACGTGGCTCCATAGAGATAATGTCTCCATTTTGACAATGCAAAAATTATAGCAGCTAGTTCTAAGTCATGAGTTATGTAATTCTCCTCATGTGGTTTAAGTTTTCTGGATGCATAGGTGATAACTCGCCCTTTTTGCATCAGTACACATCCAAGCCTTTCTTTAGAAGCATCTTTATATACAACAAAACCTTCTAATCCTTCTAGAAAGACCAAAATTGGAGCTGAAGTCAATCTATTTTTTGATTCCTGGAAACTTCCTTCACAGTTCTCATCCTAATCAAACAGTTGATCTTTCTAAGTTAATTTGGCCAATGGGCTAGCTATTTTAGAAAAATCTTGTACAAACCTTCGATAATAGCCAATAAAACCCAAAAAGATACAAACTTCTGTCACGTTGTTGGGTCTCTTCTAGTTGACTATCACCTCTATCTTAGAAGGATCAACCTCTACCCCATCCTGGGATATGATATGTCCCAAAAAAGCTACCTTTTGTATCCATAAATCACATTTATTGAATTTTGCATACAATTTATGTTCTTTCAATGTTCTGAGAACCATGTGTAAGTACTTTGCATGGTCTTCTCTAGTCCTCAAATACACCAAAATATCATCAATAAAGATGACCACAAACTGGTCCAAATATGGTCGAAAGATCCGATGCATCAAATCCATAAATACCGTTAGGGCATTAGTTAGACCGAATGGCATAAATTCATAATGACCATATCAAGAATTGAATGCAGTCTTCGGGACATCTTCTTCTCTGATTTTTCGCTAGTAATACCTCTGTTTCAAATCTAACTTTGAGAAAACCATAGATCCCTATAAAAAAATCAAACAATTCTTCCACATGTGGTAGGGGGTATTTATTCTTGATAGTAACTTTATTCAACTCCTTGTAATGAATGCACATCCTCAGGTATCATTCTTCTTCTTGAAAAATGGCACTTTGGCTTCCCAACGAGAAGTGCCAAGCCTTATGACCTTCTTCTCCAATAGTTCCTGAAGTTGGTCCTTCAGCTTTTTAGTTCTGCAGACGCCATCTGATAGGGAGTTTTGAAAAAAGGCATAGCTCCCGAAAGAGTATGAATAACAAATCCTATCTCTCTGTCAGGGGGTAATGAGTTCAACTCTTCCGAAAATACCTCTGGGCAATCAGCCACTATTTCCACCTCTTCCATTTTGGCTGTATCTAGAGGTTTACTAATAAGATACGCTAAGAATCCTTGTCCGCGTTCCCATAAAATCTGTCTGGACTCTAGCGTAGATATAATTGGCATTGGGCAAGTATTATCTGCAGAATGGTGTGTTGGTATTGATATCTTATCTCTGAGAGTGATGCACTTGGTATAACAATTTACATGTGCCTGATGTTTATACAACTAATCCATTGCAAGTATCAAATCATATTCTTGAATGGGCATTTGTATAAGATTGGCTGGATATTTCTCGTCCCCAATCATAATTGGGCAATCTCGATACATGATGTCTGTTATTAACCCTATTCCTAAGGGTATCTGAACTTCTATTTGGTAAGCCATGGTTCCAGTCTGCATATTTAATTTTCAAGAAAAAGTCATAGATATAAGAGAATGAGAAGTACTAGGATCATATAAGGCATTACCATTAATTCCAAAAATAAAAATCGTACCTTCAACCACTTCATTAGGATCCAGTGCATCTTCCCCATTTAAGATATATGCACGAGCTCGCATTTTCTATTTCCTACTGGTTTCTGCTACCTATTTTCCTTTTCCTAGAAGTGCTAGGTTTCTCCATTTGGGGCAATATTTCACAAAGTGTTGGTCATTACCGTATCATATACATCTGCCCTATTTTCTCCAACACTCGGACTCTTCGTGGCCAGGTCCCCCACAAAATCTACATTATTTTGGTTCCACTTCTAGAGCCAAAGTTGTAGACCCGCCAGCCTGGGGTGATTGTTCATTAGTGCCTCCAATCTGCAGTTTTGGTTGTTTTCTCCCAGTATCACTCTACTCACTAAGGTGCATTCTCCTCTTCTAGCTTCGGTACTCAATCTTTCTAATTTTCTGTAGTTCTGACTGTAACTATAGTGCTTTACTCATTGCTCGATTGAAGTTTGGCAAATCACAAGTGGCTAGACCACGTCTGAGTTCCAACCATAATCCTTGTACAAATTGGTGGGTCTGTCGGCTTTCACCTTCTTATATGTAGGGTGTATGCTGTATTAATTGGCTAAAAATAGCCTCATACTAGCTGATAGATTGCACCCCCTGTATCAGATTCATAAATTCTCTTTTTCTTACCTGTTTGACTACTAGGGGTATATATTTATCCATAAATTCCTTGGTAAAATTTTCCCAAGTTTGGCGAGTTCCCTCAGTTGTCCACCTGTGATCTATCATCTTCTACCAACTACTTGCAGAACCTCCCAGAAGAAACGTTGCATACCGAACTTTTTGCTCATCTGGATAGCAGAAGGTTTCAAATATGTTTTCTAAATTCTCAATCCATTCCTCATCTTTTCTATCATCTGGGCCCCCTAAGAACTTTGGGGGTTGAAAATGTAGACACCGTTCTAACGCTCGATCCTCAGCCATCTTTTTAGCAGCTCCTGCCCCACCACCTTGTTGTTGACCCTAATGCCTGAATCTCTGCCACCTCTGATACATGGGATCTACTGGTTGACCTATAGCTGGTTGATCAACTGAAGTGATTTGTGAGACTTCTTCGTTTGGCAAGGGTTGTTGATAGGCAGGTGCTCATCGCCTAGAAGCCTATTGGACATTAGCCCTATCTACCAAGCGGTCTCCCTCGATGACCTGCTCTAGCTGGAGTAGGTACATCAGAACTCCTGTGTGATGCCATTACAAGTTTCATATATCTTAGATATTCTTAAGCCTGCAATTATCGAGTTGTCAAACAATGTCTATACCATCAACTCTATCAAATCTCCCAAATTTACAAAAAATAGAAGAAAAGAAAAGAGAAGTTTAACAAAATTAAATAAGATTAATTATAATAGAAATCTATTTGTTTAACCATCAAAGATAAAATTTCATTAACATTTTCGAGTTATCACTTGCAAGTGTTACATCAGTCTATATACAGGATATTTTCAATTTTTTTTTTTTGCTTTGCTAACTATAGCCTAGTCATAACCAAAATGACGAGACTTGTTAGGCATTACCCTATAGTCTAGCTAACCCTGGCCGATTCTATCTATTTTAACGGTCAAAAGCTAATACGATACATACATACATATTTACAAACACAACAACACCCATAAGGGTCTCCAAATCTAATCCTTCACGTCAGTAATATCAGACTTAGGATCTTTATCCTCATCTTCCCCATTCACTTCCATATCTATGTCATCATTTTCTTCTTCAAGCTCTTGGAATTCTCCCTCTATATCGACCTCTGGTGGTACCTCAACTGGAGGTTCCAGTACATAATCCTCCTCAGGCTCCTCCTCAAGTACCTTTTGAGGGTTTCTTTCATGTATCTCTTCAATACATACATCCTGTGTGTGCCTCAGCTCAGAGGAGGGGCGAACCCTGAAGGGTCCAGCCTCTGTGGCAATCCTAACTCTGACCCCTATGATCTAATCTATGGCACTACCACAGTGTGCCATCCATGATCATGTGGGTCATGTTAACTATTTTCTGGTGGTCTGACTCCAAAGTTCTGAAAGTTTCTTCCATTTGTCCCGTACTATGTGGAGTCCTTTCACCTATCTTTCGGCTATCCTCACACGCTCATCTTCTCATTCTATATCCTTCATCATTTTTTCTACTGTATAACTCCTGGACCTAAGTATCGATTTCAAGTGACATGATTCTGCTTGTCTGTCCCTTAAAGCCTCATGCATGTCATAGAGTTTTTCTTCATGTCGTTGTGACAACCTCAGAAGACTTGCCTTTTCTTCCTCTAAAACTTTAATCTTTTCTTTCAAAGATTCCACGGTCTATTCATCCACAGGTTCCTTTCCCTTTTTATGTTCATCTGCCATCCTACAGTATATCAATTTATTTCATCAATATCACACTAATCAAGCATATTTCTAACACACAAAATACAGATGGTTCAATTCCAATCTAAGGTCCATAGCTTAACCATTGGAAATGAAGATTACAGACTGGTCTGCCATTCCAATTATAATCTCCTACCTCATAGTATTGAACACTATACCTAAAATTCATATCCTTAATAACCTTCTGTCACGGAGGTTAGATACAAATCCCAATTATATCTATTTCCTTAGTCATCAACAAACCTATGCTCTAATACCACCTCTGTGGCGCATCACCCAGGGTAATCCCTTAGTTGATGTGCCACCAATTCAAACTTAAATAATAATATACGCAATGACCTAGAAACCCAAATTTTCAACAAGTCACAGAAGGGTAGTAGCATGTTCTTAAGCTCAAAGAACTTACATGAATTACAATATATACATATCAAAGTCTTCCAGTTAACAATCCCACATATCAACTGCTCTCAATCTTAAAGCTACAATTAGGTACAAGCCCAAAATGTCATCTCATGAAACACCATATATACATGCCATAGATCTTAGATTCAAACTTGACATATCACAACATCTCTAGGTCTTAGCATAACGAATAGGTGAGCTTATATATACATATAAATCACCTAATCTATTACAAAATAGTCCCATTGGCCAAGTTATAAGTCCTCAATCCTCTTTTATACATGTCTGGGAAGGAAATAAAAGATAACAAATAGGGTAAGTCCTAAGCACTTAGTGAGAGAAATGGGACCAATAGTTAAAGAAAAATTGTTAGGGAAGCAGCAATACAACCAGATTTATATCATCAACAAGAATTTGCAACTTGAAATAAGATTATCTCATAACATTAATGATATCAAATTCAACAAACAAAAACATCTCGATCCTTATTGCTCCCTGAATATAGTACAAACAAAATCAAACAAAAACCTAAAGCATATTATGCATAAAAGATTTTCCTTATTCCTCCATTGTAGCTTTGTTCTGGGCACTCGGAACTTTAATTTTCCCCATATAACAATACAAGTGATAAACAGATGCCTGCAAGGCCACACATATGACAATACAAGTGATAAACAAATGCCTGCACGACTAGACAAACAATACGCAGAATGATTTCAGGAGCACAAAACACAAATGTGGTCAACAAGACGCAACTCAATGTAATGAAGGAAAAGCCGGCAAAGCTGTAGGGCATATAGAACAATAACAGATAGGAAAATAAGAGTTCTGGGCATCAGAATGAATACAATCAATTTTACTGATAAATAATCGAGGAATTCAAACAATTAAGGATTCAAATGATCAAAGGACATTCACTTCCCATAAACAAAATTAGGTAGACCTTTACCTCAACAGCCACAAAAATGCTATTCCAGTCTACTGATTTGTAGGGTCCGGCTCTTCGTCACCTAACCAAAAGAACGGACTTATCGTCCAAACATTCATTTTGACCCTATAACAATAATTAAATGGATAACATTCTACTATCGGTTGTTTCGTAATTAATACTATATTTTAAGGCTTGGTTCTAATATTATCAAGAGATGACATACTAATTACACCATAAATATTGTAATACTTACAAGGAACATATTTGCTCTGATAAAGGAACAAAAATCATATTCCCATTTTATAATATCCTTCTAGCATTACACAAAATTGATTATAATGATCTAACTATCATTAGTAAGCCAATTTGTCACTTAGGGTTAAATTACATAAAATTATGGTTTATCCTCTAATTAGCTTATTTAACTAATATTTACATATAATAATGCAAATTCGGGTCCACTAAGCTTTTATATATACCCATGCATGCATCTAACTTCTTGATCCATTTCACATTCTTCCATTTGTACTACAAAATACAAGAAATGGGCAGAATCAATTTAAGAACAACATTAAAATATTCATCCCTTTTTCAACTTATTTATACCAAATCTTGATATCGGAGTACAATTGTCACAAACCAACACCACTAGTGAGACCATCGCGACAAGACAAAGAAACTATCCCAGAGCTGCCGCTACCGGAGTTGGTCGCCACCACCACCGTTAGATGTGTCTCAACACAACCAATCCAATTCCTAAATCAATTGGATGCTTCACCGCCAAATTCGCCCTCAATTAGAGCTCCAAATGCCTAGCACCACCACCTTCGCCGTTGCAGTTCTTCTCTAATTTTGTCGTTACTGGCTGTCCAAGCTAAAAACCAAAGATACCAAAATGCTCCTTAAGCTAAACTCTACCAAAACCACACTTCGAACAACAATTTTCATCGTCCAAACTGCCGCTCCGTCGCTCACCGTCAATGCTCAATTTTGGGCTTTAGTTTCCCGACGGCCTACCAATCGAATTTCATTGCATGTTACATTGTTGAGTTCCTGGCAAGGTAAGGAAGCTTCTGGTTGGGTTAGTTTCAGGTTTTTGGCCGTTACCAGAGAGGAGGAAGATGGTGCGCGGTAGGAAATGAAAGAAAATTAGGAGGAATGTATTTGAAAGGGAAATTTCAAATATCCTAAATTGACCCCCAGGATTTATCTCAAATTTTTTATTTAACCCCCATAAGTTAATTCAACTTTCAATTAAATCCTTCAAATAGTGAGTGCATGAAATTGACCCGGTTGACCTGATTCCATTTTGACCCCCAAAACTTTTAAATGTTTTTCAATTAAGTCTTTCCCTATTTATGTTTTAACCCCCAAAATTTTCAAAATTAATAAAAATAAAAATAATAAGAATAAGAATATGAATGATATAAATTCCACCAATAATATATTTAAGGGTGTTACATATAGTGTGAAGACGGATCAGACATTAAGCAATAATAAGTTTAAATCATATTTTAGTAAATACCAAATCTTAGATTTAGTCAAATTAGGAAATTAATCAAATTATTTATCCAATTCATAAAATTTACCGAATTGGACCAAGCTTGAGTTCAACTCAGATATCAAAATCAGCAAGGACAAGCCTGTAAACTGAATTTAGGCGACAGTCGAGTCATCACTTGAACATTGTTTTTAATGTAATAAGTTTGAATGAAGCATTTAAAGAAACATTTTGGTAGCTTCAATTTTAAGGTTTTAAGATCAGTCCTGGAGATTTTGACATGGTGTAATGACATATTTGGGCTTAACTGAGTGGTGAGATAGTGGAATTTCATTCAACTGATTGAGGTATTTTGTGTGTCTTATCAAGCTGCATCAACTGGCAATGAGGGTTTCTAGCTCCGGCATTAGTGCACGATGGTGCTCCAATGGTACCTGATAAGGGCCTAAATTCAATTTACGGCTCATCCAGGCTGATTTTGGGCTTTAACTTAGAGTCAGGCTTCATCCAATTAGGTAGATTTCAAAAATTGGATAATTAGGTTGATTAATTTCCTATTTTTTTACTAAATTTAAGATTTAACTAAAACATTATTAAACTTATTACTGTTTAATGCCTGATTTATCTTCACATAATATAGTAGGTCGCCACCTACTAGGTGTATCACATTGAAAGGATTTTTCTAGAATCCTTTCTCTTATTTCCTCGTATTTCTCTTTTTTGAGTATAAGTCTCCATTTTGAATATTTAATATATTGAATTGCATACAACTTCACAGAATCCCAAACTTTTTCCACCATCATGAATGGTTCCTGTGCCATTTTTTTGGCCTAGGATTCTGCAACGTTGTATGCAATTCAATGTATCAAATATTCAAAATGAGGCTCATAGCCAAAAAAGCAGAATATGAGGAAATAAGAAAAAGAATTGTAAAACAATCTTCTCAATGTGGTAACACTCATGAGTGGCAACTTACTGTATCACGTGAAGATGAATCAGACATTGAAAAATAATAAGTTCAAATCATGTTTTAGTAAATCTCAAATCATAAATTTAGTCAAAATTAGAAAATTAATCAAATTAATTATCCAATTCATGAAATTTACGTAATTGAATCAAGTTCGAGTTCAATTCAAATCCCAAAATCAGTCAAATGAGCCTACAAGCTGAATTTAGGCCACCACCGGGTCATCGCTTAAGCATTGTTTTCATTAATAAGTTTGAATCAAACATTTAGATGAAAATTTTGGTAGCTTCAATTTTAAGGTTTGATGGTCAGTTTTGGAGATTTGGATGTGGTGTGAAGGTAGTCTTGGGCTTAATTGATTGGCAAGATAGTTTAATTTTATTCAATTGATCATGGGATTTTGTACATCTTATCTAGCTGCATCAACTAGTAGTGATGGTTCCTAGCTTCACCATCAGTCTAGCTTCAGCAGCGATGCACGACAGTGCTTCGATGGTGACCTGACAGTAACCCGAATTCAATTCACTAGATTGGGCTAATTTTGGGTTTTGAATTGGAGTCAGGCTTGATCCAATTAGGTAAATTTCATTCATTAGATAATTAATTTGATTAATTTCCTAACTTCTACTAAATTTAATATTTGAGATTTAACTAAAATATGATTTAAACTTATTAATTTTTAATATCTGATTCATCTTCACATGATACAATGTGCTTCAACTCACGAGATGTATCACGTTGAAAAGATTGTTGTACAATCCTTTATCTTATTTCCTCGTATTTCTCTTTTTTTGGTATGAGCCTCTATTTTGAACATTTGATACATTAAATTGCATACAACTTCATAGAATCCCATACTTTTTCGACCATCATGATTGGTTCTTATGCTATTTTTTGGGTATGAGATTAGTGTATCATTAGCACTTTTGTTTTATGCTAGTAACATAATTTTAAATTGCATTGTAATGGTTGAAACTGTAGTAATGATTCAAAATAACGACTAATGGTGGCAGATATTAAAATTATTAACTAGTGTTTTAAACTTCTGTGGACATGATTTGAAATGTAAATAGTAGTGAAGATTTGAATAGAAGGAGATAAGATGATATTAAATAATATAATAGTCTATTGAAGATTAGTCCTATGATTAGTTGCAACTATAATATACCATAATCTCTTATGCATGTTTGATATATAAGATTAGTTGGATAAATTACAAAATTTCCCTTCACTTAAACCCTTACCCATCTCATTCACCCTTATAATGTTTTTCCTCTCAATGTATAAATAAAAAATTAAAAAAAAATATTACTTACCCTCAAATGGCGTCGGGTAGACCCAAACCGAAGGCAGATCTCTATATAAGGAAAACTACACCGTAAAATAATCAAATACATGATTCATTGGCTAAAAAGTTGCACTCTTCACGTAATTTTTTATTTTCATTTTTTATTCCACCATTTAATCTTTTTTTTTTTTTGCTATTGTAGTGTCTGCCATGAGCAATTGTTGGTTTGCCATTGTTGGTCAACCATTGCAAGTCGTTGTAGTGTCTGCTGTGAATTTTTAATCTTGAGCATTTGCTAGTTGGCATTGCGTTTGCTTAATAGGCAATGAATTTTTTGTGTTATTTTTACCGATTATTGAGGATTTGTAGTGGATTTTCACTTTGGTGATGGAGGAACTAGGATTCAACAAAAAGAAAGATGAGAGAAATATTTGATATCAGCCAGAGACTTTCTCTTTCTAATTTGGGAATTTCAACCGTGTAAAAAAAAGGGCACATTTGGAATAAGAATGGAAAAAGGTGGACAATAAAAGAAATAAAATTATAGTGTGGGGTGCGATTATATAATCACACCCCTAGGGCGCCATTGTAATCAGCCCTAGTTGCTGCTACAATAGAAGGCCACAACCAAAAAGAGGGCCTTCTTCCGTAGTGGTTGATAACAAACATTATATTAGCATAGATTGCAATCTCTTTTTAGCCTATTACACCATATCAAATGTGCCCTATGTTTCATATATATCAAATTATTTGCATAAAAATAATATGTATTATTTCATTTGTCATGAACAAGATATATGATGTCATGCCCCAAATTCAAGATATGACAACGACAATGCTTCTAAGCCCAAAGGATTCAGAATTAGTAAGGTATAGAGACCATAGCACACTAAGATTCATAAAGTATTTTACGAAACTTCAAGAAACTTAAAAAATATTGCAGCAGAATACGATTTTAATTCTCAAACTTCAATCAAATACCTATATTTAGAATTCAATCCTAACTATTATAATCCTTTCAAAATTGTCTCAGATAATAACAAAGATTTCAAATTAATAAACCAAACTTAAATCAAAACTAAGAAACATTTTAATATTTTGTCACCGATAGCAAAATTGATTGTCTTTTTGTTCTCAACTAAATCCTTCGCAAAACTAGTTATACAATTGTATGAACAACACTCTACCAAATAAAAACCTTCCATCAGATTTGAGTAAGCTACATACATAATACACAAGAAATGAGACATAAGAAAAGGCATTTTTTTAAATTAAAACAAAACAACCAACTTGCAATAGTTAAACAGTTATGAAAAGACGTTATATATTATGTGATAACATCTTGCATTAAATCAACCTATAATCTAAAGATCATACTCATCTAAATATATTCGAAAACATTCTTTTAGACATTGTTAGAATATTGAATCTTGCTAGTAATCAGAAAATTATGCTCATTAGAATATTTTCAAAAGAAATTTTAAAAACGTTCTTGTCTTAAGAGTTCATTTACTTATCCCTACTTGTAACTTTTGGAATCTCAATCGGCTCTCTTGATCAAGATTTCAGCTACAATCCCATTAAGTGGGTTTAGAGGCTAATATTATTGCATGTAGAAGGGTCTTAATTACAACCCAATTAAGAGGGCTTTAACTACAACTTCATTAAGTGGGTTTCACAATTTTTTACTGTAACCCCATAGCACGGTTTCAAAACTTGTTCCTACTGTAAGGTTTTCAATCATCTCAAGCATAGTTTTTCGTCATTTCTTTTAACAAGAAACAATTTAATTTTCATTTCTTTTTATGAACACATCACACATCAAACTATCACATGCCAAAGCTTATTTTATATAGAAAAAGTATTTGGATAGAAAAATAAATACATTTATTTAGAAAAATATTTCAAAAACAAATAGGAGGAAGAAACTAATTATTGTTTATCTTTGTAAATATTGGATCACATATTATACTTTAAATAACAAAAAATTTAGCATAGCATGCTGAAATGCTTTTATATATAGATATATATATATAATCATTCAGACAAAAACGTACGTACTTATTTAGAGAAAACATCTGCATAAAGAATATAATGTTGAAACTACTTATTCATCTAAGATTTCCTTTCGCTTAATCTACATGATTAACAAAATCCTAAAGTCAAATAAATTATTATAAGTTAGGGCCCTAAATAAACCTAAACGAATCAAAGTATACTGCAGTATAATTGACTAGAGGTGGAAATACCACCTAAAAAATGTGAATATGTTGATCCTTAGGCTATCACCTTTCTCCTCATAGTTTTTCTCACCTAATATGAATTTGTGAAGAATTTTAAGTTGTTTGGGGAGAATTTCGGCATGAAAGACTAGGCAAACGAAACGGGGTTGTAGGGGTTTGTATTATATATTTTTTTAGGATTTTAGTAAGCCCATATGACCAGATAACTTGTGGGAGTAAAAAATTATTTAGATAAGATTTTAAAATGACGAGAATGCCTGCAAAATCCACAAGTTCAAAAATGAAACCAAGAAAAATAATTTTCATCATCTTTAATTTAATAATCATGGATCTAAACCAATAGATACAACAATAAGATTTGTAGTCTTATTTTCTACATTAGTTATGTGCTTAATCATCATAAGCTAAAAGGGACTAAATAGCTTGAGCCATGTGTTACACCTAACCTCATACAATTACAATTATAATTTATGGACCTATATAAGCTATGAGCTTAATTAACTTTTGAAATAACTTAAATAGTTTAGGCTGACTAATCCAAATTGAAAGTACTTTCAACACTAATTCTATCATTTAAATATAAGACCTTAAATTATGCTATAATATTAGGGATCAAATACTTAAATAATTAAACTTAAAAGTTAAAACAACATTTGAACCATAAGATCAAACTTCTTTCACTATAAAGAGAAAAATGCAAATTAAAGGGTGGTATCGTATTATTAGTTCTCAAAATATACATTTTTCCAGGCATGCTTCGTTCACTTTTAATGCTCTTGACATACTAAAAAGACATATATAAATTATCGCCCACTAGCATTTTAAGTTAAATAACCTTCACTGTAGGATTTATTTATGGCTCCAATCCATGAGTCATGGACTTATATTTGAAATAGCTAGCTTAATTTTTAATTTGAAACTAAATAAATTAAGCTCCATCAAGTAATTGGTATCTTATTTGGTAATATTACAAGTAGATAAATCTACACCTTCAATCGCCATTAAGCAGTCCTTATAAAATTATTAATAAAATACCAAAGCTTAAACTAGTGTATCAATAATTTATGATTTTCTATTTGTTTCCTTCTTCCAAGATTAAGATCAAAAGTCTATGTCCTCAAAATTGCAAGAAAATCAAAGTAAATACCTAAGTGGAATCCCTAATAAGCTTCAAAAAGATTCTAGTTCATATCTAATATTTATTTTCTATTAGATCCCATAGATATTGATTTAGCTCCAAATAAATTGTTTGCTCAAATTTCCAAAAAAATGCAACATAAAATGTCAAAGAAAAATCAAAACCAACTATAACTAATCAACTATTTCTGACATCCAATATCATATATATCCGTTCTTTTTTCATAAGACAAAAGCTCACTATTAATTATATAATCTTGCATTCTATAAATCCCATGGTTTAGAGACTTAGTCTTAATAAAATTAAAGTAGTTTTAAATGGTATAATTGATAATACTTCTGATAAGAACATATACTATCAAATCTATACTATAATAATCTATATAAAGACTTGGGTGTTCAACCCTCCTTACAAAACAGTTTGTAACACCCCGAAAATTTCATAATTTATAGAATTTAATTTTAATATATTTAAATTTCATGATTTTTATGTTATAGTTGCTAAAGTATTATTTCATTTAATTTTGGTGGTCAATTTGTTAATAAAAAAACTTTAATTTTAGAAATTTTAAAAGTTTGGGGTCAATTCAAAATTTATTAACACTTGATTGAACACTTTTTGAAAATGATGGGGTTTGCATGTGAGGGTCTTGGTCAACAAGGTTTAAATTGTAATTTTAAAAATTTGTAGGGTCTAATTGGGGCTGATTGGAAACTTGGAGGACTAAATTGCATAAAATGAAAAATTGAATTTTAAAACCAAAAAACGGGCAGCAGATTGTTTCTTCCTTTCTTTTTCCTTCTTTTTCTTTTCCTTTCTTCTTCCTTTTCTCCTTCTCCTGCGAGCACCATTCCCCCCGGCGACCCTCTCACCGGCAACCACCAACCACCAAACCAACACCTTCAAACAACTCTTCTCTACCTTCCGACCACCTTCCTCTACACATGCACGGCTGAAACCCCGGCAAGCCATCACAAGAGTGAGAGACCGAGACCCTTTCCGCGGTGGCCAAGTGGGTTTGGTACTTTTGGTGACGATTTGGACTTTTGAGGGGTGGTTTGGGTTGCCCTCGGCGTGGAGAAGCAAAATACGATGTTGCATATGGGTTTGGCGTGGCAGAGACGACAAGAAACGGAGATCGGAGCACAACGGAGAAAATGAAGATTTTGGGCTGTTGAGCTTTGTTGACGGAGATATAGGCTGCAGAACTTGAAACCGAAGGCGGCATTAGATTCAAGAGCTCGAAAGGAGTAGATTGGTGGTGGCGCTGAAATTTTCCGACAGCGACGGAGAGGCAGTTTCACCTCCTCGACGCAATGAACGCACCTGTGTCATCAGTTTGTGGTTTCGAAACTCTGATGGAAAACTTGGATTTATTTGGTTGTATTTGATATATATATGTATATAGTATATAGTATACCTTACCTTGGAGACTTTATATTGCATGCCAAGGTTGATGAAATGGATAAGTGATATGTATATATAGAGGTGTAAAATGCAAGATTCCCATGCAAGGAATATTGATAGTAAACCCGGACACATCATGTAAAATGCCAAAAATTTGGATTTAATAATGGTATTAAGAATTATGTAAT
Organism: Jacaranda mimosifolia; assembly: GCA_018894105.1. Taxonomy (NCBI): domain Eukaryota; kingdom Viridiplantae; phylum Streptophyta; class Magnoliopsida; order Lamiales; family Bignoniaceae; genus Jacaranda; species Jacaranda mimosifolia. Next base: position 12,925,928 of record CM032132.1, on the reverse strand, counting down.
GAGACTAAGTGGCATTTGACTAAGAATAATTAATTGTAGAATTTGGACTATTTGCTATGGATTGATTAGGATAATGATATGATATGCTTTTGTAGTTAAGAATGGGATATCATGATATTTATAGGACCAATACAAATGTCTTGATAAATTCTAGAATAATCGATTTATTGGAATGCTTGTGTAGATACTACCAATGAGCCTATATCACCATGTTGATTTATAAGCTAGTAATGTTAGAATACTTATGGTACAATTCTAAAAGGTTACTAGAGTCGAATAGGAATTTGACTTTGGAAATATTCTTTTGTCTAGGTGATGAAGAAGTGGGTCCTGTTGACTAGTAGATTGCGGGCTGTGGTTGTTTTGTTGTAACTACAAGAGGTAAGGGTCTCCCACTTTAGGTTATTATTTTGGTTACAGCTATTCGTTAATTGTTGAACCCTATGAGGGTCTGCTACTCTAGCATCGATTATTATCTATTTGTTATTTGTGATAAGCCCCCGTGTGGATTTTCTATTTCTGTACCATACTCTGTTTGTTTGAAATTCAAAATGTGTTGGAATTCTAATTTGCTATTTGTTATCTAATTTGAACACCCCTGTGAGGGTTATCGTTGATATCGATTCTATTTCTATCTGATCTAGCACCCAAAACCTTGTCTGTTATTTGTATCTTAGTTGTCTATCTGTTTGTCTCGTATCTGTACTGATTTGCACCGTTCTCTGTTGCCTTGCCGGCATATCTGTTTATATGTACATCTTTATTTGGCCATGTTGGCTTATCTGAACCTGTTAGTTGCTATCATGTTGCCTTGACAGCATTTATGTTCTGTTCTATTTTGGGAACCGTTGGTGCCCTAGGGACTTTCCCCTGGGCATCTGCACAAACGGTTGTGAATTCTGTTATGTGTACGGAGAAAATGTGGGCCAAGGGCCAATCTGGGTGAAATGTTTGGTTATATAAGGCATGCTAGGGACTTTCCCCTCGGTGTCAATGATATGCTAGGGACTTTCCCCTCGGTGTCAGCGGTACGCTGGGGACTCTCCCCTAGGTATCAGTGGTGCGCTATACGGCTCGTATGGGCATCCGCCATATACCAAGTTGTTACGCTTAGGTATACTGTTTGTCTGACTGGAATAAGGTGATTCTGCAATGCATGTCTGTAGTTTTCTTTGAATGCATATACTTTGGGTTTGTTTTGCCTATCTAAATTCTATCTGTCTGAAATCTGTCTTGGAGCAATAAGGTAGGAGCGTTTCCTGTTTTGCTACGTTTACTGTTTGATTTTGAATCTGTCATGTTCTGTATATTTACTTGATGATCTATTGAGTTGAACCTTCCTCGATAGATCTCTTTTGTTATTCTTAAGTTATCCCTCACTAAGTCTTTGGACTTACCCCCAATATCTCTCAACATTTTCAGATAGGTTTTGGTGATGATCTTGTACTTCAGGATTGGAAGGATGTAAATATGTTTTGTAATAGAATAGATTCTTAAACTTGTGTATGGAACACTTTTATGTTTAGTGAGAACTTGGAGATGTTGTGAGATTTTTGACTTGAACTTATGAATTGTAATAGGTATGAATCGATGAATGATGAACTTGTGATAGTTTGACATTCATACCTTTGTAAGACGTGCTTAGGTTGAACCTTGTTGTTATCCTTGAAATTTTTGGAAAAATTTTCTGATGGGCCTATTGTTAGAATTATGTATGAGTTTTAAGTTTGAATCAGATTGGTGCCTCAGCTTTAGTGTTATCCCGAGTAGGGGTGCTACACATTTTATTCTCAAAACCTTGGATTTCCATTATTTCAATATAATCCATAGGTTTGCTAATAGCTTCTATTACAATATGCTTCTAACTTTCTTTCTAGAGATCCAACTAATATGATTCTTGAGATATGGGAAAGCTAACGAAACCTAAAACTTTTATGTTGACACCTCAATCCAATAAGTCGATGTCAAGGAGTAAAATCAAGCCCAAGATTCATTAGTGTGCTGAAAGTTTGGGATGGTGACAAGTTCAATTTTAGGAAGTATTTGATTTGACATATCTTAGTATTCTGGCCATAACTATAACACTCTAGCTTTTAGAACACTCAAATTAACCTAATATTTAGTATTGAATAAGTAATTTGACAAAATAAGCTATTGGAGAAGAAAATTAGGTCTTGATTGATTATTAATTTAAATTAATTAAGGTCCTGGCATAAATATTAAATTTTAACAGATTGAGAAATAACTAAACCAAGGATGAGATTGCTCATAACTAGAAATACTAGGAGTTGATATGCAGCGGCTAAAACCTAAAAGAGTTTGAGGTCAAATTGAAGTCAACCAAAAACCAGCAAGACTTAATCAAAGGCAATGTAAACTTTCTAGGGTGAAACCGTAAGTCGGCCAAAAGATTTGGGGTTAATTTGTAATTTCTAAAAATAAATTTTATGAAAGAACAAGTCCAACACTTCTTCTAATTTCCATTCACAAATCCACGAGAACCCAACCACAGCACCATAAAAAATCAATCAGTAACTAAATAAGTAACACCTCAAGAATCTTCTTCTCATCTTGGGGAGTAGTAATAATACAGCAAGAATGATTATCTTTCCTAATTAATGAAGATATGAATTTTAGTTTAGAGTCTTTAAAAGATCTTTTTAAATATGGAGAGTTAATTCCAACACATACAGAGATAGATTCCAACATTTAATAAAGGAAAGATATTCTAGACTAAAACGGCATTCTTAAGCACATAATTAATTATATAATTTTGTCACAATCAAAACTAAGTAAACCATTAAGGGATTAACAAATTATAACATTCATTTTTAGTAGTAATATCAATCTAAATTTTATTGCATCCATTAATATTAAAATTAATCCGAATTTACATATTACACAACTTGTTGCACATTTATGGTATAACTTCTTCAATTTTACAGCATTATGACATAACCATGGCCATATATAACCTACATATTCTCTAGAATAACTTTTTAAATACAATAGGCATAACAACTTTGTAATTGTTGGGAGCATTAAATATAACTTTCTATACTGATGTGAAGCTTAGTTGGTAAAGCTTAATCAAAGTATAACATACATTAATATTAAGATTGATTAATAATAGTTGGAAAATCAAAGTATTAAGATCTGGAGACGTAAAACATTAGGTTTACTATTAGGGTGAGACAAAATTGTATATGTACAAATTATAATATATCATTAATATTAATTTTAATCTAATTTTATAAACTATAACATCCATTAATATTAAGATTGATTAAAATTTATGAATTAGGTAACTTGTTGCAATTTTTGGTATAACTTCTTTGACTTAACAACATAACAACAAAACTGATGGCATATATGACTTGCACAATCTGCAGTAGTAATATTTTTAATGGAAGTGGTATAACCATTTTGTAACTATTGGGAGCCTCTAGTATAACTTTCTATTCCTATGTAAAGCTTAGCTACTATTACCTCTGGGGTCTAGTTTTTGCGAGCTTAAATACAATAGCTGAAATATCAAAGTATGAAAATTTTGAGATGTAAAATATTTAGTTCACTATTGGGGTGTCACAAAATTATATATTTACAACTTATAACATATCATTAATATTTATTTTTATCTAAATTTATAAACTATAACATCACTAACATTAAATTTAATTCAAATTTATGAATTATAATATCAATTTACATTACATTAATTCACATTTATGAATTATATAACTCATTTCAATTTTATGGTATAACTTCTTTGATTTAACAATGTAACAATGGAACTAATAGCACATATGACTTGCATAATATCTAGTCGTAATACTTTTAATGAAAATGGCATAACCACTTTGTAACTATTAGGAGCCTTTAGTGTAACTTTCTGTACATGTGTGAAGCTTAGCTAATATAACCTCTAAAATTTGTTTTTAGGCAAAATTAAAATATAATAATTGGACCACCAAAGTGTGATGATTTTGTGACCCAAACCATTAGGTTTACTGTTGGGACATTACAATATTATATAATTATAAATAATAAGATTCATTTTTTAAAATTAACATCAATTTAAATTTATAAACTATAATATTCATTAATATTAAAATTAATCCATATTTACAAATTATATAACTCGTTGCAAATTTATTGTATAACTTCTTCAATTTTACAACATAATGACATAACCATGGCCATATAATGTGGGAGGTTATGAGTTCAAACTAATGGACTCTTGATGTGCATGTATTCAAATACAAAATAATAATAATTGAAAGACGAAAGTATACAAATCTTGAGACCCAGAACATTGGGTTTACTATTAGGGTATGACAAAATTATATATTTACAAATTATAACATATCATTAATATTAATTTTAATCTATATTTGTAAACTATAATATCCATTATTATTAAAATTAATTCAAGTTTATGAATTATATAACTCATTGCAATTTTTTGGCATAACTTCTTTGATTTAATATCGTAACAACATAAATAATGGCATATAAAAACATACCTAATGTCCTGCATGCTAAAATTTTCACATCAAAGACTGAGTTCTTTTATATAAGGACGACCTTTCCACAGCTTGCCTTCTTATAAGTTGTTCCACTTGCATATTAAGACCGTCTACCTCAGTGCGTCATCAATGAGTGCTACACTTGAAAGATATTACTGCATCTTCTCTTGCTATGGGGGGTCGCGAGGTTAAGGTCACAGAACCTTGCTCGTGAATTCCTCTTGACCCATCATGCCTATCTTTTGGCTTGAAAGCAGCAGGTCGCCCTATTTGAATTAGTTATCTTAGTCCTACGGGGCTAGGTGCCTCTTAGGTTATGGTCTCACAAACGAAAAAAGGGAACAGAGCATGATGCTCTTCTAGCAACTTCCTCCCCTGATCCATTATTATCTTCTTGAAGTCCTCTGGAGACAGTTGAATTAGCTCGCCACTTGAGCTCACCATAGAGGTGGAAGGGTCATTAGCGGCTTGGTCAATGGGATCACCACATTCTGTGGTGCTATTGCTAGAGTGTTTTGCTATTCCTCTAGAGTAGCGCCTTCCATGGTGTGAGGTGGTGAATAAGCTCAAAGGCTAGAAGAAAAGTTTCTTACAGTCGGTGCTAAATGATGTGGAGTTGGCAATAATCCTTCAATCTCAACGTTAATTTGGGTTATAGGTCCTCGAAATATCCCTAAGTCTAAGAACCTAAGACCAATATAAGGTCATTAATGGTCGTTAGGAAGGATTCTAGTGAAAATGTTCCAACATTCAAGTCAATATTCAAATGATGGAAGGGTAAAAAAGCAATAAGAGAGCATATATGAGAGTGTGTACCTTCAAAATAGAGTGAATAAGGTAGACGATATGGCACAATCTAGGAGCTTCCTGCCAAAAGAGATGGATGACCCAAATTGATTCGGTTCATGGGTTGAGTTGAGTAAGGATGGAAATAGGCCAAGCTATTCGTCAGGGACCTATGGGCTAGCTTGGTTAGCCTAATAAATAAAAAGACCAAGTCAAGGCATTAAAAATAGCCTTTTTTAATTAAATAGGCTAGATTTAAGCTCTTCTAAAAGCTTGCAAAGCCTAAATATAATCTCACTAAGGATAGGGTCATTTTCATTTCTTAGAAGCCGCCTTTAATTAAAGCTTACTTGGAACTTGCTTGTTTGGGACCCTATCTTTATTTCTATCTCATTGTATTCCATTCTATTTTGTGAGATTTGAAATGTCAATACCTCGATATAGGTCCTGGATAATCCTTTGCTCCATAGTCCAGGGGCTATTTACAACTAGCCAATTAAGAATTCTTAGATGTACTTGCACTGCACCAAAGATACAGTCATCGATTCTCCCGAGAGTTCACAATAGCAGCGAGCAAATGTATTAATGATTAGGAAGACATTTTTGTTAAGGCCCGTTTATTCTTCTTCACATAAAAATTACAATAATAATGATATAATATTAAATAGCTAATTATATTTGATTTTTTTAATTAGTCCTTTACAAATCCTTTATATTGTTTGGTATTGCTTTTTTTTTTTAAATGATACTATTTTATACTTAGATTTAAACTTTGATAATTATACATTTGTTATTTATCATTTCAATTATTGTCTATCAAGGTCTACTACAAGTTTGAACATATTAAAAATTTAGATGTATGTGATGTTTAGACTTAATTGAAGCCTTAGGAGAAAATAAGTTTTTTAGTAAGTTTCAGACTGGTCTAAGGTTTTAGAATTTATTAAAAAAGTTAGGCCTAACATTAAAAAAATGTCTATCATAGATAATAAGTTAGGTTCAAGCTTGTCATTTGCATAACAAATCTGATATATTTAAACTAAAATCTAGCCCAACCTAGTGTATTTCCATAGTTAGAGTTGAGCAATGCAGATTCCACCCATATCAAAAATATGCGGATCCCCCTTTAATTGAAGCATTCTAAGTATTTGTGGGCGTATCTTGATATTCCCTAGGCCAACTTAATACTCTTAGACCTATTCAATATATTTGGGTTAGTTTTACATTTTCTAGCTGATGTTTATATTTTTCGGGCCCATTTAATATTCTTGAGCCAATTCCATCATTAAGGAATTAGCAAAGATCCTTCCCAAAAAATAAAAAAATAAAAAAAATGACCAGTCTATTTTAGTACTCTGTGGTCATGTTTAAGTATCTTATTTTTTATGCTTAATTTTAATATTATTTTTATTTTAAAATTATTTGTGTTTTTTATGAAGTATTAACTATAATAGAAATTTACTTTCGGTCCATACTCTTTTAAGTTTAAGGGGAATTCATACTAATTTTTGTGATGAATGGATAATGATCCTATTTCAAAATCATGAAAATATATAAAAATTCAATATTTTTTACATCTATAATCCAAACCTCCATACCAATTTATTTAATTATAAAAAAGACGATGAATTTGTGAGAAAACATGTTGATCACTAACTTTAACATACAAAAAGTGAGGGATGTAGGAGTGCAAACGAGTCAAGCCGGCCACGAGCCGCACAAGCCAAGCTTAAGCTAGCTCAACTCAAGTTCGAGTCGAGCTCTAATTTGAGCCGATCTTAAGCCGTCAGTATCTAAGCTCGAGGCACACGAGCCAGTATATAATTAAATTTTATTTTTTATTTTATTAATAAATATATATTATATTACTATTTTTTTATTTTGAGTTTGAGCTAAAACTCGAGCTCGAGCTTGCAGTTTTTTATAATTCATTTGTCAATTCGAGTCTTATCTAGTCGAGCCCGAGTCAAGCCTGAATTTTTGTCAAGTCAAACTTGAGCTTAAAATTTTAAGCTCATCAAGCTCGATATCGAGCTCAAAAATTTTGCCCAAACTCAACTCAACTCGACTCGACTCGACTCGATTGCACCCCTAGATGGATAAATGCAGTTTATGCTCTAAAAAATAGATAAATAATAAATAAAATTTCCATCATATTATTCATTATCGGACTCATCAGTCATGATGGACGACATAACAAGTGGTTCCATATTCATGCAGGTCACGTGACCGACCACCCCACCTGGCAGCCAAAATTGGTCACCCCCAAAAAGAGGGGATTTTACAAAGAACCCCCCTATGTTAAAAAAAATTGGGCAGATTACTCTCCTATGAAAAATAAATGTTCAAAATATCTCCCTGTACTTTAAATAATCAGGCAGCGCACCCCTTTTTGGCGTTGGTGTTCTCCACGCACCTATGAATGTAATTGGTTATAGTTTTTTATGCTGAAAAAGTCCATTTTACCTCCATCTTCCTTAATAAATGAAATCTTTTCATCCCCCTCTCATCTCAACAGACCCCAATCTAAATTTTTATCAAGAATGGCGTATTATTCTTCCAACAGTGCAAGGAATAGGTTTAGATTAAGCAAGCCCACACTTGACTTGAGGTATGTGAGGCCTCCAGTATGTAGATGCCTGGCAGACGTTGCTCTTCGAGTTATTGTGAATGAGAGGAAAAGCTTATTTAGTAAGCTTTACTACTGTTGTTCTCTTCAACAATGCAATTTCTTCAAATGGTGTATGCCAATCAGAGCAACATGGTCTCCAAGTTGTCTTCCAGTTACATGACCAAAGGAGTGTGGCGTTGATCCATGTTATGATGGTGAGGAAATTGATTTGGTAGATGAAGAGGTGGTTTCTAAGGTGTCACGTGTAGCTGTATGTAATAAGGATAGGAATTCTGCAAATGTTGTCCATGTGTATTTGATCTTAATCGCTATTTCGTTGACAATTTTGGTGGTTGTAGTGCTTATGAGGTGAAGAATTGTCTTTTGTAAAAATTGCTGATTTATGTTATAAATGGAAGCTTTAGTTCTTGCATTTATGTCTTGTTCACTATTTGGAATGAAGGGGGTATATTTCTATTTTATGATTGAGTTATGCAATCATACGGGGGTAAATTGCTATTATTTCATTTAAAAAAAAAACAAGAATCCATCTTGCATATATTCAAACAGCTAACCAAAAAGCAACTCCAACCAAAAACCAATATCCAACCAATTCAATGTTTGGAATAAGGGGGTATATTGCTATTTTATAACTGAGTTATGCAATTATGTGGGGTAAATTGCTATTATTTCATTAAAAAAAAATCAAGAATCTATCTTGCATATTCAGACATCCAACCAACTCAACAACATCCAACCAATTCAGCTCATAATCACCATTGATCCAACAAAATACCAATAAAATCAAAGTTGCGATGACAAAAAAAATGTGCAAATTGGTCAAAAGAAGACAAGTGGCAATACTTTGATAAGAACAAGTCACAATGTTCAATAAAGTGCTCAACCACTCAAAATAAAAATAAAAAATACATCAAATGTATTCAACATATTCCAAACCCCACACAAGTCAAAAAGGGCTTATTTTGCCTCAAAAGACATGCCCACAACCACATACCTACAAAACATATAATTGTTCCCAAAACACAAAAAACCATATCCCTAGCAGTCTAGAACATCAGCATAACATCCAAAGTTACTATGCTCTCCTTTCAACTGTTTTTTTCTTGATATTTTGCAACACCTCATTAAATGTTTGCTTCTTCTTTCTCTTGGTTGCTTTGGGATCATTTGCAGCCATAGTAGGAGATTGAATTGGTATAGATGGTGTAGTTGATTCAACTATTGGTGTAGGCACTCCAGTTGATGCATGATTTATTGGAAGTGTAACAGATCCAGCGGAAGCACTAGAGACTCTTTGAATTTTTGCAACAAATCCCCTTCTTCCCTTGCCTCTTTCCCCCAGTAATGCTATATTTCTAGGACCCTGGTAAGTTCTACCTTCACCTCCATGAGTACCTTGTTTCTGTAGAAAAACAAAAAAAAAATAAGGTACAGCTAAATCAAACTATCAGAGGGGCAACAATAATCTACATTTAAACTAGTTCACTAAACTACCAATGACAACAGTAAACGAAAAAAAAAACAATATATTTTAAAGAGAGACCAATTGAAACATCATATTTCAAAGAGTTAAAAACACAACACTATATCTTATTCTTCTTGAAGGCTGTGCTGGCAGATCTACAGTGCTTCTCTGAGTTGGATCATCTTGGCTAACTGAAGGAACTTCAGAATCTTGATTATTCAACTCTGAAGAAGCTGCAGCATATGGGGTATCAGCAGCCTGCAAGATGCATACAACAATGTCAATAAAGTTTATTGAACATGCATATATGCAATTATAAGTTGAAGTTTAAAAACTTAACCTTGTAATGTTTGGACTTAGGATGAGTGGGGTTTTTGCATGAAACTTTATTATGACCTTTTTGCAGACAATTTTTGCATGTATGTGTAAGCCCATTTCTTGTTGATGTAGTCCTATGCAATTCATCAAGACCTCTTCTTCTTAGCTTAGTTGGTCTCCCAATTTTTTGCTTGATTTGAGATAGCTTTAGAGGTACAAAATTTGACTTAATGTAGTCCGAATCCCATGGATCATATGGTTATACACCTTCAAGTATGTGTCCTTCTCGTAGCAGTCATCAACATAATCTTCCAACTTTAACCTTCTCTTTGAAATAGCTACAAAGGCATGACAACATGGATAAGCATTCAACTAGAACATCCCACATGTACATGTTTTTTTCTCCAAATCCACAATGTATTTGTCATCTGGACAATCAACTTCAAACTCCTTGTCCCTACCACCTAGCATGGCAATACCTAGTCATCCTCTAGATCTTATTGATTTTCTTGAGGATATTTGGGCATATACATCCAACATATTTCTCTATTCCAGCCCTCTTTCTCTGAATCCTTGTCATTAACTTATTCCTAATGCTTTCAAACATAATAATTATTGGTTTGTCCCTAGCATCAAGAATAGAGCTATTAAATGACTCAAAAAGGTTATTTACCAACATATCACTCTTACAATAAGTAGAAAAATATGACCTAGCCCAGTGTTCAGGGGGAGTTTTCCTCGACCATTCAACTAATGTCTCAATATTTTCATTCACCTTTGGATCCTCAGCCTCCAACAATTTCATATAATGCTCAAAATCTATCTTCCTGCCAACAGATGTTGCCTTCTAGAATAACTCATTCTTCTTCTGTCCACTGAACTTCTTCTTAAAGTTATCATACATGTGTCTCAAGCAATATCTATATTCACTGTCTGGAGCCACGTCCCTCAATGCCTCTATAAGACTCTTTTACCTATCAGAGATGAAGGTCCATCTCCTATGTCCAATATCATCAAGCATCTCTCACAAAAACCAGGTCCAAGTGTCTCTATTCTCTACTGGGACAGCTGCTATGGCATAGGCACCATATTATCATTTGCATCTCTTCCTATAGCAGCCAGAAGTTGTCTTCCATATGCAGTCTTCAAGAAGCATCCATCCAAACCTATTATAGGTCTGCGAGCTTCAAAGGCCTTTGTCATGGCATGAAGTGAGAAGTACATTCTCTAAAAAATAGGAGGCTCACTATTTTAAACCTTCCTTAATAAAAGCTTGCTTCCAAGATTCATCTCTCTAACTGTGGCACAATAATCCCACAGTTTTCCATATTGTTGGTCATCCACTCCTTTGATTTTTTGCAAGGCATGTCTTTTAGCTCTAATCACTTTCCATGTACTAACATTAAGATTCACCTTCCTCTGAATAGTATTATTCAACTGATCAACTAAAATTTTTGGATTGTCCCTGATAATATTCTCCACTCTATTAGCCAAATAACTTGTCTTTGCAAGACTATTTTGATCAACTCTTGGACATGTATGTGTTCCTTTAATAGTTTTGACTTGAAAAGCTCCACTTTGCTGGATTGGAGAGGCATAGATCTTCCAATTGCATCTTTCATTCTTGCATTTAGTTGTTATTATGGCCTTTTTATTTCTAATCCACTCAAGCTCAAACCCTTCCCTCACAGCCCAATCCTTCAAGGCTTCTCTGAAGACCTGTGCATTACTGAATTTCATCCCTACTACCATCTTGAAGTCTTTCATGTGTTGACCATCTCTGAAATGTGGATGCTTTGGATCTTCATCATCTGATCCACTCAAACTTCTCAATACATCTTCTATCCCAGGGTCACTATACCAGTCTTCATCCTCTACATGCTGAGCTTTTTGTGGCTTCTTGCTCTTCCCTTTCTTTGCCTTCATGACCTTTTTCAACTTATTCATCAGTTCTCTTCTAGTTCTTTTCCTCTCCAAGAATATATCATCATCACTATAACTCTCCAAATCCTCAAGTACAAGGTTTGGTGCATCTGAATCAATCTCAATGTCACTCTCTGACTCATCTGGCTCATAATCCTCATCCTATGAATCTGATAGACTAGCAAATTGAACTCTGTCCTCTTCAGGTTGAAGATCTGCATCTATGTCTTCTTCTGAACCATGACATTCTGAAGGCTCTTCAACGCTGACCTCATTAGGTTGAAGATCTGCATCTCTGTCTTCTTCTAGACCATGACATTCTGAAGGCTCTTCAACTCTAACCTCATCAGGTTGAAAACGAAACTCAAAATCTTCACCAAGATGAAAGTCTTGCCCAAACTCAAAACCTTTAGTAGGATCATGATGTTCTTCTTGTTGTGCAGGTGCATCTTTTCCACTCTGAGCAGCAAGTTGTTTTGAAGGTAAATCAAGTTGCTCTTCTTGTTCAGTTATATGTTCTTTTTCTTGTGCATTAGGTAGAACTTCTTCAGTAGGACCATGATGTTCTTCTTGCTGTGCAGGTGCACCTTCTTCATGTTGAGCAACAACAGGTTGTTCTGAAGGTAGATCAGATTGCTCTCCTTGTTCAATTACATGTTCTTCTTCTTGTGCATCAGGTATAACTTCTTCAGTAGGATCATGATGTTCTTCTTGTTGTGCAAGTGCATCATCTCCATGTTAAGCAGCAGCAGGTTGTTCTAAAGGTAAATCAGGTTGCTCTCCTTGTTCAATTACATGTTCTTCTTCTTATGCATCGGTAGAATTTCTTCAGTAGGATCATGATGTTCTTTTTATTGTGCAGGTGCAGCTTCCCTATGTTGAGCAGCAGCAGGTTGTTCTGAAGGTACCTTAGGTTGCTTTCCTTTTTCAGTTACATCAAAATAAACACCAGTTGCTTCAGTTAAATCCTTAGCATCATGTTGTTCTTCTTGCACATAAGCTTGTTATTCATCAAGTACTTCATCTTCTGCCTCTTCTAGCTAAGGTGGTTGTGTACTCAAACCCTCAAACTACATCTCATCTGATTGTGTCTCCTCATTTGTAGATTTGTTCCTCCAACATTTTGATCAACTTCCATGTTGTTGCTTTTCTAAAGATCTTCCAAGCTTATGATATCCTCATGCTCATCCATAATTTGGATTGGATCTGCTACCTCTTCCATATACATCTTCACAGGTATATCTAGACCTCTATGATGCCTCTGAAGGTCAACTATGTTGTAATCAGTAACCTCACTATTTATTCATGTGTGCAAGTTTAGATGAAAGGCCAAGTATTTTATAATAGAAGTTAACTATCCCTTTCTTCCCTCCATGTCTTACATATGTGTCCCATAGAAGATCCAAGTTCAAATAGTCCAAGTTTAACTTTTCAATGTGTATCAATGTCCATCTTTTATACATCAATTTTGGTGCTCTCACAAGTTCACCCCCAGTCCAATTTTCTAAATCATGATACTCACCCATCTGCATACAAAAATAAGGAAAATAATGAACCATTTGCATAAAAGTAAGAACAATATTCCACTGAAAAACTTGGAAGCTAGAAATGAAAATAATTATTAAAAACATCAAACTAATTAGTTATAGCCAACTAACTACATTATGAACAACAGTGCACTGTGTGAAGTAATAAACTTATCAAAGTAAGCATAGTATAATGCCATTAAATAATCTAGGATAAGTGCACTGTCAAATATTGCTTTAAACAAGGTAAGCATAGTGTTTCAAGTCTTTCCTAGATTCTATCTTATTGGGACCACCAAAATAACATATATTTTTTTAGGGACCCTACATTAACAAATGCAGATAAATTGGTACAAAAGTTTTGACTCTACATTAACAACAGTCCAACAACATGATTTGAACCCTACAAAGGCAAAAATTGGGACACAAAAAGCACACAGACCAACAGTCCAACAACAACAACATTTAAATAACATATAATAAAGCACAAAACTTCATCTGGGCAACAAAGTCAGAAACTGGGGCCTCAGAGCATGCTTGACCATTGTACATAAAAAACACACAAAGGAACTAAAAAAAAGTTTATGCAAACATACAGAATAGAATAACACAAAAAGAAAAACAAGGTTTACATACCTTGCACGACACTAAATCCTCAACTTCAAGCCTTCGAACCACTTTCTGAAATGGTCTGGGCCTTCGATTTTGAATAAATCAACTTGCAATCGCAGCAAATGGTCGAATTTCAAGGGCGGTTTTGGGGTATCCCAGCTAGGGTTCTTGATTTTAGGGTTTAATATTTCGCTCTTCAGATAGTTTTCAAATTTGGTCTGAAAAATGAGTTTCGAATAGTTTATTTTCATCTTAGGGTAGTTCTATTCATTCAGTAAAAAAATTGCTAACAATTCTTCATAATAGGCTGCAGAAGGCGGTGAGCATAATTTTTTAAAAGATAAGGAGATATTTTAAAATTTTATTTTAAATAACACATGGGGTAAATTGCTATTAGCCCCAAAAAAACGCACACCCGAGTAGAAGTTAGAAGATGCGGAGATGGTCTTTGGATGCTTTAACGAGACCATCCATCATCAATCACCAATCACCAATCATCAATCATCATGATGAAATAGATACTCACATAAAAAGATCTGTTTTTACTCTCTCCAATTCCTTTTCAATTTTGCTCCACTTAGTGCACTTAAGTCTTTCTTCAATCCAATCTCAATTACTCGGAAATTAACTCTGATTATGATGAAAAAACGCGTACCCGATTGGCTCAACAGCTCCCTCTGGTCCTCTCCTCAACCGCCTCATTCTCCGCCACAAAACGCCGTCGTTAAGTCCTCCATTCCCGAACCTCCCGTTACGGTTCCCCCGCCAGCCATAGCGAGACCGTCCGAGCCCCCGCCTCTCTCCTCAGCTTACTCGCACGCTACCAAAGGGGAAAATAGTGATCCCTTGAGTAGTAATAGTCGGAGTAATACTGGTGTTTCTTACAGTGATGAGGAGAATGACAGCTCATCGGTAAATTCGGCGGCCTCTACCGGCGGCGGTCCTGGTGCGGCGGCGCCTCCAGCTTCTGAGAATATCTCGAGGCAGTCTCAGATTTTGCAAGAGGTTTTTGCTGCTGCCATTATCAATTTTCTTCTCTGCAATCCCCCCCCCCCCCCCACCAGCGAAAGGGGAAATACAAGTCAAATAACGAGTTATGCTTCAAAAATATTATTTTCTACACATAATTTAATTTATGAAAGTGATAGAATGTACCGATAAACATATGCATCACTATTGTTTCCTAAATTTCTAAGGTTGATACTGATTTTTGATGCTGGTGTTTGCATTTTTAGTCATCATAATTTCTTTTTAGCTTTTTGGTTGGTATTTTGAATTGTTTTATTTCCTTATGCTTGTTTAATTGGGGAATGTAGTTGTCAAGGAAGGTTATAAACATGGGAGAATTGCGGAGGCTAGCATCACAAGGCATACCTGATGGAGCTGGCATTCGTGCAACAGTCTGGAAGGTATGGATTGTGAAAATGATATAATTTGATGTTTGTGCTATATCCTACATATATTTGGTCGATAAATATTAATTATTTTTCCATTTTGCAATTGATATTGCTATTTCAAATTAAGAAGAAATGATGATCAGTTCCTGAAAATCCTTAGTAGTCTTTTTTAACTGGAATTCAACTGAAGGACACTGTTTGGTTTCACATTGCATATTCTGAAGTGAAATATGGAATAATGTGTGGAAAAATCGAACACTAACACAATGCTGCATTGTACTGTCACATTGTCATGAGAACAATTTAACTGTATATCACAATAGAAGGGTTATTTGTGATCATTTGAAAGAATGGGAAGTTCAATCAATTATTTTAGCATTTATTTTGACTGAATTCAAAATGGTAACACTTGATATTTTCAAGTTCCTGTGAAATTTGACTTTACTGCGAGAACTGGATGCTGTGAGTAAATTAATCTGTCCTTCTGATGAAACATAAATTAGACCTTCACTTGCTAAACGAAAGGAAAAAAGAGAGAATACTATATACACAATCCCATTTAGTGGACACTCCAAATGCTAGAGTCAATCTTTCTATTAACTTGAGCAATTTACATGTTCAATGATTAACCCTAATTCCAAATGTAGTGCTCTTCTTCAGTATGCAACATTCTGTCGTTTGCTTATGATTCCTTTTCTCCTTTGTTAAAGGGCTGCATGTGTTTCTTAATATTATTATTAAATAATAAAAGAGTTTGTTGCAAGGATATAAGGCATTTTGTGAGGTCTAAGATTGACAACATTGATAGAATATTGCAAAAATAAGACAATATCTGCACACCAAACCCTTCTTATTTTCTTTTCAGAAAAGTTATAACAATGTTTAGAGAAGTAAAATTAGTGAATGAAAGCATGCTCGCTTTTTATGCAGACAATTTGGATGCTAAATTATGTGCATGAACAATTGTAAAAAAATTTAACAGCTGAGAATGTGTAGGTTTTCACTTTTTGTTCCTCTTGATTTCATAAAATTTTAAATCTGGATTAAGATTTGCATGTGGACTCTGTGCAGCTATTATTGGGGTATCTGCCAACTGATCACTCTCTTTGGCCTTCAGAGTTGGCCAAGAAAAGATCCCAGTATAAGCATTTCAAAGAGGAGCTTCTGATGAATCCTGTAAGTTTTTTAATACAATTTTGCAATGTCTCCGATGGGCTGAGATATATTCTGCACCTAGGAAAGACATGTAAATATACAGATAAGACAAGGAAACAAATAAAGATTTCTGAATATTTATTTGTTATGAGGAATATTGCCAGTATAGTTAAACTGTCTGCAGTATTGACTACTTCTGATGATTTGGATATTGATGCATATCTTGCCAAGCATTTTAACCCATGACAACCCAAATTTTCAGAAAAGCCTGTTTCTGATGATTTGGATATTGCTGCATATCTTGTTGGGCATTTTACCATACCATAAATTTTCAGAAAAGCACATAGAGCAATGCTGAATTTACTGATTGTGATTCAGTGCCTTCTTTTTTATATGTGTGTGTGTGATCTGTGTGTTACATGATCTGGTTCTAAATTCTTCTAAACAATTTCTTAAAATTTTCTCTTTTTCTTTTATTGGTTTTACCAAATTCCGTTACGAGGTAGAGCTGGGTGAATGCCCAATTGAGGTTGCACTTGAAGACATTTAAAGAGATCCTGTACTTGCAGAAACTTGACTGTAAAGGCCAAGGGGACAGTAAGAAGGCATATTTGTTCTCCAATCTGACAATCCTCCTCACGCATTTTACTGGATCTTTGCAATCCTGAAATTTTGAACTGCTTTTCCTTTCCCACCAATTGCAGGCAATCTCATAGTCAATGTAGTTATACTTCTAAATTATAACCTACATTTTATTGGACAACATCACCTTCTTTGATGCTAGCTTTGTGTCTCTTAGTCTAAATGATTTGAGATTTGGTTCGTTTTAGCATCTCATGACACACCACTAATATGCAGTGCAGTTTCTAGATACATATTGAGCAGAAAGCTTGGTTAGGAAAAAATGTTGTCGCCTGAATAAATTAATCATCTGTGACCTTCTTTTTTCTGCTTTTAAATTTTACTAATTCTACCACACCTCTTCAGTCTTTCTACATTTTCTAAATGTTTTCATGGCTAGTCAGTCAGAAATTACAAGGAGGCTGGAAAAGTCGAGTCTCGAGAACCATGAACTGGATGGTGGCAGTCAGGGATTCCTCTCGAGATCAGAAATCAGTCACGAAGAGCATCCCTTAAGTCTTGGGAAGAGCAGCATATGGAATCAGTTCTTTCAGGTACCTTTTCCTCATAGCACTATGTAGCATGTAGTATGGATGTTATGCCACCTTAGTCACTGCCATTCTTGAATGAGCCCTTTTTGCATTTAAACTTTTAAGTCTTGCCTAGCCCAATAGTGCACCTGGGATAAAGCATATTATGGCAAACACTATGACTCATTTTGTATCCAATATATATTACTTTTAGGACACTGAGGTCATGGAACAGATTGACCGAGATGTGATGCGCACTCATCCAGGCATACACTTCTTCTCAGGGGACTCAACTTTTGCTAAATTCAACCAAGTGAGCCTTGTTTCGTTTTTTTCTCTTTCTTTCAAGCTGTTAGTGTTTATACTTGCATGTTTATGTGATTTGCATTATCAATCTTTCTTTCAGGAGGCTTTGAAGAACATATTGATTGTGTTTGCAAAGTTGAATCCGGGAATAAGATATGTGCAAGGGATGAATGAAATCTTGGCGCCATTGTTTTATGTGTTCAAAAATGAGCCCAATGAGGAAAATGCAGTAAGCTTTGTTTACTGGTCTATAATATATTTTAACTATTGTGAAATGAAGTGATTTAATTTTTTTCTTCTTTAGTAAGGATATACATCTAGTGTTGCCTTTACCAAAATTATTCAGACAATAGTATGCTTTATAAATTTTCATTCCAGATGAAATATCCATAAACTTTTATACTATTACGAGTCAAATCAGTGCTTTTCCCATTTTCTGCTGTTTGAAACTGTGTCATGGAATGCATTCTTTTCACAGTTTTCCTATTTAAACTCTATCTTCTGCATGTACATCAATTTATATCAGCTTCAGTCTACTACTCACCTTCAGCACCCAAATAATAATAATAATGATGAAGAAACCTAACCCACCCCACCCCAATCCCGCTGAAAATTAATGTCCTGGGCCAGGATTCTATCAGAACACTCAACTCGACCATGAGGTCCCAGTATATGAGAACAGATTAGTACAGAGAAATTGATGAAGTAACAAGAATAATGAAAATAAGAATTGTTGAAGATGACGAAAGAATTGGATTCTTGCCTTCTGCACAGAGCCCATTGCAGCATTTGGATAATTTTCACTTTACTAAGGGCAAAGCAGGAATCGAAAGAGTGAATACTGGTAAATTTTCCTAGTTTTGAAGATAAATCCTATTTTGATATTGGATAGGAACTCTTTTAAATCCTGTAAGAGTATCTAAAAAGCTTTTGTGAAAAATGTCCTGCAGCAGGTGAAGGTTGCATGTATAATTATTGAACTTTTATTAACTAAATCTTTAAGCTAGTAGGTTCCAGTCAAAACGGTGTGCCTAATCCTTATACATGGAAGGGTTTGAATTGAAATGATGGCCAAACAGTGTGCCTAACCCTTGAACATGGGTTGTAAAGATGTAAATTGACCAATTTTTGGAGGATTATAAGGTAATTTTGAATCATTGGAATGTAAAATGTGAAATTCTGTCAACATGCTGTTTCCTTAGTCTTGAACAATGTTTAAAAGGGGGAAGGCATTGGGCAAGGTGTTCCAAGTTTGCATAAGGCCTAGGACATACGGTGTATGCCCCATAACTTTTGGTATCGGATATTTTAAAAAAATTAAAATGATGTTCAAAATTGAAGTAACTAGCAATAAATACAAAAATGGTATAGAAAGTTATCCAAAAGAATTTGATTTACTTAATTTCAGAAGAAAAAAGGAGGAGAATGAAGGAAAGATCTTAAGCTTTAATCATTCTTATTTGTCAAGATTGTACACAGAAATACAAAGTTGTCTTATAAATAGCAAATCCATAAAAAAATAAGGTGATTATTCGGAAAAACAAAGAAAAAGAAAACCTGAGTTATGCAAAGGAGAATCCATATCAATCTTTTGTCAAGTTTTTCTAAAAGAACATGAAAAGTTCAAAGGAAACTTGTGAAAGATAATGCTAATTTTGAGGCTTGAGCACATAAACAGATTCTTAAAATCCTCATAAGAATATGATGGCTAACCATAGTTGTGAAAGGCTAGGGCCTCGCAAGCGAGAGGCGAGATGAGGCGATATCATGTCGCCTCTTCCTCCTCAGGCCAGGCAAGCACCATAAGACGAGATGAGGCGACCGCCTTTGTTGCCTTGGTAGCCTCAATCGCCTTGCTCGCCTTAGTCACCTTGATCCAATTTAAAAATAATAATAATAATAAATGAGCCTCCTAAAAGAGATGCAGATATTTTGAAATAAATAACCCAAAATAAAGAAACACCCAAACCTTTGTCTACAACCAAGGTATTTTCTGCAATACCTTGATTCCAACAACCTCAACTTAGTTCTCTTCTCTCTTCTCTTCTATCGTTTCTCTTTTCTCCTTTCTCTTCTCTCTCTGTTTATTTTTTTTTTTTTTTTTTTTTTAATGTTCTTTTCTCATACAGACAACACTTTTGATTTTTCTAAAATATTTTTCTTTTCAGTTTGTTTAATATATTAATGCTTAAACCAATACTTATATATTTAATTAATTAATTTGTTAATTTAATACCAATTATGTTTAATATGTTAATATTTATATGTTAATATTTAATATGCTTAACTTGATTTAATTTTTTTTACTATACATATTTTAAATTTTTTTCTTAATTAACGCCTCAGTTGCCCTTTGATCGCCTGCCTTTCGTCTCACGCCTTTAATAATTATGTGGCTGACATGAAAACTCCTTCATTTAATAGTCATAAGTTAATTGAGGGCCACAAAATTTTATTTTATAGTACACCTATTAAATACCCAAGTTAATGGTGGGCTATATGTTTTGCAAAATGAACAAAGTCTGACCTCAAAAGAGGGAGTTTTAACTTTGAAGAATTAGGTATTTGCCTGACAAAAAAAGGCACAGCCCAACCAGCTCAGGCTATCGCCACATGCCATTCATGCATTGGCTGACAGCCCCCCCTCTCTCTTCCATTGCAAAGGGCATGACCAAGAGGGCCTCTTAAAACAAAAAATGTGTATTTCCCAATTTGTAGCTGGTACTTGTAGGTCTTCTGTAAAGTCTGTCAGCTTAAAATTGTTTATTTCTAGGTATCCAGCAATGAGAAGTTTTAGTAATGTGAAAAATCTAGAGGATTATAAGTTTACTAAAATTGTATCACTATTCCTATCCTGAAATTTCTTAAACCAGTAAGATTTCTAATGCTCGCCCATTGATGCTGTGAAAAGGATTAATCCATTGAGGATGTACATGTGGGAGCCTCAAATGACAAAAGAGTTAGATTTTAATAGTAATTTTGCATTTGATTTGACCCACTTCCTTACCTAATTAACATAATTTCAAGATGAAAAAAAAAAAAAAACGTGATTCTATATCCATAACAAGTCAAAGCAAGCTGTGGATAGAGCAGTGTATGTGTAATGTCCCTAATGAATTGTGAAAGGAAGTTTGAACAGCTTTATGGGTTGATAGACTCCTTTATCAACTTGATTAACCGTTTTTGTTGCAGATCCCAATGACTATGAGCTTGGGACGTGACAATATGGTAATTGGTATCCAACCCTGTGGTATTGTTAGAGTTGAGTCCCAGCTCTATGTGAGCTGGGGATGGTCCTAGGTTGTGAAGGAATGTGATGAGGATGTAGCGTGTGCAAAAGGGGATAAGTTTAATGTCCCACCAAGATAGTGGGAAGAAATTTGAATTTGTTTATCAGTTGATAAAATGGACTCCTCTAGCAATTTGGATTAATTATTTTCTCAAAGTGAGATGAGTGTAATGCAGTTGCTAGGAGAACTCATTGTGCTGGCATCTCGCTTGAAGGCCAGCATCTCACTTGAAGGCCCTCGCCCCTGTGCCTTGTAGCATGACCTTAGGGAATGCTCTGACAGAGTTATAATTTGTAGTAACTTCTTATCGTAGCGTGCAGCAATTATGTTATCGAGTTCATTTGCTTCAAGTGGGAAGAAAATGATTTTCTTGTGTGATTACTTCCTTTGATGCAGCTTTCTCATATAGCAATGAATTTTTCATTTTCATCTTGTTATATAGGTTTCTTTTTCAGTTACCATTTCCTTTTGTAAGTCCCACAGGCTTTTGCTGAAGCAGATGCTTTCTTCTGTTTTGTGGAGTTATTGAGTGGATTTCGGGATAATTTTGTTCAACAACTTGATAACAGTGTTGTGGGGATCCGCGCCACCATTACAAGATTATCCGGACTTCTAAAGGAGCGTGATGAGGAGCTCTGGCGGCATCTTGAGATGACAACAAAAGTAAGATTCTATCCATCCTACTTATTATACCCTTAATGTTATGTTCTCTCTATTTGCAACATTCAAAATTATATTTTGAATAACAATATGTGATAAGATACTGTATGTGGGTAATCAGAGTTAGTAGCATGTTTTCATTAATTATACCATAAAAATTATAGCAAAAAGATACTCAAACCTGGATTGTCAAATATATATTTTGTTTTTATATTTATCATTCTGGGTCTGATTAAGGAAAATATTAGGTTATTCATCAATTGATGGTCTCTTGTGGAGGTGTTTTTGAGATTTGTTTATGGGCTATGTTAGGAGTGACTAGTAGTACTAGAGTAGACGAATCTTTTATTTTGTAGTGAATGATATTTCAGTTTTAAATTTTAGATCTGATTCTAAGATTTTGTAAATTTTGTGAAAGGTTGTTTTCCCTAATGCGAGTAAAAGTGTGGGTAGGGATATGGTCAATCCATACAAAATTCCTTGTGAGAAATTGTGGCACTATATCTCCACCAATAGTGTATTGTATGTGTAACGCCCTTACTTTTCTCATAAGGTATACTATAATAAATATATTACATCTCTTCCCTTAAATTAGTATTTAGGAGTTGTATTATTTACTTATTATTCTTGAAATATTATAATTAAATTCGTAAATATTGAATAATTAGTACTAGGTTTTTTTTTTTTTTTTTTTTTTTTTGTGAATAATGGTAATTCATCAAATGAGTAATGTTCCAAAAGTTCAATGAAGATCAAAATATATTTTAGCGGTAGAAAATAAAATTTTTAAAAAAATTCTCATATATGTGAAATAGAAAATTTAAGAAATTAGAAACTTAATAACATTAATCTCTTTTATAATAATAATGGACAAATTTTAAGATAATAGGGTATATATGTTGTCTTTATAAGAAAGAAAGCTTAGAAAGAAACTTTAAGTTTTATGAATTGTACCGAGAAAAATTGCATTATTTAATTTGAAGAAATCCTAACTTGGCCCCCAAAATTGAAGAATACTATTTCTAGGTACACTTTATAAACTTAAATTTTTTTTTTCTAATTTTTCTTTGTTATAAAGACAAGATATATGCCTTATTATCTTAATGTTTTGTCCCTCATCATTATTATAAGTCTAGTATTCTTTTGTTTCTAATATTTCTTAATTTTTTCTAATTTACATATAAGAGTATTTTTCTAAAAATTCTATTTTTAGGTATGAAATATATTATAGTCTTACTCTAATATTTAGTATCATCACTAATTTAATGAAATACTGTTGCTTACAAAGGATAAGGACACAATACTAATTATTTAATATTTACAAATTAAATTCTAATCTCTCAAGAATAATAAGTAAATAATATAACTCTAACTTGAATACTAATTTAAGGGACGAGATATTAAATTTATTATAATTTAACTTGCAAGAAAATCGGCGCATTACAGGCTATTTGCCCTTTTGTTATGTCAGCTTCTGCAGTGATAAAAAATGTTCATGCTTCATTGATAGAATCTAAAAGGTGAGTCAATAATGACCATCACATGAAAGGAATCCTTCCAGTTTGCTTGAGAAGCACTAAGTGGCAATCATTTGTCAATATATCAATTACGAGAAAGAGGTGGATATCTTTGTTTGTTGCAAGCATAGTTTTTGGAGGCTCAAAACTTCCTAGTTGAGCTCTAGTTGCATAGGCTGGTCCCATTTCGGATTTCTTCTTTATGTGAAGCAAATGGCAGTAAAACCTTTTTTAATCTTGTTTTTTGCTGCATGTTCACCAAAACAAAAAAGTGCAAGGCACATAGAAAAGGATGAATTACTAAAATTCAACTTTAATTTGGTTGTCTTTTATTTAGTTGTTGTTTGTCTATAAAACCTTTGCCAACTGATTATATTAGCATTTAACTAATGGAATTTGCTCCACGGAAAGAAGAAATGGCTGAACCAACTCCACATGAATAATATTTTCATAAAATAATAGATACTTGGGGCCTAGGGATGTTGCACATTCCTCCTATTGCCTTAGATAAAGCAAAAGCATATAGAAAGATTGAATTACTAAGGGATCGTTTGGTTTTATTTTTATTTTCAGTTTCAGTTTCTAGCATTTCTATTTTGGTGAAAATTAGTTATGTGATGTGATGTGAAAATGAAAATGTGTTTGGATGAAATGTTCAGAAATGTAATGATTATATTGGTTTTAACAGGTTGTAGGTGGAGAGAGATAGAAATAATGGAATAGTGAGAGAAGATATACAGGTTATTGGAGAATGTGTTTTGAAAATGAAAATGAAAATGATGTTGGGCGAAAATGTGTAAAAAGTGACGGTTTTTATCTTTGAAATAGTAGAAAATGTGAAAATG
Source organism: Jacaranda mimosifolia (assembly GCA_018894105.1). Taxonomy (NCBI): domain Eukaryota; kingdom Viridiplantae; phylum Streptophyta; class Magnoliopsida; order Lamiales; family Bignoniaceae; genus Jacaranda; species Jacaranda mimosifolia. The sequence continues at coordinate 12,901,816 of CM032132.1, read as the reverse complement.
GGGTGTGGAAATGAAACCAAACGGTGCCTAAATTTCAACTTCAATTTGGCTGTCATTTATTTAGTTTTATTTATTTGTAAAGTTTTTGCCATCTGATTGTGTTAGTATTTAACTAATGGACTTTGCTGCACAGAAAGAAGAAATGGTTGGACCAACTACACATGAATAATATTGCCGTTCATAAAGTACAATAGATACTTGGGGCCTAGGAATGTCAAATATTCCTCCTATTGCCTCAGATGATATCGCTTAAAGAAATGAGTTGTTTTGGGGAGAATTTATGATCTTGTGTTTGTTGACGATTGTTACTTGCTGTCATGTTCGAACATTTTCTAGTTTTGAAGAAGTGGTTATGATTTTAAATCCCAATCTACAGCTATTTTAAAGTTTGAGGTCAATTACATTGAAGCAATGTAGAAAACCCCAACTTTATCTACATTTTCTACATGTCTTCCTCCGAAGAAAAAGAAACCAATTTTGAGGACACTGAGAAATATGATGAACACCATGCATCCAACAATATTGATTATGACAGCGAGAAGGATAACAATTATGTTGATGTTTTGTTTCATGCAATTGGGGCGTAATTTGTTACTTTTATTTTCTGCTAGTTTAGAAGTTAGAACTATGTTTATTGTCAATTTATAATGCTTTTGATTTGAAATTTTGTTCTAAACATGAAGATATATATTTAAATAAGTTCACTGCATGCTGGATTCATTATGCTAGCTGAGGGTTGCCTTCTTTTTTACCTTAAATTTTGTTTTTCAATTTCCTCAATTTCCTGAAATTGTTCATACTTTCTATGTCATACTTTCTATGTACGTTGAAATCATGCAATTTTTCGTTTTGCCCTAAGGAATGCTCCTCGATTGTGTGCTTTGAGCCCCAGGTCTGGCACTTGATGCACTTACTGCATTTCATAACTATGGTTGCAGTGAGTTGTTCGGAGTATCAGCAAAGTGAATAGTATTTATGATTTAGCTGTAGAAGTTTTTGCTTGTGCATTTAAATTCTTTGACTTGTTTATCATAATTCTAGATGTTTTAACATGGTTTGTTATCCTCATGTTATTTCTGCATCTGTATGTACAGGTCAATCCCCAGTTCTATGCATTCAGGTGGATTACACTCCTGTTGACCCAAGAATTTAATTTTGCAGACAGTCTTTTAATCTGGGACACACTTCTGAGTGACCCTGATGGTCCTCAAGTAAGTCGGTTATTTAACAATTATTTTATTTCTCGGTGCCTATTTCCTAATATTACATGTTAATTTACAGATTATTTAGTTAGACTTTATGGTATGCAATCTTTCTTGGTTGTCAAGAAAGTTAAATTTGATACTTTGCTACTTATGATATTTTCAAGGAAGCTACCATCAAAGTAAAAGCTGAGCATCTTTTGGCAACTATAGCGCATCATTAAGAGTGCTCTTTAGCCAGTACTTTGTTTCACTTACGGGCTATATACATAGCTATGAAAGGCGAGCACCTGAGGCGCAAGGTGAGGCGAAGCAAGGCACTGGCTTCCTCTTCTCAGCCAGGCGAGGCGAAAACGCCCAGGTGAAGAGAGGCTGCCCCAGTCGCCTAAGGCTGATGCGAGAGGTGAGAAAAAGTGAGAAAGGCAAGCCCATGTTGTAAAGCATTGAAAAGGGGGAGGGAAAAGTCACAACTGCCCTACAAATCAAAACCCTAATCTGAAAAAAACGCTAAATTGAAAAGCAAAGAAAAGAGAAACTGAATAAAGGGAGAAAGAAAAGGGGGGAAAAAATAAAATAAAATAAATAAAAAATAAAAATAAAAAATTGAAGAGAGAGGCCTCAAGCTTAAACTGATAAAGAACGAAGAAAGAAGGCTAAGGAAGGTCCAGCTATTATCTGCGCCTGCCAGTGCCGTTTCTGCCAACTGAACTGCTGCCGCCGCCAGCGACTCCAAACTCCAGTGACAGCTTTGACGGTCCGGTTCTTTTCTTTAGTCCTTTTTTTTCCCCATTCCTTTTGTTCTTGTTTTCCCATGGTTTTCTCTCATTTTTTTGGTCACTCCCTCTCATCTCACTCTTCCTTCTTCTCTTGAAATGAGGTTGGTTTTTTAGTGTTGATTTATTTATCAACTTGGCGCTGATTTAGAAAGTTTACTAACACGAGGTATGGGATTGTCAAAATAATTAACATGAATCACTCAATACATATCTCATTTTATGTTGAGCTCTACCTCAGAGTCTAGACTCACTTTAATTTTCATTTTTGCAGTCTTTTTTCAAATTTTTTTTTTTTTAACTTTTCTTCCCTAAATTTTTACTATTTTTTGGTTTTTATCATTTATAACATGTTTTCTGGAATTCTTGCACTATATATATATATGTATTTTATAACTTTTTTTAATTGTCGTCTTGTTTGCCTTGAGGTCACCCATCTCTCGCGTCGCATCTCGCCTCCTCCCATCACTATGACTATATAACCATGATCTATTAAGATGAGATTTGTGGTGCATGTTTTAAGTGGATTATACTGATTGTTATACGTCTTGAGAATTATGTCTAAACTGAAATTGTAGTGAGAGCATGCTAAAACAAAAGAGGATTCAAAATCAAATGAAGGTTGTAAAATGGGGTATTGTTTCAGTTAATTTAGAAGCATTTGCATTGGCACACTAGTTCCAAGGGATCCAAAAAATGGAAAAATTGGATCTATGTTCAACGGACGGTATAACTTTTGCAACGCTTTTTCCCACGGATCTGTTGCAGGAAAGGGATAATATGCAACTTAGACTTGTTTTCTATATATCGATTCCTTTACTTTTCCTAGGCTCCATAATCTTGTCGTTTTATCTTCTTTGTCTGAAAGTAGGGTTATTTTCCATGTTTTGGGAACTACTTTCAATGACAGGAAATTTTCTGCTGAACCAAGCCGTATCTCCTTTCTTACTGAAGATAGGATGCTCTTCAGATCTGGCTCTTTTAATTGGTTTTCTCATGGAAGCCCTACTCGAGGCCGGGCAGGCGAAATAATGAAATACTTGGGGCTTGTTTGTTTACAAATTCGCAATACATTTTTTAACTCCCAAAATTTAAACAAACAAATAATATACATTCCTCAACCCCATTCCTAAAACACAAAATTTATTCTCCAAAATACCCTTACTATTCACACTCCAATACACTCTCCAATGCTATGCTACTTGTCATTGATTGTCCCCTTTACATTACAAACCACTCATTCAATCTATAGATTACGCATTTCACCTCACTAACCTAACAAAAAATTTATTGATGTGATATTTTGTCTCCTCCTAAAATACAACCAAACAAACAATGTTCTCCCAAAACATTCTCCACATACCACCGAAAATATAAACAAACATCACATTTCTCAATCTCACTTCCCAAAAAACTATTTTGCCAAAATATATTGGCAAAATGCCCCAATTTGTAAACAAACAAGTCCTTAATTTTGGCGTTTTCAATACTGAAAATTTATTTTTTAAATGGGAGGCAAAGTTTGAGGATGATGCTCCTCGAAGGTAAGGCTCATTCGGTTAAGAGTACTTTGATCCATCCAAATTCCTTTGGGTTGCTTCTAAATGGAAAGAAGTGGATTTTCTAAGGATGTATTTGAGGGAAGGATTTCAAATGACTCTATATTAGGTGGACCGAAATTCACCAAAATGGCTCAAAAAATAGCTCAAGGATTTGAAACCCATTGTAATATGCAACTATACAAACAAGTTAAATAGATTTATTATTATAGGCCATGATGAAACTTAATGTCCGTCCATTGTGATCATCACAGGCAGTCACTAGTAGTCATGAAAACAGTGTCTCTGCTCGCAGGGGCAAGGTAGCCTACTTACAATTCTCCTTGTACCCGTCAATGCTGGAAGTGCCTTCATAGTAAGCCTTTAAGAATTGATGGAGTAGTGGAAGAGATGGCAACCCTAAAATGTTCCATGCTCATTCTTGTATTCCATTTGGTTGTCTTTCCTTAACCTTTTTTTTTTTTTTTTTTTTTTTTTTTTTTTTTTTTTTTTTAATTATTTACCTTTTTGTTTACTAGCAAAACCCAATATGCACTACCGCAGAGTTTTGACAAGTCCTCTTTTTGCTATCTCACTGTGGGCTGGGTCCCCCTGCCATGTGTGCTCAAAATGAAGAGATGTTATCAATTTACTTAATTTTTCTTGTCTCACTGTAATAGGGTATGTTATTGCTCTGAATTTCTTCCTTCCCAAATATATCACTTCTCACTATGTTGTCCTGTGTTTTTTCCTTCTGCCGGTAAAAGATGCCATCCTTTTTTGCCCAAAGCAATGACGCTCCATTTTCCCTTGTTCTGGATGGCAAACTTCTTCAATAATTGGCGTTTAAATTATACTCCATATCTTGGATTCAATACTTTTCAGCTGAGCAGTTCCTTACACATTTTGATGACTGCACTTTGCAAGGATTTTATAAGCTTTCCACTTTTGTGTTCTGTGAGTCACAGTATTCCATTCTACTTATTGAATTGCACAAGTTAGTGAGGGGGTAGGAAATGTAGGACAGCTGAATATTAGGAGAACATTTAATTGTTTTCCTGAAATTTGAACCCATTATCCCTCTCTTTACCAACTTCCCGCTTGTTAACTCTACTAAGTGATGCATTTTTGGTCTTTTATCTGTCAAAAGACTACTAATATGCACGTGCAAAATGTAATCTGCATGTGCCATGGTTATCCTTTCATCGGTTTATTCCTTATTTCTTCTGATTAGTAAGGTGTAGAGAGTATGAAAACAAATCAGATTTTGAGTATAATTGATGATTAAACCATTAAAAAAATTTCAGGACACACTGCTCCGAATTTGTTGTGCAATGCTTGTTATAGTGCGGAGGCCTTTACTTGCGGGTGACTTCACTTCTAATCTTAAGTTGCTGCAGAACTATCCGTCCATAAACATCAGCCACCTTCTCTATGTTGCTGACAAGTTGCGGGTTCACTTCGCTGGATAAGTTTTTCGATAAAATATTTTCAAGTGTTTTTGTATTTGTTTGGATGTTCTATTTCTTGTAAAATTGCAGGATGTAAATGTAACTTGATAATGATTTCTAGGAATATTTCCTGGTTTAGACGTTGACCTTCGTGTAAAGCTGCCAACAACAAAACGAATGGGGAAAAAAAAAGGGTGAAATAATAAGAGGTATGAATAATATCTGGATCTTGCTACCACAACACAGAAATGGGTTGTTCATATGTTCTATTATAGTTGGCGTCACAACTTGATCGGCGGCACTTAGTGCTGCTGTTATATTGAACTCCACAGCAGTATGAATATTAGTTGTCACTTATATTGTATTGCTGATGTGGTTGAATTTGTCTACGGTGATCCCCTAATAAATTTGTAAGTTGATGGTGAATGTTTCGCGTCGATATTTCAAAAACGTGTTTGTTTAGTAACTTTGCTTATAATTTATACTGTTTTTCATCATTAATGACTATTTATAGTACTAGGATTTATGGGTCACACTATTCTATGAGGGGCATATCTATCTTGATATCATCATGTATTATGCTGCTTTACCATATCTTGCCTATATGCTCTTGGTGCATTATGAGCACATCAATTGCCAGGTTTTCAACGGCCCTAAACGTGTCCATTACTTGAACTCCTGTGAGTTGAGTATTTTTACATGAAATGCCATCGAGATTATTATCTACCAAAGCAAAATCAATAAATTTTTAATTTTTTTGATCTTTTATTTTTTATTTTAATTTAGTATCTCATTATATATCTTATTTTATGGATATATTCTATAAATACATATTAAGTACATTCAAATCTATAAATACATATTAAGTACATTCATTCCACAATCAAATGCTTTAGAAAGGAAATCTAATTGACTTAATATTTCTCATTATATAGAAGAAAAGATAGCATATGTATTCAGAAAAGAGGATTAAAAGAGAAATACAGGAGTACTTTCCAGTCCCAAATGGCATTTGTAGATACTAATATGTAATATTAATATATTTAATATGTATCCAAAACTTTCATTTTAGAAAACTTGGACCAAGACTTTTAAACATGCTATACCTTATGCAAGCAAGTCTACTGTCTTTTTCCACAAAACAATTTGATATTATGGGGTTAAATTATATTAGAACATACCTTAACAAACTACTGAATTATTTTCTGCTTATGATTGGACTGTGCATGCTGCATTTTGAAACATTTGAGACCGATCAAAGAGTGCCTATTCTTTCCATCTTCCTAAATACCATAAACTGTACAATATCAGAATCCACTTTTTCTTCTACAAAATATTTACTACTCGGTTGATAAAGAAAAAAGCACAACATTAAAAGAACATATGCAAAGCTCCTGCTGGATGTCAAGGGAGAAAGCTGAGCTTTCTCTTTTGATGATATATTAAAACATAACCACAGTGAATAAAAATTTATATAAGCATCATCCTGAATTTAGAGGAAGAAGATGAGGAGCATAAGCATAATTAGGCTCTTATCCAAATCATAAGTTTGGTCAGTGTTTATCAACCCCAACTGAATAATATATTGGGTTTTCTTTTTTCTTCCCCACCCCCCAACTTCATTTCCTCATCAAAGTACTCAGTCATTTTTCCACAGCATGTTAGTACAATCTACAAAATGCAGAGGAAATATACCATTAGGATCCCTTAGTCTGTCGAGCACAATACTTCTCCCCGTGTCAATGTCTTAATTTCCCAAGCAAACTGTGTTCACTGTTCTTACTTTCTTCAAGTCATGGTACCAGCGAATCAAATAAGGGACTGCACAGGTAGAAAGATAATCTTCACGGTCTTGCTAGACAACAAGTTACAATCATCTTGTATTTGTAGTAAGACTTATAATAATTCTATCAATGCAAGGCAGAATTTTGCATTTCAGAAATCAAGTTTGATAATGTCTAGAAGAGACATTAGTCAACATGGCTTATACTAAGTAAATAATTCCAATTACCATAAATATATAAGCAAGAGAGGAATACCTGTATAACCAAATCTGAAAAAAGTACCAATTTGGCATCATGATGTAGGCGACTTTAGAGATTATGGGCTGCTGTCAACTAGTGCTCGGACAAAATCCTACTTATCTACTACTGACGTTGAATTTGATGTAAGAGATTCTGAATCATCAGTTCCTCCTGTTGTCAACTGATTGTCCAAGATATCTAAAACATTATCTGGTGGACATTTATCAGCTGGATTGGCAGCTGACATCTGACAAAAGCACTCAGGCCATGAATTCGTATAGAATGACTCAGGTGAGATCCGCTTGTAAGGTCCACCAAAATTTGTGTTTAGCATCACACGCCTAACAGATTCTTCGAAACCGGCCTTATGTCCCTTCTCCCGATCAATAAAGATAGGGGCAAGAGCTTTTCTATCAGGTTTTATGTTTGTACGGAAACCATAATAGAGGCGGTGGCCAAGAAGATTATTTGCAAAGTTGCTGGGGCCATCATATGTTGGCATGAATATGTCAGAGAGCAGACAAACCATATAATCTACAGCAGAGCCCACCAGCCCACGCGTATTCTTCGCCAGTTCACCAGTTGAGTCTACTGAACTATGATTTTCGAGGTGAGGGAACAAAGATCGAAAAGGCTTCATAAAACGCTCACCACCAAATAGTTCACCAGCTGCAAGGTATATTCTGGTAGAGTTGTCAAAACCCATTGCCCGCAAGATAAGACCAACCTACAGATCATTGGAGAATAATTTTAGTGTAACAATAACCTGTTTGCCTACTAAATTAATGTTGATTGGCTTAGTAAAACAAGTTATTTTTTTTTATGGTGACAAGATAACAGTTTTTAACTGAAGGTTTTACATCAGCAATGATGTTAATGAATGATATTAGTGGCATGGCATCGCAAGACCAACTATAAAGAAACAACTTCTCAGGTTCGTACATTTATAATCCATATGTTGTATTGACATGAATCCTCCATCTTATGCACTAACCCTAGATTATTTATGAGGTTTCAATTGGAACAGATCCCATTATCTAGCTTCAATACCAAGTCATGTAACTTGGTTACTGCGGAGTGCATTTGCCATGACAAGCCTCTTTCAAAGGAGATATATATATTAAATGGGTTGATGGCACTACTGTAGTTGATGGCACATCAAAAGACAATCTAAGTAACAACAATTAATCTTACTACAAATTCACTCCCCATTGACTACCTCTTCCAGAGGAAAGATTTTTGTCTTCACAAACATAAACAATGTCTAATGCGCCACAACCATTCTGGATACGAAGGAAGAAGAATTAGACAGAAAAATTATGCTGCTAGAGATTTGTAGGAAAATCAAGAAAAAAGTTTTTTTTTTTTTTTTTCCTTTGACAGGTAAATAGTTCCAAATTTGTACACTTGTATGATTCCATGTTTAAGAAAGCAAAACCCATTTTCAGGTTTAAGGTGGACAAACTAAATGTTCTATTACTACAATATATGCATTCATGACCTGGAGGTAGTGGCAATGCTACCTAAAAGGACTAGTTAGGAAGCAATCAGCTACTCCGCCAATGATAAAGCAAATTACAATTCTTATTTACTTATTAAGGAATAGGATATGAAAAGGACGAAAGTTTCTACAAGCAAATGAATATGGGTTGTATGTGGAATTTGGTCCTGTTAGGCTTGCTTCTGGTAGCAAATAAGCATATTATTTCTTTCAAGATAACAGGAAGTTTTGCCAATCAACATGTAGTGGCATATGAAGATTAGAGATCTCAAGAAATGTAAACTAATGCACTATGTACATTTGAAGAAAACCATCACTTTTTGATAATTAAAAACAGGGTATAGCACTCACTCAAGTAAAAGATGGCGAAAATAATAACATCAATTGAAGAATTACCTCTTCTGGAGTTAGAGGGCATTTTCCAATTGCCCTTCTCTCACTATAAACAAGTTTCTTTGGTGCAAAATTTTCGTTCCGATATTTCTTCAAAAGTTTTTGTTCTTCTGGAGTAAATATATCAAAGCACCTGAAAAAAAATAATATAAGATACTGCATAGCTTCAATCTCCTTCGATATGAAATCATTTTCTTCCAAAAACTCTTTCCCTAGACAATTATCATGCAATGTTAAGGAAGGGGTCCAGTACCCCTCATCATTATTGGTGTGCAGATATCAAGTCTCAGTAGCTTTTAGCTGATTTGTTCTTGGGTTCTGCATATCAGCATATCTATGATATTTCAGGCTGTCGTGTATGCATAGATCGTGTCCCAATGTTCCCCACTTAAATGAATTTCACTCGACCTAAACTAAGAATATAGTGGACATACCATCCTGCACCGTAGAAAAAGTACCAAAGGCTAGCCAATGCGATTAGCAATCACTTCAAGGAGCTCAATTTAAGCCTAAACAACTCTAGATGCGAGTAAAAAGAAAGATTTAAACAAAAAGATTGGAAACTGGCAAACTTGATTGTCACTTCCTCAAAATTTCTTTTTCTTTTTATTTTCTCATTTGTTCTCTTTTGAGAGATTGAAAGATGGTCCAGGGGACGCAAGGGACAAGCATGGGGTGCTGGTTCAGGGTATGCATTTCAAATTCAGTGGAACCACATTTCAAGCATAGTAGCATCAGAGTAGGGACATACCCAGCAAATGCCAGCATATCCATCTCAAAACGAAGATGTATCGCCATGAAGTGACCTTGTGCACGAAGCTTATTCACTATTGAGTTACTCAGCTCCATAATGTGAGGCTTAAATCTTAACGCATGATAGTTCACTCTACACCTTAGCCGTTGGTACTCAGGGTTGTCAATCTCTTCAGCCAAGCGATGTGAGAAAGGCGTAAGATAAATAGCACCACGCTGTTTCATCTTCTCTAAAGCATCCGTTGTGTACCAACTAATGGGAGCATCTCTTGGGGGGCGCATCTAAGCACAAAACATGATGTGTGAAAATATAATCATGAAAATTATATCTGGTAAAACCTTATCCAATAATCATGAGCTTCACCTGAAAAGCTTTTATCTTCTTGGTCTTCCCATTTTTCCGGATTTCTGGAATGCTTTCCACTATTCGCACATCATATCTCAGTGATTTGATAAAATGCTCAACATCATAGACACCATGAAAACCACTAAAAAGAAACATATATAATATAGCTATTAACACTACGCTTCCATGAAATAAGTTTGAGTTGAGAAAATGGAATGTTTTCATAGGACAGGGGAACAAGTTGAAACAGCATACATGAATTCTTTTATTAGAACTTCTGCAATGTCAGTTTAGGAAATATTTTAAGATTTCATTGACTTAGTTGAGATCCACTTTACACAATCTCAGCCTTGCAGAATGAACGCATTTTTTAACTGACCCTGAGTTGATTATACCTTTCATTGACCATCAAGACCATAAAGATACTGTAAATAACTTCAAGCATACATCTTAAGTGATACCTTGTGTCTTGAATCCTGTTAAAGAGAGCCATTATTCATATTAAATTATCCAAGATCTCTGAAAATATCATCACATCCTTAAGCTTTCAAAGAGTATTTAAATGATGGATCCCCTGCTAACAACCACTAGCTGGGTTGCAGTAATAAATTTAAAGATCATCACATCCTTAAGCTTTCAAAGAGCATTTAAAAGATGAATCCCCTACTAACAAACCACTAGCTGGGTCGTAGTAAGTACCATAATAGATATTAAACTAACTTCTTTACCATAATTCCCTATTTTCAAGTTTAATGATCTTGACAGAAACTAAAGCTGCAGAAATCTCAAGTAAAATTTTCCGAACACACATGTGAAGTTACAGAACATAATATATTTTAGGGAAAATGGTTCTGGTTCTTTTCAGAAATAGGCACCTGTCATCATGCCAGAAGGAATTGGCATCCAGTTCAGGCAGCACGAGTGTAGCATTCATGATTCGAGCAGCAAGAACAGCATTACAGATCTAGAATACCATAAAACTCCAGAATCAGATAGAGTGTATTAAAATTTTGCCACCAAATGAAAATTTGAAGATGAGAAGTTGCCTTTTTCATAGAATTGAGGGAGGTAGAAGATAATTTATAATATTTTCCCTTCTCATTCATTAAGCCAATTTGAGTTCTCATGGATATATCATCGTTAGTGAATTCATAAAAACATATGACATTAGTGAAAGTAAAGACCAATTAATAATTGGAAGTGGTGGCAAGACCAAGGAAACTCAGTCTAGACATATTGCACACACAAGGAACAAGTACTCGCAACATGAGAACAACAATTATTAGGCCCAAAGTGTATACATTCTTCAAGAGTTCAATTATACCTGAATTTTGAAAATCTCATTCATGATTTTTTAAGGTTTTATAACCAGGTAATCGCCAAATGTAACTAGTAAAGAAAAAGTTTATTACATTATCATTTCATATTTGCCAGCTAATGAGTCTGAAGTTTAATATCCAAGAGTTAGGAAAGTAGTTTTTGCATAGAAGCAGCATAAGGGTTTGTTCTAATAGGAGACTGGCAAAAAAAGAAAAAACGTCCAATTCAATAGCCTCTACAAGTATGGATTGAGTCATGCTAATTATCTCATGGTGGAAAGCAGCATGATACAAAGAGTTAAGGCGAAGTTTTATTCCATGAAACAGAAACTTCTTAAAAGATAAAGATACACGCTGCAGTAATGATCCCCAAGCTTCATTAATAACCCAGAAACTCCCAGAATTCAATGGTCAAATAAATGCTAAAGATTACTTTTTTTCATGTATAGGAATTAACTAAAGAGTAATCACCTAAGGAAGATGAATAGGTATCTGTAATTAACTTGAATTAGTATTTAAAATTATTGAAAGAATTCCCATACTCAGTCAATGAATAATCACCTAAGACATAAGCATGGGTATTCTAAAATTAACTTCAAGTATTCTATAAAATCCTTGAATGAATTCCCATTTCCAAGCCCCAAGGAACCAAAGGCCAAGTCAAGATGTAAATTTTTGCATTCATTCCTAAACCAAAAAACGGCACAATATGAGTGCAAAGATTAAGGACATGAACAATCAATTGGTGCATGCACAGAATAAAAGAGTCAAACTAGGCTAATTATCTAAATAAACAAGTGTATAAAGGTCAGCTAGTTAAATCTGCAAAAAATATTCATCCCAGGAGAAAATTCTAACATCCCAAAATACAAACAGGTCAAGATAAAGATTATAACCTGTTCAAGGGCCGTTAATTTATGTAACATAGAAAAGGAAAACTGTACGGAGAACAGGAGTATTATTACGATATGAGAACAAGATTTTGCTGCATACCGCACTTCTTTGCTGATTGAGGCCACCATTACAACGAACTCGTAAGTAGCCATTGGTTTCTGCTGGAGGAGCTGCATGTGCATATAGACACAAAATCATTATCAGTACATCCAGATAATTCAGTACACCAAGTGAATCAATAGAAAGTCCTGGATTAATAACAATCAATTAAAACAAACACAAACAACAAAAATGTCTTGTACAAAACCAATTTCTCAAGATGAACTGGCAAAATCCAATAAAACATATGAATACTAAACAAAGTCACACAAAAAAGAAAAGAAAAGAAAAGAAAAACATACGGGGCCAATCAGATCTTGGAGCTGATGACGGTCTCCAGCCATCAGAAGCAGCTGTACCCCAGAGCATATCCACATCAATCTGCTCACAACACAACGAAGTATAACATATAAACACACTTTACACTAACTTGGGTAAAAACTTAAACAAATGGTGCTGAGCTTACAAGTTGATCAGATCTACTATCAAAATAAACAAATAATTAGTTTCTAAGTACAAATGCAGCTGCAATACTAGCGAAGACACCCCTGCCATTACTATCCCATTTAAGCAGTAAAGTAATAATCGAAAATAGAATTCTAATAAATGAGCTATTCTTCCTTGATAAGCACTTCACCACCTTTCCGTATCTGTACAGTTAATCAATTTCTTAAATGCTAAGGATAACTATACAAAATATATACCAACCAAAAAATAACATAAAATTGTGAAATCAAAACCAGAAATGCGTCAAAATTTACAAACAATACGTACCTCCGACTGAGAGAAGGATCGGTTGGTGCTCTTCACAGTGGACAAAAGCGAAACAGTACAGATCACCAGTACGATGACGGCAACTGAAAGCCTACCAAACATTCCCTTAAACCCTGACTGCTTCGATTGGTGCCTATGCACCACCCTGCTGAATCACGAAAATTGCTATGAGCAGATCCGAGCTCTACTTACATAAGAGGCTAATCGGAGAAATTCATATATACAAGTATATTTGAATAAAACTTACCTCCTCATTTTGTAGATGAGTGGTTCTAGATCCAAATCTTTAAAATTGTAGTAGCTTCCTTCAGTAGAAGCAAGCGAGAGTGTGGAGAGCGGGCAGGCGGGTGGGCGTGCGTGAGAGAGAGAGCCAAAATCATCGATGAGAAGCAGAACTGGTGGCGCCTGGCGGATCAGGTCCTTCGTCGGTTTGCTTTAGTAGACGGGTTAACTGGCGGGTCGGGTTAGCTTCCAATTGTCCAATTTCTTCAATGTATTGATATTGAATATAGGGTGACCTGCATTTTATTCTTGCAGCTAGTTTGGTTGGGAAAATGAATTGGGATATAGTGGTTTTATCCCATTTTATTATTTGTTTGATTGGAGTGACAATAAATACTTAGCCTGTATGAATATTAAAAACTTGTGTTTATATATGTGCAACTCTCATAATAAATTAATCAATTTATTTATCATGTCAATCAAAATATACCATAATGATATAAAATCACAAAATTATCACATCAAAAATAATTATAAAATAACTTAAAATCCAACCAAACTAGCCCTTGTAGTGAATTGGCAAAAAACTTTTTGTATTTTTTTAATTGACACCGAAATTCTTATATTTTTGAAAATATTGCATACTCACCCAAATCTATATAAATGAGTTTTGAATTTATCAAAAGACTAAAATATCCTTTCCTACGTATGTTTGCACTATATTTTTCTATTTTGTTTAAGATTTTTTTTTATTATTGTTGTTGCTATTATATCAATTTAAAAGAATATTTGAGGGGGGGGGGGGGGTGTTAAATGCAAAGTGTCCTCTGATATTGTGTGTTGATTGAATTTGTGTGTTGTTTTAAACTCTAACGTATCCTCTTCAATAATTGGAAATTATCCTCTCTGATATTGCATATACTTGAATTGTGCAAGTTTATTTTAATTCAATGAGATAATCAAATGTATCTTAACATATATTTTCCTTTTCATGTTGTAGATTAATGGAGGACTCTCATTTCATTAAAGTATGGGCTGATGGGAGGTTTCTATGAGGACATGATGTCCACTACACTGGAGAAAGAAACATGGCCTGCTAACCAAAAATTAATAGACTTAAGTATCGACAGAAGTATTGGATCTATGAGTTATATAGAGGAAAAGGATGAACGCATGCTTCTGTTATAAACTACAAAGGCCACTCGAGACTGGCACAAGATTGGTTTGGCATGATACAAGTTTAGAAGAGATGAAGCTTGCTTTAAAAAATTCAAAAGTTGTGACATTATATGTGGAAAATAACAAGAACTCCAACAGAAGTTATTGACATATAGTGAAACATATTGTATAGTCAACAAACACCAAACAAGGTAGATGCTATAGAAATTAATGATTTGATATAAGGCACTGATTTTAATGATGAAGTTGATTTAGATGAAACGGGATCAAGTATGGGAGCTAATGAAACTGACACTAATATATATGTGGAGGAAGAGTTAGTTTATATAGGGTCACATGGAGTAGGTGATGGAGCTCTCAGTGATTGATAGATAAGTGATCATATAGATATGCCAACATATAGTATAGATAAGGGTAAGAGGCCACTGCAACATGTTTAGAACTTTGATAATGACAATAGTAATGAGTTATCTTCAATCGACCAGGTAAGCATGCCAACCTATCTAATGGCTAGTTTTATGATAATGTAATATGAATGTTGTTTAATTATAATTTATAAATTAGTAATTAGTTGGTGGTTATGCATTGGTTATTATACTAAATGATATGAAAAAAATTTATGCGATACTTAGTTTCAAATTTACTAAGGAAAAAAGTGACTAAAAATATACCATAAAGTCTATTTTGATGACCATGGTCATATATAACATTAGCAAGAAACAAGTGACAAAAAATAAAACATGAAGTTTGTTTTGATAGCCGTAATTGGATACGGATAACATTAACCAAAAAAAAAATATCTGAACTCCATTATAGTGTGATTATACTCAAGAGTTTAGCGATTGTGTTCAGACATAGAAACACTGTCTTTTCACTCATTAGTTGTGTGAATATTTAATTATTTGAAATTAGTAATAATGTTGTTAGTCAATTTAATTGTGTGCATTAAATGCTTGGTGGGTTTGTTGCATGTAGTAATAATAAATAAATGTTATTGCTATTTACTATAACATAATTTATTAAGGTTTCCTACTTTGTTATTCTTCTTCTTCATGTAATTGTGATGGTTAGGTTAACCCTTGTAATTAATTAGTTTGTTATCTGTTTAGTTAATTAGTTAGAAAGTTAGTTAAGTCGTCTTCTCAACTTTGCCAGCTGGATGTATGTATATAAATATTTTACTTTTGTCATGTAAATAATATCTCGGAAACCTTTTTCCAAATTCTCTAAAAGCACAAGTACACTTTCATTGCAAATTGTTCTATAATATGGTATCAGCAGTAATCCTTCCACTTGCTTCCGCCACATTCTTATAATACAATATCTCTTTTCTTCTTCCTCCATTCTTTAGTTTGATTCATTTTTCCTCAATGGAGATTCTCCGATCTTCATAGTCACGCTCTCTCAATCATCTGCCAACCATTGACGATTCCTCCTATCCATTTTTTCTTCATCATATAGACAATCCTAGCTTGATCTTGGTCTCTCAATAGCTAATAGGTGATAATTATGCATCTTGGATGAATCGATGATGATTGCCTATTAAAAATAAACTTGATTTCGTGGGTGGCACAATTTTGAAACCGACCTCTGATGATGATGAAACTCTCTAAAATGCTTGGATCCGTAACAAGAATATTGTGATATCTTGTCTTCTCAACTCTGTGTCAAAAGAAATTCTAGCCAACATTATTTTTGCCGATTCTACACTAGACAATTGGGATGACATGAAGGAACGATTCTAATAGAGTAATAAATCACACATTTTTCAGCTTTATCATGAACTCACCAATCTCTCAAAAGGCACATCATCGATTGGCATATAGTTCACAAAATTGAAGGCACTATAGGAAGAGCTTGCTAGTTATAGACCTAATTGCAGTTTTCGGCAGTGCTCATGTAGCAGTCTAAGGAGATTCAAGACTATCACTACTGCGAGTATGTGATAATGTTCCTTATGGGCCTAAATAAATCATTTACCTAAATCAAATGTCAAATACTTCTTCAAGATCCTTTGTCAACGATCAGTAAAGTTTTTTCTCAGGTTTCTCAGGAAGAAAGGCAACTTCCAATCAATGTTTTCGAATTTTAACAGTTCTCTTGCCTTTGTTACCAAAAGTGACAACGCCAAATATAATGTCAAAGTCTATAAAAAACCTACCCAAGGATCTTCCTCAAACTACAAAGGACTAAGGCAGGGTCAACCATTTTGTACACATTGTAACATTTGTGGTCACACAATTGATATGTGTTGTAAGATTCATGGATATCTATCGAGTTTTAAGTTCAAAATGTGCAACAATTTTGCCTCAGTCTACTTCACCAGGTCCTATACACAGCTAATCAAGTTACTCAAGCTGGTATTGTTAATCAGGTGTCTGACCAAACCCTATCCTCAAGTATTGACAGCTTTCTTCACTCAAATCCATCTCAATATGGTCAGCTCATGAATATGCTATCAGCTCATCTCAACTCCTCTCCCAAATCCAGTTATCCAAATCCCCCTTCCAATTCACACTCTATAGGTACTTACTTTAGTATAAATTCTACTTCTCACTCTCTTGAGACTTAGATCATTAATTCTAGTGCCTCATCACATATATGTTCCAAAATTAACCTATTCTCTCAATTCAACCCTATCCATGATTCTACTATGTCCTTGCCTACTGGTATCATATTTTTGTACCATATGCTGGCTTTATCCAACTTACCCCTAGTAGAACCTTTAAAAAGGTTCTATATGTGCCTCAATTTAAGTAACATCTTCTATTCGACAACCCTTTGCTTAAGGATTCAGTTTTCACAATTACATTCTCTCCTGGCCATGTTACGCTTCAAGACCCTAAGAATTCGAGTTTGATTGGGAAGGGTGAGCAAGTTGCTGGCCTAAACCTTCTAAGCTTGTCATATTCTATCAAAATAGTAAGCAATTGTATTAATAATGTCTCTAGTCTTCCTTCACATGACACGCTTGTACACCTGTGGCACAATAGGCTAGGGCATCCGTCTCATAAAGTTCTCAATGACATGAAATCTCTTCTCAAAGTTAATAAGTTAGGTATGTCTATATACTATATTGTATGCCCTATTGCTAAGCAAAGAAAGTTACCTTTTATGTCTTAATATAACTTTGTCAATGCTCATTTTGATTTGATTCACAAAGATATTTAGGGCCCCTTTCAACACACTTTAGATAATGGCCATAGATACTTTCTCACCCTCATTGATAACTGTACTCATTTTACATGGTTGTTCTTACTCAAAACAAATCAGACATTTGTCAGTTCTTCCTAAGTTCTTCAAATTGATCTTCACTCTAAACGCATCATCATATCTAGGAATGTTCAATTTCATGAATCCATCTTTCTTTTTCAATTTGGATCACACTCTATAACCAATGCTAATCCCTTCCTAGACAATATCATTCCCATTCTATCCCCTGACCGCCAAATTGCCTACTCTCCTTCTATATCCCAAAATCATTCATCTTCTCATCAACAACAACCTTCTCAACCCAGAAAGTCTTCTCGCATCATTAGGCCTCTCTCATGCCTTGTTGATTATCATTGTGGCCTTCTATACAACCAACCCAGCAACATTCAAACATTATATGATATTTCCAACCATCTATTTTATTCATCTCTATTTCCTAAACATCATCATATCCTTTTGAATATCTCTTCCTGCTTCGAACCTCAATCATTTAAGCAGGTTGCAAAATACCCTGAGTGGCAACTAGCCATGAAGAATTAACTTGATGCTATATAGAGTAATCAAACTTGGTTTGTTGTTCCTCTACTACATGGCAAACAACCCATTGGATGTCGATGGGTATTCAAAATCAAATTCAAAAATAATAGTTCCATTGAAAGGCATAAAGCCCATCTTGTGGCCAAAGGTTATACCCAGTAGAAAGGCATTGATTTCATCAACACCTTTCTCCGGTGGCCAAGCTCACTACGGTCAAACTCCTCCTTGCAACTGTTGCCATCAAAGTGGGGGCACTTACACCAATTGGACGTGAATAACACCTTCCCAGCTATTCACCTACTGTCACACAGTCCACACACATGCCTAAACTGGTTTGCAGGTTGCATAAGTCAATATATAGACTAAAACAAGCCTCATGCCAACGACATCCCAAGCTTACGCGAGTGCTCATTTGTCTAGGCTTTACACAATCCAAATTAGACTATTGTCTCTTCATGCATGGCACTAGGGCTTTTGGGTGATATTACTTGTCTATGTTGACGATATAATCTTGGTTGGCCCTTTTGAAACCTTCATCACTAAGTTCAAGTTGGCTTTTCAACAACAATTCAAGTTGCTAGACCTTGGTATTCTCAAGTAGTTTTTTGGTCCCAATATCAGTTACTTTACCACTAGCATCACCATGACTCAAGGATACTACACTCTGCAGTTGCTTGAGGACACTAGTTATCTAGCTGCTAAACCAACTAACATTCATATGGACCCTAAGGCTCAACTTAGTACTGATATTGGCGAACCACTAGATGATCCATTCTAGTACAGAAGGCTTACAAGACGTATACTCTATCTCACGGTGTCATGACTTGACATTACTTTCACTATTCACAAGCTTAGCCAGTTTGTCTCTCATCCTCGCCTTCCGCATTTCCAAGCCGTCCATCACTTCCTATGTTACCTAAAAGAAAGTCCAGGCCAGGGTTCTTCTTCTCATCCACTTTTGCCATCCAATTTAACTCATTCTTAGATACCGACTAGTATTTTATGATGATTCTTGAAATTCGATGATCAATTTTTGTATATTCCTCATATACTCTTTGATCTAATAGAAATTGAAAAAGCAATCAACAATTTGCCCATTCTTCCGCAGAAGCAGAATATTGGGCCTTAGCTATGACATTCTCCAATATTGTATGGTTGCAACAACTCCTCACCAATCTTCAACTCTGTTCTATTGTCCCTACTCTCATTTTCTATGACAACGAAATAACTCTCCACATTGCTTCAATCCTTATCTTTCACGAGAGGACCAAACAAATAAAGGTTGATTGCCACTTCATACATGACAAGGTGGCCGCTAGTTACGTCAAACTTATGCCAATCCACGCTATTGGTTAGCTTGCAGACGTTTTCACTCAGCCTTTTATGGCCGTTAGCTTGCCTCT
This sequence comes from Jacaranda mimosifolia, assembly GCA_018894105.1. Taxonomy (NCBI): domain Eukaryota; kingdom Viridiplantae; phylum Streptophyta; class Magnoliopsida; order Lamiales; family Bignoniaceae; genus Jacaranda; species Jacaranda mimosifolia. The sequence goes on along the minus strand of CM032132.1, from coordinate 12,882,195 downwards.
AATCCTCTTCAAGTTGGATGTCAAAGACCACCATCATCCACCCCCATCGTCCACCTTTAGGGGGATTAGGGTTTCCTGCTTTATTACATTTCTTCTTAATGTAATTGTGATAGGTAGGTTAACCTTTGTTACTAATTACTTTGTTATCTATTCAGTTAATTAGTTAGAAAGTTAGTAACATAATCTTATCAGCTCTACCAGCCGGATGTATGTATATAAATATTGTACTTCTATCATGTAAATAATATCTTAGAAACCTTTCTCCAAATTCTCCAAAAGCACAAGCACACTTTTCATGGTAGATTGCTCTCTAATATAAGTCTTTAGCAGCTAATTTTGATATTTGAAAGTTTATTGTACAAGGTGTGAGTAGTAGTTAATAATGATCATGGTACTACTATCGTTGTGAAGTTATATTTTATACACTTTAAAATATCCTTTAACATGTTTTTCAAAGGAAAAAATAAGAAAACCTCAAATGTGAGGTAGAATGCAGTGCCTAGAAGATATATAAAGCTGATATAACAAAGCTGCTATAACATTTTGTGAACCACATTTGAAAAAAGATAGGTCAAGATGCTCATTAAGCTACAAGAAAATATAAAGATATAAATTGTTTTGTGTAAGAGAAACTGTGGAATGTAGGGGTTAACATGACCAATATGATTTCTACTAAAATTAAGTGGCAATTTAGTTACATTTCCCATAATTGAGGTCCTACTAGCTAGGAAATTAATGATAGCCTCTATGGTGTAAGTCTCATTTTAATTTCAAGTGTCACACTACAAATTTGAGTTTATAATTATGTACTCTGACCATTCAAATGCTATTAAATATCATTTCTTATTTTGGACATTAATATATGTATATATATAGAGAGAGAGAGGGGAAGAAGAATGAGAAAGAATTTGTGCTCATACTTTATAAATTATTTATTATTTTATTTAGTTATAAAGTTTAGTGATGCCACCAATAAGTTAAAGGAAAATGTGGGTATTTGTTTTATTATGCAAAACTCGGATATGGTGATTATTGTTTAGTTTAATGTCTACCATAACGACATTGCCATTATTTATTCTTCTTTACTTTCTTTGATTTATAAGAGGAATGTGGGGGGTCTAAAATAGATTTCAGAATGATCTGAAAAGTAATGGTCTACTATATTCTTGAGTTTATAAGCGCATGAAGTATGTATCAAAGAGAGAAGAGATGACCAACACAATAATGGTCCCAACAGAAAATTGGAACTTTGAAAGACATGAAGAATTTGTGGATAATATTTGATTTGTTGTTTTTTATCCAATCATATAATATTTGTGGAGTTTATCTTATAAAGCAAATGCACATGTATAATTGAGTAATCACAAGGAGGAAGGAAAAAATGAAATAAGAGACATGTGACATTATATTTCATAAGATGGAAATTGCTTCGGGGAACTAGCATAGATGCTAGATTCTTAAATCATCAAGGGGGATGACCTAGGCCCATAAGGAAGTCACATCCAGAAGTAATCCAACCTTTGAAATTGGAGATTCTAAGAAGAAAATTCAATACGTAGGAACAACCTGTATTGAGTAACTTGAATATAGCACTAACTTTAAGGAGAGTGTACATGAGATACCTCTTTCCCATCCCTAAGGTGAAGTACTACGACAATGTGATGTTTGGTTGGGCTCTAACTCTTGGATCGAAGCTGGATTTCCACAAGGTATGGGTCACATACACCTTTGGAGGGCTCACCTAAATGAGAGCTATCAAGGGTCGTAGCTTTAAGTTTGGGCTAACCATAGAGACCTCATGAGAATCAAGATTGAGTGCAGGTCCATTAATGCGCTAACCCGTTATAATCATGTCTTAAAGTTAATATCATGTGTGTAGTAATTGAAATTTGGTTCAAGACTAAGTCCATTATGGCTCCCTCAAACAAATATTACAACACTAAGTGTATATTCAAGCGTGGAAGGCACATGCACTGATTGCACGATATAAACTGCCATCATATTTCTTTAATATAATGAATTTCAAAATTTTTAAATCTTTTAGGGGGATTGCTAGAAATAAGCTTTAAAATTTCTTCAATATAGTTTATTTTTAACAAATCATATTTATTATGCATTTTAATGTCACAACTAATGTGCCTATTTATTTTTCTTCATTTCATATTATATGGCCTTAATATCATTTTATTTAATAAATTTGACTATTATATTTTATAGTTATTGAGCCTAATTCTAATTTTATTTATGATGTTTTGATAGTGCTCTATGATGGTTTTAGTTGCCCATCTATCCTTTCTAATGGTCAAACTTTAGAGTTATATATGTCGGCTTAATTCCTCTGTTCCATTCCCTATTCCATCTTCTATTTCATTGATAAATATATGACACATTATTAAATATGTTTTTATAAAAATAATTAATTGAGAAACAGATAGACTCGGCTAAAATACAGCAAGTTGGAATAAGAAATGAAATAGGAAATGTAATAGAGATCTAAAGGGTATATAAAGGGGTTTTGGCAAACTAAGTTGGTAAATTTTTAGAGTATTTTCACTTTATTCTCCCATAAGAACTTTTGTATTTTGGCAACATTATTATGCATTGGTTTCTAGTCTCATCATGGTCGTACACATGGAATGAAATATTGCTGAGAGCTAATATTTATTTTGGAGTCATGATCAGCCATTAGTACCCGCATGTAGGGAGGTAATAATCATGGCTTTAGAACAGTGACAAGTCTCGTGACTCTCTATTGATCCATCTTCAATTTCCTTGATCTTTTTGCGGTTTAGTTTGTTGCTTTTCAAATTATAATTTTATTGAGATATGTGTATGATGATTATTTTATTTTATTCTTATGATATTAACACAAATTACATAAAATCTACAATATCCTCATTGTCTAACAACAGTGATGGGTCTACCTTGACATACTAGGCTTATACCACCGTAAGTATATAAAAGATGTTGTTGGATGTAGAGCATCATTCTAGCCCAATCTTTAAAGGGCATGTTTGAATTTTGATACCCTCTATTAGCATGTATAGTAGTAGCTAATCGCTATTTTGTGACCTGTTTGATGTGGAAGACTAACTCCACAGGCTGGCCCACAAATTTGAGGAAGCCCACAACTGTAGATTGTATTAGGCCATATTCAAATAGTAGCTCTTTGGGCACAACTAATTAATAGTAGCCCAACTCTTATCATGCCTGTAGGCCAAAAAGTCATTATTGCCCTTCTTTCTTCAGCTTGTGATTGAAAACATTCTTAGCCTACAGCTGTAAGTTGAAAATCTAATTCAAAGCTTTATTTTTCAATCTTGTTTTGCATTGATGCCACGCGAACTGTTTCTTTTTCCTTTATGTTGCATTAATGCATGTTCCACTAATTGAGCTGCTTCCTTGAGTTTACTGTTGTTCAAAAGCTCATTTTCTACCTCGGCCAGTGCCTTATCTGCGGTGGTTGCCACTTTATCTTGTGGATTTTGCTTATGTTTCTTCAGTAGTGGGCACGTTTGATTTTGTGGAACAAGCTCTTCATGTTGATTTTCCTTGATTTCGTTCCAGTGGGGGAACTGGCTGAACAGAGCAAATTATCTGATTTGGGGAAGATTACAAGTGAAGTAAGGGAGATGTTTGACTTAGGGCTTTTTTTCTCACGGGGACAATTATGTCTAATAAAATTGTAGTAGCTGATATCAAATGCATAATATCTGGTTATGAGAGATTGTAGTGGTGACTAATTGAAGGGTGAATATTTCGTATCAAACATAGCAATAATTAATCCAATCTCACTTGATAGAGGACTATTACAATCACTACTATTAGTCACGTTTCGTATCAAACATGCCTAAAGTAAATATGGCCTTATGTGATAATCCATCAACGAAACTGATAAGGGTTCGATTTCGATAATGGATACGAATCCGGGGTATTGATCTCCTGGATTGGTTTGGGATTGGAATCCTGCAATCACAGCAAATGTTAGGCTAGCCGAGTGGCCCTTGGCTTAGGCCCTCCGACGCTCAAGTCAGTATATATTCGACCTCTCTAATCGAGCAGCGGAATGTATGAGCTTTTTAGTGTATGAGTGCATACCTCTAAGGGGCAAGGTTGAGGGGTTTTTATATTCTCCCCTGTGTAGGAAATGTCAGGGAAGCCCTTGGCTTACCCTAGGGACCTCCAGCCTCCTACCGGGGGTAATTGGTCAATTTCTCCGTTTGAATATTGCCAGTTGGATGTCCTTGTACACTACAGGACAAGATGGTACACTGTTGCGGCGTCTGCTGTGTCAGACGGTGAGGGGAGGGCATGCGCCATTAATGCGGAGACGTGTTGCCAGTCAACGCATTTAATGCGGTGGCAGAGTACTGTGCGGGGCTCGACATAAGAATCGACGAGCGGAGGGGTCAATAATGGATGAGCGGCTCCGATGGCCATGGAGCGCCTTATGAATTGGTCGAACAGGGTCGACATAGCGCCTTGTGGATTGGTCGAGCAGGGTCGACGAGTCACTTGGGCCCTGGGCCGTTGATTGGGTGTTGGGCCTCGTCGATTTGGGCCATTTTGGGCCATCCTATATCATGAGTCCCCCCACTTCGCAAGGCCAAACAGAGAATCGAAGAGCGGCATTGGGAAGTAACGAACATTAGCCACCATCGACCAGGGTTTCTTAAAATCTGTTAGACTATTATGCGCTTGCTGAGCGGTTACATCGTGGCGCGCGTGGGGCGGCGTGACGTCTCCGTCCATTAATGCAGACATTTGGGTAACCGCACCTGGACGCTTGGGAAACCGCATCCGCCTTCATATAAATGCTTAATGTGATTCTTCCCATTTTCACTTTTACCGCTTCAGAATTTCAAAGAGCCTTTAGGAGATATCTTTCGCTGCAAGACTCCCTAGACTTTGCATTCGCTTCGCAGATTTTGTGGGCTTAACCTTCGTATCCAGTAAGTGCTCCTCCACTTCTTCGTTTCTCCGAATCCTTTCTCTTTATTTTTCTTTTGAAGAAGATGCTTGGGTTATTCAGTTCTGAGGGTAGCCGAGGGGGGACAGTGAGGCCACCCTGTTTGCGGGGCGTAGGGAGTTGCCTGCTCCTTTTGGTGGGTTGTCTAGCGGTGGTTCTGGTTCGAGCAGCTCGAGCTCCGGGAGCTTAAGCGGTGCGTGTGGCGGAGAAGCTGGGTCCAGCCGAGTATCCTCGTCTCGTGGGCAATTATACACCCCGGGCCACTATAGTGAGATAGTTTCTGTAATGACCCCTACGGATTTGGTGCGCCTGAGAGAGCTTTACCATATTCCTCCCGAATACCAACTATTAACCCCCGGTCCTCCTGGTCGAATGCACCGTGCTCCCACTGGTTACATAACAGTGTTTGAGGATGCATTGAAATGTGGGTTGAGGTTCCCCTTAGGTGATAGTATGATAGGCCTGCTTAGGGGTCTTCGAGTGTGCATAACTCAGCTATTACCCAATTGTTTTGCCACCCTCTGCAGTTTCTTAGTTTTGATGCATCTGTTCAATCAAGCCCCCAGTTTCGACAATTTTTCCAACCTCTTCTATCTGTGCATGTCACGAAAATTCGGTAGCGCCGACGAGTCGGGCTTTTATTATCTGACTATTTAACCTCACCGCAAGTTTCTCGTGGCTCCCTCCTCTTCGTACGGGCAGGAGTGAAAGAAGCGTTACTTCTTCGTTCGGGTGAAGGGGGGGTTTGACATTCCTCGAGAGTGGTTGGGGGGGCAGATTGAGGTGCCAGGGAATCGCACCCCTACTTGGCCAAATACCTTCGTGAGGGATCTAGTCGGGTTTGGTCCCGTGGAGGCCACTGTATTCCTCAAGGAGCAGCAGTTAGTGCTGGCTGGGTTGTCGCCCGCCCCTCTAAATTTTGCAGATGACTATGAGATAGGTAGATGAAATGTGTGCCATGCTTTGTTGTTTAGCTACGTTCATTTCTGTATTTGACATCTTCCGTGTTTGTTTCTTGCAGACCGGGATGAAATCATGAAACGCGGAAGGAGTGATGCAGTGGCTCGCGCTGAAAGGAGCCGACAGCGCAAACAAGGTGCGGCGTCTCAACAAGAGTCGACTGGAGCCGACGAGACACGTCGACAAATTGCGGCGCCAGCGCCATCCCTGACCCCCTCGCCTGGTCGAGTAGTAGCAGTTGAGAGGGACGCGGGTCGGGAAAAATGCCCATGGGCGAACAGAGTGGGCCCACGCCCAAAAAGATTGCTGCTGCTGGAAAGGGGAAAGGAAAAGCGAAGGGCGCCGGGTCGGGGATGCCGACGGGAAACGATCTCTTCGGAGATTGAGGTGCGGAGGCCTTATTCGGCCTGAGGAAGTTCCCGTCTCCTCGTTTCGGGTCGGACCCTAGCCTGCTTGTGGACAACTCGTCCTACATGCATGGATCTGGGCCAACTGGGGTCGACCCCTTGAAATGGTTGTTGGCTGGTCAGTTCCTGGTTGACCAGAGGAGGATAATGGGCCTGAGTCAGCCTGGGGCGCTGTGCGAGGTCGCGTATCACGCGAACATGGTGAGATCCCCTAAGCTGTAAACTTGTGTGAACGATTTGCCATGCATGGATAGTAATGAATTTTTATGTTTCAGGTCGCGCAAATCGCCTACAATTTTTACCGCCGGTCCGAGCTAGCGCTCGCTGATCGTGATCAGTTGGACGCTGGCAGCGATGCCGAAACATTGAAGGCCCAGCTGGAGTCGTCCCAACTGCGGCTCGAGGAAGTGCAGAAGGAGAATGCCAAATACGCCGAAATAATGGAGGCGAAAGATAGGCAAGTCCTGCTGGCGGTGACGGAGCAGACAAAGATGGAGGTGAAGCTGAAACAACTCGAACTGGACATCAATGTCGCCTATGAGTCTGGTCAGGCGGCCGGTCGAGGCGAGCGCTTGGTCGAGGCCAGGACAGAGTTCGAGCGGGTAGTGCCGGAGATTCGCAAGGAGGCGGTACAACAGTTCATGGTGAGCCCCGCCTTTCAGGATGCGAGCATGGTGCTGGCCCTGGACAATGCTTGAAGTGCCTTTGATAAGGCTATTGCACAAATGCGGCACCTGGGCTATGCGGTTAGCGAGGAAGATCGCTCGAAGATGGGCCTTACTTTCGATGAGTAGTTGCGCCCAATTGGCGATGATGAAGATGTCGACGAGGCTGAAGCCGAGGTAGAGGCAACAGGGAGAATCGACATGACTCCTGAAGAGAGGCAAAAGGCAGACCTCCAAAAGAAAGTGAAGGCTGTAGGTCGAGAGTTCGAGTTCGCCGGCGACCTCGCCTATGAAATCTCCGAGGGCCAGGCCGACACTGCCTCTTTCTTCCCAGCCGTCGAGCGGCTGTTTATGTCTTCTGCCGCCTGCCCGTCTCGCCCAATCACCGCGGCCATGCCCGTTGCAATGGCATCGCCTGAACCTCCGTCTGCTCCTGCACCCGCATTAACAATCGAAGGGTCTGGCAGTTCTAGCTAGGGCTTGTAATACTTTATTTTTGTTTTGATGTGCATGCCTCATTGAGGCTTTTTGAGAATGAAATAAAGTTTGTTACCCTTCATCAGCCATCTATTCATTTTCGAATGTTGTTTTAAGCCGTTGCGAGATAAGTTAAACTTTGTCGCTACTTATGAGTAGCAAGACGTAAATTGAACTTGAATCTGCGAAGTGTGACGTCGATTTTGTGATCCTGCCAGAGGGGCTTCGACGTCACTTTGTTGAGAATATTCATCGTCGCGGATCTTCGCCTTTACTTAATGAATTCAAGCCTTTCGTCGACTACGGGGTCAACTAAGGTGGTCGCGGCTCTTGGCCTTGACTTGTTGAGTTTAAGCCTTTCATCGACTAAGGTTTTGTTGCGGTCGTGTCGTGCTTTTTAATCGTGATGGAACTTGATTGTTCTTTGATCGATACAACAGACGCCGATGAACAATTCATACAAAAAACTTTTTTAGATTTACAGCATTCCATGGTCGAGGCAGCTCGCGTCCTGCAACATCCGCTAATCGATAGGCGTTGTTTTTAGACACTTTGATGACTGAGTACGGTCTTTTCCACTTTGGGTCAAGCTTGCCGACGGGCCTCGACACTTCCACTTTCTTTAAGACAAGATCACCCACCTTAAAATTTTGCGGACGTACCGATTTGTTATAGCGGTCCGCCATCTTTGAGCGGTACCTCTGCATTCTGTTGTAAGCCGCTAGGCGCTTCTCGTCTATAGTTGTTAGGTCCAGTGCCCTCTCCGATGAGTTTGTTGTTGGATTGTAATGGATCACTCTAGCGGTGTGCTGGATTAGTTCTGATGGGACCACTGCTTCGAATCCATACACTAGGTTGTATGGGCTTTGACCTGTGGCTGTTCGAGGGGTGGTTCTGTAGGCCCAAAGGATTCCCGGGAGGTCGTCCGCCCAGCTGGTTCCCGTCCCATGTATTCGGCTCTTAATGTGATCGAGGACAGTCCTGTTGGTCACTTCGGTCTGTCCATTAGCTTGCGGATTTCCCACTGAAGTGAAGTGCTGCGTAATGCCCAAGGTCTCGCACCATCTTCTCGTGTTTTTACTTTGGAATTGGGTGCCGTTATCTGAGATGAGGATGTTAGGCAACCCGAAACAGCAAACAATATTCTTCCATATGAAACTCTTAATGGCCGCATCAGTGATCTTCGGGACTGCTTCAGCTTCGACCCATTTTGTAAAGTACTCAATGGCCACTATGATAAACTTTCGCTGGCCAGTGGTCTTTGGGAGCGCGCCGGCTATGTCGATGCCCCACTGGTTGAATGGCTAAGCAATATCGACATTCGTCATTGGTGTGGCTGGTTGGTGTTGCATGTTCGAATGTACCTGACAAGATGGGCATTTCCTAGAAAAGTCAACAGAATCCTTCAACAAAGTGGGCCAGAAATACCCATATCATGTGACCTTATGTGCCAGGGACCAGCCTCCCGAGTGGTTTCCGCAGATGCCCGCATGTATCTCCTGCAGTAGTTCGTTCGCCTGGTCGGGATCTAAACATCTCAGCGGCGGTCCTACGATTGATCTTCTGTACAACTGTCCGTGATCGTCCAGCGCATATTTGGGCGCCAAGCCCTTCAGTTTTCGAGCCTACTTTTCGTCATCGGGTAAAGTACCTTGGCTCAAATAAAGCTTGATCGGGTGCTGCCAAGAATGGATTGCGTCTTCGAGGCATCCGATCAAACCGAGGCCGGGGATCGAGATGCAAGGTTGATCGGCGATAAGAAATGTTATGGTTCTTTCTCTTGTGCCTTTCGTCGAGCTTGCTAGCTTGGAAAGTGCGTCTGCTTGCTCGTTTTCTGATCGGGGAATTTGGCTTAATGAAAAATCTCGGAACCTCTGCTGGCGCTGTCGGACTTCCGCGAGATATTGTGCCATTTTCTGTTCTCTCGTGTCGAAGTTTCCCTCGACCTGCTCCGCGACCAACTGTAAGTCAGTAAATGCCGCTATCTTTTCGACCCCATGGTCTATGGCCATGCGCATTCCTGCAATGAGTGTCTCATACTCAGCTTCGTTATTCGTGATCGGGAAGTTGAGTTTGACCGCAAAATCATAATCTTCAGGCAGCGGGGGGTGGAGGGATACGCCTATTCCTCTTCCAGAAGATGTCACGGACCCGTCAACATGTAAGGTCCACTAAGGTGCGTCTTCCATCTCTTGAGCCGAGAGGTCGACTCTCTCGAGGATGAAGTTCGCTAGCACCTGCACCTTTATTGCTGCTCGGGGTTGGAATTGGATGTCGAATTCTCTTAGTTCGATAGCCCATTTCGTTAGTCGACCCGAAGTGTCTGGTTTCGACAACACCTGTTTTAGCGGCTGGTTCATTAGCACCACAACTATATGGGATTGGAAATAGGGCCGCAGTTTTCTTGCTGACGTGACTAGGGCCAAGGCAAACTTTTCGATCTCCAAATAGTTATGTTCGGGCCCCTGAAGGGCCTTGCTGCAGTAGTAAACTGGACAAGGGTTTTCGGCTCTCATCGTTGTTAACACTGAACTGATTGAAGCCGAAGAGACCGCCAGATATAACTGTAAAACTTCCCCGAGCTCAAGCTTGGCGAGGAGAGGTGGCGAAGAAAGGTGTTGCTTGAGGTCGATCAGAGCTTGGTCACACTGTTCGTCCCATTTGAATCCCGATTTCTTTGTGTTTCTCAAGATTTTGAAGAAGGGTAGGCTCTTGTCAGCCAGCTTAGCTATGAACCTGCCCAAAGCAATAATTCTGCCCACAAGGCGTTGAACTTCCCGAACAGTGCGCGGTGGAACAATGTCTAGAACTGCTTGAATTTTCTGTGGGTTGGCCTCGATACCTCTCTGGCTAACTATGTATCCCAGGAATTTTCCTCCTCGAACCCCGAATGTGCATTTGTTAGGATTGAGCTTCATACCGAAAGCTCTCAGAATGGAAAATGTGTGGCTCAGGTCGACCAAGTGGCTTTCTGCTTTCTTTGTTTTCACAATCATGTCATCGACATAAACCTCCATTGATTTCCCAATTTCATTCTTGAACATGAAGTTAACTAATCTTTGGTAAGTTGCACCAGCATTCTTAAGTCCAAACGGCATAACCAAAAAGCGATATACCCCATTGGGGACAACAAAAGCAGTTTTATCCCTATCCTCAGGTGCCATGAATATTTGGTAGTAACCTTGAAATGCATCCATCATGCTAAGCAATTCGCAACCAGCCGTGGAATCAACAAGTAAATCAATACGAGGCAAGGGGTAAGGATCCTTAGGACATGCTTTATTCAAATCTGTGAAATCATTACACATCCTCCATTTTCCCTCGTTCTTGGGAACAAGGACTACATTACAAAGCGAAGAAGGATATTGGATTTCTACAATATAACCAGCCTCTAGAAGTTTGCTAACCTCTTCCTCGATGATTTGTGTCCGCTCGGCATTGAAAGTTCTCTTCTTCTGTCGCATTGGCTTGTGGGCAGGGTCCACATTGAGCCTGTGGACAATGATGTTGGGGTCGATGCCTTGCATATAGGCAACTTTCCATGCGAAGACGTCGATATTGCGTCGGTGGAAGTCGACCATGAGGCATTCCAGTCGATCTTCCATATCAGCTCCGATCCTTGTTGTCTTGTCGGGGTTCCCTGGCTCGAGCTCAATTGTTTTGAATTCTCCCGTGGGCTCGACCCTAGTGTCCTCCAACTTTCTCTTTTTCGATAAGGGTCCCTCATCGGGTTTCACTATAGGGGCATCCCCCGAGGGCTTCAATTCTGGCCTCTTTTTCTGCCCGTTGGAATCCACCGAGATTGTGTAGCAACGCCAGGCATCTTTGATATTGCATAAAAGCTCACCAACTCCGGCGGGGGTCGAGAACTTTATTTTCATGTGGTATGTGGATCCGATGGTTCTGAAGTCATTCAGGGCTGGTCGACCAACAATGGCGTTGTAAGCAAATGGGGCATCGACCACTAAGTAGTTGATCATCAAAGTTTGGCTGCGATATCCCTGCCCGAATGTAGTGGATAGGCTAATCGACCCTTCTGGTATAATTTCTGATCCTCCAAATTCGACTAAGGGAGTCTTGACTGGATCAAATTTCAGTTTGCCCAGGTTCATTCTGTTCAGGGTCGACAAGAATATGATGTTTGCCGAGTTGCCATTGTCGACTAGCACCTTTCTCACCTCGAAGTTGGCGATCTCAATGGCGACCACCATTAGGCAGTCGAGCTTCATGTCTGCGTCCTGCCCCTCGAGGTGGTCTAAATCTGCATCAGTGAAAGTGATCGGCTCGGTGCTGGTTGTCAACTGGAACACTGTTTCGACCTTAGAAGGTTTGGTCGAGTCAAGTTGCCGCTGGGTTTGCTTCCTTGCATTCCGAGAGTCTCCTCTTGCAGGCCCCCCGACAATCGTGTTGATGACACTTCGAATGGGCGGGTGGGTTTCATGGGCTGGTTTCTTTCCTTTGTCCTGCCGTCGCGGGCTGACCAACATTTCTCTACGGGGAGTCCGGTCGGTCGCCCCCTCTTCTCGTCGAGCTCTCTCCTCGACAAACTTTTTCAAATGCCCCTGCCTAATCAGCCTCTCGATCTCGTCTTTCAAATTGAAGCAGTCTTCCGTGTCGTGCCCTTTTTGCTTGTGAAAATGGCAATACTTTTCGGACTTCTTCTTAGCCTCAGTTTCTGTGATTTTTTTAGGCTTTTTAAGCAGGTTATCATGCTGTATGGCAAAGAGTACTTCCTTCCTTGGCATGGAGAGCGGGGTGTAGTCATGGAAACGTTTGATCAGGAAGTGGCGCCCCTCCTTGTTCTGCTTCTCCTCTTTCTCCTTGCCTTTTTTCCTGTCGACCTCTATGCTGCCATATTTCATTTTGTTCATCTCTTCCTGAGTCATGTACATCTCGGCGAGGTCGAGGAGCTCCTCCATTGTTCTTGGCTGGGCGCGGACCAAAGCATTGGCGCACTCCTTGTGCCTTAGTCCCAGAAACAACACATCGATCAAAAATTCTATCCTTCGGCTGTCTATCTTCAACACCTCGGTGTTGAACCTGGTGAAGAAATCCCGTAAAGACTCGCCCTTAGCTTGTTTTACTGTATGCATGTGGGTATGCGGTAGCTTCGCCTTTCTCCTACTGGCGAATTGGTGCAAAAACTTGTCACATAACTGGTCGTATGAGAAAATGGATGCCAGTTCCAACTTCACAAACCAGTCTAAGGCCACTCCCTAGAAAGTGGTTACGAGCATTTTTGCATGTATATACTCGTTATGCCCATGCAGCTGCATCATATGCTCAAACTGTAACAGATGCTCATTCGGGTCCGTGGAACCGTCATACCTCGGGAGCCCCGTGGGGATCTTTGCATCAATGGCAATGCGCTCATCGATGATCTCTTGGACAAAAGGGGAGTCATGTTCCCTTCGGAATCTTGAAGGCATCTCCGATTGCATGGTCCTATCGGCATTCCTCCTCGAGAGTTCCTCCAGGCACTTATTCAGCTGTTGCACTTGGTGAGAGACTTCTTCCCATTCTTGCTGGTCCTGGTTTTGCCTGCCTTTGGAACGCCCGGCCCTATCGCGTTGCGGGGCTCGAAGGGGCCGAATGTCGTGGTCTACGGAGTCTGCTACCTCTTCCCTTGGCGGTGGGCGGGCTGCCTCCCTTGGAAAAGGCCTGGGCTTCCTTCCCTTTGGGATGGACGTCTAGGGGACTCCGGTATCTGTGTGTACTCTTCTGGCCGTGCCCTTTCTGGGCCGACTGGCTGAGGTGTGGCACTGGCCGCCAGCTCCGGTTGCACAGCATGTCTATTCAGTGCGGCCGAGAGCTGGGCGAAAATCTGTGCTGAGATTTGCTCGCTGATGAGCTGCATCAGCTGGGGCATTGTGAGAGTGACCACAGGTTCCGGCTGCATACTGGGTACTTGCTTGTCCTGTTCTTGGTTCTGGCGGGGGGCGGGAAAGCTAGATCTCCGATTTTTCTCCCTCCCTGATGGGGCTCGCCTAATGTTCACCATTTTCGATAGAGGATTCCTGTTTCCCACAGACGGCGCCAAATGATGAGGGTTCGATTTCGATGATGGATACGGATCTGGGGTATTGATCTCCTAGATTGGTTTGGGATTGGAATCCTGCAATCACAGCAAACGTTAGGCTAGCCGAGTGGCTCTCGGCTTAGGCCCTCCGACGCTCAAGTCAGTATATATTCGACCTCTCTAATCGAGCAGCGGAATATATGAGCTTTTTAGTGTATGAGTGCATACCTCTAAGGGGCAAGGTTGAGGGGTTTTTATATTCTCCCCTGTGTAGGAAATGTCAGGGAAGCCCTTGGCTTACCCTAGGGACCTCCAGCCTCCTACCGAGGGTAATTGGTTAATTCCCCCATTTGAATATTGCCAGCTGGATGTCCTTGTACGCTGCAAGACAAGATGGTACACTGCTGCGGCGTCTGCTGTGTCAGACGGTGAGGGGAGGGCATGTGCCATTAATACAGAGGCATGTTGCCAGTCAACTCATTTAATACGGTGGTAGAGTACTGTGCGGGGCTCGACATGAGAATCGATGAGCGGAGGGGTTGATAATGGACGAGCGGCTCCGAGGGCCATGGAGCGCCTTATGAATTGGTCGAACAGGGTCGACATAGCGCCTTGTGGATTGGTCGAGCAGGGTCGACGAGTCACTTGGGCCCTGGGCTGTTGATTGGGTGTTGGGCCTTGCCAATTTGGGCCATTTTAGGCCATCCTATATCAGAAACATTGTTCTAATAACAGTTGAGTGTATTCTAAATCTTATTATAAGTTTCTTTTATCAAATAAGAATTAGATATTCTAGATCTCATACGACACTAAGTTGTGTTTTGATGGTTGGATCTAAAACTTAAAAAATATTTTGAAATTAAAGATTTTAAATAACTTCAATATTAAGTGAAATTGAAGTTTATCACAATGATACAGAAAATAACTCAAAGTGAGGTACTAAAAAATTTGAAAAATTCCCTAATGAGTTAAAAATGATCCAAGCAATCTCAATAGATTTACTAGTATAATGATTTTGATAAGGAGAAAAAAATATTAAAAAAAATTCCCTTATGTTCGGTTTTTAAAATTCTTCTTATCCATAGTTATGCAATGTCTCCTTTAACCCTACGTTTGGTAAAATGATTTTGATTAGGAGAAAAAATATTGACAAAAAGAAATATAAAATTTTAAATTTATTTGGTCGTTAAGGAAAACAATGAAGAAAAGAAGGGGAAGAAGATGGATCATGAATGTATTGAAAGATAGATAGATCAAGGTTTTTCCTCATTTTTTTCTCGGTTTTGTGAGGAAAAATCAATTTCTCAAAAATACTGTATTTGCCACCAAATTTTTTAATTAATTTTCTTAATAACCAAATAATTAAAGTATTTTTCTTATCATTTTCTTTTTTGTTCCTCATCAAAGTTCTTGAACTAAACATAAACAAGGATTTTGATGAGGAAACGGAAAATTTTAAGAAAAAGAAAATTTTAAAAAATAAAATCAAAGAAATTTAAATTTTTTAAAAAAAATAAAAAAAATTCAAAATCTCAAATTTGTTTGCTAAAGAAATTAGCAATATAGATAAGAGGAATGATGAGTATATTGGAGAGAGAAAAAGGATCAAATAGTTTTGGTCTCCTTTTCGAGGAAAATAAGTTTTCGTCAAATACATTAAAATTTCCATCAAATTTTCTCTTCTTTAATATTTTTCTTAATATATATTTTTTTCTCATCACAATTTTAAAATAAAATATACTGTTAAAAATTTGCTGTTATCTAAAAATTTTCTGGTTCTTGGAGCCCTGAAAAAAATGTAAAGGGAAAGGAAGATGATATATTTAATTCAAAGACTTATATATTAGTATGGGTACCTTTGGTACAAACCGACCTTAGCTCAGTTGGTAGAGCGGAGGACTGTAGTATGATTGCTGAAATCCTTAGGTCGCTGGTTCGAATCCGGCAGGTCGGATTGTTTTTTCCTTTCTCTCTTTAACTTGTTTTTAGATCTAACATTTTTTTGTTTATTTATTTCTTTTATCTTTGAAGTTGAGTGACATACTTAAATTTCAAAACGTATCTATATATTATTTTTATTTTTCTCAATGATTTTTCCTCATACTTTTTTACATTTAAATTTTTAATTATGTTTTTACAGTTTTTTTGGAAGTTTTTAAAATTCAAAAAGCATGTGAAAACGAAATTTTCAATTCATGTCATCATGTGCTTATTTAAATGAAAATTTCGAGCCCATTTGATTTCATTTTTAAATTTCATTTCACAATTGTTACTATTTAAAAATGTAAACAAATCATTTTTTAAACATTATACGACATTATTTTCATTTTTGTTCTCAAAACACATCATCAAATAACTTATATATTTTTTCCAAATAATCTATATATCTTTTTTCTCTATTTTATTATTTCAATCTCTTTCCAACTACAATCTATTTAATATAATTATTGACTATGTTTGGTTACATTTTGCCAAAATGAAAAATGTAACCAAACATATGTATCACTTTTTTGTCAAAACAACACATACTAGTTCTCGAAATACCCCCTTCAAATCAATTGGCTTATTATAAAAAATTACATATACATATCATGATATTTTATCATTATTTTTATAATTAAAAAATAATATCCAATCATTATATATACATATTATATATTTTATTGTTATTATTACAATAAAAAAATTATTCAATTTCATTTTCACTCAAAAAATTTAATAAAAAATTATTGATTTGATTGTTATAGTTGAAATTGTCTCATCTTAAAACATAAACAAACATACCAAAACTTTTCAAAATAATTTTCTAACTATTTTCAAAATAAACAAACAGAGATCGTATTCCCCAACATAAATTTTATATTTCTCAACCCTACTTCCAAAATATATAATTCAAAACTGACAATTCATATCCAAATATTACTATTATTTTTCCAACAATCTATTCAAATATAAATTTATTTTCACTTATTACTTTTCAAGTTATGAAAAAATAATAAAAATAAAACCAAACGTGCCCGAATCGAGTTGCATTCCTTTTCAAAAAACAGGTATTGGGTGGGGGAAACACCGAAAAGGAAGAAGAGTAATCTGTATGTAAATCTGCCAAAAACACATAGATCCAGTCCATCTTTTTCTTTGCTCACGCAATCCATGGTAGATTTTCTGTAAAAAGTATTTTCGGACAGCACTCCGTTTTCTTTTCATAGTTCTGTATTTCTATTGATCTATTTATGTAGGACTGTTGGAAGTTTTTCTTCTCGATTTCATTCTTGCGGTGAAAAATTGTAGGCAAACTCATTGCGACTGTACTTAACCTGTATTCGAAACACTCTGGAGGCCGCCATGTGCTTGCAGGTGTGATTGTGTTCATTTTCAGCATTTTAATATCTGAAGAAGTTTGGGCTGAGAGTTGCGTAATATCTGTAGTTTTTCTTCAAAGGCATTTTAGTTTATTATTTTCTCTACAATTTTTGCTTTAATCTTTCCGTTAAATTTTTTATATCTGCAATATGTTTGTAGAATTTCCCCTGTCAGGAAGTTGAAAGGCACAATAAACCAGAAGTTGAGCTCAAGTACGTACATTTCATTTGCAATAGCAAGCATCAATGATTAATTTGCTCTCTCAAGAAGTTTGGTTTTAGAATTTGATGCATTGAGTTTGTTGCAATTAGATTAGCTGATTTATGAAATATAAGTCTAGGAGGAAAACATAGTGAAAATCGGGGAATGCAATAAAAATGCATGTGAGTTATGGTCAGCTATGACTGAGATTTGCATTTGTAAAGCAGGGAGAAAAGTGAAATTAAGTTTTCTGACATATATCTGTGCTCTATTCAAAATCCGTACTGTCTCAGAAGATTAATTTCAAGGTTATTTAAATGAAAGGTTTCTTGTGCATGTGTGAAAGACATTTGTCCACAGAGAACTTGTAAAATGAGTTTGTAGGAGGAACTATGATGTTGTTTTGTTGCCACAGAAGGGGTATTGAAGCAGTTTGGGATGTCTTTTTATTGCTGAAAAATCATTATATGACTTATCTTTGAGCTATAAGCACACTATTTTTGACAAATCTGTAATACACCAGTGTAGGGATGCAAACGAGCAGAGCTGAGCTAAGCCTTCACTATTTTTTCAGGCTCGAGCTCGAGCTCGAATCAAATGTATCGAGCTTGAGCTTGACGAGCTTAAGAAAATGAGGCTCGAGCTCGGCTCGGCTCAATTCATTAGGCTCGAACTCATAATCAAGTTATAGGTTCGAGTTTGGCTAGGCCTCGAGCTTGAAAAATTAAATTATTTTATAAAAAATTTTAAAATTAGTATATTTTATTATATTTTTTTATAAAATCAAGTTATAGGCTTGAGTTCGAGCTCAAAAAGTTAAATTATTTTATAAAAAAATTTAAAATTAATATATTTTATTATATAAATATTTTTTTTAAATAAAAAATATAGGCTCGTGAGCCGGCTTGCGAGCTTGCGAACAAGAATTATTTGGCTTGAGCTTGGCTCGAAACTTACACGAGCTCGGCTTGAGCTCGAACACTTTTCGAGCCAGCTTGTTAGGCTCGTGAGCTGGCTCGATTCGTTTGCTTCCCTACACCAATGAAGCATAGTGAAAAGTCTTATAGTCATTCCAATTTTGGTGCACACCTCATTAGTTATATGCATGAAACTATGTAAGTTGCATCACTTGTAGATTTAGGCTATAAATGAACTTTGGTTGTGTCTCATTCATCATGATTGAATCATCTGTTAGTACCAAGAATACATGCTTTAATAGTTTCATATCTTTTTCCACACAATATCTAGATTTTTGTTTAGGTGGTAGAATCAAATTCAATTCTAAGTTATATCCAATTAGGGGTGGCAATTTGGATGGATAGGATGGGTTCGGGTTGGGTTGAAATAGGGGTATAACATTAATTTTTGTAACTTGAACCCAACCTAACCTGATAACAACCTGAAAGTGCTCAATCCTAACTCAACCTGATTCGTATCAGGTCAGGTTCAGGTCGACCTGATTTTTAAAGTAATTATTTTGAATATTTGTTTTAATTTTAAAATTTTTTTTGGTATTTTTATTTTTTAATTATCTATTTTTAATTAATCGGAGTAAGGAGTTCTCATTATAACTTCACAAATGTACTCAAATAAGTTTAATTGAACCACATAATATATTGATTTTTAGACCTTTTGTTCCCTTCATTTTCTAGTATCTATTGATATCATAAAAATATTGAAATTACAAAGTATTTTATTTTTAAAAATATTATACTTTTTCAAGTTTTACTCACCCACTCTTTTTAATTTTTGGATCTTTTATGTTGATTAAATTGTCTCTTTTAACTTTTTAAAATTAATTCCATTATTTTTTAACTTTATATTGATTTAACTAAGCAATATATAAATCAATAAAAATATATCATCAAGCAAATAAGTAAGCAAATATTTTAATTACACATAGAATTTATTATCAAAATTTGCTTAAGTCTTTTGGAATTTTTATAACATCTCAACAGAAAGAATTCTTATATATTTATATATACAAAATCTTGCATTGAATTAGACCTAAGAAAAACTTCTAGGACAATTCAGTAGTTAAATCAACTCTTTGCGGTATAATTTTCATGTCCATTTGGATACAAAAATAGCTATTATAAGTGATTTAAAATTATAATAATCCATCCTATATGGTTGTGAAATAGATAAGACCGAAAATTGCCGAAGTAGTAATTTTGATACTGCTAAAGTTCAAATTTTCAAGCTCTATTTTGTTATTTTATATTTTTACTCCCCAAAAAATTTAAATTTTATTTGTTTAATTCGGATTGTCGTATGACCTGCAATCAAATTTTGAGTTGTTCGTGTAACTTGAAATTCAACCCAACCCAATCTAACCCATTTTCTTCGGGTTCTTATTCGTGTCAACTTCGTTGGACCTGGACCCAAAATGGGTCAACCAAAATCTAATTTTTTCGTGTCGAACTTGTGTCGTGTTGGAAATTGCTACCCTTATGTTCAATTATAAAATCAATTAACATGGAAGATTTCAATATTTGCTTTGTGGTTTTCAGGACCAGTCCAGAGCTTCTTTTGAATCCTGTAAGAATTCTTCCTCTCTCTCTCTCTCTCTCCATGTGTAAGGTCTTTCTTATTTGACTTAGAAGATTGAGGTGTTATTCCAAATTGTACTCCTGCTACTGAGTCGCAGAACTTGTGCAATGGAAGAGAAGATCTTGGAAGGAGGGGGCTTCAGTTTCCATTTACTCTATGGGTGTTTTTACCATATCTTTCTGAACCCAGTATAGAAACATGCCCTCTGTATCCTTACTTAAGATGAACAAATTACTTGTAGAGGTGACTATTCCTGAAAAGGGAAAAACTAATGATACAAAATAGAACCGTCATTATGCCAGTTGATCATTTGTGCTACATTAATGCTAAAATGAATTAACTTGAGATTGGAAAATAAATGCCCTGGCAGCAGTACCCAGGTTGGATTTGTTAGCTCAATTAGAATGATTATCGCCAATATAATCCATCTTTATATCGCAGTTTATGAGCGACATTTTCCTCAAGGACTTTCTTTTTTATGATGTGTGGTTCTCCAGGAATCAGCACATGTACTTATTGCCCAATGTGCTTTGTGAATTCTGGCTTTTGCTTACCTAATGCGTTCCAATGGATCTCTAATATTTACTTACCTACTCAGCTGCTCTTCATTTCCATTTTGTGTACAAGTGGATTATTTTCTTCAAGACAGTTGGCATGGAAAAGAGTCGTACCTAGCTTAAACTATTACGTTATCCTAATAGGTGCATCCTTCGTGGGCTTTCCCAGGGTGTGGCAAGGCAGGCTGATTGATAGTAATTAGAGTGGGTTTTGTGAAAAGATTTTTTTCTTCTTTTACTTTGTCACAAATACAGTGGACTTGTTTGGCCAGAAGTTACAGGCTCCATCAAACGCGATCTACTTTCAAGGCTATTGTGTCCAGTGTCATTTTCTCCCAATCCTTCTTTTCACATCAAACTTACTACACTTGAAAGGCAAACTACAAAAAGATGCTGATTCATTGCATTCAAATGGCAATCACATTACAATCAACCTGGCATGAAGCTTTCTCAAGGGAATATGTGAATATGCTGCCTGCTGTCATTCTTTGATCAGAATATCAATTTGTATCCCTATTATAGTTTACATAGAAGATTGCATTTCATTGTCGATGAAAAGTCTTGTATGCATTAGATAGTTTTTGGTCTCATGAGTAGTCATGTTAATTGTAACTCCCTCATTTTTAAAAAATTAAAAAATTGCTTTGTGGTCACCAATTTTTTATTTCATCGGGAAATCAAAACTTCTGTTACTATTTTAAGCTACCATAAGGGCCTTTTCTCTATCATGTGTCCTCTGGATTTGCATGTGCAGAGATAATACACTAAGAAGAGTTAAACATTGAGATAGATCTCTTATTTTTGCTCCTTGTGGTCCAAATTTTGATATACATATATATATATATTTGGTGTGTCTGCCATTTCTGTTGCTGCTTTTAAATGTGTTATGCACTAGCACTTAAGTTGAATGTAAGTATGCCTCCTTTTCTTTTCTAAATTTGCATCTCTGCGAATATTGCCAACTTGTACTTGATGATAGTGTCTCAGTTCAACTGGACTTTATTTACTTTGTGAAACTGCCATCTCAGGTTCTGATCTGTAGAAATGAGGCTGAGAAATGCTTGATAGAAACATCTATAAATTCATTGCGCATAAGCCTAAAGGTAAATTCTAGTAAGCTTCATACATTGATTTGTTCAACTTCTATGTTAATTTGGGATGCATTGACTCCACCTCTAGCTCATTGGAGAACTGAGACAGCTCATTGGAGAGCTGAACTGTCTCAGTTATATGTTTCTTTCCTTTGGCTTTTCTCATGTTATAGCTTCACCTATTTCAGTAGTGAGAGTGCTTCCCACATTATTCATGGTTTGGTGAAGATCTGTGTACTGTATGCCTGATATCGACATTATATTCTTGTCTGTACTCTGTGTGGCTATTGGTCCATATGTTGTGGGTCCAACTGTTTATGTTCTTTAAAATTCCTTGCTCTATAAAGATGCATTGCGCTACTTGATCCAAGATGCATAATTACAGATGGATGAGGCCTGTTAATACGGGCCTCAGTCTTTAGTTTGGTCAATCTCTAGGGGTTGGTAGCAGTTGGTTTTTTTTATATCTTTTACTCCCTGGTTTGGGGGGTGGGGGGTTGGAAACAAATTAAAGGGAAAGTAGGCCATAGCAGATCCAATTTCTGATTCATATACTACTTTGAGCTTTAGGGTTTCTTTTTTTTTTTTTTTTTTTTTTTTTTGTTTTGGGTTGGGGGGGGGGGAGGGGGAGAGCAGACTCTGATGGTTGTGGTTACCATTGAATATATGATAATCCATTGTGTGATGCTGAAGCTGCAAAGATCTGGAGTTGTTGAGATGGGTTACAGAGGGTTTCTGATTGTCCTAGACTGTGACTCTGTGATGCTCACCTTAGTAGAGGGTGTTATTGACTATTTACAGTAGTTAGAGTAATCAGATGCTTAGCTTAGCACTTTTCTGTTTATGTGCGTAAGCTGGATACTGGGCCTTAAATGAAGAGTCTTTCGTATCCTTAGCAAGTTCAGGAAATACTTGAGATCTCCCGAAAAACTGATGAAGAGAGGTTTTGGATTAATTACAGGGGCAGCCTATGCAAAGAGTGAAATTCGTCTGTATTGAAATTGATTCCACAATGAATTGGATTTACAATTTGCCATTCTTTCTTCAGTTAGAGTTGAACAGGTGTAGTGTGAATCATATCTTCCTATTGACTTGCTAAGGTTTTCTGAACTACTTGTTTTATATTAGGCTGTCAGAATGGCCAAATTAAGAAGGATGATTATATACCTTATACATAAGTCCTGCTTATGGATGTATTTAGTACGCTTTCTCCAGAGCTTAAGAGAAGTAATTTTACAACTACTGGAACATTGATAAGTTGTGACAATGAAGCGACATACCTCAAAGGGTTTACCTCCTTGATTGATATAGGCAACTTGGAGAGGACAGAGCATGGACTCCTCATGGCACTGTGAATATGTCGTGGGAGAACCGGGTATCTTGGTTTTTGTTTATTTCTGGAATCACATACTCAACTCAATTGTATTGATACACCTATGGGCCTTCAAAAGATTATGACCAATATCAAATCTTTAATTCTAGTTGTATTCTTTTTCTAACATTTAGAAGTGCAAGCATAATTTCCTGTTCATGTCCTTGTGATATAATTTTTTTCATCATCATTTCTTCAATTTTGAGACTAAATTTCAATGCAGAACTGCATCTGTTTTCATTTCCCCAACCACATAGACATTTTCAACTCATTTGCAAGGTCATTTATTGCCTTCTGAAGCTTATTTGAAAATGTCCAAAATAATTTCTAATAGCATCTAAATCCTCCAACATGCTATTTTGAAACTTGCACCTGCACCTTTTAGGAATGCTGAGAGACATACAAAAGCAGAGTTCATATTATGATGGTTAGGAACATTATTTTGGAGATGTAAATTTTTCTCATCCTAGGATTTACCAAAAGCAACTACCAGCTGACATGGCAATACTTGGTTCAGTGGTTGTGTGGATTTTGGTGGATGTTTGGCCTTATGTTACTTAGGACTCCACCCTGTCTTTTCCCCATTAGAGTTGGTGAGATGTTTTGAAAAAATGTGCTTTTAGATTCTTCTTCTGTTCTATAGTTGCTGACTCACAGAATGCATAACTCAGACGTAAAAGTGTTAGTGGAATAGTACTTAGCGACATCAATCAAGCTGGGAATGAATGATGATTTTTTGTAGGCTAGAATGCATCTAACAAGTTGGTGAGTTTAACTAGATCGATTGATTTCATGTAGGACAAAGTAAAGCATTTAAAGTGAAATTTGATATCATTGTGGGGATGCTCTTGTGTGGCTTTATATCAAATGTTATTCTACTGAATATAAGAGCTGGAGTATTATCTAAGCATATCAAGTAATTAAGTAGATATTGTGTTTGACAAAACTGAGATGGCTTAACATGGACAGGTGATTTGGGTATATGTAAATAGCTTAAACACCAGGACCCTTGCATTTCTCTTTCACCAGGCAATTTTTTTCACTCCACGAACTACGATGGTAGCCACTGCATCTTTCTTGGAAGCTGCAGATAAGAATATGGAGTAAATTTATTTGCTTCCTAGTTTCATGAGTATGGTGGTGCTTAAAATCTATTTCTTCCACAGTTATACTTCTCTTTTAATGAATTAATCCAGGCTAACATGGATTCCTAATTTTGACATTAAGCCTCGCAGTTGATCTTAACCAAATGTAGAGGGTCCTTGTTGATCTCATGTTTCGTCTTGTCTTTTTTCTTTTTTAATTAACAATTTCATTTTCCTTTTTTTTTATTCATTAATAGTGGATCTTACTACATCTCAGAATTGAGAAATCTTCAAATCCTTATGCTGCATTCTTATTATAGGTTAAGCAGGCAGATGAACTTGAGAACATCCTGACAAAGAAGTTCCTCAGATTTTTGTCCATGAGAGCGGAAGCATTTCAAGTATTGAGGAGAAAACCAGTGCAGGTTTGCATTTTTATGTACTCATTTCTAATTTTGTCAGAGAACAGAGCCAATATGAATTGATATTGAATATACTACCTTTCTAATGTTTTATGAAATAAATGACTGCTGTGATAAGAAATATAAACGACCTGCTGGAGATCATGCACTTAGTTCAAATCATTATACCTTCTGAATGA
Organism: Jacaranda mimosifolia; assembly: GCA_018894105.1. Classification (NCBI taxonomy): domain Eukaryota; kingdom Viridiplantae; phylum Streptophyta; class Magnoliopsida; order Lamiales; family Bignoniaceae; genus Jacaranda; species Jacaranda mimosifolia. The sequence continues at coordinate 12,857,875 of CM032132.1, read as the reverse complement.
ATTGCATATTGATGCTGTACACCAGGTCTCTATCATCATGATTGCATGTCCTTTCTCCCCTTTTTAACCTGAGAGAGGCGGTGATGTGCTTCAATACTGATGGGCGAATATTATTTATACAGTTTACATAAACGGCAAAATAAAATCGAATTTTGGGAAACAAATAAATTTAATTTGAAAATGCTTTATTTAATTACCAAAATCAACAATTATTTGGATCTAAAAAATTCAGAATGTTGTCAGCAGAGTTATTATTGTCTTTACTGTAATTTCCATTAATATGTTTTTTAATATATTTATTATGATCATCAATTTATTTTCATTATTTATATTTCTAGTGGTACTTGTATTTGTCATTCTTTTGGGTCATACATTCCCATGCTTTGTATTGGCAAAGAGAAAACACGAGTTTGATAGTTTCAACCTACGTGTATGGTGGAATTCTTATGTGTTCTTGTAGTCAATAATTTTTCTGATAGTTAAAAAAGCTTTTTAATTGGACTTAATGGATTGTATTTTCCTTTTCAATGAGGAAGCAAGATTTCCTTTTCTTTCTATTTTTGCTGTGGGTGGGGGGTTGGGGGAGGGTGCAAATATTGGTTGATGGTTGTGCAAAAATAGATGTGCATTCCCCCAAGTAATCTATCTTTAGACTATCTAACTGGTTTTTGTTGCAAAGCATGTTAGCCAGAATGGCTCATCTTCATATTTGTGAAGTAAAAAAATGAAGCGTTATTTGTACCAACTAGAAATTGGAGTAGCCATAAATGCACAAAAGATGGGGATTTGATTTAACTGTTTATTACAGGCTGAGATATTAGAAATGCCTAATCTGCAGTTATGTTGAGTAGCTTATTACTAGATGTTTCTGAATGGAGAGTTGATGCGTGGCAACATGGGGGAGAAAAAAGGAAAGTGAGTTTATGATCTATATCCCCTCTCCAATTCACATGCACAAAAACTATCTGCACTTCTTTAGGGTCCCTGAAAAGATGCTTAGAAGTTAGAAACCTGCCTCTCTCCAACTGCAAATCTTTGATTTATTGTGGGTTCATGTAAAAGCTCTCTAGACATGTCCATGCGTCTTTAGAATTGTTTTAATTTTTATTATGAAGAGCTGTAATATAGAAATTGATGATATGTACTCAAGAAAACCATAATTGTATCATTGGTGTTACTTATGTTTTTCTGCCAATCTGTTATTGTGCATACTTTTACTCTTTTCAACTGGTTTGCTTTCTCAGGGGTACGACATTAGTTTTCTCATTACCAATTATCATTGTGAGGAGATGCAGAAGCAAAAGCTGATAGATTTTATTGTTCAGTTCATGGAGGTAAATTTCTCACGTGTTTATGTGATTGATTTTATGGATTCAGGAAACATAGTTAGATGCAGATATTTTCCATCACATATTTGATGTAGCAAGGAGATGAATATATATGAATTGTTTTAGGAGTTGAAACTAGATTATTCTATGACATTTTTCTTGTGGTTAATGGATGAGAAGTCTTTACATTCAGCTATGTCTTTCTTTCTTTTTGATTTTGACAAATTTTGGGCTTATGAGAAAGAGATGTTGCTGTTAGATAGATTAATACAGAAAATATAAAGGAAAAGAGAAACGAAAAAGGGAAAATTTCTAAATCCAATTTTTTCTGTGTGGCAATATCCTTATTGGAGGATCCATTAACCATGAGAGTTTAAGGAACCGGTGTATTTACTTAGAAATTTGTTAGGAGTGATGTAATTTTGTACGGTATAATCATATGTTGATGCTAAAAGATTGCTAAGGCAATTATAACCTACTACCGAATGAGGAGAGAAATTTGCCTCTGGTTGGTTGCCTATGTTGTTCACTTTTCCTCTTCTGTTAATCAGATTTATAGTCAAATTACATGCTGCAAGAAATAAGGCTGGTAAAATAGTGCTTTTCTTCTTTGACTTTACAGAGATACGGTAATTGACTAGGAAGATAAACAGCAATTACGTTTCTTTCATTTTTGTTACCAACTTATGGAAAGTTGCATGCTGTTTCACTCTTACCCTGTTGGCACCAAGTACAATCACTTTGAATTTCATTTGCTAATATGTGTCCAGTTAAGTTCCACCTCCCTTTTTACAGTAGTCAATTTCATCTGGTGAGCTCTGATGAGATAATATTACTTTTACATCACTTTGGAGGGTAAAAGTTTGGATGTGTTAGCGGCATCCACTCTAGGTTGTTATTTTAAATCTATTCTATTTAATGTTATATTTAGTTCCAGCTATTGGTGATCTTATTAACCTACACCTGGGCAAAATGAAGGCTATTGAATCCTTATTTTTCTTTCACTGAACTGCAGGATATTGATAAAGAGATAAGCGAACTCAAATTGTCAGTGAACACACGTGGGAGGCTGGTTGCTGCAGAGTTCCTGAAGCAATTCATCTAATAACAGCCTTCTTTCCGGAGATGAAACTTCATATTGTAGATGCCCCAATAACACATGAGTCATTGTAACACAATTTGGCAAGGTTTTGAAGAGAATCAATAGAAGAGCCAATGGCTAAGTGGTAAACCTTATAAATTGAAAAAGTTGTGGTTCATATCTTCTATTTTCATGCATTCAACTGAAGCTTCACCAAAATTTGGTATAGTTGACTTGATGGTCGTGAATGAGAAAAATAGGAGGATTTTCCCATTGTTTTTTGGAGGTAGTCCTTATCTTCTCTTTTCAAGTCTTTAGAGAGAGCAAGCTGCATAGGGTTGGTTGTCATCTGCTTGAATACTGCCGAAATGTGGTTGTCAGTTTTTGATGGGAATATAATCTCATAAAGTGAAAGATTAGTAGCATCATACTCGGGCATGACCTAAGTAGGTGGCATCAAATGAGTTGGTCAATTGCTTAGGATTTAAATCGGTGAAAAACTAGTTAGGGCTCGCAATGGTATAGGAGGGTGATTATATGTATTTTGGTGAGGGTATGAGAAACACGTCAGTAGTGTTTGGTTTTGTTTTGGGTGTTTTGGTAGAGTGGTTCTCGAAGAATTTCTTTTTAATTTTTTTTTATTTGGTAGTAAGTTGGAGAATGTGTTGAGAATGAAATGTAGTGTGGTTTTATTTTGGATGTTTGGGTAGAATTGTTCTCAAAGAATACTTTTTAAGTAGTGGATTGGAGAATGTAAGGAAAATGAAATGTGATGTTTAGTTTTATTATATTCGAAAGATACGAAAGAATCTAAATTTTCTTGAGCCAATTGGATTCTAAGGTTGGAAAATATTCAGCTAGAGATGGAGTTTTGAAAGTCACACATGGCAAAAGGATTTGATGAAAAGTATGACAACTTGTATCATCTGTTGACTTTAAGGGATGATTGGATGTAGGGTGTGTCAGAGGGCTTATATGGTGTAGATGGACGTAAGAGGAATCTTTGTGGGCAAGAGGATGGATTGGGCTGGTCATTCTCTTTATTTAACTCGTGGTGTTGATTTGGCTACACGTGTGCATTGACTCACATGAATTAGATGGTGTCAAGACCTCGCTAATTCTGCATGCCCAGCTATATGTTTGAAGGTCAAATGGGAATGGAATTTGGTTTGTAGTGGAGTGATGAACAATTGTCGAGATGAGAAATCTCGTCAAAGTGGAGGCTGTTAGGATGACTTGGTTATTTGGAAATCAAATCTGATTTGAATTCTTAGTTTTCAAGGATGGAAATATATCTACTCTTTTATTATATAATTCTGTTTTCTTTTTGTGTTAGGTTTTCTTGTTTTAAGAGTAGTTATGTAACTATATTCGTATAAATAAGGGTGCTTATTGATGCTCGAGTAATACTTATTGAACTCGTAAATAAGTATATTATGAGTTGTAGATAATACGAAGGGGTTGAGTGAATATTCCTTTGATAATTTTGAGAATATTCCTAGGGTGTTTTTTGTCTTGGTCTTGGTATATTAAATTCAAGGATTTATCTTTTATTAATAAAATTTTCTCATAGTAGAAAAAAGAAAACTTCGTGGATGTAGATGGATTTTGCTGAATCATGTAAATTTATGTTCTATTTTCAAATTATGAGTATGTTTTTATCATTAAATTTATTAGGGTTAATTACCTAGACCCCTCTAAGGTTTGACCTATTTACCTAAAAACCCAAATGTTTGATGAAATTACAAATACTCTCTTAAGGTTCTATTCCGTTTTACATTTTTGAAAATTCGTTAACCTTCGTAAAAAAAAAAGCTGATGTCATCAAAATTTTTACGTGAAAATCCAAAAATGCACTTTAGTTACTATTATAGTTATTTGTAAGATAAAATTACCCTTGAATTTATTTGTAATATTTTTCATACCACAAGGATGTAATTTTAATATTATTTAAATTGCACATAATAAATTTAAATATATTTTATTATTAATAAAATTTCATAAATACTGAATAATCTTTAAATTTAATTTAAATAATCTAATTAAGTCTAATTAAACTATTTATTAATTAAAAAAGAAAATAAGTAAAAAATTAAAAAAATAAATATTAAATTCATCTTTCAAATAAAATAGCTTTTGTAATTTTAGATTACACAATGATTAGTGATATCAAAATAATAATTATAATTAAAATAATTTAATTAGATTAAGATGAAATTACTTATTAATTAAGAAATAAAATAAGTAAAATATTAAAAAAATTAAAATCTATTATCTTATATAACCATCCATAATTTTAATAATTTTAAATTATATATTCTATAATATTAAAATAAAAACACGTCTAAAATAATATCATTAAATTTAGTTGAATTTATTTATTAATAAAAATAAAAAATGAAAAAAATTAATATCTACCATATTAATAACTAATTAATTAAAAAAATCTAAAATAATATAATTAAATTTAGTTGAATTTATTTATTAATAAAAATAAAAATGGAAAAAAATTAATATCTAACATACTAATAACTAATTAATTAAAAAAATCATCTAAAATAATATAATTAAAATTTAGTTGAATTTATTTATTAATAAAAAAATGACAAAAAAAATCTAAGATACTAATAATTAATTAATTAAAAAATCATCTAAAATAATATAATTAAATTTAGTTGAATTTATTTATTAATAAAAATAAAAAATGAAAAAAATAATATCTAACATACTAATAATTAATTAATTAAAATATAATAAAAATCTAAATTTTAAAAAAAAATTAAATAGTGAAAAATATCTAAAATAATTTATATACATAATTTAATTGATTTAATTATATTAAATGAAAAATATATTTATTAAATGAATTACATATTATATAATATATGAAATAATTTAACCAAATGAATTATTAAAATAATAATCATATATAAAATAAATAAATTATTTAAATAACTAGTATATCTAATTAAAAATAAGATAAAAAATTTAAAATACTTTATTAATTCAAAAAAAAAAAAGGTAAAAATTATATATTTTAATTAAGTTTTAAATTAATTAATTAAAATAAATATTATATTCTAAAAATACACCCCCCACCCTAGCCCATGGTAGCAGGCAGCCAGCCATGGTGGTTGCCATGGCAGCGGTCTCCATGGCCAGATCTGGCAGGGGCCAGATTTGGCTAGTAGGGGGGTTGGGGTTGGGGGGCTGGGGGTTGCGGTGGGGTGGGGGTGGGATGTGGTTGTATATGTGTATGTGTATGTATATGCTATATATATGTGTGTATTATATATATTAAGTATAAATATAAATATATATGTATATGTATATATATTGACTAGTATATATGATATTGTATTACATATGCATATATACATATATAATTATTCATTTATTTTATAATATATATTTTTTATTAATAATTTTAGTGTATTTTTGCAATTTTATTAGCTAATGTTACTTTTGTTATTTTCATAAAATTTCATAGATGTTTTTGTTATTTCGTAATGTTAAGGTCATTTTAGTCTTTGTGTATTTTTTTTTTTTTTGATATATTTAATCAAGGGTAATATAGTCGTTTCACAAAAATCGTTTGACTTAACGATTGACTGTCAGCCTCAGGGGATATTTGTAATTTTACGAAATCTTTAGACCTCGTTGTAATTAGGCCAAACCTCAGGGGGTTTAGGTAATTAACCTAATTTATTAATGTGATTTGTGGGCTCCTTATACATGGAATCTCGTATCTGATCTGCTGTGTACCCAACACTGGTACTACTGGCCAGCCTAGGTATTCTTATACCAAGTGCGGTGCTCGCATGCCCCTGAAGCCGCCATATTGTGATGCTAACTCAGTCCAAGAGAATATGCTTCTGAGAGCCAACGCTAAGCGTGAACTAAAAACTCAGAACTTTCCAATTAACCAACAACAAATAACATTTTGTCATAGTATAAATACTAGAATGATTCTCCTCTCAAGCTAACAGGAATTCAGATATTCCGTCACAAATTGTGGCCTCACATCACCATAATCCTTAAATATATGTACAAACAAAAGTTAACCCTACTACATCCGACTCATCTAATTTGACTTCCTCTTCTCCCTAATCTTCTATTTAGTCCTCTAACTTAGCCATTTCAGCCCCATTTGAAAGTAGATATAGCATGGAGCGGTCGTGGAGATCAGAATGGAAGCCAACAATCCAATTTTAAATGCCGTATAATAATTACGGAAGTTTCTCACAATTTGTAGTTTAAGAAATTCAAAAGAATTACAAAAAAGTATTAAAACATGTAAATTTTTTTGCGAAAGTAATATAATTTGAAGTATCATATTAACACAGTTCTCCGAAGATTTTTTTTTTTGTCTTGTTTTCTCTTCGAACTTTTTAGGAGTAAAATTCCTTATGATGCAAACAAACAAATATGTATATCTAGTGATATAGAAATTACGTGTGATTTTTGTCCTTACATAATAAGCTGATTAACTATTTTTTAAAAGAAACATATATAATTGTAGTGAAATATAAAATATTATTTTGATTTAAAAAAATTATATTAATTTAACAAAATATTAAATAATATTATAAATTAACAAACTCAGCCACTCACCACCACCATTGCTAGAAGTATCCTTTAATTGCAACCACCACCACCAGACTATAATTATTTTATTTTGGAGACTGGAGTGACTGTTTCGATCAATGTATCGGAGTTTTAGCAAACCATATTGACACGGCTCGGGATCTTAGGTCTAGACCTCTAGCTCAACTTCCCAAATTGTCCTTGTTCATTATCTCGATCTCGAACCCGGGTCAGTCACGCTCTGCACAAGTAAATTGGATCTCTGACCTGACCACAACAGCATATGTTAGACTAGCTGAAATCGCTCTCAGCTAAGGCCCTCAAATGCCTAAGTTAGTGTGATGCTGAGGTGATCAAATGAGAGCTCAAAAGTAAGCTTGAGAACTCAAGTAAGAGATGGGCAAAGATCATATGACCTGGTACTGTGGGGTTTCCTGCTTTTATAGGTGTCGAACTGTCCTTATTTGTACGGATCTAGGTGGTGGAAAATAGAGTATTAGATCCATAGTCAATCAACGATCATAGATGCAGTCATTGCCCAATCGGGTCGGACTTGTCGGGTCATAACCCAACCCAGTTGAAAAAGACGAGGATCCTGTCCTATATGGGTATTTTGGCAAAACTCCAGGGGCAAAATGGTCATTTTACTCTGTCTTCATTAATTATTATCATCATTAACTTTTCCACTTTTCAAGTGTGTTGGTTCTTTTCTCATCTTGGGGCAATGAACCTATATATTATGGAAAGTAGACTCTGGGCATCCTCAGCCGTTCGATTGTGAGCCACTAATCATGGTCTCGTTGATGCTTCCTCGGGAGATGAACCGTCACCTTCAATTGTCTATAAATACCCAAGTGCTGCCCTAATACTTCATTTCATTTCTCTTTTCTGCTTCAGCATGCTAAACCAGATCTCGTTCTCAAGCTTCTTACACCACTTCCAATCTCGAGCTCATTTTCCAAAAAAACTCCTAGCTTCAATCAGTTGGGGTCGAGTGAAAGCGTCTCCCCTCTCTTGAGTTTAGAGGATGTGACCTTTCTCCAAATCATTTCTTTTACGGGTTCAGCCCCCAATCCTAACTTCTGTCGATTCGTGAGATCCTAATCCCTTAGTGGGCTCGCCCTTGGCTAGTCCTTCCTTTGCCTCGATGGAAGAGTCACCTCACGATCCCAAAACAGAAGTATACGTTCTTGCCACGTCCCCCCAGTTAGTTATAGTTCCCAAACTAAGATCTTTAGTGGTCTCAGAGATTAGATCGAAGTTCTTTATTCCTCATGAATATGAAATAATTTTTTCCAATAAGTCGGATCGAATGCATCTCCCCCTGATGGCTGTGCCACTTTTTCTGTAAGCATGCTAGAAGGGGCTCTGAGATTCCCAATTCCCGATCCCATAGAAATTATTCTGCTAGGCTTAGACATCAATCCTGTTTAATTAATTCCCAATGCAATAAGGTATATTCTCTATTTCTTCATCATAATAACTTACTTCAGGGTCTAACCTTCTTTTGCTCACTTCTAGTCTCTATACTCAATAACGACTTCGACTTGGATAGGGGAACTTGGGTTCTATTACTTTATTGCGAGGCCCATGTGCAAATTCTTAGATAAGGTCCCACTTCCTTAGGTCCCTGGAAGGAAAGATTCCTCTTTGTTTGGACTCCTGCCAATCTTCCTTGGTGGTTCAGGTTTGATTGGAGGCATAATAAGCATAAACCTATGTGTTAGACAAGGCTACTATGGAGAAAGCTTCATAGATAACCTAATCGACCACTTATACAAGGTTGGTGAGCTCCTAAAGGAAAAAGTTATCAAGATTGCTGGTCTCTCGCCAGCTAATATCCGAGTTCAAAGAACTCTCCATGACAGTTCTTTCTGCCATTTGTATCTCTTCCTCTCTCTGGCTTATCTCTTTCAGCTCGTGGTCTAACCCCATTTTTTGTTTCGTTTCAGTCATGTCGAGCAAGAACCTAAGCATAATCAACAAGATAAAGGCCCAAAAAAAGGCCTTAATGGCTAAGGCCCAGTCTTCTGGGCTCGTGCTTGCCTTGGCATTGCCTACTCACATTTCAACCCCAAGCCAGCCCTCAAGTGTACCAATTCAACCTATGGAAATGGAGCAACCATCGGTTCAGATGCCTGAGGTCGAGGTTCCTATTTTCTTTCCAGAGCCAATTTTTGAAGTCGAAGCCGAGGTCACTCTTGGGGACAAAGGAAAAAAGTGCAAACACAACTTCAAGAACAAAAGCCATAAGCTCTCATCGCCTAGCCATTCTAGCAAAAGCCCATCGAAGAAAATGTCTAAGGATAAGGGCTTGGGCGAGAGCTATTAGAGAAAAGACCCCAATCCAAGCACAATCTAGTCCTAGCCTCTGTCCGCGACCTCGACATCCATGCACGCTGCGAGACAATCTTGGTAGATGTATGTAAGAGTTACAAAACTACTAATTCTAAATTTTCTAGCGATTCTTCGCTCCTTTCCATGATCTCGAACTGGAAAATTATAGACCAAAGCTTTATACATTGATCCCGATCCAGGGAAACATACTTTGAGCTCTACAAGGGGTGCTTGATGACCCAGGATCAAGCCTTGCTAGCTCTTGTGAACTTCGCCAAACTGGAAGAGAATGGTGCTCATGCCATGATGTAGATAAACCTTTTAATCGTTAATGAAATTTATTCAATATGTGTGGGCTCTTGTTGATGTCCATTGCTTATCTTTCACAGGGGATCACTTATATGCACTAGCTTGCTTTACAGTGTGCGTACTGGAGGAACTATTTCATGACCCGAGATAAGGAGGCCATGGAACTCAAAGTGGCCTAGGATGAGCTTGAGGCGAACCTAAAGTCGACCCAACAGTCCATTGATAGTGAGCTTGTGTTGCACAAGGAGGAGCTGGTGGATTGGGATCAGAAGATCCAAGACTTGGAGCTAATGTTATCCAAGATGAAGAAGTCTCTGGCTTACGAGAAGAAGGCATCATATGAGCAAGACTGCTCAAAGGGTCGCACTATATTTGAGAGCTCCTCCGAATTCAAAGAGTTGATCCAGAGCACAAGGATGGAGATAGCTTGAGCCTTCAGAAAATCAAGCACTTTTGAGTCTATGGTCGAGGAGAAGGCAACGAAATACACCTTCATGGGCTTTATGAAATGCTAAGCTCAACTGAAGAAGCTGGGTAGGATTGTTGAGGGGTTTGACTTAAAGCAGCTAGACCCCACCAAAGATGCTGATCTTAAGGACTATCCAATTAGTGATCTCGCGAAGGAGGAAGAACTCGTGGATGAGTTCGCTTTCCTTGCTCAGGAAAAAGAGGTTGAGGTCCCCAAGCAACAATTGAAGAAGGTGAGGTCCCCTCAGAGGCTTCTACGGCTGCTGAGGACCCCAAAGAGATTGCTACTGAAGGTGGGGGTTCAGTATAGTGAGATTCGAGCTTGTGAACTTGTAGTTTTTCTTCTCTTTCTTTCTTTTTCTTTTTTTTAAGACTAGACCCTTGGATCTATTTTTGTTACCGGGGTTCGAGATCCTTTTGACTCTTTACCCTTGTACAATGAACTCAAACCGCGATGCCAATGTAATTAGAATTTGATTCAATAAAGTATGGGAGTTTTTTTATTCAATAAAGTATCTGAGTTCTTTAATTAATTTTTTTTCGAACAAGTACTTCGACTCTTTCACGATTCACTTGATTTCTTACAGCTTTTGATTTGTTCACATAATTGTAAATGAAATCTTATTCAGATTCAAGTTAGAGATCTTGCTCAGATCTTGTAGGATCTCGATCTAGTGATGCGGGATCTTCTTGAGTTTTTATCTTGCTAAGATCTTGTAAGATCTTAATCCAATGGCTTGGGATCTTCTTGAGTTAAAGATCTTACTTAGATCTTGTAAGATCTCGATCTCGTGACAGGGATCTTCTTGAGTTCCCAGGACTAAGGATCTTATTGAGTTAAAGATTTTACTCAGATCTTGTAAGATCTCGATCCCGTGACTAGGGATCTTCTTGAGTTAGAGATCTTGCTCAGATCTTGTAAGATCTCGATCGTGTGACTTGGGATTTTCTTGAGTTAAAGATCTTGCTAAGATCTCAATCCCTTGACTTGGGATCTTTTGGCTTATGCAGTTTTGGTGATCCATTAAACTGTTATATTAGGGAAAGACACAAACAACATTAAACAGGGGAGAAATTCTTGTAATTAAACAAAAAGGAAGTTCACATGATTAAATACGCATCATAAAGAGTACAAGCCATACACTGACTTTTACAAAACCAACTTCACTCTTAAACATAGAATTTTTTCAAGTTTTGTACATTCCACGATCTTGACAGTTCCTTTCCCTTAGCATCCTTCAGCCTATATGACCCTATTTTGTTATCTTGACCACTTGGTAGGGTCCTTCCCAATTCGGATCTAGCTTCCCGATATGCTTCAAGACCTCAACCTTTGCTAGGACCTAGTCTCCTACGTGGAAGCTTCTCTGCCAAACTTTTTTGTTGTAGTACCTTGCTATAATATTTTTATATTCCTGGATCTTGAGATTGGCTCGGTCTCTCTTTTCTTTAATTACCTCTAGCTCGAACTCCTCTGCCTAATTGTTAACCTTTGGATCATTCTCTAGTACTCATCTAGTAGGCTCACCTGTCTCTGCCAGGATCACGACTTTTACTCCATACACCAGGCAATATGAGGTCTTGCCTATTGCTGCCTTGGGAGTAGTGCGATAGACCCATAAAACTCCTTGGAGCTCATCACCCAGCTTTCTTTCGCCTCGGTTAGGCGAGCTTTGAGGCCCTTTAAGAGGTCATGATTAGTTACTTCCTTTCGGCCATTCCTTTTTGGGTTCCCCATAGACGTGAATTGTTGTTTAATCTTCAGCTCCTTACATCGACTTATTATCTTTTTTCCTTGAAACTGAGTTCCATTATCAGAAATTAAGACCTAGGGATCCCGAACCTGCATATAATATTCTTTCAAAGAAAGTTGATGACCTTTTTCTCGGTGACCTTCACTAATGCCTCTGCCTCTACCTATTTACTGAAATACTCGACACTACAACAAATTTTTTCTAGCCTCTTACTGATGGAAAAGAGCCTAATATGTTGATTCCCCATTGGTCAAATGGATATGACATGAAAATTGGCTCTATTGGTACAACCGGTCGATGGGAGTGGTTGGCATGGAACTGGCATTTCTTACACTTTTTTACAAAGACTGCCGCATCTTGATTCATGATGGGCCAAAAATAGCCTTGCCTGAGGGTCTTGAGGGCCAATGACCTCTATCCTGAGTGATTTCCACATCTTTTCTCATGGATCTCCCTCATCACATAATGAGCTTTCTTGAGCCCCAAACATTTTAGCAGCGGTCCTTCAATGGACCTCTTGTATAGTTCTCCATTAACTATAGCAAACCGGTTGCTTTGAAGGCTATCCTTTTTACTTCTTTTGGGTCCTCTAGCAAGATCCTATCTGTTAGATACCAAATCAGGTCATCTTTCCAAGTTGCTCCGTCTCTGTCTACATTATCGCTTTTTTTTTAGAAGCCTCATTCTCCAATTTAGAACGTTCGGCTATCAACAAGGTTATAGATGCACTCCAAGTTCCTTTGGTTGAACTACCAAACTTAGCTAAAGCATCAGCCGTCTTATTTTTCTCCATTGGGATCTATTGTACTTGGCAGAATACAAACATTGACATGAGTTTCTTTACCTTTTTTAGGTATTCTATCATAGATTTTTCTTAGGTCTCAAAGGTTCCCTCAATTTGAAGCGTCACAAGCTGCAAATCAATGTAAACATTTAACTTTTTTATGTTTATACGTTTTACCACCTTCAATCTAATGATTATCGCCTCATACTCAGCCTCATTGTTAGTCACCTCGAAAGCTAGCTTTATTACGAACTCAAGCGCCACTGACTCAGGTCCCTTAAAGAAAATTCTGGCTCCTCCAACTAGGAAGTGGCTAATCCATCAACATACATCATCCAAGTTTCTTTACTGGGTTTGGGGTCTTGCTCAACCATCTTATGGTGCTCTTGCTCTGATATTCCAGGTCGAACTCTCCCAATTCTACTGCTCACTTAAGAAGCTTCTTAGAAACATCCGGCTTAACAAGAAACTATTTCAACATATGGTTAGTCAGGATAATAATTTTATGAGATTAGAAGTAGGGCCTCAATTTTCTCGTTGTCACCACAAAAGCTAGAGCTAACTTTTCGACCTCTAAGTATCTGCTTTCAACTCCTTGTAACACCTTGCTCACATAATAAATTGGTTTGTGAACTATGTTTTCCTCCCGAACTAACACAAAGCTCACTACATTCTCTGATGTTGCCAGATACAAGTACAGGGGCTTCCCAAAAATAGGCTTTACCAACAAATGTGGTGAGGCCAAATACACCTTGAGGTCTTGAAATGCTTTCTCACATTCCTAATCCCACTGGAAGTTCCTCATGTTCCTCAAGACCTTGAAGAAATATAAGCTTTTTTGGCTGACCTCGAAATGAACGGATTCAGCGATCCTTCCAGTCAGTTTCTGCACATTTCTTTATCGACTTAGGTGAGCTCATGTACATTATTGCTTTGATCTTTTTGGGATTAGCTTCTATTCCATGCTCGCTAACCAAGTATCCTAAGAATTTTCTGCCCTTAACCCCGAAGGTGCACTTTGTCTAGTTAAGCTTCATCATATATTTCCTCATGATAGAAAAAACTTCTTCTAGATGCATCAAGTGATTGAGTTCATTCAAGCTCCTAACCAGCATATCATCAACATAGACCTTCATACTTACCCTAATTAGGTCTTTAAACATTTTGTTCAATAGCCTCTGGTAAGTTGCCCTCGTATTTTTTAACCCTCAGGGCATGACATTGTAACAAAATATCCCTATTTCAGTAATAAAGGTTTTTTTATCCCTATTTTCCTCCGCCATGAAGATCTGATGATAGCCCTGGAAGGCATCCATCATGCTAAAAAGAACACATCCAGCGGTTGAGTCTACTAGGACATCGATCTGGGACAAGGGGTAGTGGTCTTTTGCACAGGCTTTGTTCAAGTCTTATTAGTTTGTCCACATTCTCCATCTTCTTTCTATTTTCGGTACAACCACCACATTTGAAAGCCATTTTGTAAACTGGATCTCAACAACGTATCCCGCCTCCAAAAGCTTGTTGACTTCCTCCTCTATGATCCGATTTTTCATCGCACTATGATTCCTTTTCTTCTATTAGATGGGTCTTATCTGGGGGTCCATATTCAACCTGTGAACAATCACCATGGGGTCTATCCCTTCAAAATCTGAGGGCTTCCATGTAAAGATGTCTGTGTTCTTTCTTAAGAACTCAATAGTTATGAGTTCTAGCTCAGGAGCGATTTAGGTTCCAATCCCTGTGACCTTACTTGGGTTCCCTGGTATTAACTCGATCTCCTTGAACCCTCATACTAGTTTTATTCTGCATTCTTGTACTAGCCTCTTTTTGTTTTTTTTCTTGAGGGTTCAATTTAGCAATATCCTCAACTGAAGTAACAATCGCTTTCTTCCCCTTTGACCCCTAGCTCTATGTCTTGAGCCTATGTTTTTAGAGACACGTGATAGCATTCTCTCACATCCTTCTGATTACAACACACCTTTCCTACTTCCCATTTTGTTGGAATTTCATTTTTAACCACTGCTTGGAATTAGTTCAACCCGGGTCTTCCTAAGACCACATTATATGCAAATAGGGCATCTACCACTAGGAACTTTAGCATGAGCGTCCTCCGACAAGGTTCCATTCCCAGAAGGATTAGGAGGTTGATAGTCCCCACATGTATGATCTCAGCCCCTCTAAATCCTGGTAAGGGTGTGTAAACTGGCATGATCCTTGTGTGGGTGAGTTGTATGTTTTTCGAGACCTTCAGATGTATTATATCCACAGAACTCCTATTGTCCACTAAAACCTTAAGCACAAAGAAATTGGCTATGTCCATCGTGATGACCATGGGGTCATTTTGTGGTCCAACGACCCTTTGAGAGCTGCTGCTATCAAAGGTAATAGTAGACTGATCAGCAACACTCAGTACTAGATTTATTTTCCTCTGACTTACCTGGTTCTATATGAACCTGACATGCCTCTTTCTCGCACTATGGGAGTCTTTCAATGTTGGACCCTATGCTATCATGTATATGAACCCTCTTCTTGGCAAATTATCTCCAATCAGCTCATTTGCAATTTTTTTGGCCTTTTTTTCTCTGCTGCGGGATCTACTTTGGGATCAGTTTCGCTTCTTCTCATGTTCCCTCTCGGGCTCTTGCACCTTGGACCTGCTTTCCCTGGCAATAAATTTCTTTAGGTACCCTTGCCTGATGAGTCTTTCCACTTTATCTTTCAGCTGAATACAATCCTTCATGTCATGCTCTCGATCTTTGTGAAAACAAAAATAGTTGTTTGAGTTTTGCCTCGCCGGTGTATTTCACATCTTCCTTGGCTGCTGCAATATCTTAGACCCATAAATGGCCATAAGCATGTGGGACCTCATGGTGTTAAGCGGGGCATAATTGTTGTACTTTTGGGATGGGGGACAATGATGATCTTTTTTAGATTGAATTTGTGAGGTCCTTGATCTTTTTCAGATCTTTGGGGGGTATTTTTGATCCACTCGTGGTCCTTCTTAGCGTTGATCTCTTCCTCGTAGATATAACGCTGAGCCATCTCCATCGATTGTTCTATATCTTCGGCGGCTCTCTAGTAAGAGCCAAAGGTAGAGGTCCTTTCTTGAGCCCATGGATAACGATACTCGTGATCATATCAATACGCAAATCTTGCACCTCTAACATCTCATTGTTGAACCTATTAATGAACCTCCTTAGGGTCGCATCTTCTCTTTGCCATATTGTCAACAAATAAGTAACATAACTCTTAGACTTCCTTTTATTGGAAAATTGGTACATGAATTTCCTTATGAGCTGATCATATGACACAATCATTTTGGGAATCTATCCCATAAACCATTCTTAAGCTCTTCCACTCAGTGTTGTCACAAAGACCCTAGAGTTCATAGAATTAAACTATCTATATAGGTTCATAATATTCTCGAAAGTAGTTACATGTTCCTGTGGGTCCTTGTTTCCATCATACTTTAGCAAATCTAGGAGCTTAAAGTATGAAGCCACTGACTCAGCCAATATTTCAGCTGAAAATGGCGAGTTCTTCTTCTGCAACTCTGAGGTCTCTTTCTTCTTGAGTTCGTCTATCTTTCTACTTAATTATTTAACCTGGTCACTGATCTCATTGACTTCTTCCCTCAAAAGTGATGCTTGGGGGTCTTTTATGAGCGGGATCATCCCAGTTCAAAGTTAGCAGTTCCAACCTTGACACTTCCTCTTTTGTATAAACATTAGGCAAGTGACTTGGCCATCGAAAAACCTTGCTCCCTACCTCATTCGAATATGCCATCTCCTCATCTCTTGAAATCCTTAAACCTTGCACTTCTTCAGCCAACGAAGGACTCAATCTCTTATCTTAGAACAAGGGTCAGTTCACTGGCGTTGGGGTCACCTAAACAGAAGCTACTGATGTTGCTTGGGTTCTACGTTCATGCTCTACGTTCATGCTCATTCCATAACCTTTGGCTCGTCTAAAAAACTAACTGCTCCAAATCCCCTTACTAAGTTGCACTATTTGAGCTCCATGGGAGTCTTGTGCCAATGTCCCAGGTCCCATTTCTGCTTGAGTGTTGTGAGGTATAACAATGGCAAGTGGCGTGGGGGATATGGGTGAAATTGGTTGTGATGGGGACATAGGCAATATGGGGATGGGAATGTCCATAGTTTGTCTTGTAGTTCTATCCATAACTACCGTTCGCTCTTCCTATGGGTGAATCAAATCAAACTTCCCACATACGATGCCAACTATTGCAGCTCGGGATCTTGGGTCTAGACCTCAAACTCGACTTTCCAAATTATCTCTGTTTACGATCTTGACTCAACCCGGGTCACGCTCCACACAAGTAAATTGAATATCTGACCTGACCACAAGAGCACATGTTAGGCTAGCTAAGATCACCCTCAACTAAGGCCCTCCAATACCTAAGTTAGTATGATGTTGAGGTGATCAAATGAGAGCTCAAAAGTAAGCTTAAGTACTCAAGTAAAAGACGGGTAAAGATCATATGACTTGGTACTGTAGGTTTTCCTTCTTTTATAGGTGTCGAATTATCCTTATCTGTATGGATCTAGGTAGCGGAAAACAGGGCAACAGATCTATAGTTGATCAACAGTCATAGATCTGGGTCATTGCCTGAGTTGGGTCAGGCTTGTTCGAGTCATGACTCAATCTGGTTGAAAAAGACATGGATCCTGTCCTATATGAGTATTTCGCCAAAAATGCAGGGCCAAAATGGTCCTTTTACTCTATCTTCATTAATTATTATCATCACATATATATAAAGAAGAACTGTAAATGGAATGAGACAAATCAATGGTTCATTTACTTGCAAAGAAGTTTAATTTGCAATAGAAAATAATAGAGGAATGGATTTACAAGCGAATAAGTAAATGAATGTGTCAGGATGACTAATATTTTAAATCAAACCAAACCAAATACTTTCAAAATAGAGCAAGTTTCAATTAAATGGAAACAAACAAAGATATTTACGAATTATATCATGCTTTCATATCAACCTGAAGGCTGATTCAAAATAGATACTTTTAGTACTATAACAATCCGTTGATTTCCTCTATACATCGTATCATAAAAGAGATGAGATTTCATAAATTTCAATATGTTTTCATCATCTATTTTAAATGTTTGGATTTTAGAGGTGACTCCTATTATGTAATACTTTATCCTATATGTAGTACTTTGCCCCACCTACTGCTTAACTCCCAACACTTTACTTTACTAGGATCAACATATATCGTATTGAATCATCACACACACACACTTACATACTAGAAGATGTCAATCATTAGAATTTTACAGGTGCTTGTTGCAGGATCAAGAGGTGGCTTTCACTGTGTAGCACTTTGCCTCGCTTTGTATTTAGTTCTCAGTAAAGATGGATAAATTTTTCAAAATAAACCAAGTGTTCGGATAAGAAGTATAGTGGAAGGTCCCAACATGGGGATTCTATAGGTGGCTCCCACCATGACGCACTCCTTTTCAATGAACGTGACATCTAATTTTCAATTTGATGAGTAGAGAATCAAAAAATCAACTTACTCCGACCTAGGATAATAAGTTCGTAAACTTGATCTCTGCCCCTTTCTTTTTATTTTGGGCTTGAAGCAGCGTCAAATTAAATACCTAACAAGTATTAATTTTACTAAAAAAATAGGTGATCCAGTCGTATATTCTAATATGACCACCCTGTTGCTGCTTCACTCTAATGATTAGCCTTACCTTCGACATTCCCCCTCTTTGCAATTAAGATTATGATTTCGGGTATGATTGACTCCTATAGTGTGAGAAGCGATGTGTACAAGGCTTGCAAATGAATTTACTAGTGCCTAACTGATTGAGGATTGCTAGCAATTCTAGCTTCCTATAGGCAAGTTGCAACATGCAATTTGAACTGAGGATGCATTTAGGGATTGCTCATTCCAAACAAGATATATTTCTATATTCAAAAATAATATATACACGTACAAATAAATAAAATAAATAAATAAAGCTAATTATTTTATAAAGTATTTCCTGATTTTTGGCCATTGAAGAAAAAATGTTCTCCAGGTGTCATCACAAAGTTAGAAATCTTTGGTAAAATAGTTAAAGTATATTTTTCTATTTTCTCACTCACTTCTTCAGTAAATCACTTAAGTAACAATATTCTATTTTCTACAAATACAAAAAATGTTTTCTCAAGCGTTTTATTCGGGATTGTCTTTCTTTTAGGAAGTTCAACAAAAAGAGGATAATAAGATCTACTCATTTAGAAGGCCATAAGGATACAATGATCACATATGCCCGTAAAATAATCATTTAGGCTTATTGGAGGAATTATCCACAAAATCTAAATATATATAACAATCACTCCAGTTCATAAAGCCTACTATGAAGGCCTGGTTTTTAGAAGAGAAATTTTTTCTGTTCCCCAAGAGCAATATGTACCCTTATTCTCAATTCATTTGGACAAGTTAACTGCCAAAAATAAAGACTTCACATTTTTTTTGATATTTAAATACAAGTACACATCAAAAGTCTTTTAAAATTTAAATTTTTAATTTTATATTAGATGAGAAACTTATGATATTGAACCACAAACTTCTCGACCAGAATTGAGATTTGATATTTACTCAAACTTCTTTTAACGGCATGCTAATCAGCTAGCTCAATTTACTCATACTAGCATTGAAACCCCAATTTAATCGGACATACACCTCAACTAAACTTACCATATCAATAGTTTTATCCATTACTAATACTAATAAATTTGTTTTATTTGATTGTTTTTAACTATTAATCTATTTTCAAAATATATGTATGTATTTCGTGAACTTGAATTAGAACTCTTATTTTCTTTTAATGGTGATTCAGTAAGACTATTTTGCAAAATGATATTTATTTTTTGAAAATATTATTTCATTTGAAATAATAATATGAAATCATTGATTTTTTTTTATACACACGTATGCATATCACGAATTTATTAGGGCTCGAATTCATGACCTTTCATATCATGTGAAAAATTTATGTTATTGAACTACATGTCACATGCTGAAACCATTGATTTTCTACCATAATAGTATAAGATGCACAATTTTGTAATTCTTAAATTTATTTCAAAATTTACGGATCAAATGGAAAAGTTTATTTTGAGATCGAGGGTCGAGGGAGCATATTAGGAAATCAGTGACTTTACTAATCATTCACCGTAGTCTAAATAAATGAAAAATTAATAAAGGGGCAAAGCAAAACCACCGTAAAACACCGCCTCCCTCCCGTCCCAAAACCCTTCAAGGCTTCTCTCTTTCTCTTACTTGCACACATCCAATCAACATGTCGCTCTCCCGCCACCTACTCCGGCGAGTCCCGTCGGAATCTACCGTCCTCCGCCACTTCTCTACCGCCCCCACAACAACCACATCGGAATCCCCGTCCGGGCACCGCAACAACCACGAATTCCTCCCTCCGACCTCCTACATAAACTCCTGGAAGCCCTCCAGAAACCCCAAGGAGGCTGCCGCACAGTTGGCCTTTCTCCGACGCGACTACGGTCGCAAAGTGAAACAAATCCGCAAGGAGTACATTAAAGAAATGGAGCTGCTAAGAATCGAAAAGTTGCGGAAGGATGAGGCCAGAAAGGAAGCGTTGAGGATAGCGAACGAGCAGAAGAAAGCGGCGAAAGATGCGAAGAAGAAAGCTGAGGCCATAGAGAGACAGGCTGCCGAAGAAGAGTTCCGGCAAATGTTGGTATGTGCCCTTGGGGCTGTTTTCATTCGTTTCCCTTGTTCCATTTTTAATTCTTGGTTAAATGCTGCGTTTGCACCTTTTTTGGTACAATTTGCTGATACTATGTTTTATATGTGTGTAATTTTCTGTTCTCTGTGCCTATGTTGATTCTTTAATTGTTTAACATTATAATTTTCAAATCATTATATTAGTATTATCTAAGTTTTCTAATTTATGTCCTATCCATGTGTATTTTTAGTGTGGCATATAGTGAAATTGAATGTTAGTTTCTTGCTTTTAGTTGAGCCAGAAAATAACGAGTCTGCCTGTTCTGTTTTGGAGTCATTTAACATGGCGTGCTAGTATTTTCCAGTCCTTTTAAGGTATTATTCGCATATATTCGACATTCTTCAAGTTGTTGGTGTTTTTTGCCATGCATAGGAAAATCAATATTGGCGATTTCACTAAGGTCTTATTCAGATGCACCATATCTTAGCATTGTATTAACTTGAGTTTTATGATTGTGAGTTGTGACTAGAATTATCCTTGTTGTCTGTAGAATTTGGGCATATGTGGTGATAGCTCTAGAATGAATAATTTAATTTAAGCGCATTGTGCATGCTGGGTTTAAACCATTAGTCAAATGACTAATGGAGTCTGATTAAAACTGACAAATTAAAAGGAGAATGAAAACAAATTCTGATACAAGAAAATAAAATTTATTGAAGACCAAAATGCAAGTATCTCAACACATTAGCCTTCAACAGTTGCTGTCCATATGGAGAGGACAAAGCACCAAATATCAAAATGATTTCTAAGTCAAAAGCAAATCTAAGGACCTCTTCACGGATATTTAAGCCTAACATCTGAAGGAGTCTTATTTACAAAGTAGGAAACTAAATGCTAAAATTCAGTAAAACATGAAGTAGTGGCAGAAGTGGTCTTGTGCCCTGTTGGTCATGGAGCATGAGTCTCCAAGACTTCTTCAAAGTTTCCATGTGTGATTTGACCTGTTCAGCCTCCAAACCAACAACTTGGGATCCTCACAGTAAGTTTGTGTCCAGTTCACTGAAGAACCCGGAGTAAAGATTCAGTAGAAGTGGTTGCTCCCATTAATTATCTTTGCTACGTGCTATTCAAATTTTGGTATTTTATGTTATGTGACGAGATTATCATAGTAATAGAGGTGATGGACAATACACAAGCTCAAGTTTATCTACTTGAAAAGTATATGATACCATTTATTATCATTATTTCATTTTGTAATAAGTGTTACTCTATTGGATGAGAACTACCTCTGATGCATTCCTGCATATTTATACATTCTCTTAGTTTCTTCTATCATTTAGTTGCAACATATACCTCTGAGGAGTAGGTAACTGATGGTATGCTTTAAAATTACCCAATTGTGCATCTGATTGGGATGAACCTAGTGGAATATGTATCTACCCAATTACTGGTAAAAAAGAAATCGAAGGTTACATTTTCAATTAGGCCTTGCTCTAGCTTCTTTAGGGATTGTTTTCTCGGTAGCTAAATACATGTACTCTTTACCTGATTATGCATTCATAACATAGAACTTTACCATTCAAGCTGCATTATATACTCATTACCAAGTTTAACTCCACATATAATGCTCAGTATGCTTCCAAGGTGGAGACTTCAGGTGGATGGAACAGTAAAAAGTGTTTGATAAAAGCATTTGCTTGTATCACAATTTTATCTTAAACAATAAGGAGCACCTGATATGTTAGTGTAAGGAATAGTTAGTGGTTTTTATACCAACCAACCAACAAGATTAGTTAGATTTGAACAGTTAAATAGGATCTTTAATCCTGTTGAGGGATCTTGTCCATTGCTTATGTTTTCTCCATTTCATCACACCTTCTCTTTGTATAACAGATATGGAAATTGAAATGAAGACTTTGATCATACACGTATCTAAATCAGAATGCCAGCATGACAGTCTTAGATTTTACTGTTTTCTATCTAAATTTTGGCAAGTACTAGCATACACTCTAAACTTGTTGTAATGCTTCTGTGGTGCTGCAGATGAAAGAAAGAGCAGATAAGCTTGAATATTGGAGGATGAGAGAGAAGAATATTGAGGAAAAGAAGAAAGAAAAGAATGAGCTTCTGCGTAGACAAAGTTCTCTGTGGATTGATGAATCTAAAATAGAGAAGAAAACACTGGAGGCCGTTCTTGATTTTGTTCGACTTTGAATCTTTTGACCTGCGGTATTGGTTGCACAAGTTAGAGCTCTCTATGCTATAGGACA
This sequence comes from Jacaranda mimosifolia, assembly GCA_018894105.1. NCBI lineage: Eukaryota > Viridiplantae > Streptophyta > Magnoliopsida > Lamiales > Bignoniaceae > Jacaranda > Jacaranda mimosifolia. The sequence goes on along the minus strand of CM032132.1, from coordinate 12,835,226 downwards.
TTACATGCTTTGACAATCGAGTTGGAAATTTCAAAAGTTTTTCTTTGTTTAACCATTATTAATATCCTGCAGTCATAATTTGTCAGCTTCTTTTTTTCCAATCTAGAACTTGTCTGGACAGGTGAGTAGCTGGCCCTGGAAATAATAACTTTCTATAGACATATCGTCCAGTGTCTTGGTAATAGTAGTCTTTTCTAAAATTAGGGGTTTTCTCTTTGGTTGTATTGTATGCCTTAAGCTGGACTTGAAGCAAAGGAAAAAATTACCAAATAGAAATGCTTGCTCGTCAGAGTTTCAGGTCCTCCTCGACCAGCAGTTTTTGTTTCCCTGCTCTACGTATCCGATAATTCGGGGTTTCTAAGTGCCATGGGTTGGTGTCTCAATAAGATAAACAAGAGGCAACAACTTCTCTGTATAGCTAGGGGTGACGAATGGGCGGGTTAGATCGGTTTTGGGTTGGATTTAAATGGATTGTTTTAATGTGGATTTGAGTTGGTTTTGAAAATGGGTTGAGTTGGATTGTGTTTGGTTTATTAGGGCATACTTAGAACTGTCAATGAATCGAATTTGAATTTGAATTTGATTTAAATTTTAGAAATTTTGTCCGATTAAAATATTTGATGGGTAAAATTTGATTATAAATATTCGTAACTTAAAATAAGTGGATTGGATACGGAATTAAGCATTTCAATTTGTTGAAGATTTGAATTTGAATTTTAATAATTTTTTATTAAATTAATACTCTTATATATAATGTTAATAAAAATTTTAAAATAAAATTTATATATTATATTGACCTAATATTTATATTAATATCTATGTTATATTATTAATATTGAGTCTTTAGTCTAACAAATAAGAGGGATATTTATAATATGTCAAATATAATAATGTATAATAGTTTATCTATACATTAATATAATATAAAATAGAGTTATAGTATTCAAATTTTAATTTTTGAATTAATATATAATAAAAAGTTGCTAAAAATTTAAATACGATTTAAATTTACTTTATAAATACAATATTTTTATACAATATTCAAAAGGAAAAAAAAAATTAAATCAGGTCCGATTTTTTTATCAGATTCAGATGTTACTTGATGAGGGTAAAAACTGTTTATAATTGGATTGAGATGGAATCTGAGTGTGTCGACCTGTCTGGTCGAGTAATAGATATCTGGGCTGAGTCCTGCAACCACGAGCAAACGTTAGGCTAGCCGAGGTGCTCTCGGCTATAGCACTTCGACGCTTAAGTCAATACAAGAATGACTAGATGAGATGAGCAGCAGAGTGAGGGCTTTTTAATATAGAATGACATAGCTTTAGTGAGCCTGGAAATGGGGTATTTATAGCCTTCCCCAGGTGAGGGATTTGTCTGAGATGCCCTTAGCATGCAGAAAGGGCTCTTATTCTTGCGTGAGGGGCTTTAAGTCATCTTCCATTCCTATACTATTTCAGGTGGCTTTATATCCAACTTTTATGGGCAGAATAGTACACTGGAGGGGCTCCCCCTGCCTGGCGCGGCACGCACCATTAATGCGGAGGCATGCTGCCTGTCAGGGCATTTAATATAGTAGAGAAGGGATCCTGCAATGTGTCGACCTCATTGGTCGATGTTGGAGCCGACCTTAGGGTGCGGTTGATGACCGGTGGAAGGGGCAGACGAACATTATGGTCGAATGAACCGAGCGTCTGATTTCAACCTATGGCCTAGTCGAATGACATCAATGTTGCTTAGTGTGTCGTCGAAAGAGAGGTGTGGGAGGTCGACCGAGGTCAACAACGTGATTGGGCCCCAATGATGAAATGCTACACTATTGGGTCTGTAGTCTTTGGGCTGGGCCATCCCATATTAGTACTAATTAGCAAGAATCATATAAGATATTAGGTCGGATTTGAATTTGAATTTTGATAATCAGATTCAAATTCGAATATGACTGATTCGATTTAAATCTGACAATTTGACAACCCTAGGTATAAATACAATTGTTTTATTTATTTTACTTGTTTAGAAAATAATTGTAATATCAATATCTTTTTGCACATTATTTAATATATAATAAAATATAATTAATATATTATTTTATACAAATTAATTTAATTATAATTGAAAAGTATATGAAAGTCTTTAATTAATGCAAAAGTGAATTTAATGCATAGAACATTGTTGTGTAATGCCCCACGATTTTATTTCATATTTAATCGATTAATATACTTTATTTATTTTATTTACTATTTCAATTAAAATTGTAATAAGGCATGAACTATATTTTCAGAATAATATATAATATATAGATAATATTAAATTATCTTTTGATCAAATAGTGATAATTAATATTATATATATAAATATATAGTAGATACTTTACATTTTGGGGAGTATAAATTATAATTCTACTTGAATTAATATTATATTATATAAGGAGTTGAATTATTGAATTCTGGGAATTAACAATAGAGATACTAGAATTATAACGGGATTCTCCTAGTCCTAGAAGGAAATTGATTAGAGTCCAACTTGCACTAAACCACTTCTTTCACATAAATATAGTCCCTAAAAATAAAACCCCAATTACATTTAATAGTAAACAAAAGAGGAAAAAGGGGAAGAAGGAAAAGGGACAACAGTTGTGGTAGTGGGGAAAGAAAAATGAGATGACATTTGTAGGAAGTGCATTAGAAACTACACAAGATAATTCATGAGTTTGTAGACTTCGTATTTGATAATTGCGAAATTCAATGATGCTGTTAAGTTCTTATTTTCTCAAAAATACATATTTGTGACAGTTTTACTACTTCTTTTAGACAGAATTAAGCAAAGTGATTAACATAAAATTTTTAGATGTGTCTTAGGTTTCTAATGCCTCCTAAATCACCTCAATCCAATTTAAATGCAATAAGTTATGACCAAAATACTAAGATTTAAATCTAGTCAGAAGATAAAGAACTTCAATTTTTCAGAAAATGGATATTGGTGATGCCTTTACTACTTCTTTCCTGCCGAACTAAGTAAAATAATGAACATAAGAATTTTAAATCTGTTTCTTAGGTTTCTATTTCCGCCTGAATCAGTTCAATCCGATATATAGGGAGAAAGTTATGACTAAAATACAAAGGTATGGCAAGACAGAAAATACAAGACTTCAATTTTCCTTGAATAGAATATCGTGACACCTTTTACTACTTGATTTCGATTGAATCTGGAAATATGGTCAACATAAGAATTGAAAAATTATATCTTAAGTTTTTACAGACATATAAATCACTTTAATCCGATGTATAGGGAGAAAGTTATGGCTAAAAATACTATGGTGTGGCAATATAGAAAATACAGGACTTCAATTTTCCTGGAACAGAATATTGTGACAATATTTACTACTCGATTCCGATTTAATTGGGCAATAAGGTCAACATATGAATTATATATCTATACGCTAAGTTTTTACATGATTTTGAATCACCTTCATCCGAGGCCTTTAGTAAAAGATATAGCTTCGATACAATCAAGTGCCACATCGAATTTTTTTCTAAAAATTGGAAATCTGCTTCCGCACCACTGCTGCCTCTTGAACTCGATTTTCCTCTCTCATATTAGCCAATTGAGACTGCATCATCAACATAATAGTTTTAGTACTCTTTATTAGTTTTGTAATGCCATAAGAATCGAGTCAATTGGATATCTAGAAAGAGTGTTATGAGCGAATCAATAAAGTACATATGATAAATTCTTGATAAGCTTTGTGAGTATGTATGTACTAGGCTAGTTCCAAGTAAATTTTGTCTTGTTAGTCAGTTAAATTGGTGATTGATTTGTTTATTAAATGAATCAGGTGACTCAACAATTGAGTTGATTGACATTGAGATAGGATTGACTTCTAGAATCAATCTTGAATGTGAGTGCCTAACTTATAACTATTATATGATATTACTTTTCAAAATCAGAAGGATATATGTATAGTAACGCATACTATGAAACTTTTCTTTAATATACACTGCACTATATATATATTCCACTGTGCACAAAAAGAAATATTGTCTTGTTTTATTTCTGGATAAAAGAAAACCTATGCTTTTGTGATTTTTTTAATGCTTCTAGACTAGCAAGCAATTAAAATTTGGTAATCAACTGATTACTATTACTGTTAGTTGGATCCAACTTAGTTTGGGAGTGTGGGGGTCTGCCAACCTGGCATTGCTTATACCTATTCATTCTTGTGGAGTGATCCCTGTGAAGGTTCAACATGTTTTGCTATTGATTGTTGAAATCGTACTTACTTGCGTACTTGTCTTGTTATCCGTATCGATCGGTATCGTTAGTTGTTGTCTTGTTGGCATACTTATTTTACTTAGTATCAGCGGTGTACTAGGAATTTCCCACTGGGCATCTGTATAATTTTATTGGTACTTGTTAATTGTATGGAGAATTGATTGGCTAAGGGCTTGAACGAGTGTAATGTTTGGATACGTGATACACTAGGGATTTCCCCTGGGTATCAACAGTACACTAGGAATTTCCCCCTGGGTATCAGGCGGTGTGCTAGGGATTTCCCCATAGGCATTGCTGTGCACCATAGGTCCGCATGGGCACAACCATGTACCAAGCTGTCACGCTTTGGTAAAAATACTTGTTTGATTGGTATAAGGTGATTCTGATATGCATATCTTGTCTGGATTTACTGGAATGCATATGTTATTCAGGTTTGCTTGATCATACTTGTTTCTGGATTGTTTGAAATATGTTCTTGGAGCAATAAGCCAGGAGAGATTCATGTCTGTTAGACTGTTTTATGAATTCCACTTATATTTTTCGAATATCTTTCACTGAACAACTGATTTTAGATCATGAACTCACAGTGCACACACTTGGAACCTACTGAATCTTTTACTCACACTTGTTTTCTTCTTTAACTTCCTTCTGGCAGACCTCTCCTAGCCTTAGTGAGGATGTTGAACTAGCTTCTAACGAGAACTAGAATTGAAGGTTTTCTTTGGAATGAGGACTTTGTAGTAGGTTTAACTTTATTACCGTGTTGACAAATTAGTTCTTCTCCTTTAATTATTTTCCAGTTGAGGAAAGAATATTGGGCATTTTGAGTTTCTATGTGGCTAGAATTATTTGAATTATTATGAATGTCGGAGGTTTTTTTTTTTCTTTCTATTTAAGATCATGGTTTTAGATAGGTGATATATTTTTATTTGGGATTGAGTTTCACGCCTCGAGACTATTATACATGGTTAGATTTTGGGATGTGACATATTGTAATTGTACAATTAGCACAAAATTGAATACATTTTGCTATCAAATCACAATGTAGCACTATTAATAAGAAAAGTGAAAATATACGCTTTCCAACATATAAAATTTATAAAAGCATACGTAAATAAGAAAATGATATTTTCTTTAAAAAAATTAAATAACAAAAGCTCTATAGTTATTATTTTAACAAAAAAATGACAACAACATTCAATTGTTGCGTTAAAATCGATTTGAATTTTTTTTAAAAAAAGACAAATTTTATGTTTCTAACAATATAACATAAAATATAATGCTACTTACACTTTATGTATGGAAAAAAATGATATCTTTGTGTGACACCCCACTCAGGGTAACCTTAAGCTGAGATATCCAAATTTCAAACTTAAATCTCAATTCATAATACAATCAATAAGCCCATAACAAGCTTTTCAAACTTAATTTATCAGAAGCAGCAATAGATTTCAACCTAGCAGTCACAACAAAACACGATATACATACTATAGTTCAACTCCTTGATACCTAACAAGGTGTATACAAGCATCAGGTTCTCAATATCAAACTTGATCTATCACTACGTCTCTATTCCAAGCTTAGCATTTAAGAGATCCCACATATATACATAAGCCTCTGTTCAATTACAAATTGTATCTTCTCTTCAGCCCAAGCCAGAGATCCATTTCCATCACTTAAATCTGTCTGAGAAACATGAAGAACACGGGGGGTAAGTCCGAAGGACTTAGTGAGGGACAATAGTAACCAAAGCAATAGGGATCCGTCGAGGAAGAATCAACTCAACAGATCAAAATTTAACAAGTAAACGAGTACATTTCAAAAGACAGCCATTAACAAATCTGGTAAACAAGCATTATCAAATTCAAGACTGTTAATAGGTACTAGCTCGGGGGTTGTGACTGCCGACTCGAACGGTGCAGCCAGCTCAACCGCTTTATTACGGGAGGTATCACCATCGGCCAACTCAATCGATTTACTATGGGAGGTATCACCGCTAACTCATTCGGCCTAGACAATAGCCCAAACTAGACCAGGAACTATATCATCCTTATTGCTCAAAGAGCAAGTTTCAAGCAATCAAGATGCAAGTATGAACAAGCAAACTCGTACAATATATGCATTTCAACAGATCAAGACGAAACATGCATATCAATTCACCTTATTCCATTCAAACAAGTATTTCCATAGTGTGGCAGCTTGGCATACAATTGGTGTGCCCATACGGACTGTATGGCGCATTGTGGATACCTAAGTGGACTGCTTAGCGTATCGTGGATACCTATGCGGACCGCATAGCATATCGTGGACACCCAAGCGGACTACAAGGCGTGTCCTAAGTATCCCAGCATTTCGCATAGGATTGGCACTAGACCCAAGTACTATCTCCACGCAAGTACAACAAGTACAATTAGCTGGTTTGGTTTGGCTATTTTCGAGCTTGCCGAAAAAGTCGTCGAAAGAGAAGGTTGGTGATTCATGCAGGAAGAAAGGAGAAAATTTCCTATATATAAATCCAATTTTTAGAAATTAAAGATCGACCCTCTAAGCTTTCCTCCAGCCTGTACTTAAGTCCTTCGAAATTTTTTGATTCTTCAACTGAGCCCTATAATATTTTAAGTGCCTAACATCTAACCTTTTGACCCAAAATTATTTACCATGCAACCTCAAAAGTTATAGAATGTGCTCCAATCAAGTTTCTGAAAATTGCAAATTTACCTCAAAACTTTCAAAAAATCTTGCAATTAATCCTTTTTTAATTATTCTCCGACCCCTAAAATCCGACCAATCAATATCTTAAATTCTAAATCCGTATTTTCGCAAAATACTGAATTTCAGGGGTGTTACAGACTCCCCCTCTTAAAAGAATCTGATCCCCAGATTCTCATCCGAATACCGTTCCGACCGGCAGAAAATAAATATATTTGGTCAGCCGATCTATCTCTTCTCTTCATTAAATTCCACCAAGATTGTTTCTTCAAGTCTCTATACATCTTCAAGTCTCTCAGATGCATCGTATATCTTGACTTGTGTGCCTCATCTAAAAATCTTTCTTCCGACACACATGATCTTTTTACAAAGCAGAAAAATACCTTAATTTCGGTATTAAATTTGGATCTCTAAAACCTCCAAAATTTCCATCCATCACGCTGTCTCATGTTCAAGTCCTCATTGCCTTAATCGCAGGTCATCTCAATACTTAAATCCATTTCAGTTCTGATAGAATGCGTGCTCTTATCTAAAAGACCATAAAACCATTATAACAACAAATAATTAACAACATCACAAGTTCATACTTACATATTATTTACATTAAAGAAACGTCAAGTTCAAACTTAACATGCTAGAGGTCATAACTTATCATACATTCCAAAGCAACTAAATACATATTCACAAAACTTAAACATACTAAGTATATACATAGCCCATATGCCTACTGTTCCTCAAACTCCGTCTGGTTTATGAAGCCAAAATATGCAGTATCTGACTTTCCTTTGACATCCAAGAACTCAGCTAAAACTGACATCCAAGAACTCAGCTAAAACTGTCAGCCACATGTTTCCCTTTTCCCACTGAGGCTAGACTTTCTTATTGGGGAAAATTTTCAAGTAGTGTTGATCACTGCCACAGCCCAAGCATCTGCCTTGCTTTCTCCAGCATCCTGACTCCTCATGGTTAAGTGATCCATAGAATCACATTTATTTCGTGGCCTTTCTTGAGTTAGAATTGCCATTTCATCAATCTGATGGGCTTGAGGGGTAGCACTTTCAACCTATAGCCCTGGTTGTTTTTCTCAAGTGTTGTTCTGCTCCTCAAGGCATGATCTTCCTTTTTGCCCCTTGTCCTTAATTTTTCTAATCTCATGAAGCTCTGCTTCTAGCTGTAATGCCTTGGTTATAGCCAAGTTGAAATTCTGTAGGTCCCATGTGACTAAATCTCGCCTCAGTTCTGGCCGTAGCCCCTGTATGAACCATGGAATTTGCAAGACCTCATTTTCCTGTACATAGGGGGCATACTGTAGGAGTCTGCTGATGGTAGCCTCATACTTACTAACAGACCGATTTCGTTGAACTAAATGCATAAACTCCCTTTCTCTTGCTTGCTTAGCTACTAAGGGCATGTATTTGTCCTTAAACTCCCAGGTAAAGTTCTCCTAGGTTCTGGGGGTTGCCACAGCTATCCACCTGCGGTCGATCATTCTCCACCAGTTCCTTGCAAACTTCGTTAAGAAGAACGTGGCAAAATGCATTCTTTGCTCATCCGGGTAGCGCAAGGTCCTGAATATATGTTTTCTAAGTCTTCCACCCATTCCTCTGCTTTATGGTCATCCGACTCACCATAGAATTTCAAGGGCTGAAATTGCAGAAATTGCTCTAGGGCTCGGTCTTCTGTAACTACTTCTGCCACTACTGCTCTATCGCCCGATTGATGGTCAGGTTGACTGTGCCTCTGTCTTTCTCGATGAACAGGTCTATAGCAGGTTGATTCATCGAAGGAGTTTGTGAAACTTCATCGCAGGTATCGATTATGGATAGGCAGTGCTTTTCGCCTAGGGGCCTGTCGATCGATGGCCCGTCTACCCCGTGGCCTCCCTCTACGACTTATTTTTGATCGAGAGGTTATGTCATCACTTCTGTATGAGGCCATCGCACATCTGATATCTTCCAAGTATTCTTAAGTTTGAGCTCACTGATAGAAAAAGAAACCAATACCTCCATTATCTCCAATTCTTTTGAACTTCTCAAGCTTCCAAAAGAAGAGAAGAAAGAAAAAATAATCAAACGAGATTAAATCAAACTCATAGATACACAAATCTTAATCATTTTAAGATAAGCAAAAAGTTCCATAGACTTCCTTCGAGTATTCTACACTTTTTCTTATTTTGGTTCCACCCCTTCCTATACTCCTCAATCATCTTGCCGTGCGCAACTTATCTCACTAATATCAACCTATCAACTTCATCTTAATATCCCAAAATCACATAGGAGCTTCCCAAACTACATGGAATACTCAGAATTCTAGCTCAATCTAGAGTTCATCAACAAACATAGGCTTTGATAGAAGAAATGTATCGAAAAGAATTCTCTGCTCATTCTTATCTGAAGCAATTCCAAAGTTAAGCTTAACATCTACTATCTATAATTTCTTATCCAAGGATCATGTCCTAGTACCCTTCGAGCTTTCCTTAACACAAGTATTTACATTCTAGATATCTCTTAACTCAAGTTAAATATCTAGCAGGCCAATCAAATTCAGTCAGAACAATCATACATTTCCATGTGAACCCAAGTCATCAAAACCTAGGCTCTAATACCACCTATGACACCCCACTCAGGATAACCCTAAGCTGAGATATCCAAACATTTCAAACTTAAATCTCAATTCATAATACAATCAATAGGCCCATAACAAGCTTTTCAAACTTAATTTATCAAAAGCATCAACATATTTCAACCTAGCAGTCACAACAAAACATAATATACATACTATAGTTCAACTCCTGAATACCTAACAAGGTGTATACAAGCCTCAGGTTCTCAATATCAAACTTGACATATCACCACTTCTCTATTCCAAGCTTAGCATTTAAGAGATCCCATATATATAAATAAGTTTCTGTTCAATTACAAATTGTATCTTCTCTTCAGCCCAAGCTAGAGATCTATTTCCATCACTTAAACCTGTCTGAGAAACATGAATACCACGAGGAGGGGTAAGGCTAAAGGACTTAGCGAGGGATAATAGTAACCAAAGCAATAGGGATCTGTCGAGGAAAAATCAACTCAACAGATCAGAATTAACAAGTAAACGAGTACATTTCAAAATACAGGCATTAACAGATCCGGTAAACAAGCAGTATTAAACTCAAGACTATTAATAAGTACTAGCTCGGGGGTTGTGACCGCCGACTCGAATGGTGCGGCCAGCTCAACCGCTTTACTATGGGAGGTATCGCTATCGGCCAACTCAACCGATTTACCACAGGAGATATCACCGCTAACTCGTTTGGCACAGACAACAACCCAAACTAGACCAGGAACTACATCATCCTTATTGCTCCAAGAGCAAGTTTCAAGCGATCAAGATACAAGTACGAACAAGCAAACCCGTACAATATATACATTTCAACAGATCAAGACAAAACATGCATATCAATTCACCTTATTCCATTCAAACAAGTATTTACATAGCATGGAAACTTGGCATACAATTGGTGTGCCTATACGGACTGTATGGCGCATTGCGGATACCTAAGTGGACTGCTTAGGGAATTACGGATACCTATGCGAACCGCATAGTGTACGTGGACACCCAGGCAGACTGCAAGGCATGTCCCAAGTATCCCAGCATTCCACATAGGATTGGCACTCGGCCCAAGTACTATCTCCATGCAAGTACAACAAGTACTAATCAAGCAATTGGAGTTGCTGACGAAGCAATATATGAACGACTAGAAAGTACAATTAAGCCAATTGGCCAGATAATAGGATACAAACGAGCGAGTATGCCTGCAAGGCATCCGATAACGATTCAAGACAGAAACAAGTACCTAATAGTGACAAGTACGATCAAGACAAGTACTAGACATGACAGACAGGAGTTCTGAGCACCAGAACATACAAGAATTAACTCAACAGAGTGACAACAAGTACTAACCTTCACAAAGGTATACAAGTCAAATAACAGATAACGAGCAAGTACCAATCAAGTTCAGATTCCAATAAACGAGCAAGTACGAATCCAGCAATTTACGAGCAGGTGCAATCAAGCAAGTTAACCCTCATAGGGGTTATGCCACAAGAACAGATAAGTATAGCAAGGCCAAAATTGGTAGACCCTCACTGGGGTTCAACAATCAAGAAGTAGCTTGTACCAGGAAAAAGCCAGAGCAGTAGACCCTCACCTCCGTAATCTCAGATACAATAATCGAAATTAGTAATTTACTAGTCTATGGGACCCACTTCCTCGCCAACTAACCAAAAGAGCATAATTATAGTCAAAATTCATATTTGACTCCCAGTACAACACTATCATGCTTATCATTAATCCAAATTCACTAATTAACCTATTAACATGATAGTTTAAAGCATAAATAGCGCTATTGTTCCAATAATGGCTAATAAGGCTAGTGGTGCCAAAGTAATGCTTAGTTTTTATATCAATTCACTTATTAGGATATAGACTAGTCCTTAATTACATAATCTTTTCATAATATCAACCTAAAGTCACAATAACTGCTTAATTCTTTATAATTAATCCCAACAAATGCCACTTAGGTCTTAAATCTCCAAATTATGGTTTTCTCAGTTAAATAATTACAATAAATCTCAAGATTATCATAAATAATATAATCCTAGTTCACTAAACTTAATATGGCTCATGCATGATCCGAAACCTTAGTTCCATATTACCTTAAATAACCTAGTCATCATCACTTAGGTTCCAAGTTCATAAAATCAAAGTTTAATTACTTAATTAACTTAATTATTCCAAACTTATCATATAATAACACCAATTTGGGCTCGCTAAGCTATATCATAATCCATGCATAGGAAATATACATATTAATCGCATTTTAGTCTTCCATTCTTGCATAATACAAGGTAAGGTACAACATGTATGCGTGTGTGTGTATATATATATATACAAAATCCTTTCTCAACTATTTACCCACGATTGGCTTAACTAGACCTCGAACTCATGAACCGAGGACATCATTGTGACCCCCGCGATGAGACGAGGAGACTGCCCTAGAACTGTCGTCGCACCATCTTCGTGAACCACCGCCAGGAAAGCTCAAAAACCACCACAAGATGCTTTTTAGCCTCCTAAACCCAACGCCACCACCAATTTTGCATTTCACTGTAGAGAAGGCCGCCAATTGAAACTCTGAAGTGGCTGCAACACCACTCACCGCCATGAGAATTTACTTCAATTCCACCATCGCCGTCGCCTGGAGTTTCAATCCAAAACTACCATCTTCTTCCTTGGGCTAAACTCATCAAAACTCATACCTTAGTCGCCCTCCACCACGCGTCTCCTTCAAACTCAAGTTTTTGGTTTCTCCGTCATCGATTTTGGAAGTTCCAAGCGTGGTTGTGTTCGCCAGAACAAGGAGAAGCAATTGGCTGGTTTAGTTTGGCTATTTTCAAGCTTGCCGGAAAAGTCGCCGGAAAAGAAGGTTGGTGATGCATGCGGGAAGAAATGAGGAAGAAAGGAGAAAATTTCCTATATATAAATCCAATTTTCAGAAGTTAAAGATCGACCCCCTAAGCTTTCCTCCAGCCTGTAATTAAGTCCTTCAAAAATTTTTGATTCTTCAATTGAGCCCTATAATCTTTTGAGTGCCTAACAACTAACCCTTTGACCTAAAATTATTTACCATGCAACCCCAAAATTTATAGAATGTGCTCCAATCAAGTTTCTAAAAATTGCAAATTTACCCCAAAACTTGCAAAAAATCTTGCAATTAAGTCCTTTTTAATTATTTTTCGACCCCTAAAATCCGATCAATCAATATCTTAAATTCTGTATTTTCCCAAAATACCGAATTTCAGGGGTGTTACACTTTGAAAGATTGGACACTCTTTAGATCAATGAAAACCTAAAATAAATTTAGCTATACAATGAACATTTAACCTTGTGAACTTTGGTAGAATATGAACAATAAATATAAAGGCAAGATTTAAGATAGCCTTATAGCATTTTCCTAATAATACTATATATTATATTAAAATAGTTAATATGTTTGGCATATTATTTTTGCCACAAAAATAATGGTAATAGTTTCTTTTTTTTGCATACTTTTGAAATAAATAGCTGAGATGTGAAACATATGTTAGTGGTATCATTGTTGTCTTTTGCTTTTAAATGAACATAAAATTTACAATAAGTAACAACTTGTTTGCGCATCAGGCAAAATGATTGCATATTTCGGAAATACATAAATAGTTGAAGAAAGATATAGTTGAATTAACAATGTTATTGCAATTGATGTATACCACTCGTCCATAAGAATATATGCAATAATTTTGATGATGATTGCATTCTTGACGCATGCAATAATACAAAAGAATTTATCTTGGCAAAACAACAAAGAATTTAACTTAGCAAAACAACATACTTATCTTGAAGTGCAATACAATAACATATTTGTTGGCAATACTCACATTTATCGATAAACAAACACAAATATTGAAATCTTTTGATTGTCTTGATGCTTATAGTCACATTTTCAAATTTTTTAGCACAATTGAAATTTTCAGAAATCTAGGGATGGTAAATCTATTTGTACATATTAGGGCAATCAATTTTTGTGCAACCGATCTTAGAAACTTTATTAAAATATAGATTCAAGATTAATAACAAAAATAAAACAAAAGAGTATTTTTCTCAAAACCTATTTTTGATTATGATAATGTTATAGATTGACTATAAGGAAAATTTGGTAAATTGATTAAAAAAGACAATAAATCCAAAATTGATTAAACTGAGTAAAAGGGCTAAAGAGCCCAAAAGACAAGTGAAGTCCATAAAGGGGCAGAAAAATCCTAATGGGTCTAAGCCTATCATAGCTAAAAACTATAAATACCGAGTCTCAGAGAGAACTTGGGCATAAGAAATTATTTGCAAAAATTCTTAAAATCGAAAAACTTTCGAGAAGAGAATATCGCTTTGCACGCATTTTAAAAAAATGGACCAACACACTCGTTGTCTTTTGGAAAGGACATTGCTCGTTGTTTTCTAAAAAGGACACTGCTCTATTCCCAAGCAGCATCGCTTTGGCACTGTCTGTTGGAATCTCAAAGGAAGAAGAAGAAATACTGATAATGCAGGCGAGATCTAGAATTCACGAATTCAACACCCAAGTAGCACCAACATTCAAGGATGCAAAGAGCCACTAGTTAGAAGCACCACTGCAATTGGTGCTAGAGCTACTCCATGTCGTGTTTATTCCTCCAGAAGAAGCACCTGTGAATTAGACGCCAGTTTTCAAGGACCTTACATTGCTGTTAACCCCAGAAATATTGACAAGTCTGTTGGAAAGTGTCAATGCTTGAGTATTAGTCAACTCAACTGCTCAGCATGTAGAGGAGTTATTCCAACCCTACTGTTGAGACTGGGGGGCTTCGTTCTCTTGGAAGTAGGCACCCAAAGGACTGGTCTTGAGCAAAGCTTCAGTCCCCTTCCTCCATCTCAGTATGAGAATTTCCAATCCTCCTCCCTAAGAAACCCTTTTAGTTTGGTACTTGCTACCACTGGATGGTGGCCTCATGCACTAGTATTACAACCCTCGGATGTATCAAAAGTTGTTCCTACCTGTAGTAGCCACAAAGATGAAGAAGCATGAACCATTTAATGGAGAGGATAACCATGACAAAATGCCTAAAACACGTAGGTGCAACTGGTCTCGAGCGTTCACCACCTACACCCCACTTACCATTTCACAAGAAGAGGTTCTGCATGAAGCTCTACAATGTGGCCTTGTCATGTACCCTCCTCAAAAGACGATGAAGGACACAGAGAAGCAAAAGACAAGCAATGGTGTCATTTCCACTGATGTTCTAGGCATATCAATAAGTGGTGTTGACTCCTGAAGCATGAGATCGAGAGATTGATCCAGTCAAGACATCTCGGGGAGCACGTGATACATAGACCAAGAAGTCCCACATCCCATAATAGATTTTAGTCTTGGTTAGTTTAGACCCATTACGATTTTTTGCCCTCTTGATAGGCTTGGCTTGTTCTTTGGGCTCTCTGGCCAATTTACTTAACTAATTAATTTTATGATTAATTGATCACATTTATCAAATTAACTAAATGTCCTTGGGTCCATTTTTAGTCATATCAGTATTTTATATTGACAAAAAATCTATATATTTGGATAAATTAATATAACATTATTGCTTATAAAGTATATATAACTAATATTACGCATAAAACATTAGCAATGGAAAACTTTTTAATATAATGGATTGAATTATTTTAGAATATATCTTAATCTTTAAGCTAATGATTTTTATAAATAATGAATATTTATTATTTATTGTTTATTATTTATTATTTATATTATTTTTGAAATATAAAAACTATTTACAACAGATAATTCCATTGCAAATAAAAAATATTATATATTTTTATGTTTTGTGAGGGGTTAATTCTATCCCCGTATAATTTATTTTTCAATTGTAAATCTTTTACTGTATGTGATCCATTGCAAAATGTTTTACTTATCTAGACCTTTTTATTAGATTTTGCGATTGAAAAATATGTCACAGAATGATTTCTAAATTATATTTTTAACAAGTTAGGTCCATTTTGTAGTTAAAGATAATGAATACCATTTTTGATCTTTTTTTTTTCTTCTTCTCTATCAATCAATAAAAGCATCATTTTGGAGGTCATGCCATAATTTTAGAACTCTATCTAAATAGATTTTGACATCCACAAGGCATGCGGACATATTGGCACTACCAACTTCCTATTAATATAGGAGATAGGAAATCCGAGAATTCAATTTCATGTGTTGTTTTCTTTTCATGTGAAAGTTCTCTATAATTATTCTAATTTTTTCTACAAAATTTATCCTAAGTGATAAAAATCAGAAAGAGGAAGGTGATGAACCTATAGATCCATCAATATCACATTTTTTAAGGTAGTATTCAGAGCTTTAATCAATTATATGATATTATATCCTAATTCCTTTAAGTGTATTTGGGACCTTAACTTGTTGTAATTTATTTGTATATAAAACTTAGGTAACGTGAACAAATTCGTATATTAGGCAAATAGAAGTCTGGAATAGGTAAATAAATTCTTTCTTCTATATTGTTGTAAAATGGTTTTTTTTTTTCCAGGAAAGTGCATTAAGAAAAATGGTCCTATTAGATAAAATAGGATTTGAACATATATGTTGACATTTTTTATTAAGTAAAGCCTACCATGTTATCCTATATTTACAAACTTGAAAAAAAGAAATTGATTTTCTAGTAAAAGAATAAACAAAATTTATACTGAGAATGATTACGAGACCACTAATGAAAACAGAAGATAAATAAATACTCAAGGAATAAGGAAAACAAATTAAATCAATTAGATCTCACAAATACTGAAGAACCAAAACTTTGATAATTCTTTAAACTAGAAGAAGAGTTTAGGAACTCATGGGAAGAAGAAAACGTAGGAAACTAAAAATATGCTAAACAAAAGAATGAAAAAAACTCCCTTATGAAATAAACTTAGTTCCCTATAAATAGCGTACTACTCCTAATGCAATTGGGGAACTAATAAGAGTCCTACCAGAATAAGAAAACTAAAATTATCATAATTAAAGAAATTAAAATTAAAATATTCCAGGAATATACAACTACCAAAACATGTCCGCACTCAAATTATTTCATTCTTTCATTTCTCATCTTAGCGGGAATGCGATCTTTGCTCCAAACATATCAAATGCTCAATTTTCAACTGCATAAGCTCGAATCTTCAGTTTGCTTCACCAAATATAAAATGAAAGTTAAAACCCAATAATTAAGCATTTTTATTATTGATCACATGGGGAAATTAAACGAATAAAAAGACAAAAATGCAACTTAACAAATTCCCCCACACTTTAGACAATGCTTGTCCTCAAGCATACAATAGTTTCAATTTATCAATCTTTCTCACAATCATTTCTTCCTATTTCTCAACTTGTCCCCAAATAGTTCAAATTATCATATTTTGGAGGGCCGAATCAAGACACAAGTAAGAACATGCACTTCATAGAAAGAACCCTTATAAATCACACAAATAACCAGTCACATTGGCAATCTCTTCGAACTTGAAATGTAAAAGGGATCTAACACTTCTTTATTAAGTTTATTTCAAGTCAAGGCATAGAAGGACAACTATAAAAAACATGCAACGATATCACATATTCATGGAAGAATAACAAGTAGAATGCAAGAAAACATAAAGGATGAAAGGGAAAAACCTTATTTGATCTCTCTCTCTCTCTCTCTCTCTCTCTCTCTCTCTCTCTCTCTCTCTCTCTCTCTCTCTCTCTCTCTCTCTCTCGTTGGCACTAAATTCAGCACGTGGACCAACCTTTTTACGCGAATACAAACATTGGTAATGAATGCATCCGGTTCCTTAGCCTGCCACAATTTGTCTAGAATGTCATCTGACCTTTTTATGCGAATACAAACATTGGTGATGAATACACCCGGTTACTCAGCCAGTCACAAACCTAGATGGTTATTATCCCTACTCATAATCACTTTATTTTAGTGATTAGTGGAGCAATCAAGCCTTTTTTTTTTTTTTTTGAGAGAGAGAGAGGTTAAATGGTCAAACCCAGTCACCTTCATTGTTTTGGTATAGTCAACTCAACAATTCAACCCAAATATGTTTATCAAGGCAAGTTAAAAAAAAAAACATTAACCTGCTATGCATGACAATTATTAGGTTGATATGCATTAATTCCCTCATACATTTTTCATCCAAATCAACTGACACAGTAACAAGCCAAAGTGAAATAAACAAAAACTCAACTGCTCATGCCATTCTTACAATGTGTCCTAATTTAACCCAATTATTTAAGTGTTACCTCAGGGACAAGCATCGAAAAGAGGTGAAAGGACTAAGAGAAAAATTAACTAATCAAGAACTAAAGCACACTTTGAAAGCAAATAAGAAGAATAAAGAGTTATTTCATGCATGTTTGAAGTAAAATGAATCTAACTTTTCCTCCCCCACTCTTAAACCAAGCATTGTCCTCAATGTTTTAAACTAAGAATGCAAATGTGTAAGAAAAGTGGAAGAAGGACTCCCCTGATGAGATGAGCCAACATGGCTTTAAAGATTGGGTAGTACTGGGGGTGTGAAACCAGCGATGGTGGTTGATGGCAGCAGTAGTGATGTTGGTAGCGGGAAAGTGGTGGTTTCGGTGGAGGCAGGTGATGGAAGAGTTTTTCTGTTTGAAGTAATTCCAACATGCCAGGAGAAGTTTTTGAACAAGGCGTGGGGACGGGTAGATTGGAGAGCTTTCCTTGTATAATAATTCCAACATGTCAGAAGAAGTCTTTGAACAAGGCGTGGGCACGGCTAAATTTGAAGAGCTTTCCTTGTCAAATAATTCCAACATGCCAAAAGAAGTCTTTAAACAAGGTGTGGGCACGACAAGTTTGAAGAGCTTTTCGGCCAAATAACTACACCCACAGGCCAATTTAAAACGTCTCCTACATCAGAGAAAAATAAAGCTAATTAAAGATTTATTTTTTTGAAAATATAAACAACAAATTGAAAGTTTGGGTTGCCTCCCAAAAAGCGCCTCTCTTTAACGTCTTTGGCTAGACGTAGCTATTCCCCACGTCACAAAATTATCATCATTCAAATTTAAGGTTTCGTGAGTCAAAGTATCAATATTATCCATGACAGAAATACAAGACTTATCGCTAGAATATTTCATGGCATCATAAATATTGAATTTAATCATATTACCATCAAACTCCATAGTGAGTATACCATCATGCACATCAATTTTTGTCTTAGAGGTTCTAAGGAAAGGTCTTCCTAACAGTATTTGTGACGAATTAGGAGAGTTATCTTCAAACATTTTAAGTACATAAAAATCAGTAGGAAAAATCAATTCGTTAACTTGTACTAACACATCCTCTAGGGCTCCCTCGGGATATACAACAGACCTATCAGGAAGTTGAAGAACTACTCCTGTTTCTTTCAAAGGACCAATATTCAATGAAGAGTAGATGGAAAGAGGCATGATATTAATTGAAGCACCAAGATCGCACATAGCCTTTTCAATTCTAACTTTGCCAATCTTGCAAGGGATAGTAAACATACTTGGGTCCTTGCATTTGGGGGGCAATTTCCTTTGTATCACTGCTGAAATATTTTCCCCCACACTTACTCTTTCATTACCCTTTAATTTTATTTTATTTGTGCACAATTCCTTGAGAAATTTAGCATACCGAGGTATTTGCTTGATTGCATCAAGTAAAGGGAAATTTACCTCGACCTTGCGAAAAGTTTCAAAAATCTCCTTTTCCTCTTCATGCCTTTTGGATTTAGCGAACCTTTCAAGAAAGGGAAGGTGTAAAACCAATGGGCTTGTCACCTTACCGTTAGGTTCATGCAAATGTTCAACTAAATCCTAGGGTAGGACAATCTCCATAAATATGATTTGTAATCAGTGGGAGTAGGGTCGTATTCCACAAGGACTGATAAGTTTTGTTTCTTTCAAATTTACTGAATAAAATAAAATAGAATGGGGAGGATTTTTATGAAACGGAAGACTAAAATCTTAAAAGTAAATAAATCACAAATAAAAATAAGAAATCAATAAGAATGGAATCTAGCATAAGGCAAAATCTCAGTTTGGTTCACAGATCTGATCATTGATGCAAAGATTAATTCCTCTTTTCTTGAATAGACTAATTATAGTTACTCGGACACCCTAATAACCAATCTCTCCTTGCTATTTCGATAACTAAGAGAAGCTCGTTAGTTATTTCCTTTGTCATTAAACAACCCTAAAGAAGCGCTCATAGTATTTAATTTATCAACATCATTAAAAACTAGAGAGACCCAGCCCTAGCCAACAAACACACACAAGCGGGGTTCATTTAGACTAGATTATTTATCCACATAACATAAATCATGCATGTAGTCACCACACATAACTATGTTATTTGCCACAAATATTAGAACAATTAAACAATTACGGATTTAATGTTCTAATTGACAAGACAATTATTGTAAACTATCAAATTTGGGCCCCCTAAATTCAATGAACCTGAGTAATTGTAATGAAAATGAAAGATAAATAAATACTCAAGGAATAATAAAAACAAATTAAATCAATTAGATCTCACAAATACTGAAGAACTAAAAGTTTGATAATTCCTTAGGCTATAAGAAGAGTTTAGCAACTCATGGGAAAAAGAAAACGCAGGAAACTAAAAATATGCTAAACAAAAGAATAAGAAAAACTCCCTTATGAAAGAAACCAAGTTCCCTCTAAATAGTCTACTACTCCTAATGCAACTGGGGAACTAATAAGAGTCCTACCAGAATAAGAAAGCTAAAATGATCCTAATTAAAGAAATAAAAATTAAAATATTCCAGGAATATACAACTGCCAAAAAATGTCCGCACTCGAATTATTTCCTTCTTTCATTTCTCATCTCATCGAGAATGCGATCTTTGCTCCAAATATATCAAATGCTTGATTTTCAACTACATAAGCTCAAATCTTCAATTTACTTCACAAAATATAAAATGAAAGTTAAAACCCAATAATTAAGCACTTTTATTGTTGATCACAAGGGAAAATTAAACGAATAAAAAGACAAAAATGCAACTTAACAACAGCTAACGATGCTGGCATGTTATACTACCAATTTCTCTAGTTGTGCTACCAAGTTATAGTAGCAAATCTCATATTGTACTACCAGGCTATGATGCTACTCATAAATGTAGTTAGGATCCTTTTAAAAAATCAGCAAGTTTAATTAGATTCTTTGTTTTGGAGCGCATTGCAAAGAGGCTCTTGATTAATAGGTATCTATAGTAATTAGCCCTTTATAGTGATTAATCCTTTAGTAGGCTTCGACCCACTTGGGTCCAAATGCCCACCTTCATGGGTTTCATTAATTGGGCTTTTAGCCTTTTATTTTACTTAAGGCGGTCAACGAGTCGGATTTAGATCGGACCAGTCATATCCGAATAATTCGATTATCGGCATCCGTATCTGAATCCGACCCAAAATCATATAGGATCTTTGTTAGTCAGTACCATATCCGAATCCTATGGATATCAGAAATTTGATTAAAAAATATGACCGAGTTTATTTTTTTTCTTTTTTCCTTTTTTTTTCCTTTTGAATTTTATTAAAATATTGTATTTATAAAATAAATATATGTCATATTTGAATTTTGAATAATTTTTCATTATATTTTAGTCCAAAAGTAAATATTTGAATACTAAATTCCTATTTCACATTATATTAATGCTTAAATGAATTATTATATGTTATTATATTTGACGTTTTATCAATATCCCTTTTGTTTCTTAGGTTAAAAACTCAATATTAATAGTATAATATAGACATTAATATAGATACTAGGTCAATATAATATATAGATTTTATTTTAAAAATTTTATTAATATTATATATAAGAGTATTAATTTAATAAAAAATATTAAAGTTCAAATTCGGATCTTTGACGGATCGGATTGCTTAATTCCATATCCAATCTACTTATTTCGGATTACGAATATTTATAATTGGATTTGATCCATCGGATATTTTAATCGGATAAAAATTCTAAAATTCGGATCGAATTCATATTAAAATGCAATCCATTGACAGCCCTAATTTTACTTGTCATTTAATTAATTTGGTCCTTTTAATTTATTTTTAAGTTTTTGTCCCTAAAAACTTGTTTTACCATATTAAGCTGTAATAGCATATTTTAGATAGTGCTGCTGGGTCACAATTTTAGATTCGAAAATCAAAAAGTTCATGAGAATAAATAAGTTTATAAATGAATTAAATAAGTAAATAAATGAATTATTGTAATATGATAATTTATATATTTTATTAAGTCCCCGAAGTTCTAAAAGTATGTTTTTGGAAATATTCTAATTTCTGATCATTGGACTGATATGAAGTTGTGAGAGACTAGGAGAGTATGTTCCGAAAGATATTCTGATAAGTACAATTTTTTTTGTTGTAGTTTGTTTCAAAGTTCCAAAAGTTCTGAAAGAATGTTTAGGAAAATGTTCGCATAAGCATGATTTTTTTATCATTAGCCTAATTTAACGTGAAAGTTATCAAATGGTGCTTGAGCATTTTTTAAATTAATGAAAGTTGATTGTTCTGTCTATTTGAAACAAAGGACGTATGTTTATTTTATGTCCTTTTTTTTTTTTTTTTTTTTTATGTATTACATATGTAACTTTGTGAAAACTTATAATAGATCAAAAAATTGTTATTGGGTGATTTATTGCTCATACTACTTTAAAATAATTATTATTAAGGATTTGTTGAGAATGAAAGAAACGATCAATTTTAGATTGATGACAAGGCATGAAGATGCTGCTTAATTTTTATTAAAGTTTGATCTCTTACTTTAAGATTTTTGTTTATCCGTATGATAACTCCTAAGGACCGTAAAAGGGAGAGGATTTCTAAATATAGGAATTTGAGTTATTTGCCATTGCAACACTTTTTGAGATTTTATAATAAAATTTTATGGATTTTTAGTATGTCCGAGTTTTTGGTGTTTCTAAGTTTTTTGTGGTTAAAAGCATTTCGTGTCATATCCCGAATTTGAAGCCTATCAATAAATGGTATGAGAATCCAAGTTAAGGTTCTAGACTGAAGAGATAGGTTTGACTTTTTGGTGAACTTGAACAACATCATCTTAGATTGAGGATTAAAGGTCTCGGAATACACTTTGAAATTGGTAAGACCCCAGCTAGTTTGGCACAAACAGAGCTTTTCTTTTCATATTTCATTGAATCTGAAAGTAGTTTTTATCTCTTAGGCTTATGTAAAACCATGGATCACCTAATCTAATGTATATAACAAAAGTTGTGACTAAAATATGATAATGTGTCATATAAAAAAAAAAAAAATTCAAAAATTGAACCTATTTAATTTTTTCCACACTCAATTTTTATCCATTACGTTGGCCGATCTAGACTGTAATGTGAACATAAATTTTTTAGTTCTTCTTAGCTTTCCAATACTTTAAGAATGAAGTCGATTAGATTCATAGAAGGAAAGTTAAAAGCAAACTACCAAATGTAGGAGGGTACTGAGAATAAGCTGAAGAGAGCAAACTACCAAAAAGGGAGTAATAATGTTGTGAGAGGTACGTACTTAAATCTTAAGTTTCAAGGCCCAAACTTCTTGTACCGACGACGGAATATAACCCAATTTATGTTAATTAATATTCATTAAAGTAATATCATTTTTAACAAAAAAGATATATTAAATAAATATTATTTTATTTAGACTCCTACGAATGTCTGTCAAGTTTTCGTGAGTACTTGAATAATAGAAGCATTTCATCATCAGAGCTCTAAAAATTTTATATTGGAAGACAGCTTAGTCAAGATGAAATAGATGGTCCTATCATGATTTCAATTTAGGGAATATTTTGTTAGACTTTGTTACGTTTATCAATTTAAAAAAAGCGAAATGAAGAAAAAGGGATGAATCTAATATTTGTTACAGTCCTTAATTTCACTGGATAAAAAGTTAGCATGTTGGTTTGGCGCCTTGGTTCTCAAGACAACCTTATGGTACATATTCTAGGCTGGATCCTTAATATAAATGTGCATATTACCTATGAAATTTGACTGGACAATATATTCATAACTAGTTTTTTTTTTGGCTTATAAATTAATTTAATATTAGGCAAGAAAGAGGACTGTACATACGGATTGGGATTTTGCTTGACAAATCTTTTAGCCTTCTTACTAGTAAATTTGAGTTATTATACATAAATTATATAATTGTAATTATTTTAGACTTGATTTAACGCTTAAATTTGGGCATAATAGAGTCACGAAGATGTAACACTCGGCCTAAATTACTTAACTTTTTCAAGTTATGATTAAGCCAATAACTAGTATAAAATAAATCCATAAATCATGATTGTGTTTTTTATTGGTTTAGGTGGGTTAACAAATTAAAGATGATGAATAATTTCATATTTATGGATAGAGGCATTATTTTGGAAGTTATCCCATCATTTTACAACTTCATCTATATAGTTTTTGACCCTCACAATTATATTATATTGTGATTTACGTACGATTAGGACCCTAACTTATTATGGTGTATTTTTGTATAGGATTTAAGTAACTGACCCATGATCTGTAGATTGGGCAAAAGAAAATTTGAGATGGTTAAGTAGTTTCTTCCTTCTATGTTGTGGAAAAATGGTTTTTCCAAATATATATGTGTATGTGTGTCTTTCATCTAAAAGGTCTTTCTCTATAAAAGAGAATTTAAGCATGCTATGCTATTAAATTCTCTTTTAAGTAAAAGGTATCATTTGATCCTTTATTTGCTAAGATAGAAAAAAAAAATTATTTTCTGACAAAAAAAATTCTTTAACAATTATGCTCTATATGTTAACCCCGAAACATGCTACTAGGTTATAGTAGCAAATTTCATACCATTCTGATGGGTTATAGTAGTAATTCTTGATCACGTTGTGGGTTCTGGTAGTAATTTTTGACGGCACTACTGGGTTGTAGAAGCAATTTTTTGATCGTACTACTAGGCTATAGTAGTAAATTTCTGATAGGCTATTAGTTTATTGTAGTAGATTTTCGATTATGGTACCTAATTATAGTAGTAAATCTTTGATTGGACTATCGAGTTATAATAATAAATTTCTAACTCAACTAGCGAGCTATAATAGACATCTCCAATCGCATTATCAGGTTCCAGTGATAACTTGGAATCTCAAAAGTTCAAGAGCATAAATAAGTAAATAAATCAATCGTTATCATGTGATAAATCATATATTTTATTAAGTCAGTAAGTTCTGTAAAGTATTTTTTCAAATTCTGATAAGTATGATTTTTTTCTCATTAGCTTGATTAAAAGTTTTGAAAGTCTTTGATTGTATGTTTCATGAAATATTATGATAATTATGATTTTCTAATTGTAGTCTGATTGAAAATCCCAAAGTTCTGAAAGTGTTAACAGAAATGTCCTGATAAATATGATTTTTGATCATCAACTTGATTTAATGTGAAAAGTTATCAAATGATATATGTACATCTTTTTAAATTAAAAGTTAATTGTTTTGCTTATTTGAAATGAAATCATGATTTTCTTACGTCTTTTTCTTTTATATAATATGTAACTTGAAGAGAATTTTGATGAGGATGAATATAACGATCAATTTTGGAATTGGTGGCAATACATTAAAATGCTCCTTAGTTTTGATTAAATTGAAATTTGTGTTTATTTTCTTAGACAATTTTCTAATATAAATTTGTAATAGTTAAGATTGACTTCTAAATACAATAATGAAATTTGAGTGATTTTTATGTTACAACACTTCTAAAGCTTCTTAATAAAATTTTATGAATTTTAGAATGTTTTGATTTTGTGGCTTTTAGGCTTGGGAACATTACCATGTCATGTCTGAGTTTGGAGCATGTCAATTTCCCTTCAAGGGAAGAATTTACATGATAAAAATAGTGTTGGGTCTGTAGAAGATCAAAGACCACTTTATAGTATGTTGAGTGTGCATTCAAATTCATGTCGAAAATAATCAAAATAGCAAGAAATGGCAAAAATGGTGAAAAAAAAGGCGAATATAGTGTGGAAACGGCGAGACAAGATGAATATGATGTAGAAATGACAATAGGCGACAGCAGCAGGCATGCCCGGGCACACAGAAGTGCCCAGCGGGTATTGGGGCGCACGCGCATGGCGCCCTAATGCCTATCAAGTAGACACCCTGTGCTTGGGCATGAAGGCATATGTGCCTCACAGTACTTTTGTGTTATCGTTGGCAGATAATTTACGGAGAGAGGTCGCCACAAAAAGTATACCAGTAGGATTGTGGTCAAAGCTGGAGAGTCTGTATATGACGAAGTCTCTCACAAATAGGTTGTATTTGAAACAACAGTTGTACACCTCTAGTATAGACGTACAAATTGAGGATGACGATCAAGCATTTATTCTTTTGCGTTCTTTGCCTAAATCCTTTGAGCACTTGGTTGCTACTTTGTTGTATGGGAGAGATACGATATCAATGGAGGATATAAAGGCCTCATTGAGCTCAAATGAATTGAGAAAGCATGTCCTAGGTAGTAATGATAGGGAAGGATTGGTTGCGAAGGGGAGACCAAATTAAGGGGAAGGAGTAGAGGCCAATCTAAGTCCCGAGGCAAGCCTAAATCAAACGATAAATGCTTTAGTTGCTGAGGAAAGGGACACTGGAAATGAAATTGTCCAAAACATGAAAAGACGAAGGATTCGAGTGAATTTTTTGATCAGAAATGTGATGATGTAGCTGGAATTGTTGAGGATGAGTCTCATAGAGCACTTGTTCTCAATGTTACTGAGAGTCTTTTGAGTTTCGAGTGGATTTTAGAAAATGGTGTTCCTAACATATGTGCCCACAAGGATTAGTTCACAACTTATCAAAAATACAATGGTGGTAAAGTGCTTTTGGGAAACGATGCATATTGCAAAGTTGTAGGGATTAGGACAGTAAGTATCAAAATGCACAATAGAATTGTAAGGACGCTGGCATATGTGCATTATGTTCCTGATCTAAAGAAAAATTTAATTTCACTAGATACTTTGGATAAGAATGGTTGTCAGTAAAGAGCTTGAGATGGAGTTCTATGGGTTTTCAAGGGTGCTATGCCAATCATGAAGGGGGAAAAGAGGAATGGTCTTTACATATTGCAGGGTAGCACAGTTTCTAGTACTGCAGCAGTTTCTCCATCACTTAATGATACTACAAAGTTGTGACATATGCGGCTTGCGTATATAAGTGAGAGGGATATGTCAGAGTTGAGCAAATGGGGTTTGCTTTGTGGAGAAAATACTAGGGAGCTGGATTTTTGTGGGTAGTATGTTCTTGGTAAGAGACACAAGGTAAAGTTCAGCATCACAGATTATATTCACTTAGATCTTTGGGGGCTTTCTCAAGTTCTCTCAAAGGGTGGTGCTAAGTACATGCTAACATTTATTAATGACTTCTCATGGAGTGTATGGGTGTACATGTTGAAGCATAAGGATAAGGTATTAGTCAACTTCAAGCAGTGGAAAACTTTGATTGAGAAGAAGATAGGAAATGAGGTCAAATGCTTGAGGATTGACAATGGCTTGGAGTTTTGCAACAAGGAATTTTAGGACTTCTGTGATAAGGAGGGAATTGTGAGGCATCACACAGTTGTACATACACCACAGCAGAACGGAGTTGCAAAATAGATTAACAAGACTTGGAGAGAGTTAGATACATGCCCTTTAATACTGAATTGTCCAAGGATTTTTGGGCGAAGCTGTTAATACTGCTTGCTATTTGGTGAATAGGTCACCATCGACTGCTTTAGATTACAAGACACCAATGGAAATTTGGTCAGGATCTCCTATTGATTACTCAAATCTGAGGGTATTTAGGTGTCGGCCTATGCTCATATTCGTGATGGAAAGCTTGAGCTGAGGGCAAGGAAGTACATATTCCTAAGCTATGCATATGGAGTTAAGGGTTGTTGTTTGTGGTGTACTGATAACAAAGGCTCCAAGGTGATTATCAGCAGTGATTTGACATTCGATGAGTCTGCTATGTTGAAGAAGGTGGAGCAGGGTGAAAGTAGTCAAGAGGGCATCAAGGAGAAGGTGGAATTTGATATTGACACTCCACAAGTTTTAGAAAGGAAACAAGAGGTGATAGATAAAGCTAGTGAGAGCTCATTATCACCTAATCAGCAACAAGTAACTAATTCACTACAGAACTATCGTTTGGCTCACGATAGAAGAAGAAGGTAGATCAAACCACCACAGCAGTTTGCATATTCAAATCTGGTTGCTTATGCTTTGAGTTCAGCCGAGGAGTTTGTGGGTGATGATTCAGTCATATATAAATAGGTCATTTCTCGTCTAAATTCTGATAAATGGATAGCTGCTATAAGTGAAGATATGGAGTCTCTACATAAGAATAGCACGTGGGAGCTGGTTGATGTACGTAAATGGCAGAAAATTGTAGGATGTAAATATATCTATAAGAGAAAAGAAGGGATTCCCGAGGTTGGGGATGCTCGCTATAAGGCGCGATTGGTTGCTAAGGGTTTTATACAGAGAGAAGGAGTTAACTTTCATGAGGTGCTCTCCCCAATTGTAAAGCGTACCTCCATGCACGTGTTACTTGCCATGGTAGCTTTATTTGATATAGAGCTTGAGCATATGGATGCTAAAATAGCGTTCTTACATGGTGATTTGGAGGAACAAATTTACATGAGTCAACCAGAGAGATTCGTTGTTGTCGAAAAGGAAAATTAGGCATGCCTTTTGAGAAGGTCTTTGTATGACTTGAAGCAGTCTCCTAGGCAGTGGTATAAGAGGTTTAATGAATTTATCACTAAGATTGGGTACACTAGAAGTATTCATGACTGTTGTGTATACCATAAGAAGTGTAGTTATGGTCTTCTCATTTATTTGTTGCTTTATGTTGATGATATGTTGATTGCATCTAGAAACATATCTGAGATCAATGTTTTAAAAGCTCAATTGAGTGAAGAATTGCAGATGAAGGATTTGGGCAGTGTGAAGAGGATATTGGGCATAGAGGTCATCCGAGATAGACACTCTAGGTTGTTGTACTTGTCTCAGCAAAAATATATTGAGAAAGTAGTGGAGCGTTTTGGATGGATAAGTCCAAGCCAGTTAGTACACCACTCGCAACTCATTTCAGACTCTCATGAAATCTATCACCGAATACTGAAGAGGAGGAGAAGCATAGGTCTAATGTGCCATATGCTAGTGTAGTTGGTACTTTGATGTACACCATGGTATGAGCAGATACATGCACAAGTTGGGAAAGACGCATTTGCATGCAATGAAATAGATTATAAGGTATCTAAGAAGATCTGCGGATAGATGTTTGATATATAGTCAATTGAATTCTACTGCTAGACTTGTTAGCTATGTGGATATGGATTATACCGGAGATTTGGATAGTAGAAGGTCTATGACAGGTTATGTGTTTTGTGTTTCAAGTTGTACTATTAGCTGAAAAGCAACTTTGCAGTCATCAATTGCATTGTCCACAACAGAGGCTGAGTACATGGCTTTAGCTGAAGGCGTGAAGGAAGGCATTTGGCTAAAGGTGTTGATTGATGATATGGGTATAAGTTCTAATATTACTACAGTATTCTATGATAATCAGAGTGTCATACACTTGTTAAAGAATCAAGCATTTCACGAGAAAACAAAGCACATTAATGCGAGGTATCACTTTGTCCTGGATATGGTGTCTCAAGGTGTTATTTTGTTTGACAAAGTTGGGACATGGGATAATCTGGCATATATATTGACTAAGATCGTTCCAAGAATCAATTCGAGCATTGCTTGAATTTGATCAAATTTGATAAACATTTGCAGACTCGGATAATAGCCCTTTTGGTGGGGGAGACAAAGATGATGGATGAAAATTTTCAAGTCAAGATGAAGAATTTTTTAGTGTACCTTGAAATTTAAGTTGCAAATGGCGAGAAATGGTGAAAACGATGCGAAAATGGGCTAGAGAAGACGTCAAGATGGCATGACGAAGCAAGCCCCAGTGCACATGGGCAGAACACTGTGCGTCGAGGTGTACAGCTACTCGTGCCCAAGCCTAGGCAAAATTCTCTGTGACGCGCCCCCTAGCAAAAGGTGTTCTATAACCTTGCACTAGGGCACAGATTTTGTGCACCCTGGTGTGAACCATTCTACCACAATTGTGAGTTTTGAGTGCCAAGGGCGAAAATCTTGTGCACCTTGGTGTGGCACGTAGGGCCCAAGCCCGTTTTGTGATTAGTTTGGGTTTTTAAACCTTGTTTTCTTCAAGGTCAGATAGAATGAACCCTAAAAAAGTGATTCTAGACTGCTTTAGAGATTCTCTCTTTAGAATAGAGGTTAGAACGAGTGAGTTGGGTGTTCTCGCGAGATTTGTGGGACTTGAGTTTGTACTTGGCACTTGATTTGAAATCAATAAATTCATCTTTTTGTCGGGTGGATTAGGTACATTGCCGAATCACGTTAAATCTTGTGTGTTTTTCATTGAACTACTTTACCTATATTTCTTAATTTTATTATTTGGTCTTTTTGGGTTACAACAAAAGAAGAAATTAATTCTTTGAGGTCCTAGTCTTCTGGTCCAAGCCAACACACCATAATTTTTTGGAAATCCAATTTTTTGAGCGATCAAATGCGTCACGTTAGATATTTTCACCACTATGAATCAAGGAGGATGAATAATGAAAAATTACTATACATTCCCTAAAATTTCTTATTATTCTATCACTAAAGTCTGTAAGTTTTGTAATTATGAGAGAGTGAAAAGAATCATAATATTTTATTCAAGTGGACTGACGAATTGCATCCAAATATGCACTTGAAATTCTTTTCTAAGTGTACGATGTGCTTGGTAAATTTTTTATTGAAAGTACTTTCTTCATGATATTGGATCGAAGGCCTAATGACTTTGATGTAGAAGAGTTAATTATGTTTAGTTTGAGATTAATTATGAGAGTGCTATCCATTTTAGGATTAAGTTAGCAGCTCCAATCCAACTCAATTATGGAAATTTGCTTTTCTAATTAGCAATTGTTACGGGGGTATATTTGTATTTACTTTATATAAAGTATCATTAAATTAAATAACATATAATTTTTTACAAAATGTTATTGTTAATTCTACAATAAGTTGTTGGTTCGCATTTTAAAATAATTGTACATCAAGTGTTTGGTAAATATTTAAAAAAAATAAAAAAAGTATTTTTAAAAAAAAAAATTATATTAGAGGATATAACTTCATAATTTTGAATTATATATTTTATAATATTAAAATAATAAATATATCTAAAATAATATAATTATCTTTATTTATTAACTAAAATAAAAAATTTAAGAATAAATATAATATCTAAAACTATCATCCTAACAATCTAATTTAATGATTTTAAATAAATACAATAAATTAAAAAATAATTATTTTGGATTAATATTTAATAATATATAAAAATTTAAATATATTTGAAATAAGTTGATTAAATTAATAAATTAATTAAACAAACACACACACACACACACACACAGAGGCACTCATCTTCTTCTGCCCCACTCCCCTAGCCGCAAACCGCCCCAGCCCCCCGGTCCCATGACTCCCACCCCTCCTTCCCGCCCCCTTCTTTCCCCGCCAGCCATAATCGGGCTGGCCATGGCCAGATCTGGCTGCTTGGCCAGGCGGCCGCGGGCCATGGCAGTCGGATTTGGGCGGGTTTTGGGATGGGGATGGGATTTATGTATATATGTATTTATGTATATATATATATACATATATCCATGTACTTGTAAATATATATTATTTTAAAATATATTTTTGTAGTATTTAATTTTTAATTTTTTTAGTGAGGTTTAAATTGATATTTCATATTCTATGGATTTTTTCATAAATAGATCACATTTTAAGATTTTTTTTTTAATAATAGATAATATTTTCCA
The DNA here is from genome assembly GCA_018894105.1 of Jacaranda mimosifolia. Taxonomy (NCBI): domain Eukaryota; kingdom Viridiplantae; phylum Streptophyta; class Magnoliopsida; order Lamiales; family Bignoniaceae; genus Jacaranda; species Jacaranda mimosifolia. The sequence goes on along the minus strand of CM032132.1, from coordinate 12,803,702 downwards.
CCAAGATTTTAATGGAAAATTGGATGAAAGATCAAAAGTTATAGAATTTGGCCTACAAATGTTAAATATTACAAGTTTGAGAGTAATAGTGTACACACAGTTGAATTATAGGACTAAAAAGGTAATTTTTTCATTTACTTTAATTAAATAAGTTTTTAATAATAAAATTTTATTATTAATAATCACATTTTTAGTACAATAAACCATTAACATATAATCAAAATTAACCACCAACCAGTCGTACAAGTAACGAGTTAAATGTACTTATTATGTTGCCAAAAATTATTAAAATGGAAGGCTATGATTTTATATTTTAAATCAAACGGTTTATATTAAGTATACTTATACATCCCTCGCATGAAGTATGTACAACTAATGTTGTACTGTAGACTACTCCTTGTTGCTTTTGAAGTTATTAATATCATTACTTTTGAAGTTATATTTTTGAATTGTACAATATTCATATCTTTCAAGATTTATTCTTCATTTTTAAGGCTTGAAATGAAGAAGAGTTCTTTATTGTTTTTTCATATATATATATATATATATATATGTTTGTAAATATGGCTTTAGTTGATCATACCACTTGAAGTTGATGGAACTAAAGCAATAAGATTTCAAAGGAAATTGAATAATTTATCTTCAAAACCAATGAAGAATAAATCTTCAAAGATGTGAAATGCAATTTCTAATCTAACTGAAAAAGTTACAACTGTTATTTATTTCTATACATATTTTTTTACATAACTTAATTGGAGCTCTTCTAAGTTAATCTAAAATGAATATATATATATATATATAACACTTAATTTACAGACCAAATACAAGTCTTTCAAACTGAAATTAAGAGGACTCTTAACTCAATAATAATACAAAAACATTCATCCAGAAAAAATACAAATAAGAAAATGGCCAGAAAGTGCGCGCCTAAACAATCAAATTTTCAACTTAGAAAGAAAATATTTCCAATAAATTTTTGTGATGGACATGCCTAAATTAAAAAATTTGAATTTCTTCTTACATGATTTTCTTACAATTAATTATAAATTTTTTACCTTCCAATTAAGTCACCAACATCAAATCAAATGTAGTCACCATTTCCATGTCTCCAGACCATCTTTGCTTAATTTGCACCACCACATATTAATTGACCTAAACAACAACAGATAAGAGAATACGGAAATATTGGTCCACACAATTGCACCGTAGAATGACCGCAATTTATATTGATGAGCAGAAGTAGATGCCGCGCGCATGCAAGTTTTCAAACAAGACTTGTTTGATTGCTCAAGTTGAAAAAGTTTTGCCGAACTTGCATGCACCCCTTCCCCTTTCCTTTGAGACTAAATGATCAAAAAATCTCCCACTAGCTAATAATGGCAATTGTCACCCTCATCCCTTTCCTTCCCACTTCCCACTTCCCACTTCCCACTTCCCACCCAACAATTCACCTAAATAAGAGAACACAAAATTGGTCCCAAGAATTTATTGAATGAAATCAAATCGATCCACCGTAGAACGACCGCAATGCAATATATTTATATTCCAAAAGAAAATATATAGATGTCATTCATTATTTCCACAAAAAAACTTGTCCCATTGGGAAAAACAAACGTTGGAGACGTCAGTCTTGTCATTTTCTTAGAAAAACTGAAAAAAGAAAATGAGACAAAAATATCATTCTCATAATTTACATATGTCATGTAATCTGCTAATTAAATTAAACTTGAAGACTTCCCATTCATCCAAACTATACTTAATTCCTCTGTGTAAAATTTATTATTTCTTTTCTTTAATGACTCAGAATAAAGTTTCATTTTTTAATATTAAAAATTTATTTATAAAAATACACTTCTTATTTAAAAATTAATAATTTGGCACCACTAATTAACTCTCATTTAAATAAATTTGTATCTAATTGTATCCATATATTTCAAGTTCTCTTGAATTCTCTTTGGAGCTTGAAATGTGCCCTTAGCTTCAAATTCCTTCAAAATTTTATTGGTTCCACTTCATCATTCGCTTTATTGTACATATTATAGACTTCATCTAAGTGATCAGTTTAGGATTAATTCTGTATATGCTATTGATCTACTTGAGATGGCATAGACCGAAAATGTTTCCCACTCACAATGATAACATAAAATACATAAGAATTAATAATGCATATTATATGTTGTTGTATTACTCCATATTATTTTGTTTTGTTTCCACATAAACTTGTTTCAGTTAATTATAAGAAAAGGTGATCCCAATTATTAATGCATATTCCACAGAAAATTTATGCCAATAGTTTCCAGAAAACTATCATCTAAAAAGTAAAATTTGATGAAGACAGTAGTCGAGTAATTTGTTTACGAAAAAGAGAAAATGAAGGACAATGGATCGTTCGTAATAATGTACATGCGCAGGGTAAATTTCTTCAAAAAATATATAAAAAAAAAATCCTCCTTATATATATATGGAGAGTAAAATACTAAATTGAAGTTTAAGATTTTTTTAATTCACAATATATATAAGAAAAGGAGAACACCAGTCATGAGATAAAATATTAAGTTACTTAACCTTAACATTGTCAGTACTCATGATGCCTATTAACTTATAATTCTTTCGTTTTGCAACAATAATATGTTTAATTATAAATTTAATATTGACAAAAATTGTGTTATGTATGAATTTTCACTTTTGCCAAATAATAACGTATGCATATGACAATAAATATAGTCACTAAGTCATTGTTCTAATTATATTGTCACTTAATTCTCACTATGTATGTATCATTAATTGAATGGCATGTAAAGCAGTGTCATAAGTATCTCATGTAATATAGAAGGTTAAGAGTTCAAGTTCTAATGGGCTCCTGATATACGTGTGTAAAAAAAAACTGCAAATTATAACAACAACAACAACGTTTTATATAGAATTTTTGTCATTAAATTACAATTAGTGGTAATTTTAATATTACCAATTACAGGTATTCAAAGAAAAGTCACCAACCATTCTACTCCGCAAACTGTGGATAGGCTTTCTTCTAGTTCAATGTGTTGGGGCCGACTAAATATCTTCTTTTCAGGTTCCAATATATATACACATTATGTCCATGGGAGCAAGCATTAGCATACCCACCTTAGTACACAAAATTCAAGTAAATCAATTGAATGGAGAATTCTTGCTTTTTCTATGCTCTTGCACTATTGTTGTTAAACACTATTACATTTTGCTTAGCTAGAACATTTGTCAACTTTACCACCGATCAGCATGCTCTACTTGCTTTTAAAAATTCCATCACATTAGACTCTTATGGTATTCTAGCCAAGAATTGGTCCAGTAACGTATCCGTTTGTTACTGGATTGGAGTCTCATGCAGCACTGAACACCATAGAGTTACAACCCTAAATTTTTCTGATTTCAAGTTAGCAAGAACTATTGCTCCACATCTTGGAAATTTATCATTTCTTCGATCCTTAGATGTTAGCTTCAATGATTTCACAGGATCTGTACCACATGAGTTGTCTAATTTGCATCGTTTGAAAGAGATCAACATGGAAGTTAACTTCTTCTCAGGAAAAATATCATCATGGGTTGGAGCCTTACTTGAAATTCAACATGTACGTCTGAATAACAATTCCTTCTCTGGCAATATCCCTCCATCTTTATTCAATAATAATTCAAAGCTACAAACATTAGATATGGGGTACAATCTCCTTGATGGGAATATTCCACAGGAGCTAAGCAATTTATCTTCCCTAAAAATTATAAATTTAGAGCATAATAAGTTAACAGGCCCCATACCATATGATATCTTCAATAAGTCTTCCATGAGAACAATTAATCTTAGATTAAATAAGCTGTCAAGTAGGCTTCCAGATTGTATATGTGACAATTTGCCAAAGTTGAAAACACTCTTTCTCTCATCAAATGAGCTTTACGGGCAAATTCCGTCAAATATATACAAGTGTAGCGACCTTGAGGACTTGTGCCTACACATCAACCATTTTAATGGCAAGATACCAAGCGAAATTGGGAGTCTGACTGCACTTAGGAAGTTGTCTCTATTTTCAAATGAATTCAGAGGTATGTCCTACTTTTACTACATATTTATTAATCTGACTCTATTTTCTACCAAACATAGTTTTTACTATATATGTTATCTATTAGAACATCCAAAAAGAAATTTTTCTCAACCCTGGGAAATATATCCGTTCTTGAGCATGAATAAAAAAAAATTCTAAAAACTTGAGAACTCTTGCTTGAAAATGTCGAGCCATTCATATGATGGTAAGTAATTAAGCAAGTTGACGCGTATATGCTTAACAGCTTCTAAGTCATTTCTCCATAGTTGATAAACCATTCCTTGATTATATAATCCCATTTACTTTTTGAACTACTTGTAATACTTTGTCATGTACTAAATCATGTTATTTTATGTATAACTACAGAGAATTTTAGAGCAGTTAAAGATAATAAGCATAATAGGTGCTTCCCTAATAGGAAATATTCAATCTTCTACCTTCAACATTTTGTTCTTTGACATTCTTGAACCGCAATAACAAACTTATAGGTGACATACCAAAGCAAGTTGGAAACCTCACCTACTTGGAATATCTAGACCTTCACAAGAATATCTTGACAGGTACATTTAACACTTAAAGCGTCACTCTTTGATTTCCATGTCCTCAAATAGTTGTTCTGTTTTGGTAACAAACTTACAGGTGGCATACCAAAGCAAATTGGAAACCTTACTTACTTCAAATATATGTACCTTGAAGAAAATAACTTGACTGGTATGTTTAACATACAACTTCCACATTATTTCTTTGTGAGATGACAAAGTCGTTCTTTGATTTCTGTATTCTTAAATAAATATGTTCTCTTCTACATTATTTATAGCATGATCACACCATTGCAATGTAAAGTTAGGTTAATATATACCAAGGTAATTTAATTTCGTATACAAGGTGTGATATTAAAATTTCTATAGTCATTTAAATTTTGTATACAGTTGCTCTTTTTCTATTTGCATAGTTAAAGCTTGTTAGGATCAAGGAATCTACTGAAGAAAAGGAAAGAAAACAGATCCACTAGTTACTAGGCAAAATAGAAAGGAAAAGAAAGGGATAGAAAGTTATAGCTAATTTGGCAAAAACTCTTTTGCCTTAAAAGGCTGAGGAAAAGGGAGAAAAATGCTAAGTAAAATAGATTTTAGGCTCCTCCCCCAAAAGCTATTCATGAACTATCTCCTTTTTTCATTCCTTCATCACTTTCTCCACTATGCTGCTTTAACTCTCATATTAGTTAATTTCCTCCTTCACTTATGTTTTTTAAAACTACCAAAATTACTTGAGAGTTTGAATTTCTTTGATTTCGATTTTCTTTCCTATGCCAAAGTATTTGAGTCAAACAAAAAGTAAAGCACAACCATCATTCTTAATTGAATTATAGTAGCATTTCACGAATAAATTGTTCAATCATCATACTTCTTTTAACTTGCAAGCAGAAAACATATATAATAATTTCATCATACTTATATTGTACATCATTTGTTGTTAATATTCTTAAGTAACCCTATCCAGGTGCATTGTTTTTCAGTCTTTCTTTGAAGGACAGTTTAGAATGTATATTCCATGTGGATCTTCCATGAAAATATTTATTTGGGATATAATGATTAAATCAATATTATTTTGTTATTCTTTTTTAGAATATCTTGTTCACCATGTAATATAATTATAACATCACAATTTCATATTATTGCAAAGGCTAATTGTTCGTACAATAACTGAATATTTCATACTCCAAAAGTTGTTGATAAAGTTGTTGTCTTCACATTACAACAGGTGAATTACCACAAGAGCTTGCTAATCTTGCTTACCTCGAGGAACTCTATGTCGGCAGCAATGCCTTATCTGGCTCTATCCCATCTTCCATCTTCAACATATCAACCTTGAAGATTATAAATCTTCCAAGGAATCAGTTTTCTGGTAGTTGTCTTCCTTCAACCATGGGCTTTTCATAATCTGAAATTTCTATCTCATTCAAGTAAATTGCTATCAAAGAAAAATAGATTTGTCAACAAATAAATTAAATGGCCAAAAATCTCATCTATATTTCATCAAAATATAAAAATTTCTAATGATTTTGGAGTATAATTATGAAATTCTCGATCTATGGCAGGTGAAATACCACAAGAGCTTGCTAACCTGGCTTACCTTGAAGAATTCAATGTGTGCAAAAATTCCTTATTTGGCTCCATCCCTTCTTCCATGTTCAATATATCAACCTTGAAGCATGTAGATCTTTCAGCAAATCAGTTTTTTGGTACTCTTCCTGCAACTATGGGGCTTTCACTTTTCAATCTTGAAACACTTTATTTGCACTTTAACAGATTCAGTGGACCAATTCCAAGCTCTATCACCAATGCTTCTATGCTTAATCTCTTGGACATGGGTGGAAACTCATTCAGTGGCTCCATACCGAACTTTGGTAATTTAGGTCTCTTAAAGACTTTTGATATTACAAGAAATAATTTGACAGGAGCTGAATCTGCAACTCATGAATTAGGATTTCTCTCTTCCTTAACTAATTGCAAATATTTGCAATTCTTGGACATATCAGATAATCCACTAAATGGTATTCTCCCAAATTCCATTGGGAACTTATCCACATCTCTTCTGTATTTTGGTGCACATCACTGTAACATAATGGGTGCAATTCCTTCAGAGCTAGGGAACTTGAGCAGTTTGCTAAATATATATTTATTTGGAAATCAGTTGACAGGGTTCATCCCAGCAACACTTGGGAAATTGAAGTCTCTCCAAAGGATAAATCTTGATAGCAATCGATTGCAGGGATGTATCCTTCCTTGTCTTTGCCAAATGAGTGATTTGGGGGACTTGTCCCTAAGTGACAATATGCTTATAGGTCCAATACCCGAATGCTTAGGTGAACTTAAATCCCTTATAATGGTATACTTAAGCATGAACAATTTGAATTCAACCATACCTTCCAACTTCTGGAACCTTAGGGACCTTGTTGCTCTAAATTTGTCCTCAAACTTTTTCACTGGTCAACTTTCATCTGAGATTGGAACTCTGAAGGAAATCAACCAAGTAGACCTATCATTTAATCAGTTTTCAGGTGATATTCCAAGCTCAATTGATGGTTGCGAAGAATTAGAAATCCTATCTTTGGTAAATAATAAGTTTGAAGGATCTATCCCTCAATCTTTGGGAAATGTTAGAGGTTTGACCACATTAGATTTATCTAATAACAATCTTTCAGGATTAATCCCAAAGTCTTTAGAAGGCCTCCGCTACCTTCAAAATTTTAGTGTGTCATACAACAAATTGGAAGGAGAGATTCCTACAGGGGGACCTTTTGTTAACTTCACTGCTCAATCATTTGTTCACAACTCTGCTCTTTGTGGTGCAACAAGATTTGGAGTACATGCTTGTGCCCAAATTCTTAGAAGATCAAGAGCAAAGAATGTTGTTCCGTCAATAAAGTATATTGTGGCCCTCATTATTTCGGCTATCATCTTAGTGTTTGTTATAGCTATGCTCATAATAAGACGAAAAAAGAGTAAAACATCACCACCGATTGATACTTCACTAGGTATTGCTTGGAGAAGAATTTCTTATAGAGAACTTGAACAGGGAACGAGTGCCTTTAGTGAAACCAACCTACTTGGAAAAGGAAGCTTTGGTTCAGTATTCAAAGGGACACTTTCTGATGGATTAAATGTTGCAATAAAAGTCTTCAACTTACAGTTAGAAAGAGCTGCCAAGAGCTTTGATACTGAAAGTGAGATATTGAGCAGCATTCGACATAGGAACTTAGTCAGAGTAATCGGTTGTTGTTGTAACACAGAATTCAAAGCCCTGATTCTCACATACATGCCAAATGGGAGCCTAGAGAAATGGTTGTACTATGAGAACTATTTTCTAAATATGATACAAATATTAGAAATAGCAATAGATGTTGCATTAGCTTTGGAATATCTTCATCATGGTCATACATTTCCTGTCGTTCATTGCGATATAAAGCCAAGTAACATCTTACTAGATGAAGACATGACTGCTTATGTTGGCGATTTTGGTATTGCAAAACTCTTTGATGAATGGGAGGTTGTGGTTCAAACTAAAACCATGGGAACAATTGGTTATGCAGCACCAGGTGATGTTTAATTTTAAAAATCTTAAATTCTAGAGTTTCTCTTGTTATGTTTCTTTTCTATATTTTTACCTTTCGTTTTATCTAGTTCTCAAAATTTTGATGATTGAATATCTATTACATGAATTAGAGTATGGATCAGAAGGGAAAGTGTCCACATATGGGGATGTTTACAGTTATGGCATATTGTTGCTCGAGATATTTACAAGGAAAAAGCCGATGGATGATGAGTTTAGTGAAGAAATGAGCTTAAAGGATTGGGTGAGTGAAGCATTGCAAGAAAATACAATAACTGAAGTGGTCGCCCCCGGTTTACTGACAAGAGAAGATAAACATTTCTTTGCAAAGGAGCGATGTATCTCATCTATTTTTGGTTTGGCAATGAAATGTTTAGCCTTTTCGGCTAATGAAAGAATTAATATGATAGAAACAGTAGCTGCTCTGCAAAAGATCAAGGCCCAGTTTCTATCAAACAACGGAATGTATCAACAATAGGTGATTTCTGAATTCTCATGCTATACTAGAGAATAAAGTTACTTTCATATATCAGTTTTCAATGTGGAACACCTTCTTTTTCATGTACATACCTTCTAAAATGATGATAATATTATTTCCAATCACGGGTTATATGATACAAAGTACAAACATATCCTTCGAGGATATTGTTATATCTAAATTATTTTTCTATATGCTTCCTTTCTAGATGACTTTATAACTTCAAAATTTCCCCAAGCTAATAAATATTTCATTAAAAAACTCAAGCCAGTAAAGTAGCCATTGTCCGGCAACAAAAATTTTAAGGGATAATTACAAAAACTACCCCTAATGTTTGAGGTAATAACTGAAACTACCCTTGTGGTTTGCAAAATTACAATCACATCCCCTGAGGTTTATTGTCGTCTTACAACAAGATCCTGTAGTTATCCAAATTAACAAAATTTGCTGACGTCATCATTGAATTTTTTTTTAATTCCAATTTTACCCTTTAGTTGACTAATCTAGGCTGTTGACTTTTTTTGGGACCAAAATTCCCTTCGCGATATTTTGGCATGTGCCATCATGTGGGGGTGTAATTGTAACATAATAAGCATATTAGGGGGATTAAAGTAACAAACTAAAATAATGCTTATCTTTTCGTTGGAAATATAAATTACCAATTAATTAATGTAATCAACAAAATTAATTAATTAATTAAATCATTTTTAATTAACAAATCATAGATTTTTTAAATTAATTAATTGTAGACATTATTAATTTTTGTTGCATAATTTTACGAGCTTAAAAGATTACATTCAACCCCTTTAGGTAATTTGAACCTTCCATATAACCCATGTACAGCTAGTTAACTAATATATAAAACCTTCAATATCTTAAGAATATGCAAGCACATCCCCTAAAGAACAACATAAACGTTCCAAATGCACAAAGTAATGCGCCAAAATCAAACGAAACCAAAGTTACACTAAACCTGCATTTGCGCTTACATTAAATAGGTAGAACATTCAATACATAAGATATGTAGAAGAAGCTAAATTAATTTTTTTCAAACTGCACAATATATAGTGGGTTGATTCTTCAAATGGAAGTGACAAAATATTAGCTATTTTTGAATAGATATTCAACCTTCAGTAGCCCCTCCATCTAGAGCACTAGCACCACTAACTCCATCTACAGCACCACCTATAGCACCCTCATCATAGCCTCCAGCATTATTAAAACCTCCAAGTCCACTTGCACTACCAACAATTGACTCCACAAGTCCGCCTCTCATGAGCTGCAGGTTTTACCTCTTTTATTTTGTACATACCAAAGTTGTACTCTTGCACATTGTAAGCTCTTGCAACAATTCAGAAGTATTTCCTCAACAATACCCCAGAGAATTGAAATTTGAAATTTGAATATATGTGCCGCAACACTTTCTATTGATTGAATAAGGCACCAATTCAGTAATTGTCTTCACCAAACCCTACAATAAAATATTACAATTAGCCCCCTGAGTGAATAAAAAATTACACAAAGAACCTTAAAATAATTTGATACATTACACAAAAGTCATATTCAGCTGACATCGAAACTTAAAACACCACAATTAGCCCATTGTGCACTAAATATCATTACAAAAAGAACCTTAAACATTTTCTAAATGCATTAAATCTTATGTTCAACTGACATCAAACTTTAAAATAATATAATTACTCCATGAGAAGTCAAAATCATTACAAAAAGAACCATAAGCATTTTCACACATTACACAAAACTCAAGTTTAACAAACAACAAACTATATAATATAACAATTAGCACCCTGTGTACTAATAATGATAACATAAAGAACCTTAAATATTTTTAGAAATAAAATAATTTAAAGCAGTAGTAGTACCTTCTGACTATTTGTCATGAAAGTCAAGGGTATCTTTGGACTTAAGACAACCAACAAATTCCTCCAAGCGTCTGAAAAAGAACCCCCAAGAGTCATTTGCATTTTGTCTCCACCACAGTAAATACTAAAAGATAAAGCCTATTGTTCTCATCTAATCCAACTGCAGCCAAGAGTATACCACCAAAAGGCCCTTTAAAATGACAACAATAATGCAAAAAGAAACAATTTTACACATTATATAAAGATTCTAAACAAAATAAACCAAAAAAGTGAATAATCGGATAGGTCGTTACCTTTACTACAAATTTCACTCAAACCTGATGAAATGCTGCCCAAAAATCATGAATTCAACAACCACCGTGATCAACCTTCCTCAAGGTACCAATAAACAAGGATTCCTATGGGCAATCAAAGGTGGTCACCTTTCATGCAATGCACCAGGGCTGAAGTAAGGCAGAGAACTAGACGGGTCTTCTCTTGCGCGCGCAAAATGACACTTCTTCTGCCCTTTTTTCTCTTTTTTTCACTTAGAGAGTATTCTTGTCTTTTTATTTTTACATATATTTTAAGCTTTTTCTTTTTTCTTTAAACAAAAAATTTGAAGGGTAGAATGGTCTTTTGTCAATTTCCGTTATGATTTTTGGACGACAGTTTTCTCCAAGGAGTTTTTGTAATTTCACAAACCACATGGGTAGTTTTTGTTCTTACCCCAAACCTCAGGGGTAGTTTTTGTAATTATCCCAAATTTTAATGAAATAAGAATGAAATTTGAGCTTCTGGAGCCTCAAAGAGTTTGTGCTTATTTAGCATTTGTTCTTAGTATACATGAATCTATATATATGCAAATATTTTCATTTTTTCATATAATTAGGAAAAACTATGTGCATTGCACATTGATGCTCATAGATGTGATAATAGTGATGTTAGGGTGGTGCTCAGACTATAATAAAATTAATATAACTAGCTAGTGTTACTAATTTAGTGACATTTTATAATGTAATAACACAAAAGTAATATGATGATGGTTATAAATGAATGCTATTATAACATAATATTTGGTAGCATTCATTATTAAATAACAAATAAAATATTAATATTTAATTGAAAATAACAAGATAAATATTTTTCAAAGACATTTAATTAGTGCTACTAACTTTTTTAGAAAACTGCCACTAATATGTAGTTATGGGGTCATTTGAAAAAAATAATAATATGAAATATTTAGTAGCACTAACTTAGTGGCATTTTCTAGTATAATAACATACAAAAGTAATATGGTGATAGTTGTAAAAAATATCGGTATAATAAAATATTTAGTGGTATCTGATTATTAAATAGCATAAAGTAGTGGCATTTGATTAACAAATCCTTTAAAATGTATATTAAAGGCATTTAACAAGTGCTACTAGTTTTTCTTAAAAAATTCCACTCAAATTTATTTATGGTGTCATTTAGAAAAAATATCACAAAGTATTTAGTGGCACTGACTTAATGTAATTCCATAATATAATGACACCTAAGAATAATAGGATCATATTTATTAAAAAATGCCATTATAGTACAATATCTAGTGTCGTTTGATTAATAAATGACAAATAAAAGTAGTAACATTTGATTGAAAATACCAACATAAATGTATTTCAAAGGCATTGAACTAGTGCCACTAACTTTCATTAAAAAAATTCACTCATATTTATTTATGGTGTCATTTAAAAAAATATCATAAATTATTTAGTGACACTAATTAATTTAATGATATTTTACAGTGTAGTGACACATTTAAGTAACATAGCAATAGTAGTATAAATGTCACTATAATATAATACTTAATGTCAATTGATTAATAAACATTATAAAAACATACTAGCATTTTATAAAAACAACCAACATAATTATATGTCAAACGAATTTATCTAGGACCACTACATTTTTTGGGGAAAAAATGGGATATATTAAATAAGGTATCGTAAAAGTAGATGAAGTATAGGTATATTATGAGAAAGAGATTGTGAATCAAGGTCCAGGTGCAACAGAATTAAACATTTCAACAATTGAAATTAACTTAATGAACCACTGATCCAAGGATCATTTTATGCGAAAATTAACAGATTTAGAGGAAGAAATATTTAGCTTAAGTGTTCTTCCAAATCAATGAGAATGTAGCTCTAATTAGGGGTGCAAGTTGAGCCAAACTAAAAAGGGAAGTACCTTTCCCTCTGGGGGTAGGAAAATCATGATCGGGATAGCAGACCAAAAGCTATGGAACTTGGGTGTGGGTCTTTGGAATGCTTTTTCTTTTTATTTATATTTATCGTGAATGATGGAATCATTACACATAGTATGCCCCCGGCCTATCAGCCTATTTTTTTGTTTTACACCCCATAACTCTTCCTCAACCAGGCTTGGGCATAATAGGCGAGCAAGTACAAGTATTAGTAGTATAACAAAAATGCGGATAGAAGGACTTGAACCCTCACGATTTTTAAAGTCGATGGATTTTCCTCTTACTATAAATTTCATTGTTGCCAGGATTGCCATGTAGAATGGGACTCTATCTTTATTCTCGTCTGATTAATCAATTCTTTAAAAGATCTATCAGACTGCGGAGTGAATGATTTGATGAATGAATTTGCGATTCTTTATTCAATGTGGAATCAATTCACACCAATTCTTCCATTTTTCATATAAAAAAATACAAATACAGATTCGAGCTATCATTAATCATTTGATATAGTATTCAATAGATATGTTTGTCCTTCATCCTTTCTGAAGTTTTGATGGAAAGATTCCTCTACCAATGCAGTCAACTCCATTTGTTAGAACATCTTCCATTGAGTCTCTGCACCTATCCTTTTTTTTTTTGTTTTCTGAACCTTTGTTTTGAGCAAACAAGATTTGGCTCAGGATTGCCCATTTTTATTAATTCCGAGGTTTCTCTGAATTTGAAAGTTATCACTTAGTAGGTTTCCATACCAAGGCTCAATCCAGTTAAGTCCGTAGCGTCTACCGATTTTTCCATATCCCCCATTCCTTTTGTTTTGAGATTAGGATCTTATTATGATATCATTCCTTTTTTCTTTCATTTATACTGGAACCCTTGAATTTATTAGATAGCAATTACTATCTCTAAAAAAGTATTTTCTTTCTTACCTATAGGAAACCTGTAGTTGATCCAATCAAATTGGATTTTATCATTTCTGTATCGGCAATTCAATATGGATTGATATATACTCCATATATATGTTTCTCTTCCTGCCATTTTTCCCATGCAATTGGGGATACTTGAACGGTCGATTCTTTTTTTTTTTTCTTAACTTCCCCTTTTACGAATGAAAGTTGAGGAATGTCTGATTAGTTACAACTAATTAAATAATTTGAATTCAAAAGAAATATAGAATTAGAAATATATAGGAGAGAAAATATAGAAGTTTAACAAAAAGAATTTCAAATCTTATGTGAATTCAAAATCAAAAATAAAAAAGAAAGTTTGACTATCTAAAAATATTTAAGATTGACTATCGAATAGAATAATATTTGAATTGTATTCAAATTTTGAATTGTGATAAAGAAATCAAAATTCTATATTGCTATCTAAATCGTTATGTTCTATAATATTCAATATTTATTAGAAATTATAGATTCTATTCTTTTCTATATTTCTAGAGACACTATACTATAGTGTATTGAATTCCTATGTATAGAAAATTTCTATTATGTGGGCCCGCTTGGCTCAGAGGTTAGGGCATTGCATTTGTAATGCGATGATCATTGGTTCAATTCCGATAGCCGGCCTTTTCCTATTTTTTATTTTTTTCTTCCATTTTTGAAAAATTGATAATCTCCCTTTGAAATCAAATAATATTGAAAAAGTGTCTTCCCCCTTTTCCAAAATCCATGAATTGATTAAGTTATAGGAACTCCCAACTATGTCAGGAAAAGGATTTTATATATCTATATATATATAATAATAATAGAAAGTTTGAATATTTATCCAATTTATCTCATTCTTCTTCTTTATAGCACAAGTACACTACTTTAGCAAACTTCGTTTCATTTAGTTTAGTTTTAGTTTAGGTTTATTCTGTAAAATCCAATTTTCAAAAAAAAAAAATGAAATAAATTCTAAATAAGAATAAGGAGTCTTTATGTTGCATTACCGAGGACATCGTTTCAAAAAAATACGCCGCCTGAGGGCTTTACCAGGACTAACTAATAAAAGGCCTAAAGCTGGAAGTGATCTTAGAAACCAATCGCGCTCCGAGAAAAAATCTCAATATCGTATTCGCCTAGAAGAAAAACAAAAATTGCGATTTCATTATGGTCTTATAGAACGACAATTACTTAAATACGTTCGTATCGTCGGAAAAGTCAAGGGGTTAACATGTCAAGTTTTACTACAATTACTTAAAATGCGTTTGGATAACATCCTTTTTTTGATTGGGTATGGCTTTGACTATTCCCACAGCCCACCAATTAGTTAACCATAGACATATTTTAGTGAACGGGCGTATAGTAGATATACCAAGTTATCACTACAAACCCCGAGATATTATTACGGCGAAGGATGAACAAAAATCCAAAAATCTGGTTCAAAATTCTCTCACTCCTCCCCTCATGAAGAAGTGCCAAACCATTTGACCCTTCACCCATTCCAATATAAAGGATTAGTCTATCAAATAATAGATAGTAAATGGGTCAATTTGAAAATAAATAAATTGCTGGTCATAGAATATTATTCTCGCCAAACTTAAACCTAAACTCAAATAAAAATAGCAAGGGTTCGGGCAATTTTCTTCCCTTTCATCAAATTAAATTACCTAAGGTTAAGTAAGAAAAATATAACCTAAAGTTAAGTAAGAAAAATACGGGTTTGATCCTGATTTTATCCCATTTATGTATCATAGAACGAGGGACTATTTTTATATTCTTTCCGGTATTCTTCCTAGTGTATGGGTCACAGCAATTCGGAGTAGAGAATCTATATCAATGAAAGGTCTAACTGGTGGAACAAAGGTCTTCAGTGCTATTTGATCCAGTGTTGTTAATAAAATGGGTCTATTAAGTGAAGTTACGGAAAGAGAGGGATTCGAACCCTCGATAAACAAAAGCCTACATAGCAGTTCCAATGCTACGCCTTGAACCACTCGGCCATCTCTCCTACATAATGATTATGAACCAAAAATTGAGTGAATAGCGAGTTCTTCATATTCCATTCTAGATTATTGGATAGGTACGACCAATCCATTTTAACTATTTATTACAAATCAAAATAGAAAATTTTTCATTAAAGTAAAGAAAGATCTTTCTTTCGAGCCTCCAAGATAAAGAGAATTATTTTCTTACGAATTTTTTTTTTAATATTAATAAAAGGGGGGATTCATGTTTGCAAAAATGACTCCCTTCTATTTCTACTATTTTGAATTGATTAAATCAATGAATTAGAAATAATCGACTGATTGATAGGTCTCGATTTTTTCGACTAGGGTTACTAAGGAGGGCCATCATTGAAATGGTCTTTTTTTTTAGCTTAGCGCAAGGCAATGTATGTCCTACCCAAGATGATTTACTTAAGGAATAGAAATATACAAGACTCTATATACGATAGAAAGCAATAGGAACAAAAAAAATCAAAAATTATGATATTAGAGAGTTGTAAAAAAAAAGGGAAAGAGATCTAAAAGATCTTTTTCCTAAAATTCTCCTTTCGTCCACTTAATATCCTACCTTTTCTCGAAGAATATTCACTTTCTATTATATTGGTCAATCAATCTTATTCGTCAAATCATAAATAAGATATATGTTTACAATGTGTGATTAAATAAAAAACAGGAGAAACAATTCTACTTTAAAGTTGATTTTATTCAACAATTGACCAAAAGAAAATATTTCGTGTGGCAACATGGGGGCGAAAAAAGGAAAGAGAGGGATGGGGTTTCTCTCGCTTTTGGCATAGAAAGCCCCCGACCCATCAGTATTTTGTATTATATATTCAAGATCTTTATTTTCTATAGTTGGTTTACTAGTATTTCCCTGAGGCATACCCCAAGTTTGAGGGAAGGAGATCTCATTCTAGTTAATCATGTTGGTATTGAAACATTTGAATTAAGATTGCTTACTTCCCAATAGGCTATTTGATTACTAGGTATTCTTTTATTAATCGCTTTTGTATTTAATTCTATATTCATAACTTTGTAATGAATTCTATAAAATACCTCATATGCTAAACACTCAAACTTAATACTCTAATTGTATGTTTTGATGTTAGGTGTTAAGACATATAATATGTGGGGTTCTTGTAATGCTACTATAAAGTTTGGAAAATAATTAAAATAAATTGGTCCATTTGTTAGACTTGTTCCTACTAATTCTAATAAAGAGTCTTCATACCTAAGGAGCATACAATCTCTTAAGGCTAGGAAGAACTTGTATTTAAACCTTGTCTCGTTAATGGTTTTACTGATACTTGAACAAGACCAAAATGTGAAAATCCATACTAAATTTTAAAATGTTGTCTAATTTCTTTAGAAGAGAATAGTTATATGGTTTCATTGTTACTAACCAATGGGATTGTTTTCTTAACTAGTTTAATGTTGAAGTCTAAAGTCTAGAAGTTTTTTATGCCATAATTCTTTATTGGATATCTTTGGTGGCTTCCATTTATCTATCTCGGTATCAGTCCATTGGAACCTTTATAGACTATACTATTATTATCTGAGTCATTAGATCCTGATGATACATAAGCCATAGTCAAATTATTTGAACTTATATATTTTTTAAATTAACTAATATTTTCCTCACAGTCAACAACTTATGCTAGAAATGGGCTAACTTAGCTTAAAAGTTGCGTCACGAGAGAGTACTTACAATAACTAATACCTCAAAATCTTTGTTTTTCTATCCACCATGGCTCCGATACCATTTTGGTCTAAGGAAATCCAGGATAATAAGTCTACTGCCATTTTAATAGGGATGGAAGCACAACACAAAAGCATTTTAAATAAAATCGAATTTTTATAATCAAAAGTTATCACAAATTGTAAATAATTTTGTAATAAAATACTTACTTTATTTAAAAGAGAGTTTGTCCAAAGGGAGTTGATACAAAGGTTTGGTTTGATACAAGAGATTTGCTGGAAAAGCAGAACGCAAAATACATTGAATATTATGATCCTAAATCTCAACACATGAGATAGCTAAAAAAAATTTCTGATGATCTCCTTAATATGCATGGTCTTCTTGTATGCTTGGTCTTCCAGTCTTCAACTTCGAACTTCAAACTTCCCAAGATTCTTTTTCTTCCATTATTGTGGAATCTTTGCCTTTTGTCAGAGGATTTGTTTTCTCCTTCAATTATAGTGGAATCTTTTACTTTGGTCAAAAGCTTTGTTTTTGCTAGTTCTCCTTTATTCGAATTTCAAAAATTTTATTTGGAATCCGAATAGCTTTACAATCCAAAGAAATCTTCTCCTGTCTCTTCGAGATTAAAGCTTGATATTTTTGTCTTCTTTGGGTCTAGATGTCTTCATTTCTTATGGGCTGATTGCATTAGCAATCACAACCTTCAGTTGTTGTTTCGTCATTTGAAATTGTTCTTGTTGTTGTTGTTTTTTATTATTCAAAAATTTTAGATGATCCCTGAATCAATTTTGTATAATGAGAATCTTGCAATTGTCTAAGTTGGTGCCCTTCCACCATTTCCTTTTTGCGTTTTTTGCAAGACATGGAGTTTCTTGGTACTAGGTTGTACAATATTCTAACATGAGTATTCATGGGCATTGGAATTGTGTGACAAATAGGTAGAGAGCTGAAGTTTCGGTCAAATGGTCGCGAACCTCTATATTGTCTTTGAAGTAATTGTAAGATCGCATAACTTTTGGAGGAAAAATGACTGAGTTTGCCTTTCCCACCAAGAGAAAAACCAATAAGGGACTGTAATTTGTGAAGGTTTTTTGAAATAGACAAAATATGATAAAGAAAATTCTTCATTTTGGTAAAACAAGAATTTTTGCCAAGCTTCAATACAATCTCAATAATTGTAATTTTGAAGGGGAAATTATGGAAATTTTCTTATCTTATGAGAATTACCCAATTCTTTTGGGGTGATTATTTTTAAATTTTGAACTTTTTAGAAAGAAATTTTTTGAGAGTTTTCTTTGTAAAATTTTTAGATTATCTCAATAGATTCAGAATCTACTAAAATAAACTCATAAAACTTTTGTGTTTTCTTCAAATCTTTAGGAATATAAAAGTATTCCCTATTAATTTTCAGCAATCCTTTTGGGATTGGTCTCTTTGACGACCTATTCTGATTCAAGATAACACTTAAACCAGAAGAATTCTGCGGGATGATATTCTTCTACCCTTTCCTATGAAGAAGGTGATGTTGTAGACTTTGAGCATCTTACTGTCTGAACCTTCTGTTTGTAAGTGAAATGAGTAGTTTGAATTGGAGGGATAGTTGCCTTGTCAAGAGGACAAAATTTGTTGAAGTAGGGTGATTTTGGTGGAGAAAATTTTGGAGAGAATTGGTTAAGGTTGATAAATGTTTTTGCAGTTGAGGATGATTGCGGTTTTGTAGTAAGGGCATAAGATTCTTTGGTTTGTTTTTGTTGTTTGTGGATGAAGAAGAAAATTTATCAACCATTACCCTGTAAGAACTCCCTTGTGAGAAAATCTGGGATTGAATTTTGTGAACCTTTGATGCACTCAATATCATAATTAATTATAGATAAAATAGCTTGTCATCTAGCAAGAATTTGTTTTGATGCAATATTTTTTGTCTTTTGTCAAAACTTCTTTGCCAGATTTACAATCTACTCATGAAAGTATTTTTTTATTTAAAATATCATCTTGAAACTTTGTAATACATAAAACAATAGAGAGAATTCCTTCTTGATCGTTGAATAATTTCATTGTGCTTTCTTCCAAATTCCTGAATGGCATCTAACAATGTGTTCTTTAATGTCTATTATTTGTATTAGGATACCTCCATATCCTATTTCAAAGGCATCTATTTGTACTATTTTTTGGGAGTTTTTGCATACAAATGCTTTAGCATGGTAGTCTTTTTACTCTTGCTTTGATTCCTTTGACAATCCTAGTATGCTCATCAGTCCATGGTTTATGATTCTTTTTTAATCTTTCAAATAAAGGCTTACAAGTTTGTTGGAGATTGGGAAAAAATCACTTATATAATTAAGCGATCCTAAGAATCTTTGTAATTGGTTTTTACACTTTATGTCGTCTGGGAATTTCTCTCCAAAGATTAATGATCTCTATATGGGTGTGACATTAATCTGGTGCCCTAAAAAAACTAACATTAGTTTGGAAAAGTTTTATCTTTTCAGCTGACACTACAAGGCCATTTTGTTGAATAATTTTTATAAATTTGTGAAGATGCTTCCAATCTTATTCAATAGACTCGCTAAAAATTAAAATATCAACAATGTAAGCAATTGTGAAGCTTGTATATGGATTGAAGATAACGTTCATTACTTTCTGGAATTATGATGGCGCATTTTTTAATCCGAATGGCATTGCATTCCATTCAAATTGTCCAAATGATACAGTGAAAGTTGTTTTATATCTATTTTTTCTTCAATTTGTATTTTCCAAAATCCTAATTTCATATCAAATTTAGAGAAGACCTTTGCACAAGATAGACTTTTGATTAAATTTTGTTTATTTGGAATCCAGTATCTTATCTATTTTAGGGTTTTGTTGAGAGGTTTGTAGTTTATAACAAGTCTTGGAGCACCTCTCTTTATCTCTGCTTGGTTTTGTACATAGAATGCAGAGCAAGACCATGGTGATTTACTAGGTCTTATTAGTTTCTTATCTAGAAGTTTGTTAATTTTCTTTTTGCAGTAATCAAGCATCTCTTGATTCATTTAAATAGGTCCAGCCTTCGTTTGGGATTTTTCATTCATCAAATGATTCTTCATAAAGTAATGTTACTGTGTGCTTTTTTCTATTGCAAAAGGCATTTGGGAATTCAGAACATATTTGTTTTTCCATTTTTTGTTGGAATTCCTGTAAATTTTGTTGGAATTTTTAATCATTAAGTTTTTCTTCAATTTTTGGATAAGAGATTTCTTCTTTCAAGACGTTGATTTGTTTTTCTTTATTTTTTAAATTTGATATATTTTGTAATAGCTTAATATCTCTTTCTCTAACTAGGAACTGAAACTTAAATAATAGTTTTTGTCCTAAAACTTCACTATGAATTCCTTAACTATCTACTTTGATTGGATATGATATTTGTAAAAATGGATTTCCTGAAATAACTGGTGTATTCAGGTTTTTATTAGTACAAAATTGGTTTTAAAGCATACTTCATTGTTACAGACATGTGCATTAGAGATTTTATAATTTATCTGTAGTTTTGAAGCATCGGCATATAGAATCTTTCTTTAGTTTTCTCAAAGAATTTTGTTGATATTATTCCTTCTTGGATACAATTCATATTTGCGCCTGAATCCCTAAGGGGTATTGTTTCTAGTTTATAATCTTGTATTTTTATAGTTATTTTTACATACCACTTTTGATAGCTTATCTTGGTTATTGTGTTTATATATGTGTATTTTTCTGGAGTTATATCTTTTTCCTTTGATGTTTCTTGTTCAATTTTATTTTTTAGCTTTAGGACTATTATTTTTTGTTTTATTTCATGATTTTCTCACTTCATTTGCTGAAATTCTTTT
This sequence comes from Jacaranda mimosifolia, assembly GCA_018894105.1. Taxonomy (NCBI): domain Eukaryota; kingdom Viridiplantae; phylum Streptophyta; class Magnoliopsida; order Lamiales; family Bignoniaceae; genus Jacaranda; species Jacaranda mimosifolia. Next base: position 12,782,452 of record CM032132.1, on the reverse strand, counting down.
TTAAGGGTTTTTATTTCTTCTTGTAATTTATTAATTATATTTTTTGTGGTTTTGTTTTAAATATATTTATTATTTCTTTGAACTCAGACTTGTGTGTAGGCAAGTTGACTCTTTCCTCATCTGTTTCGATTAGGCCTTTTATTTGTTTCAAATACTCTTCTCTTATTTTTTTTCATCTGTTATTTGCTGGAGAGATTTAGGAATTTGTTATATTTGTCACTTAAAATGTTTATATTCTTGTTGCAGAAGCAAACTTCTACCTCTAATCGGCAGCTACAATCCTTGTTCTCTTGGTCAGTTTCGAATGATGTTGAATAATTTTTATCAAATTGAATTTGATTAAGATCCTCTTCATTAGATTTTTCTTCTTCATCTTCCGAGAGGTCTATCTAGTCTAAAATTTTTACTAACTCTAGTTTTTGTTGCTCGCTAATTTCTAATTTATTGATCTTTTTTCTGGCCCAGCAAGTGTTCGCATAATGACCAAATTTTTCGCATTTATTACATTTTATTTAGAATTTTTCTTTCCTTTTATTGCTTTTCCTTGTTGAATTTCTTTTCTAATTTTCTTGGATTTTATAAGGCTTCTTCTTTTTCTTATAACGATATTTTTTAATGTTAGTTTGTTTTTACATGCTATTGGCATTCTTAATTTTTCAAACCCAAATTGTTCATAGAATTGTCATAGTTCTTTTCTTGAAGAGATTTGTTATTTTTTTCATTTGTTACTTAAGCCTTAAGTAAGTGCACAATTGTATTCCTACAAGATTTATTTGTGTAATAATTTCTCCGTAAGATAGATTTCCTAGTGCTTAATTTTCTATAGCCCTAATTTGTTCTCTAACTTTTTCTATAAATAATTTTGGTAGACCAGCTATAATTCTCTCCTTCTACTAGTATGAATTTGCATCCTCTAATTGGTAAACTCTTCTTAAGAATGTATCTTTGTACCATCTAAAGTTTTGTAAAGATTTACAAGTTAAGTTTTGTAATATAGGAGAATTCCTTTGTTCATACATTTGTGATATCCTATGAAACTTAATAGAATGTTATATACTAATACCTCTACAGCATTCGGTATTGGTATCCTTGTTGTTGAGTCAAGGATTATTTCTCCCCTTGCATCTTTTTATTAGATTTTTAATATTCTTTCTTTATTGTTCTTCGTCCATGCTATTCCACTAGTTTTTTAGAATTCCCCAAAATTAAATTTTTTGCTACATCTACTTCTGATACCTTATTTTTCTATTTATATACATTAGCAATTATGGTATTTTGTTTTGTTAAGGTAATGATTTGATATTCTAAGGGACCTTCTATCATCCATTCATAAATTGAATTTTCTAAAAAAAAGGTCTATAATTTTGTAGTTCTTCTATCTATAGATCGGGATGAGTTGGCCTATGATAATAATTTTTTTGCTGAGTATATGGTTGTCCTATATTGTTTGAAGTTCTATGTATAATGGGATTTTTTAAAAATTTCGGTTGTTCATCAAATTCTTTTTCAGATTGTTCATCCATTGTTGAATCATTTTCTTTTATTATATTTATATTTTCGTTTTTCATTTTTCCTTTGCTTAATTATTTCAATTGTCTATTTATTTCATTGAGCACTTCTTCTGTATCTGGTCCTAATGCTGGTTTATATTTTGGCATTTTAAAGGGTATTTTCATAATATTTTTATTTTAGTGGACATTATAAGTTGGTTTGGTTCTTTGTATTTGGGGTTTTTCTTTTTCATCTTCATCAAGCTTATCTTCCATTCTGTATTGTTCTCCTATAATATATAACATAATATTGGTATAGTTAGATTGTTTTATTGGCATAGTCGTTTGATATTAAATATTATTTGAATCTTTAGGGAGTTCTTGGATAGGGTATGAAAGAATCTTTTTTTCTCCTATTTTCATTCCTACATTTTTTAATGGTGGTTTCTCAAATTTATTACAGTTCCATCTTCTTTGGTCCGACTTCTATCTTGCTTCATAATTACATTAATTTGTTTAGATTCTAGATACTTGAATAAGGGAATATTTTACTCTATTTCTTGCATATGTTCGTACTGTTCGTTTTTTATCCTTTCCCTTTCAAAGGGATTAAAATTCTTCATGTAGGCTTTCTTTTTGTCTTAATTCTTATGTGAGAGAAAGTCTTATTTTAAATAATCTTATGTTAATTTCAAGCTTCTTTAGGGTAGCTGAGACGGAGTAGGATCAAAGTCCTCGAACCTACTTGTGAATTAGTGATATAATGGTTCTATTTGTGACGAACTAGCTATAAATCTTGGTAAAGATTCAAGCTCAGGGGAGGCTATTCTAACAATTATATAATATTTCTTCCATTCATTTGATAGAAAAACTGAAGTAATTTCCTGTACTTAAGAAAATATTGTAATATTTTAAATATCATTATTTAAGTTTGAAATATATACAAATATATCTTTGGTGTCATTCAAAAAAAAAAATCATAAAGTATTTGGTGGCACTAGCTTAGTGGCATTTTCTAGTACAACATAAAAAAAGTAATATGATGATAGTCATATAAAATGTCATTATAATAAAATATTAAATAACATTTGATTATTAAGTGGCTTATAAAATAGTGACATTTGATTAAAATTGGCAACAAAATTGTATTTTGAAGGCATTTAATAGTGCCACTAATTTTTCTTAAAAAATATCACTCATATTTATTTATTATGTCATTTAAATATATATATATATCACAAAAGTAGATAAAGTATAGGTATATTAATAACTATAAAATTTACAAATTTATATATATATATTATCATTAGTGTATTGATTAATTAACTACTTCATATATTTTTAATGTATTGACTAAATTAAATATATTTTTACAATAAATAAAAAATTTACGTTATTGTGACATTTTCTCTCCTCACTTATACATTATGTGTTGTTTCTCTCTACTTTTTAAGATATTTTCTATCTCTAAATTAAATGTCTTCCACATTTTTAAATGTATTATTTCATATAATAAATAGGAATGCATGTATTTAAATAATATGATAAATGGACTTTCAAAGTATAAAAATACACTAATATTTTTAACTATGTATTAAACATTGATGGATAGTTTGATGATAAAAATATCATTATATATTAAAATGCACTATTAGAAAGAAATGGAAAAGAAACTCCAACAAATTTATGAATTATTTCAAGCGAATTATCATAATATTCCCGGCACTGGAGACTATGATTTGTTCACTGCTGCACTTGGATTTCGTTTGCTCAGGCAGCATCGATATCACGTTTCTTGTGGTATGTCCGTTGCTCTTTCTATCTTCATTTCCGTTTTACTGTCATTTAGATATATATTATACCTGAGATTTAAATAGGGGTGCAAACGAATCAAGTCAGCTTACAAGTTGAGCTCGAGCTATTTAAGTTCGAGTTGAGGTGAATCAATCTCGAGCTCTAATTTGAGCAGATCTCGAGCCATTTGTATTTAGGCTCGAGACTCGGGAGCTAATGTATAATTAAATAATATCTTTTCTTTTATTAATAAACATATATTTATTACTATTTTTTATTTCAAGTTCAAGCTCGAACCTGTAGTTATTTACTAACTCATTTGTTAATTCAAACTTTATCGAGTCAAGTCGAGCTGAGCTCGAACTTTTGTCCATCGAGCTCAAGTTTAAAATTTTAGGCTAGTCAATCTCGAGCCTAATTATATATATATATATATTTATATCAAGCTTGATCTCGAGCTTGAAAAAAAATTTCAAACTCGCTTGGCTCGGTTTGATTGCACCACTAGATTTAAAAGACCAATATAAATAGTCCAAATTTAGAGAACTGAATTTATAAGTTTCTCAAAAAAAAATTAAAATTTATATGTTATAAAGTATTTAATAATCTGAAAAATAAGTTTATAAGATACCAAAATAAAATCGGTATTATGAAAGAAAATAAAAGGAGTACCATCACATGATTTTTTACATTGAAATTGGCTTTTTCAATAGTTTATAATTAAAGTTTAACATCCCTTTTCTATAACTAAAACTTGATTTCTTTGACAAGTTTAAAACTTCATTAATTCTCCCATGATCGTATATTTTGCAATTAATGCATAATGTAGAAGAGGTTGATTAAGATACGCTGAAGGAAGATTTTGATATTCACTTCACATCACAAGTTTTTCTTTTTGAGTGCGTATTACAACCATCTATATGCTTAATCTGGTATGCCATTTTACACACACAAAGCCCTCACTCTGGTATGCCATAGGCCTTGTTTGCTTGGCTTGATTAGGTGTGATACATACCTAATCAAGCATTTTTTAATGTTTGTTTCAATTGATAAAAGCCCTTGATAAATCTTAGGTTCAACATTATTTATTGTTGCTTTTGGAAAATGGATCAAGGGGGGGAATGCTTGATTAGATGTGATAAGAATTACTAATATCTAATAGGGTTTATTTTTTATCTTATTTCCAATTAAACCATGTTCCTAAGAATGGGGAAGAATGAGGAAATTGTAAATAACTTATTAAAAAGTATAAAGGATATAATAGTAAATTTATATATTATATTTTAATATATTTATATATTAATCATACCAACCAAATATAAAATTAAAATATTATATCCTAATGGACTCAAAATATATCATTTGTTTGTATATCACTTCTAATCACATCATTCAAACAAATGAGCCCTATTGTATGTGACATTTTTTGATGCCTCAGATGTGCAATTTTGTTGTAGTGAAATGAAAAGGTATATATAAAATATTTGGTGAAATAAGCAAGAGCGGTGCATGCTAATATTTTAAGTAACAGAAAAATCGCAATCATAAATTGACCATAAAAATTTTTAATTTCAAATAAATATTAAAGAAATAAATAATAACACTAATAGAATATTCAAATATATTTTAAGATTACCTATCTAAACCAAAATGGAAAAAAAAAGATAAAAAGAATATAAAAATGTGTATAAAAAAAAGTTATTAAAAACTTATCTACATAATAATTCATCAAACAATATTGTTGACATATATTCCACTAAACTTTAAATTAAAAAGAACGAAAAAAACTCCATCATTTTATGCCACCTAGGTTAGGAGGTCCTACAATTAATAATAAAAAAGAATAAAGATATAGAAAATTGCTAAATACAGTAATATGAAAAGAAAAAAGAAAAAATTAATTGTAGAATGATAATATTTATGTATGAACTAAATACAAGACTAGTCTGTTAATTTTGTGATGAGTTAAATTTAAGCATGAAATTTAGTTAGATGCTGATATGGGATAGTCCAATAAGCTCGGCCCAAAGACCACGGGCCCAGGGGTGTAGCAGCAGGCCCACCTCATACACTGGGCCTAATTATGCTACCGACGTCGGGTAACCCCAGCCAACCATACAGATCGGCACCGTTCGAAGGCTAGGCCGCTGATCGATACTTCGACCGCACTGCTCATCCAGCCCGCAAGCCTCGCACAATTCCTTTGTTAGGTCGACCAAGGAGGTCGATTAGGCGTGTAACCGCCTCTGCGCATTAAATGCCCTGACATGCAGCATGCCTCCGCATTAATGGCGCATGCCGCCCCAGTACCATCCATGCTTCCACACCAGAGAGGAGGCGTAGGTGCAGTATCCTATTCTGTCCCCAAAACCTGTAGAGGCAACCATCTGGAATAGTACAAGGTGGAAGATGACTTAATGGCCCCCAGGCAAGGACAAAAACTATTACAACATGTCAAGGGCATCTCAGACAAATCCACACTGGGAGAAGGCTATAAATACCCTCACTCCAGCCTCTCAAAGGTATGCCATTTTACACACACAAAGCCCTCACTCTGCTGCTCGTTATATATTCGACCTCATACTAACTTGAGCGTCGGAGAACCTAAGTCGAGGGCACCTCGGCTAGCCTAACCTTTGCTCGTGATTGCAGGACTCGGCCCAATTACCTTCATATATCGACCAGAGAGGTCGAACCCTTCAGAAATTACCGTCTAATCCAACTTCAAGAGGACATCACCCTCATCATTTAAAGCCATATGTGGGAAATTGCGAGTCCGCTATCGAAAATGGTGAACACCAGGTGAGCCCCTCCTCCTCCTAGACCTCATCAAGATGTTGGCGCCCTCGAGTCGAGCACCCATCCAGAACAAGTGGTCACCCTGACTATGCCCCAATTGATGCAGCTCATCAGCGAGTAGATTTCAGCACAGATTTCAGCTCAACTATCTACGGCTCTGAATCGACACACCATCCAATCGGAGCCGACGTCCAATACAACACCGCAACCCGCGACCCCAGAGGAGAGACAACCGAGAGAAAACCAGGAGCGACCAGAATCCAAAAGGCCCTTCTCGAGGCCCGAAGTAAGCCCAGGCTGTTTTCCAAGGGAAATGGCCCGACCCCTGCGCCGCGATGAGGTTACAGATTCTGTTGACCACGGCGTTCAACCCATTCGAGCACAGTAGCGCGATAGGGTCGAGTGCTCGAGACCCCACCCAAACAGAAATGCATCCTAGGCTGACATGGAGGAATGGGAAGAAGTATCCCACCAGGTCCAACAGTTGAACCGACAACTTGAAGAGATCTCGAGGAGAAACACAGAGAAATTTCACCATCAAGAGGGACCGCAGAGGTTCTGAAGAGAAAGAGAGAGACTCCCCCTTCATCCAGGATATCATCGACGAGCACATTGCTATCGATGCCAAGATTCCGACTGGCCTGCCACGATATGATGGCTCGTCGGACCCAAACGAACATCTAATGCAGTTCGAGCGCATGATGCAACTGCATGGGCACAGTGAGTACATCCATGCCAAGATGTTGGTGACCACTTTTCAGGGAATAGCACTAGACTGGTTCGTGAAATTGGATTCGGAGTCAATATACTCGTACGACCAGTTGTGCGATAAGTTTTTGCACTAATTTGCGAGCAGGAGGAAGGCAAAGCTCCCTCACACCCATTTGCACATGGTGAAACAAAATGAAGGAAAATCCCTCCAAGACTTTTTTACCAGATTCAACACGGAGGTGTTAAAGATCGACAATACGAGGATCGAGTTCCTGATCGACGTATTATTTTTAGGCCTTAGACATAAGAAATGTGCCAATGCATTGGTATGCGAACAGCCTAGGCCCATGGAAGAGCTCATCGACCTTGCAGAAAGGTACATAACTCAAGAGGAAATGGATAAATTGAAATATGGCAATCTTGAGGTCGAGAAGAAGAAAAGCAAGGAGAGAGACAACCGTCAAGTTAGATAGCGACGTCGATCTCCCATCAAATGCTTCCACGACTACACTCCCCTCAACCTCTTGAGGAATGAGGTGTTGTTTGCTATCCAGCATGACAACCTGCTCAAAAGGACCAAAAAGCTTACCGAGATGGAAGGCATGAAAAAATAAAAAAAATACTGCCACTTCCATAAGCAAAAAGGGCATGACACACAAGATTATTTCAACTTGCATGATGAGATAGAAAGACTTATCAAGCAAGGCCATCTGAAAAAATACATCGCCAGGCGCGAAGAGGGAAAAACCGACCGGACTCCCTATAAAGAAAGGTCGGCCAACCCGAGAAGAGAAGACAAATGACAAAGACCTGCCCAAGAACCCCACCCACCCATTCAAGGAGTCATTGACTTGATCGCAGAAGGTCCCACCGGGGGGGATTCAAGGTCTGCAAGGAAGCAGACTCAAAGAAAGCTAGAGTCGACCAAATCAACCAAGGTCAAGATGGTTTTTCAACTCTCAACCAACACAGAGCCAATCTCATTCACTGACTCTGACCTCGACCATATGGAGAACAGGGGAGTCAATAGAAAAATAGACTGCCCCATCGTGGTAACACTCCAAGTAGCCAACTTCGAGGTGAGTAAGATCTTGATCAACAATGGGAGCTCCATGAACATCATATTCTTGTCTACCTTGAATAGAATGAAATTGGGGGAATTAAAGTTTGATCCAGTCAGAACACCGCCGGTCAGATTTGGGGGTCTGAGATGATTCCAGAAGTGTCTATTAACCTCTCCATAACATTTGGACAAGGTCCCCGAAGCAGAACCTTGATGATCAACTACTTGGTAGTCGACGCTCCATTCACCTATAATGTCATCATTGGTCAACCCGCCATAAACGATTTCAGGGCCATCGTCTCCACTTACCATATGAAGATTAAGTTCCTAAACCCAACAAGAGTAGGAAAACTTCTATGTAATCTTAAAGACGCATGGCGCTGGTATACCATTTCCATCGAGTCCAACAAACAGAAAAAGCGACCTCAACTGAAGCCTTCGGGGGGCACCTCTGTAGCAAAACCCGATGAGGGACCTTCATCTAAGAAAAGAAAGTTGGAAGACACCTGAGTCGAGCCCGTCGGGGAATTCAAAACAATAGAGCTAGAACCTACCAACCCCAACAAGACCACCCAGATTGAAAGCAATATGAGCAACCGCTTGGAATGCCTTCTGGTCGATTTTCTTCGACGAAATATCAATGTTTTCGCTTGGAAAGCTGCCGATCTCCAAGGAATCGACCCAAGTGTTATCGTCCATTGACTCAACGTGGACCATGCCCACAAACCAGTGAGACAGCAAATAAGAACTTTCAATCTTGAGAGGTCCCAAATCATCGAGGAGGAGGTCAGCAAGCTTTTAGAGGCCAGGTATATTGTAAAAATTCAGTACCCCTCTTGGCTTTGTAATGTTGTACTCGTCCCTGAGAATGAGGGAAAATGGCACATGTGTAACAATTTCACTAATTTAAATAAAGCTTTCCCTAAGGATCCTTACCCCCTGCCTCGCATAGATTTATTAGTCGATTCCACCACTGGTTGCGAATTGTTGAGAATGATGGATGCCTTCCAAGGCTAGTATCAAAAATTCATGGCACACGAGGACAGGGATAAGACCTCTTTCGCCGTCCCCAATGGAGTATACTGCTTCTTGGTCATGCCCTTTGTGCTCAAGAATGCAAGGGCAACATACCAAAGATTGGTCAACTTTATGTTCAAAAATGAGATCGAACAATCGATTGAGGTCTACGTTGATGACATGATTGTAAAAAAAAAGAAAGTCGAGGACCACCTAGTCGACCTAGACCACACTTTCTCTATATTTAAGGCCTTTGGTATGAAACTCAATCCCAATAAGTGTACCTTCGGGGTTCGAAGAGGTAAGTTCCTGGGCTACGTGGTCAGCCAAATAGGGATCGAGGCAAACTCACTTAAGATCCAGGCAGTTCTGGACATCGCCCCGCCCCGTACTGTTCGAGATGTACAGCGTCTGGTCGGCAGGATAATAGCCCTCGGCAGATTCATTGCACGACTGGCCGACAGGAATCTACCCTTCTTCAAAATCCTCAAGAATTCTAAAAAATGGGGGTTTCAGTGGACTGAACAGTATGATCAAGCTCTCATCAAGCTTAAGCAATACCTATCCTCGCCACTTATGCTCGCTAAGCCCGAGCTGGGAGAAGTTTTACAACTTTACATGGTTGTGTCCGCCGCCTCGATCAACTCAATATTGGTATCAACGAGAGACGGAACTCACCGACCGGTGTATTACTGCAATAAGGCCCTACACGGTCCAGAACACAATTACTTGGAGATCGAGGAGTTTGCCCTCGCCCTCATTACAGCGGCACGGAAGCTACGACCTTACTTCCAGTCCCATGCGATCGTGGTGTTGACGAATCAACCATTAAAGTAGATGTTGTCAAAGCCCTACACTTCAGGTCGACTCACAAAATGGGCCATCAAGCTCGGGGAGTTCGACATCACATTCCAACCGTGAACGGCCATAAAAGCACAAGTCCTGTCCGACTTCGTTGCCGAGAGACTCGACCTCCCGGACCAAATAGTGGAGAACTCCTCAGTGTGGACATTGCACGTCGACGGTTCAGCAACCTCATCGGGAGACGGAATAGGTGTTTCTCTTCGTTCCCCACTTGCCGAGGAGTATAATTTTACAATAAAGCTCGATTTCCCAATCACCAACAACAAAGCAGAATATGAAGCTCTCATTGCTGGAATGAACATGGCAGCAGCTCGGGGTGTCGAGCTGCTGGTAGCGATCACTGATTCTCAACTGGTCACGGAGCAGGTCAAAGGCAATTTCGAAGCCAAAAAGGCCAAAATGAGCCAATATCTGGCTGAAGTAAAACAATTACAACGGTTATTCAAGAGTTTCACCCTGAACTAGGTCCCCCGAGCGGAGAATGAACGGGCAGACACACTTTCAAAGCTAGCCAACTCGATGAAAGGAACCAGGGAAAGAACCATAACGTTCTTAGTAACCAGCAAACCATGTATCCAAGCCATCGATCATAAGCTCATAAGTTGGGTCGAAGAGACACCTCTTTCCTGGCAAGACCCGATCAAACTCTACCTAAGTCAGGAAACCATCCTCGACATAGAGAAAGAGGCCCGCAAGCTTAGAGTGCAAGCAGCCCATTTACTCTCGACGAACACGGACAACTCTACAGGAGGTCGATATCGGGACCACCACTTAAATGCCTAACACCTAAAGAGCCAAATGAAGTGCTACACGAGATTCATGCTGGCATCTGCAGCAACCATTCTGGAGGTCAGTCTTTGGCCCACAAAGTTGTCTATTACGGTTATTTTTGGCCCACCTTATTGCAAAACTCAGTCGACTTAGCCAGAAAATGCCCATCATGCCAGATCAACTCGAGCATATCGTACCAACCAGCAACATCGATGGTCAACGTCCAGATCACATGGCCATTTGACCAGTGGGGGATCAACATAGTTGGATCTCTCCCAAAGACATCGAGTCAATGAAAGTTTATCATCATGGCAGTCAAGTACTTCACTAAATGGGTTGAAGCCTGAAGCAGTTCCGAAAATCACCGACGCGGCCATCGAGAGCTTCATTTGGAAAAACATAATCTGCCGATTCGGTTTGCCCAAAGTCTTGATCTCGGATAATGGCACTCAGTTCCAAAGTAAGAGCACGAGAAAATGGTGCGAGGCCCTAGGAATCAACCAGCACTTCACGTCGGTAGGGAACACCCTGGCTAATGGTCAAACAGAGGTCACGAACAGAATAGTTCTCGACCACCTCAAAGCTCGAATAACAGGCACAGGAGCAAGTTGGGCAGACGACCTTCTAAGAGTGTTATGGGTGTATAGGACCACTCCGCGAATAGCCACAGGCCACAACCCCTACAGCCTAGGCTATGGTTCCTAAGCATTGATTCCATTCGAGCTGGTCCAACACACAGCCCGGGTGATCCACAATAATCTGATCAGAAATACAATAGAAAGGACCCTAGACCTCATCACCATCGACAAGCTGTGCCACACAGCCTACAACATGATGCAACGATACCGATCGAAAATGGCGAAACGTTACAACAAAGCAGTTCGACCTCGCAGTTTCAAAGTCGGTGACCTGGTCCTTAAGAAGGTCGAAGTGTTGAGAAATGTAGGAAAACTCGACCCAAAATGGGAATATCCTTACTTGGTGGTCAAAGTGTCAAAGCACAATGCATACTGGCTAGCAGACATGCAAGGCAATGAGCTACCACAACCTTGGAATGCCATAAACATAAAGAAATTCTATCTGTAAAAAGGCCGTGGGCCGCCATTGTATTCCATCGCAAAAATGAAAAGCTCAAAAAAAAAAAAAAAAAAATGGCAAAAGCTGATTGCGAATACCTATTGGCATAAGCTGACTACTCAATGTCAACCCCGCGGTCGACCAAGCAGGCTTCAAGCCGCCAAGTCAAGGCTTCGCAGCCGAGACTAATTTGTCTACCCCGTCAACCGTAGTCGACCAATCAGGCTTCAAGCCGCCAAGTCAAGGCTTCCCAGCTGAGACCAACTTGTCGACCCCATAGTCAATCGAACAGGCTTCAAGCCACCAAGTCAAGGCTTCGTAGCCGAGACCACTCAGTCAACCCTGCAGTCGCCAAATTATTTGAAGTTTATCATTTATTATCTAAAGTCGACCCCGCAGTCGCTAAATTATGTGAAGTTTATCATTCATTATCTGAAGTCGACCCCGCAGTCACTAAATTATTTGAAGTTTATCATTCATTATCCAAAGTCGAACCCACAGTCGCTAAGTTATTCAAAGTTTGATTATTAATTATTTCGCCTAACTAAGAAATCGACGCAAGAGGACGCTGCCGACCACGTAATTGCTAGAATTGAACAAATCTCTAAATTGCAATGAGTCCCCAATTCATTAAATTGCATATTAGTCACAATCCACTCGATGAGGATCTTGAAATAATCTTGCAAAATATAACACTGCGAACATTCGACTATAAATTTATCAATGCAATTGATTAATGGCAGTCAAAGTCGGAAAATTTAAAAGAACGCCTCTTTCAAATACAAAAAAATCCATTACACATATCAAATTGAATACATCAATCAAAATAAAAGCAAAAATACATCATTCAGGCAGCATTAGCTTGACCCAGCGCCCTCTTTGCCAACCCTTCGAGCACCCTCATCGATAGGCCTGTTCGAGCCCATCACTCGAAGGGATTGGAATGGGAACCAGCTCGGGCATGGCGACTATAACAGGAACCGTGGTGGTCGTCGGTTGGGAAGGTCCAGCCACATCAGCCAGAAAACGCTCATCCAAAGAAAGAAAATACTCGACCATGTCGACCATGCCATCCTTGACCTCGAACGCAAAGTCGTTGGCAAATTCAAATTCTTTAGCAATCACTTCCAACCTCTTCGCCACCTTAGCCTACCTCCTTTGTTCATTTGTCAAGGGCGCAGCTGGTGGAGCCTTCGCAACTCCCTCGGCCACAGTGGCCTCTGCACATTTCCCCTCAGCACCCCCCTCATCTTCTGGATAGGGCTGCAGCGGCTCATCGAGAATGTGACTAAGGCATTCCCTATCCTCTGGTCAGAATGAATAGCCTAAGAAATACAATTGCTTGAGGGCCTTCTCGGGCGTCTTCGAGAGCAAACACAACGCTCGTGTCCTGAAACGCCGAGCTCAGCATGAACTGTTGCACTACCTCTCACCACATCAGCGACAACTTCTGGTAGAATTCAGCTTAGGCCTCATCGAGGGCAGCATTCCAACCAGCAGATCGACCAGAGTTATAGGCGACTTGCCCATCCAGCCAAGCCTGCTTCAGCAGCTCGTCCATTCTGGTCCTTTCCTCGATCGAGGCAACCAACTGATTGTCCCTCACTTGGAGCTGACTGTTTAGCTCCTCGACTTACTTGGCCAGCTCTTCGAATCTGGTCTGCAAAGACTCGAGCTGAGCCTTCAGAGTCTCCACATCCTCCCTGTCTGCAAGTGCTCATGGTCAGCTAAGGCCAGCTCTGATCACTTGTAGAAGTGATATCCCAACTAGCCGACCTAAAAGACAGCATTACTAGTAAGATTACAATATTCGACCAGAAAGCAATATTCAGCAATATAACCTACTCGACCCAAGCCTTACCATGTTGGAGTGATAAGCCAGTGCCCTTAGAGCAGCATCCTGGCTCAGCCCCATCAATTTCTTCTAGCCAGACAGGAACAACCCAGCTATTAACACTTTCAAAGGAGCAGCTCTCGTCGACCCTGCTGTCTCCATCGATAGCAAGTTGTGCACGACCATGCTCGACTCAATCCCAAACCTAGGCAAGGGCAGTTTGGGCAGCTACAACAGCAGGTCATCCAAGTGCTGCCCGAACAGATCGTAGCCCGATGGTTGGCCCAACCCCGACGCCCTCCTTTTTCCATTTTCTACAACGATCCTCTTCAGGGCAGGTCCTGCCTGCTCCACCATCAATCTCTTACCTCGACCCGCTAGGCTGCTGCTCGCAGTGGTTATAGGTCGAGCTGGTGAGGGCATCAGCGACGCCGAATGTGTCATGGCCTCTAGCTGAGGCGCCTCGGCCGCGGTTGCCAGACAACATTGCTGGTTCCTCTCGGCCCTAGCCAAAGCCCCTACTCTCGAGCTGTTCATGATCTCGTCGCGATCTGCCAAGCAATATGATAGCAAAAGTTAAAATCAAGCAGAAAAATAGAAGAATAACAAACTGTAAGCATCACAATCTACGTAGTCGATCGTCTGCAGGCAAATTTAAGTGGGCTGGCGACAAACCAACCAACACCAAACTCCTTTCCTTGATAAACACCGAAGCCTCCATTGGCTAAACTCGACCAGATCCCGAAAGAAAGTATGGGCCAATTCGGAGTCAGGTTACCCAGCATCTCAACATGCCCCATCCACCAGCCCCTCGGAATATTGAAACCCTCAGCAACTCGAACAAACAGATAACGCTTTTTCCATTCTTGTCCATATGAAGAGGCTAGGGTTACAAGGAATTTACGATAGGGTCAAGCAGTTAGGTAATAGAAACCCGACTTGTGGGACATGGGAAGATAGAAAAAGTTTGAGAAATTATCAAAGCTGGCAGGTTGGTCGAAAAGGTGCATCAAAACAATAAAACTGTAACAGTTCGGCAGTAACTGGGTTATACACACTTGTAGGCCTCTAAGCAGGTTAACTATCTGACCACCTACAGGAAACCTAAGACCACACCTAAAGGCGTCCTCAAACACAGTGATACAGCCGACCGTCGGTCAATACATTTGACCAGAAGCCCTAAATGTTAATAACTCATACTTAAGAGGAATGTGATACAACTGCCTAATACGCCTTAAGTCAACAGGAGTGATAGTGGACACTCTCTCGCTGTAATGGTCAGGGGTGAATAATAGACCCCGTTATGGAGGAAACCTGACTTAGCCCAACTCCATCACCCCCGCGATCGCTGCTCGAGCTATTGCTCGACGAAGCGAACCCACAGGCCGGTCAGAATGAGTAGCCTTGCTATCCCCCCCATGGCTACCCTCAGAATCAGATAAATGCAACATTATAACAAGAAATCTAAGGACACTAAGGAGAAGGAAAGAAAGAACTCACTGTGTTGATGAACTAAAAGCAGAAGATATTAGCAGCAAAAGCAGTTGGCTAGATGCTTGACCAAACACAAAGTCAGTAAAAATAAAAATGGTTGTTTTAACAGCGTATATTTATAGATGCGCGAGCGCAGGAATCCAAGCGGACGTAATAATACTGTAACCGCCGTCCCGTGGCACGCGCGAGTAAACGCTCATTTAATGAGCGAAACCCAAGTTAACTTTCAAAAACCCTCGTCAATAAGCCCGCGTAACCATTCAACTAACTACTCCCCAATCCTTCTCGTCGATTCCCTTGTTCAACATTCGAAGTGGAGGGGACTCATGATATGGGATAGCCCAATAAGCTCGGCCCAAAGACCACGCACCCAGGGGTTTAGCAGCAAGCCCACCTCATACACTGAGCCCAATTATGTTACCGGCATCGGGTGACCCAGCCGATCATACAGATCGGCATCGTTCGAAGGCTAGGCCGCTGATCGATACCTTGACCACACTGCTCATCCAGCCCGCAAGCCTCGCACCATTCCATTGTTAGGTCGACCGGGGAGGTCGATTAGGTATGTAACTGCCTCTGCCGCATTAAATGCCCTGACAGACAGCATGTCTCCGCATTAATGGCGCATGTCGCCCCAGTACCGCCCATGCTGCCACACCAGAGAGGAGGCGCAAATGCAGTGTCCTATTCTGTCCCCAAAACCAGTAGAGGCAGCCACCTGGAATAGTATAAGGTAGGAGATAACTTAATAGCCCCCAGTAAGGACAAAAACCATTACAACATGTCAATGGCATCTCAGAAAAATCCCCATTAGGAAAAGGATATAAATACCCTCACTCCAACCCCTCAAAGGTATGCCATTTTACACACACAAAGCCCTCACTCTGCTGCTCGTTATATATTCGACCTCATACTAACTTGAGCGTTGGAGTGCCTAAGCCGATGGCACCTCAGCTAGCCTGAAATTTGCTCGTGATTGCAGGGCTCGGCCCAATTACCTTCATATATCGACCAGAGAGGTTGAACTCTTCAAAAATTACCATCTAATCCAACTTCAAGCGGATATCACCCTCATCAGATGCATATCTAATTTGGTGTTTATAAAAATCTTTTAAAATTTGAACTTTTCCTATGAGGATAAAATTTATAGTATAACCATCGGTAAATACAAATGATGTTTTAATTATAACAGATAATTTTTTTATATTAAAATATAATTAAAATTTCTTAAGAATTCAAGATTTAATCAAAATTACACAATATGGCCAAATACAACTGTCGTACATATAATAATATAGATAGATGAGATGATTTATTAAACTATATATTTATTACCTACATCTCAATTATGCCACCAAAAGTAATATGTATTTGCCTTAAGAACTAATCATAATTATACTTATTTTACAAAACAAAAATGATAGTTTTGAAGGAAATTGTACAATTGATTGTTCATTAAGCATATATCAAATTATCAATTATGAATATGTTAGTTTTTGTTTTTCTGTAAACAATGAACACGAATTGCTTGCCAAGTGTCTGCTTGTATGCAGCATCAGCTAAAAATTAAATTCGAAAAATATATCTCAGATTAACAGACACAATATTTGTTTTTGAAGTCTTCAAAGTATTATTCATATAATTAATTTGTATATTGAAAGATTTTTGAACAACTAATTTTTTAATAAGTTCATAGCCTAAGATCTACTTTAATTTAAAATTTATTAATGATTCAAAAGGACAATACTTAAAAAAAAAAAAAAAAAAAAGTGAGGAAGTAAAAATAATATAAATTTGTAAAATGTTTTCCGTTAAATTTATTAAATTTTAATTGAATTTCTTAGTTGGTCCTATTCTGAAGATACTTGAACCCATTTTGATCCAAAACAATAAAAACTAATTAAACCTAACCCACTGAGACTCATTTTCAAAAAATTAACATCCAATCCAACCCAAAAGGCTAATTATGAAGTTGGACCCATGGATTCTAAAGACTCAACCTATTTCGCCCCACTCTACTTGCCGTCATCAGCGATGCATAAGATCATGCTCCAGCGGATGATATTTCTCAGCCTAAAATTGGTATGAACCAAGAAACACAACAAACCCCCAAGTGCTATTGCATGTTGCAAACTCCCCATCATCCTAAGAATGTCAGAATAACTACATCAAACAACCATAATAGTCGTCTTACAGAGCCGAGTACTGAATAGGTCCCTTTCTGATGCATGCTCTGACAAGGAAATAGACATGTGAAGGCTCTTGTGGTACGATCTCAAGAGGAAAAGAAATGCTCCACCATAAATTTATAAATAAGGAAAACAGAATGCAGCACCTGTGAGAGAGAGCCTGCAATTACAAAAGAGTGTATTTATGCAATCTAGAGCACATTCCATGTGATGCCACAAAGTGGATATATCAATCGTTGCTGCAGAAAAAATTTTAAACAGTTGCTCACAATTGGAACTTTTTCATTTCCCAACGGCTAAACATATTTACGGCCATCATGAGAATCAAGGATTAGATATTCAATTGATTATACCTAGTTCATGTATAATATTCAGTGGTGGTATATCGAATATGGCACATCACCATAATGCTAATTTTACAGTCAAAACTTCCACCAACGAACAAAAATTACCCCCAGCTATCATTTACAAGCATTCTTCAAAATGTGGAAAAAAGGACTAAAAAGAATCATGACAACTTGCGTTTGCCAACCAACAGAAAAACAGAATGTACTCACTTTCACATGAGCGATGATGCTCGGTTCTATCGAGCAGAGTACCTTCTCTACTGGGCTTTTGGTTTCTGAATCTTCACATAGGGGAAAAGTCCTAAAAAGTGTTTTACTTTTGGATCCCAACCTCGTTGTTGAGCCCGGCAGTACATCAGGAATGTATTGGCAAAGTATGAGTTGAAACCCATGAAAATGTGCCACAAAGCATGGCCCTGTGGATTGAAGTACCACCGTGAAATGTCCTTGCAGAACAAGCGGTCAACTAGCCAGCAGAGACTCCCAACAAAAAGAGTGACTGCATACGACTTTGCAAGCCGCTTAGCAGATTTGTCTTCTGTAAGAATATAATATTTATACATCCTCGGAAGGCAAAGAAGACAAAGCAGCACATAGTGCACTTTAAAACCAATATCAAAGCAAAGCTGTGAATGTGCAATTGCAAATACTGCACCATAGAGGAACAAAAAAGTGGGCATCGTACTACGATAGTGCCAATCTGGGGAATAGAGGATGTATATATAAAGGAGCATTTCCCACACCATAGGTGTTTCATCACCTTGCTGTTGCCTGAAAAAAGAATTCTAAACAATTGTCAAAGCAAGATCACATGATATCGTTTTTCCCAGATATCCAAACTAAAACCGACTCAACAAGCACACAGTACTTTTCACATATACAGAAATCTTGACAACTCGACAAAACTTCTGAAGCATGACACTTTGCTAGAATTCAAAGTAATTCACCGATTTGACATCCTATGCAGTACTAAAAGCACAAAAGCAAATTTAAACACATCTACATGCCAGGATAGTTGAATATCATCATAAAGCAACATCAACAAGCTATGTATTTCCCCATTCATAATATACCTACTTCATCAAATTTAGGCTGCAGTCAGAACCCACTATAATCAAAATTATCAATTAGATCAATGTTTCGAAAAATCTCGTGTAATAAAAGTTCAATAGCAAGTATACTCTCAATGGCATCAGATTACCAAATCAATATAAATCCAAGTAACACTCTAACTAAAACCAAATAACAAACTCCTAAGATATCTCCTCTTGCTGCTCAATTCTTTTTTAAAAGAAAAAAGAAAACAAGCCTACCAAATGAGGCAATGTTCTTGAATGTGATAATTTTGTTACAGACTTTTAAGAAGGACCAAAACAGGCAAAGCCACTGATGGATTTCACCTCTCATCAAGCTTTCTGTAGCAGCATCATCCATATTCGACTAAAGAAGCAATCCTCCATTCAACATTTCCCAAGTAGCATGCTATGATTTTTTCCTACCTTTAGGGATCTTATAGAATATCCACTCAATTAATCAAGCTACTACAAAACATATTTTCAATATCCCAATGCAGTATCACTTCTCATACTAGTCATTCTTGTAGAATTACCTAGCAAGAATCAATTAGTCAAACTTTCGCCAAACAACTTCAATATCCCAATGCACTATCAGTTCCCATACTAGCCCTTGTAGAATTAATCCTAACAGGAAAAACATAAAGTTTTTCACATAATTTATAACCCTTGTTAAAATAACTAAAGAATGTCAATACATAAAACAAGCAATGCAAGATACTGATTCTGTCAGCACGAGCTCCTTAAGTCAACAAAGTAAGGTTAGATTAGCATTCAAATATGTTTAGCAAGAAGATAAAAATCAGTTAAGAGTGTGTTTGGATTGAAGGATATAAAAACTAAGGGTTTCAAATCTATAATATCAAATACAATGCTCAATACATAATTTGAGTTACAATCCAATTAAAATCCTTTACTAACCATTTTGAATGTTTTTTCCATCACTATCAAGCATCTGGATCTAAACTACTGGAGTCATATGACATCTTTATCTCCAAATTCTTCATTTTAAACACAACGTAATTCATTACCACTTTGTCATCCAACAAAAGCCACCTGAAGATGGATGAGATAGAAGCTAGACCATTGCTCACAGGACTAATTCCTTCCACTTTATTCCAGTCAACATGCTTAACCAGCATAAAAAACAAAAATGGCAAACAAATAGACAAGTCACAAACACAATATAAAGCAATTTAGTTTCCATGCAGCGGATTTCCACTTGATATACCTGCTATCACAGCACCTAGGGGAAATTCATAGGAACCACTATAGAGAAACATATGAGAACAACAAGAACCAATTTAAGTATAACTCAAGACAGAAATAATTCGACTCTGTGAGTCTTTGTAACTACTTAGCAAGTGCCTCACAAGTTGTTATTTAAACAGACTTATGTATCAGCAAATTAATTTTCTTGCATCCAAGTAGCCTGTGTTCTTTTAAGAACAGAATTAATATGAGTCTTTTTCCTTCTGAAAGAGCAATCTTAAACTCAATTCTTAGCAGAATGTGCACAGAATTGTTGAAGTGTGAACCACCTACTTCAAAACATAAGCTCACATGCGTTGCACGCAACTTGTGCAAGAGATTATATCTACAAACTCAAATATATACTTCCACTTGTATATGAAATTTGAAAGATAACTGAATTCTAGAATGATCCGTGAAAGTTAAAACTGCATTATCTTCCCGACTCTTAAGAAAACTGAGGAAAAAACCCATGTCAAGACAAAAGAAAATAGTCAAGGCGAAACACTCATCATCCATCATGCATGCTAAAAATTGGAACAGCTCACCTAAGCTTGAGTTATGAGCTCCTGCTAGTTTCTTAAGACATTTGTAATGGTTTGCCATATTATTGAAACCGTTTCTCTCTTGATTATTTGTTTATTCATTGGAAGTTTTGAACTTCTTAAGAGTTTGTGAGATCCAACGTGCTATCATAACATCACCTCAAAAGTGTTTAGAAAACATTCCGTATGTACTTTGCCCCCCCTGTGCACTGTTCCCCACCCCCCAACCCAAAAAAAGAGCAGCTCTGTGCACCAAATGCTACAGTAAATGACTGTGCACATTACAGACTAAGACAGTCAACTCAATCAGAAAAGTTGGAAAGGCAAAAACATAGAAAAACTTACAGCCGCTGCAATGTGGCATGATATAGGATGCTGCCAATGGCAAGTATCATGTTTGATATGTGAAGGACACTAAACCTTTTCTCGAACCGCTGTCTCAATGAATTCATTAGACCGATGAGTGCTAAAAGGATGCCTGGAACAATAGAGATGGTGTTGAAAAATTCTGCAATGTAGGAAGAGTATACATAATTTGGCTCACACCACTCATGTGTAGATGTAACAGGGCCCCAGAAACTTGACACTCCATCTGCCATTTCTCAATGTTTAGGCCCAAACTTTTTATGCTTTGGAAGAATGTTCAGGATGTATGTGTTTCCCACAAAACCTACAGACAATATGCAAGTAAAATCCATGTTAGAATATGAAGATCAATTACAAAATAATGATGCTACAATAATTACCTTTTTAAATCATTTGGAAGCTAAAGAATAAACAGAAATCATAAAAGGCATCATCAGTTCCAACAGGAAAAGTTGAGCTACTCCATAAATCATATTGAAGGAATAACAGGGGTTGGATTTTTCTCCTCTGCTGGTGCTAGGGGGGTCAGTGGTGTTCTGTAGACGGCAAATAGGTTATTGAATCAATAAAACCCAGGTACACGTATACTTCCACCTATAAGCATCAAGTTTCAAATATAGATCCATTTTAATATTTTTCTGTCAACAATTTTAGATCTAGATAGTCATTCTATTAAAGGAGAAGCTTAACTAATCAGCTTTCAGAATACCCAACACATTTAACTACCGAAGAATTCTCTTCCTCAAGTAGGAGATAAAACACATAAGCACTAAACCAAATAGCAAAGACAACCTTTGATCAACTTTATGTAAATAGAGATAGACACAATGTCAGGTATACTCAAGAAATCCAAGCTTTAACACACGTGCATACAACAACATTAAGTTCCTTGAACATGAGCAAGAAACCTACAATGCACTAGAGGGCATCTTTGTTTAGCAGAATAATCGGTTTGTAGTATGAATTTTCCAATTTTTCCATATTTGGAATTTATCTTGCCTGACAACAGCAAGTTTATCCGCAACACTCCTCAATGTAATTTATTTTTCCTTTTTCAAACCTTTTCTTTTCCTTTGGATGCTGAATTAGTAAGTTGGGGCAAATGTCTACTTAAAGCATTTTGTTTCCCCTCTCCTCACCCTATTTCCTTTCAAAATTCATGAAATTTTTTAGGTTGGCTTTAAACACCTCTTCCCAATTTGCACCCAATATTGCTTCAACTCATAACTTAAGTATGCTCTAGTAATAGAGATACAAGAGAGAGAATCAAATGACACAATCTTTAAGAACATTAAAACATGAAGCACCAGTACACTCAAATACAAATATACGTCAGCTCAAATAGCCATAGATAGCCACTCAACTGAAACACTCAAGATAAAGAAGTGTTCAATATCCTGGGTTGTCAGATTGGATGTGTCACATAGATCAACCCATAAGACGGTAAGTCTATGCATGCTAAAGGTTTTATAGTTTTCCATGAGTCGCCATGTAGATGCACCACAGACTACATCTACATCTAGGATAGGCTGGATAGCCCGCACATTTTTATGAATTATCCTTTTCCTTATAATGTAATCAAATTCAAACTTGTTTGAGTTGAAAGCTGAAAGCTGAAAATGAAATGGACATGCATATTTTTTACTCATAACATCATGAGCAAGACTACTTACATATATGATTTACAGCCTATAAGTTGTCAAATCGTATATCATAAATAAGATGTTAACCAGTTTAGGCAAAGCCTACACCGCACAGCTTATATAAGAGTTTTTAGTGGTGGATAGCTTAGAAAATATGGAAGCTAATGAAGGCAAATATATTCTTGTGAAACTAGAAGAGCTTACGTTAAATCATAGTCTCTTTACTTCTCTCCCATTAATTTTAAGCTATTTGAGGATCTTGTTTGTTAATTCTTTGACAATGTTCCAATCTCATTCTTTTTAATCCTTGCTAATTCTCTAGGCCTCTCTCTTAAAGAAACTGTGTCATATGAACAACTTTGAAAGAATTAGACCATTTTCAATAATTCTTTTCTTTGAAATCACAAATCCAAGGTGCAAACACTCATATAATTGAAAATGCTAGCATTTAGCCATCAAATTTAAGAAATGTTTTCCCTGACATCTAAAATTCCTACATATTACATAAAACAGTAAAAATTTGCAGATAGAAAATATAATATGTATTCCACAGATACCTCATCCCCCATAATTAAGACATATAATCAGTAGTTGCTCAGAGTATAGACAGGCCAAGAACGCCAGTCATCAAGTTGAAAACAAAGGATATAAGTGCCTGAATTAGAAACTTGAAACTTTTGCCATCAGTAAACTTTTGTTTCTCACTATTATGACCGTTTAAGTTTTATCACGAGTTCTTGTGTCTATGGAGAAAAAGTTAACTTACAACTTTAATAGAAACATCATTGGTACTTTCTGTATGTGTCGAAACATAATTTTGAGTTGCACAAGAAGATTGTTTATATAAATTTTCATATAGAAATGAGAAGAGAGAGAATTTATTACTTAACAATTATAAGGCAATGGATGAGATCATGAGAAGATGGAAAATAATTTATTAGCACCTTAGAAAAAACATAAGGATGGTTCTCATTGAATTGGTACATCAGCATAGTGGAAAGGAACGTATCTAACAGAGACCAGGATATCTCCTGAAATATAATGCAATGCGTTGAAGTCCTCTAGCACAGAGAAACACATGCACCAAAAAGAAAAAATCCACAGGACCAAAAGTAAATTCACAAACACTCCTTTTTTCTATTGACCACCTGCTGTGACCTGGAAAATTTCAACACTCTTTGACCCCTAGAAGAGCTGCATAGTTCCAGTTGAGCAAATATTACATAATGACTGCTATACAAATTTTTTCATTTATAAATTCCGGCAGAAATAAGGGACTTTAATACATGTAACCTAAGCTACAAAGAGTCCTTCACATTGCACACACAATAAAATGTCTTGGGTCAATATTCCATAATTACTGCTATAGAATTTTTCACTTACAAAAGATGGCAGAAATAAGCGATTTAAATACATAAACTGAGCCACAAAGTTCTTTCACATTGTGCAGGCAATAAAATGTCTGAGTAAATATTCCATAATCACTACTATAGAACTTTATTTATTTAAGAAAATCCAGCAGAAATAACAGACTTATAAACCAAGCCACAAAGTTGCTTTCACATTACGCAGACAATAAAAAAAAGTTAATCCTGGTTCGTTATTCTGTATTGGAAAAATCAAATTAGTTCGAGGCACACACATCGGCTCCAAGGGCATTAATATTTCGCTAAAAAGTCTAACCTCCAAATCATTCAATATAAGAAAAATAATAAGAATCAGCAAACAGAAAAAGACGCGTAATCAAGCGTTTGAAAATCTGGCCAGAAATCCATTTTATTTCATTGAATAAATTCCAAAATCTCCAAATTAATAGGAAATAAAAAATAATAACTCAATAAATATCTTCAAATAAAGCACCGAAAAATTTTCACATTACATTCACCGCCAAATAGAACAGAGGCACACAGAAATCTTCCATTTCACACATGAAAATGCAATTTCAGAAAAATAAACAAACGGCAAAAATTGTGTTAAAACACACAGTATAGATACGTTTTCACCTTCCAAATTCAGATCTGAGCACCGTTCTCCGTATGCATCGAAGAAACTTCAATTTTCGGTGGACAGATACATACTTTTACAACCGTATACCTATATCTATATGTCTTCGCGGGCGCAATTGAAAGTACATAGCCTGATTTCGTTATTCTTTTATCTTTCACTGTTATCCGAACTCTGAAAGAGGGATTTTAATATTTTCTTTATGGGGGAACCTTTTGAGTTTTGAGCTTTGGAATTCCAAATGTTTGATTTTGATCAGATCGAGAGTGCTGTACACGCGTGACACCGCCGCGTGATTGGTGGATTTTCTATATAGACCATGTTTGAACGAGGTACAAAGAGAATTAAAGTTGAAGTCTAATCCCATCATTAGGGACTTGATTCAAAATTAAAGTTGAACGTTAGAGAGTTTGGGGCCAGGGTAAACAAGGGTTTTTGTTAAAATATACTACTCTTCAACCTCCATTTACTTTTACATATGGAATTAAAAAATGATTAATAAAATATATGATTTTTTTTATTTAAATAATATTAGATTTATTTTATGTGATTAATTAAATGATGTTAGCACATATTTTTATATTGTATTTATTTTAATGGATTGGATAAAATGATTAAAATTATCTTGACTAAAAGTCATGAATTTATTTATTATTTTTTTTCTTTTTTTCCTCCATTTCCCTATCCAAACTTTCCTCTCTCTTTGTTTTTTTTTTTTTTTTTTCCTTTTTTGGATAATCTCTTGTCTTTCGGTTTCTTGTTTATTTGTCTTCTTTTTTATTTATGCTAGTTTTTCCTTCCCTTCAATTTTTGGCCCTTTCTTTTTTTATTTTTTTTTATATTTCTTTTTTTCTCATTTTCCCTTTCCTTCTTCTTTCATTTTTTTTTTCCTATTTTTCTTTTTCTTTCTCTTTTTTTTTCTGGTTTATTCTTCAGTTTTTTCTATCTCATTTCCAATATTTTCTTTTTTAGTTTTTCTTTTTTTTTCATTTCCCCTTCTATGTTTTTATCCTTTATTTATGATAATCTTCTGCATTGCGATGGCACCTTCATCACTACAAACATTACTCTGTTATCACCACAAGCATCGGCGTTGTCACGCTAGCTACCACCATTGCCATAGCTAGAACTAGAAAGCTAATTCCCATAGAATTGGATAGTAAAAATTTCTCATGAAAGTGGTACAGCTTTCAAATAATGATCTTCTCCTTTCTTTCATTCACTGGCAATGGCTTTCGCATGCTTCTTGCTCCAAAGAAGCTTGAGATATGGTGTCTATTGAATGGAAGCAAAAGGTGCGGGTGAAAATTAGGGATGTGGGGGAGATGCACCATAGAAACATCCAAAGGGCAATTGGATAATTTACTTCAAGTTTTTGAGGGTATCTTTAACATTTTAAAACTTCATTTGCATCTAACCTTATAAGGATTGATGAATCACATCCTCGGGAGTGTGATTAATTATCACGCAAAAATTCAAATTGGTTCGAGACTGACTAATAGCAGAGGGGCAACATCGTGTAAAGTAAATGATTTATTAAGTCATATAAAATAATTGTTCTAACCTAATCATTCAATGTAAATATGGCCCAGAAAATTATTTTGTTACTTCTATTATTCTTTCATATTGTCCTGTATTTGATTTTGAATTTGTCTATCATTGTTCTAAAGTATTGATCTAAGTTTGATTTTTCAACTATTTCTTAGATTTTATTTCGGATATAATGTTTAGGAGATAATTGATGAGAGATATATCTTAGGAATAAAAATTATATGATGACCTAAAGATATTTTCATCCAATGTTGCATGTAATTAGATTCAAGAATCTTTTAGAAAATCATGGAGTTGTGGGTTTCTGCTTTAAAAACACGCTTGTCTAAAAAGAGTGCTCGAGTTAATGAATATGTGATTCGATATACTTTTTGGACGTGAAAGTTTATATTTATATAGTGGCGTTCTTGGTAGATCAAGCCCATTAGGCTTGTTGGCCAATCCCATCAAGTCATATTTATCCTTTTATTGTAATTTTACTTATGTGTTCTTCGAGCATAAGTGGGGTGTATCATCAAGTCCCCCTACTTTCAATTGAAAATAACTTATTCATCTTGTTTTGATTATTTATTCATTTATTTTGGTTCATTAACTTCTTTTTATGTTCCTCATTATTAGGGTTGTAAATGGATATTCGAAAATCCGTTTACCGTTCGCATCCGAATCCGTTTATAGGGCTATTATCCGTATTCGTTTAAAGCGGATATTTTCCGTATCCGATTAGCAGACATCCGACTTTAAACGGATACGAATATGGTAAATGCATATCCGATCCATTTAATATCCGCTCCGAATACATATCCGTTAGATATATCCGTTTATATATTTGATTATCCGTAATTTAATTAAATCCGTTATCCATATCCGATAAATAATATTTAAAAAATTATTATATATAATATATTCTACTTTTATATATATTAATATATAAATAATATTTTAAAAATTATCATATATAATATACTATTATACATAATAAATTTTTTTTATTTTTTCAATATGAAATTTCATAATATATATAAATGAATATATATGTACAAATTAGTAATTAAAAATTAATAAATAAATTAGATAATTAAATAATATTAAATCAAAAAAATTGAAAAATTAATATGTAAATGATAAAATTAATCAATATAAAATTATAGTTGCTTTACTTTATAATTAATTTATATTGGTGTCATTGAATTAATATTAATTAATCATAAAGCGAATCAACAATTATAAAAAAAATAACTAAATCAAAAATAATTAACGTTTTAATTCTAAAATAAAATAGTAAAATACGTAAATTATTAACTAGCTAAGGAGACATTAAGATTTGAGAGATTGTTTGGGTAAGCTTATAAGCTTCTTAAAACATCTTATAACACATTTGAGATCTTACTAGATATCAAAAAGTATTTAGTAAATTTTTTTAAAGGGAACTTATAAGCTCTTAAGATAAGATGTTAAAAGTTTATAAGCTCTTTTTATAAAAGTTATAAATTCCTAACTTATTTTTATGATATTGACAAACTCCCTTAATTTTAAACATATTAATTATAAAATTATCATTATTAATACCTTATAGGCTGTAAAATTTTATTTTATCTAAACACTTTTAAAACTAATTTTCAAAAAAAGATCTAGCAACTTATAAGCTCGGAAAATATCTTATAAGATATAAGAATTTATATAAGATCTTTTAAATAAGTTTAGGTATACACTCTCTAAGAAGGTGTTTGGCTAAACTTATGTAAAACGTCTTATAAGCTTCTACATGTTATAAGATATTTTTTAATTTCCTGTATTTTATAAGATATTTTTCAAACATATAAGATGCTAGATTTTTAAAAAAAAAAAAAAGTTCTCAAAGTATTTGAATTATAAGATCTTAGAGCTTGTAAGGTATTAGTAATAACAATTTTATAATTAATATGATTAAAATTAAGGGAGCTTGTTAAGATTTTAAAATAAGATAAGAGCTCCTTACTTTCTTAAAAAGTGTTTATAAGTTTTTAACATCTTATTTTAGAAATTTTATAAGTTATTTTCTTAAAAAAATTACGAAACACTGATGTCTTAAAAAATATTTTGAGAAGTTTATAAACTAATGTAAACAATTTTTAAATATTTTACAATATCTAACTATATACATATAATATAAGATGAAAATATCATTTCATAATTTTATTTTTTGTAGAGTTGTACTATTATTAATTTAGAAAAGTAATAAAATTTATCTAAATATAAAACTTAAACTCTAAATTATAAAATCTCACAATTTTATAAATTTTAAACCCCAAAATATTAATAATAGAGAATATTTTTATTGATTAACATTGTTATATCTACATATCTAAAATTAAATGTCAATATTCAATAGCCATCGTAAAAATTAATTTTTTAAATTTATAGTAAAATATAATATGCAAAAATATTAAATATCAAAATATGAATCAAAGTCATATATAACAAATTGGTCAATAATTAAATTTTAAAATGTTAAAAGTTAATTATTACAATAAAATAAAAATTATTAAAATAAAATATAAAAAAAATGTAAAAATCAAATCACTATTCACTAAACCCTACCTCCCATTTTGCATTTCAATTTCACATTTTCACTTCCCTCTTTCACTCTTTAGCAGCCACATGGTACTCTCCTCTTCCCTTATCTCATTTTTATTTTTTTTTATTTTCATGTAGTTCAGCCAGCCCATTTCGTTTGCTGGCTCGGCGGGGTTGCGCAACCTCGGCGGCCAGCTGAAGCTAGTTCCGCTTCTGGAACCAGACCCTTAACCCCCCCCCCCCCACCCTTTCTATTTTTATTTATTTTTGCCTCCCACCCCCTTTTTTATTTTCATTTTTTTATAATTAAATTATATTGATGTTTTATTTAATTAGGCAGGTTTGAAATTTTACATTTTTGGGCATTGTCAAAGGTAAATTATTTTAGTGTTAAAGTTATAATTATATAAATTGTGATTATGAATTATGTAGTTATTTTAGTGTAAATTATTTTTGGGCAATGTTTGATTATTTTTTTTATTGTTCAACAGGTTTTTGACAAAGAAATTGTTGAATTATGTCACATAATCCGAATCTTCCAATTACTAGTGCTTCTACACCATCTACTACAAGTTCAAGTATAGGTATAAATCCTACTCCTGAACATGTTGATTCTACACCATGTGACACTCAACAAATTGAAGTTAAGCGTAGAAAATTAACATCTGCCGTATGGGAGCACTATACTAGGGAATCAGTGGGGGGTAAGGGCAATGTTACTGCCACTTGCATCTATTGCAAAAGAAATTTTGATGGCTCTAGTAAAAGTGGAACAACTCATTTGAAAATTCATGTTCAAAATTGCCCTCTTAAGAATAAATCAAGTAACATTCAACAGGCATTTATTGGTAAATCTAGCAGTAGTCTTGACCCTACCCCTAAGATGACAACACATAAGTTTGATTCTACAGTTGGGAGATATTTATTTGCTAAAATGATTGCGAAGCATAATTTGCCTTTTCTTATGGCTCAGTATGAGTATTTCAGATTGTGGATATCTTATTGTGTGCCATCGCTAAATTCTGAAACGGTGGAATGTTTACTTTGTGTTAAAGATTGGTTGCCAACAATTGAAAATGATTGTAAGTAATGAGTATTTCTTTCATTTATTTATTTATTTTTATTTATATATCAACATATAAATGTGGACTAATATATACTTTTTTATAGGTATAATTGATTGAACTTTTGGAGTACATGGTGCCAATTATTGTGATGCTTCAATGGTTGCTTTTGGTGTACTTTCTCTTTACTTTCTTTTTTTTTATTTTGAGATTATTTGCAAAGTATGTTATAAGTTCTTATAGAGTATTTTTTTATTATGTTTTGCAATGTTAAACTGATGAGAAGTTCAAGCATGGTGTGTTGTTGGATTATATGAAGATTTTTCTTGTATTGAAATGAACCTTTATTTTGTTCCTTTTGTATTATTATATTATGTATTGAAAATTGTTATTTCCTTTGATTCTTGAGGAGATTTGTATGTTTGTTTGATCTTAGGAGTATGCTAATTTTATTGGTTGTTTTTGTTGTTTTTTTTTTTTCTAGAGTTTATTATGTTATTTATTTGATTTTTTTCTAAAATGAAATTTATTAGAAAAAATATGTATTTTATTATAAGTTAACGGATTCGGATATTCGGATTTTATAAATGGATATTCGGATATTTATAAACAGATATTCGAATATTTATAAACGGAAATTCGGATATTTATAAACGGATATTCGAATATTTATAAACGGATATTCGGAATAATTATAATCGGATACGGATATATCCGAATTCAAATAATATCCGGTGGATACGAATTCGGATATTATTAAAAAATATCCGTCAGATATGAATACGAATACGGATATTGTAAAACTTAAACGGATACGGATACAGTCTATCCGATCCGTTTAATATCCGTTTACAGCCCTACTCATTATTAACGTTATTATTATTTTTTATTTAATTAATTTAATTTTGTCCCCTATTCTTTTTTGGGCAATTGTGTTTCGCTTGTAACTTGTGCTCTCCACGAGCCTTCGCCATAAGATATCTTCCATCCCTTGAATTGTTTTCACCAATAGTAGCAAAACGAGTTTAGAAGGTTAGTGTTATTCGCCCTCTCTTTATCCTTCCAACTCTTTGTATTGGTCATTACTTGTGGGAGGGACACTTTAAGAAGGAGCTTGTAGGTTTACCAAGGACAGCAACACCTTCACGATGGAAAGTGCAAAGACTGCATGTTCACTTTTCATTTCTTAATTTGGATCAAGCATAATTGACCAATTAGAAGACCTTCAACAATCATTGAGTAGCTGTCTAGGCTTCTTTTAAGTTATCTAAAGGGCACCATTAAGAGGAAACAAATGCATTTGTGCGGAGGCACTTTTGAGACTTTAGAGGAGCTACCGTTGATTTGGTGGTATGGTGATTTCTTCATGTCATGTTAATGGAGATATCATGGATCAAGTCTTGATAAAAGTGGGGATCATGATTTTAAGCGGCATTTGGAGCGATAAGGAGTAGTCGGCTAATGCATTAGGGCCATAGATGGCCCATGAGCATAGATTCTTATGAGATGAAGATTGTAAAACCATTTAAATGAGATATCTCTTAAGATACAAAGATGCTTTCCACCAAGTTTGAAGTCATTCTATGTGTATTTGGGAATTGAACATTAAGGGCGACTGAGAGCGATTATCTCGCGGATGAGTTGAGACTTTAAGGTATTGAGTAGAGTGCTTTAACAAAGGAAATGTGTGAAACTACTTTTATGGAGTGTTCTTTGGTTTCTTCTTTCTCTTATGCCTTAGCTCTTTGGTCTTTTCCTCATGGCAGTTTTTGCCTTCTTTTTATTTTTACTTAGCTTAAGGTTCTCTTGAGAGAAGAAAGGACAACAGGTCTAGTGAGAGCAATGCATTGAAGCTAAGTATATCTTGAGAGACCGTTGTTTTGTGTTGGTCGACTTAGGGCGGCTGCTTTTAATCTCTTGTTGCAACCGCCCAGCAAGTGAGGATCACCGTATCCTAGTGTGCGATTGCTTACTAAGTGTGATCATTTAAGCAATGCTCCAGGGACCACTTAAGATCTCTAGAGGCATTCCACGCTCCGTGAATAATTTAGAATTTTCGTGGAGTGTTCCACTCTAGGGATCACTTAGGATCTCTTGCGGAGCTTTACGCTCTATGAATTACTTAGGATTTTTTGCAAGCTTTATGCTCTAAGGACTACTTAGAATCTTTAGCAAAGCTTTAGGCTTTATGAATAATTTATAATTTTTTGTAGAGCTTTATGCTCCGAGGATCACTTAGGATTATTGGTAGTGCTTTATGCTCCATAAATAATTTAGAAATTTTTGCAGTGCCTTATATTAAGGGATCACTTAGCATCTTTGGTGAAGCTTTACGCTCTGTGAATGACCTAGAACTTTTGTGGAGCTTTACGTTTCATGAATAACTTAGAATTCTGGTGGAGTTTTATACTCTACGAATCACTGGTGGAGTTCCATGAATTACTTAGAGTATCTTTTTGAGCTTTATGATCTAAGGATCACATAGGATCTCTAATGGAGCTTTATGCTCCATGAATGAGTTAGATTTTTTGCGAAGCTTTATATCTATAAATAACTTGGAATTTTTAAGCTTCGGAGATCACTTAATATCGTCTTGTCATTTTTTCTCAATGTGTGATTTTGCATCGAGAGTGAGTTCATCAACCTCAACTTAATCTAGGCTTATCAATGGGTAGGGTATTTCCCTACTCAAACCCAAACCCTAATATACCAAAATAATTAGATACTATATTTATCCTACCCTACTCAAATCATAGACCCATATCCTAAAATACCCAAATAATAGACCTTATACTAGACCCTACCTATCAAACCCAAGACTCATTGGGTCTATGGTTGGATCTAGTTTATTAGACCCAATTTTTGAATTCTGTTTTGACATGACTATTTTTTTCATATTTCCCAAACTTTCTTATTGTCGGTCAAAATGCGAAAACTACCTAATATTTGAATGCTAGAGTAATTTATTAATATTGGCAATTTTTTTTGGCATATTTTAAAAAAGCTAACTCAATTTTTTTAAATTAAAGAAAGTATACATTTAATTTTAGTCGTTTAATTTAATTTAGTTAATTTATATATTTAATTTGGGTTATATTAAACAAATATTAAATTGTAGAATCGACCAAAATAAATTCAACTAATTGCAGTTAAATCGAACATTTTGATGCTTTTGCTATTGTTTTAAACAATATTAATCATCAAAAGAATTAGTTAATTTAAATGAGCAAGTTTAACACGGGGCAATAAAAGTCTCGAATTATTTTTCAATACAAATTCAAAAAAAAGGGAAAATGAAAATATTCTCGTACAGCCAATTTGCGTGTCTTATGTTGATACCAATTCTGCTGAGATGTCGAGCACACAAAAAATCTACCCCCCCCCCCAGCCGAAAAAAGAAGAATTCAATAATATTTGTACTCTTAAATTTTTCTGTAGTTATGTAAACACCATTTAAATATTCTTTGTTTTTCCACTGTCCAAAGCTATTGGAAATAAACAAATTCAAAATACTTTTAATTTTTTTATTTTATGTATATTAAAAATTTAAGTATCCACTTCAATTTTGCCATAATTATTAGTATAAATTTAATTTTGATATAAATAAGTTGGGTTAACTAGTTAAATTTGAATATTTGGATAATGAGTAATTTCGAGGTATAGGATATGTGGGTAAGTTTTGCATATAAACATAATTACACCCGCTCAGTTATTTTTAATTTACTTTTGGGTTTAAGTTTGACGAAAATGGTAACTGAATAAAATTTTATGAGTAAAAAAGATTACAGTTGGAAAGAAGGGAGTTGAAACATGGGTATTTGGGTATTTTATTGGTATAGGCCCTATCCTTACCCATTTCATTTTTTATTAATGGATTTGAATGTGATCCGAGTCTCATGTCTATTTATTAAGTATAGATATAAATATGAGTATGGATATTATACTATTATCATGAATTTGAATAGGGTAAATCTCTATCCATTGACAGCCCAAGGTCTTAATCATTTTGTTTCTCATTGAGTCATTGAAGTTACAGTGGGGATTGAGAAGTCCATTTAACTTCAGATGACTATGAGTTGATGTTATTGATATATCAATAAAATAATATTATCATTAAATAATTCTAAAAGACTAAAAATAATGGGAATTGATATTTACAATTTACAATTTACAAATAGATAAAGAAACTCCAAAAATTAATAAAGGCACTCCACTTTACTTTTGATAGAAGAATTGATGCTAACAAATGAGACAATATTAGTTTGTATTTTAATGATTAATATACACTCAATTTAGTTAATCATATATTATGTAGATGATGTGGAACCATAGATACTTATTTTTCCATTTAAGGTAGTAAATTTTTATTTTTATAACATCCCCATTAATTATAAAAAAGATTATGTTTGATTTTTATTGGTTTATAAATTGATGGTTAGCGCAGTAACTAATAGGGGATTTATTTATTTGTTTTCTTTTTCTTGGGTCTAAAGCTAAACAAAGTATTAAAAAACTGAGAAATGACATTCACGTGTATGGTAAAAAAGTCCATTTCAATTTTTTGTTTTGAGAATTGGATTAAAATATCCATTAATCTTGAAAGGCTATTGTTGTACCTTTTCTTTATGATTAACATATCATATGACATTAGTTCAATCATTTAAAATTTAAACCTAAATTATTATATGAATAAATGAATTTAAAGTTATCTTACTGTCATTGGGGATTCTTATAAATGACCCCCTATAATCATAAAAAATAAGCACAAATCCTCTCTATAAAAAAAATATACAAAAAGCATTTTTAGGTTTTTAAAAATCAAGCAATAGACCCTCCTTATAGTATTGGTGTAGGACAAGTGCGGATATGTGCATTTGGACTTTTATTTTGTATATGAAAAGTCGATTATGCCTTTATTCATAAACAGTTTGGATTTCCTCTTAAGAAATCAACGGGTGAGGTGAGCTATATTATATTAATGTATATGTCATAAATAATTATATATATTATAAATAATTTTATATATATGTATCTCTATATGTGGTGTAGATAAATTTATATATTTAATATGTATATCATATATATAAGTATAAATAGAAATATATATTTTTACAAATAGTAAATATTATTTAATTTGAAATGAATAAATATATATTATATGTATAAATAAAAAAATTGTATATATTTATAGATAAAATTATATATATGAATACATTATACATATAAGTATATACAAAAAATATACTATATATACTTCTATAAATATTAAATATTATTTAATTTGAAGTGAATTAGAGAAAGTTTATATATATGTATATTTATTATATGTACATATAAATAATATATGTATATATTTATACATGTTATTTATAAAAGTATAAATAAAAATTATATATTTTTTCATAAATATTAAATATTATTTAATTTGCAATGGATAATAAATAGAAAGAAAAATGGTAAATAATAATAAATTAAATAAAAATAAAAATGAATTAAATTTTATTTTATTTAAGGATAATTTTGTCTTTTTGATATTCAATGGGCATCAAACAACAAGAAGAGAGGCGGTGGGCATAATTTTTGTAAACACAATGAATTTTTCTGTATATTTTTATTTTTTGACAGGGTTGTTGCGCCTATTTAGCATATCACATGGGGTAAATTAAAATTAGCCCTATTGTCATTAGTTAATCAATTCCTTATAACAAATAAAATACTAAAATTTTCATTTGTTAGGAAGAAAGAATTTTAGTTTAGAGTAAAAAGAAAACACTCGCAACTTACAGGATTTGTTGCAGCTTTTCTCGTAGTCTTTCACAATGCATTGATAACTCAATTCTGGGAAGAAGAACAATCACATTGCAAATTAGAGGTCTAACGTAAAATTATTAAATTGAGTAAATAATAATTTATTTAAAAGAAATAAACTGAATTAACAATGATATGTTTAATTATGAAACTTTAATGTTGAACTCCTTATTATAAAGTATTCATTTTCTGTAGCATAATCTGCATTTTGCTATTGGAACAAAAGTATTTTAAAAATGAATAACAAAACATGAACATGATTAGCTTGCATACACAGTAAGCACCTAATATATATATATATACACATATTTATTTATAAATATATATATATAAATAGTTTAAAATTGAAAAATAAAATAATAATATTGATCAAAACATTTATTAAATAATATATGAAATAGAATATATGAAATAGAAAATCAAAATATGAGGTCAAAACAATAGAAAGAAGAACAAAAAGAAAATGGAAAGAGAAATATAATATGTTTATGAAACGGGTAAAGTTCATTTTCATTCATGAGGTTCCAACTCAATTATTAAATTATCATATCTTTTTAATTGACTTTAATCTCATTATTCTGGCCTTCTTTGTAACACCTCTGAAATTGAAAAATAAGAATTTAGAAATCAAGATTTTGATTGATCGAATTTTAGGGCTCAAAAAAGAAATAAAAAGGACTTAATTGTAAAAATGTTGAAAGTTTTAGGGTCAAAGCGCAATTAAGCAAGACTTGATTGGATCACATTTTCAAATTTTTGGGGTTGCATGGTATATAGTCTCGATCAAATGGGTCAATGTTAGGCACTAACCTAGTCTTGGGGTTGAAATGAGGACACTCAAAATCTTGGAGGACTTACTTGGAGCTGGGCAGAAACTTTGGGGATTAAATTATAATTTCCAAAAAAATAAATTTTTATATAGCAAATCTTTCCCTCATTTTCTTCATTCTTCTCCCCGCGCCCCATCTTCACCTTCACTAACGATTCTCTCAGGCAACCCCAGAACCGTTAAGCCCACCTAACCAAAACCTTCATCTTATCACCAGGAGCACAAGGACACCACATGCAAGTCCTCTCTCCGGAGAATAACCGAGCATCTCTGTAGCCAAAGGTGGCGAACAACGGTGGTGATGGGTTCCTCAAATCTGGCGACTGAAACTTGAGTGGAAGTTGTTGGGCTTAGCTTAAGCATCACGTAAATACCCTCAATTCCAGAAATGAGCCACCATGGAAGGAGAAATTGGAAGAAACCAACGCGGCAGCGAGTGGTGGCGTTGAAGGATTTAGGATGAAATTAGGCTTCAATTCGACGAATTTTGGTAAAATTGACCTGGGTATTTGGTTCAGTAAGCTAAAAGGCACATTTTGGTGGTGGTGTTGCCCGTTTCCAGTGATTGTGCACGGTGGCACTTCGGCGACTTCCAAACAGTTTTCTCGTCTCATAGCGATGATCGTGACGGTGGTCTTAGTTCTTGGTTTTGAGGTCCGGTTAAGCAATTTTGCGGGTAAAAAGGGAGTTAGATTATATATGTTTATATATATGTATATATACATGCAATGTACCATTATTTTCATTGGACTTTGTAATATGCCAAGAATGAGGATTTGAGATATGATTTGGTATTTCCATGCATGGATTATGACATAGCATAGTGGACCCGAATTATGTATTATTAAATGATAAATTTGGAATAATTGAGTTAATCAAGTGATTAAACTATGATTTGATGAACTTGGAGCTTGTGATATGGTAATTGGGTGGTTTGAGATGATATGGGACTAAGGACTTGGTATATGCATGTGCCAGTATAAATTTGGTAAGCTTGGATTGTATTATTTTATGAAATATTGGGAATTATCGAGTTAATTGGAGGAGAAAACTCTAATTTATGAATTTGGAACCTAAGTGAAAATAATTGGGATAATTAGATAAATAGGGTTGTTATTATTAATTTAGGACCCTGATATGAGGTTATTGGGTAGTTATTGATTTTAGACTATTAATAATAAGACTGTAATTATTGAAGTCTATCGAGGTTGAATAAGGATTTTGATTGTGAATTTATGCCTTTGGTTAGTTGACAAAGGAGTGGCTCTTGAGGAGCGATAGACAACTGATAGAAATTCTTTTCTGAGACTACAGAGGGGAGGATCTGCCAACTTGACACTTCTTTCAATTATCTATTATTGGGATAAAACCCTTTGAGGGTTTTCTGTTTCTGTACCGTACTGAACTATGTTTATTGAAATCTGTGAATTTATTCATAATCTACTTGTTATCTGTTAATTGACATGTTTACCCTTGTGAGGGTTATCCTTTTGATTGATTCTATTATCTGTCCGTTCTGGCCAAGAACATCTTGTAAGTTATCTACTCAATATATTATCTAATCGCTCAGTACTTCCGTTCGTTATTTGTTGTTGTCTCTTTATCTGTTTGTCCTGTATCTGTTACCGATCCGTTATGTTGATCCCAGTTGTTAAGCTCGGGACGATCTGTTATGTTGATCCCATCTATTAAGCTTGGGACGATCTGTTATGTTGATCCTAGCTGTTAAGCTCGGGATGACATGATATGTTGTTCCCAGCTATAAAGCGGGGCATGCTGTTATGTTCAGAATGACAGAAATAAGGGACTAATATGATTGTTTTGATATGATTTGTTGGATTGCATCGATTGATCTATCTGATTGTTTGATTGATTTCTGATTGATCGACTGTTTCTTGACTGCCTGTCCATATTCTGATATATTTTTGCCTGATTGTTGATTTACGGTCTGCTGAGTTGATTCTTCCTTAACAGATCCCGTCTGCTTATGCTTATAGTTATCCCCCACTAAGTCCTTTAGACTTACCCCCCATTTTATTTACAATTTTCTCAGACAAGGATTAAGTGAAGAACTTGGACTCTAAGCTGGACATGAGCATATTTTGTAATATATTAGGTGTTTGAATGTATATATGGAAACATCTGATGTGATGACT
This sequence comes from Jacaranda mimosifolia, assembly GCA_018894105.1. Taxonomy (NCBI): domain Eukaryota; kingdom Viridiplantae; phylum Streptophyta; class Magnoliopsida; order Lamiales; family Bignoniaceae; genus Jacaranda; species Jacaranda mimosifolia. The sequence continues at coordinate 12,744,159 of CM032132.1, read as the reverse complement.
GAAGACATGTAAATGTTTTGTTAAATGTAAAAGGTGAATTATGGCACGTACTTAATGGTTCATTGAGTTTGTTAAGTTTGAAATTCCACTGCTTCTAATAAGTTGAATTTGGAAAATTTTGTGGTATGTATTTAGTGTATGTGCTGTCTGTTACGGGATTGTTTAATGTTTGTTTAAGTTGGAATCTGATGCTATTTCTGATAAGTTTGAAAAATTTGTTATGGGCCTATTGATTTATATTTTGGGTACAATTTAAGATTAAACTAAGTATCGCCTCGACTTAAGTACTATCCCAAGTGGGGGTGCTACAATCTTTAGGCCACACTTTCCGACCAAAACTTGAAAAATGACCAAATGACCCTTTTAACTATCTTTTACATAACACATAATAAGCAATATTATCCCCCCCCCCCCCCCAACAATATATATATATATATATATAAAGCAAAATAGTCTCTGAGTTTTGCATAGAAGATGCATTTTGAATGGAAGATACATTTTTTTTATAAAAGATGCATTTTTAACAAAAGATTTTGCTATGAACATGTTGTTCTCAATTGACAATATACCATATTTATTTCTATATTTTGTTTTACATTCTAATTTTATTCTCACATTCTATCATTAATTCATATTTTAAAATCAATTTTGAGTTTATAATTACTTTATGAATTTACTATAATTTTAACTTTGTATTACTAATGTCAAACCCTTTTCTTCACTTAATTATTCGATAACTAAGTTATGAGTCAAATTAAAAGGTTTATATTAACTTATATACCAACATTAATTTTAAATTTATTGTTATTTTATTTATTTATTTTGATTTATTTTGATTTTTTTTATCATTATTATCAGATTTTTGTCTTAACTTAATTGATTTTTAATCAAAAATTAAAATTAAATTAATTTTTTTTTAAATTCTTAGTGGTTAATATATTATCTAATTCTTTATATTTTAAGTTTTAATTTAATATATATCATTGTCTTCTAAGTATAGAGTAATCTTAAAGTATTATAATTTAAAGGTTTTTTTCAACAATTTTTAAGCCGTCAATCTTGTTTTCTATATCCTTCTCGTATATTTTTATTTTTTTTTAGTGCAATTATCTATTAGCTTTTGGTTGCATAGTGTTTTTCTTGTTTTAATAAAACGTATAATAATATTTATAGACTTTTATCTTTGAAAATTTTGAATTTTTCTTTTTAACTTCTCGTTGAATAATCTTGAAATTTATTTTTCATGACATCATGTATATGAGATGTCTTTTGTGACACCCCACTCTGAGTAACCCAAAACTGAGATATCAAAACGTTCCATTCAATAATTCTGAACAAAAATTACAATTCAATAGGCCCATAATCAGACATTTCATGTTCATCAGAAATAGCAGCGGATTCAAACTTAAACAAACCTGTAATATACAATACATAACTAAATGCATGCCACTAGATTTCCAATTCAACTTATCAAAAGCAGCGGAATTACAACCTTACCAAACTCGATAATCTATAAAACGAAGGCCAAAATTCATGTTCTTATATAACGAAATATTTACAACCTTTAAGTCATCCCTATCATCATAACGTATCATAGATCTCAAATCCATACTTAGCAATCAGACGACTTCCATATATACATACAACATCTGATCTATTACAAAACATACTCTTATCCAGCATGGAGTCCAAATCCCTTGCTTAGTCCCTGTCTGAGAGAATCAAAATAAACGGGGGGGTTAAGTCCAAAGGACTTAGTGAGGGATAACTGTAAGCATAATAGAAGGAATCTGTTGAGGGAGAATCAACTCAACAGACTGTAAATCAACAGTCAGGCAGAACAGATCAGAATACGGTCAGACAATCGATCAGGCAGGCAGTCAGTCAGTCGCATTCAGTCATTCAGTCAAGCATGCAATCATTCAATCAGTCCGGAAACAATCAAAATCAATCAATAAACAGATCAGATCAATCAAATCAATCTAACAGATCATATCAGTCCCTTAACAGCTCGTCCCGCTTTACAGCTGGGAACAACATATCAGCACGTCCCGAACTTAACAGCTGGGAACAACATATCAGCATGTCCGAGCTTAACAGCTGGGAACAACATATCAGCTCGTCCCGCTTTACAGTTAGGAACAACATATCAGCACGTCCCGCTTTACAGCTGGGAACAACATATCAGCACGTCCCGAACTTAACAGCTGGGAACAACATATCAGCACGTCCCGAGCTTAACAGCTGGGAACAACATATCAGCTCGTCCCGCTTAATAGCTGGGAACAACATATCAGCACGTCCCGAACTTAACAGCTGGGAACAACATATCAGCACGTCCCGCCTTACAGTTGGGAACAACATATCAGCTCATCCCGCTTTACAGCTGGGAACAACATATCAGATAGGTAACAGATAACAGACAGTCGGATATCAGATTAACAGATAACAGTACGAACGGATAACAGATGTCAATCGAAGGATAACAGTAGATGCCCAAGAATAGCCTTAACACATCGCTCATACCTAGGAATAACCCTAGCATATGGCTGACAAACTGAATACCTAGGGAATAGCCCATAGCGTATTGGACTTACAGAACGAATACCCAGGGAATAGCCCCTAGCGTATCAGACGTACAAACAATTCAGAACAGTATAGAAGTGCCGACAGGACAAACAGTAATAGTACTGGACAGTACAGATACCAGAACAAACAGATAGCAAGACATATAACAGAACGAACATATAACATATATCAGAAAACGTTATGAGCTTTAGAACTAACAGAAACAGAATCAGAACAGAAATAACCCACACAGGGGTGTCCGAATCAGATATCAGAATATCAAAGATCTTAACAGATCACAGATTTCAATAATAGTTCAATCAATTCAGAAACAGTAACCCGCACAGGGGTTTATCACAATTACCGATAAATGAAATGAAGTGCCAGATTGGCAGACCCTCACAGGGGTTCAACAATTCACGAATAGCGGTAATCAAAGCAATAACCCAAAGTGGGAGACCCTCACAATGGTTCAGAACAGAATCAAATAACAACCAGAATCCAAACACGATTCTGAGTAACGTACAGAAACATTAAACCCACACAGGGGTTAATTTCAATAACAGATAGCTCAATAGGGCAGAGCCTCATAGGTATAACAAGTACCAAGAGGGATAGATCCTCACCTCCGTAATCTCAGAAGTGCTATCACGGTCAACAGCCTATTGGTCCGCAGGACCCACTTCGTTGTTACCTATCCAAAAAGTAATATTTATAATCAAAATCCATACTTAATTCTATTAATCACAATTATATCATTAACGATCCAGAATCACTAATTTATCAATTAATACAGTATCTCATTCCTATTTCAAGGTCATGAACATAATCCTTACATAATCAATTCCTAATCAAATGCCATTTAATCTTATAATACAATCCTTAATACTATAATAAGTCCAAGTTGGCATTATGCATGAGTCCAGGTCCACTAAATTCATATTCCATAACATGGGAAACCAACATATATATATATATATAACAACTCTCCAATTCTCTACCACAACTACACAACGAGACCTCGGTTTCACGAACCAACCACGCCACTGCGTTCGCCACGTCGGGATGAAGAAACTGCCCTGAGGTCGCCGGAGCACCGCCGTCCGCCGCTGCCGGAAAATTCTCAAACCGAGCAGTCCAACTCCTTTCGAGCTCCTGAGTCCAACGGTACAATCAGATTTCTATTTAGACGCCTGTAGCCTCCGAAAACTCCAATTTTCAGACCAATTTATAAACACATCGCCCAACTCCGATCACCATTTTCTCAACTTCTGGCCGTTCTTCAACCACATGCAACCATACAGCCCTCTTCCTCACACCTTAAGCTTTCCAAAACACCCCTCAAACACCTAAATCACCGCCGGAAAATGTTAAACCCATCACCACCAAAAAAATCGGGTCTTCCTCCGCCGTGGGGCTCCGCCGTCCGATGGCTTGCATGGTGGTGGAAATGGACACTAGGCATGTGGGGAAAGAGTTTGGTGGGGTTAGATTGGGGTTTAGGTCGCCGGAGATAGGATCATGGTGGTGGTTGACTCTCGGTTGAAGGAGGAAGAAAAATGGAATAGTAATGAAGAAAAAAGAAAAAATGGGAAGAAGGAAGAAAAGAAAAAGAGAAGGAAAGCTGCCTGATTTCCAAAATCCAATTTTTCATTTTTGCGATTAAGTCCCTAACATTATAAGATTCCTCAATTGAATCCCAAACTTCCAATTTCCTTGCAATTATGTCCTTTTATTATTAATTATGAGCCCTAAAATCCGATTAACCGAAATCTTAATTTCTAAATCCCAATTTTCTGAAATACTGAATTTTAGGGGTGTTACATCTTTATATGTTCCAAACTTTTAAATACTAAATTTTAAAGTTTTAAATTTAATTTTACTTGATCATTTGTTGAAGTAATATTTAATTTTACTAATTACTTGACCATTTTTTGTGATATTTTTATCTTTATATTGTTATTTTTAATTATATTTATAATTGAACAATTAAATTAATGTATAGTAATTTTAAAAAATCCATGCGTAACATGGGGATAATGCTAGTATAAATATATTTAATAACTTAACTTATTTGTCAATTTACTATTGAACAAACACACAACTGATTTACCTTAAAGTGAAGAAATCTTGAAATCTTACTTTCAAGATAGAGAACTTATGCCATTGTCTAGAATTGAATTTTGAGAGCTTACATCCTACAAGTTCAATGAAATTAAAGTATAATAAAATAAATTCAACTAAATTTAAAAATAAAATAAAATTGAAAATAAATCATTTATGTTGCCTTTGGTTTTTGGTTTATGGTTTAGATTATCCCATAAAAATGAATGGCTCAGATTTTATTTTGGTATTTTTTTAGTTTAATTATTAAATAGAAAATTACTAAAATACCCTTTAATTTGGTGAATATGCTGCCGGAGGATAGCCGAAAGGATGAGATTGAAGTCTATCAAAAGAATAGGGATGGTTTTGTAATTGAGTTGAAACCTCAGGGACGAAAATGAATTTGATCCTTTATGAAACACATTAAAATAATAAGTTATACTGATTGTAGCTTAATTATAAATTAAAAAAAGTTAATTGTCAAAAATTTGTACGATAGAATATGATCGACTTGCATACACGATGTGAAAAAAGGGATAAACTCAATGTTTTATGCATGTGTGTATATATATTACTCAATTTAAAATTGAAAAAAGAATAACTGACCACTAATTTTCTAGAGAGATTAAAGGGAATGTTTATTGAATCTAAAATCACTTATGAAATACTTGGAATACATTATGCAAAGTTAGAAATGAAATCCACGTATAAATGGTAGCACACATAAATTTTACCCCCTTGTACTATGGGTGCACATCAAATATCTTCTTGTACTATAAAACCTTCAAAAACTCCCCTAAACTCCTTCCATTCTACCGTTAGTTTATTAACGGCAACTTATGCATATTTTTATACCAAAATTGCCCTTTTGATATATATATTCAAGGATAAATTTATTTTCCTTCCTATACTATTAGAATTGTATCAAAGAAACCCTTGTGGTGTAAAAATCTTCAAATATATCCATAAAGCCCTCATGCAATTGATGAACTAATTAAAATTTACAGCATGCTTCATTTTTATAAGTTTAACATCATTTTTCCAAACAAAAATCATCTCCTTAATTAGCTTTTTTATCAGCAAATGCACAATAACGTCAAGTAGTTAGTGCAATATAAAATTATCAGATAGTTATTCCCGATGTTCAGGTAATTATACAACTATATTCAAAGGGTATTGTGTAGTTATAATAAAATAGCACCTATACGCACTTCATGGTTTTTAAATAATCTTGGAACAAATTTTTATCGATTGTTGCAATTGGAATATGAATATTTTTTATTTATAAAATTTTAATTATTTATGATTCTATCAACTACTTATTTTTACGATAGAAGCTAAATAAAAATTTATGTGATAGATTGAGCTGGACATATATAAAGGGAATAGGATTGAACAATCATTATTGAAGTTTATGAACTAAAAAAAATGAAGACTGAAAAAATGAAAAACTGAAGAGCTTGTAAGCAATAAATGAACTCTTAAAATTAACAATAAAAATCTACATCAAAGCACAAATACCTAACAATATCAAACATTGAGCTGATAATGCAGAACCAAGTTTTGAAAGCAAAATTAAGTATTATGGAGTATCAGTTGGACAAATACAAAGAAGTTGAAAAAGAGTATTAAATTATTTATTATTTGAATATGTATCTTAATATTGTATAAAATGATGTGTTAAAAGAATAGCAATATATAATATGTTTGGTTACATTTTATTTCACTTGTAATGTAACATTACTTAATAATAGTAAAATAAAATAATATCTTAATTGAATAGCACAATTGAACAAAAAATCCCAAATTCTAAGAAAAGGCCAAGTGTGTAAATTTTTTTATTTTTTATTTTTGTAATTAGCTTATTTTATGAGGGGTATATTAGTAACTTACCATTGAATGTTAACACTATTAGCTAGTTTTTTTGGTGGGGGGGGGGGGGGGTGGTTTGAAGGTTTTTAGAGTACAGGAGGGTTTTTGATGCGACCCCCATAGTACAAGCTCACTACACCAATTCTTGCATTTTGCGGCGGTTTTAACCACTGTGGAATATATTATGAGGCAGTTTATTAACCGCTGCCAGGTTAAGTGTCGGGAGAGTGTTTTGCAGCGGTTAAAACTAACCTCTAGAATAATCGCCGCATCAATTCTTGCAGAGTTTTTCTTTCATTGAGCGGCTGTTTTCAAACGTCGCTATAATTTTGATTTTTTTGCTCCATGTTTTTTGCCGCGGTTTGAGAATTGCCGCAGAATTGTATTTATTTAGCCTTTATATTTCGCGGCGATTTCCTGAACCGCCGCGATAATTTTTTTTTCTTTTCAAATTTTAATATTTATGGTGGTTTCATAACTGTCGCAATTTTTTTTTTTTTTTTTTTAAATTTTTAGTGCACCTGCCATATTTTTTAATGTACCTACTACAATGATGCAATTTCTTTCTGTACCCCGTTTACCTACGAATAACATATCTACTAATAATAGTAAGCACTAAAATAGAATAGAATAAATAATATCAATCTAAATTGTTAGAAATAAGGCCCCAAGAGGAGATAGTCGAAATTGAGGTAAAAATTGTATTCGTACAGTAGAAGCTTGGAAGTTCCAGAGAAAACTAGAAGTTCCGAAAAGAATAAAAAGGTAGAAAATAATAATAAGAAACACACGGATTTATAGTAGTTTGGCAAGCCTAGTCCACTACCTAAGCTTTCACTTAGGATTTTGATTTGCAAATTTCACTAATAATTCCAAAGAGAATTAGTACATATGAGTTCAATAAATATGAACAAGCAATTTAAACAAATAAAAACTATATTAAACAAAACGATACAGCATAAGGGAAGAAGTATTCCAAAGTTCCTTAACACAAAAAACTCACGACTGATGGTAGTTCCAACTGGAAATAAACAACGCATTGTTTTCTTTTCTCCAATAAGGTACTTCAAGAAAACTAATAATAAGAATTTAATATTTCTATAAGCAAATGCTTGTTCTTCTGAATGCATATCTTCGAATTAAATAATGAGTCTTGTTCTTGCAGAAGTTCTAATGGTAACTTTCCATAGATAAACTATAACAGTAACTTACCATGTTGGAATGACATTCTTCTATGCAAGGAGATTATTCAGCCTTCATTAATGGCTCCAAAATATACTTACCATGTGAGAGAATCCAATAATATCTTGACAAAGTAATATACTGAATTTAATATGGAAATAAATCATGATTTTTTTTAAACAAGGAAACAAATATTTCATGCTATGTGTCGTCCATCAAAACATATAATTGAAGAATCCTAACATAAGCGTCAAAAATTAGTTTAACAATCACAAAATATCAAAATAATATTTCTTATAGTTCAACCCAAGAAATAACATCAAGTTCAATCCATGTTATACGATTTAACTATTAGAAAATGACTTTAATAATATCAAAATAACAAATCAATTAGGCATGGAATGATGGGTCCTGGCTTTGTGGGTCATAACTGTCTGTTTAAGGGGACAAAATGAATTTAACCCTAAAATTAATAGAGGAGAGATTTATTTGACAAGCCATTTAAAATAGTTGAAAGGGAAAGTAGAGCACAATTAGTGTAGTTGATTTTGTAATTATTATTATTACCATAAAAATGTATGTAAATATGCAATAAATCTTACTTAAGAGAAAAAACTAAATATAAGGCCACATTTGGTAATAGCATTGAGTTTACATTATGACTTATAAATTGTCAATAAATATCGAAAAATATAATAAGAAAAGTTAACAAATAACTTGAATAATATAAAATAGGATCTATCCACGAAATTAACTCAATTAGAAATAAATCACATATCTCTAATATATTTTATACAATAACTAATTTCACATGTTAGTCTACAATCATACTATGATACAGAAATTGAATTTCATAAGAAAAATTAAATAGAAAAATTCAAATGAAATCTGAAATTAAAAGAATGAATACACACAAAGAAACAACTAATTATATAAAAAAGTTATTATGAGAATCATTACAAGGACTTCTACTTATTCATTAAGATGAATATATTATAATATTCCATGTAACTAAAGATTAAAACACAAAAAATATGTTTTGTCACAATATGAAAGGGAAAAAAGTTGTCCACATTATTGTTACGTAAGAAAGAAATGAAATTTTGGGTGGATCAATTTTGAATAACAAAATATGATAGCACGATTAAGGAATTATTTATTACATTAAAAATTATGATAACACTATTTATCTTGAATTAACGAAATTTACTGTTATAGCATCTAATTTGAAATTATAAAATAGACATCTGGCCACAAGTATAATAAAGTAAATAATTATCCTAATAAATTAATTTAAAATAGAAAATATTCACATATTTTGCATTTCGATATAAACATGTGTTTTAAACTATCAATGAGATTTTAAATAGAAATATAAGGAAAATATTCAATTAAGATATATGAAGGTAAAAAAGGAGTTATTCAACACGAGAATATGATGAGATTTATTTTAAATGATATAATTTCAATTAATACAGGAAAGGTGATTATTTTCGTTTAGGGACACTGTATATACTTTATGTGTAAGAAAAAGAAAACAGAGGAGAAAATTTGGCAAGTGCGGTCAAAACTATTTTTATTGAACCCTATTTGGAACCCTCAAATCCCGAAACTTGTAGCTACCACTCACGCCCCATTTCATTTGAGATTCACAGACGGCAGACTTGCACCGCCACCCTCGTGCTGCCTCTATCCATTTCCATCCCGGAAACCCTAGGAAGTTGTATCATATTGAAGAAGAATTGAAGATCTGAAGATGGGTGATCGTACTGCCACCTCTGCCGCCGCGAAGCTTCCAATTCCTGGGAAGCGGAACATCCTCATCACCAGTGCCTTGCCTTACGTCAACAACGTCCCCCATCTCGGCAACATCATCGGCTGTAGTTCTCCCAATTTTTTTCTTAATTAATTTCATTTGCATGTTTAAAATTATGCTCAATAGTTTATGTATAGAGTTCATCTGCTTTTCGTAGACTATAAAGTTTTGCTTTTGTTTTGAACAGGCGTGTTGAGTGCTGATGTATTTGCTAGGTACTGCCGTATCAGAGGGTATAATGCGATATATATTTGTGGTACGGATGAGTACGGTACTGCGACTGAGACTAAGGCGATGGAGGAGGGATGTTCTCCGAAAGAAATTTGTGACAAGTATTTTATTTCATTTTTTTAGATATATAAGCGCTTATTTCTTTCAGATTTTGATTCAGTAAAGTATTTTTAGCATTCTGGCTTCCTTTCAGTGGATATTTTATTGGTTCTTTTCGTTGTTTTTTTGGTGTTTTGTGGATGGGCAATGAATGTGGAATTTGGTTTTGGATAAAGACTAACACTGCTGTAATAGTGCTTTGTAACAATTTGTTGTTTTAAAATGACAATTTTTATAGGTATTTGTGACATGTGATTATGTTTGGGTGTTTGTTGCGCATTCTAATTTTTAAGTAATGTTGCAAATCATGATTGTGCCATGTACTTTTCTAAAGTATTCATTCTTCACAACGGCATGCTACCCATATCTGTCCAAACATGAGTTCACAACTACTGCATTTTGTCCTGTGTGATGAGAAGGGAAGGAAAACAAAAATGGGTGGTGATACTAATTTTGAGGGAGGCTTTTGCTTGCATATATTGCTGATGAGGTTTAGTTCTTAGAGGCTATGGGTACTCAAACCTGGATCCTTGCCGCTTTTGATGGGTTTTGAGACCATAAATGGTTCTTGGGTTTTAGTATATCAGACCCAACCCAAACTTAACTTGTTTAAATATTTGTGTGTATATTTGTTTATGTGTGCATTTATGTGATATATATGAAAGAAAGCGTATATCAATATACTCACATATGAATCATTAATATATTACTTTTATAAGTTAAAGTAAGATTGTAAAATAAATAAACTTTTTATACTTCCAATATATTTAAAGTTGTTATATTTCGTTGAAAAATAATTTTCAAAATTTTTAAAATTACAACACGGGTCTAACTGGTGTATTTATTCCAACTGCAGGGTCTAAGGTTTGGAGAACTTTTGAGGGTTTGGTCTTGGTTTTTTGCAAACTTGCCCCAACCTGAATTGTTGTCATCCCTAGTTGATATGCACTTATCAAATAACTACCATTTTCCAAAGTATTCGACTTGTTGACGATCTCGTGATGTGAAGTAGTTACTGATAGAGTGAATGAACTTGTTTGTGTCCTTATGTCATAGGTGTTGAGAAATGTTGGTGTATGGGTGTCATAGATATTAAAAGTAAAATTCATGTTAATCTTAACTTGCCTATTGATATTTGTTGGGTTCTTCATTATTATATGAAGTTGAATAGTATCGTATTGGAATTGATGACTGTGTCGACATATGAAACCATAGTTGATCTGACTTGACAATGGAATGTATCTAGACCTTTGCTAAATTTGCATCCTCTTTGGTTTTTTTTGTTTTGCAGATATTATGCTATTCACAGAGAGGTGTATAAGTGGTTCAATATAAGCTTTGATGAGTTTGGGCGTACCTCAAGTCCGCAGCAGACTGAAGTTTGTCAAGCAGTTTTCAAGAAATTGTTGGAGAATAATTGGCTTTCAGAAAACACAATGCAACAGGTGCAGTATTGTACCTAAATAGTTTGATTCACTTTAAGGTGTATGGTTACCAAGTAGTCTAAACTCTAAGAGCCTGCTCTTCTTTTTTGTGATCTTCTTTGATTAGAGAATTTATATTTGTTCATTCAGTGTTTTGGAAACATTCTGAAGTTTAATTAATTCTTTTATGAAGCTCTACTGTGACACATGTAAAAGATTCTTGGCTGATCGGCTTGTGGAGGGTAATTGTCCAACACCTGGTTGTAATTACGACTCTGCACGTGGAGATCAGTGTGAAAAGTGCGGGAAGCTTTTAAATCCAACAGAACTAGTGGATCCAAAATGCAAGGTATCAATATTATCGCTAGGCAGGTTTTTGAATGTGGGTTAATGATGAACTTGGGATGACTGCTGTCCATTTAACAATGGCAACATGAGAGGGATTTTCATATTACTCCACTTAAGAAAAGGCAAAACGATAACACGTTAAATCACATGTGGATGACTTTTAGGAATTGATTCTAAACTCTGGATCTGCTTAACGAACAGATTTGTCACAGAACTCCACACATCCGTGACACAAACCACCTGTTTCTTGAGCTTCCTCTGCTGAAGGGTAAACTAGAAGAATATATCAACAGCGTGTCAGTGGCTGGAGGTTGGAGTCAGAATGCCATCCAAGCAACACATGCTTGGCTTAGGGAAGGACTGAAACCACGATGCATCACAAGAGATTTGAAATGGGGAGTCCCCGTTCCGCATGAGAAGTTTAAGGACAAGGTGAATTTGATTGATATAAATATACAAGGGCCATATAGTTCTTTTGTTGCATGGAATTAACTATTTAAATGGTTACATTATATGGATATTCTGGTTATTATTACTTGTTAAGTTTGGACCCTACAAAATAATATTTTTGGTGGCAATTTTGTGGTTAGGTGTTCTATGTGTGGTTTGATGCACCTATTGGATATGTCTCAATCACTGCATGCCACACTCCAGAATGGGAAAAGTGGTGGAAGAATCCTGAACATGTGGAACTGTACCAATTTATGGGCAAGGACAATGTGCCTTTTCATACTGTAAGTCATCAAATTCAAAATTTGTCATTCTAGAAATATTTAACATACAGTCTTGTTGGATAAGTCTTGAGTGCTGATGTGGATGGGTTTGTATGTTTGTTTTTTGTTTTCTTTTAATGTGGTAAATTGGTAAGATCAAACTCTTTTGTGTTTCCATTCTTTCTCGACGGCTTATGTTAGTGGCATTCCATTTTTATATCTGATGTAATCTTTCATTTGGTATCTGGTGTGTAATTTTTTCAGGTGATGTTCCCCTCCACTCTTCTTGGAACAGGTGAAAGCTGGACTTTGATGAAAACCATCAGTGTAACAGAATACTTGAACTATGAAGCAGGTTAGATATGCAGTAGCAGATAGAAGTATTAATTGCTTGCAACTTGAGGGGCACCTCCCTTTCATTAGCTTCTGCTGGACTGATTTACTTATCCAATGCTTCCATGGTTTCATTTTTTAGGGAAATTCTCAAAGAGTAAGGGTGTAGGAGTGTTTGGAAATGATGCAAAAGACTCAAATATTCCTGTGGAGGTGTGGAGATACTATTTGCTGACAAATAGGCCCGAGGTATGTTTTTTGTGCACTTCCTTCTATCTTGTATGCACCTGGATCGCTACACTCACCCACTGCAGTTGCTAAATTGATGCTTGCTATACCATTGACGATTATTATTAATTCAAAATTTTAGGTATCAGACACATTGTTTACATGGGCTGACTTGCAAGCAAAGTTGAATAGTGAGCTGCTAAGCAATCTCGGAAATTTCATCAACCGAGTTTTGAGTTTCATTACTAAGGATCCAGGTGGCTGACTTTATCGTATTATGGGGTCTTTGATATGAAAGTTTATCTTAAATGTGTCATTATTTCCTTTACCTATGATATTGCATGCTGTCTAGATGATTGTTTCAAACAAGGTTTGGAGCAAGTTACTGCTTAATGGTGGCAAATGTCCTGAATAGTGGTGACAGAAAGGTCCTTTAAGCCTCTACTCAATAGTTTCTACTCATTCAGTATAATAATAAAACTAGGTCGTACTTCATTGCCTCGTGTGGGCAAGAATTTTGAAGTTGTCAGGTTGAAACCACCATCTTAAAGCCAGAAATGTATAGTTCCATATCTTTGAATGACCTGATTGATCTCTCAGGTTTCCTTATTCCACAAAAACTTTTAGTAGAGATGGTGCTATTAGACAGTAAGAAATGAGAGAGAAGGGGTTACAGAAACTAAATTGTTTTCCTCAATTTCATGTGTTAACTTTGCTTTGCTTATCATTGTGCAAGTTGTCTTAACTGAAATCTGTGAATATTTTGGGATTATAATTTGATTATAACATGTATTAACACATATTGCATTTGTTAGTAAACCTTTGCCATGGGGTCCATAATTTGTAGTCTGTTAAGTGGTTGTGTTGGTGAAGTGTAAGATCTAAATAGTGTTTCTCTATTCTTCTAGAATTAGCAAATTGTTTAATATATTCTTTATCTTTTCTGTTTCCATAACTGGTCTTGTAATGCTTCAATAAAGGTTGATTACATGTTAACTATTTTTAAATTTACTATTATATGATATTATTGAGATTATGATCAGTTAAATTCCTATAATTTTCTTGAATTCATGCAATTTGCACGTCCTCCTTGTCCCCTGCTAAAGGGTCCTGGATAGCTATTGGCTTAGAATTATATATTGACTCCTTTTCTGTGAATTTGTTTTCTATGAAAGTGAAGTAGCATGCAGTGTTTGGAGATTACATTGGAGTTTGTATCTTTAATGGGTTATGCACTTTCTTATTTATACCATGAAATGGTTATCCTTTAACCTATTTAGGAGGGAAAGGTATATAATATGGATACTTGTTTGCTAAATTAATTTCCTGTCAGAGAATGCGTCCATAAAATAATATGGTTAGAGCAGTATAAATCGGTATTTCATTATTATCTCCTCTCAAACTTTAGCATTGTTATTGATATCTAAAATTTTGAATTATCCATTAGAGGAAGAATGTCTTTGAATTCAGTGAGCATTTATTGCCCATTTGTCCTCTAGGGAATCATATCTAATAAACAGTATAGACATGTATTCTTGCTGTAGGTTGGCAATGAAAATTGCAAATATCTGGCTGCTTCTTTTACTCTTACTCTTTACACCGCAAGAAAATTGCAAATATATTGCTGCTTCTTTTCCCTTTACTTTTTATATGAATGGTACTTTCTGATGTTGAAAAGGGTGTGTTGGTCATTTTGCATTTTCTGTTGAAGGAACATTATCCTATTGTCCTTCATGTCTCTTGTATATTTTCTTGAATGAATACTTGCCATATGTTCACAGGTTTTACTGATTAATTTATGGGTGGCACCAATTCTTAATGAACTTCAGTTAAGATCCTCACATCTGTCTTCATCAATTTAGGTTCAGGATATGGTTCTGTCATTCCTGATGCTCAGGGTGCAGACTCTCATCCATTGACGAAAGATTTGGCGGATAAAGTTGGTAATTATGTGGAACAGTATATAGAAGCGATGGAGAAGGTAACTAATGCATGATTGCTGTTGTTTTTGCTCTTGAAGTACAACTTATGCCTTGAATGACCCTTGATAACATACCAAATGGCATTTAATGTAGGTGAAACTAAAGCAAGGCTTGAAGATTGCTATGGCTATATCTGGTGAAGGAAATGCTTATTTGCAAGTACAACTGCTTCCAATTCTGCAGATTTTGATGTTTATCAGGCGATTTCCTTTTATACCCTCAATTTTTCAGAAGAATAAGATTTGTTTGCATTCATTTTCTGCCATGTAGGAAAGCCAATTCTGGAAGCTTTACAAGGAGAACCGTCCTTTATGTTCTATTGTCATGAAAACTTCAGCCGGGCTAGTATATCTTCTTGCATGCCTCTTAGAACCTTTTATGCCATCATTCTCTCTTGAGGTAATTTAACAATACCTAATGCTATATTTTAGATATTAAAGTGATCATGGTTGCTTAGAAGCATCCTCAGCTTATCTGCGTTTTGATTATTTATTTCTAATGCCATATAGGTACTTAGGCAGCTCAATTTGCCGCTTGAAAAGCAACTCTCACTTTCTGATGAAAAAGGTGATGTTGAAAGGGTTAAAAGACCTTGGGAGATACTACCTGCTGGTCATAAAATTGGAACACCGGCACCGTTGTTCAGAGAATTGGTATTCTTCATGTGTTTGCCATCTATTGATTGTGCTATCAATTTACAAGTGTGGCTGAAAGTAATAACTTGTGTTGTTGCTTGTCTACTTATTATTGTGCACCTAATAATATGCAGAAAGACGAGGAAGTTGAGTTTTATAGAGAAAAATTTGCTGGAAGTCAAGCTGATAGGATTGTGAAGGCTGAAGCTGAAGCAAAGAAAGTTGCTGAACAACTTAAGGAAACAAAAATATCAGGTTATGATTTTTTTTTCCTCTTTTTTTCCCTTTTCTCTTTCTGGTTACCTTCATTTGTGAACAACTCCTATTACTGTGTGATTCCTTTGCTAGTTCTCTAGTGCTTAGAATATCATTATAGGCAACCTAACATCCATTGCTATGTCAAGATGATTGTTCAAAATGTGACAAACTAATCCCAAAATACACGCCTTGTTGGAAATATTTCTTCACACAACGTTGCTTCTATTGAGAGAAGCTTCAGGCATCATAATTCTGAGCAGCGGATACCCTGCATAAGCACTCTAATTGGATTTTATTATTTGAGTAGCAACTCAAACACAAATGAAACGGGTTGGTGGGTTTCCATATTAAGATGTTTCTTAAAGAAATTCTTTACTGAGAGAGGGGAGAGGAAAGCTGGGAAAGTAAGATGCTTGTTATAGAAAGGGTGAGGAAATTTGATATGAAGAATCCCTGTCTGTGAGAAAGTGATTTACTGAACAAGACAGTGCATGGGACATAGGGAACTTCAATAAAATATAACAGAAGATTTTGCAGAGAATCTTAGGCTTTGTTTGTTTACATTTTGGGTGAATTGTGGAAAATGTCTTGGGAAGTGGGTTGGGAAAATGTGATGGTGGTTTGTTTTTGTTTTGGGGGTAGGTGGATAATGTTTAGAAGAAAATTTTTTGTTTAGTAGTATTTTGGAAGGTGATAAATTTTCCCATAGATGTCACATCACTTTTTTGTTGGGTTGGTGTTCGATATTAATAAAAATGTTTATATATAAATGGAATGATTGATATATGCATTGGGGAATGGGTTTTTTTAGGGTGAATAATGAGGGGTATTTTGAGGATAATTTTGTGTGTTTCGGGAAGTGGAGTTGGGGAATGTGATGTTTTGTTTGTTTAAGTTTTGGGAGTTGGAAAATGTTTTGGGGAAAAGCTAACAAACAAAGCCTTAAAGTAGGCAGTAGCCTCTCTTTACGACTGCAAAGAGTCCTCCTCGTGAGGATTTGTTTTCATCTTTTATCCTTTTTTTTCTTTTGGGTGGGGGGTGGAGGGGTTCTTGGGGTTGGAGTGTGGGTGTTCTGTACGAAGAAGCCTTGGATCTCTCATTTTCGAGTTTTCTTCCCTAAGGCTGCATGTTGTCCTCCAAAGTTGAACTTCTATTATTTTGTTGACATCAGTAAAACAGTTTTTAACTTGTGGGAATATTCAACATAAAAAATTTAAACAGATAGTAAGACAGGAAATATGAATGAAGTATCCAGGTTTAACTAATTTAATTAGTGATTCATGCAACTAAATGCAGCTGTAAGTCCACTTTGGTTTATGTTTTAGGTGGTTGTAGCCTTTGAGGTTTTAGCTGTTATTACCGTTCTTTTGGAACAAATAGCTAGCCAAGCAATTGTAAAATGTAAAGCAAGAAAAAAAGTGTCATGAAATCCAGAGCATGCTGTATTGAATTTTCTCAGTAGAAACAATTTCCAAAATCTTGATAACTAGTGATGACATTACTTATGCATCAGGACTGTGTTACCCAAAATTTCCACTCTATGAACACCAAAAGTAGTAGTAGTTTCCACTGTATGATTTTTTTACACCATATGTAAATAACTACCCATGCACGGATACGGGTATCGTCTGAGTAGGTTTTTAGGAGGAAGTATATCTGGTTACTTAAAATATGCTTGAAGTTCTTGGAAGCATTGGAGAATGCTACACTGATTTTGATTTTAAGAATCAAATTGATTTTTGGTGAAGTCAAAGGGCTTGGTCTTCTACGTTTTGGGGAAATTTTTTCCATCCCCCCCAAACAATTTAAAAATGGAGGCACATTCCCCAATTTTTCTCCCAAAACACTACCATTTTTTACCCAAAAACCCCCTCACAATTCACCCAAAAAAACCCTACATGGTACACCCTAAAAAGCTTACCTACTCCTTTATTTTCTCACTCCATCTTTCACATCACTCATTCATTTATCATTTTCTTATTTCACTCATATAAATATATATTTACATATATGAAAATATTAAATTTTACTACTTAAAAAATTCTAAAACTTATGTTTACAAAATTAATTAAAATAATCATGGAGAAAATTAATTTAATTTAATAATTTATTATTTACTAAATAACATATTAAATTAATTAAATAATATATTAGTTATATTTAATATTTAATGTATTAATTAAATATTATATTTATTCATTTAGTAAATAATTCAAAACATTAAAAAATCCTACACCATAAAAAGCACATCTATCCCTTTATTTTATCATTCCATCTTTTACATCACTCATTTATTTATCACTCTCTTATTTCACTCATATATATATATATAAATATATGAAAATATTAAAATTTTGCTACTTAAAAAATTCTAAAACTTATGTTTATGAAATTAATTAAAATAATCGTGGAGAAAATTAATTAAATTTAATAAATAATTTATTTACCAAATAACATATTAAATTAATTAAATAATGTATTAGTTATGTTTAATATTTAATGTATTAATTAAATATTATATTTATTCATTTAATAAATAATTTAAAATATTTTAATTTGATATAATAAATAAATTAATCTTCAAAACATTAACTTTCATTAGATATTAATATTCACATTTATTTAAAATTATTAAAAAAAATTAATGATAGTGTGATATTTATTTAATAATTTATTAAGTTTAATAAATTAATATTAATACAATCAAAATAATTATCAAGAAAATTAATTAAAATTAAGTAAACATCCTTTTGATTGTTACTAAGTAATTTATTTATTAAATAATATATTAATTAAATAATGAGTTAAAGTAAATAAATAACTTATTAAATTAATTAAATTAATTTATTTAATTATTTAAATAACTTATTATGTATATATTAATTATGTTTCATACTTCACTTATAATTAAATATTATGCTTATTTGTTTAATAAATAATTTAAGATGATTTAGTTTCATATAATATAAATTATTTATTTTTTTCAATTTGATGAATCTTTATTAAGTCGTATATATATATATTTTATTTTATTTAAATAAATAACTAAGTTTTATTTATACATAAATTGCAAATAATAAATAGTTAAATAATTATGTTTTAAGAATAAAAAATAATTAGTTTATAATTAATGTAGAATAATTAATTTATATTTTTTAGATAAGCTGATACCAACAATTATGATAGTAATCGATTTTTTATAATTAAGATATAGCTATAAATTCATAAATAATTAATATTTATTAATAAATTCATAAAAATATAAATTTTAAAATAAAGCACCAATTGAATTAATTACACATCATTTTATTACAACAATATATCAATTATTATATATACACACACATCATCCAATTATAAATATACATACATATATAATATATTACATAAAAAAAATCACTTTTACCTTACAAACCCAACAAAAAAGCAATTGATTTGACATCAACAGTAAAGTTTGTCTCCCCCCCAAAACATAAAGAAACGAACAACTTATTTTCAAATTATTTTTCATATTTCCCCAAAACAAAAAGAAACGCTTGGCACATTCTCCAAAATTTCTCCCAAAAACCCATTTCCCCAAAATGGCCAAAACACAAGAGAACAGGCTCAAAACTTCCTGATTTTATTTAGCTAAATAGGGATCAGTTTTGCTCACTTCAGCTTATGTTATTCTTTTACAGATGGTAAAACTGCAAAGCGGGAGCGACCAAAAAAATCTGCTGAACCCAAGCCCAAGGTTTCAGCTCCTGCTGATGCTGAAATTTCCATTAGTAGACTAGATGTCCGAGTTGGTCTCATCACAAAGGCTCAGAAACATCCTGATGCTGATTCTTTATACGTGGAAGAGATTGATGTGGGAGAACCACAGCCTCGCACAGTTGTCAGTGGCCTAGTCAAATATATACCCCTTGAAGAAATGCAGGTTTCCCTCTAAACTTATGCAGATTAATGTGTTTGTTTATATGACACACTGAATACATAAAAATCGTCAGTAATTATCCTTTTGTGGACTTGCTCAACAATGTTTTATGTCAGAATCGGAAGGTATGTGTTCTTTGTAACCTGAAGCCAGCAACAATGAGGGGCATAAAGTCTCAAGCAATGGTCCTTGCAGCTTCTAATAGTGATCACACGAAGGTAAGCAACCACATAAGCAATCTCTATGCTGTCTTTCTGCATATCGGTTTAATGGGAAAAGTAAACAAATTTTGTAAAATCTAAAGCAAGTTTTCTACATGAAAAGCTGGTTGGTGGAACTCATGCATGCTGTACACTTTCATGAGCGCATTTTCTTCCCTTTGAAGCTGGTAATTCCAAATTACTGGGGAACTGAATAAGTTCCTTAGATAGTTTACCTTTGCCCTAGTTCTGTTTAATCTGTAGCTGATAATTTTATTAATTTTTACAAGTTCTTAACTGAAGGAAGTATTTTTATGCTGGGTTTTCATGAATTATGCTTTGGCAGGTTGAGTTAGTTGAACCTCCCCAAGGAGCTGTGGTTGGTGAAAGAGTGACATTCCCAGGGTTTGAAGGCTTGCCGGATGATGTTCTAAATCCTAAGAAGAAGGTTTGGGAGACAGTTCAAGTGGATTTGCATACTGATAAGGAGTTGGTGGCCTGCTTCAAAGATTTCCCATTTACAACATCAGCAGGCGCCTGCAAGGTTTCATCAATTAGTGAAGGCTCAATCAGATAGGTAGATCAGCTTTAGTCTTCTGAATTATTTAGAATATATATCTGAGATTTTGTCTCATTGATACTCAATATTGGATTGCAGAAAAGGATGTGAAAATATATTAGAACAACCTTTTGTTGTCTGATTAAAGCGAATAATTTCATTGTATACCTGTTATAACTTTTATCAGCACCCAATTCTCTGGAATTGTTAGGTGAAGAATTTAGCTAGTGGAGTTGTTAAGGATTCTGTTC
The DNA here is from genome assembly GCA_018894105.1 of Jacaranda mimosifolia. Lineage (NCBI taxonomy): Eukaryota > Viridiplantae > Streptophyta > Magnoliopsida > Lamiales > Bignoniaceae > Jacaranda > Jacaranda mimosifolia. The sequence continues at coordinate 12,723,435 of CM032132.1, read as the reverse complement.
TGGAATTGTAAATGTAGGCAGAGTTTTGTTACATGCTGTTTCTGACATAAAACTCATGCCTAGATTGGAAAATCTTTATGGTGGAATTTATTTATGTTCATTTTCCTTTTAATTTCTCCATGTATATTTTGCTCAAAATTGTGAAAAGCAAAGAGGTGAGTTTGCTGTGACAAATTCAATGTTGGTCTTCTGCTACTAGTGATTATTTACAATCACAATTGATTGCGCTCACCACTGATGGCTTGTCAATTCTGGAGCACCAGTGGATGCTAATGGTTACTGTTGATGGAACTCAACATTGATGTTTTGACAGATGTTGCGGGGTGCTCAATAAGAAAATGAAAATAAGATGTGTATCAATGTGAGAAGGCTGATTTCACGTGCAGGGTGCTCATTGCTATAAACAATATATTTTCAAATTTCATACTTCCAAGTTAAGCCTGAGGTTCAAAATGCTAGACAGGGGTTAAGGATATGTAGTTGCTCTCTATCCAAAATGAGGATATTTTTTAATCACTACTACGCCTCAATTTTCTCTCAAACATCATTATTGTCAGTGTTTCTTCGTATTCCTCAAAAACATTTGAGAGCATACTCAGGTCAGGCTGCATCAACAAAATAATGTCTTCACAATAATACAATTAAGTGCTATTCAAAAATAATGTTCATTTCCAAGATACAGAGCCACCATTAGGCAAGAATGCATATGCAGAGGTGGACTTACTCTCATCTGACTCATCTACCCAATCGGCATATGTGTGTCCTTCAACCATAAATTCTTTCACTGGTAACATAGAAATAATCTGTAGTGCTCTTTAGGTATCTAAAAATTCTTTTAACAGCTCTATAGTATCTTTCTCCTGAATTGGATTAGTAACAACTATATCTGGACCTACGACATAGCAAATATTGAGAAGAGTACATAACATGATTGATATCCATCAAATCCCAATAACATATGGTACTTTGGATATTTGCTCTATTCCTTGTGGAGTATTTGGACACGTTTTATGGCTTAAATGATTGCCTCTAGCTATAGGAGTATTAAGGGGTTTGTAGCTATATATCCACTCTCGATCATTCTAAATTTCTCTTAGTGTAAAGTTGTTACACCAAGAATGTCTCTATGGATTTTTACACTAAGAATGTAATCTGCCTCACTATATATGCTTCATTTTAAAGATAGATAACCATCATCATTTGGAGCTAATAAAATATCATCAACACAAAGGGACAGAATTATGAATTTCCTATTGGACCTCTTCACACAAACACAATGGTCCACATTGATTGTGATGAAGCCATGTTAGAGCCTGATTAAATTTCAGATATCATTGTCTACAAGATTGCTTTAGGCCATAAATGATCTTTTTTAATTTGCAAATCTTGTCTTTATGGTCTTCAAGAACGAAACTTATTGGTTTCTTTGTAGGTTTTTCCTTCAAATTCTCCTTTCTTTGTTTGTATCACCGAGACACCCGAAGGGCCGGCAGATATATATGTATCTCGGGCGGCCCATTCAAATAAAAAAAATAGAACAAGCACCCGTCCAACGAAATTGGTGGAATACCAATGTGCTGTTGTTTACTGAGCAATTTGCTCAACAATCATGTCATGCGAGTCTTTGATCCAATTTTTCTTTCCAATCTTTGCCATTTATGATAGTAAATCGATCGCGTATTTTTCTATGATCAAAGAAGAAAATTAGATAAAAGGAAACTTATCATTCACTTCCATTAGTATAATTCTAAGTTTATTTTAGTTATAATAGCAAAAAATACGATGAATAGGGACAAATCTCACTACAGATGAAGAAGTTAATTCGTAATCAACACCTTTTTGTTAAGAGTAACCTTTTGCAGCTAGTGAACCTTATACCTAACAATGGTTCTATCAATCTTGTGCTTAATTTTGAGAGTCTATTTCTTCCCAATGGCTTTGTATCCACGAGGGACGTCAACAAATTCCAAGACTCGGTAAACTATCAAAGCATGGCTTCAATATTATAATGACGTATTGAGCACAATTTTGTTAATACTCTTTCAATGTTTGGACTTAGATAGATAATCAAGATTGAGATTGCTGGTAGTTGGATCAAGTGGTAATGAATTGCTTTATGTTCCCAATGATCCAGATGCGACGTAGCCATTTTTGAATCTGCCAGTTGAAGTAAAGTTTTATCTTCTTTTATTTCTCCTCCACTAGAAAAATCTGGTTCTAGAAATTCTGCGGTCATTGTCTCAATCATATATAACTACACTTTCATCATCCCATTCTCCTATGAACACAAACCCTTTAGATTGATCAGAATATGATTAAGATATGTTTCTTCTCTTGAGGACCTAATTTTCTGAACATATTGGAAAAATCATCAACATAGGCAGTAGATCCCAAATGTCGAAAGGTTGTTTAGATTAGTTCTTCTACTAGTCCCAAGTTCATAAGGAGTGGAACTGAAGGTATTGCTTGGTAGGCACTCTATTCAAGATATAGGAAGCTAAGCTATCAACAAGGTATCTTGTTCCTGAAAGGAAATTTACAAGTTAGCTTGTGCCATAATAGGGCTCATCATATCTAATAATAATGTTCTAGTCCGATCCTTCTTTCAACACTGCCGTTTGTTGGGGTGTATGAGGAATAATTAGTTGTCAGATTATGCCCTTTTTATTAAATTCTTAAATTCATCAGATAGATATTCACTTCTTGCTTTTTCTCAAAGTTCAGATTCTCCTATCTAACTGGTTTTCCACCTTATTCATTAAATGTCTAAAACAATCTAGCACTTCAAAATATGATAAATTTTATAGATATGATCGAAATGAGTGAAATCATCTATAAATAAAAAAAAAACAAGAAGCCTCATGTGCAGCCCTATTATTCATCGGGCCATAAGTATCAGAATAGATTAGATGCAATAGATATTCGATCCTTATGGCCTATTCGAATGGTTTATGTAATTTTATTGATAAATAATTTTCACAAGTAGATATATCAACCTTACAGCAAGTTGATTCACCTATTTTGCCTAGCATGCCGAATATTCACATCAACATTTGCATCACTAGAAGAACAAACTATTTTGATGAATGTCAACAACCTTACTAGAAAAGTTCAAATTGAATTCTAATCCTAAAAGAATAATAACAAAAACCAAATTTCATCGAATTTTTGGTGCAAATAGGATATCATGTAGAATAAGAGTTTGGTCACCATGTAACCAACTTGCAAGTGCCAATCTCTTTAACCTCAACTTCCTATTGTTTCGTAGAGACGAAATTTCATAAAGACGCCTTACTCTCTAGTCACATGGTTTGTGGCTTCTAAGTTTACAATCCATGCAAGATAATATTTAGTAAGCAAAATAGTACTAGATGCACGAACAAAACTAGATAGAAAAAATATAAGTGCAACCTTATAGTTTGGAGGCTCAGAGCACTGTTAGGGGAAATTGGCAAAATTTGCCACAATAGAAGCATTTCAATTTGCTCTTATTTGTTCTCTTCTTTCCATCCCACTTATTCCTCTTGGTTCTCTTAGGTTCATAACTCTTTTTAAAACCAACATTTTCCTTCCTTTCTTACATTTCTTCTACTCCCTCTTGCATTTGTGCTGAGGAACGCTTCGAACTAGTGCACGACTTGCAAACTATTTCTCCCGCATCAGTTTATATGGTAGGCTAGAAATACCCAGCCCTCAGGGCCATAGCCGCTAGAACTGCTTCTCCTAAGTTATTCCTACAACCTCCCTCATGAATTTCTAGCAAAACATATTTACTTTTTTTTTTTGCTGAAAACATCTCAATAAAGGTTGAATATATCCCCTTTTGTGTAATATATTATTGCCCATTGTGAATCGCGCGGCCTTGACATGTACTTTTGCATCTACCTCAGGATTATGCCTAGTTAGATATTGAATAAGGGGACATGCCAATCACTCCCTTCTTCAATGTGCAATACTTTTGGTACCCAGCTCTGCCGTTCTAGTTCTTGAATATTTATGGCATGGGTATTATAATTTGTTAATGAACTAGCCAGCTTGGCTAAGCAATCTGCCTTAGTATTTTCCTCCATGGAATTTATGCTATTTGTAGTTCCTCCAGTTGCTCTAGAAGCTTTCTGATCTGCTCTAGGTATTTTGCCATCTGCTCACCTTTAGCCTTATACTGCCTGTCTATCTATTTCTCAATGAGTTGCGAATTACTATGCACCTTTATGCAACGAGCTACTTCGTTTAATTATTGCCATTTTGATTCCCATGATAAAACTTCATTAGCTTCATTGTTAGAAGCCTTGAAGTAGAACTTCACTGCGAATTCCATTTCATCCCAATGAGGTAAGCATAATTCCTACTTCACTTTCGTGTTGCGCAGCCAAACCATCAATGTGTACCAACCACATATCCTTCTTAACATCTACCATGAAATCAGTTAATGTTTATGCTTTGATGGCAGCTTTTGGGGTGTATTTTATGCCAAATTTGCCTAGATCTATTATCCACCTAACTAGTCGTCGTGTCATGTCAGGCTTCCCCATGATCTGTTTCAAAGGTTGGTTGGTTTGAACTGTAATAGACTTTGATAGAGTATGGCCTCAATCTCTAAGCTATCATTACTAGCATGAAAGCCCATTTTTCAATTTTTATATATATTACTTCAATAACCAATAGCTTATTGACGCAACACATTGATTTTTGGGTGACTCCATCCTCCCTCAATAATATAGAGGCAACTAGATACAAATACAAGGATTCTTCCTTGACTAGCTTGGCCAACAGTGGTAACTCTGCCAAGTAATTCTTAAGCTTTTCAAAGGAAACTTGTGCTTTTTATCACCACTCAAACTTTTAGGCCTTTCTAAGAATCTCGAAGAATAGGAGACTCTTGTCTGTTGATTTGGAAATAAAGCGGCTAAGTACATCGATTCTCTCATTGGTCATTAGACCTCATTGATGTTGTGGGGCCAATCTCACCTCCTATATCGCCTTTATCTTCTATGGGTTATTTCTATTCCCCGCTAGATAAATAAATAGGCCAAAAAATTCTTACTTTTTACCCAAAAAGCACATTTGGCTAAGTTTAGCTTCATTCTAAATTTTTGTAATCTATTGAAGGTTTCCGCCAAATTGGCTATATGGTTATCCTACTTCTTACTTTTAACAAGCATATTATCTACGCAAACCTCCATATTTATGCCAAGCTATTGCTTAAACATCTGATCAACTAACCTTTGATAGGTGGCCCCTGCATTCTTGAGACCAAAAAGCAAAACAGCGTAACAACAAGTTCCTTAAAACTTATCCTTTTCCTGTCTTTTGGATATAACTCGGTATCCTTGAGATGCATCCATCATGCTGAGTAGTTTGCACTCACAAGTAGAATCCCAATTAGTTAATAAGACGTAAAGGACAAACAAGCCTTTAGGCAAGCTTTATTAAGGCCTCAAAAATTAATCACATCCTCCGCTTATTCATGTTCTTAGGCATGAGGACCACGTTACATATCCACTCTAGGAACTAGAGTTCTACCACTTTCCTTGGATCTAATAGTTTTTCCACTTCTTCATGTATGATCAAGTCATCTCTGGTTCGAAGTGTCTTATTTTGTTTCCCAAGCTTAACTTTGGATCCATATTTAGTTTACACTACATGACTTGTGGTCTATTTCGACTAATCCCTGAGTTATGAAGGCAACGACATCCATGTGTTCTCCTAACAGTTGAATGATTTCCTTATGTTTGGGCTGAGTTGACTACCAATCCTAGTAGTTTTATTAGGTTCTCCCATGGCTAACCTATAGTAAATAGTTCATCCCAAGTTCCATAAGTTTATGTTCCCCCGCCTTTCCTCAGAGAGGCCTACACTAGCTCGGTTGGAGCATCCTGCTTTAGTGTTATACTTTTGTCTCATCTCCTTATTGCATCTACATGGAATATCCTAGCTATGTATTTGCCATCTTCATATGGTATTGAGATGCCACCGCTTCAAATATGCTCAGCATCAGTATGCCAAATATTACATTGTGGGTCAACATGGCAACATTACTAAAAACCTTATTATTCGTGTTTTGCAATATATTACCGCCAACAAGAAAATAGGCAAGATGACTTGTCCCATGGGTCGAATGATTCCCCTACAAACCCAAATAAGGTTATCTCCATGGGTTCCAACTTGATGTCATCCAGCTCCATCTGCTGAAAAACATCAAAGAACAAGATATCTATTGAACTTCACAGTCAACAAAAATGTGGGCTACCTTGTAATTTAGCTATTGTGGCCATGATAACCAAGGCATCTTGATGTGATGCCTAGCTCCCTTAAGCTTTGTTGGGCTAAACTAAATTACCAGGTTTAGCTTAATGACGGATATAGCCTATACGTCCCTCTTTGCTTGGTGAGCTAGTTTCTTAGCCTGAACTCATCAGGCTCTACACATCATAAGCATCACTCATCTGGGAGGGGGCTATTCTCACCTAGTCTTTCATGCCTCATGCTCTTGTCTCTTCCCCTTTTAGGTCGGGCCTCCTAGTGAGGTCAGGCATCCTTATGCTAGTTATTCTAGGTAGGCTGGGTTAATTTGGTCTCGACGAATGTTTAGATACTGCTCTGTACCAACTTCTTCAGTTCATTCATCAAGTGGCCACATTCCTTGGAGATGTGTTCACATTTTTCATGAAATCTATACTTCTAACATGGCTCTGTTGGGAGCCTCTCTTGCCTAACATGGCCATAGGAGCAAATTCCTCAGCATAGTGGACACCATAACTTGTTCCTTGGACATTCTTAGGAGAGTGTACTATCTAAAATTCTGGAAGAAAGGGCTAGTCCTTGCTTTCTCCTCGGACCTTGGTTTCTTGGTTGGTGCCGCTTCTTCTCTTCTTTCCTTTCTTTTCTTTCATACTTCGTCAAACTTGGCACTGTAGTCCTCTTTCCATATGTATATATTTTTCTACTTGTCGTAATAGGTCATCTTAGCTCTTTGTTAATTTCCTAATCAAGGACTCAAAGATAGATTTGGGATGGAGCTTTTATGTAAAAGTGGTAGCTAAGACTTCTAGTGGTGTCATCGGAGCTTTCAATGCAGCACTAGTAAACCACTTAATGAATTCTCGCAGGATCTCAATTTCTCTTTACTTAAAAGTAAGAAGCTTTGAACATTCTTTATGTACTGCTCGTTAATAGTGAACTAATGCAAAAACTTTCAGGAGAAATCCTCAAAAGTGTAGATGGAGCTGAGGGGTGATTGACGGAACTAATGCTGAGCTGTCCCCTTCTCCTAAGTAGTTAGGAATACGCAGCAATTTACTCCATCAGTAAACTAATGCAACAAGGCCACATTCTCAAACTTGCACAAGACTACTGAGTTAGATCCACCAATATATCTAGGCATAGAGAAGGATTTGTAGCTAGCTAGTAGTTAGGGGAAGACCTCTTGAATTCCTTGGATTCCCAACTAGCTTTTTCTTTATTTTTTTATTTCCTTCCTTGCATCTTCCATTTCCATACTGATGTCGTCTTAGGACCTAACCATATTTCTTTCTTGACAGCCGAGGTGGCAGGAAACTCTCGAATAGGGAAAAATGCATTTTTAGTCCATCAACTATTGCCATCCGTTAAATAAGGACATTAACTATTTTCAATTTTAAAATTAGTCTACTTTGGCTATAAATTGAGCACATTGAACCCAAAAGGCAACAATTTTAGTCCAACTGATTTTAATTTGGCCATAAATTGGCTGGAAGAAAGCACGCCCAACTCACGTGATCACTAGTTAGAGGTCTTTTTGACACATGGCTTGGTTTGCCACACATCCAGACACATGTGGACATTTTTTTCCACATCACCTTCCCACGTGTTACTAGACGACATGTCATCTGCCCAGAAAATACCACATCCACTATGCATGGCCACATCACAAAATAATGGGGGAAAAATATCATTGCAAAAATGTGGGAAAAAAAAGGGGATAACACTTTGAGTTGGGTGTCCAAAACTCTAAATCAGCTTTTTATTTTCACCGCGCTTCTCTTTTCTCTGGTTATCCCAAATCCCCTATCAAAGAATATCCTAAAAACTCGCACGATTGGAGAAGGACGTTGAAGATTCCTTTGAAGATGGTCTTCAAGAGAGCAAATAGGCACGTGGGTTTGCCTCCTCCTCCATATGGCGAGTCTACGGTTTATAAATTGTGACTTTTGAACCTTTTTGCTGTTGAATGTCAAAGATATAGAATATTTATTGTCAATGGTGATTTTTTTAAAGAATGTGGACCCTTCTTGTTTAAAGAATGGCATTTTTTTTTAAAAGAATAGATATAGCATCTTTACAGAGGAGGTATTTATGTGTTGTCCATAATCTGCTCTGTTAAATGTGGTCCCCTTACTTGGGGTTTGTTTTGTTTGAGTTGAAAAAGTCATTGCATCTGTTCCATGTTCTGGTTTGCTGACCTATTTTTTAATTTTATTTTATATTTATTTTTTAATGTTGTACTCCTGTTGAATTTTTCCTTTTTTTTTTTTTTTTGGTTGCTTGCATATGTTCTACAGACAAAAGTATTGGAACTTTCAGTATTGCTCTATTTTATGGCGGGCTATTCATCTTAGTTCCGAAAGCTAAGTATGTGGGGGGGGGGGGGTTTGTTACAAAGTGGGATTATGTATCTGAGAATGAGACTTGTTTTTGCTTTTTGAATTGGCTATGTGATAAATTGGAGCTGTCTAAAAGTAGGAATTTTTTTAGATATATGAACAACGACTTTAAATTGATGAAGGATGATAATGAATTCAAAAGGTTACATAAGCAGGCTGTTAAATTAAATAGTATGGAGGTTTGCATTTATGTTGATTGCGTGGCAGTAGAAGCTGATAATGCTCATTTAGATGAGGATTGTTTCATTATGGAAGATAATAGGGATCCGGAGCCTATTCCTACTCCTGTAGCAGAAGCTGAAAATGCTCCTATAGTTGATCCTTGTCCATCTCCTGAAAATGCCTCTAAAAAAAATCAGCCTATACTTGAATCTTCTCCAACTCCTGCAAACAATGAAACCGAGCCTTTTCCTTCTCATGCAAATAATGATGTTCCACCTTCTCCAACTCCTGCAAACAATGAAACAGAGCCTTTTCCTTCTCCTGCAAATAATGATGTTCCACATTCTCCTACTCCTATAGTTGAGAATAAAGTTGATTTAGGGCTAGATTATGAGTCTGAGTCTGTTTTGGGAACAAGTCAAGGGAATGTGAATGTGCCTTTTGAGAATGATAGATTAGGTGGCAACAATGAGTCAATGGCTTTTAGTGAACTGTATGGGTAGGGGAATTTGGGCATAGATGATGTAATAGATGATGATGAAACAGAGAACAGTGAGTATGAGAATGAGGGTGGCAGTTTGGATGATGATATAGATGATGATTTGTTTGAGGAAAATATTGATACTGAAGCAGAGTGGATTGGCAATGTAAAGGACAATCAAAAGGGCACCGTGAGTGGTAGTGGGGAACAAAAGGGTAGTGATGATGGGAGTGATAGTGAAGATGACATTGCTTGGGATAGTGGGGTAGAGCTAGATGAAATTATTTCTTATGGGGACTAAGATAGGCCTACTGCACCTGTATTCAATTCTAGGAGGCCATTCTCACCTAGATTCCAACTAGAAATGAAGTTCAAAGACAAGACATAGTTTAGGAAAGCAGTGCATACTGAGGTTGTACAAAGTATGAGGAATATTAAAATTAAAAAGAATGATAAGACTAGAGTATATGCAAAGTGTGAAGATGAGGGATGTGAGTGAAAGATTCATGCATACAAGTTGAAGGATGGGTCAACATTTCAAATCTTGACCTATAATCCTATCCCTAAGTGTAAGCCAACAGTTGATGTCTCCAATGTGAAATCCACTTACCTAGCTGAAAGATTTGTGAATAAATTGAAGACTGAAGGGTTGAGGCTTGAAATGATTGAAGATGTGAGAGTTTCAGTGTCCCATGACTAGGCTTATAGAGCAAAAAGAAAGGCTCTTAAGATGATTGAAGGGTTCCTGACCTGAAATTTTCTAAGCTCTGGGATTATGCAGCAGAACTTAGAAGAACTAATCCAGGTTCAACTGTTATTTTGGGGATGGATGAGGGCTCTAGGTCTAACACTTTTTCACATTTTTATTGCTGCTTTAGTGATATTAAGAGAGGATTTTTGGTAAGGTGCAGAACTATAATAGGTGTACATGGTTGCCACCTTAGTGGTCCTCACAAGGGTGTGTTGTTGACAGCTGTTGGAATTGATCCCAACAACAAACCTTATCCAATAGCACATGCAGTGGTTGCTATAGAGGCAGGGGACACCTGGATATGGTTTCTGACATTATTGAAATAAGATCTTAACATTTGTAGACCACATAAATTCACTTTTATTTCTGACAAATAGAAAGGTCTAGTTCAAGCATTTCAGGAAGTATTCCCTACGCTAGAGCATAGATTTTGTGTTAGACATCTTTGGAAGAATTTTACTAATGCTGGGTTCAGGGGCTTGGATTTTAAAAATGCATTATGGAAGGTTGCAAATAGCACAACAGTTGGGCAGTTTAAGTAGGCTATGAAGGAGATGGCAGAGCTTGATCAGTCAGCAGTACAATTTTTAATGACAAACCTCCCTCACAGTGGAGTAAGTCATACTTCACTTCATTAGCTAAGTGTGATCTGATCTTGAACAATTTTTGTGAGTGTTTTAACAGTGCAATTCCCAATGCAAGAGAAAAGCCAATCATAACAATGCTTGAGTGGATTAGTGAATATCTGATGACAAGATTGCAGAAGCACAGAGATAAAGATGTAAATTCATGGAATGGGGGTTTGTCATTCTGTGATGAACATAATTGATGAGCATGTTCAAAAGTTGGCTGGTTGTATACCAAGGAAAGCTGATGACAAACACTACTAGATAACACACATTTATGGGGGGCAATTTTGTGTTGATTTGGAGGATTGTGCATGCAGTTGTAGGAGATGGGAACTCACTGGTATCCTATGTTTGCATGCTTGCAGTGCAATATGTAGCAAAAGGGATGATCCAATACACTATGTAGATAAATGCTACAGTGTTGAGTTGTACAAAAAAGTATATGAACCTGCTATTATGGGCATAAATGGGCAAGACCTTTGGGGTGAAACACTTTACATCCCACCTTTGCCACCTAACTTTGGCAAGAACAAAGGAAGACCTTCTAAAGCAAAAAGAAGGGACATGGATGAACCTATGGAGAAAGGAAAGAAAAGAGGCAAAGGTAGAGTGGCAGCTAATCAACCTATTAGAGCAAAGAGGAGGCAGTCTATAGTCAAGTGTAGACGCTGTCAAGTTGAAGGGCATAACTCCAAAACTTGCCCCCAAAATGAAGGAACATCCTCCACTAGAGTTAGAAAGCAAAAAAAAGGTATTCTTCATTATTTATATATTGTTATGTTATGATTATTGATGTAACACAGTTACTTTGCCTTTGATAATGTTTTATTGTTTAAAGTAGGCTATGAAATAGACTGAAAATGGACCTAGGGCTGCTGTTGAATCCTTTGAGTTAGGATCCCTATATGCAGCTGCTAGAAAGAAACTGGAGGATATACTAACATTTTCTTTTGCTATTATGTAGAGTTTTTGCTTTTTTGGTTGTTGTTGTTGTCTCTAAGTTGAACTTTTTTATTTTGTTTAGCAAGGACAATCCTCTAGCAAGGTTTCTGGCCCTTCCATGTACCAACAATTGTAGCTATCTCAAAATGAGGGGAGTCAGTCACAAGCAGCTACCTCTGGAAAAAGAAAGTATGTTAACCTTAACAACTTGGGCAGTACAATGGATAAAATCAATGGCAAGAAGAAGAAAGTTGGAAAAAAGAAAGGAAACTAAAAATATATTTGTGTGAAGATATGTAACTTGATTGAATCTGTATTTTAGATGAATGCTTATGGATGATCAGAATGGTTTAATTTAGGGTGGCATTTGCAGTTAGTTTTTTGTAATCAAATATTCAAGCATAGAAGATTATGTGTAAATAGTGAATTTTTTGCATCATTTGATGGTTAATTGAAAGAAGGAAGCTATTAATGGTCATATCTATTTAGCATGTATTGGTTCTGTATTTTTTATACCCATTGCTTTGCCATTTTTCACTATAAGTTTTGGTTGCCTTGTTGCATTGTTGTTTGGCTTATTACATACTTTGCTCGCTTGCTTGCTGACTTGGATATGGCTTCACTTCACACTACTTTGGGAAAAAGCTATAAGTGAAAAAAAATCACATTCAATAATAGCCAATACATCTTCATTCATTAATTAGCAAACTACATCCATCTACTACAAACCAAAATGACAATTTAATTCCAGTCAGTACCTGCAAAACAAGCCAAATTGGCCATATAATTCAAGTTAATTCTAGTACATCTCTAACAAGCTGAAGGTACATCCTTCTAAAATACACCATTCCACAAAGTTAATGCAAACACTAGAAAATGCACACTAAATCCTAAGTACATCCTATCCAAACCATCACACAGAAGACCTAAGAAACAACCAACACCATATGCAGAATCTTCTTCCTCCTCCTCAGCCTATCCATCTCAAGCTCTATTGTGTTAATTTTGCGAATTAGCCCAGGAATTATGTTCTTCGATCTTACACAAATTGGTGGGTCAACCCATTGAAAAAAACCGCACCTTTTGCTCTGCAGAGTTATCACATTAATAGATATATCAAAACAGAAATATGTGTAGAAACTATAAGCTATGAATGTTGTTCTCAGTGGTTACCTGTTCGCCACATGAATGAAACCTTCTCCCTGGATTTAAGTTAGTCCAAGACGTCCTCGCTTTTGCCTTTGCTCTGCAAAAACATTCCACTGAAGCATTTGGATTCGTAGAAGGAGAAGAAGGAGAATACGACGACATTTCATAAAATATAGAAGCCTAGAATTGATTTGAAGTTGAACGAAGTTTTGGATAAGGTGAAGAAGAAGAAGACGGGTGTGTTTTTTAATAGCAAAATGAAAATTTCTTTTCTTTTTCTAAAGGTGGTATTTTTTGCGCGGATGATGTGTCATCTAGTAACATGTGGGAAGGTGATGTGGAAAAAAATGTCCATATGTGTCTGGATGTGTGGCAAACCAAGCCATGTGTCAGAAAACCCCATAACTAGTGATCACGTGAGTTGGGCGTGCTTTTTTTCGGCCAATTTACAGCCAAATTGAAATCAATTAGACTAAAATTGCTGCCTTTTGGGTTCAATGTGCTCAATTTATGGCTAGAGTGGACTAATTTTAAAATTGAAAATAGTTAATGTCTTTATTTATTGGATGACAATAGTTGATGGACTAAAAATGAATTTTCGCCCTCTTGAACACCATCTCAATGCTTAGGGAGGTCTATTGGCCCTTAAGATCGAATTCCTGAAGTGGATTGGAGACCACTAGCTGTCCCGATTGAAGTGTACTGGCTAGTAGGGTCACTGGAGCAACTATGGCTTTAGAGGCAACTAGTGCCGACACTGGGGCCACTAGGGGTCGACAAAAGAAGTGTCATGAGACTCCAAACTTATGATTATAATAGCAACATGAAATGGTGGAGGGAACTTGGTGCGTCTATCGTCCTCGATCTTGGTGATATTTGTACTAGAGGATGTGTCATGCCAGATATATGTAGTAAAATTATGGCAAAACCAGGCATCAGAGCCACTAGAGCCAGAAGCTAAAGAGGAGTACCACACCTAGCATAGGCCTGGGAAATTAGGGAACTGAGATCATCCTAGCATAGCACCATTGTTGGCAACTTGGGCCACGAGTACAATGTCGACAGTAGTGAAGATCAAACTAGTTAGCTGCTCTACCATTATTTGTCTTCCCACTAGAGGGGTGGGCTTACTGGGTTTTTCCTACTGCGACGTCTTGGGCAGCAACATTTGATAAACTACATGCATGGTTCCTTCTTCTATGTTCATATTACTCTCACCAAATCATTCATTCTCACATCTCAACCCATACTGCCATACATGGTTTGCCGGAATGGGGTTATCGGAACCGAATCGGGCAACAACGTTCCATCGCACCGATGTAGAATGGGATTATGTTAAGAACGGGCGAAATCGGCCGATTTATCATTGGATCGCTGATCCACACCGATAAATCGATTCTTCGCAGCGGTCCGGAACGGGAAGGTGAAATGAAAAGGAAGTTGAGCTGGCCGGAGCGGAGGAGATAGGAAGAGTGGGTGGAGTTTCTGGTGGAGAGGTCGAATTTGGCGACAAGGGGCATATCGAGGCCCCACGAGAAGCGAAGAGCAGTGTTGGTGGTGTCGTCGCTGCACCATAACTCTATAGGTGGAAGTGGTGGACGGGAAAGTTGTTAAACATAAGGTTTGATAACAATTTTAAGAAACATTAGCAGCCCTTCTTATATGTAAATTAATATATGAAAACTTTTTAAATTTTTCTTGAAACATCAGCAGCCCTTCTCATATATATGTAAATTAATATATGAAAACTTCATCGCATGAACCACTATGAAATTAATTTTTATATATTATGACTTATATATAATATATGTATATATATTACAACTTATATATTGTCATGCGAGTGCAAGTTATTTGAGATTGAAAAATCATTCATATCCTTTTAATTGACCTTAACCGCATCCTTCTAGCCATTCTTTGATAACATTTTTCGGCCAAAAATTAAAAAATGACCAAATTATAGCGGAATAGATGGATCAAATTATGGTTTTACCCAACAAGATTAGATATACATGGTGGTGCACAAGTGGAAAATGGCTTCACAAATAAGTAAGCTAAGTTTATGTAGTTGTAACATTAACTTGTGATGTCCCAAAATTAAGCTAATTACTTTATATAAGTAAGAAATATAGTTTTAAATGTTTTAATATTTTTCATAGTTTATTTCAATTTTTTTGAATAATTTAACAACAAAATTATGCGGAACGTCCGCGACATTGCAATGGAACTGAAACCTTACCCTCCGTTCTGGTCCCCGCGACCGTTCCTGCGAACCATGAACCCATATGAGCACGCAACAAAATCACAATACTAAAATCAAAACTTCTCACAGACGGCGCCAATTGATGCTACATGAAACCAACACACCAACAGAAACCAACAAAATTACTAACTAGGTGCAAAGAGCTAGCACATATTGAAGAAGAAGAGACATGGAATATAATGCATTTTTTATTCGAAATTGTTCATCATCTTTTTCTAAGGATTTACATAGATATTTATATTCTAGAGTCCCAAAATTACTAGGTTGTTACTTCCACAACTTTCACAACTGCACTATCCCACAATTTTCGGCACTATCTTATGAGAGCTTATCAGGTGCGTATATTCTCAGGGTGGGTACTCCTCAGCTTGGCATATGGGCAAAGCTATTAGCTCCAGTTGTCTATGCTTTGAACAATTAGGACATCTTTCAGCTCGATCGGCACGTGTCGCTCCATCTATGGCTCTCTTTCCTCCCAGCTTTCAAGAAAGCTAGGCTACCTTATCTCAACTTGATAACTGGAGTTTCAATCTTGACTTATTCGTGAATCCATCTTTGGTCTTCACTTCCTATCATAGCCACAGCTCGGGTATCATCAACAAGTTCTAGCACTAAAGTTTTCTCTGGATTCTAGTTCGGCCATGCATCGTCGTAGTTAATGGGCTTGGGCTACCTTTGTTTGGCCGCAACAAACTTCTTTGAGCCTAGGTTGAATGACCTAGTATCATCAATAATTTTCGTATTGTCACTTGATTTGAGTTAAAAGGTTAATTTTTTGGTAACGAAATGATTTATCACCTCCTTACTTTTTGTATTGAAGCTTATATGTTTGTAATATTTTATTTTGAATGCTTACAAGTAAAATTTTTTTACTATATATTTAAGACATCTTACAAATTTTCAAAATTATAAGATATTTTAGAAACTTGAAGCTCATCCAATACCCTCTACATCTACATGAATAATGTAAAAATATCATCTATTTCGCAGAGCTTCTTTCCCACATTAAACATGAATCGGAACTGATATTATAGAGCAAATTTTCTCTACACTGCTTATGACTCTGAACTCATATAATTATACGAACCAAAATTTTTGAGTTGTTAGTTGACAACAATTCATGCCATTCAGGACATGAGAGTCCTTTTATGTGGCTATCTGTATATATGTAGAATCCATATCGACATTTCACGTATTACAAAATTATTTCATTTATCATATTGGTGAGCAGCAGCAAAAAAAGGAAAGAAAAAGAATGTTACAGTTTACATATACGAATGGAGAATGGAGAATGGAGAATGGAGAATGGAGAATGCAGGCTGGCCATCTCACATTCCTACTTTGGAGAGTTCCCTTAATGTGTTAATAATCTCTTCTGCTGCTGCCCCTGCATTGGTATAGGCCACCCTCGGGCTGTCTCCCGGAACAATATCATCTCTTAGGTAGCTTCCCGTCTTTCTTAGCAACTCTTCAGAACCCTTCTCTACAACACCTTTCATAATGAGTGTCTTGTGTGCTCCAGAAATCATTTCCTCATAATCTGTGTCCCCAGTTTCTCCAAGAACCACATAAATATTAGCCACATTCAATCGCCACCGGACAAAAAGATACCTATTAATCCAAAATCATACAACCTTAGTCAATCAGAATCCCAGGAAAAATATACAAAGGCCACATAACATGACAAAGAAAAACGATCAATTTAAATTACCTGAGTGCTTGTGAGCGAGATGCAAGCAGGGGAATAACTTGCATTCTTGTGGAATTTCTGCAATACATTAAATGGCATCGAAGACCCCTCATCCTCAGCTTTTGCCTCATATCATCCACCTTTTTGGCCTGCAAATCATATATATAATCAAACTTAAATATGATCCAACCACCACAAGCATATCATTTACTTGTTCAATTAGAATTCCTGTTCTGTTGAAGCACCTTACTGACATCCTTTATAAAGTACGACAGGCAATGGGAATTGCTCGATTTGACATCTTCTTCAATAGCCCTCGAAGAATGACCAGATTTGTCACCTTCTGCTGTATTCATTAGCTTCCAAATGGTCTTTTTCAGACCATCTGAACCCCACCGGTAATCAATATGTGATGCATAATCTGGATCAGGATAAAGCTTTCCATCCTCTTCAGTATAAGTGCCTGGATAATACACTTGGCCACCACTGCTGCAAATTAAAGCATCAAAATCATTTACTTTAATATTCCCTGACTTCAAAAACTCTGTTAATTCCGGCGTTGGCATAGCTGTTGATAAAGCTAATCCTGAATGTCTTCCAAATTGTGCATCCAACTTAATGGCCTTGAGAATCTCTTGGATTACATGAATCATCTTCTTTTCAGGGGCTCCTTTGCTATCATAGCAATCAAGTGCGATAACAATAAGCTTACGGCGCCTCCTCAACATTGGATACTTGCTTGGCATATCAGTCAGTTTCCTGTCAGCATCAGAATCTTGTGCCGGCCCTGACTCTTGTCTCTTCATTTTGCTCAGGACCCGCTTAACTTGGTCTTGCACCTCAGGGTTATCACCTGTAGCAGCCGCATCAAGTGATTCGTTTAATGATGTTTTTTCACCATCAACAGATAGCCTCAGAGACATATCTAGAACATCTTTAAGTGAATCATTCAGGGACGAGTCCACAGCCATTTCATCTGCTGGAGTGTCGGTTTGCCATTGTGGGTGCCTCATCCGGCATGCTGCAACCCTTGTCAAGTATGTTCGGCAATGTTCAGGCCATGAAAAGAGATGGATGTTCTTCAAGCCATTCCTTCTGCACTCATGCCACAAGTTCTTTTCTGACACTAACTCGAGAAGTGCATCAGCAATTGCTTGCTGATCATGAGGATCCACAAGCAGACCGTTATTAAGTGCCTAGATCATCACATAAGAATGACGCGTTATTAACTGATTGAAGGAAAATTTACTTTTACCTTTTTCTACTTATTCAACAAAATGAATAAATGTCAAATAGTCAATCATTTTTGCACTATACTTTGCGAATTAATGATCAAAGAATGATTATGATAAATGGATTAAAACTACTAGGCATCGTTCATGGAAACAGCAGCTATTTTTACCCGATGAATATCAACTGGTCCGCCATTCTTAGTTGCAACCATTGGGAGTCCATGAGCAGCAGCCTACAATTCCAGAATCAAGAGCTTACAGACCATATCTATCTGATGGCGGAGCGACATAAAAGAAGTACAACTGAACAAACCTCAATTAATGTAAGTCCAAAAGGCTCAATAAAAGCTGGATTTATGAACACTCCCTGTAAATATTCACATTAGACAGCTTATGAGAGGATATCAGAGGAAATTTGCATAGCAAATTCTGCTGAACAGAATGTTAAATAAACCTTTGTCTTCCCAGCCAGGCGGTATATTTCTGGAACATCGCTTTGCTTGTGATGTTTAGGGAAAGCCACTTGCCCATAGAGATCATACTTGTCAATTAGCTTCAATACAGTAATGAGCACACTGGCATTTCCCCCAGACATTTCATCTATATCATCCCTATTCCCCATTATTAGAGTCTGCATTCAAGAACGTAAACTTAGATAAATGATGTTCAACAGTTTTGCCTATTTATGTTCATGGATTGACTGTGCTGGCCAACTTACAAGATTAGCAAGCTCTCTTAACGGGCGGCATTCTCCAAAGGCTTTCACAAGAGTTGTTATATTCTTTTTTGGGTCAGGTCGTGATAATGCCAGAATCATTGGCTTGTGTGGATTTGTTAAAAAACGCATCACCTGAGGAAATGATTTAAGAATTTGTTCATCCAAAAATACAAAAGCAAAAGGGGTAAAGCATATAACATGGATCAGTGTAAGTAGTTCTAATGGCAAACAAGAAATATGCAGATATGATGCTTACTTCTGACCATATAGTAGGGACTGCTTTGGGGGATGACCCCTCATTACTGGTTAGTGTCACAAGGTCCCCATCAGCTTCAGCAGTATCGTCTTGAACTACGACATTGCTGAAGTCCATCCCAGGAGGAATAACCTGCAGAATGAGTATGACATCAAACTTGGGAGCTAAAGGGTTGAATCTGAATCTCTGAAAATTTTATCTTGAATTTTCTTATCATCCTAAGCTTTATATACTTTGGTATTAAAAATCAATCTCTGTCTTTGCCAAAACGAATTGTAAGTGAGAAAATCAAAACAACAATTACAAAGTGCAAATGAGTATTGATTAAAGAAACATGGCAGAAGTTGCACTGCATCCTAGTCTCCCTGCAAAAGGCTCTCTTATTAAAGAGACATGGACAGCATTTTGTACGAAGTCTAATGAACATATGATTTCAAAACCAAAGATGCATGAAAAAGAGCAATAATGGAAATTGAGTCAGTTAAATGAAATATAAATTGAGTCTAAACTTCTTTCTGATGTCAACTTTGGAAACAGTTATATTATCATCCCTGGCAAGTTTTGGTCATGCTCACCGCCATCCTAGGCATAAAACGACCATGAGAATTGACCCCACGCCTTGCACGGGCCCTCAAAACTTTCTCAAGCTTTACGTCGAAACCATCATATAGTCCCCATTGCTCTTCAATCTCCTGCTTGGTGCTTGTTATAACCAGCTCTGCAGCATCTAAAGAAAGCTCTTCCGCTTCTATCCTCCTCGTAATCCTGTATGTGGAATTAATATCCTCTTTCGACTGCCTTCCCTGCTTAAGAAGCTGCTCTAGCTTGTTTCTACCCAGTGAGTGCCCCGTTAGAACCATTGGAACATTTAAAGCACCTGAAAGGAGAGCAGCACTATCCCCTGCATCTGCATAATGGCCATGGATTACATATGGCCAGACGGGCTGTCCTCCACCGATTTGGTCTCCCAAAGCCTTCGACATATTAAGTATGTGAGCCAGTGCTCCATCAACAAACTCCTGTATATGAGGCCATAGTAGTTCTTTCCTAAGATACTTGTCCCGTGGGCCAAAAGGTATCCTTACTATATAAGCCCCACTGCTTTCTCCTAGATCAGCATCCTCAGCACCAGAAGTAAGCATCTCCGTTGGCTCTCCATAACTCCAATCTACTTCGGGTGATAAAACTTGCCTGGTGAACAGATCAACTCTATATACACCCGGCATCTTAGCAAGAGCCCGAGCAAGCTCGACCACATATTTTATCTGTCATTCCAATAAAATCCAAGTTAGTAAACACCTCTTGACAAAAGGATTGTAATGCCATAGAGGATATTGTATTCCACCTGACCACCAGTATCAGAGTCCCTACCAAGCTCCATATTTTCACCACGGACAAGACCATGTAAACTGACCAAAATGAGATGTTCAGTCAGAAACTATACGCACCATACCTCTTAATAATATATAATCAAACTATACTTTATAAAATGAGCTCATTCAGGTAGATATTGAGCACAGTCTGACAGCCATACTACTTTATGAACTGAGAAAGAAATTTGTATACAATAGTTGATTTATAATTGCAACTAAGAGAAATACAGCTGAACCCAATTAGTAAACTGATGATTAATTCTGGAATAATGACTTCTTCTGGAATAGTTTCTTTTTTCTTGTTATGCCACAAATGATGCTTCAAGCAAATGTGAAGTGAACTTAATCACACAACAGCTTAATGTGAGGAACCTAAGCTAAGATGTTTGTACCTAATCAGAACAATATAAAGCTTCTTCTCCTTGTTACTATCTGACCACACTTCCAAGTTGGAGAAATTCCGTTGGTACTTTTTCCTGGGGCTGTCAAGCGTAATTGCCTCTCCTAACACATCTCCTTTTTCTCCTTCAGACAAATCTTCAGACATGTCCTCTGTCACATCCTTGCGACCTTGTTCTCGTTCCCACCTCCGGTTTGCTACACGTTGCAAATCCTCCATTTCCAACTATCAGAAAAGACACTTAATAAAGCCATGGCCATATTTCAGGTCGACATGCAATTGGAAACAGTTAAGAGACAGAGTAGCAACATTAGAGTGCATGGCCAAAACAGAATCTAAATTGACAACCTCTTAAATAATAGCTTATCTTTTGGGCTAATGGAACAAGCTATTAAGTTAAAAAACAAAACAAATGCGTACTCATGAACAATAAGTTCAGTGGTAAGGCTAATATAAAGCAGCAGAGTATGTAGAAATCATAAAATATCGGAATAAATGATACAATTACTCGCACACACTGCCAATATTATTTGAATTGATAGTCATCAAAGTCTACCTATAAAATCCATCATTCATAGCACTGACAAAGGCTACTCCCACATTCTAAAATGCATTAACATAAAAATTAATAATAAAAAAAATAATTGCCTGATCATTTCAGCTAAGTGGCTGTTACTAACTAAATTCACCTGTTTAATACCATACCACAAAATGCTTATGGTCTTGCTAACACTCAATTTTTCTAACCCTCACAAATCCAATATCACACAATTCTGACAAAGCAAAAAGTTGCAAGAGAACAAACAGTATTTGACAAAAAAAAGAACCTTTTTGCAACTCCAGATTCTTCTCAGTATGCAACATCAGAGTTAACATATTCTATTGTTGTTCATTATTCATACAAAGACAGGAGTCAAAAAGCAACCAAGAAAAGAAGTGACAGAAAGAAACAACAAAAACTCTTCAACAAAAATCATCCAAAACAGAAGTACTAATATCGACGATCCCACTGAAAATCACCTGAAAACAGAAGCCACACACACACTACTACCAACAATCTCATTCAAAATCTCCCAAAGAGACGCGCACACGGACTACTATATATCAAGAATCCATTGACAATCACCCAGAAGAAGACACACACACACACAAACAATATATATACCGCTATCAAGAATCCATTGGCAATCACCCGAGAAGAAGACACACACAAATACACACACAGACATATATATACATATATATATATATGTATAGAAAATGAAAAATACCTGCTTCTTTTTGCGCGCAAGATGCCAAATGCGCCAGCACATGTTCTCGAGCCTGGAGCTTCTCTCCCTTGTATTCCTGGTGGCGACGACTTTGATCCATGTCCTGTGAAGATCACTTTCATCAACCCCTGTCACCACTTCCTCCACAAAGTATTTCGTGGGATTGAAATGACCCCTATCCCTTACGCTCACTGCAGGAGCTGGCTTATTCTCTTCTATGGCTGTCGCCCCACTGTCCAATATCGCCTCCAAATAACCATTTATCCACTCATTTCCAGCCATTTCTTCCTCTGTTTTCTTATTTCCAACCCTCCCACCTCAAAAAAGAAATGTTTTTTTTTTTTTAATAAATTTCAAGAAATGCTAAACAAATGAATGTGATGTGTTTAAAGGAAAAGGAGAGAGTTCACATGCAAGAAAGTTTTGGCTTTTGGGTTTTCTTTGTTTTTTCCATTTTATTTATCTTCTTTTTTCTTTTATGTGTATATAAAAGAAGTATGCTGAGAATGGAGATATGTATATCATATCACATACTACATGTGTGTGTGTGTGTGTGGGCAAAGCAGCTGAAGGAGGGAGGGAGATTGGTTTTGGAGGGGGTGACGAGGGAGAACCACATGGCAGTTGGAGTGGGGTCCAAAAAGTGACACGTGGCATGTAGATCCAAGGGAGTTTAATGGGTCATCACGTTCCACACCGTGTGGATCAAGAGGACTGGACGTGAGTGTATGTGTTTCAGACTATCAGTTAATCATTAATAACTAACGACAGTGTCTCCTTCTTGGGAAAAATAGTTCGTCGCTTGCAATTTTATGGAACTAATTTGAGTGAATTTTACTCAAATTTATTATATAAAACTAGTAATATCATACCATTATTTTAATTAATATTTTAAAAACAATTGAAATGTTAAAAAAAAAATAGACCGAGTTTTTTAGTAAAAGAAATATAATCTGTGTGAAAATGAGACTATTACATTTTTAATTATGAGACATTAAATAATCAAAAGTTTTATTAGAGTGGGACAATATGCTATGTATATACACACACATCTTCTCTTGTGAGTTGTGACTAATTTTCTATTTATAGATATTCGATAAAAATTTGTTTAATAGGTGTACACATGTTTTAAGGTTGTCCGGATCCCAATGCGAAGTGGGCGCTTTTGAGTCACTGATTTTGTGGCAGATGGGGATGTCTGGGTTTGTGGAGGCGCTCTCTATTTCACTATTATTTTCCGCTTTTTGTGGTATTTTCTGTTTCTTTGGCGCTGCCAATGGAGTGACTGGACAAGGTTCCTCGGCAAAGTACAGTTTTTGAGCTTAAATACTTTGAGTTATTTTCTCCATTTCTTTCTTTCTTTCCTTTCTTTTCTTTTTTCTTTTTTTTTTTTTTAAATGTTTACAAACATGTCATTAAGAATTCATTAGAATTTATATTTTACATTGATGATGTCTTTAGCCCAATTAACCACCCGACAACTTAAATACTTAAATTATATTTCTTTTTTTATGTTTAATACTCATTTAAAACTTTCTTGATCTTTTTTCTTCCAAAATTGAAATATGGATTGAGTCTCCATCTGTACCAAAAATATTAAAAGTCCCCAAATATGTTATCATATCTCAAGTCGCACACATCATAATCCCATCTCAAGCTTCTTTTCATTTCCTTTATGTCTCACATTGTGTGCTGCTCTATGTTACAACCTTCAAACTGCATCCATTGTTAGCCATTTCTCGTGTATTGTGTCGTGTGGCCATTTTCACCTATATTACCAAATACGAAAAGTTATCTTTTCAATTATCACCTATGATATTTAATAGTTCAAGAGCTGAAAATTTTCCTTAATTAATTTTTTTTTTTTGTAAGTTTACGCTTGTTTTACTTAATAAATACTTGATTTTATTTATCATATGCCTAATTTTAGTTGTTATATACTCAATTGCAATCACATTCATACTTTAAAAAGCATTTCTTAAACTCTAATTTTAAATTGTTTCATATTTGAAGGATGATAAGTTCTCTTTCACTTTTTTGTTTTAATAACTTTTATTATTATATATATACTTTATTCAGCTATTAAATACCTAATTCTGGTAGTTACAGACTTGATCAAAATATGATCCATATCAATTATGTTTTCAACTTAAATATTAGGAATTCTATTTCAACTATGGTCTAACATATAGCATGATCACTGTTTAGTATTATATGTAAGTAAGTTTGGTATTGAAATTTTCTCTTTAGTATTTATAATGGTGGTTGCAGTATTGAAATCTTAATTAAATATAACTGTGTTTGTTGAAATAGTTCATATATTTTTATTTCTATTATTTTATTATTTGCAGAAATGGCTAGAAGAGAAACTTGAATTGTCCTCTCGTAGTTCTTTGCAATACTTTCAAATGGTTAAGGAGAAGTTGAAACTAAAATTTGGGTTTTGACACTACCAAGCAATAAATTGAACTCCCTTCCATGCATATTTTGATATGCCAAAGTTGAACAATAGTTCAACCAGATTGAAGTTACCTTGAGGAGATTTCAAGTACGAATTACTGCATTTGTATTTGGTGAAAACATTGTAGTTGCTTTTAGAGGATCCAAGTTCTCTATTGTCTTGGGTTTGCATTTGTTGGAAGTATGGATTATAAACAACAGTTTATAAAGTAATTATAAAACCATTTATAATCACGGGGTAGTGTTTATAAAATTAGTATTATAAATATTTTAGAAAATGACAAATATTAGTACAAATATTCCAAAATTATTCAGTTGCAATTCAGTTTAACATAAGCATAAACCAAAGCAAACATACAAGTTTGGAATATAAGAACAAAAATACAAAGATCAATATATATAAATCGAAAACTTATCTCAAAGTTCTGTATCGTAACAAAACTTAGACTGAATCACTAGAATCTGATTTGCCTTGAAGAAATTATCGCCCCTACTAGTGCAAAGGGTGTAGCGAAACTTCCTTCAGGATAAGACAGTCTCAGAAGTCTTTTGGTGCACTCCAAAAAGCTTTACCTCGACCACCACTCAATTGCCAGAAAATGATAAACAACACTATTATAGAAAGATATGAGAGGGATAAAAGAGAATCTATTGTTATGCCTTTAGTCTACACTCAGCAGACTAATTTATATGCGCTAGGAGGGGAGCACTTTTGAAGGAATTCTTATGTGGGACAACTTTGGTTAGTACTATATATATTAGTATAGTATCCCATACTTTTTATTTTTTATTTTTTATTTTCAATGTGGGACAAGAAAGAGAAAATGTTTTATACTCCCACAATATCCACATCTTTATCTTGATTACAATGTGGGGGCAAATCCCACTTATAGAATTTATTCTTGTTATACCCTTTTTTCACGCTTTAAACATCTATGGATTCTAGCCAATAATTGACACTAATCCAAAGAGATAAAACATCTCTTTATCATGTAATTAACCCCAAATATATCAATTAAATGGGTTCCAATTACAATAATCCCCCACAAATCCATAGTGTTGGATTATTAGGATTATTGTAACTTACTTTCAGTAATGGAACCTTTTGGTTTGAACCACTACCTAAGTTATCCAAATTATGCCACCACATGGCCAAATGGATCTAAGCATTGAATTTGACCCTTGGATGTGTTGGCGTCCATTGGTAACAACAAGCTACATGGTTATGCAGTGATCTTTAGGTTTGATACGTTACGGCTATGTATCCCGATCCTGTATCACGAATGTTTTCAAGGAATAACCCTTTTCCTCTAGTCGCGGCCAAACGACTTCATTCGCTTAGTTGGGCATCTCCAGGGATGCACTGCTTGCATCTCGTCAATATGACTTGATCCCATTCATAGTTAGAACTCTTACTTTACTTGCAATTAACTGCAGCTTCTAGGTATGCCAGGGGACAGACTCAGATATTAAGGTATCAATCAAGTTTAGGTGCACTTTGACACACTCAACAACTTGTTTATACCACATTGAACCTTCCTTATAGGATCTCCACTTGGTAGGTTAAGTTGCCACTGCAGGTACATCACTAATGGGTTTTCAGTTCTATTCCCAGCCTGGATTTTTGGAATAAGGACAACTCAAGTCCTTTGGTCAAAGGATCAGCCATGTTGTCTTTGGATCCAACAAAATCAGTGGCCACAATCCTATCAGACACAAGCTCCTTTATAGACTTTAGTCTAACTTGGATGTGTCTGTTGGTCTTTTGATTATACTTTGAACTTTCGATCTTTGTAATTGTGGTTTGACTATCACAATGCATTGCAATTGCAGACAAAGGCTTACTAACCATGGGTAATTGGACCATCAGCCTATGTAGCCACTCAGCCTTTGTTCTAGTTGTGTTCAAAGCACATAACTCTGCCTCAAATGTAGACCGAGTTATCAAAGTCTGTTTCATAGACTTCCAGAAGACAGTACCTCCACCTAAGGTAAATACATGCCCTGTACACCTATTACTACTGGAGTTTTTGGCCATCCAACTAGCATCACTATATCCCTCAAGTACTGTAGGGAATCTGCCATAATGTAGAGCAAGTGATATTGTGCCCTTAAGATACCAAAGTACCTTATCCAAAGCCTTCCAATAGGTTCTATTGGGACAACTTGTATACTTCGCCAGCTTTGAAACTGCAAATGATATATCCGGTCTTGAGCTATTTACAAGATATTGCAAGCTCCCAATAATCTAAGAATACCTCAATTGAGACACAGGAATACCATTTTCATTCTTGAAAATAGCCACAAAAGGATTATATGGTGTCTTAGCGATTCTACTATCTTTGAAACCAAATTTCTCAATAATTTTCTTAACATAATGAGACTGAGAAATGGCTATACCCTCAATTGACCAAATCAACTTGAGTCTAAAAATCACATTAGTTTCACCCATATCCTTCATTTTAGACTTACTTTTCAACTATGATTTTATCTCATTGATAATCTCAATGGTAGATCCAATCAGTAAGATATCATCCACATATAAGTATAGTATAATACAATCATCACCTTTGACCTTACAGTAAACGCACGTATCATTATCATTTATGCTGAAACCAAATGATAAAATAGTTTTATCAAAATTTTCATGTCACTGCTTAGGCGCTTGTTTTAATCAATAAAGGGATTTAACAAGCTTACAAACCTTTTGCTCATTACCAGGAGCTACAAATCCCCTAGGCTGATCTATATAAATCTCTTCCTTGAGATCACTATACAGAAAGGCTGTTTTCACATCCATCTGGTGAATTGGGAAACCATATACAGAAGCCAATGCTATAAGCACCCAGATTGTAGTCAATCGAGCAATCGGGGAATATGTATCAAAGAAGCCTATTCCCTATTTTTGTCTAAAGCCTTTGGCAACTAATATGACCTTAAACTTATCAATGGTTCCATCAAATTTGAGTTTCTTTTTAAAGATCCATTTGCATCCAATCGTAATACACACTGGAGGCAGATCGACTAATTCCCATGTCCCATTAAAGACAATGGAATCCATCTCACTTTTGATAGCTACCTTCCAATGCTTAGCATCAGATGAGGCCATAGCATCCTTGAAGGTCACACGATCATCCTCGATATTGTAAGTGATGAAATCACTTCCAAAATCCTTGATGACCCTAGCTCTCTTACTCCGTCTAGGTTTATCTGGTTCTTCAGCTCCAATGGATGCTGAACCAGAATTACTTGGATTAACCCCCACATTAGACATTTTTTTTCACATGATAAGGAATAGACGTCGATGTAAGAATTGAATCTAAAGAAACATCTTGAGGTATTCTAGTTTTCATTGGAAACATGTACTCAAAGAATGTGGCATCACGAAATCCCACTATTGTGTTAACCTCTATACCCAGGATTTCGGATTTAATTACCAAAAATCTCAATGATAGCTTGTTTCCACATAGCCTAAGAAGATCGCATCAACAGTTTTGGGACCAAACTTTTTCCTCTTGTGTTCTGGGACTAGAACTTTTGCAAGATAGCCCTACACTCGAAAATACTTTAAGCTAGGTTTTGTGCCTTTCCAAACTTCAAATGGAGTGTTTTCTTTATGTTTGAGAGGGACTCTATTCAGAATATGGCAAGCCATATTCAAAGCCTCTCCCCACATATATTCAGGTAGTCCATAATTCTAAAGTAAACTGTTCATCATGTCTTTAAAAGTTCTATTCTTTCATTTTGCTACCCCATTAGATGATGGAGAGTATGGAAGAGTCTCTTCATGAATAATACAAAAGTTCCAGCAATATTCATTAAAGGGTTTAGACTTGTACTCTCCTCCTTTATCTGATCTTAACCTTTTAAGTTTCTTACCAGTTTGATTTTTAGCTTCGTTTTTGAAAATGATAAACTTTTCAAGTGCTTCATCTTTATGTTTTAACAGATAAACATAACAATATCTTGCAATCATCTATAAAGGTAATGAAGTATCTTTTTTGATCTTTAGTTAAGATTCCATTTAACTTACAAATATCTGTGTGCACAAGCTCAAGTATTTTAGAATTCTTTTCAACTGATTGGTAAGGTTTTTTTACTTGTTTAACTTCAGCATATACTTGACATTTGTGACTACTTTTAACATCATGTTTAGGTATCAAATTTAAGTTCATCATGCGTTTAATAGAACCAAAATTTAAATGGTTTAAATGACTATGCCAAAAGTGGAGCATTCGACAATATTAACAAAAGAAAGACCAGAATACTCAATATTACTTATGTTTGAACTAACATTTTAAACTCGCACTTTGAATAATCCATCAGACAAATAACCCTTTCCAACAAAAGAACCATAATGAAAGATTACAACTTTATCAAACTTAAAAGTAAGTTCATAACCTTCCCTAACTATTACAGAACCACTTATTATATTCTTACAAATCGTTGGAACATGGTGCACCCTTAGTAGGGATAGTATGCGCCCCGAAGAAAATTCAGGTCCACGCGTCCTATCCCAAACACTTTGGCGGCACTTGAGGTCCCCATCGTTATGGGTTTTTCACCGATGGGAGGGTAAGACACAAATAGCAATTTATCAACACAAACGTGCCAATTTGCCCCAATGTCAATTAGCCAATTGAAAGGAGTTTAGGTTTCAAAGAAATTTACCCATCAACAGTCATTTGTGGAGCACTAGCTTCGCTAGGTTCCCCCACAACCATGTTGACCAAAGCTGGCCCAGCAAACTTAGGTTTAACCTTGGCTTTCTTGGAGGGGCACTCTTTAGCCCAGTGGCCTACCTGTCCACAATTCCAGCATGATTTGTTTGCATTTAGTTTCTTGTTGGCCTTGGTTTTATCTTTATTTATGGTTTTAGAGTTCGAGTTCATTTGGTTCATTCTATTGAACTTTTTCTTCCCTTCACTAACCATATTTGCCTTAGGTTGGTGCTCAACCAGAACTTCATGAGTTTGATTCCAGTGTTCTTCCTCAATGCTAATGGCAATCATAAGATCGTCCAGGGATATCTTCCCTTTTTGATGCTTGAATGTCATTCCAAAATTTTCCCAAGACTTGAAAAATTTAGCCACTATGGAACCAGAAACTTCTCAGGAAGTTTTATTTTAGCATTAGCAAGAGCATGCTCAAGATTGATCAGTTCATGTGTCTGTTCAGTTACAGACTTTCCCTCAACCATCTGATACTTCATGAACTTGGAAACAGAATATTTCTCGAGCTGTTGCTCTTCAGTATTATATTTTCAATCTATCTCATCCTACAATGATTTAACAGTGTACGAGTCTGAGGAGCATACATTGAAGAGAACATTTGATAGTGATGAAAAAATTATCCCTCGACCTATCTGATCTTTCTCAGTCCACTAAGCTATTTTAGCTGTTTTGGGGTTAATTTCAATAGGTTCAGGTCTAGTCGCCTGAATCACCGAAATAAGACATTTCATTGTGAACCAAATTTTCATTCGCTGTTGCTAATGTTTGAAAAATTGGCTCCCAAACTTTTCTAGTAATCTAGATAGGTTAACTTTAGAGGACAACAAAGAACCAGCACCAGAACCACTTGCAGATGAAAATGCCATTTTCAAATAAATAGTTTAAACAAACACTAAAGCTAATTTCTTCAAGATTGTTGGAAGTACCGATTATAAAATCAGTTTATAAAGTAATTATAAAATCGTTTATAATCATGGGGCAGTGTTTCTAAAATCAGTATTATAAATTTTTCAGAAAATGGCAAATAGTAGTATAGATATTCCAAAATTATTCAGTTGCAATTCGGTTTAACATAAGCATAAACAAAAGCAAACATACAAGTTTGGAATATAAAACAAAAATACAAAGATCAATATATATAAATCGAGAACTTATCTCAAAGTTTTGTATCGTAACAGAACTTAGACTGAATCACCAGAATCTAGTTTGCCTTGAAGAAATTATTACCTTTACTAGTACAAAGGGTGTAGTGAAACTTCATCCAAGATAAGACAGTTTCAGAAGTCTTTTGGTGCACTCCAAAAAGCTTCACCTCAACCACCACTCAATTGCCAGAAAATGATAACCAACACTATTATAGAAAGATATGAGATGGATAAAAGAAAATCTGTTGTTATGCCTTTAGTCTACACTTAGCAGACCAATTTTTAAGTGCTAGGAGGGGAGCACTTTTGAAGGAATTCCTATGTGGGACAACTTTGGTTAGTATTATATATACTAGTATAATATCCCATACTTTTCTTTTATTTTCAATGTGGGACAAGAAAGGAAAAATATTTTATACTCCCACAAGATCCATATCTTTATCTTGATTACAATATGGGACAAATCCCACTTATAGAATTTATGCCTGTTATATTCCTTTTTCACACTTTAAGCATCTATGGATTCTAGCCAATAATTGGCACTAATCTAAAGAAATAAGACATCTCTTTGTCATGTAATTAACCCCAAATATATCAATTAAATGGGTGCCAATTACAACAACATCATGTGGGCAACCTGTGAATTGAGGCTCGAACATAGAGTTGAAAATAGTCAAACTTCAGTTATTAGGATAGTTCAAGAATGTTAGCTATATCTAAATATTGAGGAGAGTAAATGGAAAGGCATAATGATCAGGGTATTGTGGATTTTGCTAAAATATATATACTTTTTTTTTTGTTTTTAACTGTATTCTTTTTCTGATGAATAATTCATACCTTCGTTTCAATTTCATACTTTAATGATTTATCTACTATTGAGTTATGTGCATGGCGAGAGGCTGGTACAATTTTTTACTTAATGAAGTCATCCATCATTTAAGAGGTTAAACAGAGCAAGATCAACGGAAGAAGTACTTCTATTGAGCACAATCCCTTTGTTGGGGTCACCCCCTCACTTTACGTGCATTCTCACTATTCTTTTGGTAGGTTGAGAGTAAGATTCCTAGTAATATGCTGTTGCAGAGGAACAACTGAAGTTGATTAATAAACAAAAGGTACAAATTTACTGCTTAAATTTATAATATTTTGCTATAAGTTTGAGATAACAAGCAAATGTGTAAATTCTTTTTCATTGTGCTTATCCATTCTTTTTTAGAGGAGAAAAAAAATCTAGCTTCAATATAGGTAATCATTCAGGTACACATAATTAAATATAGAAGTTCACATTATTTTACTTAATAAATTTTTGTCCTTTGTACAAGTTCTTTCAGTGTTGATCTTCGATGTTGAACAATGTGAAGCTCTTAGAAGATAAAAATGAATAACTTGACCCATTGAAGTAAACAATTACCTTTTTAGAGAGCAAAGGATTCCTTACCCATTCTGGCAATGAGAAAAAAACAAGTAGATGAGGATGAGAATGGAGAAGGCAAGGAATAAGTAGATGAAAAAGAAGATGATGGCTCGTATGATGAAGATGATGCTAAAGATGTTGTTGTCAGTACTAGAGATGGTTATGTTGAGCCTGGAAGCTTTAATCCTTTTGCACTACATGTCGAGCACCTTCATGATGGTTATAATGCTGGTGCGTAGGCCCATGATGTACCTAAGAAAGTTCTATGGTTGTTGCTGCTAATATTAGGGAATTGGCATTGAAGTTGGTAGAACTGAGGGTGTTGGTGAGGCTAAGACTCTAGATAGTGAACCAAGTTTGAAGGATGTTGGTGGTGATAGCGATAGTGAGGGGAGAAAACGAAGAGGAAGATGGCACTCCAAATTAACAAAGAAGAAAAAATGAGCATGATGTCAAGTGTGAGAACAAGAGATAATAGGAGGAAAGAAAAATGAAAAGATGTAGAATTTGTCACAGACACCCCTCCCTTTTACCATAAAAAAAATAAAGGTTTGCATCCATAAAGGTTGAGGAAGTGATAGACAGGCCTAAAGTTTTTTTTTGCGTTTGACCCAAAATAGTAAAGAGGTGAGTCATAATATTGTGGAAGTGGATGAGAATATTGTAGAGGATATTCTACATACTATAGGGATGAGTCTAAATATTGTGAAGTTTATTATTAAGTATTGCATCTCTTTGTATAAATTTTAGATTTATGTACAAGTATACTATATAAGTGATTTTACATACTGGATTTATAGATACAGAACAATGCATCCAATTGTTTCCTGCAATTGATTGATTTTTTTTTTTTGTTTTTTGTTTTTTGTTTTTTGTTTTTTTGCTTTTCAACTGTAAATAATATATGTTTTAGGGGAAGGATGCTGCTATTGTCTATAGTGATGTCGGAGTTAAAAGGTGATGCTGAATCCTTTAGTGAGTTTCGAGAAAGATCAAATTACAGAGGATGCAATGACCTACCCGAGAAAGAACATAAAATTATCTATTCAATTCTATGTCAAGATAATTTAGCACAATAATAAATATTACTCATTTTCCTTGTTATGTCAAGATCTCTTCACTAATAATCTTAAATTTTTTGTAGTGTGAATGTTTGGAAATAGCATGATTTCTACATCAAAGGAGATGGGTTTTTTTGGAAAAGAGCTAAGATATGATCTAATTGGGTGTTATATGAAAATATTATGTAGTAGTTCTTTTGAAAATAATTATGGATATAAAATTTGGTGTATGTCTACCATTATTGAGGTAAATAATTTAGAAAAGCTTAAAATACAAAAAATTTAGTGCTTTACATGGTAAAATAGATACTAATATATTTACAATTGGTAGAATCGAATTTTGAAGTAGCTGGAAAAAGTGAATGAGGAACGTACAATCAAATCAAAGGATTATCCATTTTTTCTTGAGTAACTGAGATAAAATCCATGGAAAATCAACTAATTTCAGATGTGTTGACTAGGTGTCGATTTATTATCTTTTCAATTATTTATAAGTGGTATTGGCCACTTTTGATTTTTAATACATCTGAAAAGAATTCACATAGATGAACTCCATCTCATCCACTCAATCAAAAGTTTTTATGAGTTCGTTACCAAGTATTCATTTGAACAAGTTTTTAAAAAAATAATAAATAATATCACGGGCTAAATTTATAATAGGAAACCTCCAATATCTATTGGGGTATGATATTGGAAAGCTGAAATGCATCCACGCTACTCCCACTAACAATAGGGGAACATAGATTGTGGAGTTTATTATTTTCTTTAGGCTAAATATTACAAAAGGAACAAGAAAGATTCTTGGTACTATACAAATGTGTGTCATGTTGATGTAAATCGGACTCATTTAGCTGCTATAATTCTAAGCCATGAGCATGGCTTGCTACATTGTGATACAATTCGATGATATATAAAGGAACGATGATCCTTTTTTTTTTAATGAGGGATGAGGGCTCATGTTATTAGTTTCTAGAAGAAAATTGCTGGAAGATAACCTTTTTTTGTTATGTCCTTAGATTATATAAGTTTTAAATTTGATGGTTATATTTTGTGCAAAATAATCTGGATTGTGGTAGATATAAATGGTTAATGCGTTGTGTTATAAATATGAATTTGAGTATAAATCACTATATTGCAGCACTGAATGCTGAATGCTGTATTATTTTTCTATAGTGAAGTACATATTTCTAAAACCAAGTTGTTCGATGGTCCTATATGTTGCTTTTCCAATAAATTAAGGTAAACTAGGCCATACAATAGATAAGTATCTAATTAGTCAGATGCAATACTAGATACTGCGTATGAAATATTAATTTGCAATAATGAAGTACACGCTCTAAAAAATAAGGTGTTATATTTTTGATACACAATATTAGTTTTAATACATTTTAAATATTGTTAAATTAACTATTTTAGTCTTTTTTTGATCATTATAGCATGAAGGCATAGTCTTAGAATGATTATAGTCTTGAAATGTTATTTGCGTTACAATTTTGAAGTGAATTAATATATTTTTCCACTAAAATGATACTTTACACTAGTATGAATAAGAATATAAGTTATTGGATATGAGTAGCGGTCTTCAGGGACATATCCAGAAATGATAGTATGGGAGGCAAATATTTAAAATATAAAAATTTAAATATAAATTTCATAATTTACAATTTTAGTGCACATCTTCATCCAAGTTGAGAACAACTCTCTTTTATATCATAAAATTTATCAATAATTGAATCAATGTCAAAACGTTTAATAGTATCTTTCTCAATATAAATAACTAAATAAATGGTTAAAATTTCATCTTTTATTGTAATTTTTTGAGGTCGTTCTTCACAATATATTCATTGCTGAAAAAGTTGTCTCAGTTGTTGCTGTCAAAAGACAAAGAAAAATTTATTTGTTTTTTAAATATTTACTTACTTTTATCATTTTGTCATAATCTCTTGAAGCCAAAAAAGAGATAGTCTAATTATTTTGCAAGTTCTTTTAAATTTTTTTAATCTTATTCTTGAATCTTGGTAGTGTATATAAAAGAAAAGGTTCTCTCACTTTTAGCTTTTGAAAGATAAAGAAACTTTCATTTCTTAGACACTTACTTACCGTTGTTTATTTGTCTTAATCTTGTTGAAGTAAAAATATAGATATCTTGATTGTTTTGCAACTTCTTTAAGGTTTTTTTTGGCTAAATCCCCATAATATTTTTCCAAATAAATAAAATGGAAGTGGCTTAATGAACCTAATTGAATTGTCTTCACTTTTTTTATTTTTATTTTTATTTTATTACACATGCACACCAAGGATTCTTTAGGAATTGGACCCTTGCATTATAATACTAAATGTGTGAAGATGATGCCATTGGACCAAAAACTTATTTACTTAATTGAAAATATATAGCTAAAAGTTTATTTTGAGTTTTATAAAATTAAAAGGTAAAAATTTAATCAATTAATTTTAGTTTTATCTATAGTTAAAAAAATAAATTAATTAGGATTTTGAACCAGCAAATATTATTAGCAACACAAAAAAAGAATGAATACAGTGAGCAGCGCTAACTGGCCAAAACCTCACAGAGCTATAGTGAAGACACTCAACAAGCTAAATTAGGATTATGGGACTTGTTCAGAGAAGCACTAACTAATTTTACATAAGAGACACTACTACTTTAAATAATAGGTTGTGACATCTTCAAGAGTTGATGCCTCAATTTCCTCTTTGAATGCTGTAACGGTAATATACCAAGTGTGCGTTCGCCTTAGAGGTGCAATGGTATCATACCCGAAATACTTTTGGTTCTTAATATGGGAAATTCCAGATTTTGCTGCATAATTTGAGTACTCTACTAATCACACCTGTCAAGACTGAAAACTGCCATATAAGTTTGAATCAACAAGGCATAATCAAAACATTGTCTTAGGATTCAATCCTAACAATCTCCCCATTTTTTATGATGCCATTTTGTTGTTCTCCCCCTGTCTTAAGATGTTTTAGCTTGAATTAGATTCAAACTGCCAAGGCATAAATAATCATTTTTCTTCCTCAATTTGAGATAATTTAAGACCCAGAAAAAACAAAAATATGCATTCTTAAATTCATAATTTGAAAGAAATAGAAAAAGCTTAAGAAACTGTTAAGCATAAAAGACAAGAATATGCATAACTTAACAGAAAAAGCTTAAGAAGCTGTTAATCATGTGAGTAGCAAAGCATTAGTACATTAGTCTCAAAAAGTAAAAGCAGACTTAAGCTAAGATAACCATCAAGTTTTAACATGGCAAAATAACATCAGGGTATTAAAAAGGTATTCTAGCCATCATATTAACTCAGAGGAACAATCATTAGTGATTTTAGCCAACAGAATAACAAGAACAACTTAGAAATAAGTTCATTAGTCTTAAGAACAACTTAGAAACAGGAACAACTTAAGAATTAAGTTCTGATTTTGGCTAATAGAAGAACAACTTAGAAATAAGTTCATTAGTCTTAAGAACAACTTAGAAACAAGAGAAACTTAAGAGATAAGTTCTCCCCTGTTCATAAACAAGCTTAGCTAATGTGGGAGCACTTGCGGAGGGAAAAATATAGATCCTTGATTTCATCTTGAAGATCATCGATCGTAGTTTTGCACTTGCTGAAATTATTTTCAACCGTGCTAATGAACTCAAAAAGTTTGGTGTCTAGGTGATCAACGGAGGATGCAATATTTTGAACAGTAAGGAGAAGATGTGTCTCCAAAACATCCGGTGGCTTGTTTTTCTGTTTAGAGGTGATTCCTTCAGAGGCGGCGAAATCAACATCCTAAATAGAGTGGTCAGAGATATAAAAGGGTTGTTTGCCAAGATTGCGACGAGTTGTGCGTCGTGGAGCAGAGGGAATAATGGCAGAGTTGGAGGTTCCCTTGAACCATACTCTATCCTCCACTATTTGAATTTTCATTTTCTTGAGACTGGGTAGGTCTACCACTTTCCATTCACTCGATTCTTCAACCCAGGGAAATGGAAGAAAAACATTCTTGAATTGAAGAAGATGGGTAAGAAGCATGCAGTATGGCAGGTTTTTGGAGGAATGATGAAGTGTTTAGATCATATTGTGCAGTACAATATAGCTAACTTTGACAATCTGCCTGGTGACTACCATGTATAGAAGAAAAATAGTAGATGATTCATCCCCCATGGGTGGAGGAGCTAGAGAATATAGTAAGCATGATGAGATGATGAAGAAAAAAATAGTTTATAAGAAGAAGTTTCAAAGCAACTCCTGCAGCGAGTTTGGGAGATTTCCCATTCCAGAATAACTACTTAGCTTGATTAAGATTGAAACACTCAAGGGGACACCACTCACCATAGGCAAAAAATTATATACCAGAATTTGGAAGCCCAAGGTAACAATTGATTTCTTCAACAGTAAGGGAAACGAGAGTGCCAAGAACATTTGATTGAAGGAAGGAGATAGCAGGATCAGTACCTTCAACAACAATAAGATTTGCGTAGAATAATTGAACGAGTAGAGGATAGATAGTTTCATCAATCTGCATCATGTATTTCCACCCTATATGATCAACCTACTTTAGAGTAGGAAATGGAGGAATATTTGAGAAATAGATTAGGCACCCGCGGTTCAATTTAAGAGCCATGATATAAGTCGAAAAGAAGTTTTCGGCATGGGGTTTAGGAAATTTGAGGGATTTGGGAACAATCTTAAAGTCCCAATGATTAAATGAGGTATTTGTGAAAGAGTGAGGGAGAGTAGGCGAGGAAGATGAAGGAAGAGATGATATAGGTGGAGATGGAGGAGAGGACGACGAAGACGAGGACTGGACAACATTGGGGGTTTTTGCAGGAGAGGGGAGGTGAAGGGATGGAGGTGATTCTTTGGAGTCAGACATGTAGTCCACAAATTTTGAGGATGGCGAAATGGGGATAGTATCTATGGAGGATGAGGAAGAAAAGCACAAGCGGGACAAGAGTTGCACCATCGCAAAAAAAATGCAATCGAAGATAAAAAGGTAGCAAAGAGGGCTTAGCAGGAAGACGAGAAGTTATGTTGTTGATTTTTGTGCAAGAGAGGAGAAACTGAGGATAATTCAATTTTCAATGTTTCCCCCTAAAAAATTATTTGTTTTAAGAAAATTAACAATAGAAGGAAAATATATTCTTGCCAAAAATAAATGCACATATCAAGTATAAGATGAGACGTGATGCAAATTCCAAAAATAAGTCATGATGAGAAGGAAAAAGGGAATTATCCCCAACTTTTGTTTGAGAAAACAAAATCATTCTTCTGGAAGTAGTTTAGTGAAGATGTCAGCCAACTAATTTTGTGTCTCAACAAAAGATATGCAAACATCATCCTTTTGGACATGATCTTTAATGAAGTGGTGTCTTATTTCTATATGCTTTGTGCGTGAGTGATAGATTGGATTCTTTGTGATGCAAATGGCACTAGTGTTGTCACACAAGACAGATATGCAAGAAAATTTTAATCCATAATCGCTGAGGGTTTGTTTCATCTACAATACCTGTGAACAATAGTTACCTAGAGCTATGTATTCAGCTTGAGTCATTGACATTGCCACCATACTTTGCTTTTTGTGCACCAATTGACTAAGCATGATCCCAGTAGTTGGCAAGTTCCAGTGGTGTTTTTTCTATCAATTTTGCATTCTGCATAATCAGCATCAGAATACCCAAGTAGATTAAAAGTTTTAGATCGAGGGTATAAGATTCCATGGTTGATGGTACCTTTAAGATAACAAAGAATTCTCTTAACAGCCTTGAGATGTGATTCTTTAGGTTCCCCTTGAAAATGTGTGCACAGGTTGGTAGCAAATTGTATATCTGGGCGATTGGAAGTTAGATATAGTAAGCTTCTGATCATGCCTCTGTGTGTTGTTTCATCCACATTTTTTCCTTTCGGATCAATTTCTAATTTTGTAGAGGCCGCAGTGGGAACATTTGATGCTTTACAATCTTTCATTTTGAATTTCTACAGTAGTTCCTTCGTATACTTTTCTTGTGATAGGAAGTTTCCTTTTGAGGTTTGTTTAATTTGGAGGCCAAGGAAGAAGGTTAACTCAACCATAAGACTTATTTCAAATTCCGTTGTCATGCATGATGCAAAATCATCACAAAGACATTTGTGTGTACCACCAAAGATTATGTCATCCACATACACTTGAACAAGTAGTAAATGACCATTTGAAGATTTTGTAAATAGTGTGGTATCTACTTTACCCATGCAAAAACCTTTTGAAATGAGAAATGAACTTAAACGATCATACCATGCTCTGGGAGCTTGCTTTAAACCGTAAAGAGCTTTAGTTAATTTGAAAACGTGGTTTGGAAAATTTGAATTTTTGAAACTGGGAGGTTGCTCAATGAAGACCTCTTTTTTTAGATGTCCATTCAAAAAGGCACTTTTGACATCCATTTGATAAAGAGTGAAATTTTTGTGTGAAGCATAGGCTAATAGCATGCGAATGGACTCGAGTCGAGCAATGGGTGCATAGGTTTCATCATAATCAATTCCCTTTTGACAACTTCACCATGTTCATCTAATTTATTATGAAAAACCCATTTTGTTCCAATGACGGGTTGTTATTAGGGCGAGAGACCAAGTTCCAAACCTAGTTTTTCTCAAACTGATTTGGCTCATCTCTCATTGCATTCAACCATGATTCGTCATTTAGTGCTTCATTTATAGTGTATGGCTCTGCAAAAGATAAAAACACAAAATCAGAGTGTTGCGATTCATTTATTTTGTTTTTGGACCTTATTGTGATTCTTGTCGCTGGATTCCTAATGATGTTGTTGATTGGATGGCTTGAGGCATGCTTGAATTTTCTGATTTTGTCTCTAGTGTCTCTTGTGGAAGTTCCACCTGGAGTTGAAATTATCTCTATGAAGGTTTTTGGAATTTTTTCTTCTTTTTCTTTTTCTTGCTGAAGAGCTTCTATCACCTGATCAAAACTTGCAGTTTCTATGCTCAAGGAGTCCTTGGCTAAAAAAAAGGTCAGTTTCATCAAATACCACATGCATGGATTCTTGTATTGTCTTTTTTCTTTTTGTTAAAAACTCTATATGCCTTGCTGTGTGTTGAGTAACCAACAAATATTCCCTCATCTAATTTTGGATCAAATGTAGCAAGGTGATCTCTATCATTAAGATGTGACATTTACACCAAAATACACAAAAATAAGATATGCTGGGTATCTTACCCTTCTAGAGTTCGATGGAGTTTGTTTCATAAATGGTCTCAGGAAGACTCTGTTGATAATATAGCAGGCTGTGTTGACTGCTTCAGCTCAGAGATGTTTAGGGAGATCATACTCATTCAGCATTGTGTGAGCCATTTCCTATAAAACTCTATTTTTTCTTTCAACCATCTCATTTTGTTGGGGTTTCTTGGAGCAGAAAAATTATGAGTGTATCCAAGGTCATTGCAAAAAGTAGCAAAATTATGATCATCAAATTCCATTCCATGATCACTCTTGATGGTTTTGATTGAAACCCCTTTTTCATTTCGAATGTTGTTTGAGAGAGTTATGAAATGATTAAGGGCTTCATTTTTGTGTGACAGAAACCTTATCCATGTGTAACGAGAAAAATCATCTACGATGATAAAGACATATTTGTTTCCTCCAAAAGATTGAGTTTCATGGGTCCAAACAGATCAAGATGTAGAAGTTCCAGTAGTTTTGAAGATGCAATGGTATTTATTGGTTTGAAAGAGGTTCTCACTTGTTTCCTTTTCATGCATGCATCGCATACTTTGGTTTTTGAGAACTTTATTTTAGGAATGTCTTTTACTAAATCGTTTTTGACCAAATTATTCAAAAGCTTTATATTTGCATGACCAACACGTTTATGCCAAATCCAGCAAGATTCATTTGTAGCAACTAGACATTTGACATTTTGCTTGAAAAGATCATATAGGTTTATGCAATAAATGTTTCTTTCTCTGATTGCTGTGAAGATGGTTTCATCATGCTTAGTTACTACACATTTAGAGGGTTTGAATTGTACTTGATAACCATTATCACATAATTGGCTTATGCTGAGTAAATTGTATTTTAGTCCATCTACTAGCCATACATTTTCTATGGAAGTTCCATCTTTGTTTACTACTGTCCCCTTCCCAATGATTTTTCCTTTTGTGTTGTTAGCAAACAATACATTTCCTCCATTGTATTTGTAACACCCCTATTTTTCTTAAATTTCAATACTATAATTGTCAAATAATTTATTTAATTGTATTTTATAAATTTCCATGTTTATTTGGTATTTTAGAAATTTTGTGATTAACATAGATGTTGCTATCAACTTGATTTAGTGATTGATTAAAAATTTTGGGGTCAAAATGTATTTTTTTTAATCTTGCGGGCTGAACACGAAATTTGTTTAATCTTGGGGACCAAATTGCAAAATTGATTAGTTGAATTTTAAAAACCAAACGAGCAGCACACTGTTTTCATTACTTTCTTTCCTTTTTCTTTTCTTTCTTCTCTTCTTTGTTTTTCCTCTTCATCTTTACCGAAGGTCAACACCACCATCATTCTCACCGGCGACCACCAAACCTACCACCTGACTACCTCAATCAACTCTCCCTTACCCCCTGACCACATTTCCACCACCATGCACGGCCTTGGACCGACGGAACATCACGGCAGAGCAAGAACCGAATTTCAGGTGGAAGTGGGTTATGTTTTTTCGGCAGTATTTTAGGCTGTTGAGGGGTGTGTTTTGAAGTTCTTGGTGAGGAGAAGAAAAATGGCCGGTTGCATGTGGCTTAGGCGCGGCAGAGGATAAAGGAAACGGTGATCGAGTTGGGCGGAGAAAAGTGATTTTCGGACTGTAAATCCAGTTTTCTGGCGGCTACAAAACTCGAAACAGAGAATGGTCAACAACATTGGAATCAGGAGCTCGAGAGGAGCGAGACAGTGGTGTTGGGAGTTTTTTTAGCAGTGGCAGACGGCGGCCGGCGGCGGTGGGAAGAAGGTATTTTCCCCTTGACGAGGCGAGTGTAATGGTGTGATTCATTTGTGAATTCGAGGTTTCGTTGTGCTTTTGTGGTAAAATATTGGAAGAATTGATGTATATGTAATTGTATGTACATGCATGTATGTATATTCTTATTTGAATTGTAACCATGATAAGAACAGCTTGAGGATGATGATGTATTGTATATGTATATATGTTGAACTCTCCCATGTTAAGGATGTTATGATAGTGGATTTGGACCTTGTACTAGGTTATAATGGAATTTATGGAAATTTTATAAGAAATTGAACTAGGGACTTGGATTGAGGACCTAAATTAGATAATGGAATTATTAGAATCTTGAGCCATTGATGATTAGTATCAATATGTGGACCTTGTGAATAAGAAACTAGTTTTATAGCCATTCTTGGAGATTATCGATGTTGTCATTTAAGTTATTATGTTAATGAGATGAATAGCAATTTTGAGTTAAGAATCAATTTGGTAACGTTGCATTAGGAATTTAAAATGAGTTCTGACTATATATATATATATATCATTATGGTTAGGTGATGAAGAAGTGGCTCACGAGGACCAATAGACAGTCTGCAGAACTTATACCATCAGAGATTTTGAGGTGAGGATCTGCCAACCTGGCACTTCTTTTAATTATCTATTATTGTGATAAGCCCAGTGACCAGTGAGGTTCTCCCACTCTGGGTTATTGTTTTGTACAAGCTATTTGTTAATTGTTGAACCCCTGTGCGGGTCTGCCATTTTGGCCTTGATATATATCTGTTCTTGTGGCATAACCCTATGAGGGTTTAATTTGCTTGATTATACCTGCTCGTACATTGCTTGATTGTACTCGTTCGAAATTGTTTGACTCGTACTTGCTCGTTACTTGTTGTTGACTTGTATACCCCTGTGAGGGTTCGTGCTTGTTCAATCGTGCTTGTTCAATCATACTTGGTCACTCGTACTGGATCAATCGTTCTTGCTCGTTCTTGTTTATTCTGGCGCCCATAACTCCTGTCTGTTGTGTCTAGTACTTGTTTGATTGTATTTGCTTGTTCCTGCTTGAATTGTTATCAGATGCCTTGCTGGCATACTTGCTTATTGTATCCTGATATCTAGCCAGTTGGCTTGTACGTGCTTGATTGTTGTGCTTGATTGAAGATTGTACTTGGGCTGAGTGCCAATCCTTCGGGAAATGTTGAGATAATTGGGACACGCCTTGCAGCCCACCTGGGTGTCCAGGGTATGCTATGCGGTCCGCATAGGTATCCGCGATACGCTAAGCGGCCCTCTTAGGTATCTGCTATGTGCCATACAGTCCATATAGGCAGTGCGCCATACAGTCCGTATGGGCACACCAATTATATATCTAGCTATATTGATAAAAATACTTGTTTGATTGGTATAAGGTGATCTAATATGCATGTCTTACTCGATTAGTTGGAATGCATATTCTATAAGGGTTTGCTTGCTCGTACTCATTTTTGCTTGTATGTGAAATGTTCTTGGAGCAATAAGGCAGGAGAGTTTCCTGTTGCTACATTTGTTCTTGCTAAAATTGTAATTGTACTTGTATTACTACTGATTCTAGATCTGTTGAGATGTTCTTTCCATGACAAGTTCTAATATTGCTTGATATTTATCCCTCACTAAGTTCATTGGATTTACTCCCTCGTTTTCATTACTTTTGCAGACAGGGTGGCCTAAGAATGAAACGTTCTGACTTGAAGTACAGAAATGCTTCTTTTGTAATAGTTTAGCATCTCTTTTGCCTGTGGACTAATAGATGGTTGTGAACATAAAGAGGTTGTGATATGTCAGAATAGATTAAGGCACCTTGATTTTGTATATATTT
This sequence comes from Jacaranda mimosifolia, assembly GCA_018894105.1. Classification (NCBI taxonomy): domain Eukaryota; kingdom Viridiplantae; phylum Streptophyta; class Magnoliopsida; order Lamiales; family Bignoniaceae; genus Jacaranda; species Jacaranda mimosifolia. The sequence goes on along the minus strand of CM032132.1, from coordinate 12,679,816 downwards.
TGTTGTACTTAAGAATTGAACCTTGGTTCGAATGTTATGGCTAATGTTGTTATTTAAGTTGAAGTTATTTTCCGCTGCTTTTGAATTATTGTTTGTATTACAAGGTTCAGAAATTAAGCTTGAATTGAGTTGATATCTTAGCTTTGGGTTACCCGAAGTGGGGTGTCATAGTATTCTTGTATTTAAGAAAAGAATGACTTGTTTCCAATCATGTGTCTGGAACTCCACTGTCCAAATCCCAAAGGTCCATTTGAGCTTTCTTCTTGGTTGGTTTCTGCAACATAAAGGTTTGTGAACTTGGGTACCCAATTTTTGTTGGGTCTTGAGTTGTTAGATTTTGGTACCTACATATATTTGACACCGATTTCTCTTCTTATAGGACATTTGTGTGCCATGTTACCCTTCTTAGAGCAACAGTGACAAGTCCTTTTGAAGAATCTAGTATTTCTAAAACCTGAATCCACTTCGTTTTTGCCCTTAATAGATCTTTTTAGGTTATAATTTTCATTCAGCAAAAACTGAATTTCATTTTTAAGACACTGATTTTTCGCAACTAGTCTATTTCTTTCCTCAGAGTTTTTCCTTATGATTTTATTGTAGTGAAGTACCAACTTTTTTTTTTCATTGATAGTAGTCTCTCATTGTTCCTTAAAAAGATTATTTCTGTTTGAAGTTCAGTGAGTTGATTATGGCATTCTATGTGAGTGTCAAGATCTTTATCATAATCAACATCGAAATTGCTAGAACTTAATTGAGACTGTAAAGTTACCTGTCCGTTGGCCATGAGATAATTTTCTTCGTTATCAAACTTATCTGAGTCTGAATCATCCCATGTGATAGTCATGGCTCTTTGTTTTGGTTTTCCCTCAATTTTTGGGCTTCGTTTCAATTTTGGGCAGTCTGGTCTTTTGTGCCTTATTTCATGGCATTCATGATAGATAATTTGCTCGGTTCGAAATTCACAAGTGTTTTTTCTTGAGTTTGCTTTAGGATCTCTTCTGAAGCAATTTTTTACTTGGGTAAGTTGTCGCAGTCGCCTGGTTATCATGGCAATTTCTTCATTGATTATTTCTTCATCCATTTCACCAGAGTCTTTGTTCCATTCTCCTTGATCAGCATTAAAGACAATATCTTTCTTGCCTTTGTTGTTGGAACTTTCTTCCTTGTTGAAGAGTGTCATTTCGTGAGAAGTGAGTGATCTAATTAGCTCTGCATAGTAAACTTCTCTAGATTTTTGCTTCATGGATAGCAGTGACTTTGGGATTCCATTCCTTTGGTAGAGATCTTAGGATCTTCCGCAGCTGTTCACTTTCCAATATTGTCTTTCCCAAAGCAAACATGGGATTCACTATCTCCATAAATCGAGCATACATTTGACTGATCATTTCACCTGTTTTCATGGAAAACATTTCATATTGGTGAGTAAATAATGCAATACGCTCTAATTTTCCCTGTGAGGTTCCTTCGTGAGTGACTTGGAGCATGTTCCACATATCTTTGGTCGAAGTACATGTGCTCACACGATTATATTCTTCTTTAACTAGAGCACATTAAAGGATATTTTTTGCTTTTGCATTAATTGAGAGCATTCTTTTGTCCTCAGTGGTGAGTTCCAGTCTTCCTGTTGAGGATTTGCCTTTGTTTGTGGGAATAAGAGGCCCGTCAATAACTATACTCCATAAATCATAGTCTAGTGCTATGAAGAATTCCTCAATCCTATTTTTCCATGTTGAGTAGTTGGTCCCGTCGAATAGAGGGGAACAAGTGTGAGATTGACCTTCTACATACACATCAAGACTAGAGGAAGCCATTAGGAACATTTAGCGATAAACTGGAAGTTCCTGATATAACTAAAGTTTTAGAGAGCAGAAATATAAATATAAGAGACATGATATATATAGTGGTTCGGCAAGCCTACTCATTTCCTAAGCCAAAGGACTTAGGATTTTGAACCTGCAAATATTATTAGCAACACAAAAAAAGAACGAATACAGTGAGCAGCGCTAACTAGCCAAAACCTCGTAGAGCTATAGTGATGACACTCAACAAGCTAAACTAGGGTTATGGGACTTGTTTAGAGAAGAGGAATAATCCTGCTCTATATGAAAGCACTAACTAATTTTATATCAGAGACACTACTACTTTAAATAATAGGCTATGACATCTTCAAGAGTTGATGCCTCAATTTCCTCCTTGAATGCTGCAATGGTAATATACCAAGTGTGCATCCGCCTTAGATGGTGTAATGGTATCATACCTGAAATACTTTTGGTTCTTAATATGGGAAATTCCAGATTTTGCTACATAACTTGAGTACTCTACTAATCACACTTGTCAAGACTGAAAACTGCCATATAAGTTTGAATCAATAGGTTGTAATCAAAACATTGTCTTAGGATTCAATCCTAACATTATATATTGTATCACCAATAAAAAATTAAGGTAAATTAGGTCATACAACAAATGAGTATAACATCACTTTATCGCAGTACTAACTTTTCTGTGATTGAGTACTATTCTTCAAAACTGAGGTATTGTTCTTTTATTGAAATGTAGTATTGCTTTAATATACTTCAAATTATATTAAATCATCTAGTATGATACTGCAAAATTTGATATTATATTAAACAAATAAAGTAATAATTATACTAGCTGTAGTATAAGTTTCAGAATATTCAATACTAAAAGTATCCAAAATACTATTAAAAATTAGTATGGCAAACGCGTTCAATTTGACATATTTCAGTCATTACTCAACTATTATAGAATGCATTTATAGCTATAGATTTATTCTAATATTGAGCAACAACAATTGAAATTATTAAATCAATCAGATATAAGTAGCTTTAATAGTTCATTAGTCATGTTTAGTATTAGATATATAAATCTTGATATAGTCCAGCAACATATAATATATACCTTAATACCAATTTCTACACATATATGGACAACAACTGAATTGCAAAGCTGCCTAATGTCTGAAAAACAACAGTTATTTATAATTTCTTCCCACACTAAAAAGATAGAGTGATATATTGATATATAACAAATGAGAATGTTACATACAATAGGATAATGTGATGCAATTCTCCAAATATTAATATAGTATAGTCCAAATACTTCAAATTCTATATCTCTTCTAAACCACAACAAATTTAACAGCTACCTTGAGTTTGTATAAATTGTATAATCCATCTTTTCATTGATTATATGCCTTCTGCATCCCTTTTCTACTGATTAATGAAAAATAAAAACAAATGAGGCATTAGTTAGTAAGTAATAATAGAAGGTAATACAAGCATATGAGCAATAAAATGCTAAGCATGTCATCAAAGCTAATTAAGCTAATATAGCTAATTGTAGCTTCTTTGTAAGTATGATGATTATACTTGGATCTACCATGCTGTTTACATCTAAACCTAATATCAATTTGTTACAGGATCCTTTGTGCATGGCTGAGGTCGCACATTATGTGCATCAATAATACATTCTTCCTTTGCATGGAATGCATTCATGTCAAAGTGTGAATGGGGTCAATTACTGCTTTATAAGCTTGTTGATACATCTCAACTAAATAGTATTGGTCTATAAAGTGATATGCTGAAAGTAACTTGGACTTAATACAAACACAAGCATGGTTGCATGAAATTTTATCAACTTGCCTTGCCCTACATGAACAACTCAACTATGCAAATCCACAACATATGATTTATCATGATCAATCACCTAAAAGCTTCAACTACTGGATTTGTCTACCTTTAAGGTACAAAAAACCATGTAATTTGTTACTAGGTTCTTCTCCTATTAGATATAATACTCCTATAAGTTTATGAGATTATTCTCGTTGATCATACATCATAATCATGACTTATTTGCGTATATGTTTGACCGTGGCTGCAACTGGCATGAATTATGCCAGTTTCACTCAATTGTTCCAATATTTTGCTTGGTTGCTTTTTGCTTTCCCCCATCAATCTATAGAAAATAAATAATTTGCCCAGCACTATGGCTCTAACTACATGATAAAGTTTCTAACAAGAGGCATGGACTCCAGTATATTATTTATATGGTGAGTATACTTTTGCCTTATAGGAACATATGCAACTTTCATCAAAACTGAAGCCCAACGTTTCTGTTGTTTAGGATGTACTTTCTTATTAATTAAAATTGAAATGATTAGATTGTTAAATTTGTGAAAGTATTACTAGAACATTATATCATATCATAGTTTTGCAATAAAAGATAAAGATCTTACTTGCTTCTTGAAGTTACCCATCAAGTACCCAAACAATATGCATTATGACTACTTGAAAATACCATGGGAATGGCCTTAATAACCCCAAGATGTTAGTAAGAGAATAAGGTGAACTTTCTGAACCTTATGCCACAGTGAGAATCTAAAATACTTCTTAATTACAAGCAGAACCACTCCCAATTAGCATTATTCTCAGTATCAACAATTATATATGCTATTGTGTATAAATACACTAAATAAGCATCATTTATATGTATTTTTAGTATGAGTGTCATTCAAGAATATCAAAGGTTTGAATCCACAAACAAAGCCAATAAAATAAGTAATTTCTAGGTAGTTGGGTCAATCTCTTACTTTGCAACACTTCTAGGGTTTGTTTTCTTCTTGACACTATAATACCACCTTAATTTATCATAAGAGCCGTTTTCCACCTCATGAATTTTATGCATAGCTATTCCTTTCCCATCCATACTTGGTGGCATCTAATTTCCACGTTGTATTCTTTATGGAAAATTTTTAGCACATTACAATGTCGATAATAGGGTTCTCAGTTCAAATTATCTTTGATTATGTTTGCAACTCAAGTAAAATCGGCTCTATGATGTCCCATTGTCCAAACATTACCATCAGTACATGTGTGTTGTAGATTGTATTTCAGAATGTTAAATAATTTGTCAAGCTTTATGTTGGAATGCATATATTTGCCATTTGCAATTTTCATCACTACAAACTATAATGATCTTTTTGTTATGGATTTTATTGTATAGGAAACTCTCCTAGTAGCAATAGCATAATTTTTAACTTTTATCCTAAACTCCTTAGCATTTTGGAATGTTTGGCCCTCTCCACGGGTACAATGACTTCAAGCATCTATTAAGTTCTTTTGTAAAGCTATATATCATATTCGAACTAACTTGTGGAAGCAATATCCTCCTCCATTTCATTCCTAAGTAGGTGCTCTTTGTGAATAAAAAGTAAAATTAAATAAATTGAGACAAAGTGTTGCATTATCAATACATAAGTACTAAAATAAATAAATCTAGTTTAATGATTGAACTATTAAGTAACGTACAAATAAATAAAGCATTTGACAAAAAAAACTGAACATGTAAAGAAGTAATATTACATTGAGAGATACTAGCTCTAATACGTTGGAAGTATAAGAAAGGATTAATACAGTAAAAATATGAAAATATGAAGTATTACCTACAAATATAGATGGTTTGTCTTCCGTGTCCATTGGATTCATTTTTTTGGATGATTATCATGTAAATAATGGTTATTTTCAAGTACCATTGCAATCATACCATATTGCAAATGTCGTCATTAGTGTTCAAAGTAACACACATTTTCTGATGGGGAATGATGTATTGTAATGTGTTGAATTGAGGGCTAATTTCAAATTATTTTTTCCAAGTTGAAATTACAACGCCATCAAATTCTTACTCTCATAAATTGACAAAATATAGAGCTCTCCATTGTAGATACAATGCCCTATTATCTCAATTTAATATTTGGTGACAATTTTATAATACTTTCAGTATTTTATGTTATTTTAGTTATCTTAATATTGAATTGTATTGGATATAAAAACTATTATTTATACATATTCTAAAACTAGTTATTCTTATTCTAAAATTATGATGAGTATGATTCTGTCAAAGTTCTAAGAAATTGTGATGGGTTACTAAAAAAGTAAAAAAAAAAAAAAGAGTAAAAATATATATTAGTGATGACACTTGTGACGGGTATGAAAATCTGTATTGATATGAAAAATAAATCACAAATTTCACAACTCTAGACATATTTTTTGATATGTGTCAGAAATTTCATCACAAAATTAATTTTGTGATGTACTATATTTTTGTCACAGAACTAACTAATGACAAAGCATATATTAGTGGATTTATAAAATAAATTCATAAAAAATTTAATGAAATCTTTCACAAAACATGATACCATGATGAATTTATTTCACAAATCTATTAGTATATACTTTGTCATTGATTAGCTTGCGATGGAAATAAAGTTCGTCACAGGATTAATTCTACAATGAAATTTCCATCACAATAAAAAAATCATATTTAGGTTATGAAATTTGTGACAGAATGTTCATATCAATATAGTCTTCAGACCCATCATAAGTATTATTCTTAATATATATTTTCACTCATTTTTTAAAAATCATTAGTATTCTATGAAAAATCCATGACAACTATTTTCGAGCTGTGATGAAATCTTATTCATCACAATTTTTCATTAGTGAAGAGGTGTTTTCTTGTATTGATTTTAGAAAATTTCTAAGCATGAGCTCATTTATAAAGAAATATATAATTAAATTAATTGGAATTATTTTGATTATTTTAAATAATTATACTATTATTATGTGTTGTTTCATTATCTTTATCATCATTATTGTTTTATACGCTACCAAAATATAGATATATATCCACTATAAATAATTGTTATGAAATAAATTTTGCTTTGGCTATAAACTATAGTTATAAATTTGCTATGACAAATTTAATTATATATATATATATAGATAAAGAATATCAATCAATTATATTATAGATTGGTTGTAGTAAAAGTTAGCTACGAGAACATTTGATTTGGATTTGTTAGGTCAATTTCGTAGTTTAGACTATGGATTAATCGTAGTCGATACCCTAATTTTTTGTAGTGAAATTGATTAAATAAATACATATTGCTTTAATTTATTATACTATATTGTTACTAAAATTATATATATTTTTATCTTGTTTCAATTATATTCCTAATTTATTATTTACAAATGTAAACTTATCAACAAACCTAAATTTATTATGTTAGTGAAAATGATAATATGATTACTTTTTTCACTATCATTAATAGTAAAATTAAATATTCAGAAAACAAAGATATAAAAGATGATAGAAGCTTAAGAGTCCACTTGCGAGCTTTCAATCATTTATGTTTTAGCTCAAATTCAAATGGTTAAAGAAGTTATAATAACTGAGCAAAACATAGGTTATAAAATTAAATGTGCTTATACCTCAATGACAATGTATCTATGCTATATTTTTGAATTCAGTACATATTTAAGCGATAACAATAATGTCTTTCATTAATTAAGTTGGTTAATTACATAATTTACAATATCCTACTAAGCTTTCATATTGTAATTATGACCTTAATCAAATAATTAGGAACAGTACCTGATAGGACTAGCTAGCATGCAGTTAGTAACTTAACATTCAATATAGAAAACAAATTGCTTTAACCATGTAAACTACAATAGCATTAAAAACCTACAAATTAAAGACGGCAATAGATTGATTTTGGGGGAAGTCTGTTAAAAACTTGGGGCCTTACTAATTCAAATTTTGATGGATTTGGAATACTGACCCGCAACCCATGGGTTAGACTATAAACAGCACGTTTTATAATTTTATAAATATAAAAGAGTATCTTTTTAAAAAAAATATTATCATCTTAATTTTCTAAATCTAAAAAATAATATTAGTAGTAAATATTAACTATTTAGAAATGTTAAAGGCATATTTTACTTTTTAAAATAAAAATGTAATATATATATTTATCACACAACGAAAAAATATAGTATTAAGGGAAAGAAAAAATAACAAAGTAAAATTGTCACTAGCTAGTTATATGCATTAAGTGATAATACTTTTTATTCTGTCAGTAATGATGTTATTTAAGTAACAATAATTTTTATTTTATTACAATATGACGTAATAGTAGAAAAATAAATGTTTTAAGTTGTTAATATTGACAATTAATAATACACCTACATACAATGACGACTTAGTGAATATAAAAGCTGTTACTACAATTTGCACTGCAAGAAAATATAATATTAGCTACAAAAAAGTGACAATATAAAAATTGTCACTAATTAATGGCATATATTAAGTAACAATGACTTTTATTTTGTCACTAGTGATATATTTTAAGTGATAAATTTTTTTGTTTTGTCACACTATAGCTTTATAGTGGCAAGAATTAATGTTTTGAGTTGTCACTATTGATAATTAATTAAATATCATACTTATAATGACAACCTGGTGACAATAAAAATTATCACTATAGTTTGTGACAAAATTTTCATTATGACTAAATTGTCACTATAGATATATCATTAATTGTCACCATGACAACGTGAAATACTATTCTTGTTAATATAAAATTGTAAAGATCATTAGGGTGACAACACAAAATCTTTTATGATTTAATATATATGTAGTCAGTGACAACTTTTACATCGACATTTATTATTTTATCACTAATATACTTTTTCTTAAGTATTGTGGCAAAAGTTGTTTTTTTAATAATCAACTTGTCACTATAGCTGTGTTACTAATTATCAATGGTGACAATTTAAACATTATTTTTGTCGCTATTAAGTTTGTAAAAATAAACATATAAGGTGAAAAAAAAATTGTCACTTAAGATATATCATTCAATTTGTAAAGATTTTTATATGTTCACTTACTATTTTGTCATTAACTTTTTTTTCCTCGTCGTCTTAGTTTTATATATATTGAAAGCAATATGCTATTTGTGAAAACAAATTACTTTGCCCTTTAGAACTTCTAAGTTGTAATTATTCATTGAATGAGGTTCTTAAGTGAAGGGCCTCATTATACTAATAATTAATAGTTTGTCAAAAATCTGTTTAACTATGAAAACAAAGCTTTTTGACCATCTAAACTTCACAAGTTACAAAGTACATCATATTAATGAAAACATAGTATTTAAAATTTTCTAAACTTAACATAATTTAATTCTACACTTAATTAAAGAAGATAATTTGGTACCTCATATATAGTCATGCTAATAAACTGATTTATAAATAAATTTGTTCAATTTCATAAATAAATCATAGAGGGCACAACAAATCAACCAAAAATAAATTAAACCACATTATATTAGTAGATCGATGTTGATTATATATTTAAAATAATTCCTAGTAGAAAGTAAAATATTTTGAGGTAGAGAATTCTATTAACCCAAATTAGAAAACTACAATATAATGATCATTTAATTTTGTTTTGAAGCGAAAGCAAAATTTTCTCCTGGGTATAACTGAATCTATTGGGTTCAAAATTATTATTTAATATTTTATAAACAAAAATAAGATTGTCTAAATATGTTTTTACTAGGCATAAACTTCTAGTACACCATACCATAACTTTTTGAGATAACAAGAATGCATGGTTACATAGAAAAAGAGATTGTATTCATAAGTACAAGAATTCAGTATATATAAGAATATATAGATTGCTGAAACTATTTTATACTTTCACTATAAGAAAATGTAAAATTTGTAATGATTTTTTTGACTACAACATCATTTTTGTTGCAATTAGTTAAGTTTTGGCGATAAAAAATAATATTCCTAATTTAATGATATTTACTTATGCTTTTCTAGAATGAAAAATATGTAAAAAATAAATTAATGAATCCCTATTTGATTATATTAAAATGCATCAGTATAACCGAGTAACCAACATTATAAAAATCATTCATGTTATGTCGAATACATGACAGATATAATGTCGAACATAACGTACCTCCAACATGTACGTATTTGATGCCTAGCATTGTTAGCATGTTGATAAATTAAATAAAAAAAATTAAAATCCCAACATACATTCAATGCTCTATCGGACGTATGTTCAACAATATATCTATCATGTTTTAGAAAATTTGAATATATATATATATATATATTTCATATATCTAGAAAGTATTTGATTGTTAATTGAAGAATAACTAAAGATCACAATTTTCTAAACTTATTTGAAGAACACTATTTAAAATGACTTTCTTTCTCTTAATATTTATTTTATTATAAAGGTAAAGATATTTTTTTTTCATGTAGAGGGTATTTGTGTGAGCTTATAAACTTATCAAAACATCTTATAAAATATTTAAGAACTTATCATGTGGCACCCCACTCGGGATATGGCTTGCAAGGCGAAATGCCACTCAGTTCAGTCCTATTAGCATGCAACAACATATCCGATAGGCACATAAAAATTTTCATATAATACCAATAACATCCACAATCATCAATACGTAGCATGCTTTATACTTAATGCGGAATTAATATCAAAGTGCTATATACCATACTAACAGCCCAACAACATTCAGACCACAATATCGTCACCACTATCGCGATTCATACATACCATAAGTCTAATATTCATCATGGCATATTACAACATCTCTACAACAAAACATCCCAAGGTACATTCATATGTACATTACATTCTTAAACTCTAAAACAACAAATTCCAAATGAAATCTGCTAGTCCTCACTGTTCCCTGTCTCACACCTATCTGAATAAAACGAATAATACACAAGGGTGAGCCATAAGGACTCCGTGAGGATTAATGTAAAGCAATGTATGATCTTTCAAGAATCAGAGACTCACGACAGTAATCATTGGTAGTTTAACAAAAGGAAACAAAGTTCTGCCAGAGTAGAACAATCAAGGAAGTCAGAATACTAGTAAATGCTAGGTTGGGATGCTGTAACTGTCAGCTCAAAAGTCTCGGGATCATCTCGACCAATCCTGCTCGGGAGGTTTAGGGTCAACTCAACCGATCACAGTTGGGAGGAAATACAGACAACTTAGTTGGCCTGGCATATCAGTTCGATCCAGACTAGGAACTCATTCAACCTTATTGCTCCTTGAGTAGAATGCAATTCAAGAATAACAAACCCAATCATGTATGCAAGTCAATAAATCATATACATCATGCATATCAGAATATCTTTGTACCTCCATAACAATAAAGTAACAATTCGGTTCGATTAGTTAAGTAAACAATTAGTTCAGTAGCGCGAGCATGACAGCTCGACAATAATAGTAGATCAAGCATAACAGCTTGGCAATAATAGGAGCTCAAGCATAATAGCTTGGCAATAACAGCAGCTCAAGCATAACAGCTTGGCATGGCACTCGGCCCATCAATTCTCCTATACAAGTCTTTCAGTACAATCAATCTATCAGTATGTTCAAGCAGTCGGTAGCCAACAGGGCTGAAACAATAACAATACGTTCAGTCAATCGATAGCTAATAAGGTGAAAATAATAACAGTACATGACGACAACAAACAAGAAATAAAAGTTCATGGCCAGAACATGACAGTTAGTTTGTTATCAGAACGATTTTAGGAAACAAACCCTCACAGGGGTGTTCGATCGGTAACAATACCGTTCAATCAGTTCATAGAATTCAATCAATCAAAGATAGTCAAATATGATAATGATAGTCAATTACCCTCACAGGGGTACACAAGGCAATGCTCAAGACAATAGAACCTCACAGGGTTCAAAAACTAGAAATAAACAATAACGATAGCCAAGAAAATAGAACCTCACAGGGTTCAAAAGCAACAGTAAACGATATCAATAGTCAAGAGAATAGAATCTCACAGGGTTCGTCAGTTAACCAATAGTGATAACGATAGCAAAGATAGGTATCAGAACAATGGAACCTCACTCAATCATGATGCAATTGCTTTACTAAAATAATTACCATATTGGTGGATCCTTACCTGAATAACCTTAACGGAATGAAAATCAAGCCCTACTGCTCTGTAAGATCCAACTCCTCAACACCTAACCAAAAGGTGGGTTTACAGTTAAAATCTCATTTAATCCTATAACTATAGTCATATCGCTAGGAATCTAACATCAATAGTTACTTGGTGACTACGATGATTTATGATTTATTTTGATTTATCTCAACATGAAATAAGCTATGCCCACCGTTATTACGAAAATATATCCGAAACTTATTATTAAATCGGTAAGGATTATATAATTGAATCCCTAAATTACATCGAAATCCCTTATAAGGTTACACCATAGTGTTTATAATAACTCAATTATCATTAAAGATTCAAGTTTATCAGTTAGGTCGTGATTACGTAAAATTAAGGTCTCATCACCTATTTAGCTATTTAACCTATGGTTCACATGAAATAATACCATTCCGGGTTCTTAAGCTCAAGAAACATTCATGCATGCTTTATTTCTCATGCATGGTTGTATTTTCTGATCAATTTACACATTTTGTTTGATTATACAAGGTATTATGAAGATTGGAATGCATATACATATACATGTAAATATATATAGTTTTCTTTCGATAGATTACCCAAATCTCACTATCGAAGTAGAATTTTGACGATCAGAGACTTCGTGCATGCATTCGTTGCAACGAGGTGAGAAAACTGCCTCTGCGCCGCCGTTGCTGGAAAACTACACCACCACCACCACCAGGAGCTGCATCTTGGTGAGATGAAGCAAAACCCCCAAACAATTTCTTCAAAAGCCTTCGAATTGAAGCTCAATTTCAGTCTGAAAGCTACTCTGCCACCTCACGTCGCCGTGTTGGTTTGAACTCGATCCCGCTGCCGTCGCTGGTCCATTTTGAAATCTGAAGGCACAGTCGTGTTCTTGGAGCTGAGGTCTACAAAGCCTACTCCTTGGTCGCATCAGAACATCGCTGGAATGTTGCTCCCGTTGATTTCGCCGTCACCCATTTTCGGTCAAGCTTTTCACGGTGGTTCGCCGGTCGTCTCTGCCTGTATGTGGTGTCGCTGTGTTCTTGAAGTTGAGATGAAGATGTTGGTCAGTTCTGTTTTGGGTTTCAGGGTGTGGTTGGAGGTGATCATCGGAGCATAAGAGAAGATGGTGTTTTGGTGGGAAGAAGGAAATGTGAGGGTGAAATTGAAAATATGATTATTTATGTATTTGACCTTTTCTAAATTATAGATTGACCCATAATTTATGGTCAGATTTTAATTGGGTCCAAAAGTTCTAATTAAGTTCAATTGACCCCTAATTTTGTTGGTCTTTCACATTAGTCCTAAAATTTCCAAAGAAGGACCTAATTAAGTCTTATCTAATCGTACATTAACCCACACAACTTTTGAAAATTTGAATAAAATTAATAAATTTTATACAAAATACAAAATATTGAAATAAGGCATTTCTAGGGTGTTACAAACCCCCCTTCTTACAAGAATCTGGTCCCCAAATTCTCATCTGGATATCGAAAAAGTTCTAGATACTATTGGTGCATGAGATCTTTCGGTTCCCATGTTGCTTCTTCAACGTTGTGGTTGCGCCAAAGAACTTTCACTTGAGGGATCCTTTGGTTTATAAGTTCTCAAAATTTTCGATCTAGAATACTAATTGGCTGTTCCTCATACGTTAGATCACTTTGCAATGGTACACTTGTCTGAGGGATTATGTAGGAAAGGTCAGGATAATATTTTCGTAGCTGTGACATGTGAAAGACGTCATGAATGCCTATCACATCTTGAGGTAATGCCAAGTGATACGCCACTGGCCCAATCCTTTCACTTATCTCATAGGGACCAACATATCTTGGGCTCAGCTTTCCGCCTTTGCCAATCCTTTGGATACTCTTCCTCGGAGATACTTTGAGAAACACCAAATCTCATTTTCTTTTATCTGCATAACTTTTCTATCGATCTTGTGTAGCTTTCATCCTCTGCTTGATAATCTGAGTCTTTTCAATAGTCTCTTGAACTAATTATGGTCTAATAGTTTTTGGAGACTTATGGCTGTTACCTTTGTATTCCTCAAGATCCCAGTGCAATGGGGATCGGCATTTTTTGCCATATAGTGCTTCGTATGGAGCCATTTAGATAGTGGTTTGGTAGCTGTTATTATATGCAAATTCAATTAGTGGTAGATGCCGGCTCCAATTCCCACCAAAATCTAAGACGCAAGCCCGCAACATATCCTCTAGTATCCGAATGACCCTCTCATACTGTCCATCCATATGAGGATGAACGGTAGAACTGAAATGTAACCATGTTCCTGAAGTTGAGAGAAAGACGTTGGTTGGTTCTGTTTTGGGTTTCGGGGTGTGGCCGGAGGTGATCGCCGGAGCAGGGGAGAAGAGGGTGTTTCGGTGGGAAGAAGGAAATGCGAGGGTGAAATTGAAAATATGCTTATTTATGTATTTTACCTTTTCTAAATTACAGATTGACCTTAGAATTTATGGTCAGATTTTAATTGGGTTCAAAAGTTCTAATTAAGTTCAATTGACCCCTAATTTTGTTGGTCTTTCACATTAGTCCTAGAATTTCCAACGAAGGACCTAATTAAGTCTTATCTAATCGCACATTAACCCACAAAACTTTTGAAAATTTAAATAAACTAATAAATTTTATACAAAATACAAAATATTGAAATAAGGCATTACTAGGGTGTTACATATCAAATGGTAGAAAGTGTTTGTTAGATTTTTCTAAAGAGCTTATAAGGTTTTAAAATAAGATGTTAGAATTTTGTAAACTCTTTTAGAAAAAGTAAGGAGATCCTAACTTATTTTGAAGATATCAATAAGGTCCTTCAATCTCAATCATTTAATTACAGAATTACCATTACTAACATTTTATAAGTTCCAAAATCTTATTTATCCAAATACTTTAATAATTTATTTTAACAATAAGATCTAACATCTTATAAGCTCCAAAACATCTTATATGATGTAGGAGCTTATAGCATCTTTTAAAATAAACTTAGCCAAATACCCTCGTAGTCTATAAATCCAACTGACAGATTTTCAACATAATCCACAAAAACTTAATGAAAAGATATTTGTGCATACTAAACAAGTGTATCTTAAGCCGTACCGTATCTCAAAATTTTCGAAAAATGGCATATTGCAATGTTTATATGGTGCCATATTTGTATTATTGTGTTCATATATATTTCTGTATCATGCAATATAACTATCTAAAATATATATTAATGTCCTTGTCCTTGTTAAACTAATTTTGAAGTAGTGTTCCGGAACTTAATATTTGGTTGAAATCAATTTTTGAACTTCTGGATTTATTGATGTCAAGTACGTAGAAAGATCAAAATTCTTTTGGTGAACCCTAATCCTTTTATCCTTCGATCTTAAAATGTCCATCTTTTGGATCATGCAATTTATCCAAGTGTTATATTACTCCAACATGTTATGTTTTATCACTAATTTATTTGTTTGCTGCCAAAAAAAATAAAAATAAAAATAAAAATTGGATTCCCCATGGAAAATTAAAGGTTTAATTTCCTGAAGAAAATGCAAATTCATTTTATGGCTAATTTATAATTAGAAAGCTTATCTGCTCTCTCCTAGCGGGCTAAACATCTTAATATGTTTTTCAAGTTTTTTTAATGGGTTGGTTAAAATAAAATGGTTTGCCTAAGTGGCTATCTATTGGTTTAAATTTTTGCAAATCAGTCTCCCGATTATGCTGATTCAATTGCATGCATGCCTGTTACACAGGAAGTTTCTTTCTTTTGTGAGGAAGCTCATAATGGGAGACATGTGCTGTTGCCATATACTAAGAGGGGTGTTTGGCTAAACTTATTTAAAAGATTTTATAAGTTCATGCATCTTATAAGATGTTTTTTGAGCATATAAGATGTTAGATCTTTTTTTAGAAACAAGTTCTTAAAGTATTTGGATAAAATAAGATCTTTGAGCTTATAAGATGTTAGTAACGGCAATTTTATAATTAATATGATCAAAATTGAGCTAACTTATTAAAATCTTCAAAATAAGTTAGGAAGTCCTTACTTTTTTAAAAAGAGCTAAGCTCATAACATCTTATTTTGGAAGCTTATAAGCTCTTTTAAAATTTTTTTTACCAAATACTTTTTACAACCTTATAAACTCTCAAACAACTTATAAGATGTTTTGAGGAGCTTATAAGATCACCCAAACACCCTCTAAGAGAACAAAGGGCACAAAATATAATATAATGGCAAAAGTCACTTATAATGGCAACATAATGATAATTGGGAAGATAACTTACAAATTTGTCAAGTAATCAAATATACGAGCCTTGGAAATAGATAAAAGATATTTGTGAGCCTCGTAGAAAGTGAATGCAAAAGCCAAGGTAGTGTTTGGATATGTTTTTTATTTGATTTTATTATGTGTTTATTATGTGTTTTGGGAGAATGAATGTTGAAAGAATTGTGGGAGAATGTGAAATGAAGGTTGGGGAATGTGATTGATGTTTGATTATATTTTTGGGAATAGTTAAAAAATGGGCTTTGAGAGTTTTGATATGTTTGATTATGTTTTGTAGGAGATATTTTATACTGTATATGTCAAATCATTGCCTTTATGTTGGAGTTCGTGGGGGAAATTTGATATTAAAGAATTTTTTTAATTGTAAAGATAATAATAAAATATGTGTGTATATATGTGTATAAATGTAGTAAATGGATATGATTGTGTTGTAATTTTGTAATGATTGTTTAAATGATTAAGTGGGTTGTATTTTAATATTTTATTGATTTGTATTATTATTATTATTATTATTATTGTAAGATTGTATATTAAGTTTGAGAGTGTTGGATTAAAAAGGAAGTCGTATTTGTATAGTATAGAAAGCATGTTTTATGCTGGAAGAAAGAAAAAAAAAAAAAACCAAACAAACATCAACTTCCAGACATGGTCGTTGGAATAAAAAAATAAGGATACAATGACAACAACATTAGCAAACATCTTAGTAAAATATAGAGCATAACAACACGTTTTTTCACCCAGAACAAGTATAGCTCCATTGATAATTTACGATTGATGGCCCTAAAAGTTCAAAACGCAAAGACATGCGAAATTTTTTAACGTAGCATTTGTCCATAATAGGGGTTTCTAACGTAGCATTCGTCTCATCTTTTAACGTAGAATTAAAAGATGGGAGTTTTTAATAATATTATGTATGTCTGCAAATGGTACATAACACATAAATGAAGACAACATGATATCAGGGGGGTGCACTCTGAGGTAAAGCCATCATGGTATCCGTGAAATTATGGAACCTGCCACGTGTCTTATGTGCTAGTGATTGTGCTGATGCATCTCTTGCTGTCCCACTATCAGATAGGTCAGCTACACGACCGTCAGTAAATATATACCGTAACGGGAGGTATAAGGGCTCTCCGAATACACGAAAATAGCTCTGTGTAATAGTCTCCTGAGCAAGGTATATTATAATTTTCAATGTGTGACGTGAGCTATGTATATGTGTATCATAAATTATCTGAAATGAAAAAAATGGTAAATTTAACTTACATTCCCAACATGCGCCTAGTATTGTGTGTCAACATACACCACCATGGTGTCGGTGTTGTACTGCACCCCAGGTATAGTCATGTACTCCACAAATGTATAGTATCGACCACGCAGCTGCTAAATCTTCATCTTAACTTCATCAACTGTCTTCGCCCTCCCAAAAGTCCTAGATAGATAGCGTGCAATGTGGGAGCACTCATCTGAGGACCTGCTTATTAGAGATGTCAAGGGAGGGCACAATATTCATTAAGTAAGTGATTAGGACAGCCTTCTCCTGACGCCTCCAGTGGGGATCATGAAATATACCATGCATAGGCACATTACGAGTCAGTGGTGTGCCATTGGATAAATCTGGTATAGTCTATGGTCATAATGTTAATATCGTGATGCATGTAAAGATGTCAAGAAATGAAAATAAAATCAAACATGGTATGGACATACTCATCACGTACAATACTCATTACCAACACCAACTAGAATTCTATAGTACATAAAGTTATTTAGGGTACAATCAGTACAATACATAATAATAATACATTCAGAATACAATAAATTCAGGATGATGTAGGTGGTTGGTCCGGTGTGCGACTGGTACTAACTTGGATCGTGCGAGGCAAGCCTCGCCATCTCGGTAGTCTCGTGCTAATTCATCGAACAATCTCAGACCATGACGTGATAGGCCCAACTCCCGAACCCCTATCGATTCTGCTGTTTGAGCCAGCGGGCATGTCTGCTCTAACTCGATTCAAACGAGAATGTGGGATGTCGGCCCTAGATGACCCTTGCAAGCACAAAGATCTACGTGATGCGCCTGAACCTGATACAATGACATGGCATTCATGCTGACCCAACAATAGATCATCGTGTCTGCCAGTATCTCTTCACACGTATTAAAGAACAAAATTGGTTAAGGAACACATATAATCGTACAAAAGATTAAGGTAAAGATGGCAGTGCACACTATCCTAACTGCTTGGAGCTCTGGTCGTATAACAGTAGGCATGTAAATATCACCGATTGATGGCACGTAAAAGACGTCAGGATTCTCAATGATCGCCTTTATTGTGTTGTGGAGCTCCTTAAGCTCATTAAATTTCTCCCATACAAAATCAATCGTGTATGGATGCTGAAAGCACCGGTCAAGTTTGTTAGCTATGTTGGGCATGCATATCTGTACATACTGTTCATCCGTCAGGGAGTCAATTGTGTTAGCATCCAGCAGCATATGCATGAAGCGCTACTCCACATCGAGTCCCCATACATTTGCAATGTCGGTGCTGGCACCGTCCACCGATACATCCCGACTCGTAGCTATATGATACGAGGACCGTATCTAGTAGTAATGATTATTAAAATATAATATATATAATAGAATTGATTACATTGCGGAACAATACAAAAAGGCAATTATAAGTGCTCTGTTACTACATGAACATATTTGTTTCCACCCAAAGTAGATGGTCATACATATAATATCTTAAATAGGACTACTAGTAGAAGCAGCAACACAAGTAACAAAATACATATACAGTAACCACATAAGGGCAATAGCAAGAGTGGCCCTGTAGGGTGTGCTAGATGCGATGGTATGTGTTGATCAGTGCGCATAGAGCTATGCTCATCGCAAGGAGGGCCACTTGGCGATGCAACCCCAGAAGAACCACCTGTAGATGTAGATGTGTTATAAGTACCATGCGTTGAGATAGCGCCGAATGGTTAACGCTGCCTATACATACTTGCTGCCTCCCTACCTCCACTGTCTGCCCATGCGACGCTACGTGGGTGCTTAAGGCCAGCTAGGCATATGAAAAAGTAACGTCCGTAGCTCCTCTCTGTCCTGGCCATAAGGATTCGCATAGGGCCGGCACCGTATTTGCACATGGGAGGATCGAACCTACTTATCCTTCAGTAAAATCATAACACACATTTCATTGCATAAATTACAGAACAATATTTTTATCATGTTACAGTGTGACAAGAAAGACAAAGATAATGCACATGTGACACGTGGTGATACTTACAGATATTGAATCATCGGGTAATACAATGTGGCAATAGTAATTTTTAGTACAAAATGTTAAGTGCTGGCAAGTTATTGTAGAACAGTAGAGGTGCAGCAACACACATACAACATGATATTGTAGCGTTAAGAATTTAATCTAAACTAATCATTGCCTCTCGGCTCACAGCCATTGTGTCAGACCATTACGAAATTCAGACTGTGCCTGTATCTCATGCCGGCTCGGGTGACCATGGTGGTAGAAGGTCTCCTAGTCAGGGTCAAGTTTCGGGCCTGGAGTCGCAAAAATGTTGTCATCCCAACTAAACTTGCAAATGAAATCATGCAACGCACAACATGCAATGATAATATCAGTCTATTGGGTGACCATGTAGTTCGGCATACCCCGACCTAGAATTGGGTACCTCTTCTTAAGAATCTCGAACGTACGTTCAATGGTGCTCCTCAATCGAGTGTGGCGATGGTTGGACAGCTCCCTTGGCCTACTTATATGGGGGTACCATCGAATTGTTGAAGGTGGTATCGGGACTATCTGTATGGGGATAAGAAGCACATATAGTTTGTGAAGCCAGCATCGACGAGATAATACTTCCCTAAATGAGAATACGGGAATATGTTAGTATAGTCTGGGTAATAGTTGAACAATACAAATTTTGTACAACACATAGATACGAATATGTAGTGTTACCAGGATCGAACCGTGATACTTGGTAGAGGGAATGGAAAGGCAAGGTCACTTTGGATTGCATTTAGCAGGACTCGTGCATCAGTGACACTTCGTTTCCAACCTACATACACATACATAAACATTTGGTCAAAGTCGGTAATGGTGAGGACATTTTGAGAAATGTTCCCTTTTCTGGCATGATATGCATTATGTTTGTGAGCGGGTACCCAGGCACATACTAATGTGTCGTCGATTGCCCCTACTGCACCCTACAGATCAAATGTGAGCAGTTCATGTACAACATAGTATTAAATGGATTGCATAGTCAGAGCTGATCCTTTATCTATTCCATACCTGAAAACACGGGAAAAAGTTGGGATTGGATTGAATCTGATTAGGCACCTCGTTAAAATTTAGGAGAGTTATGAGCTCAGGTGCCAACATATTCAGTGCCCTAGTAAACACATGTAAGATTCTTCTGCTACATAGAAAATTACAAAAAATGGTCAGTAAAATATATTTATTTGTATTTCAAGCCAATTAAAATATATTCCACAAAGTAATTCCCATTTCATCCAATAGCAACTATGACCGAAGTCTATACTAATATATGTATTTAGTACCCCATTATTAGTAACAATGTACTAATTATCGTCGACGTAATTACCCTAAGAAATTTAATGATATAGCCGATAAAAAATAACTATTTTACTTAAGTTATTTACTTATGGTGACCCACAAAGTTAATTATTGGCTAAACAACTCAAACTTATGAATTAATATATTTGTAGACATACAAATTGCATATAAATATATTTTTATTATTTATTAATAACATATGTATTAAATATATAAATTTAATATACATTTTCGTATACTTACGTAGAAGTTGTCATATTATAAAACATATCTTTTGTGTTAATAATTTGCGCATAGAGCAAATATTGTATATTTTAACAATTTCTTTTTTGTTAAATCCAAATTATAATATTAACAACGTTTAATTTCAAATAGTTATCATTTTGATACTATATAAATTATTTTTTGGTTGGTTCGCAATTATATATTTCAATGTAAGATATATTATGAAACATATAGTGCATATGTATATAGGACGTGCTTTAAAAGTTTTTTTTATATGTACGAACTTTATAGTATATGTTTATAATTAATATGGACTTGATTTTATACTACATACTTGTTAATATATTATATAACATAAATTATGTATAAGTAGTTTATGCATACGTTACTAAAAGGCAGATTTCATTATACATGTTTTAATATTCTATTTATTTCTTTTTTCTGCAAATTTAATTCAATTGTGCTATAATTTTTTTTTATATATAATTTTTTTTAATTTTCCAGGTACATATTTCTAAGTGAGAATAACTGTACATAATATATTATATATATAGACCCTCACATGTATATATAATGTTTTTACATGTATATATAATGTTTTTATTATATATATGATGACATATGCATTAAGTATATAAAATTTAATATACGTGTTATTTAGCACACACATGGTAAGCTACAATATCACGTACAGTTTGTTCTATTAATTATTCCATAGATTCAAAAAGTGTATATTTTATATTCAATTTATTATATTTATATATTCTAATTCAATTTTTTCATTTTTTTTATACACAGAATCTAGTAAAAATTTCCATTCATATATTTATATGTATAATTCACTATAAATAATATATTACATATGTACATACAACGTGTATTAACGCCTAATTTGTTTTGTATGTATGTACAAGTATACATTGTTGTTATTATCCTATATTGTATTTCTTACTTTGTTAATATATATTTACACTTATTGTACTTAGTGTAATACATTTTTATAATGTTTTTATTATCTTTATGTTTAGTATCGATGGTTAAATATTTATATGTATCGATCGGCCTAAATATGTACTTCGTGCATGCATAATGTTTAACTTTATTCCAACACGTGTGTGATATATTATATATTTCTTAGGTAATATATATGTAAATAAAAATTTCACCAAAACAAAAAACCAACATAAAGTATTATGCCATTTATAATTGAAGTTTCACGTCTTATATATCTTTTTTCCTTATTTTCGTCATGCATTAAACAATGAATATTTGATATGCTATTACTTATTCAAATTTCGTATCACAATCAATTGTAAGCATATTCGGTAGTATTATTTTCGCATTCTACATTTTTTTTAATTATCGATATATGTACCTTTTTATATTGATATTACTAGGGCTGTAAATGGATATTCGAAAATTCATTTACCGTTCGCATTCGTATCCGTTTATACAAAATTTATCCGCATCTGTTTAAAGCGGATATTATCCGTATTCGATTAGTAGATATCCGATTATAAATGGATACGGATATGGTAAATGCAAATCCGATCCGTTTAATATCCGATCCGAATATTTATTTATTAAATAATATATTATTTATATTTTTCAATGAAAATCTCATA
The DNA here is from genome assembly GCA_018894105.1 of Jacaranda mimosifolia. NCBI lineage: Eukaryota > Viridiplantae > Streptophyta > Magnoliopsida > Lamiales > Bignoniaceae > Jacaranda > Jacaranda mimosifolia. The sequence goes on along the minus strand of CM032132.1, from coordinate 12,657,248 downwards.
ATCCATATATGTGTATGTATACTATAATTGAAGAATTGGGAAGAAAAAAGAATAAATTTAAAAAATTATTATAATATAGAGAAAAAAATTAAAGAATTAGGTTAATCAACATAATTGTTGTTGGTTGACTTAATAATTAATATGCTTAAATGCCATTATTATTATTATTAATAAGTACTAATAATCAATTATAAAGTCAATAATTAATTAAAAATTATGCTATTTGTTTGATTGTTTTGTTTTAATGAAATTATATAGTTCCTTATATTTGTATTTGTTATATGTTCATAAATTCACGTATTTGAATATTCATAAATGGATATCTAAATAATTATCATTGAATATGAATATAAAATAATAATTTAAATATGAATAAGTTTAATAAAAATGAATGCATCTGGATAATTATAAACGAATACGTATATATCCGAATCCGACGGATACGAAAATGGATATCATTTTTTAATATCCGTCAAATTCGTATCCGTATCCGAATATTCGAAAAGTTAAACAGATACGAATATGAAAACAATGTATCTGATCCGTTTAATATCCATTTACATCCCTAGATATTACATATCCTCATTTCTGTGGAGACTTTTTTATATTTCCCAGGGCAAATAATATATATACTAATACATGTTCATATAGTCAGATGGTCCATTAATTTATGAGTGGACTAAATGTAAGAGCATGAGTTATAAAAATATTGAAGGCAAAAATGGATCAACCATTTTATTCACAGCCCATAAATTTCTTACTACAATTGAAACCAAATTGGCATTTTTATGTGGTGGGGGTGAACCAATACATGGGAAATGAACCCTACATTCGTTTTTGGTACAAATGGTTGCCAAAATGTCAATTATCCTAAACCATAGACATTTAGTTAAGTATAACCTATGCTATCAATCAGTATAGTAACATTGGACTTGTCAAACATACATTTTAACAAATTCAATATGCCATTATTATACTGAATTAGTAAAAACAAATCAAAATCTCAATGTACAAAAATGAAATAAACCATTTGCCAATGTTTTCTAGAAACAATGGCAACCTAGCAGTGGGGCTCCTTAATTGATTACAAAAGGCAAACTTCTTAGGCTCCAACAATAGATGAACATAAGGCAAGCTGAGAAAGATATATAGTTGGGGAAAAAATCTAAAATGTGAGATGGAGAAATTTGGGACCACATCAACATGAAATGATGTGATCCACTTAGATGCCTCATCTCTTGTATGTTTTTTTTTTTTTTTTTATGTGGTCACTCACACCCAAAGCAACCAAAACAACCAATCTATTTGACGTTTGGCACTGAAATACACCAAAAAAGGAAAATGAACCAAGACAGCAATAGAGGGAAAGTGGAGCGGCTAATGAAAATGAGAGTTTGCCGCCTTAAACAACCCACAAGAGACACGTTATCAATAATGCCTAATATTACCCGATAAACAGACGTGTAGTGAGAAGAACCTTTTAATGGCGAATAAATGGAATGGAGATACATTAAAGGTGAGATTAGACATTATGACGGGTGCTATGACCATTTCTGACACTGCTCAATGGCAAGAAAATCACTGCTACTGCCCCAAAAAAAGAAATTTTATAAAAAAAAGAGAACATCAACTCAAGGGTGGAGTGATCACAGTTTTCTTGATAGACACACATTAACAAAAGGGGACAGAACCAACTGGAACGAAGTTTGACAGGGGATGATTAAACTGCAAAGGGGAAAAAAAATGCTTCCAGCCCCTCAAACCCAGCCAAGCACCATTTTTCATATAGAAATGGTATATATTGTGATAACAGTTTGCAGCAACAGCAACTGCAAACTGTAATAACAGAAGCAGGCCACATAGAAATGGTCTACAACTTCATTCAGTCTCAGAATGAGTCCTCCAAAAATATTATCCTAAGTAGTCACCAAGGGGGAATGACTTATTTCTCCATTTTTGGCATGGAGAAACCCCAAGCGTGATGCTAGAATATCTAAACGGTCAATTGGCCTCATGATGGACATAAACATTTGTAGAAGCACAATAAAACATAATACATACTCACAAGCCTCATCAGAAGACCATAGAATATAGAGGATATTATTCAAAGCAATCACAAAGATCAAACACATAAAATAGTCATGCATGTTGGATAAGTAATGCAAGCAATGAGAAGAAGACAAGGGAAAACAAGAGGAACACAAACTGAAAGCACAAGGACAATAACTTACTGAGGAGCTACAATAGGTCTGGGTTGGTGAACCTACTGGAGAGCTGCTTTGGAAATGGGATGTGGAGATAGAGATGAGAAGTTGTCCCCAGACTCACTAACTGAAACTGCTATTTGGATGAGCTTAATTAATGACATAAATTGCTAAATTTAATTGGAATACAACTAGACTGGCATAGGAAGTGTAGAGAGTGTGACTAGGAGTACCTGCCGTTTTGGTGGATTAGTTTTGACACACTTTGGATGGCGATAATTTGCTTAGACAATGAAGGGATACACAACCACGTTTACTCTAGACAACACATTATTTAGAAGTGGATTTCAAGTGGTGGTAGTGTGCTAGTGTAGGAGCATGTAGAATTATAAGAGCAGGAGGTGAATATATAGGTGGATGGAGGAGTGTTATCACACTTTCAGTTTCAATAATGGAGTAGTTGGAATAGCAAACTGATATGACTACACCCACACATACAACAGAAATGCAGAAACTATATTAAAAAAGCAGTCAAGATTCTATCACAAAGTGCAGAAAAAATTACTGTACAGTTCAGAGAATCGAAGAATGCAATCAGGACAACTTTAATAAATTGAATCTCTGCAACAAAGTGAATCCAGCCATGATAAGGAAAAAAACACTCCTATTGTGTACAATGTGGCCCAGATCAGATGTAGACTCAGAAACATTTGACACACATACACATATGAGGCATATATTGTGAGCAGATTTCAGTACATATACTCCAAATACACCACAGTAACCTTATTCCTAACAAGTAAAAACAAGTTTCTCTGCTGCTATGTGAGCCCAATAACCATTCTACAAATCAGTGAAAGTAGTAGAGATGAACACTTAAACCCTAACTTCAAATATAAATAAAAAAAATAACATGCTTATACAATCACTTCACAGTGTAGGCAGTAATAGGGAAAAAAAAGGATTGCTTCATGTGACAACATTGATTCAACTTCTTGTAACTCTAAAAAAAATACATCTGTCAAACATTGAATCAACAGAAACCTAAATCTCCTTCAACAACCAAAATAGTAAGAAGAGTATGAGGAATGGACAAGTTAATTGGTCATCAAAACCCACAATTTTGCACACTACCAACATCACAGTTGGTCCAAAAAACCCAAAATCCAAAAACTAAGAAGCATTAGTTGGGGCAAAACTACAGAAAACAGGGGATGCTTATCATAGTAAGACCATTAAGGAACAATGCAAATCTAGACAACCATATAATCCCTTAGCACACTATCCACTTTGACATGGCCAAATGCACATGCATGCGTAAATAAGAACTTACCCTGGAATCGAATGATTACCCAATAAATCACAAAATACAGTCAGAACCAAGGCCACATAATGCGTTGGGAATAAAAATGGAATCAACCCATATTGTTATCAACCGAAAACTCAACGGTGCCAACTATTAAGCACATAAATTCTCCCACATGTAACTCGCATGGTTATATTAACAAGACTGAAAGACCCACAGCTAAATTCGATTTGAAACAACACCTACACCATAAAAACATATATATCCATCAGTGTTCGATTTCGCTCCAAGATTTCCCAGATTTCTTTGGGGATTGGATTTTAAACTCCTTCATTTGGGCAAAACATACAAAAAATTATACATTTTTCTATACATAACTGAACAAGAAGGAGAGGGAAAGGGTTGAGGGGGAAGGGAATGGGGAGTCTATTGTGAGAAAGAAGCCTTCGTGTGAATGAGAGAGAAAGAAAGACAGGACAGAGCGAAGGGACATATGCGGTCATGGGAGGGCAGGGCATTGGGGAATGGAAAGTGAAGGGGGGGGTTTATGTTAAAAGAGGGGAAAGGCAAGGGTTTTTTCAGGAATGGAAACAGGAAAATAAAAGAAGAAAGCTGCTTGTATATTTGGGAATATTTCCCCGGAACGACGACGTTCTGGGGAAACGTTCCCAAACTAGGCAAAATTTTTGGGGAAACGGCACCAAATGTGCCTTTTTATCGCTGGTAAGTAAATTTGATTAGAATGGTCTTTTAGTACATATAAAGGAGTTGAAGAGCCACCTTGACACTGAAAAGTAATTGATGTGCAAAAGTTAATTTAAGGGTTAATTTTCTTTAGGGGTCAATTTTCTTTTTCTTCTTATTTTACCCTTTTGGTGATGTTCTTAAAAAGAAAGGTAAGCGAGAAACATAGGAGAGACACCTAGAGAGAAGATCCAAAAAAGGTATTTTTTGTGACATAGTACTTTTTCTTCTTATCATAATGTTGTAAGAAATTAGATTCAAAATCCTTTTTAAAAATTTAATGGTGGACTCTTACTGTCATGCCCCAAAATCAAACCATATATTCTAATATCGAATCGGAAAACTCAATCCCAAATAAATAATATTAACTGTCCAAAATCATAAAATTAGACAAAAGAACTCAAAGCACTCATACTAATTCAAGCTAATCTTATAACATAAAGACTCAAAGTGTCAATACTTAACCTTAAGTAAACAAAAATAAAATCCATAATAAATAAAAAAATAGAACCAATAAGCTAATGGGAAATAAAATAATTTACTTAGGGATGGCAACGGGGCGGGTCTGGCAGGACCCGGGACCCACCTCGTTTGAAAATTGGGAGACCTAAAACCTGCTCCACCCCGCATTCTCTTTGGCCCACCCTGCCTTTCCTTTGGCCCCGAACCCAGTGGGTTGGATCCGCCTAACCTAATTTTTTTTTTTTGTATTTTTTTTTGTACCCTCTCTTCTTCATCATTACTTGAATGTATAGATTTTACTGTGGTGGGTAGTGGGTTTGAGAGAATAAAATTGAAACAAGTAAAAAGAAAGAGAAGCCCTAATTTTTTAATATAGTATTATAGCCTACTAGATATTTATACTTATATATATAATATATATAATATAATATATAATACAAATATATATAATATAATATATAATATATTACTATACAGGGCGGGTCCACCTAAACCCGTAACCCGCCTCGGACCCGGGTGGGTCTTTTTAATCAAGACCCGTTACCCGTCCCGAACCCCATTTGTTTCACCCCAAACCCGCCCCATACGGGACAGGTCCGAGGCGGGTCTGCGATTTACTTGGACCCATTACCATCCCTAAATTTATTGCAAAGATCCAAACTAAGACCGAATAGATTCTCATCATAAGCAGGATCCACCTCCTCACTAGGGCTTGGGTCTAGGTCTACTAGAAGAAAGTTAAAGAAAAACATGTATGAGTAAAAGACTCAATGGATGTCAATTTTGTGCAAAATGAGTTCGTGAATTCAACACAATAATAGTGATGCTAAGATAAAACATTGGAGAAGAATATAAGTGGAAATCAATCAAGTGTTAAACAGTAATAAAACGAGAATTCAGTAAACATTTCATTGGCTAACATATAAATGCGATGATCAAATAGTATTTGCTGTAGCCAGTCAACCTTATAACTCCTACTGTAACAGTCCCTTATCACTTCTGGCAGGGTACGGCCTTACCAAAACAGTGCCCGATCCTAGGTTCTCAAAAAATCCTACGACTCTTCTCAACCACAAATGGCTTCTGTTGTGCACTGGAGGGATTAGGCCATGGGGGTTTGGAGTTCAACTGGCAAGCCCACTGCCACCCGGTGAAGTCCCTCGCACACTCAGATCAAGTTGGATCCAATTAACAATAATAATACTGTAACAGTGAATCCAATAACTAGAGTTGATCATCATATTTAACTGCTAGTCTAAAGATCTTATTAAATAAAAATGAAACCATAAAAGAACATATTTTCTTGTATCATGAAACAAAGTAAGATAATTTTTAGGCGTAGTGGAAGGTAATTATAATGCAGTGTAAGTTAAAAACAAGTTGCAAGCAAATTATACTATAGCATATATCCTTCTACTTTTGAAATATAATATTACATAGTATTTATAGATTTAGGCACTACAAGTACTTATGGATCGAATCAAGAGTTGGCTTTTTGTATCAAGTCTTGGTACATCTGTTGAAACAATTCTATCATTTAACTTAATTAATATCTAATCTATAGAATCTCAATTGCACTCGATATCATGCCCTCAATGTAACTGTGAAAATCAAATTCTCTACCCCTTTTTTATACCAATAAGTATCAGTTTCAAAACAATTAAAACTAAACTCCCTAACACACTAATTTAATCCTAAATATACTCAATCAATTGGTATAATATGCCATATGTTAATAAATGCCATATGTTAATAATATCTTAACCTAATCCTTTCTTTAGTATATACAAATGATAAATTCTATTATTCACTAATTCCCAAAAAAAAACCTTTGTGTGACCATCATTGATTTCTAAAAAATACTAACCGCTATAATTACATTTATGCATCATGATACAATCAAGCATCAAAATAATTTCACCAATCAAATAACCTTTTCCAATTTCACATGCATGACCCAATTGCAGCGATTATCAAATTTATCAAATAGAGAGAAAAAAAAAAAAAAAAACCATGCATTCACATGAATGTAAAGAAAACGAATCAATTCCTTATCCCGCAACTATGTGTGCCCGTGTGTGAGTCTCCCTATTTTTTTTCTTTTCTTTCTTGTCACCACGACATATCCGACTCTCTCTATTTTTTTCCGTCTTTCTTCTTCTTCTCTTTCTTTCTCTTTTCTTTTTCTTTTATCTAATAAGTTAGGGTTTTTAGATTATAGGGACTATACATATGGAAGAAGTGTTTTACTTCAACTAAAACTCTAGTTATTTTCCTTTTAGGACTAGGATAAACCTATTATAAATCTAATGTCTTTATTATTAATTCCTAGTAATAATATAATATTAATTCTAGTGAATTTATAACTTATTCTTCCAAAATTTGGAATATCTAACACACACACACACACACACACACACATATATATATATATATGAACATAAATAATAGTTATAACTATTTGATCAAGATATAATTTAATGCTATATATATTACAATTTTTTTCAAATAATACATGTAGTAAAGATTAAATAATTAATTAAATATCCCAAGAACGCGTTAGTGTAGCAGCAATACTCAAGTTAAAAATGATTCATTTCATGTCCTTTTTGGTTATGGAGATTGATATTTATACTAATTGAGTCCTTGATGGGCTTGGGCATGAGCCCATTAGGTTTAGGGGTCTCATCTTGAGTGGGCTTGGTGCTCTATTTTGGTTTATCATATGACCCTTTTATTGTGTTTTTTACTTATATGACCCCAGTTTCTATTCTACCAATTTATTTTAGCTTTACTTTATAATGACGATTTATTCTTTTATTTTACTTAGTTAACTTGTTTGATTAATTAATTTGTCTTAGTTTAATTTTGATCAATTTGATGACTGAGTAATTAATTAATTAATTTCACTTTTCATTCACCATTTTTCTGATGTTTACATTTTGCTTGTAACTTGTGCTATCTGCGAGCCTAATCAGTGCTCTTCATGAGCTTTGGCTATAACATTTCTTTTATCCCTTTGTTATCTTTCACCAACTATATCAAAATGAGTTGTTGTCTTATCTGCCTTCTCTCTTTTTCTTATAACTCTTTAAATTGGTTATTGCTTACAAGAGAGATATTTTAGAGGAGGAGATTGCAGGTTTTCGAGGATGGCAATATTTTTAGCAGTAGAGAGTGTGAAGATAGTATGTGTACTTCATATTTCTTGATTTGTATTAAGTGTAGTTGGCTAAGTAGAGGGTCTGGTTTCAGTGCTCATTAAGAATTTGCATATTGACTTAGCTTGAGGTTCCTTCAGGAAAAGAGGAAAGCAAAATCTAATTAGAGCAACACATTAAAGCTAGGTGGGAGAAAGTCGTTCAGCGCTAGCGGTCAAGAGGCCGACTAGGATGGAGTGGCTGCCCCTAGGTGGCGAGGATAAGTTGTCGCCTAGGTCTGGGCTCATTCGCCTTAGAAATTGTCTATCTCCAATGACTAAGGAATGCTATGCCAATACTCTGAGGAAGTCTTAGTTGGCCACAATAAAGAGGATACCCTGACAATGTATGAGAATCAAAGCTAAGAGAAGGAAAACAACCAACTATGGAGTAGATGTGGTGGAGATACCAAGGCAGAATAGAGATCCAAGAAATGAAGGTCGATGAAACTAAGATAAAAATGTTTGAAGGGCTCGAGACAAACGAGATTGCGAGTGTGGTAGTATGCGAGCCGTAACATGTGTATGGATGGAAGATGCCTAGAACATTGAACATCTCCAAGACAAAAATATCTTTCCATAATAAAGTGATAGGAAGTTTTTAGTTCCTTGCGTTTTTATCTTTTGTATCAAGTATCAAATAAATCCGCTTGTGTGATGATCTAATTCTAGTTGTTTATGTTTTACTTCTAAATTATGAGTATTAATAAATCCATTTATGTGATTCGATTTGAAATTTGAACTTTTTCTCTAAAATTATGAGTATTGAATGAATCTATCTCCAAAGTCTTTCTCGAGTGAATTGAAGGTCCCTGAGACCAAAGTTACCCTCATGCAACTTGAAGATCCTTAGAGTGCAAGATTCCTTTAGATGACCTGAAGGTCTCTGGGTTGCCCAGCTAAATGGATCATACAAAATTTACTTAGTGGCAAAAGTACAAAAAGTTAGGTCGCCCATAGCATAGTCAACCTAGCAACATTTAGGTCAGCCTCTAAATTGACCATGTAAAGGCCCATACGTCTGTAAAACTAACTTTGAGTCGACCGTAGAGGGCGCATGACCAAAACTGCTAGTCGACTTAAGATCATCAGAGCAATCATCCATCTAAGCAACTAGCTCAACTGCAATACAAAGGTGTTTCATATGAAACCCTAAGAGGTCCTCGAGATGTAACTCGCCAAGCCCAATGATAATTTTAAATAAAATCTCTTCACAAGAACATCAAAGATGTGGTTCAAACTTATTTGACAAACCCTATGTCCAGGTCACCCTAAGAGAAAGCTTACACAAAATGATTAAGCTAAATATGCACTGTGAAATATGCTATACACAGTTAAGCAAAACCAAGTATTGCAAGGTATACTAAAAATAGGCAAGTAGCAAAGCAAATGTCTAAGAGAGAATATCCAAATCACAAAATCTAAGAAAAAATCAGTTAAGTGGACAACATCCCTTCAATAATAGTGCCTAAAAGGAAAACCTAGTACAATAAAGAACAAACAGAAGAGAATACAAACACATTTAAAAACTACGCCTCCTGAAGAGGTCTATTAATCACGGTGCTGGTCCACCTCTGCATGGCTGCTCCTCCGTCCACTTTAGAGCCTGCATTCACAACAAGAATTTTGGATTAAGAGGATACTACTTGGTGTTCTAAAGAACATGTCTACAACCTTCGATCATCTACTCAAATTATGCAAGTCTCATCTAACATGATGCTCTCAAAGTTGTCCAACTCTTGAAACTCCTTCCCCCTCAGTCTTTCATGGATGCTGGAAGAGTCTCTCGAGTAGAAGACTTAAAGAACTTTTCCCAAATCTTAATGTTACAATGGAAGCAATTTTTCCACTAATCCTTGTCTTTAGATACCTTTCTAATCTCCACCTTGAGCTTCTCAGTCCGACTGGTCATCTGCTCAAGCTCTGCCTTCAATTTGGAAATGTTAGTAGTGGTCTTCTCCATTTGCAACTCAACTAACTAGTTAAATTTAGGTATTGTCAAAAAAGCAAAGGATAGAAAATATTACTAAGTCCCATTCAACAAACACTACTAGATACAAAAATTGTAGCATCAAAGATGTATCATACATCACATACCTGAGCATGATTGCTAATAACATACTCCATCAGTTGTGCAACAAAGTAGAACTCCAGCTTGTTTTGATCGTCCTCATTTACTGAACCTTTCAAGCTACTTCAATTGTAAGAAAAAAGTTTCATGAGTGTCTTAGTAAGAGTCTACCTCTAGGGCCTTCTTCGACCTATAATTGAATAAAGCCTTTCTCGTAGTTAAAGCTATGAGTACCTCAAGAGGAAGATGGCTCGTGATCCACTTTTGAGGAGGAATTATAATGTTTAGGCCGTGTACCTTATCATAGTCAATTAAGACAAAAAAGTAGAAGGTGGTATATGATCTTTGAAATATCTTAATGGAGGCGATCTCTAGCGGCAAGTTGGGGGAGTTGAATGCCTCTTTTCAAGATGCCCGTGAATGGCATGGCTCACCCTTCAAAGAAGCCTCATGTCTCTGACTATGCATGCACACTATGTATATCTTTTTTCCTATACAAAATGAAAGAAATAAGTTAAAACATGAAATGAAGACTAAGTAGAGAAAACACAGGTGCCAGTACAAGAAAAAAAGAGAAAAGGGAAAAATAATAAATAGACTCAAGTACTAACCAGAAATAGAGAGAAGGCATCAAAAAACATATCAAATAACCCTTAGGACCTAAATTGTTTCTAAAGGTCCTAATGAACCTATTAGGAGCATAAAATAGTGGGAGAGCTATTCTACACAGTTGAAAAACCCCAATCATCATCTCTGACATAGAAAAATGTGTCTTTCAAGGACCCGAAGAAGATGGTACTGCCTTAAGGAGCCTACAATCCTGCCTAGGAAAAAGAAGTAGAAAAGGGCTTTTGAGGAACACACTTGTATAAGAAAGAAGGAATGAAAGCAATTGGCAAAATATGTGACCTAGCTTCGAGAGGCGAATACCCCACGGAGTAGATAAAGGAATTTGGAGAAAACTAAGCTATTCATGATCTACAATTACCATTCTCTTCAAAAAAATAAAGCATCTGATGGAATTGTGGAACTACTACTAAAATAGTTGGTAAAAATGTTAAAGTCATCATTTGATAGTGTCGACATGCGTTCCCTCCTCAAAGAAAGTCTAACTTATGTACCTCAAATAAATCTATCCTTCGATTAGTAGTTCGAGCTCCCTAAAAGTCACCACATAATCTCAAATAGTGCTGTCACCAAAGTTACTTTCAGAAGCAGACGCGCAGTAGACTTGTTACTTACCCCCGTCAAGCAATATCCACGGAGGTCCCCTTAGAAGACTCTTTCTCACTCCTTGAATCTGACTCAAATGTTTTGATGTTGACCTAGAACACGCAAAATTTAACTCAAACTTAAACATTGGTTCTAACCATGACTTAATTTGACTAAAAAACATGAACTTGCACAAACTTTCCCATACCAAACTTGAACTAATCGAAGATGTTGGACGAGTGGAGGCTACCACTGTGCAGTTGACCTAAGTGGGTGCCACGACAGACCTAGGGTTGGCTGTATTGACTATGCTCTCATATAATGTAGTAGCAGAGGCTGATCATGCAGGACCAACCCTAAGTCATGAGCTATGCTCCATTCCATCATCTCCTTCGCTTCCTCCTTCCATGATTTCACTCCTCCATAGGAAATCACACAGTAACTCATAAATTTAGCCCCAGACGATGTTGAATTTTGGCTAGATCTACCTAAACACACACACACACACACACACACACACACACAAAGAAAAAAAATAGTACAAAGGAGGATGGAGAAGGGAAAACCAGAGAGTAAGGAAAATATGGAAACTTAAATTTGGAATCCATCAATTTTGACCTTTGAAAGAAGAAAACTTTCAAGACAAGCAAGATACGACGTGAGGTTGCCTCGTTTTTGGAATTTATACAAAAACTCGACAAAACGCACCAAAGGTTAGTAATCGGATACAAATAATATAATTAATTTAATTTAAACTAAAATTTTCTTTGAAAAATATTAATGTGAAAATTAGCAATAAATAACTAAATAAAATTAATAATAAACAATAAATGGATCTTATTCTCCACTCTTGACAAGAATTTTCACTTGGGAGTATGGGGCCTACATGATGCGACATTAATATGATTTAAGGGCAATTTGGTGAAATTATTGTTAAAAAGTTGAACCCTAATACTATGGACCCCCACATAGAAGAAAACACCCACAAGGTGAATATGGGGTTGGTCTAAAACTCAAATCTAAAACATATAAACACCCCCAAAGTTGGCTAAAGAGGAGCATCTAATCACTTTTTCACTCAAGCTATTTTCTGAAAGTAAACACCTTCTCAAATTAAGGATTCAGAATTTTCACACTTTGGACCGACAATTTTCAGTCCCTAGTACAAGATTTTGAGAAAACATGAATTGGAACCGAACCTGCATCACTTAGGTAATAATTAAATTTTAATGATAAGTAGTTTGGTGGTTTTGCTAATTATGTTATCAATTATTTTTAAACCTAATTTAGAATGTTAATGTATATAACTTAATTTGACTTATTTAAAAGATATTAATTATGATTTACTAATATAATTTTAAGGTCACTGGTTGGATTAGGCTTGCCCAACAGTTAAAGCAGTGAACCTTGCCCTTGGTTGAATAAATTGTCTTGATTTTAAAACATTGAGTAGAAGTAGCTAAATTAAGTGAGTTGGATCAAAAGTGGGCACATCAACATATGGAATTGGTGTTTGTGATTGGGGGAATATATAGCTATTTATATATATGTGTGTGGCTGTGGCAGCAAAATCATCATCCAAGTTGTACATAACCACAAGCAACCAAACTTTATCTCCAGTTGTCATCTTTTGCCATGAATAGCTTCAAACCTTTCACATACAAGTAGCTTTCCCAATCTTCCATCAACGTATAAGCAGCAAGCCGCAATAATTTTGTGATTATATCATCAGCACATGCATGATGCACCAAGCATGCAAACAAAAGCTATAAAAGCACTTATTCTGCAACGAGCAGGAATAAATTTTTGGATGCCTTTGGATTCCATCACCTCATTTTAAGGAAAGGGAATCTGTACTTAATTGCATTTGGGATGTTTCTTGCTTTCACATGCCTGTCCTTCTCACTTGCCACAACTGTGTGTATATAGTGTGTGCGCCTTTATTTTTTATACAAGCATATATATACATATATATATGTTATTTGGAAGATCATGTCAAAGAAGAAAATCTGTGAGAATAGATAATAGATTCCTCAACCAACTTCGTGAATACAGTGCTCAAATTAATTGACAAACTAACTTCCTTGAAGCTTAATTAAATTTTGAGAAAATCCAACTACCAATTCCACCTTCAAAACTTCAAACCCCAAAATTGTTATTTTTGAATAGAAGAATTAGATGATTCATTATATTCAAATTCTTTATTTATGAATAATTATTATTTTATCATTTTCTTGCCTTTCTATTTTTCGAACACAAAATTCCAAACACAAAAGAATAACGTGTTAATTATTCTGTTGTTGATCATTTTACTTAAAAAAAAGCTATTATATGAGTTATTGCAAAGTACTCGAAGAATACACACACACACACACACACACACACACACACACACACACACATATATATATATATATTAAATGGAGGAATAGACATAAACGAAGGGTTTGCCTAGCAGAATTCAAACCCAAAAAGGTTGAGTACATATATGGACTTGCTAATTGGAGTGGGTTGGGGATGGCCCGAAAAGTGAAACAAATTGTTTCCATTTGCCCATATCTCTTCAGCCCAATAGAGAAGCACTTGTTGGGTTGATGTTACAACTTGCAAGGTTAATGGCTTCTTAATTTGGAAATTAATATACGATCAATGAAGAAATTGTTACTAGTGCAAGAATATTTCCTTTCAATACTTCTATTGGATGTTACTACATTTTCAAATCTTAGCATTATTATGCTATCTAATCTCATTTATTAGTTCTTTAAATAATTAAATCACTTATAAGAAAAATATCTAAGTTAACTAATCAATCATAGTATATGAATCCTTTTCAAGGCTTGCAAAAGTACATTTAAAATATTTTTATCGTTAAATTATCATATACTTATTAAATTAACAATCATAACTTCATTTTCACATATGTTATACAATTCATATCTAATTTCAACTTTTAGAAACTAGTGACTATTGCATTTGATTCCAGTGCACACAAGTTCTGTTGTAATTGGCATCAAATCAATTGGGATTTGTGACTAATTACATGCTTAAGAAGTGATTAAAAGTTATATATTGATGCCAATATGTTGAAACCCAGGAGGATCTATTGCGGAAACAATGAAATAATAGTAAAGTAATTCAATGTAAAGTGACAACAAGATTTAACGTGATTCGGCGATGTGCCTAATCCATCCGGCAAAGAAAATGAATTTTGTTGATCTCAAATCAAAGTGCAAGTACAAACTTGAATCCCACAAATCTCACGAAAACACCTAACACCCTCGTTCTAAACTCCGTCTTGAGAGAGTTACTCAAAAGCAGTAAAGAAGCCCTTATGTTATGTTCGTGATACTTTTCCGGAATAAAAAACACTGAATTTATACCCGAAAACCAAGCCCAAGGCCCGTGGGCCTGTGCGCGCGCTGGGGCGCACAAAACTTGCGCCCCAGAGCACCTTTCTAGCACTAGGACAGAAACTTTGTGCTCTTTTGCGCCCCAGCTCAAAGTTACTGTTCACTACTCGTCGGGGAGCAAAAATCTTGCGCTGGGGTGCACGACGCGTCTTTTTGTGCCCTTTTCGCCCATGTACACGCCTTGGCACAACTTACCTCTAGACTCGGCACGCGGCGTCCTTCCAACACGCATCGGGGTGTGTTCTCGAGCCCATTTCGACCACTTTGCTCCGTTTCGCTCCATTTCTTCCATTTCTTGTCCATTTTACCTCAAATGTCAAGGCAAAATCAACAATTCTCCACCTTGACTTGAAATTCCCATTCATCTTCTTTGTCCCTGCCCCCAATAGGTCATGTTATATGAGTCTGCAAACGTTAATCAAATCCAAGCAATGCTTGAATTTGATTCCTGGAACAGCCTTAGTCAACATATCTGTCGGATTATCCTTTGTCCCAACTTTGTCAACCAACATGACTCTTTGAGACACCATATCCCGAACAAAGTGATACCTCACATCTATGTGCTTTGTTCTCTCATAAAATGCTTGATTCTTTGATAAGTGTATGGCACTCTGACTATCACAAAATACCTTAGTGATCTCAGAAGTCATACCCGTATCATTGATCAGCCCCTTTAGCTAAATGCCTTCCTTGACGCCTTCAGCCGAAGCCATGTACTCAGCTTCTGTTGTGGATAATACAACTGATGACTGCAAAGTTGCCTTCTAGCTAATCGTACAACTTGATACACAAAACACATAGCCCGTCATGGACCTTCTGTTGTCCAAATCTCCTGCATAATCCGCATCCACATAGCCAATAATTCTTGTAATATAATTCGATTGACTATACCTCAAACATCTATCTATAGAGCCTCTCAGATACCTTATGATCCATTTCACAGCCTGTCAATGAGTCTTTCCTGGCTTGTGCATATACCTGTTCACAACACTGACTGCATGTGAAATGTCTGGCCTAGTGCACACCATGGCGTACATCAAGCTACCCACTGCACTAGCATATGGCACATTTGACATGTGCTCCACCTCCTCCTCAGTACTCGGTGATAGATCTGATGAGAGCCTTAAATGAGCTGCAAGTAGCGTACTAACTGGCTTGGACTTATCCATCCCAAATCGCTTAAGTACATTCTCAATGTAATGTTGTTGAGATAATTATAACAATCCTGCGTGTCTGTTCTGGATCTGCATGCCCAAAACCTTCTTTGCATCGCCCAAATCCTTCATCTCAAATTCTTCACTTAACTGAGCTTTTAATTGGTTGATCTCAGATATGTTTCTAGAGGCAATCAACATATCATCAACATACAACAGCAAATATACGAGAAGGCTATCACTATAAATTTTGTAATATACACAACAATCAAATTTACTTCTAGTATATCATATCTTGGTAATAAAAGCATCAGACCTTTTATACCACTACCTGTGAGACTGCTTCAGGCCATATAATGACCTCTTCAAAAGATATACTTGATTTTGTTTCCCGGGAACAATGAATCCGTTTGGTTGACTCATGTAGATTTGTTCCTCCAACTCACCATGCAAAAATGCTGTTTTCATATCCATCTGCTCCAGTTCCATATCAAACAGAGCAACCATGGAAGTAAAACACGAATGGAAGTATGTTTTACAACTGGGGAGAATACTTCATGAAAGTCAACTCCCTCTCTATGAGTAAAACCCTTAGCAACCAATTGCGCCTTGTATCTAGCATCTTCAACACCGGGAATCCCTTTCTTCTACTTGTAGATCCATTTGCAACCTACAATCTTCTGCCCCTTAGGTACATTAACCAGCTCCCATGTGCTATTCTTGTGTAGAGACTCCATCTCTTCACTCATAGCTGTAACCCATTTATCATAATCTGGCCTGGAAATTGCTTCTTTGTATTAGACTGGATTATCTCCTACAAACTCGTCAGCTGAACTCAAAGCATAAGCTACCAGATTTGAGTAAGCATATCGATGTGGTGGTTTGATCTGCCTCCTCTCCCGATCGCGAGCCAAGCGATAATTTTGTAGTGGTTCATTTTTCTACTGTTGATTAGGTGGTAATGTGCTCTCACCAGCTTTTCCCCTTTAAAACTTGTGGAGGATCAATATGAATATCCACCTTCTCCTTAACGCCTTGTTGACCGCTTTCCTGCTGCTCCACCTTCTTCATTATTTCAGACTCATCGAATGTCACGTCCCTGCTGATAATCATCTTGGAGCCCTTGTCATCATTACACCACAAACAATAACCTTTGACTCTATCTGCATAGCCTAGAAATATGCACTTCCTAGCCCTTGGCTCAAGTTTCCCATCCCGGACATGAGCATAGGCTGGACACCTAAATACTCTCATATTTGAGTAATCAGCAGGAGACCCGGATCAAACTTCCATTGGTGTCTTGCAGTCCAAAGCAGTGTTAATTGCTTCTGCACAAAAATCCTTGGACAATCCGGCATTAAAGAGCATGCATCTAGCTTTTTCCAAGATAGTCCTGTTCATCCATTCTGCAACTCCATTCTGCTGTGGTGTATGGATAACTGTGCGATGCCTCACAGTTCCTTCCTTCTCGCAGAATTCCTGAAATTCCTTGTTGCAGAACTCCAATCCGTTGTTAGTTCTCAAGCGCTTGATCTCCTTTCTTGTCTGCTTCTCAATTAAGGTCTTCCATTGCTTGAAGTTGACAAACACTTTATCCTTGTGCTTTAGCATGTACACCTATACTCTACGTGATAAATCATCTATGAATGTCAGCATGTACCTTGCACCTCCCTTTGAAGGAACCTGAGAAGGCCCCCAAAGATCTGAGTGAATGTAATCCAATGTGCCTTTGGTCCTGTGAACTACAGTGTCGAATTTCACCCTATATTGCTTGCCCAGCACACACTGCTCGCAGAAATCCAGTTCTCTAGTCTTCTCCCCGCAAAGCAAACCTCGTTTGCTTAGTTCTGACATCCTTTTCTCACTTATATGCCCAAGCCGCATATGCCAGAGTCTCGTAGTATCATTGACTAATGAAGAAACCGCTACAGTACTAGAAACCATGTTTCCCTGCAATATGTAAAGGCCATCCCGCTTTTCTCTCTTCATGATAAGCAATACACCTTTGGAAACCCGCATAACTCCATCTTGAGCTCTGTACTCACAACCATTCTTATCCAGAGTACCTAGCGATATCAGATTTTTCTTCAGATCTGGAACATGACGCACATCTGTTAGGGTCCTTACTATCCCATTATGCATTCTGATACAAACTGAGCCAATTCCTACAACCCTGCAAGAAGCATCGTTTCCCATAAGTACCTTACCACCATCAAATTTCTGGTATGTGGTAAACCAGTCTTCTCTTGGGCACATGTGGTAGGAACAACCACTATCCAAAATCCATTCAAAGCTTAGTAAAGTTTCAGCATCGTTGAGAACAAGCCCACCATCAGATTCATCCTCAATAATTCCTACGACATCATACCGTTTCTGATCAGAAGTTTCACCTGCATCCTTCGCTTTTCCTCATTCCGGATAATTCCATTTCCAATGCCCCTTTCCACCACACCTAAAACACTTGTCACCGTTTCTAGGCTTGGTTCGGGACTTCGATCGGCCTCTACTCCTTCCTGTTTCTCTTGGTCTCCTTTTTGCCACCAATCCTTACCCACTTTCACCATCGTTGCTGCCCAGGACATGTTTTCTCAACTAATTGGAATTCAATGAGGCTTTCACATCCTCCATTAAAATTGTATCTCTCAGGTACAACAAAGTAGTAACCAAGTCCTCAAAAGATTTTGGCAAAGAACACAAGAGAATTAAGGCTTGATCCTCATCATCAATTTTGACATCTATACTAGCGAGATCTAGAATCACCTTATTGAAAAAAATCAATATGTTGAGTAATATATGTACCTTTCTTCATTCTCAATGTGTATAATCGTTGTTTCAAATACAGCTGATTTGTTAGGGACTTCGTCATATATAGACTCTCCAGCTTCTTCCATAAATTCGCTGGCGTACTTTCCATGGCTACCTCTCTCAGTACGATATCCGCCAATGATAACACCAGAGCACCGTAAGCCTTCGCCATGAACTCATCATTCTTCTCATCCTTTAGTGTTTCCGGCAGGGAATCTCTGCCCTTTAACGCTCTCTGTAATCCTTGTTCACATAGGAGGGCATGGACCTTAATCTTCCACAGCCTAAAGTCGTTCTTCCCATCGAATTTCTCTACCTCTTACTTCATTCCTGACATCTGATCTAACCTGCTTCGATACCAATTTGTTGAAACCCAAGAGGATCTATTGGGGAAACAATGAAATAATAGTAAAGTTATTCGATGTAAAGTGACAACAAGATTTAACGTGGTTCGACGATGTGCCTAATCCACCCGACAAAGAAAAGGACTTTTATTGATCTCAAATCAAAGTGCAAGTACAAACTTGAATCCGAAAAATCTCATGAAAACACCTAACACCCTCGTTCTAAACTCCGTCTTGAGAGAACTACTCAAAAGCAGTAAAGAAGCCCTCGTATTATGTTTGTGATACTTTTCTGGAAGAAAAAAACACTAAATTTATACACGAAAATGAAGCCCAAGGCCCGTTGGCCTGCGCCGTTCGTTGGGGCGCACAAAACTTGCGCCCTGGCGCAAGTCTACTGGTCACTGCATGTCGGGGCGCACGACGCATCTTTTTGTGCCCTTTCCGCCCATGTACAAGCCTTGGCGCAACTTACCTCACACCCCGGCGTGTGGCATCCGCGTTGGGGTGTGTTCTTAGCCCATTTCGACCACTTTGCTCCGTTTCGCTCCATTTCTTCCGTTCCTTGTCAATTTTACCTCAAATTTCGAGGCAAAATCAACATAATATGGTAGGAATCCATAAGTGTTGTGTAAATATGAAAAGGGAAATAAAGCGCAAAAGGTTATGAAGTTGGGGGAATCCCAGATTAGATTTGAGACAAATTATGGGAGAATAAGTGAGAGTATAAAATGTTCTTTTGTCTTATATAAAATCACTTATCCCATATTGGAAGTTATCTCAATGTGAGTGCACCTTATATGTGGTTTAAGTGTTGGTAAAATATTAATTAAGGGACTCATGAGGGTGTGCCCACATACACGTGTTCTCGCCCTAGCTTGAATTCGGCTCAGGCGAGGGCCTGGGCGTTAGGTGAATTGTTTGAAGTTAATCTTTTTACTGCAAATTCCAATTTGTTTTAGAATTTAAATTTTAAAATCAAATTTAAAATTCAAAAAGTCAAATATGGTTTTAAGGTTGCAGAACTGTTTTTGTAGTTATAAAAACTATTAAAAACATTTATGGAGTTACAGGTTCATTGGACCTGGTCCATAATGAATCTGGACACATTTATACACTTGCTCTAGAATGCATATGGACCAAAATGAACTTGGACAACTTTTTAGCTCATCCCTTTTGCCTATATAAACTTGCTACTGCAAGCTGAATAATACAAAACTAAGAAACCTCTTCTCTCCATCTAATATCTGTCTTTCACAAATTAAAGTGTTGGTTGTCAGAACCTAGGCAATTGAGTGATGATCGAGGTGAAGCTTTCTAGAGAGTGCATCAGAAAAGCTTCTGGACTATCTTATCCTGGAGGAAGTTTTGCTAGACCTTTTTGCAATGGTAGGGGCGATAATTTCTTCAAGGCAAACTGTTATCTGGTGATTCAGTCTAAGTTCTGTAATGATATAGAACATTGAGATAAGTTCTCGATTTATAATACTGATTTCAATATTTTTGCTGTTTATATTCCATATTAGTTGTTTGTTGTTGGTTTATGCTATTTTTAAATTGCAACTGAATAATTAGAATATCTATACTATTATATGTTGTTTTATGAAAAATTCATAATATCATTTTTACATATAAACTGATTTGTAATTTTGTTTTAATCTGTGGTTTTACATTCCTGTTCGAATATTATGCATATCGACATCTCTCTCACTCGCTCTCTCTCTCTCTCTCTCTCACACACACACACACACACACATTGTTAGGAATATAATAGTAGTGTAAGAAATTTAAGAATCAAATTTAGTTTAACATATAAAACATACGAAATGTTCTAGGTGTGAAAAGCATAAAAATATAACACTTAGACTGCATTTACATATAACAATACCAAATAAAATAAGAGAGTAAGAAATCCTATTTAAATGTGTTAAATGCAATAATAGAAATACTTAACCCAAGGCATGTTCTTCTAACAGTATCTTTAAGTCTTTATTTGTCCCTCTATGGTGCCGAAGGTCACTAACAAACAGCCTCCCAAGATATGACGACTCTTCCCGATCAAAGACAACACTCCAATTGACCAGAACGACGAAACAAATTGACTTGAAACTCTTTTATGAAATGGATAGTAAGGTGAAAGTGCTTGATGTAGTGCTCAAACAAATGCTAGTATGCTTTTCTCTTGTCTTCTTTTTTTTTTTTTTTTGGTTGGGTTCTAGGCACTCCTATTTATAATTGTGCAATGCAATTTTGTTGATGAGACATAATTCTTCATTAGAATCATAATTCTTTCTTTTAAGGATATAATTATAGGATAAAACCCGTAACTTACTCTTTTAATAAGGAGTTACAGTTCCACTAAAAAGTAGGAAGTTCAAGTCATAGTTCATAACTTTTGAGCATACTTTTCTATAGGAGTGTGTCCATCGGTGCACACTAAAAATAAACTTTAATTATTTTATTTACACACTGGTATCCTTTTTTCAGTGAGGATAGACTCATTCTACCCTCCGCAATATCCTTAAATTATTTCTCACTTTAAACTCAAATTTCTTATTCAATTATTTAATTTTGGCGTACAAATATGCCGAAATTTTACACACACACACACACACACACACACACATATATATATATATATCCAAAGTATGTTCATAAATTTGCATACTTATAAACTCTTTTACCATGTTTTTGTCATGAACTAAGTGCAAATAATATGGATGATAAAGTATGATATAGCTTCTCTGCAAGTCCTAATTTTTGTTTTGACTATAAAGTGCTCTTTATATTTGAAGACAACTAATCTAGTACTGAAAAATAACTTATGTGATCCACAAGCACATGAATTTCTTTGTTCTTGTCAATTTCAATTATGACACGAACCATTCCTTTTTCTTGGTAAATTCGGCTGTGTCATGGAGGGGTTTGACTTGAACCCTGCATGCAGCATGTATATTAATATCCAAAAAAGTGTTACATAATGATTCTTTCAACTTGAAAAGCTGTAAACAAGAAGTATAAGCATCCTATCTAATCAAAGCTGTAAACAAGGAGTACTATTCCCCTATAAATTAATTAATAGTCTAATGAAAGCGGTAAAAAAGGAGTACTAACTTCTTTACAGGGTTTATCAAATGCCTAATTCCTGTCTCTAATCTCTATGCTATAAGATCCACTCAATTTACATTCAGTTAGGAAATAAAAACCAATTGAGGGACTACTACACTACTACTCCCATTACATTTGAAATCATATACCAACGAAAGCCAGTAATAAGGAACACTACTTCTTTACAAATCAATATAACCAAAAAGGAAACGAATATCATCTAATTTTAATATATGGTTGCCTATGAGGTCCCCTCGAATTATTCTTTTGATTTCTCCTTCAATTTCTTCGCCTTTTTAAAACTCAATTTCGTTGATTGTCACATACCACGTTAGCAAGCCAATCTGTTGCCTTATTTCCCTGATCTCTATGGATATGAGTCAGCTTGTACGTTGATCGTTGTAACTTATTATTCTCGTTATGACTTGCATTAGGTACCATAGAGCATTGTGAGGCTTCTCAATCAATGACATGACCACTGCAGCATCAATTTCAGTCCAAACCTTGGAGATTCCTTTTTCATTACATAGCTCCAGCCCCTTGTCCAGAGCCATAAGCTTAGCAATTATTTCTTAAAGATTAGTTCATTAACTTTTTTTCGTTTTTCTTAAAGAGGTTTATTGTTGGTTTGCTGACTAATTATTATGGAACTCGAACCCACAACTGATCTATTTGCAGGTATGAAAGCTTACCACCAAACTACCCCTTTTTTTTTTTTTTTTTGGAAGAAAAATGATAACTTCATTAATTAAAGTCAAGGGCCAAAGCTTGGCCAATTACATTAGGGTCAACTACTTGAGTTTGATACAAATGATATGCTTTCTTAGCAAGATAATGAGCACATTGATTGGCACTTCATCGAACATAATGAAAAGAAAAAGAACCTATGCCTTGAGGATTTCTCTTTGCATCTTATATGAGAGGACTAATTGCGGACAAGTTGATAGCATTATCACAAAGAGCGCAAATAATCAATAGATAATCTCCAATTCAATAAGAACATCAAGCCAAGAGTAACGAGCACACATTTCACAAGTGCCCTTCGCCGCAACAGCAGTTTTCAATTCGAGAACATTGTGTTGAAAAAAAGACTGTCATGCTATGCAATCCGCCTGGTATTTCGAGCAACAAGGCCAATCCCAATTGCTGAAATATTTGCAAAAATTGTTGCATCAAAATTCACTTTGATTTGGTCTTGATTAAGGACCTTATCTCAAGCTTGATTGAGCCAAATAGCCAAGTTCGAGCTCGACTTGTTGAATAGATAAATGCTCATCATAGGAAAGCAGAAAAACTTAACTCGTATAAGCTTGGGTGAGCTCGAGCTCATATGGACTTCTATTAGCTTGAGCTCATTAGGTTCGAAACAAAATTTATAATTATAAAATTTTCAAATGTTTTTATTATTTTTCTAAAAATAAAAAAGTAAATTATTGTTGTTGTTGTTGTTGTTGTTGGCGTCATCGTCGTCGTTGTTGCTGTTATTGTTATTACATACTTATCTTTATAGGTCTTATTATGTGAGTTTAGGCTGTAACTATATATATATATATATATATAATAAAAAAGCTCATTTAGGCTTGTGAGCTTTTCGAGTTGAATACTGTTGAGCTTGATTTGGCTCGCTTGACTGATGAGCTTGGGCTCGGCTCGGCTCTGCTTGAGCTCGAAAAGATGGAGTTAGATTTGAGCTCTCATCAAACTGAGTCCGAATCGTTTACTAATTGTCTCATCTCATTTACAACCCTAGTTCGGAGTAAACAAAATGAACTCCTATCTTGATTATTAATCTAAAACTAAGAATTCTAGTTTTCGTACCACAAAGGAAACAAAATAAAAAATATCTTAAGACTAAATCCTTATCTTAAACTAGATTAAATAACTAAGTTAAATTCCAACTGATATGGAATAGTCCAACAGGCCCAACACAAAGACTATCGACCCAAGAGCACATCATCAAGCCCATCTCATCCTCGGAGCTCAATCACGTTGTCAACTTGGGTCGACCTCTCAAACTTTTTTTCCCACGGCACACTGAGCAACGCTGATGTCATTCAACTAGGCCGTGAGCCGAACACAAATGCTCTGCTCATTCGACCAGAGTGTTCGACTGCCTCTTCCACCAGCCATCAACCCCACCCTGAGGTCAATCTGTATGTCAAATAGTGAGGTCAACTCACTGCAGGATCCTTTCTCTGCCGCATTAAATGCCATAACAGGTGGCATGCCTATGCATTAATGGCGTGTGCCACCCCAGTACAGCCCATACTGCCGCGCCAGGTAGGGGGCATGCCTCGAATGTACTATTCTGTCCATGAAAGCTGAAGATGAAGCCACCTGAAATAGTATAGGAATGAGAGATGACCTAAAGCCCCTTATATAAGGACAAGAGCCCTTTCTGCATGCTAAGGGCATCTCAGACAAATCCCTCACCTTAGGAAGGCTATAAATACCCTATTTCCAACCTCATTGGAGGTATGTCATTCTATACTACAAAATCTTCACTCTGTTGTTCATCTTATTTGGTCATTCTCATACTGACTTGAGCGTTGGAGTGCCATAGTTGAGGGCACCTCGGCTAGCCTGACGTTTGCTCGTGGTTGCAGGACTCAGCCCATGTATATGTGGAGTTCATTTACTCGACCAGACAGGTCGATCCACTCAGGTTTCGTCCCCAATCCAGTTATATACAGTTTTTACCCTCATCACCAACAATAAACTTAGGTTCATTCTTGTGTTCTGAAGATTTAGAGAACATAATCCATAAATTTTCACTTCTTCTATATATGGAAATTCATTCTTTTTTTTTTTTTTTTTTTTTTGGCTTTTTTTTGAAGTTACTTAAGCATTCAAGCTTGAGCTTAATCTCATAATTCTCCCCTAAAGTTGAATGGAGCTCAAGTCTTAAAATTGACTCATCGAGGTCAAGTTCACAATATATACTTCACTCCAAATTGAGTTCGACTCTTCAAATATTATCAAACTTAATTGAACCTCAAAAAACAACCCTTGGTATTAGTTTGGAGATAAGAATTTACTTTAAAAAACTTTTTTAATATTCTCCTCATTATACATATTCAAATTCCACGTACTGTCCAGAATTAACTATGTTAGAGATTGAACTAATCTAAAAAAAATTATGTTCATTTTGCTCACATACAAGCTCTCTTCCTATCTCCGAAACGCCCATTCTATATGGAGAAGTAAATCAATATAAAATGATCACTGATATAACTGTGTTTATTATTAGTTTAACAACACAATGCAGCAAACTAGAAATCCAACAAATATAAAGACAAATACATGGCTAGTAGATACACATATATAAGACACATAAGACACTGTGTTTAGGATATATATGCACAATGGCCAAATGACAACGGGATCCAAAAACAGGGCAACAATCTGCGGTGCCAAAATTTTTTCTGGATTTGTAAACCCATCTCCGCAATTCTTGTAAGTGACTTCAGCTATCCTCGCGTAGTTTAGAAGTTGCACCACCATCTCCTCAGGTACAGAATTTTTGGTGACCCATTCTGTATTCACATTCTTCCATCCATCCTCGACTAGTTCCACAAACTTAGACAGAACCTCTTCCTTTGATACACCATGCTCTTTCATGTAGCAATCCACGACCATTAGCATTTTTCCCTCCCTATTCTCGCACTTCAAATGCAAACATACGTGCATCACAAGGAGTAGTTTACGTTCAATTGACTTGATTTGAACTAATCACACGACAAATATAATTATATTTGAAAGGTATTGATTTATTGACTCATTACACTAAGTTAAAATATAGTACTGATATTTCTTGGTCAAATTAGAAGAGAAGTGAAAAAAATATGATCAAGTAAATAATATTACTACTCATAGTATTTCATGCTTCCTTAATCTTAAATTTCTTGCCTTTTCTTTTAGGACATATATCTTAATTTAATACAATTTTATCTCTTAGAAAAAACTTTTATTTTTAAATTTTTATAAAATCAATGTTTCCATTTAAAACAATAATATGGCACTAATTATAACTTTGGCTATTACAATTTTTTTAGCTATAATTATTCTTCAAGACGATGTTGAAAATAGTTGAAACTCTAAGGCCAATTTGTTTATATTCTCAAAGCACCTGTTTATATTTGTCATTACTTGAAAATCGAAAAGTATCAACTTATACATATTTTCTTTGAAAATATTTCTTATTTTCATTTTTAATTTATTGTAAATTTACTCTATCATATTATTACATCAATTGAATTCAAATTTGCTTTAAGATAAATTACCTACTATCATTTTGAAATTAATAAAATATAAGTACATTTTTAAAGGTAAATCTTTTCAAATATAAGAAAAATTTAAATTACCTAATCTTCAAATTGTACCTACACCTTATTATTATTTTCAGATGAACATCCAAAAACAAATTAATTTTTATTTTCAAAACTGGGACTAACTTTTTAATTTTTGAAAATACTGAAAAAAGAAAATAAAAATAAAAACATATATCCATAGGAGTGTAACTTTTTCAAATCTGAATTAATTTATTATATGAATAAATTGATCAGTAGTACTTACTTCATGGCTCCCCAAGTCCTCGAGGTGCCGACCCATTTTAGCAGTAGATATTACAAGTTTAGGCTCACTCAGCAGCCAATCAATGGCTTGTTTGGCAACAGATTTCATGCCGGGGACTAGAGCTGTGAACATTACATAGATGCAGCTGGTAATCACTGAATTAGTGAAATATTCTTCAAATGGTGGCTGTTCACACAAATTTCGTTTGTCTGCAAAATTAAATCACAAGACAAAGAAAATAATGGACAAATGAAATTTGTATTGAAGAATATATAAGAATTACAATTTATCAGAGAAAAAAAAAATATAAATTTCCTAACAAAACTAATCCCCTGATTCTTCTCCCAATATATATGATCCAAGGGCTTGAAGCTTGTTCTTGGATATATGGTGTAATATCCTTTGACTTGATAAAAGAACACTACGAAATTTCTTTGAAACTCGAACCTTGACTCCTAGATCAAAGGACTTGATGCTTTGAAGAGGTATAGGACCTTCGCGGTAACAATACGTTGTCGCAGCAGAAGCTTCAAGACTTGAAGACTTGGACTTGAGAATATGTGGATATGAGAATATGTGAATATGAGAATATGAGTGTATGAATGTGTATACGTATCCCATATGAGTCTCTAAGCATTTCTTTATATAGGCATTTAGCAGGAGACTCCGGAATGACTTGAACACCATTTGATAATTATCCCTTTTTGAAGATAATATCAAATATTCTTGACTTGATTGATCCACGTACATAGATATGCCACGTGTCACAATTTAATTGGCCTATGATTGTTAGGCCACCAAACTTGATTTGATTAACATGATACATCTCCATCTTGACACTTGTCAACATTTGATTTGTATAAAATAAATATTAAAATATTAATTAAAAATTAACTATTTATCATTTGGAATCAAACTTAATAAATTCCAATACATAAAAAGAAAATTTTAAATTAATAATTAATATACTATTTACACATGTCATTTTTCAATTGGCCCGAAAATTAAGCCGTCTACAAATGCCCCCTCGAGACTTGTTCACGAATAATGTCTTCCAATACATTCCTGAGTGAATAAGTCACGATAATTATTTTATATATATATATTTATTTAAATACATATAAATACACATAACATATGAGCCTTTAATATATATATATATATATATATATAACGTCCGAGCCTCTATAATACACACACAAAACATATGAGCTTTGATATATATATATATAACATAGCTTCTAATATATATATACACACACACATATACTACAGAAGTAAATTGGAAACAACATGGTTTCCAGAATTTCAAAATCCCACACATCTTCCAAAATCATGTAACCGTGGCCAATTTGATTTCACTTTCCACGTAGTCAGCAAACCATGCAATTGGATTCCACTTAGCCAAGCATTAAAATCCTCCAATCTATTTTGGTTTCTTCAAAACAAATCATGGCCCCCAAATAATTATTTTTACCAAATAAAACTCCAGCGTCAGTGGAGCATCGGACTCTGTCTCATAAAGCAAACTGCTGCCACCAAAATCAGACTCTATGAAGAACTGCAAAACCTCACCTGTTCACAGAAACAGTTCAAGTAAAACTCAACCTACACTGGACGTATTTCAGCAAACGTCGGATTTCCACTGATTATGACAATCTCATTCTTTCCTTGATTCACTTCAACTATAGCTCAGATTTGTAATCATCTGATTGGCATTGGACGAGATTGAATTAGTTCTGAATTAAATTCCTCTTCGAATTGCACTTGCACTAAAACACCTAAAAGGAATATTATAAAAGTAAGCTGATGAAAAATTAGTTTCACTCAAAGTAATTGATGATAAACGCTCTGAGAATTTTTGAGTTGGGATTTGTTCGTGTCATCCAGCCTTTAAGGCAGCCCCCTGTTTCTTTCTTTGTCCCCTGCATACCAACTGTTCGAAGAAAATACTCATAGAGTTCTTCATTCCAACACGATTTTAAAGAGGATTGCTTGGGTTCGCTGGGCACTCATCAATAGAAAATCCTTCTCAACACATAGCAAATACACAAAATTCTGAATATTTCAAGTAAGTCATCAAATTAAGAGGGATGTTTCTATATCCTTCAACTTTCTTCTTATTCGCCCCTCTTTTTATTTTTTTACTTTCTCAAGTTTTCTTTTCTCTTCTCTTTTCTTTTGTTGCAGGTTAGGAGGTATAACTCATTCCTATTCAACTCGTGAGGATGTATATTGAGGATCACACAGAGCCATATCCATGTATTATCATTGGGAGCAACAAAGACAACCTCAAAGTTAAAAGTAGCAGATTAGTCATCCATAAATTGGCCAATGATGCTCTTCGTTCCATACCTCGATCTCCCAATAATTCCATGCATATTCAGGAGTGGTCCGAGGAGGCAACCAAGGAAGTGATTGATCCATGTTCTGGCATTACATCTCGTTCTAGGATACTTCTCTTGAAATCCTCTCTTCATGATGTCAAAGCTACTAGTTCGAATTTTTTATTTACAGGTTATCATCCCAACATTAATGGACGCACAGTGAGAATTCCTGCATCAAGGTTTGGCGAGGTATCTTTTCATGTAGGTTATTGGGAATGGACAGAGGACGTATTGGGACATCATGCAGATATTCTTCGTCAAGCTAGAATCTATGCAGCAGTTCATGCCTCGTTTTTCACATACGTCTGCCATAAGAACATCCTCCAAGCCTTCCTTGAGCTATAGTGTCCTTCCACGAACACTTTGCACACTGCGATGGGTGAATTTTCAATTTCTTTATGGGATCTTCGTGTACTTGGTGGATTGCCTATTCGTGGAGGTTTCTATGATGAAGCTATCCCTACTGCAAAAGGGTTACTTGGTGATGACAGACATGGTCCTTCTCAACCACGGAGCTGCAAGTATCTATTTTTGGCTTACCATATGCTTCATAAGGACTCTGATGGCGTTCCTATTTCTGATTGGATTGGCTTTTGGTTTAAAGGACCAACGAGATATGCGGAGCCCCCTTTGAGGTCTTCCAGAAAGAGATCTACTGAGCCAAAGATCTCTCACAATCCATGTGGAAGAATCGATGCATTACTTTTGCCTCGCACCAAGGAATATGATGAGCCATTTATGATGCTAGAGGTTGAAGAAGATGTTAGAGGGGAGACCTACTTGGCTGCTTTTCTTTCATGCTGGTTATGCAGTTTTGTTCTACCACATCGCAAAGCAAATCTTATTCGTGCCACTGTCTTCAAGGTCGCTAGTAGAATGGCGAATGGTGATTGTTTTTCTCTTGCAGTTCCTGTATTGGCGGGTATCTATCGTGGTTTGAGGAATATGTCAACTTCGCCAAATCTTCAGGAATCTTCTTCTATTTTTCCCATTCATTATGTTTATAGTTGGATAGGGCATTACCTTAGCACTCATTTTTTATCCAAGATTGATGTAGGAGGAGCTGAGATGGTCAAGTATACAGGGGAAAACATGGCCAAATATTTTGATCTTTCAGAGGCACGAGATTTGTTCCTCAGTATCAATCCTTCAGCTATTCAAAATCTACGTTCATATCCACGCAAGCAGTTCACAGTAATAGATGGCCCAAGCATATCAAATACTTATAAAGACCTTTTTGTAGCTTTACGTTCCAGCTATTTGACATTTCGATGTGGAAAAGAGCATATCATTGAAGCTTATAACCCTCATCGATTCAGTCGACAATGTGGATTTTGTCAACATGTCCCGGGGAACTTAAAGAAAGAGATTCTTACTTGTGATTTGCACGAGCTTGTTCAACTTTGGCAGTCATGTACTTTACTAAACACATCTCACAAACTTATCATTCCCGGAAATACTTCTTCATTTCCAGTGGCCACAAAGGAATATGTAGACTGGTGGGACAAACACTGGAAGACTTTACAAACAAAAGGTACTAAGATTGTTCTCAAAGTTAATCAAAAAGATGTGGAATCAACTTCTGGCCAACTCAATCAGCTTGGGGAGAGAATTGAACATTATTCATCTGAGCCTGGGCATCCTGGAAAGAAGCTTTCTCATTCTAAACAGGCCTTAATGGAAGATCCCAAAAATAACTCAGCAGCTTCACCTCTTCAAAATCCTGTTGTTTTAGGGCAAATTAAAAGAGGGAATTTGGCGTCTAAGGAATATAATATTGCTAACCATACCAAATTGCCATCTAAAAGACGTAGCTTACTCAATGTTTCATCCCCCGCTGATGTTCCATTGGAAGGAAATGAAATAATCTCCGCACTTTCTTGCTCAAATGATGACTCCAGCAACCATTGGTGTAGGCTTCTTTTATCACATACGGACCATCCCATTTTGACATGAATTTATTTCCCATTCGCTGGGTGATGGTAATGGGCCTTTTTACTGCCAACACCAAATCTCCAACCTGAAAAGATCGCGGGTGAACTTTCTTATTAAATGCCCTTGTCATACGTGCTTGATAACATTCAAGTTGTTGTTGCGCTTCAAGTCTTTTCTCATCCAATGCTTCCAATTCTTCGAGTCGAAGGCGAACATTGTCTTCAGCAGTAAGTCCTTCTTGAATTGCTATACGAAATAAAGGTATTTGACTTTCAAGAGGGAGAACAGCTTCAACTCCATAAACTAGTGAATACGGAGTAGCTTGGGTAGCAGTCCGATGAGTTGTTCTATATGCCCAAAGAGCTTCCCCAACTTTTTCATGCCAATCCTTTTTAGATTTTGACACTACTTTCTTCAGCAGGTTGCATAAGGTTTTATTAAACGCTTCCGCTAGACCATTTGCAGCTGCATTGTACATAAAAGAATTGTATTGCCTGAATCCAAATTGTGCACATAATCTGTCCATCAACTTATTGTAGAAAGGCTTCCCATTATCGGTAACGATGTAACGAGGCACTCCATACCTAAAAATCAAATGACAACGAATGAACTCAACAACAGTTTCTTTCTTCACTTCCTTTAGGGGAATTGCCTCTGCCCACTTGGAGAAATAGTTTGTAGCTGCCAATATGTAAGCATGACCAGCTGACGACTTAGGAGCAATAGGACCTACAACATCAAGACCCTATGCATCAAATGGCCATGAAGCAACTGTGGGGTGTAAGGGTTCAGGAGGCTGATGTATAAAGTTAGCATGCATCTGACAAGCTTCACATCTCTTCGTATAACTCATACAATCTTTAACCATAGTAGGCCAGTAGTATCCCATCCTCTTGATTTGAAAATGAAGCTTAGGACCCGACTGGTGAGCTCCACAAACTCCAGAACGTGCCTCAGCCATAGCTTCAGTTGCTTCTTCACCATTTAAACAATGCTGATAAGTACCTTCATAAGATCGACGATACAAAATGTCTTTGTATAAAATCAATCGAGATGACCTCCGACGCACCTCCGTCCTTCGACGAGGGTCTTGTGGCAACTTCCCATCCTTTAGATAGTCAATTAATGATGTTCTCCAATCTTCATCTTCACTCACTGAGACTGATATGGCATTTGCATCTTCTCGATCAAGCTTTACGGGCGACGGCACAATCCATCTATTGCACACCGGGACATTTGTCGTTTCTTCTTCAGAAAGGGCCAAAGTAGTAGCCAAGTTAGCCAACACATCTGCCATCCTATTTTCTTTCCTCGGGATGTGGCTTAGGACAACATTTTCAAACTTCTTCAACAGACAAGACGCTAGCTGAAAGTAAGGAATCAAATCTTCCTTTCTAACTTCATAAACATTTAACAGTTGATTAATAACCAATTTTGAATCGCCATAGACTTCAATTTCTACAATTTCCAGTTCAAGAGCCATTTGAAGCCCAATAATCAAAGCTTGATATTCTGCAACGTTATTAGAGCACAATTCATTTAACACTACAGAATATGTCAAAACTTGTCTTTTTGGTGAAACAAATACAATCCCTGCCCCCGCTCCATCAGATCGAGTTGCTCCATCAAATAACATTGTCCATGCTGGCAGGATATCAACGAAGAGAGCCTCTTCATCAGGTAATTCATCGGATACTTCCCAATCTGCAGGAATGGGATGATCTGCTAAGAAATTAGCAAGAGCTGGTCCCTTAACAGCCTTTTGAGGTACATATGTGATTTCATACTGATTGAATACAACAGACCACTTGGCCAACCTTCCTGAGAGTACTGGTCTTGACATCACAAATTTAACAGGATCAGCACGTGAGATGAGTCGGATAGAATATGCCTCAAAATAATGCTTCAACTTTCTAATTGCATAAAATAAGGCAAGACAAATCTTCTCGACGGGAGAGTATTTCAACTCATTCTCAGTCAAAGCTCTACTTAGATAATATAAAGCTTTCTCTTTTCCTTCTTCATTTTCCTGAGCCATGAGAGCACCGATTGACCGTTCTTGTGCTGCAATGTACAGTATCAACGGTTTTCCATGTATAGGAGCTCCCAGAACTGGTGGATTCATAAGGTACTTCTTTATGCTCTCAAAAGCATTCTCACATCCTTTATCCCATATGAAAGGAATCTTTCTTCATCAAGTGATTAAATGGTTGGCATCTTCCTGCAAGATTCGATATGAACCTTCTTATGAATGCAAGATTACCGTGTAAACTGCGCAATTCTTTAAGATTCCTTGGAGGCGGCATCTTCTGGATAGCATCGATCTTAGTAGGATCAACTTCAATTCCACGATGTCAAACTATGAAGCCAAGGAACTTGCCAGACGTGACACCAAAGGCACATTTGAGCAGATTCATCTTCAAGTTATATTTTCTCAGCCGATCAAATACCGCGCGGAGATCTTCCAAGTGATTATCTCTTTTCTTAGTCTTGACCACCAGATCATCAACGTAGCACTCTACCCTTGTATGTAGCATATCATCGAAAATGTTTTGCATAGCTTGCTGATAAGTTGTACCTGCATTTTTCAACCCAAAAGGCATCACCTTATAACAGTAAATACCCTTAGGTGTGCGAAAAGCCGTACACTCCTCATCTTGCGGTGACATTCTGATTTGATTGTACCTAGATGATCCATCCATGAAAGATAAAGCTTCATGTCCAGTGGTTGCATCGACCATAAGCTCAATAATAGGTAGTGGAAAGTCATCCTTTGGACATGCTTTATTTAAATCTCGAAAATCAATGTAAATACGTATTTGACCATTTTTCTTCTTGACCGGAACGGTGCTAGAGATCCAAGTTGGATATTTCACTTCCCTAATAAATCCTGCACCAATAAGCTTGTTGACTTCAGCATCAATTAGAGGGACGAGCTCCGGGCGAAGCACTCTCTGCGACTGCTTTACTGGACGAGCCCCATGTTTTATGCCAAGGTGATGGACTGCAACTTTTGGATCTAATCCTGGCATTTCTTTGTAGCTCCAAGCAAAGACATCCCTATATTCACTCAAGATTATGAAATATTGTTCTTCTTCTTTAGGATTTAAAAACTTGCTAACAAATATAGGACGGAGCTCTTCTATTGTGCCAAGATTCAACTCCTTGAGTTCATCGACAGTCGCCTGTCCACCATCTTCAAGTTGTGAAGGAGCTTTTAGGACTTTTTCTTCAAAAATTTCTGAATCAGGCTCTTCATCAATAGCTATATGATTACATGCATGTAACTCATCATCTTCTTCACAGTATGGGTGTTCGAGCTCAACAAGTCTCATTCTCTGGAATGTAATGCTCCATTTTAATGTTCCATCTGCTTTTGAAACTGGGGTAGGCACCATTATCCATGATGGGTAGTTTGTAACTTGTATAAAACCACTTGTCACCAATCTATCAAGTTCTTCAAGACACAAATAATGCGGTGTGAGATTTAGCTCCTCTTTAACACTTATATAATTAGAGCTGATGGTGATTTCCACTTCATCTTCATCTGCACCATTCTTTTTGCATGAATGTTCTATGATGCGCTGCTTTATTTTCACAGGTTTGTCCATATTAATGACTAGGATTGTAGATTTGGCTCTATTCGATTGGGATAAATGAAGAGTTTGACTCTCATTTTTTGACTCCAACATATCAGTCTTGTCGTCAACACTCTTTTTTGCAGTATTATTCCCAAGTCGATTGAACACAGAACCTCTTGGATGTGGACCTGTATAAAACCTGTTTTGATCTTTAACACCAAGTCTTTTAAAGATAGAAGGGCGAGTAATTGGAGCACTGAGACGGTCAAATACAGAAACTCGATGATTAGTCTGTTTTTGCTTTTCTTGCTTCACGCGACCTTTTGCAGAAATATGTTGGACACCAGCATACTCATCCTTCTTTGTGATGCGTATCCTGACTGGTTCGGTAACTTTAAATCCTAGGCCAACCCTTGACTGTTCAACATAAAATCCCTGTCTTCTTAGTTTATGTTGTGCTTCATTGAGCCCATGAACTTTTTCTCCAGTTAACTCAGGTTTGAGCTTACTTAAACTGGGTGGATTAGCAAAGTCATAGCCAGATTTTTTGAGTAACTTGTACGCCTTAGGATCAAATGTACCCTCAAATTCTTTGTGAGAAATTTCTGCGACAGATGGCCCATTATAAATTGATGAGCTAATGCCAACAATAGGCATGGTGAAATCCTTCCTCAAAGTTTGACAGTCACTTGATCCCAGCATCTTTAATTGGCTTCGAGCAACATCATTCGCCTTAATACATGCTCCAAGTGGAATTTGCCTTTTCTCTTGAGATGACTGCGGTGTATATCGAAATAATGGTAAATTGGGCTCATCACCGCGCTCGTATTTTCTATTTGTCAAAGCCTCAGTAATTGTTAGTTTGCTGAAATTTGCAGAACAATCTTGTCTCCTTTCAACATAGTGGTTGCTTGGAGCCTTTGCAAGTTGCATTTCACTTGCTGAGTTAGGATCCAAATAAAGTTTAGCATCATCGAAATATGATTCCGCTTCAGTAAATGGCTTCACATCTGCATCAACTTTCATAACTTCCCCATTTTTTGAATATTTGAAGCATTGATGAAGAGTGGAAGGTATTACCCCATTCTTATGAAGCCACGGCTGTCCCAAAAGCAAATGGTAGGAAGTCCTTGCATCAATGACATGAAATAAAGTACTTGCTTCCAAATCCCCGATTGTGAGGTCTAGACGAATCATACCAATAGCTCGTTGGCCTCTTTAGTTGAAACCTTGAATAGTTAGGCGGCTGCGTGAGAGATCTTAAACAGAAATTCCCAAATTCTTCATAGTGGATTTTGGCATGATATTGACAGCGGATCCTCCATCAATGAGTATGCGGTTGACCTTTTGCTCCTGCATGAACCCTGAAACGAAAAGTGGCCTATTGTGAGGTTTTGATCCCAACAACAAGTCCTCGTCTGTAAAAGCAATTGCTGTACAACAGGAAGTGGAGTGTTGCTCTTCAGTTTCGCAAGATATAGCATGCACTGCTTTAATTTTTTGATCAAGAAATCCTATAGGAAAATAATACTTCAAAGTCACTTGGCTCCTTTTGTAACCTGCCAATGAGTTTTCTAGCTTACCATCTGTGGTCTTCAAACTCTTTGTCGTCCTTGGTTGAGGGCATCTGGCCACATATGATACCTTAAATGCCAGTGGATGAGGTTGATTTGCATATCGTCTTCTCCTTCGTTAGTGCATCACGAGAGTCCATTCACTGCTATCTTCAGTTTTAGTAGTAGAACTCGTCCCCAACTCAGTCACTCCATCAACGAATTGAGTCTTCACTAGTACTGGATCTAAGCTTCCAAACTGGAGCATTGTTGATGCCCCCCTGAGTGAAGATGAAAAGACATAGTCCTTGCTTGCAACACATGTAGTATCTATTACAGTTATAGCGCTAGTCAAGTTTGATCCAACTACATCCTCCGTGTCAAGGATTATCTTTCCATCTCTTGCCAATGCCATGACTTTATCCTTGAAGACGAAACACTTCTCTATTGGATGGCTGACAACTCGATGATATCTGCAATATTTAGATTGTTGACCTTTCCAACTTCTTCAGGACGTTTTGGTTTTGGCAATTCGATCAACTTCCTTGTCCATAATTCATCAAAAATATGAGAAACATCAGAATCTGGGAATGGATATTCCTTCTCCTGCATTTCTTTTAATATCTTCTTGCCTGTTGAAATGCGTTGATCTTCAGTTTTCTCAGCAGCTTTTTTATCACTTGTGGGAATTTTTATGGAGGTTGTCTTGATTGCCATGGATTCCCTAGTAGTTGCTTTGGCATACTTTTCGATTTTCTTTAAATCCTTCCTTTCTTTCTTCTGGTCTTCAACAGGAATTTCAACCCCGCGATTGGCAATGCTAAGCTCCATATCATGGGCACGAGTGGCTAATTCCTCAAATGTACGAGGCTTGATCCCCTGAAGAATATAAAGAAGTCCCCAGTGCATACCTTGAGTACACATCTCTATTGCAGATGTCTCTGAGAGTCTATCTTTGCAATTCAGACTTAATGCACGCCAACGGTTGATGTAGTCCACCACTGGTTCATCTTTCCACTGTTTTGCATTGGTAAGTTCAATCATGCTCACAGTTCGACGTGTACTATAGAAACGATTCAGAAACTCCTTTTCCATTTGATCCCAGTTATCAATGGATTCAGGTTCTAGGTCAATGTACCAGTCAAAGGCGTTTCCTTTCAATGAACGCACAAACTGTTTCACAAGAAGATCACCATAAGTCCCTGCATTATTGCATGTCTCAATGAAATGGGCCACATGCTGTTTTGGATTTCCCTTCCCGTCAAACTGCTGGAATTTTGGTGGTTGATATCCTATCGGCATTCTCAGCGAATCAATCCTCTTTGTATAGGGCTTCGAATACACAACAAAACTTTGAGAAGGCATGCCATACGGAGCTCTAATGGTATTTGTGATCATGTCCTGCAATTGTTGAACAGACAATGTAGCAATAGAAGTTGCGGAATGGTTGACCTTTTGATCTATTTCTCGTTTGTAAGGCATCTCCTCAACATGTTTTTGCATCATTATATGACCAAGAGAAGGTTGATGGTTGCAGGCAAATCCTCTAAGATCTTCCTCTTCCTGTTTGCTCATGAGTTGTGCAATTTGTAGATCCTTTTCTTCTACAATCTTTTGTAGGCCAGCTATAGCTTGAGCCATCCGAGCAAGTTGTTCATCCACCGTCGCTACTCCAGTCGCTGTAGTTGGCAGTTTAGCAAAAGATAATACCTTAGGATTCATTTCCCTTGGACTCTCAGAGTCAGAACCATCAGACGGAATGAAATCAGTATTTTTGCCCCCAGTCATGGGCTGATTGACAGATTCAGCAGTAGGGTCAGCAGCGTCAGTAGCATCTTTCTTGGCCAAGGCAAGTTGGTTCCTCTTAGGTGCCATTGAGTGGTTGCAAATATCTTCAAGATTCAAACGGGAGAAAGAGATGAGGGGTAGATTCGTGTCCCACTGGGCGTGCCAGAAATTTGTTCACACAAATTTCGTTTGTCTGCAAAATTAAATCACAAGACAGAAAATAATGGACAAATGAAATTTGTATTGAAGAATATATAAGAATTACAATTTATCAGAGAAAAAAAAAATATAAATTCCCTAAGAAAACTAATCCCCTGATTCTTCTCCCAATATATATGATCCAAGGGCTTGAAGCTTGTTCTTGGATATATGGTGTAGTATCCTTTGACTTGATAAAAGAACACTACGAGATTTCTTTGAAACTCGAACCTTGACTCCTAGATCAAAGGACTTGATGCTTTGAAGAGGTATAGGACCTTCGCGGTAACAATACGTCGTCGCAGCAGAAGCTTGAAGACTTGGACTTGAGAATATGTGGATATGAGAATATGTGAATATGAGAATATGAGTGTATGAATGTGTATACGTATCCCATATGAGTCTCTAAGCATTCCTTTATATAGGCATTTAGCAGGAGACTCCGGAATGACTTGAACACCATTTGATAATTATCCCTTTTTGAAGATAATATCAAATATTCTTGACTTGATTGATCCACGTACATAGATATGCCACGTGTCACAATTTAATTGGCCTATGATTGTTAGGCCACCAAACTTGATTTGATTAACATGATACATCTCCATCTTTACACTTGTCAACATTTGATTTGTATAAAATAAATATTAAAATATTAATTAAAAATTAACTATTTATCATTTGGAATCAAACTTAATAAATTCCAATACATAAAAAGAAAATTTTAAATTAATAATTAATATACTATTTACACATGTCATTTTTCAATTAGCCCGAAAATTAAGCCGTCTACAGTGGCATTTGTTGCTCCATAATCCACTTTTTCTCTTTGCTGTAAGCCCTACCAAGCTGTTTCACCTGATCAACACAACCCAAAACCAGCGTATATATATATATATATATACATATACATATGGATGAATATCATGAAAATATGATAACAAGAGTTAATTACATGCATGGCCCTTACTGTTTCTCTGAAATAAGGAACAGCAAATGCTTTCTCTTGTTTTGCTGCATCACGTTCGTAATCTTCATATATACTCATAATAAATTGGTAAACAATTTTCATGTAATCTGGGAATTGATCAATCTCATCCATATTCCGCCTGATGATAAAAATTAGTTTCAAGTTTAATTAGTAACTTTTACTCAAATATGTTGGTTGGCATACATGAATTGGACGAAAAGATACAAACCTATGCATATAAATCTAATGTTTGGATCCAAAACAACTAAAGGAAGAGTTAGGAAAAAAAAAAAAAAAAGAAATACTTCCTTTTCTTCGACATAAGGTACCGATGCATATAGACGTACCTTTTCAAAATCTCAGTAAAAAGTTGAGCCTCTTCAAGCGTAGCATAATTATCATATGTATCATCCATTATTGCAACCATTTGCATGCTTTTAGCGACGGCTTTTCGAATCTCTAAATGCTGGGGTTCAAAATGCATTGCCACACCCCAAAGATGGCACTCTATTAATCTGTCTCTTGCGTATCGCAGTTTTGACTTAAGGTCAGAATTGTTTCACCATCTTTACAAAACAAGAAAGAAAAAGTGATTTCTCAATCTGTTATTATAGAGTATATATTATTTATTTTTTTATTTTTCTGTGATTGAATGTATTAATACTGACATCCAGTCAACTTGAATGTTATTATTAACTAACTTGCAAACTTTTTATTTTATAAAATTATTTAAAAAATTAGCAATGCAAAGGGTTAACTACTATAAATATATATTGATAATAAAAAAAATAATATGATAAATTAATCGACTATATATTATAGCCAATCTACGTTCAAATTAGTATAGACATACACATATATGCTGTGACTTTCAAGCCAAAAAAGGGTTAACTACATACCTGAAGACTTCGCAGAGCTCTTTCTTGTACAAATTTTGTAAAATATTAAAATTGAATTTGGCTAATTTTAAAAGTAGTTCATCCCTTGAGATGTCTCTTTCGTAGATGGAAATATAAAGGCGGACTTCAATTATTGGAGCACCCCTATTAAAGGACTGATCAAGAGCTCGCTTCACTTTATCTCTAAGAGGGGACTCTAATTGTGGTAACATACGAGTCAAGTAATGAGTTGTAAATGCTATAGCCTCTTCTAAAATGTCTTCACCGTGAATCCGAATATGAGCTGCTTCATACAAGCATAGCAGGCCCTCAGCATCATCCCTAAGGGTTTCTTTGAATTTCTTGTCTTTGTTCATGAATTTGTCAAAACACCTATTTTAATAAAGTCTTGAGATATGTTAGTTTAAATTTAATTTATTTATATCGCACTCAAATAAATTGTAAGGCACTAACTTTAATATATATAAAGTAAAAAAATGTTCAACCTATTTTAAATAATTCCTTACGTGGTAGTAACATGGATAAATTATTTTTATTCATTTTTGCCATGTCAATATATTTTCATATGTAATATAAGTAACTCCATGTAATATTATAATAACATATTTGCATATTAATTCTTTTTTTGTCATGTCAACATATTTCATATATAATAGGTATTTAAATTTCTATATTAACTTTTATAACTCCTCATATCAATATATAATTTCCATAACTCATTATATATTGTCTAACAGTTAATTCCAATGTTTTCTATTTATATTCTCAAATTTGATTTTCTTATATGATTTATGGACACACGCATACACTTATATACACATACACATATATATTAACATGCACACATATATATATATATATAGATGTATTTATCAATGTAATTTAATTGAGACTTCTTGCACCATATATATAGTGCACACAGACATTTCATATATGAAGTATTATAATAATATAAATTTATTATAATTTAATTTGAGAATTATATTATGTTACTCCATGAATGGTCTCCTATTTCATAAGTACCTTTTGATTAAGTTAAATCACAATTGAAAAGATTTATTAATCTAAGCAATTTTTTTTGAAATAGCTAATATCAAAATAGTCTAAACATGCATTTCAGTATTTAAAGATAGAGAAATACTTTTCTTCTTTATTTTCTGATATCTCAATACAATCATTCACTTGGAGAGTTAAAATTTATTTTTCTTGAAGACGCATGTTTTTTATAATGTTCATATGCTTTTCTAATATCTTACAATTAACTTTTATGCTTATGAATAGGATAATTTTAATAAAAAGAATTGAAGTCCAGATTTTACATTGAGTTAACATATTTTATATTCTATTGTCTATGTTTAATATTTTTCATTTTAGATTTTTTTTGTGGCATGTGATGCTTAAAGGATGGCTCGTTTCAATTTATATATATATATATATATATTTGGGAAATTAACTATAAAAGGAGTGAAGAAAAAGAAAAAAGATAATCTGGACAGTTATCATTACTTCGATGATCTATCGTCTTATTCATATGGTATAATGTGTTTTTATTTTCAAAAAAATATGTACTATGTAAAAAAAGTAGATATTTGATATTTATAATACGCTGAACGATGAATATCAGAATTTGAGTTCAAATAATGTAAAAAAAGTTACTAAAATCAATCCATGCATGAGCTATATATGTGTAGCAGTTGTTATTAGATATTTGATATTTATAATTTATATTGTATAATCACTATGATCAAATATTCAATTGTAAAATTTTTATGGGAAAAAAATGATGAATGTTGTAAAAAATGGCTATTAGAGAAATAATTAATACATAATGGAATCATCTATATATATCTAATGTCCAATATATTAATACAATTTTAAAATTGTATTATATTGCTCAAAACAAAGAAATTTTTTTTGATAAATTTGGAAGAGACAATAAGGTAATGTATTTTATGAATAATTCATACCATTTATAAAGTAATTTAACAGTTAGCCTTATTTTTTTTGGGTAGAAAATGTATTATTAGTGCATGGGCTTTGGGTATTCTCAAATACAAAAAGTGCAAGATAATTAGTCATATATTGTTAAATTACGTGTGTGTGTGTATATATATATATTAACAATGAATATTAAAGGATTTTTTTCGTTATTTTAAATATTACTTTTTAATATATACTTTCTACATAAACAAATATGAAGCTTTGTAGATCTGATAACACATATGCCACATTCATATTTTTTTATTTATAATTAAATTCTATATATGCAATAAAATTTCATGAGTCCTTGTAAATATTTTGTATTATATTTGTGATACCTATAAAAATATATCAATATCTAAATTAGAGTCAAAATTAATTAAAATAAATTGTTAAATTTGAACTTGTACCCGATACAACACACGTATTAAAAATTAATTTTACATAATAAAAAGTGTAATATCTTATATATATATATATATTAACCATAATATTTTGAAATTGGCTCATCCCAAACCAGCTAATCCAACAAGTGGGACCACCGCCCACGCTATAAGTAGGTGCATAATTTGTAAGGCATGCATATGCATTAAATCTTGTATAATACGTACAAGATGCATGTAATATAACCTACTTTAATTTTATAATATAATTATGATGTCACTTATCAATAGACTATGATTCACTATAGTTTAATCAATGACTTTGAACCAATTGATTTGCTGGTTGAATAAACAGTTAAGATTTTAAAACATTGATTACATGCACATATAAATCAATGAACGGTTGGTGTTTGTAAGACAAGTACTGTATAATATCTTTTGCTACACATATTAATATATATATATATATGTACATGACATATTTGCATATAGATGGTTGTAATACGCACTGAAAAAGAAAAACTTGTGATGTGAAGAGAATATCAAAATCTTCCTTCAGCGTATCTCAATCAACCTCTTCTACATTACGCATTAATTGCAAAATATACGATCATGGGAGAATTAATGAAGTTTTAAACTTGTCAAAGAAATCAAGTTTTAGTTGTAGAAAAGGGGTGTTAAACTTTAATTATAAATCATTGAAAAAGCCAATTTCAATGTAAAAAATCATGTGATGGTACTCCTTTTATTTTCTTTCATAAAATACCGATTTTATTTTGGTATCTTATAAACTTATTTTTCAGATTATTAAATACTTTATAACATATAAGATTTTAAATTTTTTTTGAGAAACTTATAAATTCAATTCTCTAAATTTGGACTATTTTATATTGGTCTTTTAAATCTAGCAGTGCAATCAAACCGAGCCAAGCAAGTTTGGAAAAGATTTTCAAGCTCGAGATCAAGCTTGATATATATATATATATATATAATTAGGCTCGAGATTGACTAGCCTAAAATTTTAAACTTGAGCTCGGTCAACAAAAGTTCGAGCTTAGCTCGACATGACTCGATAAGGCTTGAATTAACAAATGAGTTAGTAAATAACTATAGGTTCGAACTCAAACTTGAAATAAAAAATAGTAATAAATATATGTTTATTAATAAAAGAAAAAATAATATTTAATTATACATTAGCTCGCGAGTCTCGAGCCTAAATACAAACGGCTCGAGATCTGCTCAAATTAGAGCTCGAGATTGATTCACCTCGACTCGAACTTAAATAACTCGAGTTCAACTTGTAAGCTGACTTGATTCGTTTGCACCTCTATTTAAATCTCAGGTATAATATATATCTAAGTGATAGTAAAACGGAAATGAAGATAGAAAGAGCAACGGACATTCCACAAGAAACGTGATATCGATGCTGCCTGAGCAAACGAAATCCAAGTGCAGCAGTGAACAAATCATAGTCTCGAGTGCCGGGAATATTATGATTATTCGCTTGAAATAATTCATAAATTTGT
The DNA here is from genome assembly GCA_018894105.1 of Jacaranda mimosifolia. NCBI lineage: Eukaryota > Viridiplantae > Streptophyta > Magnoliopsida > Lamiales > Bignoniaceae > Jacaranda > Jacaranda mimosifolia. The sequence continues at coordinate 12,613,454 of CM032132.1, read as the reverse complement.
TGGAGTTTCTCTTCCATTTCTTTCTAAAAGTGATACGCCAATCCCAAACGCTCAAGCGTGTCAACTATCATAATCAGTTTGGCAGATGTGGCCGCCATTAGCACGCTTCTTGCTTCTTTCTTCAATACTTCAATGCTCCTTGCGTACGTTTCTTGTACCTGCATGCATGTGTGGTTTTATTGAACCCAACTATATTATTTTTTGTTAATTTATAAGTACGATATATATATAAAGAGCAATTCAAATACGTCTTCCTTAAAATTAAATATTAATGAAGATATTTCAATTTAATAACAATAGTGATCTAAATTAACATGCATAAATATTTATATCTTATAGACCTATATTAATAAAGCACTTGTCTTTTTTTTAGTTTATATATATGGGCGGGCGGACATTCCTCGGGCAACCTGAACTTGAGGTGCCATCCACTTTCATGCTAGCTGGCTCTAAGATCGATCTCTTCTGGTTAATATGCTTGAATCTTGATGATGTTGTGAATCAAAAGCCACTCACCAATTTATAATGACATGGTTTTGGTTATAGCCGAATATAAACAGTAATTCTAGCCGAATTGTCCCCATTTTTCTTTGTTTATATATCTTTATTTTATTATTAGCTTGATAATTACATTAGGATTGTCGTTGAAAATACCAGACGACCCCTAATGCCCTATTTGGATTTGTTTTCAAATTCGTTTTCACTTTTTTCATTGTTTGAAAATGAATTTGTTAGATTTCCTTACTAAAAGATTTTGATTATGAAAAAACCTTTATATATAATCTTTTCTATAAATACTTATCAAATAGGTTTAGAAAGAAGCATGCAAGGTAACTAGCCATTGCATCAATCAAGGAAATCCTCCTTTGGACGATACAATTGCCTCTGCAAGAAAGGAAAGTGCAAAATATGAGGCTATGAAATGGTGTCACAACCATGGCAGTAACAAAGTGTATTTATTGTGTAAAAACTAGCAAAAGAAAAGGGCGTACTCATGATATACTTGTATAAGCAATATTGCTAGTAAAAAAGTTGAGTGAGTGCTCTGGAACATCTAAGTGACTTAGTCAGAGTGCTTGTATCCTTTGATCGGCCTCTGTTGTTGATCCAATGCCTTGGTTCCAGTTGTCTGCTATTTTGTAATTTGTGATTGTTATTACTAATCTAAGTGTAGGTTCGAAATCCTAAGTCTTCCGGCTTAGGTAGTGGAGTAGGCTTGTCGAACCACTATAAATACTCTGTCCATTTATTTTTTGGGTTATCTATTTCTGTTTTCATTGGAATTTCAGTTTTATCTGGAAGTTCCAGTTCTACATTGCTTTATCATATCTAACTCATATTGAGTTCTTTATCCCTCTAGGACTCTATAAAGTTTCAATTGGCATCGGAGCTGGGCTAATTTCTCTAATGGTTGCTTCTAGTTTTGATATCTATGCAGAAGGACAATCTCATACTCGTCTACCCTTGTTTGATGTAACAAATTACTCCACTTGAAAAAACAAAATCCAAGAGTTTTTCATAACCCTAGACTATGATCTTTGAAGTGTTGTTACTGATGGGCCCCTTATTGCAACAAATTTCAAAATATCTCCAAAAGGCAGACTGAAACTTACAACGGAAGACAAGAAAATCTCGACAAATGCTAAGGCAAAAAATATTCTATCTTGTGCCCTTGTCAAAGAAGAATACAATCGCGTTAGTACTTGCTCCTCAGCAAAACGAATGTTGGATATGTTGTAGATTACCTATGAAGGAAACTCTCAGGTAAAATTGGAACGAATTGCTCTTCTTACTCACCAATTTGAAATATTTTCAATGAAAATTGGTGAATCGATAAGTCAAATGTATGCTCGCTTTATGAAAATTGTAAACCAAATGTTTGCTCTAGGAAAAATCATCTCGAAAAGTGAGCAAGTCATAAAAATCTTGTGCTCCTTGCCCGAAGAATAGAATCCAAAAGTGACAGCTATTCATGAAGCAAAGAACCTGGAAAAGATGACTATAGGTGAATTCATTGGATCCTTCACTTCACATGAATGACTCTCTTGAGTAAGGAAGAAAATTTCGAGGGTAAAAACAAGAAAAACATAGCTTTTGATGCTGAAAACAGAGATTGGAATGATGACTTGGGAGACCTTGATGAAGAGACCATAAATGAGGAAATTGCGATGGTCACTAGGCATTTGAGGCAACTTACTAAAGCAAAAGGGAAATTTAAAAGGGACCTAAGATCCAACTATAAGAGAAATGAATATCAGAAACCAAAACAAATCATATGCCATGAGTGTCATGAAGTAGGACACAAAAGACCAGACTGTCCAAAGTTGAGAAGAAGTCCTGAACCTGAAAGAAGTTCCAGACCAAGGGTTATGACACTTACATAAGACGACTTTGACTCAGATCAATTTGACATCGAAGATAATTGTCTAATGGCAGATAAGCAGATAGCTTTCAATTCTGTATTTGATTCTGAAAGTTTTGAGTTTGATCATCAAAATACCATCTCATTGAACATACATGTTGAGTGTCATAATCTGTTAATCGAGTTGGAAATATAATTTAACTCTCTTAAAGAACAAATACATAAGACTATTGTGAAAAGGCAAAAATTGTTCGTGTCTACAACAATATCATAAAAAAGGGATATGATGAAAGAAATAGAATAATCCAAAAGAATGAGGAGTTAGAAAAGTAAGTGGACATTCTTCTGGAAGAAAATTACTCACTAAAGAGGAAACTGAAAGGAAAAATGCCTCTCATAGATAGAACTCCTAATAATTTCAAAATCTGCCACAGTTGCAATCATGTTGGTCACTTGTCATATAAATGTCAAATAAAATGACATATTGGAACAAAGTATGTGTAGGTTAAAAAGACTAACAAACCAAGACCTAAGAATAAGTGGGTACCTAAAAGGTTAAATATATGTTATGCAGGAGCAAATGAAGAAAACAAGTGAAAAATGCTATCTGGATAGTGGATGTTCCAGAAATATGATAGGAGATAAGTCATTCTTCTGAAATTTATAGCAATTTGATGGAGGAAATGTCTTATTTGCAGACAACACCAAAGACAAAATAGTTGGAAAAGGTATTATTGGCAAAAACACTAGAACTTGCATAAAAAATTTCTGGTTAGTAGAAAGGCTAAAACACAATCTGCTAAGTATTAGCCAACTATGTGACTGTGGCTATTAGGTACGTTTTCAACCTTTGCTTTGCATTGTGTCAAAATATTATTTAACTTATTCACTGCCACTAGAGATAGGAATATCAATTTTATTAACCTGAGTGATCTCATAAACTAAAATGTAGATTATCTCATTACATCAGAAGATCCTAGTTGGACATGGCACAGCCGCTTAGGTCATGCAAATATGAATTTGCTGAATCATATTGTTAAAAAGGGTGTTGTAAGAGGTATTCCAAATCTGTACTTTAGTAAAAATAAAGTTTGTGATGCTTGTGTTAAAGGAAAACAGATAAAAACTTCTTTTAAGCCTATAAATGATGTATCTTTCTCTAAACCACTTGATCTTCTTCATCTAGATCTTTTTGGTCTAATGCAAACTCAAACACTTGGTGGTAGCAAATATGTTTTTGTAATTGTGGATGATTTTTCACGCTTCACCTGGGTGAGATTTCTGTCTCACAAAAATGATACATTAAAGTCTTTCATTCCACTCACAAAGAGAATACAAAATGAAAAGGCCACACCATCAAGTTCATAAGAAGTGATCATGGATTGAAATTTGAGAATTCAGATTTCAGTAATTTGTGTGATGAATTTGGTTATGCTAATAACTTTTCTAATTCTAGAACACCCAAAAAAAAATGGTGCTCTAGGAAATGACGCGATCACTGCTAAATGAATACAGTCTTCCAAGTACTTTTTGGGGAGAAGCAATCAACATAGCATGCTACGTGATCAATGGAGTTTTCCTTAGACCTTTCATCAAAAAGACACCTTATGAACTATGGAATGAAAAAGTTCCAAACAATTCCTATTTTCGAGTCTTTGAATGCAAATGTCACATTCTCAACGATAGAGACCCATGAGGTAAATTTGATTCAAAATCTGATGAGGGTATTTTTGTTGGATATTCAATTCATAGTAAAGCATATAGAGTTTTTCACAGACAATAACAAGTAATTCAAGAAAACATTCATGTGGTGTTTGTTGAAACTAACCCATTAGCTGCCAAGGAAACCTTGAGCATTGAATCTGCAGGCGCTGAACAGGTTACTGAAGTTATTCAACAAGACAAAGAATTTGAGAGTTCAAAAATGAGTAATTCCCCAACAGAAGATATGATTGGAAGTTCCAACAATGATGGTGGTGAAAAACTGAGAAAATTCAAACACTCTTCCAGTTACCCAACTAACAACATAATTAGAGATCTCCAAGCAGGAATTACCACAAGATCTCATGCAAAAGGGGAATCTTCTGACATTACTAATGTTGTATTCCTTTCTCTTACAGAGCTCGAAAGCATTAAAGAAGCTTTAAATGATGAATCCTGGGGTATAGCTGTGAAGGATGAACTGTAATAGTTTGATAAAAATAAAGTTTGAAACTTAGTCGAAAGACCCTCAGAACATACTGTGATTGGAACTAAGTGGGTATTTCGCAACAAACTGGATGACAAAGGTAATGTTATCAAAAACAAGGCAAGATTAGTTGCCAAGGGATATTCTCAATAGGAAGGTATTGGTTATAATGAAACTTATGCTCTTGTTGCACGACTTGAGTCAATTCGCATGCTTTTGGCTTATGCATCACACAAAAATTTTGCTTTGTTTCAAATGGACATAAAGAGTGCCTTTTTAAATAGATCTATAAAAGAGGAAGTCTTTGTTGAACAACCACCTAGTTTTAAAAATCCCTCTTTACCAAATCATGTTTTTAAACTCTCAAAAGCTCTTTACGATCTAAATCAAGCCCCAAGAGCCTGGTACAAACGTCTAAACAATTTTCTTTTATCAAAAGGATTCTGTATGGGTGCAGTTGATACTACTCTATTTACAAAAAATTCTCAAAATGATGTTTTACCAGTGCAAATTTATGTAGATGATATCATTTTGGGGGAATAAAAATTGACTTATGTGAAGATTTTGTTACTTGCATGCAAACTGAATTTGAAATGAGTCTTATGGGGCATCTCAATTACTTTTTTGGTCTCCAAATTAAACAAACTCCTCAAAGAATTTTTCTCTATCAAGAAAAGTACACTAGAGAATTACTGAAAAAGTTATGAATGGAGGATTGTAAGGAAAAACCAGTTCCAATGGCACCTAACACCAAGCTGGAACTTGATACATCTAAGAATAGCATTGATGAGACCATGTACCAAGGAATGATTGGAAGTTTGTTATACTTAATCGCAAGCCAACCAGACATACTATTTTCCACCAGTCTTTGTGCTTGATTTTAGGGAGATCCAAAAGAATCACATCTCAAAGCTGTCCAAAGAATCCTCTGCTATCTAAAAGGATCTCCTCAACTAGGTCTTCGGTATCCTCGGTCAAACTCATTTACTCTTACTGGATTCTCTCATGCTGACTATACAGGGTGCAAAATTGACCGCAAATACCAGTGGAACTTGCCAACTCCTTGGTCAATGTTTGGTGAGTTGGTGCAGCCAAAAACAGAATGTTGTAGCCCTGTCCACCACAGAAGCAAAATACATGACTCTAGGAAACTGCTGCACAAAGGTAATATGGATGAAACAAACACTCTGTTATTTTGGTTTAAAATTTTCATGTGTTCCTAATAATTGTGATAACACCAATGCTATTAGTATCATGAAGAACCCTGTACACCATTCACGTACCAAGCACATAGAGATAAGGCACCATTTTTTTAATGATCATGTTGTTAATGGACATATTTGCATAAATTATGTGGATGTCATAAATCAACTTGCTGACATATTTACTAAACCGTTAGCAGAGGAAAGATTTTGTTTTCTTAAAGAGAAATTAGGAATTAAAAATTTTCCCCTATAATTTGTGGAATGCTCAAATGATAGAAATAGAATAAGCTCTAGCCATCATTCAAATCTCCTTCCTTAACTTAAATTTTTTTTCCTTAATAACTCTCTATTACCAGATCTCTTACCTAAATTTGCAAAAAGCCAAATCATATTCAAATTTTCGCACAAATCTAAAATCGCAGTTTCATATACCAGAAATTCCTCATCTTTCCCAAATTTCCTCTTTTTTTCCCAGAAATTCCTCTCTCTACAAGGCACGCACGACTTCTAACCTCACCACCTGAAACTAAACCTCTCACTGCCATCGCTTTATTATTTCTGATATTGAATCTAAACATACAGCACTGTTCTCTTTTCATGCACCATTGTCAAATCGCACTAACCCTTCTGCCGGTGATAGTCCTTTGCATTCTCTAGTTAATAAAACCCTTCTTCTCCAATCACCCAACCGAGAGCCATCACCAAACCCCTTTTTGCAGGAAAACTTCAACTCAGTTCTGGCCATCTTAACATTCCATGTTTCTCACTCCTATGAAGCATTTGCCTCTCACATTAAGAATAGAAACATCAACCGGGGATGCCATTGACTTCTCTGCTCTTCCCTAATCACCGGTGTTTGAATGGCTTAATCTTGGCTGGAAGGACATGATAAGTATCAATGAGTCTGCTTACCTTTTTCTTGTTCGATTATTCTACGCCAATCTCACCATGGAAGAAGATCCAGTAATTCATTCTCTTATTCTCCACTCTACGGTTTTAGGAATTCTTGTTTTCTTATTGACGCAAAAGTAAATCACTATCTTAGTTTGAAAAACTCTAGTGTCAAATTTTTTGCCTTTGGGGAATGGTGTTTTGAGCTATGCTTTAATCTATGTCATGCTAAATCCTTATTATGGAATGGAAAATTGCCTAAATTGGCTGGTGGTGAAGCCTTACATAAACTTGATATCAATCATTTTTTTTTGCATCACCTCATCACCATCTCCCTACTTTCCAGCACCTTCACCAATGGAAGACATTCTATAGACATGAACAAACTTTCAATTTTTCTTCTCTACATAGCTCTAACTGGTCAGCCTGTGAACATTGGCTATCTTGTGATTAAATATATGCACTATGCACTTCACCATCACTCAAAAAATCTCCCATATGGTATATGGCTTACTCACATTCTTAAGAAAAAAAAAGTTTTCTACCCTTCCTCTTGGATCGAAGATCCCCATGATAAAAAAATAGTCACTTTAAATAGCCTCAAGAAAATGCAAATTCAATATGAGGATGGTGTGGGTTTAAAGGGACTTTTGATACACCTACTACTGCTCCCCCAAGGCAATCTCATCGTCACATTAGAAAAAGGCCAGTTTACAATATTCCTAACTTTGACCATGACATACACTCCGTTGCCTCTAGGGCAGTTACCTCCAAAAGGGGACCACTGGGCCCTGAACCTTCTCCAGTCTAGCTTGACTCTCTTCAAACCTCTATTGAAACTCTCTCCACCAAGGTTGACTCTATCCAAACCCAAATAACTACATTAGCAACCACTGTTGCAAGTTTCAATGCTTGAGTCATTGCTCTTCCCTCTAGCTTTGAAGAAAACTTTTGCAAGTCACGAAATTGCATTTTAGATCTTCGTCATGAGCTTAAAGATCTTCGCTATAGTCTTCGAAAGCGTTCTCGTGATCTGTAACCTTTTTGATGATGAAGGGGAAGATTAGGTCTTGACTACTAAAGCCTTTTGAATCCCAGTTATGTTGTTATTCATGTCTATGAATATGTCTTACTGTTGTTTTTAATGATGTCTTAACTATTACATCTTATTTTTTAAACTTTTACTAGGCTTTATTGTTAGTTTTCAAGTCACTATTCTGCTGGTGTTTTTGACATCTAAAAGACTTGGATAATGTACTTAGAAAATGCTTGGTTAACTTCTTTTATCTTTGCTAGTCTGGTACCATGTAGAAGTGCAGTCCTTTTGTTCTCTATTTTTGTTATGACAAGATGTTGATTATACCTGCCAGAAACTAATCATAGCCTAAGATATTGATTTCAGCTAAACTATACACCAGAGCAAGATATGCTATAATTATATCTGACAGGGGGAGGCAGTTTTGGTCATCATAAAAAAGGGGGAGTTTGTTAGGTTTCCTTACTATAAGATTTTGATTATGACCAACCTTTATATGCAATCTTTTTTATAAATACTTATCAAACATGTTTAGAAAGAAGCATGCAAGGTAACTAGCTGTTGCATCAATCAAAGAAATTCTCCTTTGGAAGATACAGTTGCCTCTGCAAGAAAGGAAAGTGCAAAATATGCGGCTATGAAATGGCATCACAAACATGGCAGTAACAAAGTGTATTTATTGTATAAAAACTAGCAAAAGAAAAGGACATACTCACGATATACTTGTATGAGCAATATTGCTAGTAAAAAAGTTGAGTGAGTGTCTGGAACATCTAGGTGACTTAGTCAGAGTGCTTGTATCCTTTGATCAGCCTTTGTTGTTGATCCAGTGCCTTGGTTCTAGTCGTCTGGTATTTTGTAATTTGTGATTGTTATTACTAATCCAAGTGCAGGTTCAAAATCCTAAGTCTTCTGGCTTAGGTAGTGGAGTAGACTTGCCGAACCAATATAAATACCCTGTCTCATTTATGTTTTGTGTTATCTATTTCTGTTTTCATTGGAATTTCAATCTTATCTGGAAGTTCTAGTTCTACATTACTTTATCATATCTAACTCATATTGAGTTCTTTATCCCTCTAGGACTCTATAAAGTTTCAGAATTATATATGAACAATTTTTCCTCATCTTTACTATAATTCCAATTCATTTCTATCTCAAAACACATTCTCAAATCATCTTTATATCTTCTTCCTACAATATATATATATATATTTTTTTCTTTCTCTATTTCCATTATTACTCTCTTTCTTTATACTAAACCCTATATATTCATTATATTTTGGACAACTTATTCAGATATAAACTTATTTTCAGTTTACTTTTTCTGATTAATTTTTCAAAATTTGAAAATATTAAAAATAATAAACGAAAATGAAAATATATTCAAACGGGCCCTAAACCTTGCTAGCGTCACATTTAGGTTTGGAGTTTGGTGCAATCCTGTTTTGTCTCACTGACCAATTAGGATAATTTCGATATCCTCACAATTATAATGGGAAAAACATTAATATCTGCCCCTAATATAATATTCCCACTACAAAACCCATAAATTCATACTGCATGAAGATTGAGATGTAGTAGGACAAATGAAAGACCATATAATAATTAAATAACAATGTAATAAGTTTTGAAAAGGCAATAAAACAAATTATATATTATTTCAATGTGAACGGTATCAGACTGGGTAGATTTGGTGGATATGGACGATAAACAAGGCAGCTCCGATGTTAAAAAGATAAGAATCGTGCAAACCCTTTTGCCAGTTATCTCTAAATTAAGGCAAACATTAATTCGTCCATTCTAACGCGGCATGATTAATTTGTTTATATTTTCACATTAAATATATTAATGTTTTGGAATGATTTGTGAATATATATATATATATATCTCAAATTTAATTTGATTTTGATGGATATAATGATACTAGAGTCGTAATGTAACAGTGGGAAGAATTAAAACAAAACTAAGAGGTGTTTTCAATAAAAATAAAGTTAAAAAAAAACATATATTCTCAAATTTTAAATATTAAGAAATAAGAAGACATATATCCTTGTAAAATTTAAATAAATTAACTGAACTAAAAGAGTTGGTTTCTTGCCTTCTACATATTTTTGAATTTTAAATATTAAAAAATGAAAAAAAAAAGTTTCGTTTCTAGATGTAAACATGCAAATAGAGCTAAAAGAGTGGGATCTATCACTTTGAATCCTCTATTCACCATTTCCTATTTCTTCTCCTATCCTAATTTATTGTATTTATAAATTCTTTCTTGGTTTCCTAAAAGCCCCCGAAAAGACTATCTTGCCCCTCAAATAAATTAGAAATGAGTAAGTAGTTTAAAGCTCCACATCTTTTTGAGTTGGGTCGAGGAAATATAGATAGCACCTGCCAAGAAGTTACAAGCATTTATAAATTCTTGCTTGATGTCCCACCTAATAGGGAAAAGTCCTTAGAGAGACTGTCCTGCCCCTCAAATGAATAAAAAATGACTAAGTAGTTCAAGGCTTCAAGTCTTTTTCTTTTAGTCGAATTTCGATCCAACCTGACCATATTTGGGGTCAAATTAGGACTGTTTAATAATTGCTATGTGAAAAGACATTGTACCGCCACCTTAGACTAATAGTGATTTGCCAAATAATCTATCACTTATAAATACTCCCTCATTTAATGCGGGAGAGGAATTTGAATGTTGGTCTAATTTGAATACACTTAAATTAAGATTCAAGCTCCCACCCATTTAGCTATAAAGTTCTTCAAACCTACTCACAAACATGATATATTCAAGCTACAAGTTGGCCAAGAAAGCTTAATCAGTAACCAACCTTAGTTAGACTTCCCGACCTAAGTTATAAGTATATTAATTACATACATAATTTAATTGTCTATTCGTGGTTTTGGCTTGGTTTGCACATTGACCAAGACTAGCTGGGATACTTCTAGGAAATATAGATAGCACATGCCAAGAAGTTACAAGCATTTATAATTCTTCCTTGATTTCCTACCTGATGGAGAAAAGTCCCGGAAAGACTATCTTGTACCTCAAATAAATAAAAAATATTGACTAGGTAGTCTAAAGCTCCATGACTTTCTCAGGTAAAGGAAATATAGACAGCACCTGCCAAGAAGTTAAAGCCATTTATAAATTCTTCCTTGATTTCCCACCTGATAGGGAAATGTCCTTGTAAAAACTGTCTTACCCCTCAAATAATAAATAAAAAATGACTAAGTAGTCCAAGGCTCCGTGTCTTTTTACTAAGCTCGAATTTGGACCTAGCTCGATCACATTTGGGTCTAAATCAGGACCATTTAATTATTTTCGTGGAAAGATCTTGTACCGTCACCTTAGATGAATAGTGATTTGCCAAATAGTCAACAACTATAAATACCATCTCATTTAATATGAGAGGAGAATTTGAATGTTGGTCTAATCTGAATACATTTAAATTAAGACTCAAGCTCCCCACTAATTAGCTAAAAAGTTCTCTGCTCAAAAAAATGATATGTCCAAGTTGTAAGTTGGCCAAGCAAGCTTAACTAGTGTCCAATCTTAGTTCGACCTCCCGACCTAAATTATAAGTATCTAACGCAAATTTCTTTGACATCACCACCTATACATCATTTTCAATGATATTGATACACACACGCATATAGGCGCAATTTGAGGATCAATGGACGAACTTGGATCCACGCGTCCCCCTGGGGTGAGTCGTCGTTGAATTCTTCTTCACAATTCACTTGTGAGCAACTACAATTTTTTCTGGATTAATTAATGTCTATTTTCCAATTGAATTAACAATAATTTGTAATAATAATTTATGAAATCATCGGAAAAAAAAATATCAACCACACACATTCGGGACCATTAAAATATACCCAAAGATATTTCATCATTTGCAAATAATGCCAAATCAAGTCATCCATACACATGTTACATACACGTTCGCTTGGTTTTCTCATATTTATGCTCTTCCAATCATTAATGTTTCCATTATACTAGGGCATTTTTTATCCCCAGATAATTCATTGTCATTGGAATGGGAGCCCATGGCTGATGAGTTTACATAAATTTCTTAGCAATAGTCTCAAGAATTAAATAATAATGTCTTATGCAGTTTCAGAAATTTACGCTAAATGCCCTTTGTTTTTGTTTTATGTCAATAACTATCACTTGCATAATGTGTAATATATAATCACTACACAAGGACACAAAGTTGTCAACAATCACTTTATCATGCTACTACAACACAGGGCTTTTGGTTTTTTTTTTTTTTTTTGGTACTTAAAAGCTTAAAATTTACCTCAAATATATATGGCGATATTTAGACAAACAACATCCATAGCTGCAATCACAAAATATATGAATGTTATTTTAAAGATTGCTTTTATGTAAAGCAACAGAGGCATTTTCTTATTCTTTAGAAATTAGATTATTCTAATATATTATCTCAATACATAAACTTCCAAAAATATGACAACACTTTATAAGAACAATCAATATTAAATTGCCCACTTAAATTATCATTAGTGACTACTTTAAAATATGCCTTTATTTACTTATCTCAAAATATCTAATTTTGTTGTAGTATCATGGCGATACATTATAACTAATGTACTTGTAATAGACATGTCATCTCATCAATTCTCAATAATAATATTTTAGACATAATTATTGTCTTGAACTTATTTGAACTATCATTATGATAATAATTACAAAAATTATTTTGATTTGACACTACAACAATAGGCAACTTTTGGTGCTATTACTCTGACCTTTGAAAGTTTGAAAATGGCTTAAAATTGGATCTTAAACAGTCTTTCTTATTTATACCTCATATTTTGATTCCTCTTCAATTATTTAATCAGATATTTTGTTCTCAATAAGACCTTTCCCGAACAAGATAGCTAGATTGATCTTGTGTGCCCTTCTAAGCATATATGAAAGAATGAAAATGAGCAGAAGTCCAAATACGATTCAACAATCATCAATGATATTAGGGTGATTTCTTCTAGATGAATGTGCAGGAGGAATAGGATTTAAAAACTTAAAATTCCACAACTCCTCAAAAGAAATGGTTGTGTAAATCTACTTTAGTCATCCACAATCAAAAATGCATATTTCTTACCCTCGAGAGAGGAAGTTTTCATGGGATAGAAAAGGCTGATATAGAGTAGTTTCAGTGGGTTGGTAATGGTAGTTGTGGATCTATTTTCCTCTTTGGTAGGCATCATAAATCTATCCTTTGAATAGTAGTTTATTTTGGGAGGGCTATTGTAAGCTCCTTCTTTGTAACGTGGGAAATGAGCTCTATATCGATGTGGCCTGATCGTCCATGGCATGTCCAATTTTCTTCTTTTGTAACAACTATACACTTGATATTTTGATTAGCTAAATTATCACGAGTAGTATAGTAAATATTTTTTTTCTTGATGCAGAGAATATTCTTGATAAACTTTGGCACCACAATAAGTTGGACAAAAATTGTCTTGATATTCATTATCACACAATTAATTCTGAGTATGTTGTATTTTAGGTTTTCAACTGGTCATATAGTTTTTATTACCATTACCAAAATTCTTTTCGTTTTTAGATAAAATTTTATTATTCAAATCGCATACCTCTCACTTTACTGCATTCATTTTTTTTTTTTATTTAATCCTAAAATTCCTGCACTATGAGCATCCCTTTGCAAAATTACACAATATGATTATAATATGTCGCCCCTACCTCGTGGGTCAATTTTTGCTCATACAAAACTTTTAAAGAACAACTAGTGTATAGGTGTTCATTATTTGGTTGATTGAATGAAATAGACAAGAAAGCAAAAACTTTCATCATTGGCTATAAATGATTATGAACTTATATAATATTGCAAAAACACCCCCTGCAATTTTTGTTCTGGCTTACGGAAAGGCGTTTTGGAGAAAGCACTTGGCTTTTTTGTCGGCAAAATCGACTAGCTAAAGAAAGGGTATAAATATTGGGTGGAGCTTAACTTTTGGGGTTTAAACGTAATTTCATAAAACAATGATAGAAAATTTGTAATTAGGTCAAACTTCAAAGGTTTTTGTGCAATTCATGAAAAATCAAAACAGAAATTAAAGTACTAGTACTTCCTCTTTGGAAGCTGATGCGTTGATTCTGTAAACAAAATTGTTATAATTGAATCTAAAGTAGATGCTTTCTTATAACTAACATTTGTTGCAATCAATTCATAACTAAATAATTATTCTTATATATATTTATGTGTGTGGTGTTTATATATATATATATATTAATTGTTTTACTGATGATGGAATTGATCTGTTGCATTTGCAATGATTCTGAATAATTAAGGTTGATAGTTAATAATTTTTGTTATTTGTTATTTTAAAAAATTACACTTACTAAGAAAAAATTGCAATTATAATTTAAATTATAGCTACAAAATTCATCCCGCAATAATATTTTTGTACTGGATACCTAGACTTCTGGTAATGCACCCGTCCCATCAAACCATGCATTTTGGATCTTTCATATAATAGCCAGCAGTGAAATAAAACAATGTGAAATAAAAAGAGATAAATATATAAAAGAATAATTAAATGAGACAAATATACATAATAACTATAGAACAAACCCAATTGATTGAGTATATTTATAAAGATTGAGCTTTTGTGTATACTGGAGTTAGATTAAATTATTTTGAAACTAAAAGTAGTTGATATATATATATATATATATATAATATAAAAGGAGATAGAAATTTAATTTTTATAGTCCATAAGAGATGTGATGATGTGAAAGAAATAAGTTAAGAGTATAATTTAAGTTCTATGGATTAGATATTGATTAAATTGAATAATATTAAAATTTCAGTAGGTGATGAAGGATTTGACACAACATAATCTACTTTTGATACGACCAATAAGGATAGTGAATGTCTAAACCTATAAATACTATATAATATTATGTTTTAAAACCCAGAAGGATATATGCTATAATATAATTTGCTCGTGATTTATTTTCATCTTACATTGCACTATAATTATGTTCCATTACGCACAAAAATTATCTTATTTTGTTTCATGATACAAGAAAATACATTCTTTTATGGTTTCATTTTTATTTAACAATGTCTTTATATTAGCAGTTAAATACGACGATCAACATTGATGACTAGATTTATTGTAACTGTTAGTTGGATCCACCTTGGTTTGGGTGTGCGATGGATTTCATTGGGCAGCAGCGGGCTTGCCGATTGAACCCTAAGCCCCCCATGGCCTAATGCCCCCAGCGCACAATAGAAGCCATTGTGGCCTAGTGCACAACAGAAGCCGTTGTGGCTGAGGTGGGTCATAGTATATCCCTAGGACCTAGGCTCGAGCACTATTTGGTAAGGTCACACCTTGCCTGAAGTGATAAGGGGCTGTTACGATGGGAGTCATAAGGTTGACTGGCTACAACAAATATTGGTTTGATCATTGCATTTAATTGTTGGCTTATTAAAAAATATTTACCGTTATATTCCGTTTTGCTATTGTATAATGCATAACTGTTTTTCATTGTCTCAAATGCTTATAATTGTTTTTTATTGGTCTTCAAGTGTTTATAATTGTTTGTTACTATTTTTCTCAAGTATTTTTCACTGAGCATCTTTTGATTGTGATATATTTTTGAACTTACATTGCACACACTTGACATTCATTGAATCCTTTACTTACACTCTAATTTTCTTTTCCTTTCTTCTGGCAGATCTATACCTTAACCCTAGTAAGGAGGTAGACCCACTTTTGATAAGAATCAGAACTGAAGTATTATTTTGGAAATTTTCCAATAGTTTTAGTATCATTGCTATGTTGGTTTATCAGTTTCTTTTCTTTTAATAATATTCTAGTTGAAGATAGACGATTGGTTATTTTGAGTTTTACCATGTTTGAAATTTGTTTGGTTACTAGGAATATTTGAAGTTTTATTTCTAATCATGATTTTGATTTTTGACATATGTGTTAGGATTGAGTTTCATGTCTCGAGGTTAGACCATATGGTTAAATTTTGGGCGTGGCATATTTAGTCCATTTTCTTATAGCTTTAGTATTACATCAGTTAAAGACACAATGCAAAACCAAGAGGCGGCGTGTGAAAAACTAGATAACAATTTTATTTAGAGGGGAGTGTGTGTGTGTGGGTGGGTGTGGGTGGGGTGGGAGGGTTTAAGTTTGAAAATATTTTTCTCTTATATTATATGACATATATTAATTAATAGGATGGATCTTAGAAGCTACTATATTATTCGGAATTCTAAAATATATATATGTATATAAAGGTGTAAACAAGTCGAGTCAGCTTGCGAGTTTCACGAGTCGAGCCAGATTTAGAGCTAGCTCGATTTAAGTTCAAGTTGTTTCAAGCTCTAGTCAAGCTAAATCAAGCCGATCTTGATATGTTTGTATTTAAGCTCGAATCTTGCTAGCCGATATATAATTAAATATTATTTTTTAATTTATTAATAAATAAAGTATATTACTATTTTTTTAATTTCGCGTGCGACCTCAAACTCGATGTTGAGCTCGAGCCTATAGTTATTTACTATTCATTTGTCAATTTAAACTTTATCTAGCCGAGTTGAGCCGAACTCGATTTTAAAATTTTAAGCTTATCGAGCTTGAATTTGAGTTCAAAAATTTTGTCCAAACTCAACTCTACTTGGCTCGATTGCACCCCTATATATAATAATTTATTCGTCCATTCGTAGTTTTGACTTGATTTGTGCATTGACCAAGACTAGGTGGGTTGCTTCCAGGAAATATATATAGATAGCACCTGCCAAGAAGTTACAGGCATCTATAAATTCGTCCTTTATTTTTTGCCTGATAGGGAAAAGTTCCTGGAAAGACTATCTTGCCCCTCAAATAAATTAGAAATGAGTAAGTAGTCTAAAGCTCTGCATCTTTTTGTTTGAGTCGGGTCAAGAATATATAGATAGCACTTAAATAATTAATTAATATTCAAAGAAATGTACATACTTTATAATTAACCATATATGTTTACTTGGCCAATAATTTTAATTGGTACATGCAGGTCCATATTAATTCAGCCATATATATGTACGAAGGCATTAATAAGAGAAAAAAAAATGAACTGCTTTTGTGTTTGTTAATCAGAAGCTTACCAGATATGGTAACCAGAATGAGAGCAAAGAAAGTTGGTTTAGTTGCAATATTTTCCATATGCATTTGATATATAGCTTTGATTCAATTTTATAACTAAGTACTAATAGAGATATCAACCGAATTTATACCCAATAATATTCCAGTATTAATTTATCCACAATTCACGCCTCATGCATATTGTGCTTCAAAAACAGTTGCCAACTTCTTTCTTGTCCACTTCTTGTTGTCATTACCTGTGGGCCTTTGCAATCAACTACCCATATAAATCTTTTACACTATTAAAATAAAAAAAAAAATAGTATTCCTCCAGAACCAATGGTTAACGATGGTTTTAATGGGTAGTTTTGTTCAAATAGGCAATAATGAGATCAATTATCACAAATTCAAATTAGTAGCTCTTATAAATTAAGATCTCTTCTTCAATATCAAAGAATCCCTTCTTATTTTCTATGGTGTAACAAAATATTTGTCATTTCCCCTTGGAATGGATTTCCTTTTTTTTTTTTTTCCAAACTGATGTATAAATGTCAAGATTCAATATTAATCTTTTCTTACAATAATTTTTACAAGTTTAATAGTGAAAATATTAATTTTAAGTAAATTATTACTATTAAAAACTAATTAATAATATAAGAATCATTTAAATTGTGATATCGATAATTAATGACATATGTATAATTTCATTGAATAATAACACCACAACAACTCTATGCAATATTCTTAATGTCACGTAATTGTTACTATCCATTTTGGCACCTCTAATGCGTATACTAAAATTTCTAAAATAAATAATTTTTTATGTGGTTTTATTGCAAACATCGATCATGTAACATGGGATGGTCTGCCCTGCATGCAAAGCATTCAAACCAAAGGAAAATCTATTAGAAGTAGAGAAGTTTTTTGCTGAGGAGGTGTACATCTAGGTATAATCGATGATGGATTCAGAGCTGAGACTCTGAAGAGACAAAAATTATAAAATATAAAAGTTCAAATATAAATTTTATAATTTATCAATTCGAAATACATATTTAATTAAACATTGACTCATCATAATTTAAGTAGTGATACAATTAAGTCTTTTATATATACGTTTTAACCCACAAAATTTTTAGAAATTTTATACAAAATTAAATAAGATCTTACAAAATAATACTTAAATAAAATATTAAAACAATGCATTTCTAGGGGTTTTTATAGATCCCCCCTTTTAAAAGAATCTGATCCCCAGATTATCACCTAAATACTGGAAAAGTTCTGGATACTGCTGGCACATGAGATCTTCTGGTTCCCATGTTGCTTCTTTAATATTATGGTTGCGCTAGAGAACTTTTACTTGAGGAATCCTCCGATTTGTAAGCTCTCATAACTTTCAATCCAAATTTTTAATTGGCTATTCCTCATATGTCAAATCACTTTGCAATGGCACACTGTCCTGAGGGATTATGTGGCAACGGTCAAGATAATATTTTTGAAGTCGTGACACGTGAAAGACATCATGAATACCCATCATATTTTGGGGTAGCACTAGGTGATACGCCACTGGCCCAATCCTTTCACTTATCTCATAGGGTCCAACATATCTTGGGCTCAGCTTTCCACCTTTGCTAATCCTCTAAATACCATTTCTCAGAAATACTTTGAGAAATAGCTAATCACCCATTTCAAATTCTAAATCCCTTCTCTGCTTATCTGCAAAACTCTTCTAGCGATCTTGAGTGACTTTCATTCTTTGCTTGATGATCTGAGTCTTTTCAATAGTCTCTGAACCAATTCTGGTCTGATAGTCACTGGAAACTTATGGTTGCTACCTTTGCATTCCTCAAGATCCCAATTCAATAGGGATTGACATTTTCTGCCATACAGAGCTTCGTGTGGAGCCATTTGAATAATGGGTTGGTAACTGTTATTATATGTAAATTCGATCAGTGGTAGATGTCAGCTCTAATTCCCACTAAAATCTAAGACACAAGCCCTCAACATATCCTCTAGTATTTGGATGACCCTCTCAGACTGTCCATCTGTTTGAGGATGGGCGGTAGAACTAAAATGTAACCTTGTCCCCAAGTGCTCTTTTAGGGCCTTAGTCTTGAGGTAAACTTTGGATCTCGATTAGATACAATGTTGACCGGGACTCCATGCAATATAACGATTTCTTTCACATATAACTCTGCTGACTTTTCAACACTATACTATGTCCTGACTGGCAGAAAATGAGCAGATTTAGTTGGCGTGTCTACTATTACCTAAATGTTGTCATATCCTCATCGAACTGTTGGCAGGCTTAATACAAAATCCATGGTAATTTGCTCCCATTTTCAATAAGGGATTGGAAGTGGTTGGAGCAACCTTTCCAATTGCTGATGCTCTGCCTTTACTTGCTGGCATGTTAGGCATCTTCGCACATAGTCTGCGACATCCCTCTTCATTCCGTTCCACTAAAACTATTTGTTCAAGTCTCGATACATCTTTGTGCCTCCCAAATGTACCGTGAACCTTAACTTGTGTGCCTCATTTAATAATATTTCTTTTATTTCTTCAGGAATGTAGATTCTCTTACGGAATCGAAGAGTACTTTGGTCATCAGTACTGAACTCAGATTCCTTAGACTTCTTGACCAATTCTTTCTGTTTCAATTTCCAACTATCATTGGCTTGAGCCCGCTGAATTTCTGCATACAATTCGGGCTGGACGTTTACCCTAACAAGCTAAACTCTCTATTTCAATTTCACTACGACATCTATCTTCAAATCTTTTGTCACTGTTGTTCATGTTATGTGAGCCATTCCAGCTTTACGGCTCAATGCATATGCTACCACATTTGCTTTTCTTGGGTGGTAAGAAATTGAGAAGTCATAATCTTCAAGGAATTCCACCTATTGGCAATCTCTTATTTAGATCCTTCTATGATCGCAAATACTTGAGACTTTCGTGGTTGTTATATACCTTAAACGTGGCTCTATAGAGGTAGTGTCTCTATTTGAATAGTGCAAAAATTAATGTAGCTAGTTCTAAGTCATGAGGGGGATAATTCTCCTCATGTGACTTAAGCTTCCAGGATGCATAGGCGATGACTCGCCCCTTTTGCATCAATATGCATCCAAGTCCTTCCTTAGAAGCATCTGTATATGCCGCGAAACATTCCAATCCTTCTAGGAGGGCCAAAACTAGAGCTGTGGTCAACCTGCTCTTCAGTTCTTGGAAATTTCTCTCACAATCATTATCCTAGTTAAATGGTTGATTTTCTGAGTTAACTTTGTCATTAGGCTAGCTAGTTTAGAAAAATCGTGCACAAATCTTCGATAATAGCCAGCCATACCTAGAAAGCTATGAATTTCTATTACGTTCTTGGGTCTCTTCCAATTGACTATCACTTTTATCTTAGATGGATTAACCTCTACTCCATCTTGGGATATAATGTGTCCAAGAAAAGACACATTCTTATCCAAAATTCGCACTTACTAAACTTAGCATACAACTGATGCTCCTTCAAATTATTGAGAACCAAGTATGAGTGCTTGGAGTGTTCTTCTTTAGATTTCGAGTATACCAGGATGTCATCAATGAAGATAACCACGAACTTATGTAGATATGATCGAAATACTTGATGCATCAAGTCCATAAATGCCGTTGGAGCATTCGTCAGACCAAACGGCATTACTACAAAGTCAAAGTAACTATATCGAGAATTGAATGTAGTCTTTGGGATATCTTCTTCTCTAATATTCAACCAGTAATATCACTGCCTCAAATCTAGCTTTGAAAATATTCTAGATCCTTGTAATAGATCAAACAACTCTTCCACATGCGGTAGGAGGTATTTATTCCTGATAGTAACTTTATTCAACTCCCTGTAATCAATACACATTCTCAAGGACCCATCATTCTTCTTAACAAATAATACTGGGACTCCCTAGGGAGAAGTGCTAGGCTTTATGAACTTTTTCTCAAGCAGTTCTTGAAGTTGTTCTTTTAGTTTTTTTAATTTTGCTGGTGCCATTTTGTAGGGAGTTTTGGATACTGGTGTGGTTCTTGGGAAAATATGAATGACAAATTCTATCTCCCTATCTGGAGGCAATGAATTAAACTCTTTCGAAAATACTTTAGGGTACCTAGCCACTACTTCTACCTCTTCGATTTTGGTTGTGTCTCGGAGTTTGTTGATAAGATATGCCAAAAATCGTCGTCTACCTTCCTTCAAAATCTTTTTGGCCTCTAACGAGAATATAAGTGATTGCAAGGAAGCATTATCCATAAATTGATGGGTTGATATTGGTATCTTATCTCCAAGCATAATGCACTTGGTGTAACAATTCATATGTGCCTGATGTTTATACAGCCAAACCATCATGAGAATCAAATCATATCTTTAAATGGGCATCTGTATCAGATTGGCTGGATATATCTTATCCCCTATTATGATTAGGCATTCTTGATATATACTATCTGTTGTTAACCCTATGCCTAATGGCGTCAGAACCTCTATTTGATATGCCATAGTTTCAGGTTGCTTATTCAACTTTTGGGAGAAAGTGGTAGATATAAAAGAGTGAGATGCACCAAGGTCATACAAGGTATTACCAGAAATTCCAAAGATAGAGATCATACCTTTGGCTACCTCATTTGGGTCAGGTGCATCATCTCCTGTTAAGGCATAGGTGCGAGTCTACACCTTCTGCTTCCCTTTTCTACCTACCACTTGCTTTCCTTTTCCTCCTACAGGTGTTCGCCTTTTCTTCTTAAGACAGTCTCGCATGAAGTGTTGATCACTGCTGCAGCCTATAAATTTGCCCTGCTTCATCTAGTATTTAATTTTCTCATGGCCTGACCTCCCGCAGAATCCACACTATTTTAGTGTCATTCATGGAACCACATTCATTGCCCCGCCAGATTGTGGTGCTCGAGGTGTAGTGCTTTTGATTTGTAATTTGGGTTGCTTCCTTCCCGCACTACTGTGTCCTCTAGGATATGACCTCCCTTTTCGATTCCTGTCTTCAATTTTGCAGATCTCCTGCAGTTCTGATTTCAACTGCAGTGCCTTGCTTATTTCCAAGTTGAAGTTTGGCAGATTGCAAGTGGCCTGTCCTCGTCTGAGGTCCGATCACAATCTCTATACAAATTATCGAGCATGTTTGCTTTCATGTTCCAGCATATAAGGGGCATATTAGATTAGCTAACTAAAAATAGCCTCATATTGGCCGAGCAAGTGGTTTCCTTGGATTAGAGTGATAAACTCCCTTTCCCTCGACTGCTTTATTACTAGAGGGACATACTTATCAATAAATTCCCGAGTGAAAATTTCCCCAGGTTCTAAGGGTTCCTACAGCGGTCCATCTTCGATCAATCATTTTCCACCAACTATGAGCAGATCCCTCTAATAGGAAAGTAGGGTATTGGATTTTCTGCTCATCAAGGTACATCAGGGTCACAAATATCTTCTCCAGGCTTTCAATCCGCATCTCAGCTTTTCTATCGTTAGGCTCTCTAAAAAACTTTTGGGGTTGGAGACATAGAAATCGTTCTAGTGCTCAATTATCAGCAATTTTAATATATGTTATTGCTCTGCCTCCCATTGCCGGGTCATGTTGTTGATTCCGATGTCCTCTTTAGTCTCTAAGCTCAGCTAGTTGGCTCATAGCTGGCTGGTCCACTGGGTTGGATTTGGTCATTTTTCCTCAAGCCATGGCTGCTGGTAGACAGGCACTCTCTGTCTAAGGTTTTAGGGTACATTGGCTCTCTTGCCGACTGGTCTTCCCCTACGGCCTGCTCTCGTAGAAGCGGGCACGCTGATACTCTCACGTGATGCCATCACAAGTCTGCTTTCCTTGATGTCCTAAACCTGCGATCATTGAGTTGTAAACGACATCTCAATCATTAACAACTTCCTTGATTTCTCATTTACGAAAAGGAAGATGGGTAGGAAATAAATCTTATTAAACTATAGGGATCATATAGTAGCCATAAGCCTAATAAGCGAGGTAAAATTTCTATTTATATATCTAAGTTAGCATGAATGGATTACATCCGTGTATATACAATTCAAAAATTTCAAAATTGGCGATGCTAACAGTATACCTGGTCATACAAAAATTGATAAAGCTAATATAAGGGTATTACCCATATCTAAGTAACCTAGCCGATATAGCCTAACTTAGAGGTTAAAAGCTACATTATTCTAGATACATAATTACATCGTAAATACACCAGCATATTACCAAATCCAAATCCTCTATGTTTGTGACGACCGACTCCACATCCTCATCATCCTTATCTATCTCTACGTCCAAGTCATCATCAGATGGCTCATCCATCAAAAACTTTAGCATAACTATGTCAACATCGGGTATCTCACTATCATAATCTCTTGCACCGCTACGTTATTACTAGGTGGCTCATCTACCAAAAACTCCTGCACCGGATCCATCTCGGGAGCCTCCTCATCGGGTCCTTACCTACAACATCCTCAGGTTCCTCTACTGGTAGCTCCCCTAGCTCCTCAATGTGAATGCCCTATTCGTATCCTGTTCCGCGAAAGGAACGAACTCTAGATAGTCCAGCACCGGTATCAATCTTTACACCAACATAGATGACTTGATCTATGGCCCCACTATAATGGTCATCATCTTCCTAATCTCCTCCATGATTAGGAGGGGAACATCCACCGACCTCCTATACACTCAGATTTTATCATCAAGAATGTTTCTTCCATCTGAGCATGTATCTCTTGGAGTCCTTTAACATGATTTGCAACAATTCCTCCTGGGATTTCCTTTCTATCCACACTTTCCATCAATCTATCAAGCATAAAATCCATTGCTCCAATTGTCGACTTTAAATAACTTGATTCCATTCTACTATCATGTATGGTCCCACACATATCTTAATGTTTTCCCTCAAGCGTCCGGGATATCTCTTTCTATTTGGTTGTTTTAGCTTCCGAAACCCTAATTCTTTCTTTCAAGGAATCCACATTTTCCTCATCAACTACAAGTTCTTTCCCTTCCCGATGACCATTAGCCATCCTGCAATACATAACTTCCGTTATCAAATTTAACAATTCAAATTCATCTTAAATCCCAAATTAATTAGAATTTTCTTGAACACATATATGTAGAACTCCAAAAGAGTCATTTCCTAGGATCTTGTCCTAGTATAACACGGGTTTTCTAAACCCAAGCTCTAATACCACACTTGTGGCACCCTATTTGGGACGTAGCCCGCAAGGCAGAATGCTACTCAATTCAGTCCTATTAGCATGTAACAATATATCCGATAGGCCCATAAAAATTTTCACATGTTTCTAATAATAACAACATTCATCAATTTGTAGCATGCTTCATACTTAATGCAGAATTAGTATCAGAGTGCTATATACCATACTAAACTTTCAACAATACTTAAGACCCAATATGTCATCTTTGGTATCAAATCATACATACCATAAGTCTCAATTTCAAACTGACATATTACAACATCTCTAAACCAAAATAACCAATGGTGAATTCATATATATATATACATTGACCAAAATACTATTACAATCCACATTTTGGTCAATTCTGCCACCGATCATTTTCTCATACCTCATACCTCATACCTACCTGAGAGAGAAATCAGATAATATACAAGGGTGAGTTTTAAGGATTCAGTGAGGCATAGTAAGTGACAGCACAAAGATCCGTTGAAGAATCAGTAATTCAACAGAGTATTACTGGCATGAATAAACAAGAAAAACATGAACGCCAGATCAAGAACGCTTTCAAATAATTAGTCATTGATAGTTTGGACACTGTGATCGTTGGCTCATCGGCATGGTCATCTCGACTAATCCTACTCGGGAGGTTTATGGACATCTCAACTGACCACAGTCGGGCGAAATTTCTCCGATCCTATTCGAGAGGTTTAGGAACATCTCAATTGATCACAGTTTGGAAGAAATTTACTATGGGCTCATATAGCTTAGGATATCAGCCCGATCTAGACTGGAGAACCACTCCAACCTTATTGCTCCTTGAGCAGAGTACAATTAAGAATAGCAAACCCAGTCATATATGCATCTCAATAAAATAAACATAGCATGCATATTAGAATACCCTTGTACCCTTATAACTATTCATCAATAACATGGCTCAAGCACGACGGCTTGGCAAATATAGTGGCTCAAGCATAACAGTTTGGTAATAACAGTAGCTCAAGCATAACAGCTTGGCGATAATAGTAGCTCAAACATGACAGCTTGGCAAGGCACTCGGCCCATCAATTCTCCTATACAAATTTTTTAGTACAATAAATCAATCAGTATGTTCAATCAATCGATAGCCATTCAATCAATCGATAGCCAACAAGATAGAAATAATAACAGTATTTTCAACCAATTGATAGCTAACAAGATAAAGATAATGATGGTACATTCATGCAGTCGATAGCCAACAAGGTGAAAACAATGACAGTGCAGTATGACTTCAATCAAGACGACAACAAACAAGACAATGAAAGTTCAAGGCTAGAAAGGACAGTCAGTTTGTCATCAGAATGATTTTAGGAAAATAAACCCTCACAGGGGTGTTCAATCGGTAATAAATACCGTTCAATCAATTCATAGAATTTGATCAACGAAAGACAGTCAATTCTAATAATAATAGTCAAATTGCCCTCATAGGGGTGCGCAAGGCAATGATAAAATCAATGGAACCTCACAGGGTTCAGAAATCAATAAATAACGATAAACAATGACATATATCAAATTAATAGAACCTCACAAGGTTCAACAATTAACGAACAACTATAATCAAATCAATAACCCAAAACGGGAGACCCTCATAGGGTTCAACGATTAACGAATAGCTGTAATCAATTCAATTACCAAATTAGCAGAACCTTAAAGGATTCAACAATTAGCAGCATATACTATTCAATTAACACAATCACAACATTGGTAGAACTTCACCTCAATAACCTCGAAAGTGCAAGTTAAAGCCTACTGGTCCGCTGGGTCCAACTCCTTGTCACCTAACCACAAGAGAGGTCCACTGTCAATTTCTTATTTGACCTTATAATGCAGTTATACTCTTAAGTCTAATATCAACAGTCACTTAGCTATTAATAACTTAAAGTTTAACGAGGTATTATCATTACGAAATACAAGACGACATGCTAATATTACCAAAATATTATGGGGTTCATGATTATATTGATAAAGATAATACATTCAGATCATTAAATACTTAATAATAACCTCATAACATTATACCATATTAATTCATAATGTCCACTCATCGATAATAGTCCAAGTTTGTCGCTTAGGTTGTGATTACATAAAATTAGGGTTTTCATCCCCTAATTAGCTAAACTAACCTTGGTTCACATAAAATAATACAATTCTGGGTTCGTTACGCTCAAATAACATGCATGCATGCTTCATTCATGCATAGTTGTGTTTTTCGATCAATTTACGCATAATCTTTGATTATGCAAGATATTATTAAGATTAGGATGTGTATACATATACATGCAAATACATATATATTTCTTTAGATTAATTACCCAAATCTCACTATCGAAGCAGAATCTCAACGATCAGACTTTGTGCATGCTATCTTTGCAACGAGGCGAGAAAATTGCCTCTGTGCCTCTGCCACCGCCGGAGAACTTCACTACTACCACCGAGAGTTGCATTTCTGTGAGATGAAGCAAACTCCTCAATCAATTTCTTCAAACGCCTTCAAATTGAAGCTCAATTGAGGCCTGAAAGTCTCAGTACCACCAACTTCGTCGCGGTGGCTTTCCCTCAATTCTGTTGCCGTTCGTTGCTCAAACTCGAACCAAAGATGTCTGACTACTCCCCAAGCTGCGCTCTACAGAACCCATACACCAGAACCCAAGTTAGTTGCCGAAAAATGCAAACCCACCAACCTCCACCATTAGCCAAGTTTCAGCTGTGATTTTCGGTGGCTCCACTGCTCGGTTCACCGTGTGGAGTTTGTGTGTTCCTAAAGTTATGGAGAAGATAATGGTTGGTTCACTTTTCTGTCTCGGTGGTCGCCAGAGGATATCGCCAAGGAAGGAGGAAGAGGGTGTTTCGGTGGGAAGAAGGAAAATGTGGGGGGAGAAATTTTAAATAGGTTATTTATAGATTTAACCTTTTTTTCTAAATTACGAGCTAACCCCCATTAGCTTTGTTAGATTCAATTTAGCTACCAAATTGTGATAATCCTCACATTAGGTCACTAACTAATAAAAATTAAACATTGACCCTTCCTAATTTAAATAATTGTACAATTAAGTCTTTTATATATATGTTTTAACCCACAAAACTTTTAGAAATTCTATGCAAAATTAAATAACATCTTACAAAATAATACTTAAATAAAATATTAAAATAATGCATTTCTAGGGATGTTACAGATATAATATATATGTAATTGTGTGTCTTTAATTTTTTTTACTTAGAAAAATTTCATTGAATTAATTTGTAATTATCTTTTTAGTCATAATACATAGGTACTTTAGTTGTTTTTGTGGTGTCATGTGTCATCCATCAGACGCGAATGCTTGGAAACAGTTCTATGTAACACATCCTGACTTTGCAAGCGATCCTAGAAATGTGAAATTTGGTTTGTGTGCTGATGGGTTCATCTCTTTCACTCAATCTGCATCACTGTATTCGTGCTGGTCTGTCATAGTGACACCATATAATTTGCCTCCTAAAGCATTTATTATTCCTGGTGGCAAGAAATCCGAAAGATGTGATAGATGCCTAGCTGCAGCCTTTAATTGATGAATTAAATAATCTTTGGACATTAGTTGTCTCATTTATGATGCCAACAACAAGCAAAATTTTATCATGAGAGCAACTATGTTGTGGACAATAAATGATTTCCTAACTTATAATATGTTGTCTGGGTAGATGACAATAGGTAGATTGGTTTGTCGATACTGTATGAAATACTCTAAAGCATTTTCTCTAAAAAATGACCGAAAGAAGTATTAGTTTGACTGTTATCGACAGTGCTTAGATCATGATCATCAATCGGGTTGACCAACCTATTATACTAAATGGCTTTGTAATTTATGAGTTTGGTAAATGTGTGTTTGAAAAGGTCTCATAGTATAATTTTGTGTCTTTATGTAGATGATATTTGATATTTAGTACATTTATAAGTGTACTAATTGAAACTAAGTTTCAGTAGTTCAAAAATTTTGATATGAATGGTTTAGGTAAATCTAATGTGTTTAGGAATAAAAGTGATTAAAGCTCAAAATAAAATTATAATCATTGAGTCATATTACGTTGGAAAGATTTTAAATAAATTTACTAAATTTTATTATAAGCTAATAAGAGTACTTTATTATTATTTTATAAAACTTGGGAAAGTATGGAGATCTTGTTGTTTAATTATAGTATTTATATATTATAGGAGCCTTAAATCAAATTCCATTAAATTGGATATCAAGTATACTATTAGTAGACTTTATAGATAGCTAATAAATTAGATACTAGTCATTGGAATGCTTTAAAGAGAGGGTTAAGATGTATAAAAGGTATTGTGCAACATTAGTTTTCATATCCCACTATTCAAGAAGATACAATGGTGTTAATTAGGTATATTATTTCGAATATTTCATTGTTTGAGAAGGACACAATTTGCTATTTGAGTTTCTGCAATTGATGAAACCAAAGTTACTATCAACTATATGTTTACACTTGGTGGAGAAGTGGTGTATTGGAGATCTTCCAAGCAAATGTGCATCTCTCCATTATTCGGGGAGCAAAATAATAGAACTTGATACTACTGACCAACATGTAATAAGATATTAGCGCATGGTTGTTAATGTGCTATGTGATAGAATTTGAGAATCCTACAGTTCTTTTTTTGGCTTGCTGAAACTTGTAACAAGGGGTTTTAGTTCTAGTCCTATGATCACTAAGACATATAAATAGAAGCTTGCCATCACTAAGTGAAAAGTCAATCCAAGACACTTCACCGTTGTATAGTAAAGAATTGCATTACTTTCATCTTTTTTTTTTCTTTCTTTTTTTCATTTTTTATAAATTTCGAAACATGTGGATGAATGTCAATTTGAAGTAGTTGTGTTTTTAAAAAAGAAAAATTGAAAAACTTAAAAGTTCTTTCCAAAATGTTATTCATTTTCTTTCAAAATGTGTTTCTTACAGGAATGTCTCTTTTAGAAGGATTGTATAATTCTATAAATATGCTTCTTTGTAATCACAAAAAATACCTAAAAAATCATTTTCTCTGCATTGATTCATCAAAATTCTATTTTAGTAAGCACCCTTATTACATTCTTTAAAAATCTATAATCACTTAATGAGGCGATTGCGGAAATATATTAATTTGTGAAAATTTTTATTTGAATACTGTGACACCCCACTCAGGGTAACCTCGAAGCTAAGACATCACACAATTCAGTCTTAACGTGTAAATTCATTCATCAGAAAGGTCCATACTAACAATTCAAAACCTATCAAGACCATCATGAGATTTAGCTTAACAAGTTTTACAAATCCTTAAGTATAGGTCATAAACTACCTCGAGATACAATCCATAATATTTTCATACCTGATATTACAAATTTAGATTTACATATCAAAACCTTCCTAAGTTAAGAAAACTTAAAGTTCAAGAGAGACCTGTGGACATATATATCCATGATGCTATTACAAAATATATCTTCCACGCCTTCAACTTAAAAAGTTCATATCCATCACCTATACCTGTCTGAACAAATAAAATAGTGCAAGACGGTAAGTCCAAAGGAGTTAGTGAGGGATAATCACAAGGATAAATGGTAGAGATCTATTGAGGAAACATCAACTCAGCAGATAATAGTTTATAGTTAGGCAAGTATATATCAGGAAAACAGGCAGTAATAATTTAGTAATCAGGAAACTCTCATTCGTTATTGCTCCATGAACAGGTCACAGCTAATTAGGAAATAGTCAAGTGATGTAAACCTAAAGTATATGTATTTCAATAGAATATAACTAGGCATGTATATAAGATTCCCCTTATTGACAGTTATTCAGTATTACCAAAGCATGGCAGTTCGGTACATGGCAGATGTTTATATGGACTGTATGGTGCACCGATGATGCCTAGGTGGAAATCCCCAACGCAATACCTAATACCGAAGGAGAAATCCCTAGCATATCCCATGCACTACGATGCCTAGAGGGAAATCCCTAGCACACCGCCGATACCCAGGAGAAAATCCCTAGCGTACCGGTTAAGCCCTTGGCCATTCAGTTCTCCGTTCAATAACATGTTAATAAATAGTTTGCAAATGCTTAGGGGAAAATCCGTAGTACATTGCTGATACCTAGGGGGAAATCCCTAGCGCATCATTGATACCAGGTAAACGATTATGCTGGCAAGGAAAACAATAAAAGTACAGGACAATACATATATCAGAATGGATAGATAGCGGAATAATTGGTTATCAGGACAGTCGGATATCGGAACAGACATATAACAGAATAGACAGATAGCAGAATATTCAGTTATCAGGATAGTCAGATAACAGGACAGTTCGATATCAAAATAGGTAGATAACATAACAGACAGAATTTCTGGGCACCAAAACAAATAAGAAACAGATAATAACAGAAAGTAATCCTCACAGGGGTATTTAAATCAAATAACAGATAACTAGTGGGATTTCAACAGATCACAAATTTTAATAACACAGTACAGTCAGTATAGAAATAGTATCACAAATACTGATAAGTGTAAGAAAGCACCAGATTGGCAGACCCTCACCTCCGAAATCCCAAAAAATGTTGTCGCTGCCTATTTCTCTGCAGGATCTACATTGTTTTCACCTAACCAAAATGATATTTTCACAGTCAAAATTCACATCCAATCCTAATAATCATAATTAAACCATTAATAGTCTAAACTCACTAGTTTACTGACTAATATAATAGTTTTAGGGCTTAAACAGTACTATTGGCTCAAAATGATTAATAAAGCTGTTATGACCAAAATAATCCTAGTTTATATATCAAGTCTGATAACGAAATATAAGCTAATCCTCAATTACATATTTAGCCCTATATTAGTATTCCAAATTAATAAGAATAGTCCTATTCATCATAATTAATCCAATTTTAGTTCCACAAATCCATAAATTTCACAAAATTGGGGTTTTCATTCCATCAATACTCTCATCTAATCCAAGTTAACATATAATATGATATTCGAGCCCACTAGACTATATAATAATCCTTCACATGGGTGTGTATATATATCAATCATACGAAAATTCCTCCGTTGTCAGTTACAAGGCTTAGAAAAACAATTGATACAAAAGTCATAAAGTATTAAACTCTAATCTCCCATTTACCCAAGATCTGACTACCAAGGTGCCTAAATTACAAACTGAGACCATCGTTAGATCGAGGAGAGGTTTTTGCCTCAACATCGCCGCTGCTGCCAGAATAGACAAAAGTCACCACCAAAATGCTTCTCTTAGCCTCCTAAACCCAATGCCGCCCTCAATTTCAAGTTTTGTAGTCGAGATCGCCGCTACATCACATCTGAAAGTCACTGCACTAATTCTCGCCACCACCTCCGATTACTTTTTTTTCCATCGTTGCTGCTGCTTCTAAGCTCCAGGTAAGGTTACCAAAAGCATCCTCAAATCGAGAGCTCCAAGAATCGCTGTCCAGAAGACACCTTCTGCCATGCTTTGCCATCGCCCGTCGTGGTGGTTGTCGGTCGAGAATCGAGATTCACACTTTTCGGTAACCCGCCGCCCAACTACCGTGTATGTGGTATAGAAATATAGCTGGGAGTGAGGAGAGAAAAGTTTTTGGGTTTGTTTGGATGTTGCGCTGTCGCCGGCAAGAATCGCCAGTGAGAGTAGGGTGTGGTGAAGCGGAGAAGAAGAAGAGGAAAATGGGGAAAAATGAAATTTCCATATATATATATATAAGTTATTTTTGCAATATTCTAATTTAGCCCAAATTCAGTTTGGTTAGTGCAATTAGATTTCCCTAGTTAATTAAAAACACAACTTGACCCTGGTTGACTTAAAGCTTTCATGCGAACCCCAAGTTTTCAAATTTAGTTCAATTAGATTTTTCAAAAATTACCAATTGGCCCCATAACTTTCTAAATTAATTAAATTAAGTAAAATTTCATAAATTAAAAATAAAATAAGTAATTAACATAAATCATGAAATAATTAGGGGTGTTACAAATACACATCAGGAATTTCTAAAAATTTATTGTATCTTTAGTGAGTAGACATCTAATTGTTTGCGCTCAAGTTGTAACAAATCATACTCTAAAAAGAATACAATTTTTTGTATGCTCTAAACCGAGTTTTTGTTTCTCTTTATTCTTCTTTTAAGTTTTTATTTATTTAATTTTTTAATGTGTATATTTTAATCAACATTTTCAATAAGTGGGGGTGGTTGGTGGAATCTATTAGGAACTGTCATGCCCCAAAATCAACCCTACAGTCTAATCTCGAGGCGCGAAACTCAAATCTAATATATGGTATTAACAATCCAAAATCATAAAGTTAAACAAAATCTCAAATAAATCCAATACTAGTCTTATAACTCAAAAACTCAAGGTGGCATTACCTAATCTCAACTAAAAACAACTATAACCCATAATAAATCAAATAGAAATAATAAGTTATGAAAATATAGTAGTCTACTGCCCAAAAAAAATCTAAACTAATCCTTCAATCTTGATGCTTATCGTACGCATGATCTTCCTCCTCACTAAAGCTAGGATTTAGCTCTATCAAAAGGAAGTTAAAGAAAAAACGAGTGTAAGTATAAGACTCAGTGAATGCCAAGTGTATGCAATGTGAGTTCATGAATTGAAATCATTTGTACAGTGAAAATGTTTAAGAATTCGTATAGTGAAAATATTTGAGAAAAACATAAGTGGAATTTATAAAATAGTCTAGCAGTAACAGTTAAGAAGTTTATAAATAGTCAAGCAGTAACAAGTCAAGAGTTTAATAAATGGTTTTTCCAAACTAACAACTTAAATGCGATGATCAAACAGTGTTTGCTGTAGCCAGTCAACCTTATGACTCCCACCGTAATAGTCTCTTATTGCACTGGGCAAGGTGCAACCTTACCAAAATAGTGTCCTCGAGAATTCCTACGACCCACCTCAGCCACAAACGACTTTTGTTGTGCGCTAGGGGGATTAGGCCATGGTGAACCGCAAGCCCACTGCTGCCCGATGAAGTCCCTTGCATGCCCAAACTAAGTTGGATCCAAGTAACAATAACAATAATCAATTGATCATCAAATTTAATTGCTAGTCTAGAAGCATTAAAAAAAAGTCATAAAAGCATAGGTTTTATTTTATCCAGAAATAAAACAAGAAAAATATTTCTTTTTGTACATAGTGGAATACATATATGGTGCAATGTATATTGAAAAGAAGTTTTAGCATGCGTTACTATATATATCCTTTTGGTTTTGAAAAGTAATATTATATAATAGTTATAAGTTGAGGCACTCACCTTCAAGATCGATCCTAGAAGTCAATCCTATCTCAGTGCATTCAACTCAATTGTCAAGTCATCTGATTCATTTAATAAACAAATCAATCACCAATTTAACTGACTAACAAGACAAAATTTACTTGAGACTAGCCTAGTGTAAACATACTCATAAAACTTATCAATAATTTATCCTTTCATATGTACTTTGTTGATTTGCTCATAACACTCTTTCTAGATATTCGATTGACTCAATTCTTATGGCATTACAAAGCTAAGAAAGAGTACTAAAACTATTATGTTGATGATGCTGTCTAAATTGGCTAATATGAGAGAGGAAAATCGAGTTGAAGAGGCAGCAATGGTGCAAAAATAGATTTCCAATTTTTGGGAAATTCATGAATGTTTGGAATCCATATTATGCAAGGAGACCCCTCATTCTTTGAGAATCAGAAAGGTCCTTTTCAAGTTTGAATTTGTTCATTTGGAATGGGTACGCCTTATATACCGTTTTTGGACAACCTTCTACTAAGAGATCCATTCGAGGAATACATTTTTCTTTCCATTTTTTGTTCTGCTTTAAACGATTCCTATGAGTGACCCCTTTCTTCTATATTTTCAGGAATGAGAATTGATATATGACCTATTCCAAGCTCAACCAAGCTATTTTGAAAATTTCAAGTGGATGAATAAGGATCTTGAGAAAGTTTTTCGTTCGATGTGACACTTGATTGTATCTAAGCTATAACTTTTACTACAGGTCTTGGATGAAGGTGATTCAAAGTACTTTAAAAACCTAGAATATAGATCTACAATTAATATGCTGACCTTATTGCCCAATTAAATTGAAATCGAGTAGTAAATGTTGTCACAATATTCTATTCCAAGAAAATCGAAGTCCTGTGTTTTCTATATTCCCACACCGTAGTATTTTAGCCATAACTTTCTCCCTATGCATGGGATTAAAGTAATTTAAATGTATTTAAAAACATAAGATATAAATATTCAGTTCTTATGTTGAACATATTTCTAGATTCAATCGAAATCAAGTAGTAAAAGGTGTCACAATATTCTGTTCTAGGAAAATCGAAGTCCTGTATTTTCAGACTTGACACATCTTAGTATTTTGATCATAACTTTCTATATATAAATCAGATTGAGGTGATTTATGCAGAAGTAGAAACATAAGACACATATATACAATTCAAATGTTGACCATATTTCATAGTTAAATTTAAATCAAGTAGCAAAAGGTTCACAATATTCTGTTCTAGGAAAATCGAAGCCCTGTATTTTCTGTCTTGCCACACCTTTGTATTTTAGTCATAACTTTCTCCCTATATATTAGATTAAAGTGATTCTAAAGGCTGTAAAAACATAAAATATAGATATTCAGTTATTATTTTGGCCATATTTCCAAATTTAATTTATATCAAGTATGAAAAAGTGTCACAATATAATGTTCTAGGAAAATCAAAACCCTGTATTTTTTGTCTTGCCAAACCTTTGTATTTCAGTTGTAACTTTCTCTCTATATATCGGATTGAAGTGGTTAAGGCAGAAATAGAAATATAAGAAACATATTTAAAATTATTATGTTGATTATTTTACTTAATTCGGTCGGTAAGAAGTAGTAAAGGCGTCACCAATATCCATTTTCGGAAAAATCAAAGTCCAATATCTTCTGACTGGACACATCTAAGTATTTTGGTCATAACTTACTGCATTTAAATCAGATTGAGGTGATTTAGGAGGCATTAGAAACCTAAGACACAGATATAAAATTTTTATGTTGATCACTTTGCTTAATTCTATTGAGAAGAATCACTAAAAGTGTCACAAATATCTATTTTTGAGAAAATCAAAACCTAACATCATCATTGAATTTAATAATTATCAAATTTGAAGTCTACAAACTCACAAGTTACCTTGTGTAATTTCTAATGCACTTCCCGCAAATGCCATCTCCTTTTCCTTTCCCCTCTGCCACAACTGCTGTCCCTTTCCTTCTTCCCCTTTTTCCTCTTTTGTTTACTATTAAATGTACTTAGGGTTTTGTTTTTAAGGA
Organism: Jacaranda mimosifolia; assembly: GCA_018894105.1. Lineage (NCBI taxonomy): Eukaryota > Viridiplantae > Streptophyta > Magnoliopsida > Lamiales > Bignoniaceae > Jacaranda > Jacaranda mimosifolia. Next base: position 12,578,057 of record CM032132.1, on the reverse strand, counting down.
CTATAATTATGTGAAACAAGTGGTTTAGTTTAAGTAGGACTCTAATCAATTTCCTTTTAAAACTAGGATAATCCCATTATAATTCTAGTATCTCCATTGTTAGTTTCCAGAATTCAATAATTCAACTTCTTGTATTAATATAATATTAATTCAAGTAGGATTATACTTATACTCCTCAAAATATAGAATATCTACAATATATATATATAATATTAATTATCACTATTTGATCAAAAGATAATTTAATATTACTATATATATTATATATATAAATATATTATTCTGAAAATATAATTCATGCCTTACTACAATTTTAATTGAAATAATAAATAAAATAAAATAAGGTATATTAATCGACTAAATACAAAATAAAATTTTGGGGCATTACAGGAGTCCTACCATGCTGGCTGGTCATGTGATATAACATTTAAATGGGTCCTTTTTCTTTCAAATAAATTCTTATTTTAGGTCACCTAGCTTAAGTTGCACCGACGTCCTAGAAGTACCAAAGGGGAAAGGCTTAAAATTCAAGATATTAAACTTTTTTAAAATTCCGAATTATGTTTGGTGTGCTCGTTGCCTATGGTACAAAATTTTGTTATGTGTGATTCATTGACCTGGATGACAAGGTAGGTGGTTATTTTTTGAAATAAATAAATAATTAATCTAAAACAATTTGTGATTACTCGTACTGTCACACTGGAAACAATAAATAATCCTCATCGATCGATTCGCTGCTGAACGAATCATCTTATGTAAGTCCTCTATGCACTATACGTTTCTTACTTCTTTTACCATGAATTAATTAATTATGAAATTATCATGTGGCTAATTATTTTTTTATAAATATTAAGATTGCTTATAACTTTTTACTTGTTCAAGTTAATTAAATAGCCATGGAAACACACTAATTTTTAGACCTAATAAAATTCAACTCATACCTACAGGTATCCAAAAAAATACAAGTAATGGGCCTTGGTTCTTCTACTCAAAAAATTACGGGTAATTTTACCCGTACCCAATTTATCCGCTATCTTTTGGCCCAACCCGCAGGTAACCCATAAATATATTTTTTATATATATATATATATTATATTATATATATTTACATATAAATGTTTTTAATCTAAATATTAATTTTTGATTTTATAAATTAAAAATTTATAGCAAATTAAATTAAATTATATCCTAAAACAACTTATTGTGCATATTCCTATAGATGCAATATCTTCTTCCACAAGAACAACAATGCTTGATTGGTACTTAAATTTTTAATTCAAAATTTTTTTGGCATGTAATGTAATTTAAGTTTAAACTTTTGAATGTGATTTACTTTAAATTTGATAGATTTTGAATACTTAATATATAAGTTTTAAACTACAATATTATTAATATGCTTTAGGTATTTATTCAATTTAATGTTTGAAATTTGCAGTCTTTTTTTTAAAGTTTTATTTAGTTAATATTTGAGTAACATCGTGTTTACTTTTAAATATTAAAAAAAATAAAAATAAATTACGGGTACTCATGGTTTATCCATTACCCATCCTCATGGGTAATAGGTCCCCTATCTCGTACCCAATAAAAAATGAATGGATAAATTTACCCAACCTATTGATATTCATAATTAGATTGCCCATAGGTACTCAATTGCTAGGTTTATTAGTTTCTCACAGAGAAGAAAGCCTAGGGATCCGCGTAGTCGCCTTTAGGTGAAGGTGAGTTCTCCGCTTTCTTTTCATACTAACTTGTCGTTCAAAATTTTGGTTAAGTTTCTTCATCATCATCATCATCATCATCATCTTCTTCTTCTTCTTCTTCTTCTTCTTCTTCTTTTCTCTGTCCATCGATGAATTAGGCCTTAAACGTGTTGTTAATCATCAATGGTAATAATTACACCGACTAAACGGTCTCACCTTAAACATGTTGTTAATCATCAGTGGTAATAATTTAAACACTATTATTATCACTATTTAATTTGTAAAAATCATAAAGGTAACAAAATAAATTTTTTTATCACCTATATATAATTAATAAAAAATTTTGTATTGTCATTTTTTACTTTGTCACTAACTTATGTTTTTGATATAGTATCAATATAATGTTCTAGTAATCACATACTACTAGACTTTGATTTTTCAATCAACTATTCCATCAACGCAAGTTAAATTAAAGAGCGAATTGGTTGTATTTTCGTTGCTATTTTTTATTTTCATTGTTCTCAATTATTTTTTTCATTTTGTATGGATTCTTGTGTGGAAAAGAACAATATGGTTGGGTTAGCATCGTAGAATTTTTTAGACTGCAGATATAATTTTAATGTAATACTATCAAATATTTTAATATTGTAGAATTATATTATCAATTATATAATTTATTGTGCATTTCACATTTTGTATGTCCCATCAATCAGGTTATATTAGAATAAAAAATAATTAATAGTATATATGGATCTCATTGTTTGCGAAGATAAAAAAGTTATTATTTAATAAATTATAGTGTAAAATGAGAAAAGATGGAATAGGAATAACACCAGTCCAAGCTTAAGGATTTCTAATGTTTCACAACAGAAATTACCAAATTTATTACATTAATTAAACATATATATTACACTGCATCTTTACACAATATTGTAGGATGGCAGACTTCACAGAACCAACGTCAAGGCCCTTCCAGATGCCAATCCCACGGGAGAATTACCCAATGGGACGGGTATGCAATTCAATAACTGTACTTTTAGTTTGAAGCTTCTTGCTTTTCTTTTAAATACTGAACGGGATTTTTGTTATTGGAAATGGTAAGTGAATTATATTTTCTTTCTCTAACATCATGTACTATATATACATAGGTCAACAAACCTATATTTTCCGTGTATGAAGAACAGAGAACCTTACGTGCGTATGAGATTAAAGATTGTAATTGTGCATGTTTGTACTACTCTGATAGAGTGTATACCCATACTCTCCACGAGAAGTTATCAATTAATGTTAGCATGTACCTAACATTACCCTTTGAAGGAACTTGAAAAGGCCTCCAAAGATAAAAGTGAATGTAATCTAAGGTGTCCTTGGTCTTGTAAACCGCGGTGCTGAACTTCATCCTGTGATGCTTGCCAAAAACATGCTGCTCACAAAAATCCAGCTCACCAATCTTTTCTCCACAAAGCAAACCATATTTGCTCAACTCTGGCATTCCCCTCTCACTCATATGCCCAAGCTGTATATACCACAACCTCGTTAGTGGTGAAGAAACTGTTGCATTACTAGAAACTATACTACCCTACAATATGTAAAGGTCATTCCTCTTCTCCCCCTTCATGATTAGTAGAACACACTTGGAAACCTGTAGAATTCCATCTTGAGCTCTATTCTTAGACCCCATTCTTATCCAAAGTACCCAGTGAAATTAGGTTTTTCTTCAAATTAGGAACATGGCGCACATCTATTAGCATCCTCACAATTTCATTGTGCATTTTGATACTCACTGTGTCTATCCCTACAACTTTGCAAGATGCATCGTTTCCCAGTAGCACTTTACCACTATCGTATTTCGGATAAGTAGTGAACAAATCCTCTCATAGGCACATATAGTAGGAACAACCTTATCTAAAATCTACTTAGAACTTAGAAGACTCTTAGTAACATTGAATACAAGCGCTCCATCAAACTCATCCTCAATAGTAGTAGCAATATCATCCCGTTTTTGATTAGAAGATCCACTCGAATCCTTCATATTTTCACATTTTGAGCAATTTCATTTCTAGTCCTATTTCTTTCGCACTTATATCATTTATCATTTGATTTAGTGTGGCACCCCTAAAATTTTAATTGGTGAAATTTAGATATCATTATTTTAATTAAAAAAAGTTTTGGGTGTTAAAACGTAAATAGAAAAAGACTTAATTAATGGACATTTAAAAGTTTTGAGGGTTAAAATGAAATTATTCTTGGTCAACTAGGTTAATCTAGTGCATTCATAAAATGAAGGGCTTAAAACTGAAAGAAATGTTTGGGGGTCAATTTGTAATATCTAGAAAATACCCTTTTACTTACCATTCCAACCCCCCCCCCCATCCATTTTCTTCCAATTCCCGCATGCATACCCATCTTCCTTCTCCAGTGACTTCCCTCTGACAATGGCCAATTTTGAAAAATAAACTGACCATAAGCTTCCTCACCTTCTTAGGAATTTAATGGTATCAAATGCAGTTTATTCCGATCGGTGGACTACTGAAAAACTGAGGCTCGAAGTTGGGCAATGGTGGGAAGTGGTAGACACGATGGTTCAGTGGCAGGAGCTTGAGTTTAGGGAGTGGGTTTTGTAGAGTTCAGCTCAAGGAGCAAGATGGTATCCTTCATTTCTGGGTTGGACCATCGACAGTAGTGGAATTGAACAAAAATCACGGCGACGGAGGTGGTGATGCATTTTGATTTGGGCTTCAATTGATGGTCAATTCATTAGCATATTGGAAAATTGTTTTGGGCATTCTTCTTTATATATTGAGATGCGCTGGTTGGTGGTGGTAGTCAGCAACTCTGGCGGCAGCGCACGGCGGTCCTGAGATAGAATTTTCATCTCATCACAGTGGTCATGTGTGTGGTATTGTTTCGTGGTGATTGAGTTTCAAAAATAAGATCACTGGTAAAAATCATTTGGAATTGGGTTTATTACTGATTAGCTTTTATTGTTCTTATTGGTTTGCTAACTCTTGTATTTTAAGTGATATGGAAGAAAATGAACTGGGACTGAGCAATAGAAATCATGGATATATATAATGCTTAGTGGACCCAAATTTGTAAATATATATAATATTTGATTAATTAAGTTAAATAGGTGATTAAAATCCTAATTTTGTATATAGTGATGTATGGTGCCGAATCATTAAAGATTGAATTCTCATTAAATAGATTTAACTGCTGTAATTTATAATTGACTTTGTGTAATATTGCAAGCACCCAATATTATAGGAATCTAGAATGATTATTATGCTTCGAGTAAATTATCGAGATAGGACTTAAATTATTGAATTAGAAACTACTGACTTAGGAAAAAGGTTATCGACTGGAGCAAATATAACTCTCATAGATATTATAGTGTTAATGGCATAATTAGCTTGTTATCTTACGATATTTTTGGAATCGAGCCTTAAAATATTGTACTAATTGTAAAACAACTGATATTAGGATATAAATGGCTTAATTATCATTTTAAAAGGTTAGTACAAGCATTTTGATGTTACGCATATTCTTTTGAAATAGGTGATGGGGAGCTAGGATTTGCAGGATAGTAGGATAAAGATGGCAGTGCTTGAGCTACCTAAGAAATGGAAAAAGGTAAAACCTATCTTTTTTTGGGAAGTGAATACTTTTCGATATTTGAATTCCCTGTGTTATTTGTTGAATTAAATTGTACTTATTTTGGTGCCCAGAATTCCTATTGTATTAATTATTTCTGTCCCGTACACCCTATAGCCTTGTCGGCTTTCCCTATATGTGTTGATGTTTTGGTCACTCCTAGTTAAATCATTATGTATACTATTTGTATGACCTTGCTAGCTAATGTTTATAGGTTGTACTATTATATTTAGTTTCACAAATATGTTTCTTGGTCAGTCATTTGAAAACTGTATTATCTGTTAGCATAATGTTAAGTCACTTTGAGGATGCTCTTAAGGGGTTAATGCCTGATGGGATCATGGGTCGAGTTGGGCCATAGACTAGGTCTGGAAAGATAACCGAGTGGGATGGGCCGACGGTGGTTGGTCTTCCGGCTGGTACCCACTTAAAATTCTAACTTGCAGATATATTGGAGATAACTATCTATGAGTTCCAAGATTTGGGCAGAAGCACTTGTGCTAAGGCATGGCCTTCTTGCGGCCTGGAGTAAGTCACAAAAAAATCTCACCTAGGCTTGTATATGGTTGTTTTTTTCCTTGCGCCCATGTGTGGTTTCCTTGCTGACATGTGCTGGGGTGCAACAGCTATGCGGCCTAGCACATAGTATTCTATCTATATGCGTCGAGGCGAGCCCTAACATGCCGTCTTACCTGTTTTCACTCCGTTTCTTCGCCGTTTTCACCGTTTCTTGGCATTTCCAACTAGAATTTCAAAGCACATTCAACACTATAAAGTTTAAAATATTCTTCATGTAAACTAATTATTTAATGATCAAAAGTTGGTTGAACAATTGAGTTTATTAACCCAAAATTCTCACAATCCCTCTCATGAATGGAAAATTATTAGGTTAGTTATGCATGTGAATGTAATGCAAACACATGAAAGAGTTTTAGTTTGAAGGATATTGCATCAAGAGAAGTAGCTTTTGACTTAGAACTTTTCTTAATGAGAACTATCTGGCCTTGCCCCACCATGTTGATCTTTACTTGGTAGGTATTTCTTATTAGGAAGTCGGTTGTCTTCCTCTATCCTTAATCTTCAAGATTGGTTTCCTTGTGCATATATTTGAGATAATTCCTCGAGTTTTTCCAAGTAGGAGCACTTTTTCCACTATTGAGGTTCTCCAAGCACTATTCCCCCGACAACCAACTCATATAGGATCATATAGTTCTTATTCACTTGAGACATAATAGATTTAAAATCCACAATATAAAATGCAAAAAACTTACCCATAGTGAATTCCTTTGTGTCAACACCTCAATTTTGTAATATTGTCAAGTGATCCTCACAACTCTTTTGCCATAGTGATTAAGCTATACGCATAGTGAAGTGCATTCTCAAATAGCATAGAAATTCAACATGACTCCATGCCTTAACAACAACTCCCTCTACATGTTTGGATTTTCCTTAAAAGCACTCGAAGATTCCCACATAAGAACCTCACCAAGTTCAGGTGGTGAGGTAGAAAGAAATCATTGTTGCCATTTTTTTTATTTCTTTCTTGTTGAGTTTCTAAAGTTCTTCAACCTGTCCAACTACAATAAGAGAAGAAACAATGAGAGCAGTATTAATTGTACTGTAGTGGCAATACTCAATAATTAATTGCAATTTTTGTTACCTTAATGTTTGTAGCCATAGTTAATTTCTTAAAAGATGAAACAAGGAGGCTATCACAAATCAAACTAAGAACCTTTAACAAATATCAAGCATTTATTTTCAAACCAAACATAAAATAGAAATATAGAAGCAAAATTTTTTGGGACAAGACAAGAAATTCTCAGAAATTAGAATAGATTAGACTGAACATCTATCTAAGCAAACTATCTATTCAAACTCAATAAAATACTTCATGTAAATTGATAAGCTGCAGACTATAATTATTCAATAAAATATATTTCTCTAAACAAAATATTGGTTGAAGTAGATAGAATTAATTTCAGAATTGATATTATCATAATGAAAAAAAGCATAATGAATTTCACATAAAGTAAAACATACAGATATAAATCAAACTAAATATTGTATTTATAAAATGGAAGATTTTATAAAAGCTAACTGTCAAAGTGTAGTCAAATAGTGAAATAGAATACAAATTTTACTGAAATGTTATACTATATGTAGAGTCTAACAAAAGAAATGAAAGATATATAAAAATAAAGGCTTAAGTTTGTATGAAATTAAAGACTGCAACTATGCATGTTTGTACTTTGTGAGAGCATTATAAGTAGGAACAAAAATAATAGATAAGGAGAAAATAGCAAAAACAAAAAAAAAGAAAAAAAAAAAGAAAAAAAGAGAGAACAACAAATACAAAAAATAATTATTGAACTATGACAAAATGCATAGTAGAAACTCAATAATATGTATTGCACAAAACGAGAAACATAATTTATATGAAAACAGAAAACAAGAAGGCCTACCTGAAAACTTCAAATGCAATTATACAAAGTTTGAAGTGATGCTTGTTGATCTAACAATGTTCTTAAGGATTTATTTGTCCTTTACATAGCGCTTAAAAGCATTTGACAAATAACCTTCCGAGATATAATGGTTTCTTCCAATCAAAGGCGACACTCCAATTGATTGGTGCCACAAACTAAATTAAGCTAACACTATTTTATGAATATGTACTAAGTGCAGTGATTAACTTCTAATGAATCATAAGAATGGATATTTTTTCCTATGTTCTATTCGGGTTCTAATCAACTATTAAATAGGTTGTGATGAGACTTTATGTAGATATGCAACATTTGATGATAGGAAGTGACTTTTAACTCCAAAAGACACCTCGCACCAGATCAGCTAACAGTCAAATCGAACTACATAAGGTCCTATTGATCAGTATGAAATATAACTGTAGATGAATACTTTTTCTATGTTCTATTCAGGTTCTAGGCAACGGTTGTCATGGGATTTCACATAGATATGTAACATCTAATGATAGAAGTTGACTTTTAACTGGAAAAGATATAATCAACATGTGATCAACTATACATTATGCTACACTAGCTAAGTCATACTAACTAATAAGTAAAAACACAACTGTACATAAATACTTCTTTTTGTTATATCTGGACTTAGGCAGCTTTATATATAGGTTGTCATGAGACTTTATGTAGAGATGCAACATCTAATTATAGAAAATAACTTTCATACTCACTCCAAACCAACTAAGGTCATACTAACCGGTACAAAACATAATTGGAAATGAATGTTTGTTCTATATTCTAATTGGGTCCTAGACAGCCAACCCTCTTGTAGGTTGTGATGATATTCTATATAGAGATGTATCATCTGACTATATGAAGTGATTTTTAGCTCCAAAAGACACCACTTACATCTGATCAGCTAACAGCCACATTGAACTAGTGAAGTTCATACTAATCTACAAGAAACAGAACTAGAAATGGAAATAATTTGAAGAGTTGTAATTAAATCATAATTGAAACAAAAATAAATTTATTATTTTTAATTAAATGCATCCAAAAAATTAATTATTGACCGCATCATCATTCACGTCCAGCCCGAGCATGCATGTGTATGTATCTAGGTCCTTCCCCTTCATGAACATCTCTTTAATATGACAAACATATCAATAGACATGAAATTTAACATATTTTGTCATGAGCAACCCACTTATTTAATGGGGCAAAATTGATTGGACACTTGAGTTTATTAATTGAAAATTCTCACAATGTGCTGATATTTAAAGTTGGACTACTGAATGCCTATTTAAGAAGTGAAGGAATGCCTTGAGATATCTTCAAAAATAATATTTTGAAAAGATAAGGTTTTATTTTTTGTATATTTAAAAAAAATAGGAAATAAATTTTTTGAATAGAAACTATGTACAAAGATGTTTAAGCTTATCTATATATAGTGTTGTAATCTAGGAGGATCTATTGCAGAAATAATGAAATAACAGTAAAGAAATTAGATGGAATATGTGACAACAAGATTTAACGTGGTTCGGCAATGTGCCTAATCCACCCAACAAAGAAAAGGAATTTTATTGATTTCAAATCAAAGTGCAAGTACAAATTCGAATCCCACAAATCTCATGAAAACACCTAACACCCTTGTTCTAGACTCCATTTTGAAAGAATTACTCAAAAGCAGTAAAGAAGCCCTTGTATTATGTTCGTAATCCTTTTTTCGAAAGAAAAAACTAATATTTATACTTGAAAACCAAATCCCAAGGTCCGTGGGCTTGCGCCGCACCTTGGGGCACACAAAACTTGCGCCCCGATGAGCACAAATCTACTTGTGCCAAGAAAAAACTGAACATGGGTAGAAACTTTGAGCTGGGGCACAAAAAACTTGAGCCTCGACCTAAAGTTACTGTTCACTGCACGCTGGGGCACAAAAAACTTGCGTCGTGGTGCACGACGTGTGTTTTCATGCATTTTTCGCCCATGTCCACACCTTGGTTGCAACTTATCTCGCGCCTCGGTGCGCGACATCCTTTTAACACATGTCGAGGTGTGTTTTTGAGCTAATTTCGACCACTTTGCTCCATTTTTTCCATTCCTTGTCAATTTTACCTCAAATTTCAAGGCAAAATCAATAATTCTACACTTTTACATGAAATTCCCATTCATCTTCTTTATCTCTGCCCCTAATAAGGCATGTTATCTGAGTCTACAAACATTAACCAAATTCAAACAACGCTTGAATTTGATTGCTGGAATAGCCTTAGTCAACATGTTTGTCGGATTATCCTTGATCCCAACTTTGTCAACCAACACTACTCCTAGAGACACCATATCCCAAACAAAGTGATGCCTCACATCTATATGCTCTGCCCTCTCATGAAATGTTTGATTCTTTGACAAGTATATGGCACTTTGATTGTCACAAAATACTTTAGTGATCTCAGAAGTCGTACCCATATCATCGATCAGACCTTTTAGCCAAGTGCCTTCCTTGACGCCTTTATCCAAAGCCATGTACTCAGCTTCTGTTGTGGACAATGCAACTGATGATTGCAAAGTTGCATTTCAGCTAACTGTACAACTTGACACACAAAACATATAGGCCGTCATGGACTTTTTGCTGTCCAAATCTCTGGCATAATCCACATCCATATAGCCAATAATTCTAGTGGTAGAATTCGATTGACTATACTTCAAACATCTATCTGCAAAGCCTCTCAGATACCTCATGATCTATTTCATAGCCTGCCAATGAGTATTTCCTGGCTTGTGCATATACCTGCTTACAACACTGACTGCATATGAAATGTTTGGCCTAGTGCACACCATGGCGTACATCAAGCTACCTACTGCACTAGCATATGGCACATTTGACATGTGTTCCACCTCCTTCTCAGTACTCGGTAATAGATCTGATAAGAGCCTAAACTGAGCTGCAAGTGTCGTACTAATTGGCTTGGACTTATCCATCTCAAATTGCTCAAGTACTTTCTCAATTTAATATTGTTGAGACAAGTACAACAATTTTGTGTGTCTGTCCCGAATGATCTCCATGCCCAATATCTTCTTTGCACCACCTAAATCCTTCATCTCAAATTCTTTACTTAACTGAGCTTTTAATTGGTTGATTTCATATATGTTTCTAGAGTCAATCAACATATCATCAATATACAACAACAGATATACAAAAGGCTATCACTAAAAATTTTATAATATACGCAACAATCAAATTTGCTTGTTGTATATCCTATCTTGGCAATAAAAGCATCAAATCTTTTATACCATTGCTTGGGAGATTGTTTCAAGCTGTATCATGACTTTTTCAAAAGACATGCTTGATTTTATTTCCCAAGAACAACGAATCCTTCTGGTTGACTCATGTAGATTTGTTCCTCCAACTTACCATACAGAAACGCTGTTTTCACATCCATATGCTCCATCTCCATATCAAACAGAGCAACTATGGCAAGCAAAACACGAATGAAAGTGTATTTTATGACTGAGGAGAATACTTTATGAAAGTCAACTCCCTCTCTCTGAGTAAAACCCTTAGCAACCAATCGCGTCTTGTATCTAGCATCTTCAACTCCGGGAATCCCTTTCTTCTTCTTGTAGATCCATTTGCAATCTATAAACTTCTGCCCTTTAGGTACATCAACCAACTATCATGTGCTATTCTTGTGTAGAGACTTCATCTCTTCACTCATAGTTGCAGCCCATTTATCAGAATCTGGTTTAGGAATTACCTCTTTGTATGAGACTGGATCATCTCCTACAAACTCCTCGACTGAACTCAAAGCATAAGCTACCTGATCTAAGTAAGCATACCGCTGTGGTGGTTTGATTTGTCTCCTCTCCCTATCGCGAGCCAAGCGATAATTTTGTAGTAGCTCATTTTCCTGCTGTTGATTAGGTGATAGTGTGCTCTCATCAGCTTCATCTACCACCTTTTGTTTCCCCTTTGAAACTTATGGATGATCAATATGAATCTCTACCTTCTCTTTAATGCCCTGTTGACTGCTTTCCTGCTGCTCCACTTTTTTCATCATTGCAGACTCATCAAATGTCACATCCTTGATGATAATCATCTTGGAGCCCTTATCATCATTACACCACAAACGATAACCTTTGACTCCATCTGCATAGTCTAGAAATATGCACTTCCTAGCCCTTGTCTCAAGCTTCCCATCCCGCACATGAGCATAGGCTGGACACCCAAATGCTCTAAGATTTGAGTAATCAATAGGAGATCCGGACCAAACTTCCATTGGTATCTTGCAGCTCAAAGTAGTTGATGGAGATCTATTCACCAAATAACACGCAGTGTTAATCGCTTCTGCCCAAAAATCCTTGGACAATCCAGTGTTAAAGAGCATGCATCTAGCTTTTTCCAATATAGTCCTATTCATTCTGCAACTCTATTCTGCTGTAGTGTATGTACAACTGTGCGATGCCTCACAATTCCTTCCTTATCACAGAATTCCTAAAATTCCTTATTGCAGAACTCTAGTCCGTTATCAGTCCTTAAGTGCTTAATCTCCTTTCCTATATGCTTATCAATTAAGGTCTTCCATTGCTTGAAGTTGACAAGCACCTCATCATTATGCTTCAGCATATACACCCATACTCTCCATGAGAAATCATTTATGAATGTCAGCATGTACCTTGCACCTCCCTTTGAAGGAATTTGAGAAGGTTCCCAAAGATCTGAGTGAATGTAATCCAGGGTGCCTTTAGTCCTGTGAACTGCAGTACCGAATTTCATCATGTGTTGCTTGCCCAGCACAAACTGCTCGCAGAAATCCAGTTCTCCGATCTTCTCTCTGCAAAGCAAACCTTGTTTGCTTAGTTCTAGCATTCCCCTCTCACTCATATGCCCAAGCTACATATGCCATAGTCTCATAGCATTATTGACTAATGAAGAAATCGCTGTAGTAACAAAAATCATGTTTCCCTGCAATATGTAAAGGCCATTCCACTTTTCTCCCTTCATGATAAGCAATGTGCCTTTGGAAACCCACATAACTCCATCTCGGGCTCTGTACTCACAACTATTCTTATTTAGAATACCCAACGATATCAAATTTCTCTTCAGATCTGGAACATGACATATATTTGTTAGGGTCCTTACTATCCCATCATGGATTCTAACACAAACTGAGCTAATTCCTACAACCATGCAAGAAGCATCGTTTTCCATAAGCTGTTTACCACCATTATATTTTTGGTATGTGGTAAACCAATCTTCTCATGGGCACATGTGGTAGGAGCAACCACTATCCAAAATCCATTCAGAGCTTAGTAAAGATTTAGCAACGTTGAGAACTAGCCCACCATCAAATTCATCCTCAACAATTTCTGCAATATCATCCCGTTTCTGATCAGAAGTTTCACCTGCATCCTTTGCCTTTCGTTGTTCTGGACAATTCCATTTTCAATGCCCCTTTCCACCGCACTTAAAACACTTGTCACCGTTTTTAGGCTTGGTTCGGGACTTGATTGGCCTCTACTCTTTCCCCTTTCTCTTGGTCTCCCTTTTGCCACCAATCCTTCCTTACTTTCACCATCATTGCTGGCTAGGACATGTTTCTCAACTCGTTGGAATTCAATGAGGTCTTTACATTCTCTATTTAAATCGTATCTTTCCTGTACAACAAAGTGTAACCAAGTACTCAAAAGATTTTGGCAGATAACACAAGAGAATTAAAGTTTGATCCTCATCATCAATTTTAACATCTATACTAGCGAGATCCAAAGTCACCTTATTGAAAAAATCAATATGCTGAGTAATAGATGTACCTTCCTTCATCCTTAATGTGTATAACCGCTGTTTCAAATACAGCTGATTTGTCAAGGACTTCGTCATATATAGACTCTCCAGCTTCTTCCATAAATTCACTAGCGTACTTTTCGTGGCGACCTCTTTTAGTACATTATTCGCCAATGATAACACCAGAGTATCGTAAGCCTTCGCCATGAACTTGTCTTTTTCCTCGTCCTTCAGTATTTCTAGTAAGGAATCTCTACCCTTTAACACTTTTTGTAAACCTTATTGACACAGGAGGGCGTGAACCTTCATCTTCCACAACCTAAAGTCATTCTTCCCATCGAACTTCTCTACTTCGTACTTCATACCTGACATTTGATCCAACCTGCTTCGATACCAATTTATTGTAACGTAGGAGGATCTATTGCGAAAATAATGAAATAACAGTAAAGAAATTCGATGGAATATGTGACAACAAGATTTAATGTAGTTCGACGATGTACCTAATCCACCCAATAAAGAAAAGGAATTTTATTGATTTCAAATCAAAGTGCAAGTACAAATTTGAATCCCACAAATCTCACGAAAACACCTAACACGCTCGTTCTAAACTCCATATTGAGATAATTACTCAAAAGTAATAAAGAAGCCCTAGTGTTATGTTCATGATCCTTTTCCCAGAAGAAAAAATTGATATTTATACTCAAAAACCAAAGCCCAAGGCCCGTGGGCTTCCGAAGCGCACAAATCTACTTGTGCCAAGAAAAAATCGGATAAGGGCAGAAACTTTGAGCTAGGGCGCAAAAAACTTGAGCCCTGGCACAAAGTTACAGTTCACTGTGCGCCGGGGGGCAAAAAACTTGCGCTGGGGTGCACGACGCGTGTTTTCATGCTTGGGCGCACCTTGCCTCACACCCCGGTGCATGGCATCCTTCCAACACACGCCGGGGTGTGTTCTTGAGCCCATTTCGACCACTTTGCTCTGTTTCGCTCCATTTCTTCCGTTCCTTGTCAATTTGACCTCAAATTTCAAGGCAAAATCAACATATAGGATTTAGGAAGAGGACTAGACAATCCAACTGAAAATTATTTATTAAGGCTTGTTATTTTATGTGTATTACTTTCTTCAATCAGATCTTTGATTAGCACTTGAAGACACAATCAAATGATGAGTGGGTTCTTACAATTCTTTTCCTCTTAAAATTAATATTTCCTTCTATTTTTTCACCTTTTTACAGCAATCTGCACGACCACCTAATTTTGTATCGAGATGGAACTTGGAGCCCAAGGTGAGTTAGCTTTTTAGTTAGAAAACTTTTTTGTTTACGCCTTTTCTTAATAATGTCCTTTTGTTGTTGTTGTTGATGATGGTTTTCTTAAAAATAATGCTCCATTGTTGATTTTCTTTTTCTTGGTATATATACTTTTACGACTTCTAAAATTAGGGTAATTATATTTTTGAATCTCTCCTTTTTGCCACTAATTAAGCTTGAACTACTTTAGTTCAACTTTTGTCCGATAACTCCGTAGTTTCACCTATATATAAGCCAAAATAATTTCAACTTTTCAACTCAATCAAGTTCCAACAAGATTGCTAACATGTATATAATGCACGTGACTGCTGAAATAATACAATTTTTTTCCTCCTAAATAAGTTTTAGGATTTTGATCCCTTAATTTTTGACTTTAATAAGTTTAATCCCTTATATATTCGAAATCTTACTAGCATTTAATATTAATTAAGTTGATGGAGTTATAGGGATTGAATTCAAAAATTGAAAGCTTGGAAATTAACTTTGACAGGACCAAAACAAGAAGAAATAAAATTGAATTAGTAGCAGAAATAAGAGACGAATGTATAATTAAGTACTATATAAGACTACAGTTAGCTTGTGGTTGTTGAGGCCGAATAAATGTCAGAGTCAGATGGTTAGTTACTTCACATCACTGATTTCTTTAGATACTTTTGCGGGAGGACAAACTTGTCACAGTGAGAGTTAAAACAGTGCCGGAGAACTTTGCAGGTAATTGGTTCTACCTATCATCATGCTTTTAATTGCAATCTTTTATACAAAAAATTATTATGTGAAGCAATTCAGTTTTCTAGTGTAGAAAATAAAACTTTTCTTGCAAAAGATAATGCACATGGTTAATAATGATAACTATGCATTCATGTAAGCATTTCTGAAGCACTAATATACCTTTCCACATAATTCGGGGGATTACGTTTATTTAGCACGTTGAAAACAATTTGAATTCTTTTATATTTTTATTCCAATTTATTTTTTAATTTATGATGATACAAAGTCTATTTAATTTTTGAACTATCTTATTATATTGGATTTTTTTTTTCCATTTTAATATTATTAAAGTATCAAATTTGATATTTGTAAAATAAATAAACATTTATTATTCAGTTAGTTTAAAAGAAAATTGACTAACTAAAGACATTAGTTGCTGTGGTAGTTATTAAATATATATATAGGACAAGAAACACTTATACATTTAATGAGTATATTACGAGATTTTATTAAAGTAAGGGTGAGAAGATTGACCTAATAACATGGGATGAGTAATGCACGAATTTATAGATTACTTATGAAATATAAATGCAAAGGATTGCTCTAAGCACACATTCGGCTTATTTTCATATCATTTTCATGTACGTTGTGCTTGTAATTATTTTTGAATCAAATAAACATTTTTTATGCATATATCATTGATTCACTATATTATTTAATTTATAATTATGCTGCAACTTAGAGATAATTATTTAACAATAATTAATATCTTTAAGAATAGATTCTTTTTATATGATATGCAATTAATACTTATACAAGATTTAGATAAAGTTTAGTACACCTTGTAAACCTATATATCTAGGAGGCAATCTCTAGCTATTTGTAACAAGTCAAAAAGAAAGTTACATATACAATATTTTAAGTTTCTTCTGCTTCCAGTGGCATAAGTCCCCACATTACATAGGAAGTTAAGAGTTCGAATTCTACGGAGCTTCTAATATGCGTTCGTGCATTATAAATTGAAAAAAAAAAAAAAGGAATATTGCTCTTCAATTCCTATCAAAAGAGTACAACTACTACATATTCATGAAATTCATAATACATATAAAAAATAGGAATATTTTTTAATCAATCATATCAATGTTTATCATATAGGTATTGCACGAGTTTTTACTGGTAGGAATACAGTTAGATTGAGAGAAATGACCAATCTATTTATTAATACAGTTAAAGTAATAAGTGATTTATAATACCAACCAAGCCTATAATTTTTTAGCAGAGGGTTCTATAAAATTCCTTGTTGATATAAAAACTGTTGCCAATGATTATCTTTAATTGTATGGCTATTTGGGTCTTTAAATTCAAAATTTCTTGGAACTTTTTTCTTGAGCAATACTATTTAAAAAATTTGTGCGACAAGATATTAATTGCAGATCCTTTCATTCCGAACAAGCCTTTTTTGTATCTTCATTTGATTGCATATCATTTATGCTAACTTCTAGCAGAAGTGGATGAAAAGATTCCGAAAGAGGAAGCAGTTTGCAGATTTTGCTGTAATATATTCCAACAAGACGATGTGCTCAAAATGAACTGCAAATGTAAATTTACTCTGATACATGAATCATGCGCAACTGAATGGTCACAGAAGCACGGAAACTACAAATGTGACGTCTGTGGGGAAGATAGCTGTAACTTTATCAAGGGATCTCTTTTCTTCCACTCCAAGGACTAGCAGTAAAGAGCCCAGGAGAGATACTACTTCTAAAAGGTAAGAACAAGGGATTCACTAAATCAACTTATTTTTGTGTTAGATTTCCCCATTGGTTGAATATATATGTGTAGTGGTCTCCTTATATGGTTGAACAATCTTCATTTCTTGAGCAAATTTTCAGGGTGAATTGGACCCAAAGTTCATTTTTTAACATCATAAAAACAACTTAGAGGATATCCGAATGAAACTTAAAAGATTTAATAAGATATGTAACAACTCATATGAAGTGTTTGGAAATTTTTTACAAGAGAGGTATTTTCTAGATCCCAGATTAAATAATACGTGATGTACTTATAAGCTATTTTTAAAGGAAAAAAATGTGAAGAGTTCCTAATATACATTTATGATATTAAAATACTCTTTTGATCGTAATAACTACAAATTTATCATTATTGATATTTATAGGTCTCATCATCTTATTTAATCAAATAGTACTCAAGAGTTTATTAACATTTTATAAGATTGAAAAATATCTTATAAAATCCTTTAAATAAACTCAGCAAAATATCCACACCTTAGAAGTATTTGAAAATTTTCAGGAGCATGTTGATCTCATAAACTATAAATAAAAAATTGAACAACTTACGAATCTATTAGTAAAATGATGGTGATCCAACTTAATATTTAAATGCACTAATTATTCTCTAGTTTTATTAAGTGAATGACAATGTTGCTTCTTCATCTACTCATCTATTTGTTGATTGACTCATAGAGAAATATCCTGAAGTTGTCTGAACTTATATTATCCTTAGAAATTATGTTCAGCAATCAATTTTAAGTTTCGTTAAAAAACAATTTTAAATAAGATTTAACATCTCATTAAACTTAACTTGCTTTAAAAGATTAGTCAAACAACCTCTAAGTTTTTGTCTTTTTATTTTTCCCTCGTGCAAGGGATTGTACAATGAGTATTTAGCATGTACGATAACATAAGAAAACTTCATTATGAAACTGAAACAAAGAAACTTAAGAATGGATAGGCAATTGAGAATTGTGTCTTTTTCGCAGGTTTTGCTGCTGCTTTTAGCCGATAACTATGACTCGCCAATGGACAGCAGCTTCCAAGATTATATGGCCCTCTTGTCTCCAGTTAACATATTCTTAATTTCACTTAATAAAGCTGTATGATTGTTTGGCATTTCTTTCCTGTCAACCTATCAATTTCGCAAATTTGATTTGTGGCTTCTTTTTTCTGTTATAAATCATATTTTTAGATGACTTGCTATGGGAAAATTACAAACTTCCTCTGCGTATTTTATATCCAAGCTTTTTCTGTCTTGTTGATATTTGGAACTAAAAGTATTATCGAAATTTAGTTAAGGCTAATGAGAGAAAGTTTGGCCCAACAAAGCAAGTGATTCAGAGGGTGTCAAATTGAGTTTACAAGCCTTCGAAACATCTTATAAGATATTTAAAAACTTATAATATGTAATAAAATATTCAATAAAGATATCTAAGAAAAAACTTACAGACTTGCATACTAAAATTAAAAGTTTGTAGCCTAAGCTACAAAATTGATTTAATTAAATTCGAAACAGATGCTCTCGTACGTAACATTTATTACGATCAATCTGTAACTAATAATTATTTCTTATATATATATGGAGCATGCACCTTGTGTTATGCACAAATGAAATTCATTATTATTAAAAATACAATATATTAATAATATTTTCATTTCATATAAAAGTAAGTTTAATGCATATTTCTTTAATTAGATAAACAATATAAAATTAAGGAGTTTTTCCATCAAATCACATGTCTTAATATATATCAATAAGGACAATAAAAATTTAAACTCATTATAATATCATTGATCTACAAAAGGACAATACAAAAATACAAAGACACATATACTTTTCCACAAACCAAAACAACTTAAAAGTTTAAGAGAAATTAAACAAGAACAACAAAAATTACACTGTCTAAAAAGATTGAAAAGTGATAAAAACATTGATCATATAAGTACTTCCTGGTCAAATAAAGAATCAATTCAAATAAAAGGTCAACACTATATTAAATAATTATTTAAAAACATAGATAATATATAAAATAAAAATTAATCTGTGTATAAGGGGAAAAAATATATTCAAATACCACTGTTTGATTTTTTTTTTTTAACAAATTGTTCTCCTTTAAATTATCTAAATTAAAGACAAAATTGAAAAAAAAAAGATCGAGCTCTGAGTTTATAATGTGACAGATTTCAATATATCAAAATATTAACTACAAAAAACTAAAAGAATGTGATTGCACTTATCAATATTAAAAGGAGAAAAAATATAAGAATTTTGTGGCACCCCACTTAGGATAACCCTTAAGCCGAGATGTCACCAATTCAATCTTAAATCATAACCCATAAGAAAGTCAATAGGCCCATAAGAATTTTTTTTCCAAAATCATCAAAGACAGCAATATGTTCCAACTTAAACAAATTACCACAAATGTACTATATATTTGCCACAAGTCATCTAATATCAATCAACACATTATATACATACCACAGATCTTATATTCAAACTTAACATATCACAACATCTCTAAGTCAAAACATAACGATCAAGTGAACCTATAAGCACATAAAATCACCTATTCTATTACAAAATAGATTCTCTAGTCCAAGCTATAAGTTCTTGTCTTTCACTTATTCCTGTTTGGGAAAATCAAGAATAACATAAAGGGTGAGTCTTAAAGACTCAGTGAGGGAAAGTACAATAAGTAAACAAATGGACCTGTCGAGGAAACAATAATTCAATAAAATATTAACTGGCATGATATTGCAAAGAAAAAATGAATATGCCAGAACATAATGTCATTAAATTCAAAGGGCCACAAGTAGGTACTAGTTCGAGAGTTGTTACCATCAGCTTGAATGGCCCGGCCATGTCAACCGGTTCAGTTCGGGAGGTTTCACCGTCAGCTCGTTTGGCCCGGACATCAACCCGATCTAGACCAGAAAAACTACACCATCCTTATTGCTCCTTGATTAGAGTACAAATGGGAGCAAACAAACCCAAGCATAATATGCAATCCAAATAATCAATGCATAACATGCATATCAGATTTTTCTTATTCCTCCGTCGAGTATACAACTTATCCCATGCACACAGCAGGGATGAACGTCGCGTTATTTAACCAAGAGTTCCAGGCTTACAGCTTATCCCATGCACACAGCAGGGATTAACATCCTATTATTTAACCAAGAGTTTTGGGCTTATGGCTTATCCCATGCACACAGCAGGGATTAACATCCCATTATTTCGAGGGTTTTGGGCTTATGGCTTATCCCAAGGACACAACAAGGATTAATGCCCCGTTATTTAATCACGAGTTTCGGGCTTACGGCTTATCCCAAGCACACAACAAGGATTAACATTCCGTTAATTATTCCTATATATGAGAAACAAGAGATAAACAAATGCCAACAACACCAAGCATGCAATATACAAAATGGATTCAAGTATGTCGACAAGGCCAAATAACTGATATACAAAACGAATTCAAGTATGCCGATAAGGCCACGAGTTGTATTCGACAATAATAAATAAGCAATGAAAGTTCTTGGCGCAAGAATGAAAATGCTCGATTTTATCAAAAGCAAAATCAAGGAAGCAACCCTCACAAGGGTATACGAATCAATTTACAAATAACAATCAAGAGTTCAACAAATCATGGAATTCAATATTCCGTTGATTCTATTTGAATTCCTCATTTTAAAGATTTTTTATTGACAAGCTATAGCAGTTGCACCTATTAAGGAACTAATAGAATTATTCACTGTTTGCTTACTGGCTTCATATAATTCAGAAACACTAGTTTTCTAAAAGTTTCTTGTTCATATCTCTCATCAAAAGGCGCTATTCGATAATGTCTATCTAGCAAACTCCCAGCTAACGTGAGATGGGGATTGTAATTCTTTCTACTTCTCGAGGTATAATGACAGACCGGGAAGCTCAACTAGAAAGAATTGGAAGCATCAATTATTTCCCAGAGCAATGATAAACTTAACCCTCACAGGGGTATACAAAGTAATTACCAAATTGGTAGACCTTCACAAGGGTTAAGAAATGAATAACAGATAACAAGTCAAAGAATTGTAACGAACCAGGCATTCAAACAATTATGGAATTCAACGTTTAGGGAACATACATTTCCCAAAACACACTACAAGAAATTTTACTTTTGGTGAGGAAAATATTTGTTACAATAAGTTATTTTTTTGTCATAATAACTTTTTGTAACAAAAAATCTTCGTTACAATATTTGTCCTCTAAAGCTCGATGCTAAAAGTTTAGGTAACAAACATTCCCTTTCATCACAAATATATTGTTAACAATGGATATTTCGTTACGATATCATTAGTTCTAGTGACAATTATATTGTCACAAAAATATTGACATTCGTTACAAAAGATAAGCATTTGTTACCAATAATTAATTTTAAATTATTTTTTAATATATATTTGTAACAGTAAGTTCATTACAGATAGTTAATTATGACAACATGTGGTCCTCATCAATACTCACAATTATTAATATTTTATATTTTATGATGAATACTAATTTTTGTCACAAATACTAAATGTGACAACATAGAATCCTTACTAAAACGAACGTTTGAACAATATTTTTATTTGTATCAAAAGGGTTAGAAACCAATTTTCGAAACCTAAACTAAAATTTTATTGCAACTATCTGGAAGTCCTTACATATAAACATTATATCACATAAAACATGAATATATAGAAAATAAAATTCAAAATAAAGAAGTGTCATGCTAAGCTAACAAAAGCAACGACTTAGATCACATAAGCATAGTTGAAATTAAAGATATCATCCAAATTGTTACAAAAGAGAATATAAAGAAGTTATAAATATTGTAGCTTTAATGAGACAAAATATAGTGACATGTTTGAACATGGTATTCATTGAGTGATCAAAATATACTAGTTTTCACATTCATATCGCATTCTCCATTCTTGCACCATTTACTTCAAAAACCTGCAAATATAACCAAAATTTAAATTTATTAAAGGTAGAACCTAGAATAAGTAAAAATAAGCAAGATAACTTGAACAACTCATATCACAAAATTCACAAGCATAGAAAACTTGTGCAAAGATATCCACTTCATAATAAAAGATGAGAAACAAAATGCTAAGAACTTGAATGATTGGCTTCAAAATTAACAATATCAGAGCTGTTGAAATTTTTTTGAGACAAAGAATTTTAGAGTATCACATTAAAGCTAAAGTTAACACTTGTCGAAAATAAAATTGCAATAAAGTACCTAGTTGCAAAACAAGTTTCTCAACACAAAGTCTCCAATTTTCTTGCACCACTTTGTCATCTCCTGCTCGTACATAAAGGTAAAGAGACAATTAAAAAAAAAAATTGAGATACGAATACATGTTTTTAGTTTAATTCAAATGTAAATTCAGCAGAAAATTTCTGCTATTTTTTGGCTGAAAACAGCTGAAAATTCAGCTATTTTCAGCAGAAAATAGCAGAAAGTTTCTGCTAAAATTTCTGCTGAAAACATGATTTTCTGCTATTTTCAGCAGAAAAAAACACAAAAATATGCTGTTTTCTGCATAGCAGTTTTTTTTTTTTGTTTGCTGAAAACTGCAGAAATTTTCTGCTTTTTTTCTGCTGAAAACGGCCAGAAAATTTCTGCTATAAACCAATCCAGAAACTGGACTGTAAACCAAAACCAGTTTCTGGAAAAAAAAAAGAAAAGAAAAAAAAAAAAAAAAAAGAGTCCTGTTTCTGGACTGGAAACCAAATCAGTCCAGAAACTGGATTGGAAACCAAATAATGAGGCAGAAAGTATAATAATTCTTATGATTTGAATGTGATACACAAAAATACCATTTTACACTCTTTTTGAGCTTTCAAACATTGAAAACACTAAATTAATGTCTTTCTTTCCTTGCCTAACTTTGAGGTGCACAATTTCAAAAACAAACAGATCATTTTTGGAAAGTTAAAAAAAACAGAGACAATCAACTAGTAAACATCCACATCTTTGATCACTTTAAACACTTTAAAAACTACCCAACATCCCTTATCTAGAAATAACCCCCATCCCTCCTCAAATCAGCCCCTACCCATTAGTTTGATATATTATTAATCTCAAAATAGAGCAAAAACAGAAAATAAAAAAAGAAAGGAAAACCCATAAACACTATAATGGATTGAAAAGAAAAAAACAAAATTAAAATGTGCAAGGCATGGAGAAAATGAGGGGGAAATGGGAATAGAAAGATTACCTGACCAAATGAGACACCAAATTTGAGCCAGCCTAAAATCGATTGAAAAAAAAATCCAAAAAAAAAACAGAGAAAAACAGAAAAAAACAAGAAAGGAATTGAGTGATGAAAATAAAAAAGGGGGAAGGAGGAGAAGAGAAAGCAACACACACATACACACATAGGGGGGGGAAGAAACGTACCTGCGATTGCAACCAAGAGAAGTGAAAGAATGAAGACTTATGAACAAATGAAGAAAGTTAGGGCAATAAACTAAAAACCGGGAAGAAGAAGGAAAAAAAAAAAAAAGAAAAGAGAAAAAAAGAGGGAGAAAAATGAGCGCCCATCTTACCGCCAAAAGCAAATTTTTGTGATTAGGTGACAAAGTTAAATTTATTGTAATAAATGTCTTCTTGTGCAAAGTATGTATTGTAAATTTAATTTTTGTTTCATTATTTCTGTTTTAAAATTTTAAATTATTTATGTTATTTTACTTAAAAATTAAAATTATTTCTATTATTTTAATTTATAAATATCATAGTGTCTTTCAAAATATTTAGGACCCATTTACTTTATGATATGGGGTGTGGGGTGATAGAATGAAATGAGGGATGAAGAGTAGGATTAATACAATTTTATATTTTTTATATTATGTTTACTTTGTGGGATGATATGAATGATAAAATTAAATTATTGCATTGAGAATGTTTACATAAACACGAATTATAATACTTGGATAAATCATAAATGACTAAAGTACCCATAGTTAAAATATTTTTCTATTTAGCATAAAAAAAATTAATTTTTCTCCATTTTAATACAACATCCAACTATTTCTTCTTTTTTCCAAACATAAAGAAATTATTTTTAATATATTTCCAAACAAAAACTAAATATTTCCAAGCATAAATATATTTTTAATATTTAATATTTTTAATTATTTTTAAATTGTTTGATTGGCTCCGCAATAAGAAATTATTTGAAGTTGCAGTACCAAAGGCGTGATAAAACTATCACACCTCAAAGGTGGGATGCCTCATCCAACAAATAGTCAGCACAATTGCGAGCTGATGGGTTATTATAGGGTCTAAATCCTAAAAAGTAAATATGAAATAAGGCAGGATGTGGGCTTTCATCCTACCTCATCCAACAAAGTAAACATGCCCTTAATATACTAAAACTAATCGTTATTGACTAATAAAAATAAATTTGAACAACCTAAATAAAAAGATTTTATATTATAAAATCAATTCAACAAATTCTTAATTAAGAAATTATTTCTATTTTAGCCAAAAAAAATTAATTGCTAAATTTTTGAATTAAAAATATTTACATGGATTTTTTGGATATAAAAATTTATTATAAGAATTCTTTTAGTTATTTTACCTAAATAATATCGAGAGAATATATGAAAATAAAAAATATCTTATATTTTCAATTTCATCAAGTTTGGTATAATTAAAATATAAGGCAGCATAAGTTATAAACTAGACAAGTACAAACTTAAACCTAAGGAGACGGGCTTACATATACAGTATTTATTTTTATTTTTATTTTTTTGTTATTAAATGTTGGCTATTTTCATTTAAAAATACTTAGTTATTTTGATAAAGAGAAAGTTTTCATTTTGATTCAGCAAATGAAATTAATGAGTATCTAACCTTTTACCTCAAACTAGTAGTTGTTGCACACGATTCCATGTGTATAAATTTTTTTTGAGTATTATATTTTTTATGCATATTTCTCCTTCGTTATATTATAACTTAATTTATAACAAATACATATTACATCACATCTCAGTCATGGCTTTTAAGTTTTAAGAATGATATGTATGATTCTTCTAATACTTCAATGAGGATGGATATATGGTTTGGAATAGAGGTATAGCTTTTCTAAGTGTTTGTGAGAGTACTTGTGGGAATGATACAATTCTTGTAAGTTTGGTGGGTTAGTGGATTTCATAAAAAATATCATTTTAGCCTTACTATTAAATATTTTTGCAAAAAGAATTCGAAGGATAAATTTGGGATATAAATAACATTGGTATCCAAACTATTTTCATGGATTAAAATTTTCACTTCACTCTTCGGATTGAATTGTCTATTTTAGTTGAAAATTTAAAAATAACTTTCAATTTAGACACAAAACCCTTTCTTTTTATAACAGTTTAGATAATCATCACAAATTAACTAATATCTATTACATTGGGTTAGGCTCGAATTATCCAATCCAAGTATCCTTCACTAATTTTAATCAAATAGTAATGCCTTTTTACAATGATGAACTTTTTTGTTACAAGTTTTATATTTGTCACTAAAGGAAAAAAATTTCATGACGATACAACATTATTTGTAACGAATATTTTGTTTTGTCACGTAAAATAACTTTTTCGTAACAAAACTTTACTTTTTGTAAGGATAATTTCTAATTGTCACTAGAAAGTTACCTTTTGTAACAAAATACTACTTATTGTAATGACCATTTCATTATCATCACAAAAAAGTAAATGTTTGGTAACGACATTTGTAGTTTGTTACAATAAACATGTTCTTGCGACAAATTAAACTTTTGTTACAAACTTTTTTGTTATCTAAAATGCAATTTTTTGTAGTGACAACAAGGTAATCAAACCCTCACCTCAATAGCCTCATAAATGCTATCACAATCTACTGGACTAAGGACCCAGCTCTTCGTCACCTAACTAAAGAATGAATTCACTGTCAAAATCCGTATTTTGACCTTATAATTAATCACAATTATACGGATAGGAATCTAAAATCTAAAGTCTTCTTTTGGATAGTTTTTGCTCTAGGTTCTTGATCTTTTGGTCATGATATGCCTGCTCCTCCTTGTGTGAAGCGAGCTTGCTGTTGATGGATTCTTGGGTTGATTTCAGACTTGCTTTGAGCTCGTCCTTGGCCAATTTGAGCTTTATAACCTTATTGTCTCGGGTCATGAAATGGTTCCTTCAATAAGCACACTGAAAGGTGAGTTGATGCATATATGTGATCCCCTACAAAATGAGCAAATAGTATCAGGCACGAGCCTAAATAGATTCAAGAAAATTTGTAAACTTTAAAGCACCATGGCTAATAGCACACTTGCATCATGGTGTGGGCTCCATTTTCCTCTAGCTTGGCGAAGTTCACGAGAGCCAACAAAGCCTGATCCTGGGTCATCAAGCATCCATTATAGAGCTCAAACGAGGTCTTTCCAAATTGGGATCGAAGCACACTACTCTGATCTATAATTTTTCAATTTAGGATTAGAGTCGAGTGCGAAGAGTCACATGTGGAATTGACAGTCTTGTAACCCTTACGTGCATCATTCAGTAGTGTCTCCTTGTGTGCATAGATGTTGAGGTCATGAGGGGAGGCTAGGATAGTTTGGTATAGGGTCGGGGTCTCTTCTCTAAATGGCTCCTACTCGAACCCTTCCCCTTGGATGGTTTCCCTAACTTCTCCGAGGGACTTTTATTTGAATGACTAGAGGAAGAAAGTTTTAGGCTCTCACTCTTAGAACCATGCTTGTGTTTTTCCCCCTTACCTTTTGGAGTGTCTGTAGTTGTGAGAGTAGGCTCGGGGTCTGGCAATGTGACCCCGACCCCAGGGACTTGTGCCAGAGGTAGGGCTTGTTCCTTTCTCGCTAGTAGAACTGGCGCATTTGAGGGTTCAATTGGGGTCGAGGCATGACTGCGGAAAGAGGGAGCTGATGCTGGCCTAAAGGATTAGGCCTTCGCCATCAAGGCTTCCTTTTAAGCCTTCATCTTGTTGATTATCTGCAGGTTCTTGCTTGACTTTACTGCAACAAAACAGGAATGGGGTTAGACCTCGATCTGGAAAAGATAACAAAAAAGGGAAAAGAGAAAAGCATAAATAGAGGAAAGCACCATCTTGAAGAGTTCTTTGAACTCGGATATTAGCTGGTGAGATACCAACGATCTTGAAAACCTCGTCCTTTAAGAGCTCGCCCACATTGTACAAATGGTCAGTTAGAATGTATATGAAACCTTCTCCCCATGTGATCTCGTCTGACACGGAGGGCTTAGGCTTGCTCTGCCTCTAATCAAACTTGAAACCTTATCCCCATGTGATCTCGTCTGACATGGAGGGCTTAGGCTTGCTCTGCCTCTAATCAAACCTAAGCCACCAAAGATGATTTGCGGGAGCTCGAATGAAAAGGAACTTTTCATTCTAGGGACCTAAAGAGGTAGGGACCCTATCTAAAAATTTGCACATGGGCTTCGTGGTGAGGTAGTAGAACCCACACTCCCCAGACCGGGTCGAGTTCGTTATTGAATGAGAGACAAAAATGAGCGAAGGAAGGCTTGACCCCAAAATATGTCATTATGACGAAGAAACAGAGAATGTGTCTTGTATGTTAGGAATGAGCTCGGCAGGGCAAACATCTAGCCCTAATAGGATATTTTCTATCGAATCAAGGATGGAAATCTTAAATCCCCTTCTAGCACACCTATAGAGAAAGTGGCACAACCAGTAGGGGGGAGATGTATCCAATCTGATTTATCGAGGAAGATTATTTAGTATTCTTGAGGAATAAAAAACCTCGACCTAACCTTAGAGACCACTAGAGATAGGGTTGTAAATGGATATTTAAAAATTCATTTACCATTCGCATTCGTATCCGTTTATACAAAATTTATTCACATTCATTTAAAGTGGATATTATCCATATTTGATTATTAGATATTCTATTATAAATGGATATGGATATGGATATAGTAAATGCTTATTCGATCTGTTTAATATCATATCCAAATATATATTTATTAAATAATATATTATTTATATTTTTCAATAAAAATCTCATAATTCATATATGTATATATATAAATTATAATTGAAGAATTGGGAAGAAAAAAGAATAAATTTAAAAAACTATTGTAATATAGAGAAAACTTGAAGAATAAAGTTAATCAACATAATTATTGTTGGTTGACTTTATAATTAATATACTTAAATGCCATTATTATTATTAATAAGTAATAATAATCAATTATAAAATCAATTATTAATTAGAAATTATGCTATTTGTTTGATTGCTCTCATTTTAATTAAATTATATAGTTCCTTCCATTAATTAAAATATATATTTTTTATAGGTTCATAGATTCACGTATTTGGATATTTGTAAATGGATATCTAAATAATTATCATCAAATATAAATATAAAATAATAATTCGAATACAAATAAGGTTAATAAAATATGAATGCATCTGAATAATTATAATCGAATATGGATATATCCTAATCCGATCGATATCCAACGGATAAGAATTTGAATATCATTTTTAAATATCCATCAAATTCGTATCTGTATTCGAATATTCAAAAAGTTAAACGGATATGAATATTAAAACAGTGTATCCGAATCATTTAATATCCATTTACACCCCTAACTAGAGACCCTAATTTGGGGACTATGACTAGCTAGAAGGACGTAGCAAGAATATACTCTTCCATCTCGGGGTCGTGGGATGATTCATTCACCGAGGCGAAAGCAGGACCAGCTAGGGGCAATCCTGGTAATGGATCCGATTCCCATGATTTGACGGGGGTCGAGATCCTGGTTGAACCCGCATAAGGAACTATTTGGAGGCAGGTCACATCCTCAGAGTTCGAGGAAGGAGAGATGCTTTCGCTCGACCCCAACTAACTAAGGCTGGGAGTTTTTTCGGAGGAGAAACTCGAATTCAAACTTGAAATCGAGCTCATATTAACAAGACAAGGATAAACCTAAGAAATTGATATCAAGGAAATGGCCTGTGAGTTTGGAGGTTGAGATCTTACAGAGTTGGTGGAAGTGTTGAGAGGGAAAGAAATAAAATGAAGTTGTGGGGCAACCCTTGGGTATTTATAAAGGTATGTAGATGACGGTGCATCCCCCGAGGCGTGATCAATGGCCAAGATCAACTGTGCTCGATTGAATAGATGAGGGATTTTCGCACCTACTTCCTATAGTGTCCAGGTTCCTTCCCCTGAGAAGATGAACGAGCTAGCACACTTGGAAAGTGAGGGAGTTAATGATGGAGATAATTAATGATAATTGAGAAAATGACCATTTTGCCCCTAGACATTAGTCAAAATGCCCAAATAAGACAAAATCCAGGTCCTTTTATCCAGGTTTGGTCATGACCCAGATGAGCCCGACTCGATTCGATTTGTGACCCGAATTGTGGGCTGTTGATCAATCGAGAATCTGACGCATAGTAACCTACCACCTCGATCCGTACAGGCAGGGACAATTTAATATCTATAAAAGGGGAAAACGCACGGTACCAAGTCATGTTATCTCAATTTCCTTTCATTTGAATTCTTGTCTTTACCTTGAAGCTTACAATTGATCACCTCAGTTCTAAACTAACTTAAGCATCGAAGAGCTTTAGTTGAGAGCGATCTCAGCTAGCCTAATGTGTGTTCTTGTGGTCAAGTCGGAGACCCAAAATCACTTGTACGGATCAAGGTTAGGGTTAAGGTCGAGGTCCAGAATGAGGTCTATTTTGAAAGTTGAGTTTGGGATCTTAACCCTTGATTTTGAGCTGCATCGTGAGGTGAGAAATATAATGTGAGTTTGACTTGCACTTATATAGTTGTAACCAAGGAAAACAATTCTTCACTGGCTATATAATAAAGGGAGCCGACGAGATGTAAAATACCAAAAAAGGAGAGAACGCTTGAACAAATCATCAGAAAAATAGTTACCCTATAACATTTTGTTCACACTTTTGGTATACTGGAAAGTTGATCATATCATTGGCGCTGTTTATAGAAATTTGTTGAGTAAGATATGTGAAAAAATATATATTCCTAGTGGTGGTCGTGACAATTAGACCATAGTACAAGGCCTATAGGGGTGAGGAATCTTTGGAAGATACTCATTGTGAGGAAATTGAGCACTTATTGTGGACCAGTTGACAAGGATTATCACAATTGTGGTTGCTACTTTAACATCCTAATAGATGCCATATGCAACCCCCTAATTTTTCTCTCTGGTCACGCCCTTAGCTGAGGATTGTAAGAACCATAAGGACAACAAAGGCAAACTAGCCTAGACTCTCATGGTGGTGGAGAGTAATAATCTGCTAAGATAGCGAAGTTAGGTATGAAGTGGTCCCCACCCAATTTCCATTAGACAAATTCTATTGTGTTTACCTCACTAAATCATTCAAACTTATACCCTTGTATACTGTTTCTTTTATTCTTTGTCCCATATTGAGGGAATAGGAAGCACCATGGGCACAGGTCGTATCCACAGTGTATAAAATTTGTTGCTGGGAGCAAGACCTATCACGTTCATATATAATGTAAATAGAATGTCCCATTTTAGTGCTACAACTTTTGTTTGTTGATAGTTTGTAATAAGTTCTACAAGGTCCTATCCTTTTAGTTTCACTGCCCTTTCTACTATTGTTGGGTCTTAAATTTAATTGTTAATGTGATAGCTTATTGGAAATATTAAGTCACTACAAAAAAAATGAGCTTTATTGACCGAATTTTAGTGACCGATTGGTGATCAATTAATGACCGAGTAGTGATCAATTTAAATAAAATAATTTTAAAAAAATTAATGACCCATTAGTGACCGATCAGTGACCGCAGAAAAGGAGTCACTAATTAGTGACCGAACTCTTTTTCAGTCACTAAAATTGGTGACCGAACTCTTTTTTCAGTCACTAATATTAGTGACCGCACAAAGCGGTGACTAATTTAGTGACGGAACTAAGCGATTACTAATTCGATCACCAATATTAATGACCATATAAAGCGGTCACTAATTAATGACGACATTTTTCAATCAATAAACGGTCACAAATATAAAATTTTATTTTTTGCATATTCTTGTAATATAAAAGCATAAAATTTATGTAACACTTATATAAGTAATAAAATATTGTGTTTGCTATTAACTAACATATAAATTTGATAATAATATATGTATATATAAAAAATATAAAAATATACGTACATATACAAATATATAACCACTAAATATTTCTATATAATATCCATATAATTGAACATTGATTTATTAATATATATATAGATACACAAAGAAATAAACAAGAATAATATTCTTATACAAAGAAAAAAAATAAGAATTAATTAATATATACACATCAATAATATATATACATGTATTATGAGTAAATAAATACTTATAATATAATTAATAATATTATACATTAATTCGTATGTATAAGCATATATACATATTATCATATATATGTGTAAATTATGTATTACTATAAATAGTAATAAATATTAGTATTTATTATAAACTATTTATCATATAAAAAAGAAAAACAAATATTGATCACTACACATATTAGTATGTATATACTATTTTTAATATGTTTATAATATATTATGATAAAATATACCTAAAATTTAAAAGTAATAGTTATAAATAAATATTTATAATATAATTAATAATATTATATACTAATTTGTATGTATAAGTATATATACATATTACCATATATATGTGTAAACTATTTGCTACTATAAACAGTAATAAATATTAGTATTTATTATATATATAAAAAAAACTGTTTATCACTATGCATATTAGTATGTATATACTATTTTTAATATGTTTATAATATATTATGATAAAATATACCTAAAATTTAAAAGTAATCGTTATAAATAAAAAATACAGTGCCTTATTATATTGAATAAATATTACACAAATATTAAATGAATAATTGCTATTTTTGTTAAATTTTAAAATGCAAAATAATAGTAACTTATACATAAGAATATTATAATTACTTTTAAATTTGTAAATATTATATATATATATAATATTTGTTGAGACAAATGCATGAAAATGTATGTGGTGTAGCAGTCAGTTACTCATTTGAGTATAAAAAAGGTCTTGAGTTTGAATTCAAGATGAAGCAAAGTTGAAAAGAAATATTTTTGACTCACTAAAATTAGTGACCGAAATATGCGGTCACTGATCAGCGATCAATAAAAGTTGGTCACTAATTAGTGACTGAATTAGTGTCCAAGACAAATTAGTAACAAAGGTTTTAGTGACCAATCGGATCTGTCACTAAATTGATCACTAAAACCCTTTTTTTTTGTAGTGTGTTGCTAAAAAATGACGTCTATTAATGCTTTTAAATTATAAAGTTTTAGTTGATCTGCAAGATTTTAGGTTTAATTGGAGTAACAGCTAGCTCCATCTGAGACTGACACCTTCCATTGAGACTGCTACAAATAGGTTTTTTGTTCCTTGCCAACCGCTAGCCTGGGTGGGCACAGCATGTGGAGCGGTTGTAGGGTAGTTGCATCCACAACTATGCCTTGCCTTGCATCCTAAAACAAAGATAAAGGCTAGTTCTAGTTCACAAAAGCATTATAGTGCATATATTACGTACATGACAGCCAAACAAAGAAATTAACAGAAAATTAATTTCATCTGTATTGAGTTCATCATAACTTATCCTTCTTTCTTTCCAGCAGTACAAAGGGGTACATGAGCTCTATAAGCAAAGTCAAAACCAAAAATATTTCAAGCTAAGTTACACATTATAGGAAGCAGCTCCAACATCTGCAAAATGACATAAGAAGCTCAGACCATTTGATTGCGCAGTCTTCGTGTATTAGAACCAACTTTTTACATTTGCATTTGGCCTTGAGCACCTGCTCTTCTTCATAAACATATTTATAGCAATATTTGCAAATAGCTTCCTCTTTGTAAATCCTTTCATCTTCTTCTCCTGAAACATAGTTAGTTGCAAGGGTGTATATATATGCTTTGCAAATACAGAAGGTATTAACAATAAAAACGCTTATTTAGTGATGCTTTGCTGGAAAGCATGCACAAAAGTAAACTAGCTTTTGTGATAACCAATATCAGTATTTCTAATCTACGATCCCGCCACCCAATTAAGTTACTAGTGCTATATATATATAAGTTAATCTATTTTAAGGTTAATTATATGTTTACATATTTTCAGAAATAGTTAACTTATTAGTTCTTTTTTCTTTTTTAATTATAAAAACATCACTTAAGTTTACTACATTGACAAAACTTCTTCACTAATTGGAGTTATCTACTAAAAATGATGTAAATAAAAACTTTTGGTGAATTTTTTAGGGAAAAATTGTAAAACTAGGATTGTAACTATGGCCATTTTGTATTTTAGGACCAAATTTTGGGGTGGTATTAAAGTAGAGGTAAACTCATTAAAAATAAAAAAAAAAAAAAAAGGATAGCAGCCCCTAGAGAACGTAATTAGCGTCGGTAATTGCTTGTATGACACATGCTTGGAATACAGTGCGGTGCCACGCAAACGTTCAGTATTTTTCAGTAGCTGATGTCCTTTTTTTTATTTTTATTGTGTTTTAGTCCTATTTTGATACCGTCCCAAATTCCAGTACTGCATTGAGAATTAGCAATAGTAACGATCCTATTTTTGTAATTTACTCACTTTTTTATCTGCCCTTTATCCAACTATTTTGTTTTTTGTTTTTTCTGATTACAATAAGAACTAAAACTTAGAGAGAATGTAAATATAATAATTAGATGCATAAAAGAGTAAATAATGTTATGACAAACAATGAATTTGGTTTTGTCGGGGCGGAAAAAAAAGTTAAAGGATCATTTGATTAATTAATTGCGTACCTTCAAAATTATTCTGATCAGGTTCCATGATTCTAGCAATAACAAATTCCTGCTCCTAAACAATTCCAAAAAGACATGAATTAGATTATTGAACATGATATCTTTTTCTTTTTTTTAAATATTGCAATATCAATTCATGAATATTAATTATGAAATCCAAATGTTATTTTGAGGTATTACCTTCAGCTGCCGCAATATATGATGGGCATCTACAGGGATTTATTCAACAAGAATTAGGACAAATTAAAATCATCTTCGGTAATTCCTATGAGAAATTAATTAAATTAATCATGAGCCACATATATATAATTCGATAACTTACTACTTGTGAATGAAATGATGAACCCTTATCATGTCTGTGTATTGGATCGTTTTCTACGTTTGCTTCCGTTTCCATTTTTTGTTTTTTTTTCCTACATGAGTTTATTTTGTTACTTTACACCCCCCCCCCCCCCGAGAAATATGTAGCATCCCACTCAGGGTAACCCCGAAGATGAGATATTACACAGTTCAATCTTAACCTATCAAACTCATTCATTAGATAAGGCCAATAATAACAATTACAATTCAAAACCCATCACAATAAACATCAATAGATTTAACTTAATAGGTTCACAATCTCTTAAGTACATGTCATAGTCTTGAATCATAATTCATAATATTTACATACTCGATATCACAATTCAAACTTACATATCACAAACATTCTAAGTTAAGAAAACCTCGAGTTCAAAAGAGACCTAGGCACATATACATATCCAAGTGCTATTGTAAAACACATCCTTCACGCTTCCAGCTCAGAATGTACTTTCCATCACCTATACCTGTATGAACAAATAGTATAATGCAGGAGGGTAAGTCCAAATGACTTAGTGAGGGGTAATAATAAGATAACAGTAGAGATCTATCGAGGAAACATCAACTCAACATATCAAAATTTACAGTCAGATCAATTAAGCATACAGAACAAGACAGAGTCTGAATCAGATAATATCAATAGCGAAACATGAAACTCTCCTGACTTATTGTTCCGTGAACAGATTTCAGAAAGATAGGAAACGATTAGATAAAGCAAACCCGAAGTATATGCATTCCAACATAATATAACTAGTCATGCATACCAGATTATTCTTATACCAGACAGTCAGATAGTATTGCCAAAGCATGGCAGCTTGGCGCATGGTTGTGCCCATACGGAGCGTACAGCGCACAGCGCACAGCGATACCTAGGGAGAAATCCCTAGCGCACCGCCCAACACCTAGGGGGAAATCTAGCGTACCGTTGATACCAAGGGGGAAATCCCTTGCGTATCCCATGCCCTGCGATACCCAAGGGGAAATCCCTAGTGCAACGCCAATACCTAGGGGGAAATTCCTAGCGTATCGTTGATCCTAGCGTAACGCCAATACCCAGGGGAAAATCCCTAGCATACCGTTGATACCAAGGGGGAAATCCCTTGCATACCAGTCAAGCCCTTCGCTATTCAATTCTTCATTAAGTAACATATCAATAGACAGTGGCAGATGCTTAGGGGGAAATCCCTAGCTCACTGCTAATACCAGATAACAATATTGCCGACAAGGTAAATAGTAACAGTACAGGACAGTACATATATCATAATAGGCAGATAGCAGAATAGACAGTATAGCAGAACAGTCGGATATCAAAAAAGTACAAATAACAAGATAGATAACAGAACGAGCATATAACATTTATTAGAAAAACATTCTGGGCACTAGAACAAATAGGAAACAGAATCATAACAGAAATAACCCTCACAGGGGTGTCTAGATCAGATAACAGAATATCAAAGAGATCTTAAAAAATCATGGATTTCAATAACAGTATAGTCAGTTCAGGAACAATAACCCTCACAGAGGTTTATCACAAATACCGAAAAGTGAAATGAAGTGCCAGATTGGCAGACCCTCACCTCCAGTATCCCAAAAAGAAGTTGTCACCGCCTACTTCTCTGCAGGACCCACATCGTCGTCACCTATTCAAAATAATATTCCATAGTTAAATTTCTCGTTCAACCCTAATAGACTTCTAGAATTTGCATCACAAGCATTCTAATGTCATTAACTTATCTACTAACATGATGATATAGATTTAATACCATCGTCACAAAATTATCCAATAAATCAACATTGCTAGATTTAATCACGACGGTCCAGATCGATTCCAAAATAATATGATATCTCATTCTTTGTTTACAAGGTCATGGTCATGCCAAATCATTATCCTAAACCACACAATTATGATTCAGTTCCTTACAAAATCAACCATAATCAAATATCACTTAATCTCATAATATAATCCTTGATACCATTATTAAATCAAAATTTGGCATTTTACGTGATAAGTCTGGGTCCACAATTCTATATTCCTTTACATGGAAATCAACACATATACATAGGCATATCATTCATCCTAAATTCCTATTCTTGGCATGGATACAATCTTAATAAGAAGGTACAACATATTTATATATATATATATGTACACATACACAACAAAACTCTTCTTCCAATCCTTTACCAAAATCCACTCAACAAGACCCTGGATTCACGAACCAAACACACGGATGTGTTCATCGCATCGAGGGGAGGAAACTGTCCTCCCGCCGCCGCCGTCTGCCTTCAAAAAAATGCTAAACGACCACCGTTCTCCGCATTTTCTCCTTCTGAGTCCAACAGTCTAAGTGCTTTTCAATTTTGAAGCCTGGATAGCCTTAAACCGCCGGTCATTGTCTCCAACTTTGCCTCTCACCGCCGCACCTAAAACTCTCATTTCCTCGACCATCCGCCATGCTAAACTTCCATGCAAGGCCACAAACTTGCTCTGTACATCAAGGGCTTTCAGTTACACAGACCAGAATGGCCCCCTCGTTGCTGCCCGCCATGAACTCCCACCTGCCGCCGCAGTGAGTTGCTGGGTTTGCTAAAAAATGGGGTGACTCGGTGGCGTTGGGTGGTGCATGTGGGTGCAAGGTGTGGCCGGAGGTGGGGAAAGGATTTTGGTCGGTCTAGTTTGACGAAAAGAGAGTCGCCGGTGCAAGCTCGCCGAAGGTGACAGTTGCGGGTGAAGGAGAAGTGTAGATGAAAATGTAATATGCCAAATTAATTTGTAAAATTGAAGTTTTTTTAATTTGCAAATTAACCCCCAAAGATTTTGAACAATCCTCAATTAAATCCTTGTAAATTCTGAAAATTACCCCTTAGCCAGAGCTGACCATGGTTCTTCCATGCGAACCCCGTAGATTTCAAAAAGTGTTAATTCAATTCTTCAAAATTATAAATCTGACCACAATACTTTATAAATTAATTAAATTAAATAAAATTTCATAAATCAAGAATAAAATAAAATAACAATTAACATAAATCACGAAATAATAATTAACATAAATAATGAAATAATTAGGAGTGTTACAAAATAAATCAATGGTCATTCAATTTAAAATTTTAAACTTTAAAAATTCGTGTAATATATTTAGAATAGTGTATCCTCAAAAATGCTGGTCGGCACATATATACATATATATATATATTAGTATGTATATCATGTTATTACTTTATTTGATAAGGTCATTTTGAATAGTGAAAAGAAATAATAAGTTACTTTAACAAAATGAAAATTTATTTTCCGATATCTAAAAGATAAATAGAAGCAATAACTTTCAGGTAGTGTATCAATTGTAACAAAGTAGCTAAACAAACTCACTTTGAACTCGACTCCTAATGAAATATTAGACATGTTAGGTTGTGACGAAGGGACATCATGCTCACTTTGATTGTATTCCAAGGACGACTGTTTTTTATCATCTGAGCTTAGTTTCTCATCCCGACCTACCTTAACTTTTGCCTGAATTAATAATTGGTAATACAAATGTACAAGATATATAATCGAAAACCACCTCCTCTTAGGAGAAATTCATTAACAAGCTGCCATGAACTTTAAATTGATGACTTACCAATTCTTGTAATAAAGACTCATCAATAATCCGTTTTGATACTTCATCAGGTGATAATTGTTTTTGGTCTTCCTTTGCTTTGGTTTCAATCATGCGTTGATCATCAACTTTTTCCTATATGAGTTAATTTACAATATAAATTAAATTGCACATACTAAATAAGAGTTAAGTATCCTTCATAATTACATTAATCTTCATCTATTTATATAAAACAATCAACAGATGACGATTGTAGTTACAAAAAGCATGTATTATTCAAGTCGTAATATATAATTTGTCATATATAATACTAGCAATAGTCACACATAATTCCCACGTACATAAAATATTCTTTGATCATGTTTCTCATCTTCGACATAAATTATATATCATTGTTAGAGATAATATCATATGTTCATAGATATCAATAATAATTGATTCATATGACAAATTCATTGTTATGTGAGAGTTACTATGATTCTATTCGATTTGTTTTATCTACTATTATGTAGTCACTCTGCATTACGCCAAGTGTCCATTTGTTTTGATAAACAAAACAAAACAAAATTTAAACAATTGCACTTTTCTAAATCAAATATCCTAATTACCCTTTCTTATTTGTTTGATCCTTTTTTTAACATATAATTTTTGTTTAACCTCTCCTATATTTTGTAATTATGGTTTAGTATCCTGTTCTATTAATCAACTAAATTATAGTAATTCTAAGACTTAGATAATATATATATATATATATATTTTCATATTCTAACTAAATGCTATCTACAAATATAAATAAATTAATAATGCGATTTAATAATAAATTATGCAATTAAATTTATCAATAGTGAAACTATGCCTTCATTTATTATATCAAATAATTAGTAATTAATCGGATAGCTTTGAACAGCTCCGTCACTGTGTGTGTCCGTCTCTGTGTGTGCTTTTGATGATTAATTTGTTATAAATAGTAATATAATATATTAGGATAAGAGAAGGGTAGTATTGGAATTAGGTTTTCCGTAGGCCATAGTGTATATGTAAGTTGAACGGAGAATTTTCAAATGCTTGTTTGTGGTTGGCGTCATTATTGATATCATGTCGTCCTTCCCTGTATGCTTCTAAGTCAATGCCAAGTCTGCATTAACTAGTTGTATAATAACAATAATGGGTCCATGCACATTGGACCATTATTTGCTTTATGTACTGATGTGACGTTAAGTTTTGTATTGTATGCAAAAAATAAAAACTTTACAAATTCATGCGACTTTTTTAGTTTTATTTAATTTTACATGGATTAAATATATTTTCAACTTATAATATATATATATATATATACACACACACACACACACTTCACCTCGCACTCACCTACTTAAAATTCAAAAACTAACAAAAGCATGTTCCGTCAGTGTATCCATTACTCTTTTCTATCATGGGTTGACTTTAATGAACCACAACACTCTTCATGGTATGACAAAATAAGATAATTAGAATAAAAAAATTAAAAATAAATAAAAGACCTAATTAAATAAATAAATAAAAAGTCCATGAGTCTAATAAATTAAATCCATCAAGATGCGTCTCAAACCCAAATAGACCGAAACCCACTAAGAATTTAATCATTATATATAGATTTAGTTTTAAAGTCAAAGAACATGTGATCATTCTTACAAAAAAATCTCGAGCCCTGACTCTATGCTAACAAGTTTTAAGAGCATAAACTCATTATATATTGCCGACTTTTGAAAAGAAATATACTTCATTTTCGTACAGTGTCCCTTCACTATTGCGTAATTGCGACCAATTCTTCCATACTACAAGTGAGAAATTTAAGGGTCGAAAAGTTTCAAAAAAAGTTCAAATCACGCTTTACTCTTATTTTGTTTGTGGTTTTGTTCATATTCAATCAAAAATTTATCAAGAAAAGGCTAAAGAAGTTTTTATTTTATTTTATACTCATTAAAATGTCTAATAGGGAACAGGTCAAATTCACGAATCTTATGTTTTTCTTGTCATTAATCAAAGTACTACGTGGTTAATTTTGGAACAAAATGTCCATACAAAATGTTAACATTTTTCAATTTAAGTATTCGTGCTCAACTTTCTCTAGAAAAAAAAATTAAATGATTTGAGATTTATTATTATGGAAACCAAATGAACACATTTTCAATTTTCACGAGTAATGGACTTAGATTCATGCCGGTTTTTTCTCGGTTTAACTCCTTTATTCTATTTCTTATTTTATTTTTTATTTCATTTTATAAATATATGATATGTCTATTAAATATTTTCATATACAAATAATTGATTGAAAATCAGATGTTCTTGACATAAATACAATAAATTAAAATGAAAGATAGAATAGGAAATAAAATAGAGGATTCAAAGTGGCTTTTTCTTCATGTAAAGTGACATCACATTTTTTAAGTGTAACTTTCCCATAAATTCAAGAGATGCAAAATTTTAATGGAAAGCCTAGGCAATGTTTGTTTTCTTCTCCGATAATGAAATTTCTTTCAAATCACAAATAAATATTTTTTTAAGTTTATTTTTTCTTTCAAAATACCAATAAAAGTTCTAATAATTTGAAACCATTATATCGAAAAAAAAAATATATATATATATATATTATATTTTTGAATCATCATATTAAATTATTAATATAAATATTGATGCTGCATTAGAATGGAGTTGGGGTGCTTTTGTATCAACTCACTTTTAATTTAATTGGAATAATTTAAGTAAATCAATAATTAAGTAATAAGGAGAATTATAAGTAGGCATATGGAGCCAAGAAAAATTCGATGGATCTCTTGATTGTTATAAAGCTCACCACACAGCTAAGGGCTACGTTCAACATTATGGAATTGATTTCCATGAAAATCTTCAGTCCTGCCATTCACCCCACCATTAGTCATCTAGTGACTAGTGTTATCCCTTGCTCTTCGCAAAGGATAGGTGTTGCTAAAACTTGATGTAAAAAAAATCCCTTTTCGGACGTGTCTGAGGAAGTTTACATGACACAATTGTAAGGTTTTTGTTAATCCTCATAATTTTAGAGCCATTTGTTTTCCGATCCTTATTCTAAATATGGTTGGTTAATCCAATTTGCTAAATAAATCCATTAAACGACTTATAAACCATTCTAATTTTCTCCCACAATTCACATAATAACAGGAAAAGTCAAAAGACATGGCCAGTTGTTACCATGTTAACTCATATAAGGAAATTTGTTGATAAACTATTTTTACAGATGAGTACAATTAATTGGAAAACTAAAACATTTCATATATATATATAAAGACTCGAGTTCAAAGTACCTGTACTATAGAAGACAGTTTGTGTTATTGCGAGTAGAAGCAGTAGAATAGCAACAATACTGGAAATAATAGCCCAAGGACTATGCAAATAATTATGCCTTAATTTGGCCATCCACCTATTTCTGCGCTTATTGCAGTGGAAATTCACATTGTCAAAGATTTTAGCATGAATAAAATGTTTCCCAGGACCAGTTACTGAGTCGCTAAGTTTATTCAAAATGTTGGCAACCACTTCATCGTCACCTAGCCAACTGTCAACAATCGCATAGCGACGAAGTATTTCAACATCTCTAGATGAATCCACCAGGCAGTCCATAAACTTGACATAATCCGTAACAAAACTAATTTTAGTATCTTGGAAATATTGTTCATATGCGATAAGATTCCGGAAGAAAGACTCTGTCCTATCTTCAATGGTCACAGGCGGCAAAGACATAACTTTATTTTTGGATTCAATTTCAAACAAGGAATCGGATCCACTCCTCTCAAACTTCACATTAGCTTCTTTGAGCTTTGTAGCAGATTGGATGAATCGCCATTGCTTTCTTTCATCTTTTTGGTCTCGATCACCGATATCGAGACAAACATACGAATTAGGAAACCAG
This sequence comes from Jacaranda mimosifolia, assembly GCA_018894105.1. Taxonomy (NCBI): domain Eukaryota; kingdom Viridiplantae; phylum Streptophyta; class Magnoliopsida; order Lamiales; family Bignoniaceae; genus Jacaranda; species Jacaranda mimosifolia. The sequence goes on along the minus strand of CM032132.1, from coordinate 12,535,879 downwards.
GTAATGTGTATCAAGTGCAATAGATGTTTTATCTCATCTAAACTTGTATCTATGCCGGGTCTACATCCCTTTCCTGGGTATATATAACTGAAAAAATTCAAGAGAAGAAAGATCAACCTGCCATCGTTGGGAACCTCAATCAACCCAAACAACCTCCGTAGGATAAAGAATGGAATTTGATTCTCGAACAACATGAGATCTCTTTGCAAGCTATTCATCATCCAGGCCATTTGAAATATAGGATCATTCCTGTCTCTCAAGTTTTCCATGCTACACTTTCGTACTAATTCTATGATGAAGCAACCATCTAATACCATCTCGATAAATTTGGCTGGAGAAATGTCTGTTAATGATTCAGCATAACATCTGCGCGCTTCTTCTTCCAATTCTCCAACAGCCAACACAAATCCCTCTCTATTCTGTCCTCCATCCTCAACAAGTAAATGCAGATAGTGCCACTTGAGGTCCTCCATCATATTTGGATTATCTTTGTTGCGATGATAAGGACCAATCGCTACAATTTCAGGTTCGTAAGCTTTGTCGTTCACACTTCGTAAATGTCTATGTACTCTGTAGATACAACATTTTGATTGTGTGGCCGAGAGCAGAGTGTAGAGCTTATATTTTTATATGCTTCTGCTGTGCTGCTGCCTGCTTGCATATTCACTAAAACACACTAATCTGTAGAAACCATTAAGCAAAGTGCACAAGCCCAGATTCATTAAACAGAATTGTGCAACTCTAGCTACCTACTCCATTCTCCCAAAAATTCTCACTCTTATTTCCTTTTTAATTTACGATCTCCAGAATAATAATAATAATAATAATAATGAAATATTATCTTTACCAAAAAAGAAAAAAGGAGTGTAGAATTTCTGGAACAATTTTAAATAAACTCCATTCAACCCAAATTACCCAAATAATAAAAATGAGGACCCTTGCATAAATTACAGTTCAAAATGAAATTAAGTATCAATTACATAAACATGTACATATCAATTTAATTCCAAGTCAAATCTATTCATTGATTTAAAGTTAAAGTAGGAAAAAGCAGCTGCAAGCAGTGAAATTAGACGCAATATTTTAGGGATTTATCTGGTGAAAGAAAGAACTTGATCGAGTACCTTCAAATGAGTAGAGCCGTACGTAGTGGAGATCGACGATGAATTTCCAAATGCTTGCAACTTGCTTGGATCCCTGTATATGAATATGATGAAGTCTGTCTCATGTAAAATAAATCAAAATTTAGTTTTATTATATATTAAATAAACATACAAATTTCCCAGAGTTCCACACTCACTCTGACGACGAGTGAAGACTTTTTGTTTTCACCCACCAACCCCCACTCCCAAACTTTTTGCCTTAGATGAATCGACAATGCATTGAGAAAATTATTATGCTAGACCATCTTTCAAAAGGGATATCATGAATTAATAAAGTTGATTCTATTTTGCAATTTTTGATTTCTTAGGTCCTTTTATAATTTTTAAATTACTGTATATATTCTTGTCGCGTTTGATATTCATGTGAACGAAGCAAAATTCAGAATCCCATTTTAGTTTTAAATTATCATTTACTCATTAATTCCATACCAATCAATTTTACCTCATCGAATATGTGAAACATGCAGGCAGATACAAATAAATATTACAAATATATAAAAAAATAAAAAGTCATCGACGAGTTTATGAAATTAATCGTTACATGCATCTTTGTCAATTCAAAGAAATTACTGTCTCTAGTTGCCATAATTTGTTTCATCTGTCATTTGGCAATGCCCTCTTTTTAAACACACAAAATGGCAACTTATAACCTCAGTATGCTATTTTTAAAACTGCTTTATGCTAATAATTTATATTTCATATATTATTATAAACACCGCTTTCTATGCACTGCAGAAATGCTAGTTTTTTTTTTCTAGCACTTTTATGCAAAATTAGGAGATATCTGCAATATTTCAAAATTTTAATTTATAAAAGGATTATCATATTCAACTTATGTAATCTTTTGATTTTTCTAGAAGGTAAAAGCAATTTTATATTTTGTAATTTAAGGGATAAAAGTTATATTTTAAAATGTAAAATCAAACATTAAAAAAATTAAAATTGTTGGAAAGTTTGTTAAACTGTCAATTGCAATGACTTACAAAAAATTAACAAATAAGACTTTATAATTTTAAAAATATAACAAATATGTCCAAAGATATTTTTTTTTTCAAAAATAACTATAACAGTAACTAAAGAGCATTTCGAAAATTTTCATGTACAATTTTAATGACGTTAGTATTTTTTTGGATGGAGGCTAACATAATTTGAAAGTGTAAGATGAAGCAAAAGTAAAACTAGGGACGACAAGAGGGCAAGTTTGGCAGGAACCAAAACCTGCCCTGCCCCGCTCCACCCTCTCTTTTAAACCCATCCCACCCCATCCCGCTTCATTTTAGACTCCTAATCCGAATGGTCTAACACGCCAAACCCAATATTCTTTTTATTAAAATATATAAATTTACAGCTCATATATTTTTAAAATTAATTAAGATAAACATACACAAAGAATATGTCTAAATGTATAGAAAATTAGAATACAATATACAATAAGTTTCTAACACTATTTTTTTAAAATTTGAAATAAAATGTCCATATTAATTGATTTTAGTCTATTCTCCATCATTTTTATGATGATTGAATGAGAACAAAAGTATTATTTATTTGATGAAATATCTATATGCTATTATCTATCCTAAGTTTTTATATTTTACGTACATATATTATATAATATATATATATATATACATATATATAAAATATTTTGGGAGGGCCGTTGATAAGCTCCTTCTTTGTAATGTGGGAAATGAGCTGTATTTCTATGTGGCCTGATCTTCCATGGCACATCCAATTTTCTTCTTTTGTAACAACTATATACTTGATATTTTGATTAGCTAAATTGTCACGAGTAATATAGTAAATATTTTTTTCCTTGATGCAGAGAATATTCTTTATAATAAACTTTGGCACCACAATAAGTTGGAAAAAATTGTCTTGATATTCATTGTCACAGAATTAATACTGAGTATGTTGTATTTCAGGTCTTCAACTGACCATATAGTATCTATTAGTATTACCAAAATTCCTTTCATTTTTAGATAAAATTTTATTATTCAAATCGCATAGCTTTCACTTTACTGCATTCATATTTGTTTTATTTAACCATAAAATTCCTGCACTAGGAGCATCCCTTTGCAAAATTACACAATATGATTATATGTCGCCCCTACCTCGTGGGTCAATTTTTGCATATATGAAACTTCTAAAGAGCAACTAGCGTTTGCTTTTTATGCATAAACAATTTTTGCAAATACAAGTTTTGCATATACAAAAGGTCTGATAGTGTAATTTTGTGTCTATATGCAGATGATATTTGATATTTAGTACATATATAAGTGTACTAACTGAAACTAAGTTTCAATTATTCAAAAATTTTGATATGAATGGTTTAGGTAAATCTGATGTGTTTAGGAACAAAAGTGATTAAATCTCAAAAGAAAATTATAATCATTCAGTCATATTACGTTGAAAAGATTTTAAATAAATTTACTAAATTTTATTATAAGCTAATAAGAGTAACTTATCATTATTTTATAAAACTTGGGAAATTATGAAGATCTTGTTGTTTAATTATAATATTTCTAAATTATAGGAGCGTATACTATTAGGAAACTTTATAGATAGCTAACAAAATTAGATACTAGCCATTGGAGCGTCTTAAAGAGAGGGTTAAGATATATATAAAAGGTATTGTGCAACATTAGTTTTCATATCCCACTATTCGAGAAGATACAGTGATGCTAATTAGGTACATTATTTCGAATATTTTATTGTTTGATAAGGAAACAATAGACTATTTGAGTTTCTATAATTGATGAAATCAAAGTTACTATCAATCATATATTTACACTTGGTAGAGAATTGGTGTAGTGGAGATCTTCCGCCAAGCAAATGTGCATCTCTCCATTATTCGTGGAGCAAAATAATAGCACTTGATATTACTGACCAACATGTAATAAGATATTAGCGCATGGTTGTTAATGTACTACATGATAGAACTTGAGAATCCTACAATTTTTTTGGCTTGCTAAAATTTGTAACAAGGAGTTTTAGTTCAAGTCCTATGATCACTAAGACTTATATTAATAGAAGCTTGCCATCACTAAGTGAAAAATCAATCCAAGACACTTTCACCATTGTATAGTAAAGAAATGCATTGCTTTCGTCTTTTTTTTTTTTTTTTTCTTCCTTTTTTTAACAAATTTCGGAACATGTGGATGAATGTCAATTTTAAGTAGTTGTGTTTTTCTTTAAAAAAAAAAAATCAAAAAAACTTAAAAGTTCTTTTCAAAGAGTTATTCATTTTCATTCAAAATGTCTAACAAATCATTTTCTTTACATTGATTCATCAAAATTCTATTTTCATAAGCACCTTTATTACATTCTTTAAAAATCTCTATCAATGAGGCAATTGTAGGAATACTTTAATTTGTGAAATTTTTTATATGAATACACATCAAGAATTTTTAAAAATTTATTGTATTTTTGGCGAGTAGACATCTAATTGTTTGCACCAAAGTTGCAGCAAATCATACTCTAAAAAGAATACAATTTTTTGTATGCTGTAAACCGAGATTTTGTTGCTCTTCATTCTTCTACTCAAGTTTTTATTTATTTAATTTTTTAGTGTGTATATTTTAATCAACATTCTCAATAAGTAAGTGGGAGTGGTTGGAGAAATCTTTTAGGAAGCCTACCATGTCAGCTGTCATGTGATATAACGTGTAAATGGTCCCTCCTCTTTCAAATAAATTCTTATTTTAGTTCACCTAACTTAATTTGCACCGACGTTCTACAACTACCAAATGGGAAAGGCTTATTGTGTTGGGTGTGCTCATTACGTATGAGTCAAAATTTTGTTAGGTCATACTCATAGGTGTGATTCATTCACCCGGACGACCTGCAGGAAGCTCAGAGGAAACATCTACCTACTTTAACTTAAAATATGTTAAAAAATAATAACAATTAATTAATCTAAAACAATTTGTGATTACTCGCACTATCACACTGGAAACAGTAAATAAATCCTCATCGATCGATTCCCTGCTGTACGAATCATCAGATGTAAGTCATCTATGCACTATACATTTCTTACTTCTTTTACCATGAATTAATTAATTATGAAATTATCATGTGGTTAATTATTTTTCTGTAAATATCAAGATTGCTTATAACATTTTATTTCTTCAAGTTAATTAAATAGCCATGGAAACACACTCGTTTCTCACAGAGAAGAAAGCCCAGGAATCCGCGTATTAGTCGTTAGGTGAAGGTGAGTTCTCCGCTTTCCTTTCATACTAACTTGTCGTTTCAAATTTTACTTGAGTTTCTTCTTCTTCTTCTTCTTCTTCTTCTTCTTCTTCTTTCTGTCCTTCAATGAATTAGGCTTTTAAGACTGTCATTCCCCCACAGGTGAGACACACAGAGTCCCAAGACAAGAAGAGGCACGAACTCGCCGATTTTGATTCTTTGGCAGAGGAATTGGAGCTGAAGGTGAGTTTCTAAGTGTTAAAATGGCTTATATAAGAAATTTAGATTGATAATTTGGATTTAACGTACTCAATTTGAAAAATGAGTGGATGATGACATATAATTAATGCACCTGCCGCCAGTTTATTTATAGTCATTAACAACTTGGAATAATATATTGTAGGGATTTATTTGGTTGTGCAAAGGGGATTATTTTCATACACTAGGCATGTTGTTGGATTTGAAACTTTATCTTATGTTTGGAATCTAGACCAAAGATTTTTGATATAGAAAATACGAAGGAATTTTTTTTTTTTTTTTAACTTCAAATAGTGTAACTTTATGCCTAAACATTTGTACTTTTGCCATTTCCTTAATTTTTTTCTCACTTTATTTATTTATTTATCCAAACACAGCATAATCAATGTTGTAGATATTTCACATGGAATACCATCTATCGTTGGATTAGAAGAACTACCTGCTTTGATTACGAAGCAATGCCCAAAATCGATCTATCTCCTCATTTTTAGAAGATAAATTATCAAAATACCCACATTTAGATGGACAAAATAGATGTTTTTCTTTATTAGCCTAATTCCAACATGTTAAAAAGTGAATCAGTCAAGAATAATTTAATCCATAAATTACCCCCCACATATATAATATCATGAACCAAAACTGACTATAAATCCATCAAATTTTTAAACATTCAGGCAAACAAGGCCTGCAATTGTTAAAGAATGGTAAAAGTATTGTGGAAAAGTTTCATCCGAAAGCTGATTTAAGTAGAGAAAGAGAATCAACATCTATTTCAATTTGATCACTGGCTCCTCCTTTCCTACCCTCTTACTTGCTATGATTTCAAGTTTAACAAAATTATTAAAAATCTCATACTGTTTAAAAATTACACGACTAAATGATCTCACCATAAATGTGTCACTAATGGTATGATTGGCATGTATAATGAGATGGGAATGAAATGGGCACTTCTAAGTCTATTTCTAAATCCATGATTGGTATAATTTAGATATAGGAATGTCCATTCCCGTTGGAATCCCCATTCCTAAAAGAATGGGTTTAGCCATTCCCTACTCCATGGGTTTAGCTATCTCCAATCCATCGAAAATAAACCTATATTACTAAAAAATTTAACAAAATACTTTTATATTTAAGAAAAAAAATTCTTCACTTTGTAAACATTTGATATTATATTTCAACTTATTTGATTGCTATGTATTTTTTTTAATTATATATTTTATTCATATATTTTTTAATAATATTATAAAAATTATTACATTATTATAAAAATATAAATAATAAATAATATAAATAAGTAGAAGTATCATCGACTTTGTCCATGCTAATGAAATATATATATATATATATAGTTTAAAATATTATTTATATCTGCATATCTTTGAATGGTTAAAAAATATATACAAATCTAATAAATGAAGAATGTCTATCCTATCAGCAATTCTTCAAATTAAACTTAAGAGCTTGCTAAATTATAATTTTAAAAATAATAATTTTAAACAAATTGTGTTTCTACTTTTTTGTATAACTTGTTGATAAAATATAAAATGCATATATTTGCTTATATAATTTGAATAATATTAAAAATAATATTAAAACTTTATAATTATAGACTTACTAAAAAAAATTATGGTAAAATATAAAAAATAGTTTACTAATAAATACTTTTATTTTAATAATTTTTTACAAAAAGGTAATTTAGTCATTTAAAATAAAATCATTCCATTCTTACTGGGCATTCCTATTTACCAATTATTAGAATGTAATCAAGAAGAGAATGGCGATTCCATTCCTTTCTCATTCCTTATGCATACCAATCATGGAATAAACTATACCAGTATCATTCATTTCCCAACTTCATTCCATTCATAATGTCATTCCATTCTTGCATATCAATCACCACTTAATTGTCAATTGTGACAATTTAAACACTATTATTGTCACTATTTAATTTGTAAAAATCATAAAAGTAACAAAACAAAATCTTTTATCACCTATATATATATAATTAATAAAAAAATTTGTATAGTCATTCACTATTTTGTCACTAACTTATATTTTTGATTTAGTATCAATATAATGTTGTAGTAATCACCTACTACTGGACTTTGATTTTTCAACCAACTATTCCATCAACTCAAGTAAAATTATGGAACGAATTGGTTGTATTTTCATTGCTATTTTTTTATTTTCATTATTCTCAATTATTTTTTCATTTTGTATGGATTCTTGTGTGGAAAAGAACAATATGGTTGGGTTAGTGTTGTAGATTTTTTTAGAAAAGGTGGATTGCAAATAAAATTTTAATGTAATACTATTAAATATTTTAAGATAGTAGTATTATATTATCAATTATATAATTTATTGTGCATTTCACTTTTTCTATGTCCCATCAATCAAGTTATATTAGAATAAAAAATAATTAATAAATTTAGTATATATGAATCTCATTGTTTGCGAAGATAAAAAAAACTATTATTGAATAAATTATAGTGTAAAATGAGAAAAGATGGAATAGGAATAACACCAATGTTTCACTATAGAAATTAACCAAATTTATTACACAATTAACCAGATTTATTTACACTACATCTTGACACAATATTGTAGGATGGGGACGAGGATGGAGTCATTTGGTATGCAAATTAACTATACTTTTAGCTTCCAACTTCTTGCTTTTCTTTTTAATGCCGAACGAGATTTTATTATTGGAAATGGTAAGTAAATTCTATTTTCTTTCTCTACCATCATTTACTATACATAGGTCGACAAACCTATATTTTCCGTGTATGAAGAACATAGAACCTTATGTGCGTATGAGATTAAAGATTGTAATTGTGCATGCTTGTACTACTCTGATAGAGTTATAAATAAGAGCATAAAAAATAGATAAAGTAAAAAAATAGCTAAAAGAGAAAGGAGAATAAAAATTGAACAATTTAACTATAAAAGAAATACATAGTACAAACCAAATAATATGTAGAATATAGGAAACAAAAATTTTATGGAAACACAAAGCAAGAAAGCCTATATGAAAACTTTAAACGCCATTGTAGAAAGTTTGAATCGAGGCCATTGATTTAATAGTGTTCTAAAGGCTTTATTGGTCCCTCACAAGGCGCTCGAAGGTCTTTGACAAATAATTTTTTAAAATATAGTGATTTCGAAATACAGTGATTTTTTCAGTTTAAAGCAACACTCCAAAGTCTTTTATAAAAATATATTGAGTGCACTAAGTGCTATGTAGTTAATCACACAAATGAAAATGAATGCTTTTTCTATGTTTAATTCATACCTTAGGTAGCACTATACATAGGTTGTGATGAGACTTCATGTAGATAAAAATAAAATATATAATTCAACTCGATAAAATGGCCCAAAACCACAAATTCACTAAGCACTAATTTGTTTATGCCCCATTTGGTTTTATTTTCAAACCTCATTTTCACAATTTTCTACTATTTAAAAATTTAAACACATTATTTTTTATATATTTTCACCCAACAAGGACAACAAAGGCAAACCAACCTAGACTCTCATGGTGGTGGAGAGTAATAATATGCTAAGATAGCGAAGTTAGGTATGAAGTGGTCCCTACCCAATTTCCATCAAACAAATTCTATTGTATTTACCTCGTTAAATCATTCAAACTTATAACCTTGTATACTGTTTCTTCTATTCTTTGTCCCAAATTGAGGGAATAGGAAGCACCATGGGCACAGGTTGTACTATCCATAGTGTATATAATTTGTTGTTCATATACAATGTAAATAGAATGTCCCATTTTAGTGCTACTTTTGTTTGTTGATGGTTTGTAATAAGTTCTACAAGATCCTGTCCTTTTAGTTTCACTGCCCTTTCTACGATTGTTGGGTCTTAAATTTTAATTGTTATTGTGATAGCTTATTGGAAATATTAAGTTGCTAAAAAATGACGTCTATTGATGCTTTTAAATTATAGAGTTTTAGTTGATCTAATTGGAGTAACAGCTAGCTCCATCTGAGCACCTAAATTCCATTGAGACTGCTACAAATAGGTTTTTGGTCCCTTGCCAACCGCTAGCCTGGGTGGGCACAGCATGTGGAGCGGTTGTAGGGTAGTTGCATCCACAACTATGCCTTGCCTTGCATCCTAAAACAAAGACAAAGGCTAGTTCTAGTTCACAAAAGCATTATAGTGCATATATTACGTACATGACATTGACAGCCAGACAATGAAATTAACAGAAAATTAATTTCATCTGTATTGAGTTCATCATAACTTATCCTTCTTTCTTTCCAGCAGTACAAAGGGGTAAACAAAGAGAAGCCCCCATGAGCTCTATAAGCAAATTCAAAACCAAAAATATTTCAAGCTAAGTTACACAGTATAGAAGCAGCTCCAACATCTGCAAAATGACATAAGAAGCTCAGACCAAACAATCTATTGATTAATTAGGCCATTTATTTTACTAACAAAACTTTCTAATTTATTACCTATTAGAAATGGAACTTGTTTTCTCGAGCTTTCTATCATCGTTGTTGGTCTGCTGAGGAGACGAAGAACGAGTCACTGATATAGTGACATATATATTTCTGATCTCTTCTCCACAGGCAACACACTTATTTCCTCTTTGCTCAGACCATTTGATTGCGCAGTCTTCATGTATTAGTGCCAATTTTTTACATTTGCATTTGGCCTTGAGCACCTGCTCTTCTTCATAAACATATTTATAGCAATATTTGCAAATAGCTTCCTCTTTGTAAATCCTTTCATCTTCTTCTCCTGAAACATAGTTAGTTGCAAGGTTGCATATATATGCTTTGCAAACACAGAAGGTATTAACAATAAAAACGCTTATTTAGTGATGCTTTGCTGGAAAGCGTGCACAAAAGTAAACAATACCAGCTTTTGTGATAACCAATATCAGTATTTCTAATCTACGATCCCGCCACCCAATTAAATTTCTAGTGCTATATAAGTTAATCTATTTTAAGGTTAATTATATGTTTACATATTTTCAGAAATAGTTAACTTATTAGTTCTTTTTTCCTTTTTAATTATAAAAGCATCACTTAAGTTTACTACATTGACCAAACTTCTATTTACTAAAAATGATGTTAATAGAAACTTTTGGTGAATTTTTTAGGGAAAAATTGTAAAACTAGGATTGTAACTACGGTCATTTTGTATTTTAGGACCGAAATTTGGAGTGATATTAAAGTAGGGTTAAAACTCATTGAAAAAAAAAAGGATAGCTGCCATCGGAGAACATAATCAACGCCGGTGATTGCTTGCATGACACATCTTGGAATACAGTGTAGTGCCACACAAGTGTTTTGTATTTTTTGGTAGCCGATGTCTTTTTTTTAATAAGTTTTAGTTCTACTTTAATACCGCCATAAATTCCAGTCCTGCATTGAAAGTTGGCAATAGTAACGGTCCTATTTTTGTAATCTACTCACTTTTTTATCTGCCCTTCATCCAACTATTTTGATTTTTTTTTTTTTTTATTACAATAAGAACTAAAACTTAGAGCGAATGTAAATATAATAATTAGATGCATAAAAGAGTAAATAATGTAATGACAAACAATGAATTTGGTTTCGTAGGGGCGGGAAAAAAAAAATTAAAAGGATTATTTGATTAATTAATTGCGTACTTTCAAAATTATTCTGATCAGGTTCCATGATTCTGGCAATAACAAATTCCTGCTCCTACACAATTCCATAAAGACATGAATTAGATTGTTCAACATGATTTCTTTCTTTCTTCTTCTTCTTCTTCTTCTTCTTCTTCTTCTTCTTCTTTTTTTTTTCCCAGTGTAACATCAATTCATGAACATTAATTACGAAATCCAAATGTTATTTTGAGGCATTACCTTCGGCTCCTGCAATATATGATGAGCAGCTACAGGGATCTATTCAAGAAGAATTAGGACAAATTAAAACCATCTTCTGTAATTCCTATGAGAAATTAATTAAATTAATCATGAGCCACATATATATAATTCGATAACTTACTACTTGTGAATGAAATGATGAATCCTTATCATGTCTGCATATTGGATCGTTTTCTCCGTTTGCTTCCGTTTCCATTTGTTGATTTTTTTCCTGCATGCGTTTATTTTGTTACTTTACCCGACCCAAGAAATAAATCTATTATCATTCAATTTAAAATTTTAAACTTTAAAAATTCGTGTAATATATTTAGAATTGCGTATCCTCAAAAATGGTGGTCTGCATTTACATATATATTTATATGTATATCATGTTATTACTTTATTTGATAAGGTTATTTTGAATAGTAAAAAAATAAAAAATAAATTAGTTTAAGAAAATTAAATTTTATTTTTCAATATCTAAAAGATAAATAGGAGCAACAAATTTGAGGTAGTGCAACAATTGTAACAAAGTAGCTAAACAAACTCACCTTGAGCTCGACTCGTAATGAAATATTAGACATGTTAGGTTGTGACGAAGGGACATCCTGCTCACTTTGATTTGATCCCAATGACGATTGTTTTTTATTATCTGAGCTTAGTTTCTCATCTCGACCTACCTTAGCTTTTGCCTGAATTAATAATTGATAATACAAATGTACAAGATATATAATCAAAAACCACCTCCTCTTAGGAGAAATTCATTAACAAGCTGCTATGAGCTTTAAATTGATCACTTACCAATTCTTGTAATAAAGACTCATCAGTAACCCCTTTTGACACTTCATCGATCGATAATTGTTTTTGGTCTTCCTTTGCTTTAGTTTCAATCATGCGTTGATCATCAACTTTTTCCTATATCAGTTAATTTTCAATATAAATTAATTTCAGACACCAAATAAGAGTTAAGTATTCTTCATAATTAGATTAATCTTCATCTATTTATATAAAACAATCAACAGATGACGATTGTAGTTACAAAAAGCATATATTATTCAAGTCATAATATATAATTAGTTATATATAATACTAGCAATAGTCACACATAATTCCCATGTACATAAAATATTTTTTGATCATATTTTTCATTTTCAACATAAATTAAATATCATTGTTAGAGATAATATCATATGTTCATAGATATCAATAATAATTGATTCATATGACAAATTCATTATCATATGAGGTTTTCTATGATTCTATTCAATTTGTTTTATCTACTATTATGTAGTCACTTTGCATTATGCCAAGTGTCCATTTGTTTTGATAAACAAAACAAAATAAAATTTAAATAGTTGCACTTTTTTAAATCAAATATCCTAATTACCCTTTCTTATTTGTTTGATCCTTTTGTTTAACATATAATTTTTGTTTAACCTCTCTTATATTTTGTAATTATATTTTAGTATCCTGTTCTATTAATCAACTAAATTATAGAAATCCCAAGACTTAGATAATATTTTTTTCCCATATTCTAACTAAATGCTATCTATAAATATAAATAAATTAATAATACAATTTAATAATAAATTATGCAATTAAATTATCAATAGTGAAACTATGTCTTCATTTATTATATCAAATAATTTTATAATTAATCATATGAAAATATAATTAAGTAGGCAAAATGCAATCATTCATTTCAATCAATCATGTAAGTATATTTATAAATACGTGTGTGTGTGTTATTTAAAATTATATGTATACATATTGTATAATCAATCATATACATAAGGGTAATTGTCTGCAACTCCTTAAAGATTTGAACTGTTTAAAACACACACACACACACACACAATCTAAATAATTACAATTGCGAACTATCATTAACATTAACAAAAAAAATAAACTCATATTAAAAAAATAAAAAATAAAAATTAAACAACCCAAAAATCCACTTCAAAATATATATTCAAAATATTATATATGTTTATATGTATATATATATATATACACATGTGTCTTAGACACACACACACACACATATGTATATATACTATTAATAAAGCACCCAACCCATTTTTCGGTGTGTTTTCAAGTGATGTACCTATAATGCTCCATAATTTTATTGTTATTACATTTATGATATAACTACCGCTACAACCCACCAAACCTCTACTCCACTATTATCATTTTATCATAATTTTTTATTTATTTATGTAAGAAATTAAATAAATATATTTAGCACACGTGTTAGAGTGTGCATCGGCACTAGTGTGTGTATATATATATATATGTGTGTGTATACACAAATACACACGTATATACACCCCCCCCCCCCCCCCAAGCCCACCAACCCACCAAAAAAACGAAAAAAAAAGGCAGCCATGGCCGAGCGGTTAGCCATGGTCCGCGCCCCCTGGCTACGGCCCGGCCACGTACGGGGGGTGGAGAGGAGGCGATGGGGCTTGGGAGCCTGGTCTGGATGGGCGGGTACTGGGGTTGAGGTGGGTGGGTGAAGAAGAATGAGAGGATTTTTTTATTTTTATTTTTTGTTCTGCTATTAATTTTATTTATTTCATTTTTAATCAAAACATAAAATTGATTTATTTATTATTTTAATATTATTAACTATATCATTAAATTATATTATTCAAAATGATAACTTTAGTTTTTGTTTAGTTTTTTTTACATAATTTATATTCAGTTATTAAATAGGTTTAACTAAATTATTTTAACATTATTGAGAATTTCAATTACAGTTATTAAAATGATATTGTTAGGATGATATATTAAATTTTATTTTTATTTTTTATTTTAATTAATAAATAAATTTAATTAAATTTAATTATATATTTTAAATATATTTATTATTTTAATATTATAAAGTATGTAAATCAAAATTATTGAATTAAGAATGATTTGAATAGAATTAAGGATAAAACAAAGGCTATATGTGAGATAAGCAAAATTTGAACAAAGGACAAAATTGTATTTTAAGAATAAATGAAATAAATAGTAAATTATTTAAATAAAATTAAATTGTTTGAAAACAAATATAATCCCATTGTAGAAATTTGTTTGTTTGAATATCAACGTTAACAACGTGTTTATATAATATGCAAAATAAAGTAATTAGTGTAACGACCCCAAAATTTTATATATTTGTTAAATTATTATTAATTATTTTATCAATTAGTTTTAGTTATTCGATTAGAATTTTGAATTATTTAATCATAATAAAAATTATATAAGATTTAATTTATATTTTTACAAGATTATTTGAGATCGAAAATGCATTTTATTCATTTTGGGAACTAAATTGAAAGAATTCTAAATTATTATTAAAAAAAATAAAAATTAAATGATGATGAAGCAACCGGTTATGCTTGCTCCATGCTTGCCCATGCTTGTGTCAAGTCAAAATTAATGCAATTTTGACTTCACTTTTCCTTCTTGCTTTTTCTTCATTTTTATTCATTTTTCCTCCCATTTTTCTTTCTTCACCGCCATCTTCTTCTTCCATTTCAAACAAACAAAAGCTTCACCCCTAAGCCACCATTTCTTCATCACATCTTACCACCACCTCCCTCACCAATTTCAGGCCACCAAACCGCAGCCACGCACGGTGGTTGAAGGTGGTCAGAGAAGCGTTAAATTTCGGTGACCCTCTCCAAGCCCCGAAACTTGCGACGAAGGGTACGGTTGTGTAGCTAGGGAGGAGGAGAAGCAGAATATAGTGAATTATTTTGTGAATTAGGTGATGGAGATTTGGCTGATGACGAGCAATAACTATATATTTGACTGACTGGGTATAAGGTGAGGATCTATCCCTCTTGGTACTTGTTATACCTATGAGGTTCTGCCAATTTGGCACCCTATTGAGCTATCTGTTATTGAAATTACCCCTGTGTGGGTTTACTGTTTCTGTACGTTATTCAGAACTGTGTTTGGTTTCTATTGGTTATTTGATTCTGTTCTGAATACCCTGTGAGGGTTATATCTGTTCTGTATCTGTTTCTGTTCTGTACTCTGTCTGTTTGAAATCTAAAATGTATTGGAATTCTGATTTGCTATCTGTTATCTAATTTGAATACCCTGTGAGGATTTATCCCTCTTGGTACTTGCTATACCTATGAGGTTCTGCCAATTTGGCACCCTATTGAGCTATCTGTTATTGAAATTAACCCCTGTGTGGGTTTACTGTTTCTGTACGTTACTCAGAACCGTGTTTGGTTTTTGTTGGTTATTTGATTCTGTTCTGAATACCATTGTGAGGGTTATATCTGTTTTGTATCTGTTTCTGTCTGTTCTGGCGTCTAGAATTTTGTCTGTTATCAATTCTGATCTGCTTTGTATCTATTGCCTTGTCGGCATTTCTGTTATCTGATCTGTCTTTTGGCCATGCTGACATATCTGTATATGTTACTGTTATCTATTGCTTGATCGGCATTGTTTTTGTCTACTATGATCTGTTCGGTCTGAAACCGGCAATGTGCTAGGGACTTCCCCTGGGCATCTGAATAAGCGGTTAATTCGGTTATTTGTATGGTGATTGTAAGGCTAAGGGCCGATCCGAGCAATCTGTTTGGTTATGTGAGGCACGTAAGGGACTCTCCCCCTTGGTGTCAACGATACGCAAGGGACTCTCCCCCTTGGTGTCAACGGTATGCTAGGGACTCTCCCTGGGTATCGATGGTGTGCTAGGGACTTCCCCCGGGCATCGGCGGTGCGCTATACAGTTCGTATGGGCATCTGCCATATACCAAGCTGTTACGCTTCGGTGATATGTTTGTTTGGTATAAGGTGAATCGGCAATGCGCGTCTTTGACTATCCTTTGAGTGCATATGCTTTGGGTTTGATCTGTCTGATTGTTTCTGTTTGTCTGACATCTGATCTTGGAGTAATAAGGTAGGAGAGTTTCCTGTTTGCTTATCAGAACTATCTGTTTTTGTATTATTTGATCTGTTCGTTTATATTATGATTTGTCGAGTCGAATCATCCTCGATAAATCCTTTCTGCATTTCTCACTAAGTCTTTGGACTTACCTCCCTGTACTTTATGATATCAAACAGGGAAAAGATGGTTCGAGATTGAGTTGGGAAGAAATGTAATTGATTTTGTTTTGACGGTTGTACAGAATATAAGTTATGATGTATTGTATTCGAAATGAAACCTTAGAGATGTTGTGATAGGTATGATTGTAATTATAAGGGTTTAATGTGTTATGCCGTAAGGTATTAATATTATGAAGTTTAGTAAGTGTTTACTTTTAAAATTGTGGTTTAGAACTGATGGATGAGATTGAATGTCATTTTAGAATATGTGTGAAATAGACTTATGAGCCTTTTGTTAGATTGCGACTCTGATATTTAAGATTGAATCTATGTAGTGCCTTGACTGAGGTGTCATCTTGAGGAGGGGTGCTACAATGAGTGGTATCAGAGCTTAGGTTTGGAAACCTGAGCTACGCTAGGATATGATCCTTGGAATATGAAAGTATTGAGTTAGTGGAAAGTGAGGTTGATTCTAAAATTTGAATGAGATTTGAAAGTTTAGGGTCAGTAAAGAGGTAAGCATGATTTTAGAATTGATCAGTATAACTACATTGTGGTGATTGCAAGAGAAACAAGGAATATTTTATAAGGAAAAATCTGTTACATACGTTTTGCCCTAATTCTTTGAATTGCACACATACTCGGAGTTGTTGCTTTGATTATATTCTGATTGTTATATTCCGCTCATGGAGCAATAAGGATGGTGTATTTCCTTAGTCTAGGTCGGGCTGTTGTTTAAGCCAAACGAGCCATCTGTATTTCCTCTCTATCAGACTCGGTCGAGATGATCCCGAGCCATTCGTTGAACGAGCTGTCTGTATTTCCTCCCGATCAGATTTGGTCGAGATCTCGGGCCATCTGTTGGACGAGCCGTCTGTATTTCCTCCCATTCTGATCTAGTTGAAATGACCCCGGGCCGTTCGCTGAATGAGCTATTTGTATTCCCTCCTGAGCTGATTTGATTGAGATGATCCCGGGCCGTTTGAGCTGAGGGTAATAACTCCCGAGCTAGCACCTACCAGTTACCTTGAATTGTTCATGCTTGTATCCGCATACGCTCATGTTTTAATTGTTAATTTATGATTTGCTGAGTTGTTTTGTACTCGACAAGTCTCTACCAAATTGCTATCAAGATTGGCCCTCACTAAATCCTTTGAGCTTATCCTCCTGTTCTATCATTAGTAGTATTCCCAAGCAGAACTAAGTGATAATATAGACTTCTAGCTTAGGCTGGAGGGAAATATGTTTGTGGTACAACTGGTGTTTGTATGTGTACATGAGTTCAAGTGAATGGTAAGTTCTAATTTATAGATACTATGATATATTGGGTTTAAATTTGTGATTTGTAGTATATGCTATGTGATGAATATTGTGAGACCATTAATGGATGTGCATAGTACCGATGCTAAGGTATTGTCTAAGCCCTAAATATTAATCAAGGACCTAATCCTCTGTAATCTGAGCCTTATGTTATAAATAGAATCTAAGGATCATAAGCATGTTGCCCATGATTGTGCCTGGTATGTAAACAAGTTGGTGAACTGGTAGTGAACTCTATGGAAGCATCCGACTTCTTACAAAACTTAGGTGGCATTAGTGTAAACCAGTTTCTTATTGGTTCCTAGATGTACTGAACCTAGTTTGGGTATGTGAGATATTACAAAGGTAAGTTTGAACTTCAGGGTAATTCGTGTAAATATTTATGTTCAGGTGGGTTGATACAAACAACAACGGTGGATTTGAATTTATTATATACTTTTGGGGTATATGGTTATATTGAACTCCCTAATTCGTGTTTGTCTATGCTATTAAGTTCCTAAAGTAATTGAGTGCCGAATAAGGTAAAGGTACATTTAAAGATGTGTAAAATCATGAATGATCATCAGGATGATCTTATTGAGATTATAATTGCTTGGGAAAGCTGAGATGAAATTTGATCGGAAGTGTAGAGCCTGTAGGCCTTATCGAATTAAAGTTAAGAATGTACTTGAGGTTTTCCCATGGTGATAGGTTCATTGACTAATCTCGTTAAAGGACTTGGTGATCTTAAGTGATAGAGAATGAACTATAACGGGATGATGTGGTGGCTGTGGATGCCTTGTATATATGTATATGGGTTAGTAGTCGCTTAGTAGTAACTTCTGACTGTTGGATTGCGTAACATCGACTGACATTTTCTTTTTCCGTTCGTTACGACTTATCATTTTGTGTACGATCGGGCGTAATTAGTATAGCTATTTTGGAACTCTAGAATTGTGCTCACGCTATTGTAATTTTGCTGATGCTAATTTAATATATTAACTAATTTTATCTTTCAGTTATCTGTTAGCAAATTTCCTTTCTTTCTATTATTACGAGTTATTAAAAATTTATTAAACTTACTTTTATCTTCTTTACTTTTAAAAATTTAGAAATTATATATATCTTTAAATATTACAAATAGGTGTAGTCATCGATTGTAAAGCTTGTAACGTATTAGATGACGTCACCAGAACTAGTCCCAATGTATTCCTTTAACCAAGAAAGTCAGGAAGAGGACACCTTAGATCAGAGACGTCCAATAAGTGTTGAAGAAGAAACACGAGGTCCACAAGTACAATCAACAATAAGGAGAGAAGTTTAGAGCAGATTAATGTAATATGGCAGCAATTCCAACAATTACACCAGCAACAAGTTCAGATTGATAAGCCAAAGAAAGACGAGGAACCTCCCAAGTTTGGGACTTTACCGCATCTTCTTAAGTTTTATCCTCTAATATTTATAGGTGAATCGAATCACCAGAAAGCAGGGAGATTGATGATATTTTTCAGATGTTAGGTTACCCAGAAGACCTCAAATTTAGATTTGATATCTATCTATTGAAAGGAGCTGCAGGTTAGTGGTGGACTTTAGTAAGCCAACGATAGGAACATAAGAAGGTACCTCGTACCTGGGACAATTTTGTGTGGGAATTTATGGATAAATATATATAACACAAGAAGTAAAGGATGCTTGAAAACAAGAATTTGAAGGTCTTGCCCAAGCAGATATGATAGTGTGGCAATATGAGGCCAGATTAGGTATGCCCCACATATATTGAGAAATGAGGAGTATAGAACCAAGAAATTTATTAAGGGATTAAGATTTGAGATACGATGAACCCCCATACCTTATGAGCAGTCTAACTTTGAAGAAGCCTTAAGGAGGGCCTTGCAGGTGGAACAAGAACCTCTTGAGGTACATACAGATGGAGGAAAAGGCAAGATAGGAATATCTTCTGAGATCAGAGTTGTTGTTAGCAAGAGAAGTGGTTTAGGTCAAAAACGACAGAAGATCCAATCTGGGACATCAGAAAAGATTTGTGGATTTTGTGACGTGTTAAATCATGAGGAATCTAACTGTTGGAAAAGGCTAGAAAGGCTACCACCTAGTGGTTAAGATCACCTCAATAACAAACAATCAAAGTTACAAATTGGGGGTCTCAACCAGCAAGTTTATCGGATTGGTGAAGCCACGTGTCTAACACAGAAAGTGTGGATATTGTGGAAAACTAGGACATGAAGAAACAAGATGCTGGAGAAAGTAGGGTAGAAGTTGATCCCTCTGAGATAGAGGTAGTAATCAATTGGAAGGGATCGGAAAACGTGATAGAAGCATGTAGTTTTCTGTGTCTTGTCGGCTATTAATGAAGACTTATGTAGCACTTATCTAAATAGCTGACTCATTGACTAAAGTAACTCAGTAAGGTCAATCATTTGACTAAAATGAGGATATGAACATAAGACAGCGTGATGGATTGAAATTCTAGAAGACTGCTACTCTTCCATTACCTATCACCTGAAAAGGCAATGTAGTGGTCAATGCCTCGAATTGAAAGGCAAGAATGGTTCACTTGCTGGAAGCAGAAGCATCAGAAAGCCTAAGAATATGTGTTATGTTGAAATCAAAGGAAAGTTGATCCTTCTGGAGAGTATGAGTGCAATACCGATATTCAAGGTATTCTTCTGTTTCGTAAGAAAACATGTGTGACAGAAGAAAGGAAATGAAGGACCTTAAGTATTGAAATAACATGTGATGATTTGCGTAAGGCTTACTCAATTACCAATAGCATAAAGCAATTAGAGATGTCATGGAATCACCAAGGAGGCTTAAAATTTTAGGAAATCAGTTGGTGATGATGGGGAATGGATCCAAGAATCATGGGATTATTGGTTAATTCTAAAGATATAAGGCGGCACCACGTGCCTTGGTAAAATGAATTGGTTGGAGAGAATCAGAAAAAGGAGATTCCTAATATTTTAGCATGATAAATATCACTCAGGAATTGAGGAGGTATATCCTGATGATAGGAGAAATTCATATATGATTGGGGCAACAAGGAAATAAGAGTATTATATGTGCTAATATTGATCAAATTTCAGTTAATCTAAGGTAAGAATCTGGGGATAGATTCTTTTAAGAGGGGGAGATTGTAACGACCCCAAAATTTTATATATTTGTTAAATTATTATTAATTATTTTATCAGTTAATTTTAGTTATTCGATTAGAATTTTGAATTATTTAATCATAATAAAAATTATATAAGATTCAATTTATATTTTTACAAGATTATTTGAGATCGAAAATGCATTTTATTCATTTTGGGAACTAAATTGAAAGAATTCTAAATTATTATTAAAAAAAAAATGAAATGATGAGGAAGCAACCGGCCATGCTTGCTCCATGCTTGCCCATGCTTGTGTCAGGTCAAAATTAATGCAATTTTGACTTCACTTTTCCTTCTTGTTTTTTCTTAATTTTTATTCATTTTTCCTCCCATTTTTCTTTCTTCACCGCCATCTTCTTCTTCCATTTCAAACAAACAAAAGCTTCACCCCTAAGCCACCATTTCTTCATCACATCTTACCACCACCTCCCTCACCAATTTCAGGCCACCAAACCGCAGCCACGCACGGTGGTTGAAGGTGGTCGGAGAAGCAATGGAAAGAAACCCATTTCCTTGGTTAAATTTCAGTGACCCTCTCCAAGCCCCGAAACTTGTGACGAAGGGTACAGTTGTGTAGCTAGGGAGGAGGAGAAGCCGAATATAGTGTGTGATGGCGGTTTTCGGCGACGGACGGCGGTGAACGGAGCTGAACAATGGTGGCGGAGCAAGGTGAGTTTGGGGCTGTTTTTGGTGTTTTCCGGCCAATAGGAGTAGTATAACTAAAAACTAACCGGAGATATTGTTCAAGAGGGTGTAAGGAAGAGAATGGTGTAAAGTGTCATATTCAGGCGATGACGGTCGGCGACGGCGGCGCTCCGGCGACTTGGGGGCAGAATTATCTCCTCGTTCCCATGGTCGTGACGGTATAGTCCATTTTCGAATCTGGGCATTAGTTAGTGAGTTATGAATTTTGTTAGGTTTTGATAATTATATTTTTATGTATTATATATTCATGCAAGGTATATGTATGAGTTAGGATGATAAGTGATTTAATTATGGACTTTAGGTTGTGTTATTATATGATTATGTATTATATATATGTATAGGAATTTTAGATTTTGATGGCATATTAATAATTTTGTAGATAATTGTTAGATTAAGCATGCAATATTATGTAGTTGGAGGTTGAATTGAATTATATAAGATTTTGTAAGATTTAATTAGTGACATTATTGGGTTTGAGCTAATTATAGATTATTTATGAATAGGCATTTAAGATTTTAAATCTTAAATTGCTAATAGTTGATAAGATTAAGTTAGTTTGATTGATTTATATAAATTTGGATTTAAATAAGACTTATTTGGTAATTTTGGGAAATATTAAATTTTGATATCGAATAAGGTTAGTAGAATCGATCGAACTTTAATTATGAATTATTTTGTGAATTAGGTGACGGAGATTTGGCTGGTGACGAGCAATAACTATATATCTGACTGACTGGGTATAGGTGAGGATCTATCCCTCTTGGTACTTGTTATACCTATGAGGTTCTGCCAATTTGACACCCTATTGAGCTATCTGTTATTGAAATTACCCCTGTGTGGGTTTACTGCTTCTATACATTACTCAGAACTGTGTTTGGTTTCTGTTGGTTATTTGATTCTGTTCTGAATACCCTGTGAGGGTTATATCTGTTCTGTATCTGTTTGGTTATGTGAGGATCTATCCCTCTTGGTACTTGTTATACTTATAAGGTTCTGCCAATTTGCACCCTATTGAGCTATCTGTTATTGAAATTACTCCTGTGTGGGTTTACTGTTTCTGTACGTTACTCAGAACTGTGTTTGGTTTCTGTTGGTTATTTGATTATGTTTTGAATACCCTGTGAGGGTTATATCTGTTCTGTATCTGTTTCTGTTCCGTACTCTGTCTGTTTGAAATCTGAAATGTATTGGAATTCTAATTTGCTATCTGTTATCTAATTTGAATACCCTGTGAGGATCTATCCCTTTTGGTACTTGCTATACCTATGAGGTTTTGCTAATTTGGCACCCTATTAAGCTATCTGTTATTGAAATTAACCCCTGTGTGGGTTTACTATTTCTGTACGTTACTCAGAATCGTGTTTGGTTTCTGTTGGTTATTTGATTCTATTCTGAATACCCCTGTGACGGTTATATCTGTTCTGTATCTGTTTCTGTCTGTTCTGGCGCCCAGAATTTTGTCTGTTATCAGTTTTGATCTGCTTTGTATCTATTGCCTTGTCGGCATTTCTGTTATCTGATCTGTATTTTAGCCATGCTAGCATATCTGTATATGTTACTGTTATCTGTTGCTTAATCGGCATTGTTTCTGTCTGCTATGATCTGTTCTGTCTGAAACTGGCAATGTGCTAGGGACTTCCCCTGGGCATCTGCATAAGCGGTTAGTTCGGTTATTTGTATGGTGATTATGAGGCCAAGGGCTGATCCGAGCGATCTGTTTGGTTATGTGAGGCACGCAAGAGACTCTCCCCCTTGGTGTCAACGATACGCAAGGGACTCTCCCCCTTGGTGTCGGCAGTACGCTAGGGACTCCCCCTGGGTATCGATGGTGTGATAGGGACTTCCCCTGGGCATCGGCAGTGCGCTATACAGTTCGTATGGGCATCTGCCATATACCAAGCTGTTACGCTTCAGTGATATGTTTGTCTGGTATAAGGTGAATCGGCAATGCATGTCTTAGACTATCCTTTGAGTGCATATGCTTTGGGTTTGATCTGTCTGATTGTTTCTGTTTGTCTGACATCTGATCTTGGAGCAATAAGGCAGGAGAGTTTCCTGTTTGCTTATCGGAACTATCTGTTTCTGTATTGTTTGATCTGTTCGTTTATATTATGATTTGTCGAGTCGAATCATCCTCGATAAATCCTTTCTGCATTCCTCACTAAGTCTTTGGACTTACCTCCCTGTACTTTATGATATCAAACAGGGAAAAGATGGTTCGAGATTGAGCTGGGAAAAAATGTAATTGATTTTGTTTTGACGGTTGTACAGAATATAAGTTATGATGTATTGTATTCGGAATGAAACCTTTGAGATGTTGTGATAGTTATGATTGTAATTATAAGGTTTTAATGTGTTATGCCGTAAGGTATTAATATTATGAAGTTTAGTAAGTGTTTACTTTCAAAATTGTGGTTTAGAACTGATGGATGAGATTGAATGTCATTTTAGAATATATGTGAAATAGACTTATGAACCTTTTGTTAGATTGCGACTCTGATATTTAAGATTGAATCTGTGTGGTGCCTTAACTGAGGTGTCATCTTGAGGAGGGGTGCTACAATTAGAATGATAGAAAACCCCTTGTTATGTACCTTAAAAACACTATCACTTCAAGAAATCAATGGAAACACAAGATATGATTAAAAAAAAAATTATAAAAGTTTTTTATATGTATATTGGTAGTTGGGATAAATAATATGTACTATAGAAAAAATAATTAATAAGAGTTATTTGTAAGTAAAAGAATAAATTTTGTAATCTAAAAATTGGTATCATAACTACATGTAAATTCATGAATTTTCAATTTGATCATCTATCCTCAATATTGTATTTTTATATTTATTTTAGAGAAAATTAAAGGGTGAAATGTGCAAAATTGCATGAAATAACTTTCTTTTTTAGACAGCAAAGGCTTTTCTTTTATTCAACAACGACGACGACGACGACAACGACAACCACAACAACAACAACAACAATAATAATACAATTGTAGTTACTATTTATAATATCTAGTGTGTTAAATTTGTGTGTGTATATATAGTGAAAAATGAAACTTCCTAGTGTGTGTGTGTGTGCATATATAAATTAAATACTAGTACCATGCATCTAGCTAGATAATGAAATTTATATATACCTGGAGTCGGAGTTTGATTGTGGAGGGAGAAGTGGTAGGCTTAGTTTGTAATGGAGGAGTGCTACACTTTAAATCCTCATCCTTGTCCTCGTCCTCGTGCTCGTCCTCGTCCTCGTCCTCGTCAGTCAGACTAATGGAAGCCATTAATAGTAGTGATGATTTCTCGTGTGAAGTGAGGTTTGAGCCCAAAATTGATGAAATCTCCTCATCTGTAAGAGGATCAAGTAGCTGGGCCGCTACCTTTGTTTTTGCCTTCATCACAAACATATTTTTGTTAAAAGAAAAAGCACAAATTAAAACCACATTAATTAACTAAAACTAGAAATTAAATAAATTAATTAATCTTAAACATCTAATTATTTGTAACTGACTCATGACTACTGACTTTTTGACACGACGAATTACTATGTGGTTGTGTTGGAGAGCCATCAGATTCTCCATAACTACCACCCATCTCTTCCTTTTTGTTGGATTCCTCCGTCGACTGTCGAATTTTTTCCTATAAAAATAAATATATAATTAAATCGTAATTATATATAGCTAGCAAATCAAAACTAAAACAATGTAATTAATTAATTAATTACTAACCTCCTCCATCTTGGAATTAGGAGCAGTAGTCGAATAGGAATCCAATGACGAAGCTTTCTCGTCGGAGGTCAGGTCCGACGACTCCAGAATTGATGAAATCTCCTCCTCATGGCCATGGGATATCATGCCATCACTACAACACCGCTCATCTTTCTTTCCTTCCTCCTTCATTAAAACCAATCAAATTGCTTAATTTATCGGTTAGCTTTGAACAGCTGCGTCACTGTGTGTTTCCGTCTCTGTGTGTTCTTTTGATGATTAATTTGCTGTAAATTGTAATATATATGAGGAGAAGAGAAGGGTAGGATTGGAATTAGGATTTTGCATGGTGTATATGTAAGTTGAACGGAGATTTTTCAAATGCTTGTTTGTGGTTGGCGTCCATTATTGATATCATGTCGGCCTTTCCTGTATGCTTCCAAGTCGACGGCTCGTCTGCATTAATTAGTTGTATAATAATAATAATAATAACAATGGGTCCATGCATACTGGACCATTATTTGCTTTATATACTGACGCGACACTAAGTTTTGTACTGTATGCAAAAAATAAAAACTTTACAAATCCATGCGACTATTTTAGTTTTATTTAATTTTAAATGGATTAAATATATTTTCAACTTATAATATATATACTTCACCCTCGCATTCACCTACTTAAAATTCACAAACTAACAAAAGCATGTTCCGTCAGTGTATCCATTGGTCTTTTTCATCATGGGATGACTTTAATCAACCACAATGCTCTTCATGGTATGGAAAAATAAGATCATAAGAATTAAAAAAATGAAAAATAAATAAAAGACCTAATTAAATAAATAAATAAAAAGCCAATGAGTTTAATAAATTAAATTCATCAAGATAGGCGCTCAAACATAAATAGATCGAAACCCATTAAGGACTTAATCATTTATAGACATATTTCCAAAGTCAAAGAACATGTGATCATTCTTACGAAAAAATCTCAAGCCGTGACTCTATGCAAACACGTTTTAAGAGCATAAACTCATTTTTATATTGCTGACTTTTGAA
Organism: Jacaranda mimosifolia; assembly: GCA_018894105.1. Classification (NCBI taxonomy): domain Eukaryota; kingdom Viridiplantae; phylum Streptophyta; class Magnoliopsida; order Lamiales; family Bignoniaceae; genus Jacaranda; species Jacaranda mimosifolia. The sequence goes on along the minus strand of CM032132.1, from coordinate 12,509,426 downwards.
AAAGGTCCTAACTTCATTTTCGTGCAGTATTCCTTCACTATTGCATAATTGCAACCAAGTCTTCCGTACCACAAGTGAAAGAGAAATTCAAGGGTCAAAAAGTTTCAGAAAAAGTTCAAATCACGCTTTACTTTTCATATATATATATATATATATTTATGATTTTGTTCATATTGAATCAGAAATTTATCTAGAGAAGGCTAGAGAAGTTTTTATTTTATTTTATACTCATTAAAATGTCTAATAGTGAACAAGTCAAATTCAGGAATCTTATGTTTTTCTTGTCATTCATCAAAGTACTACATGGCTAAATTTGGAGCAAAATGTCCATTCAAAATGTTACGGTAATTTTTGGATATGAATGATATGTTTTGGATTATGCATTTTTGGAGAATGAGTTTTGGGAATAGGGTTGAGAAATGTGAAATTTGTGTTAGGAAATATGGTGCATGTTTGTTTATGTTTTTGGAATAGTTAGAAAATTATTCTGGAAAATTTTGGCATGTTTGTTTATGTTTTGGGAGGAGACAATTTTTATTATAGCAGTCAAATCAATATTTTTTTTTATTGAGTTTTGGTGTGAAAATGGAATTGAATAATATTTTTAATTGTGAAAATAGTAATAAAATATTATGGTATGTATATGTATGTATATGAGATTTTTGGTAATAAACCAATTGATTTGTAGGGGTACTCTGAAAATTAAAATTTATTGTTTTGGGGAAAATGTAAATCATATGTTTGGTACTTACATTTTGCCAAAACAAATTTATATATAATTTGAAAATTTATATTTTCATATTGAAAGTATACCTAAAAAGTTCATTTTAATTTGCCTTACGATAATAATTAATTTCATTATTTTGTATCAACTTACTTTTAATTTAATTTAACATAATTTAAGTAAATCAATAATTAAGTAATAAGGAGAGTTATAAGTAAGCATATGGAGTCAAGAAAAATTCGATGGATCTCTTGATTCTTATAAAGCTCACCTCGCGGCTAAGGGCTACCTTCAACATTATGGAATTGACTTCCATGAAACCTTCAGTCCTGCCATTCACCCCACCATTAGTCATCTAATGTTATCCCTTACTCTTTGCAAAGGACCGGTGTTGCGGAAACTTGATGTGAAAAAAAATCCCTTCTTGGCATGTCTGAGGAAGTTTGCATGACACAATTGTAAGGTTTTTGTTAATCCTTATAATTTTTGAGCCATTTTTTTTCCGATCCCTATTCCACACTTTCCTCGCTTGCAAAAATTGTTAATCCAATTTGCTAAATAAATCCATTAAACGACTTATAAACCATTCTAATTTTCTCCCACAATTCACATAGATGTAAAAACCTCCAACTATTTTTGAACTAACAACAGGAAAAGTCAAAAGACATGGCCAGTTGTTACCATGTTAACTCATAGAAGGAAATTTGGTATGATAAACTATCTTTACAGATGAGTACGATTAATTGGAAAACTAAAACATTTCATATATATATAAAGACTCTAGAGTTCAAACTACCTGTAGTATAGAAGACACAGTTTGTGTTACTGCAAGTAGAAGCAGTAGAATAGCAACAATACTGGAAATAATAGCCCAAGGACTATGCAAATAATTATGCCTTAATTTGGCCACCCACCTATTTCTGCGCTCATTGCAATGGAAATTCACATTGTCAAAGACGTTAGCATAAATAAAATGTTTCCCAGGACCAGTTACTGAATCACTAAGTTTGTTGAACATGTTGGCAACCACTTCATTGTCACCTAACCAACTGTCAACAATCCCACAGCGACCAAGTATTTCAACATCTCTAGATGAATCCACCAGGCAGTCCATAAACTTGACATAATCCGTCACAAAACTAACTTTAGTATCTTGGAAATATTGTTCGTGTGCAATAAGATTCCGGAAGAAAGACTCTGTCCTATCTTCAATGGTCACAGGCGGCAAAGACATAACTCCATTGTTGAATTCAATTTTAAACAAAGAATCCAATCCACTCCTCTCAAAATTCACATTAGCTTCTCTGAGCTTTGTGGCAGATTGGATGAATCGCCATTTCTTTCTTTCATCCTTTTGGTCTTGATGATTAATATCAAACTGAACATATGTGGGAAGCCAGTTAATGTGTATCAAGTCCAGTAAATGTTTTATCTCATCTAAACTTTTATTTATTCCGAGTTTATATCCCTTTCCCGGGTAAAGACTACTGAAAAACTTCAAGAGAAGAAAGATCAACCTGCCATCTTGGTTGGGAACCTCAATCAATCCAAACAACCTGCATAGGATAAAGAATGGAATTTGATTCTCAAACAGCATAAGATCTCTCTGCAAGCTATTCATCATCCAAATATAGGATCATTCTTGTCTCTCAAGGATTCCACGCTACACTTTCGTACTAATTCTATGATGAAGCAACCATCTAATACCATCATTTCGATAAATTTGGCTGCAGAAATGCCTATTAATGATTCAGCATAACATCTGCGCGCTGCTTCTTCCAATTCTCCAACAGCCAACAAAAATCTCTCCTTATTCTGTCTTCTTTCCTGAACAAGTAAATGCAGATAGTGCCACTTGAGGTCCTCCATCATATCCAGATTATCTTTGTTGCGATGATAAGGACCAATCGCTACAATTTCAGGTTCGTAAGCTTTGTCGTTCACACTTCGTAAATGTCTATGTACTCTGTAGATACAACATTTTGATTGTGTGGCGGAGAGCTGAGTGAGTGTAGAGCTTATATTTTCATATGCTTCTGCTGTGCTGCTGCCTGCTTGCATATTCACTCAAACACCACTAAAACACTAATCTGTAGAAAGTAAAAACCATTAAGCAAAATACACAAAGCCCAGATTCATTAAACAGAATTATGCAACTCTAGCTACCTACTCCATTCGTCCCAAAAATTCTTTAACTCTTATTTCCTTTCTAATTTACGATTTCTAGAATAATAACAAAAAAATATTTTTACCAAAAAAGAAAAAAGGAGTGTAGAATTTCTGGAACAGTTTTAAATAAACTCCACTCCATTCAACCCAAATTACCCAAATAATAAAAAGGAGGACCCTTGCAAAAATTACAGTTCAAAATGAAATTAAGTATCAATTCCAGAAACATATATTAATTTAATTCCAAGTCGAATCAATTCATTGATTTAAAGGTAAAGTAGGAAATAGCAGCTGCAAGCAGTGAAATTAGACGAAATATTTTAGGGAATAATCTGGTGAAAGAAAGAAGTCGAGCTCGAGTACCTTCAAATGAGTAGAGCCGTAGTGGGAAATCGACGATGAATTTCCAAATGCTTGCAGTCTGTCTATGAATATGAGATGAAGTCTGTCTAAGAGCTGCAGCTCTTCATGTAAAAAATAAATCAAAATTTAGTTTTATTATATAATAAATAAACGACAAATTTCCCAGGGCTCCACACTCACTCTGACAGCTGACGACTCTTTGTTTTCACCCACCGACCCCCACTCCCAAACTTTTTGCATTGAGAAAATTATGATGCTATAGACCATCTTTCAAAAGGGATATATCATGAATTAATAAAGTTGATTCTATTTATAAGGCGTCTTTTATATGTGACTTTTGCAATTATTGACTTCTTAGGTCTTATTATAATTTTTAAATTACTATACATATTTTTGTCGTGTTTGTTGTTCATGTGAATGAAACAAAATTCAGAATTTTATTTTAATTTTATATTATCATTTATTAGGATCATTTATTTATTAATCTCATACCAATCAATTTCACCTTATCGAATGCGTGTAGCATGCGGGCAGAGACAAATAAACATTACAAATATATGAAAAAATAAAAGTCATTGATGAGTTTATGAAACTAATTGTTAAATGCTTCTTTGTCAATTCAAAGAAATTGCTGTCTCTAGTTGCAATATTTTTTTTGGTCTGGCATTTGGCAATGCCCTCTTTTTAAATGCATACAAGATGGCAACTTAATTATTGTAGGGGTTTATTTATCGGATAACAACAATCAATGAAAAAAATTGAATTTATCAAAATATGCAAACTTTATATTGAGGTTGAAAAGTGTGTATATCACATAATTATAAAATTATTCTTATAATACTTTATTTAATGTAACAAGTCAAAATATATAAATTATATTTTGCTAAGGAAAGCAAAAATTATTTTAGAATATAAAATTAAATAAATGCAACTATGTTCAACATCTACACATATATTTTATTAACTTTTTAACAAAACTGAAAATATGATTATGTTAATATTTGATATCTATAATTTTACCTAATGAAAATTTTTATATTCAATTAAATAATTAAATTATATCTATTTTCTTTAATTTAAAATTTAGTTTACAATTAAAATAAAATTCAATCAACGAAATAACTATTACACCTCGTTATATGTATTATTTAGAATGAAAATTGAAATTTGAAATTCTGAAAATCTGGAAATTGAAATAATTGTAATTAAATATCTAGTTGTAATTATTATTGAGGTTATTTTTTTTATATATTAAATTGATATCTTTCCCGTTAGTAGTTTATATTTTAATATAAGTAGGCGCCAATTTATTGATGGGTTCAAGCTCAATTGTTATTAATTTTTAAGTGTATATATTTAATTAGTATATTTTATATCAACAAATTATTTTAATCTATAAATTGAATTTCAAAACTAAAAAGTTTGATTCTTGATCTACTTGTAGGTTTTTATGTTATTGATTGTAACCCTGATATTGATTAGAAAAAACTTAAAAGCACTAAGAAGTTTCGATATTGAATATATCGACTTAAAGAATCATATTAATATCAGTATGAAGTCAATATTCTAAATATCAACTTCTTTCTATTTTTTTATTTTTCAAAAAGTTGAATTAAAGAATGAATAAAACATACAAAAATTAAGAAAAGAAGTTGATACATGAGGTATTGACTTATTTGTGTTTTTATAATTAATAACAGAGAAATGACTTCTTTCTGTTTGTTTTTTTTAATATTAATTAATATAAATATTAAAGTATGAAGTGACTTCTTTCTGTTTTCTAAAGCATGAATAAAAGATATACCTTATTGACTTTTTATGCTTTTATTTTTTCAATCTCAACTAATGTTTTTATTTTTATTTTTAATTTCAAGTATCAACTTCTTTTGCTTTTATATTTATTTTAAAATTAAATTAGAATAAAAATATTATTTATACACATATAATCTAAATTATCTTTCTTTTAGAAAAATTAAGGAAGACTAACAAGTTGATGTATTGTTTACTTCCAATATTTTATTAAGTTATTTTAATTTTAATTAACATTTATATTATCTCCCTTCAAAAAAAAATTAGAGAGACTGACAAGTCAATATCTCATGTATTGTTCCTTCAAAAATATAATATATTTAGATTATATTATTTTTTTCTTGATTACATTTAAAAAATAATATTTAATAAAATTTAATTCATCAAAAAATAGATTCTAAAACTCAGAGAACAAGAAGAATATGGCAAACCAACCAAATGGATCAAACTCCTTGCTGACATTTTCTTGTAAAGTTTGTTATTTTAAGATTCCTTTTTGTTGCACGTGTAAACAAATCATTAGTCATTTTTCTTCTAATTGTTTTGAGCTTTTAGGGCTGTTGTATGTATATGTACACACTGTAATCAGTATTCACAGTGTACATTCTTTCCAAATTTTCTTCCACATTTGTTTCATGGTACCAAAGTGCTTCTTCCTCAAATATATATATATATATATATATATATTTCTCTTTTTTCACAACACCATCTTAATTTTTTAATGGCGGCTACTTCAGATCCATCTCTCAATCCTTCTAGCCCCTATTAACTTTATCCAAATGAAAAACCCTCCCTCATCCTAGTTTCTTTGGCACTCTCTAGTAACAACTACGACTCTTGGAGTAGGGCAACGCGAACGTCTCTTTTGTCCAAGAATAAACTAGCCTTCATTGATGGTTCTTTACGTCCTCCTGCTCCTTCCACTGACTCCCTCTTCCCGGAATGGGAAAGATGTAACACAATAGTTCTCTCTGGTTGATATACTCCATCTCTCCCTTTATTACACATAGCATTTTTTGTTTGGACAAGGCTTCTCACATTCTTAGTGACCTTCGTGAGTGGTTTTCAAAAGGCGATGCTTTCCGCATATCTGACCTGTAAGAGGAAATCTATGCTTTCCGGCAAGGGGATCACTCTGTGGCTGATTATTTCATTGCCCCTAAGGTGCTTTGGGAAGAACTAATGAACTTTCAGTTGATTCCTTCATGTTCCTGTGTTGTTACTTCTCTTGTGGAGCCATTGCTACAATCAAATGATATCAAAACAATGACTATGTTCTTTGTTTCCTCCTTGGTCATGGGGATTAGTTTTGTTCTCATGGACTTGCTATCTCTTATAAATTGGGTGTTCTCTCTTGTTATTCCGCAGGAAAGGCAACTCACTTCCATTGCCCACCAGGTGTTTGTTAATCGATCCGCACCACCACTCCTTCCCACACCTCCTCATAGGTTCCAGAAGCCTCCTTCTAAGCCTGGCACTTACCTCCTTATTGCAGTAAAATCGATCACACAGTAGAGAAATGTTATAGAAACATGAGTTCCCAGCAGGATTCGAGCCCTGTTGCAGCCTCAATTCAGTTTTCATGTTACCACCACTGAGTTTACCACCTCTTCTAACTCCGTTGCTTAGCCTACGTCTCCTCATCTCTCTTTGACTCAGGAGCAATACAATCAAGTTCTCTCACTGTTTCAACATTCCTCTGTTGCTAATCATGTCCTTACCCATCCATCTTCACTATCTGTTGTAGCTTGCAAGTAATGTCCCTTGTTCTTCTTCTTTTCCTTTTGGATTCTTAATTCTGGCGTCACTGATCATTTTCACTTATACTCTTACCTCCTTTAGTCCTTATAAGCATATTTCTTCCTTAATGTCGGCCTTTTGAATGGTCAATGTGTTTCTGCATATATTTTCGGCTCTATTTTGCTTTCACCCACTTGCATCGTTCATGACGTTTTCTATCTTCCTCAATTCTCCTTTAACTTGAGCTCTATTTTTAAGTTGACATCTTCCTTGCCTTGTTGTCTTATTTCTAAGAACTCTCTTTGTTTTCTATAGGATTTGAGGTTGTGAAGGACGATTGGTATAGGTAGGTTGTAAGGTGGCCTACATATCCTCAACACTCCTTCTCCGTCGTCTTCTGTTACGTCTCTAGAAACTACTTCTTTTGATCTTTGGCACTTCCATCTCGGCTATACCTCGGATAGTCACCTCAAATTGGTTAGTCCTTATATACCTGACCTAGCTTCACACAACAACTCTGCCTGTGATATATGTCATTTTTCCAAACAAAAGAAAATGTCATTTCCTTTCAGTTTGAGTAAATATTTACAATGTTTTGAATTGATACATATTGATATTCGGGGGCTTTTGGCCTCTCCTTCAAGACATGGTCATCTGTATTTCCTCACGATTGTGGATGATTTTAGTCAGTTCACATGGCTTTACTTCCTTAAAACATAAGTCAGATACAAGGGATTTACTACACTCCTTTTTAACGTTGGTTGGAAATCAATTCTCTAGCAAGATCAAAATTGTTAGAAGTGACAAAGGTGTTGAATTTGCTACACCTGTTTTTTATACTTTAGAAGGAGTTACACTTCAAAAATCTTATGTGGAAACCCCACAAAAAAATGGAATAGTGGAACATAAATACCAATATATTCTTAATATTGCGCATGCTTTCTTTTTCCAATCAAAGCCCAAACAATATAGGAACTATGCTATATCTCATGCCACATGTATAATAAACTGGCTTCCCTCACCCCATCTCTAAGATAAATCCCCCTTCCAACTCCTATACAAGTCTACCCCCGACTACTAGTCTCTCAAGGTTTTCAGCTCCCTATACTACGCAAGCACCCTTATTGTTGGACGCACAGAACTTGACCCCTAGGCTCGCAAAAGTGTCTTCATTGGTTACAAACCTAGTATAAAAGGTGATTTCACTCTATGAGCATCTTTGCCTTCCGTCATGGTACTTTTCATGGACATATCTTCCCTTTTCGGTTTGCTTCCCCACATAGTTCCACCCCCTACCAGTGTACTCACATGATCATGCTCTTGATCTTGACATAGTACTTCCCACTGCACATCTGTCTTTCCCAACTAAACCTCTTATTGCAGGTCTACTAGAGGCTACAAGCTTCCTACCTATGTCAATAACTATCATTGCTACCTTGCTTCCACTACTATGTCGATGCCTCCACACTCAGGTATTGCATATCCTTTCTCCCAAGTTTTGGGTTATTCTCATTTATCCTCTTCCTATGTAAATTTGTTTGTTCCATTTCTACTAACACTAAGCCCAGAACCTACAAACAAGCCCTTCAGCATCAATGTTAGGTTGAAGCCATGCGGCGGGCACTTGCTGCTCTTAAGTTTAAATGAAACTTGGATGCTTTTTTTTTAAAAAAATTGCAAAAAAAAAAAAAATACAAAAATACCGCACTATTTGGAAGTTTTACAATTTTATAGTAAGTTGTACTCGGTGAGTGCAACTTTCAACAGTAACCGAATTTTGTCCTCAGCCGTCGTTTTTGATCGGAATAAAAAATTATGGGTACTGTTGAAAGTTGCACTCGGTGAGTGCAACTTTCAACAGTACCCATAATTTTTTATTCTAAAATTTTTTATTTCTTTGTATATAAATTCTTTTAGGGCTTGTTCTCCTATATTTTGGGAAAATATTTTTCAACCCCCAAAATATTTCAAAATGCATGCACATTCTCCAATCTTTTTTTCCAAAATACTACAATTTTTTACCCAACAAATTCCCTCATAATTTACCCAAAAAACCCTACACCCTAAAAAGCACATCTATTCTCTCATTTTCTCACTCCATCTTTCACATCAACCATTCATTACTTCACTTATATATACACACACACATATATACACACACATATATATTTTACACATATGAAAATATTAAAATTTTGCTATTTAAAAAATTCAGAAACTTATGTTTACCTAAAAATATTTAATGTAATAATTAATTAAAAATATTAAATACCTTATTAATTTTTTTAAAAATTATTCTAAAATTCTTTTTTCAAAAGCAATGTTAGTTTAGTAGTAATAAAAACCTTTGTTTCATTTTCATTTCATTTCATTTGATATGACTCAGGTAATCAATCCCTCCTCCTCTCTTCATCCTTTTTTTTTTTTTTTTGTTTCCGTTTTACTTTGGCCGGTCGGCCACTGGTGGTGCTGGCCAGCAGCATTCTGGTGCTACTGGCCACACTAGTAGCGGAGGCCGGTCAGATCTAGCCGCCGGTCGCTGGACCGGCGGCCAGATTTGGAAAAAAAAATTTTAATTTTTTTTAAATTAGTTATAATTAAAAAAAATTAAAATGGTTGGTTGGGTTATTGTTTCAGGTTTGAAGAGTTATGCTTGTGTATTATTTCGCTTGATTGAGGTAATTTTTTTAATTATGCTAAAATTTAATTATGTTTTAGTTATGTTCATTATGTTTTGGTTAATTATCTCCATTAATTAAAATTTGATTTATGTTTTAGTTATATGAAATATGTATTATATAATTTGTCTCAATTAGTTAAAATTTATATGTTTTAGTTAAAATTTGATTTATGTTTTAGTTTTATGTAATATGTTTTATATAATTTGTTTCAATTAGTTAAAATTTAATTATGTTTTAGTTAAAATTTGATTTATGTTTTAGTTTTATGAATTATGTTTTATATAATTTGTCTCAATTAATTAAAACTTAATTATGTTTTAGTTGAAATTTGATTTACGTATTGGTTAAACTCAAATAATAATTTATTATTTTTGGTATAATAATTTAATTTGACAGAAATAATGATTTATGTATTAGTGGAAATTTGGATTACATTTTATGTTAGTTTTATATGTTGTTATATTTGTTAGAGTTATGTTTTTATTTGAATTAAAATTTTATTAGAATTATTATTGAGTTAAATTTTCTGGTACTACATATTGAATTATATTAAAATTTTAAGTTTTCATTCAGTTTGCGGAATTATGATTTATTAATAAATATGTGCGCTTGTAACATGTGCCTAATGATGTAGGCTATCTTGACTTGGTGGAAATCTTTTGTCAGTGTTAATTTTAGTGGAGCATTAAAGGTAAGCTTGGATATCTTGTTTTAATTTTGTAATATTTTTATAGTACAATACATTAGAAATGTTTAGAATTTGTGGATTCACAAAGGAGGATGAGATGTTGGGAGAAGGGGTGGAGCCTTCTCATTTGTTGTTGATTGGTTTTTAATTGCTTGCATGACGATGATGGACATAAGGAGGAGTGTTTATGTGTCATTATGTGTTTACTAATATTATTAATTATAAATGCTAATTTAAAATATGATTTATTATGTTAGCTTAAGTTTAATTTATGAATTAGATTAAATTATATTAGTTTAAATTTGATTTCTGTATTAAATGTTGTTATATTTTCATAGATCTGTGTTTTTATGTGAATGAAAAATTCTATTAGAATTTTGATTGAGTTAATTAATTTTTTGTTAGTATATGTAAATTTACTTTTTGTGTACTGTAGAAATGTTGAACAATATAAATCTTAACATTTTTCAAAATTTTATGATAATTATTGATTAGATTGATTAATTAATATAAATTATATGTGTATTTGTGGAAGGTATGTCGACTTTGAGTACCATTGTTGTTCTAATAAACTTTGGCGGAAATATTACTAGAGATTCTCGCTCAGTGGATTATGATCATCCAGCATGCAGTATCATTAGAGTATCTCGTGAAATAACATGTTCTAATCTGTGCCACGAAATCTGTGGAGCGACGGCTATTGATAGCAGCAGCTATAAACTAAAAATTCAAGCAAAATTCTATTTGGATAAATAGTACGGGATATCTACACTTGTGGAAATACAGAATGATGGTGGTTTATCTTTGTTGTTTGGTCCACAGTGCCAACTTGATAATGTGGAATTATATGTTGAGACAGAAGCAATAAGTCAGACTGGTGTTGATAATACTTTTGGAGTGGGGTCTTACATGGGGCTTTTGATGCAACCCGAAGGTCAATTTGCCTCTTACCAAGATTTTGGATGGGATCAACAATACCCAACTCAAACAAAAATAAATGTTCCTGTGGTTACGCAAAGGTTTGCAAATGTTGGGATTCATGATTTTGGTGAAAGCCCTTCTACCTCTCATCAAGTTTTTGAAGGAAAGCAAGATAACCCAACACATTTCGTTCATGATGGTGAACCAGAGCTACAAGTAGATAGTTTTCGTGATGAAGAGTTGAGGGATTTAGAACCAGCTGAAAATGATAGTGATGATTTTAATGGTAGTGATGATGATGAGGTAGATATTGATACAATAGAAGAGCTATTGCTTTCACACGGCGAGGGAACATCTTCTCAACAACTACCACATGAGACGAGAAGAAATACATCCACGACTACGTAACCAAGTTTGTATCCCGTATATCCATTCTTCTCTGCAATAGATGATAATGATATATTTATACATGCAGATTCTGTGGATATTCCAACCCGTGGTTGGACTGAGTTTTACGACTCAAGTAAAGGAGCACTCTACGTGGGAATGGTATTCAAGAGTAAGGAGCACCTTATCACTTCTGTGAACGATTATTCCGTGCGAGTGGCGAGATGAGAATATCGGGTTCTTGAGAGCACACCAAAGTTATGAAAAGTGGTGTGCAAACATTATAACAGAGAACAACCTTCTTGTTCGTGGAGTGTGAGGGGAATATTTAAAGAGAAAAAGGGATTGTGGAGAATTACCAAGTATAGAGGCCCTCACACATGCCTTATGGATGAGGTTTCAATGGATCATTGAAATTTAAGCAGAAATATATTTGCTTTAAACCTATTGGACATTGTTCGAGGTAATCTAGGTTATGGGGTTGCAAGTGTGCAAATGATGGTAAAAGAAAAGTACGGTTATGAAATCTCTTATGTTAAGGTATGGAATAGCATAAAATGTGCGAGGGAAAAACTTATGGGACTTGGGAGACCTCGGTAAGAAAATTACCCAAATATATGGGAGCTTTGTAGAAATGGAATTCACGAACAATTGTTGAATTGAGTCATCTTGAAACAGGCATACCAGGACAAAAGATGTTGAAATATGTCTTCTGGGCATTTCGACCATGTATAGAAGGGTTCCAACATTGCTGCAAACTTATTAGTGTAGATGGAACTCATCTATACACAAAGTATAAACATAAAATGCTTGTTGCCGTAGCCATGGATGCAAATCAGAATATTATGCCTATAGCTTTTGCCATAGTAGATGAGGAAACTTTGATGTCTTGGAGATGGCTCCTTCAGATGTTGGCGAAATACATTATCAGAGGGGTGGATGGCTGTTGTTTACTTTCTAATCGTCACCGTAGTATTTTGGCTGCTGTAGAGAGCATACGTGATTTCATGCCCCCTCGTGGAGTACATCGATTTTGTTTGAGGCATGTGTGTTCGAATTTCAATAAACATTTTAAGAATGTTCAATTGAAGGACATGTGTTGGAAAGCTGGTGTTGCACTTCAAATCTGAAAATTTGAAAAAAGGATAGACGACATAAAGAGTATTAATGACCATGCTTACTCCTATTTGGGGTGGATAAACAAGAGCCAATGGACATTATCTCATGATGGAGGATGGCAATTAGGCATTTTGACGACAAACATGTCCGAATGTATAAATGGGGTGTTAAAAGGTGCTCGTCGACTACCAATTACAACTATTGTTCAAACAACATTTGATCGTTGCGTGAAATATTTTCTTCGTCGGATCACTAATGGCCGTAGGATGAGGCAAAATGATCAATTATGGGCTGATTATGCTTTTGACATATACACAAAATGGCAGTACCATTCTGTTAATCACTTCGTGCAAAAGTTGATTACGCTCAACAATCAGCTTCAGTCATTACTAGGATGGACACATCACGTGGGAATCATACTGATGTTGTGAAGCTTCGGACATGAGAGTGCTCATGTGGGAAATGGGCTGAATATGGAATTCCTTGCTCACATGCAATGCAAGTATGTCGAACATTTGGTGTCAACTGTGCATCACTTGTGAAGGAATATTATAAAGTGGAACATTACATTAAAACAAGCACGTCGCCTTGATGAAGTTCAAAATGCACAACAAGGCCCTGGAAGACTGAATCCCTAGCTTTTTTATAGTTAGTAAGTTGTAAGCAAAATATATGTGATTTTTGTATGCTATCTTTGTAATTTATGTGTGTCTTCTTTATTACTTATTATTGTGCGCGTCCATTGTAATTTTTTTTTTATTCTTTGTTACTTGTTATGTGGAACCAATATTTGTAGTCGTTATCCTGATCCTGATTCAAAGCATCGAAATACAAATTTACAACTTGTATTTTATGAACCAATGATATTGATACACAATATTCTAAAAGGTAGCCCTAATAATGTCCTCTAGTGCTACAAGCTCGTCATTGTTGATGCCTTTGTGGTCGTCGTGCCCTTTCATCATATGCAGCATCATGTGACTGATGATGGCTTGGACCAGCCTCATGGTGATCACGATACTCCGTACTATCTAGAAAAGGTAATGGCGAGATATGAAATGAGTGGCGTGCTGGTGATGAATAATCATACTCCGTTGATCCCCATCTTAGACCAAGATCAATATCTACTAGTCCGGATATTGATTGCCTGCTTGCCAACATATATGGTGGTATAGGTGTTAACTCCGGATCTCTTGGTGGTTGACATTCATAGCTGTCGGCAAACAAGTTATGCAGCCTATTAACTAGACCTCCCACATCACTAACACCACCTGACCTAAAAGAATGAATATCATCATCAGTCGTGTTGTTGGATCTAATGTTGCGTCTCCTCCTTCTCATATGTGTACTACCATTGACTTCTTGTTGTTGAGGGACTTGGCTTGGAAAGCATTGTCTAGATGCCAACTGATGAACGTTATCAGCAATTAATCGATGATCATTCCTCATCTGAATGAGGTCCATAACCTCGGCATCATCGGCAACAAAAATCACAACTGATAATCAAATTGTGCATTTGATCTGTCTGAAAAAAATATAAATGTATCATATCATTTAAATAACTGAAGGATGTATTGCATGATTTATATACACACCACATGTTGCCAAGCGCGTAGATCCTCTGGATGGTACCCCATTCGTGTGTTCTCATATGATGGACCTATTATTCGACGTGTAATTCGATCATACCACAACATGTATCCATTTTCCATAGTGATTGATCCGATAATAGGAGGTCCATGCACAATAAGCTGCTCTTTGTTAGCCCATTGAGCAATATAATCCATGTGATAAATGGACCAATCTTGTCCAGGATGACTTCTACGTGATACGTCATGTAATATTGAACCTCTCTCAACCGGTGGTGGAGGAATATGTTGTTGCATCCCAAATTGCCTTAGCACTCATTCTGGATGATGCATCTCAATTATAGCAAAGTTGATTAACGGACATGATGCTGTCCAAAGCCTCGGGGCACACTGGACTGGCAAGGTCTGAATGTCTTAGATCGGGTGATATGGTTGCCATATAAACTGCATATAAATGTATTGAGCCATGTTTTTATAGATAAATAGCTTATCAGAATATTTGATGTAAAAAGTATTATTATTATACAATTTTTTACCTCATTTGCCGACATGCTATCAAGCATATCTCTTATGATTCGTGCAGAGTGACTTGCTGTTTGCGTGAAAGAATTATAATGCCACCACCTACAAATTCATTCAATTGATATTAATATAACAATTTATATTATCCATATACGCAGAAAACAGTTGCATGAAAATGTTAATAAACTATAACATATATTATCTTACCGAGCACCATACGGAGGAATTGGCAGTCCATCAACTACTACTAGAGCTTCATTGTCATCGACACGAGAAGTTAATCTTATAGGTGTCAATGTTGTAATGCGTGACCATGCCCAAATCTACAATTAACAATTTTTTTGGCATCATACCTAATTGCAAAAATTAATATAAAAGCAAAATAATACTACTTCATCTGTAACAACTGCATCGCTCCACCAATATTTGATCTTCCTCTACGTGATGTAGTGCAAAGCTCATGATACATGAACGATAAAACTGCGCTACCCCAACTAAAGTTACGGACTTCATCTATTTGCTCCATATGCTGTAAGTAAACCAATGATACTGCAGAATCTGATGAGCTTGGGCACATAAGACCTCCAAGAAGTATCAACGCACAGACACATGCGTATTGTTGGACCTCAAAAACTGTGCTATGATCTGTAATTCTATTATTATGAACATGGTCCGTAAGAGCAGTAAGATGAAGTTGTGAGCCCCTAAGGTCTCACTCTTCCGGAATGAATCCAAGATAACGATAACAATAATCTTGCCACTGCATGAGGTTGTGAACATAGTCTATACTTGTAACAACAATACCGTCTATCGGTAATGCGCAAATAATTGTAATGTCCTGCAATGTAACTGTAGCCTCTTCCACATGTAAATGAAATATGTGAGTCTCTGAGCGCCATCTCTCGACCAGAGCGTAATCACATGAACATCAATCTCAATATTTCTACAACTATAGACACCATAGAATCCCATCTCATTTAATAAAGATAATACACGAGGGTGTAGAGCTTGGCGTCCTATAATTCTCCAAAATCGTCTATCTCCTCGTCTAACAACTAAAGTGTCATCTATATCTCCAGCTAATATACTCTCTGATCGATGGCTATCTTGCATGTATAAGACACTGGGATCATGTGGACCATATATATCTCTGATATCCATCCTGAAATATTTGCTGGAAAAATAAATAAATAAAATATGATTAGGTACATCCAAAATATTTATTGGTATATTAATGTGAATGACAAACAAATTAAGGATTGGAATGTCTATAGCCCATTTATAGTCCAATTCTTAATTGTTTATCATTACATCAAACATATCCAAGTAGATAAAAATACCAAAGATTTAATATGATTAATGATACATTCTATCAAAAAATCCCTTAAATAGAATACTTCAAATTGCCTAAAAAACAAGACTCAACAAAATGTAAACCGTTACTTCAATTAAAAACAACTTATAATATTTATAAACACAAACTACATATATGTGTTCATTACTATAACGAAACAACATATATCATAATTAATAAAGTGATTATCAATCTAAAATTTTCTTACAAGTGCACATATTTATCTATAAATCCTAATTCTTACAAGTGCACATAATTCTAATAAATTTTTTAATTCAAATAAAAACATAACTCTAACAAATATAACAACATACAAAACTAACACAAAATGTAATCCAAATTTCAACTAATACAAAAATTATTATTTCTGTTAAATCAAATTATTATACCAAAAATAATAAATTATTATTTGAGTTTAACCAACACGTAAATCAAATTTCAACTGAAACATAATTAAGTTTTAACTAATTGAGACAAATTCTATAAAACATAATTCATAAAACTAAAACATAAATCAAATTTTAACTAAAATATAATTAAATTTTAACTAATTGAGACAAATTATACAATACATATTTCATATAACTAAAACATAAATCAAAATTTAACTAAAACATAATTAAATTTTAACTAATTGAGACAAATTATATAAAACATAATTCATAAAACTAAAACATAAATCAAATTTTAACTAAAATATAATTAAATTTTAACTAATTGAGACAAATTAGATAATATATATTTCATATAACTAAAATGTAAATCAAATTTTAGCTAAAACATAATTAAATTTTAACTAATTGAGACAAATTATATAATACATATTTCATATAACTAAAACGTAAATCAAATTTCAACTAAAACATAATTAAGTTTTAACTAATTGAGACAAATTATATAAAACATAATTCATAAAACTAAAACACAAATCAAACTTTAACTAAAACATAATTAAATTTCAATTAATTGAGACAAATTATATAAAACATATTTCATAAAACTAAAACATAAATCAAATTTTAACTAAAACATAAATAAATTTTAACTAATTGAGACAAATTATATAATACATATTTCATATAACTAAAACATAAATCAAATTTTAACTAATGGAGATAATTAACCAAAACATAATGAACATAACTAAAACATAATTAAATTTTAGCATAATTAAAAAAATTACCTCAATCAAGCGAAATAATACACAAGTATACACCCTTCAAACCTGAAACAATAACCCAAACAACCATTTAATTTTTTTTAATTATAACTAATTAAAAAATAATAATTTTTTTTTTCCAGATCTGGCCGCGGGTCCGGTGACCAACGGCCAGATCTGACCGGCCGCCGCTGTTGGTGCGGCCAGCAGCACCAGCAGTGGCCGGCCGGCTGGGCAAGTGCCCTGTCGGCCGGCCAAAGTAAAACAGAAACAAAAAAAACAAAAAAAAAAAAAAGGAAGAAGAGAGGAGGAGGAGGAGGAGGAGGGATTGATTACCTGAATCATATCAAATGAAATGAAATGAAAATGAAACAAAGGTTTTTATTACTACTAAACTAATATTTCTTTTGAAAAAAATTTTTAGAATAATTTTTTAAAAAAATTAATGAGGTATTTAGTATTTTTAATTAATTATTACATTAAATATTTTTAGGTAAGCATAAGTTTCAGAATTTTTTAAATAGCAAAATTTTAATATTTTCATATATGTAAAATATATATGTGTGTATATATATATGTATATATAAGTTAGGTAATGAATGGTTGATGTGAAAGATGGAGTGAGAAAATGAGAGGATAGGTGTGCTTTTTAGGGTATAGGAATTTTTGGATGAATTATGAGGCAATTTTTTGGGTAAAAAATTGTAGTATTTTGGGAAAAAGATTTGAGAATATGCATGCATTTTGAAATATTTTGGGGGCTGAAAAATATTTTTTCAAAATATAGGAGAACAAGCCCTAAAATAATTTATACACAAAGAAATAAAAATTTTTAGAATAAAAAATTATGGTGAGTGCAACTTTCAACAGTAGTGAGTGCAACTTTCAACAATAACCAATAGTTACTGTTGAAAGTTGCACTAACCGAGTGTAACTTACTATAAAATTGTAAAACCTCCAAATGGTGCAGTATTTTTGTATTTCCTTTTTTTTGCAATTTTTTTATGAAAAAGCCAAACTTGGACACTCATGCCTTTACCTCCGAGCAAGACTGTTGTGGGCTGTAAATGGGTGTATCGGATCAAATATAATGCCGATGGTTCCATAGAAAGATACAAAGCCCATCTTGTGGCCAAGGGTGTTACGCAAACATAGGGTGTTTATTACTTCGACACATTTTCACCCATGGCAAAGATGACCAATATCTGGCTTCTCCTTGTCGTTGCTACTGCCCAAGGCTAGTTTCTTTAGCAGTTGGACATTGAGAATGCCTTCCTCCATGGTGATTTAAGTGAAGATGTTTACATGTCTTTGCCTCCTAGGCTTCCCTCGGTTGATCCCAACATGGTATGCGCACTCCGTAAATCTCTGTACGGCTTGAAACAAGCTAACCAACAATGGTTTGCGAAGCTTTCTAGTGCTCCTCTCTTTGGGCTATAAACAATCATAAGCGGACCATTCTCTTTTGTTTTGACTTTTGGCAACTGAATCATGGTTCTCCTAATTTATGTCGTGACATGATTCTTGCCGGCAATGACTTGGCCTAGTCAACTTTGTTAAGTCTTATCTGAATAGTTCTTTTCGTATCAAGGACCTTGATAGTCTTCATTTCTTCTTAGGCTTGGAGGCGGCTCGTTCTTTCGGGGTCTGGCCCTTTGCCAATGCAAATATGCATTAGAAATTCTTCTGCATACTGGTTTTCTTGGGAGCAACCCAATCACTAGTCCCATGTATTCTTCTCTTAGACTAAGCACGGCTACTGGTGATCCTCTACCTGACACTTCGTCCTGTCGTTGCCTCATTGGGCATACTTTCATATTTAAGAAAAGAAATTTTTACTTTGTAAACATTTGATATTACATTCCAACTTATTTAATTGCTATGTGTTTTTATTTGGTTATATATTTTATTCCTATTTTTTAGTAATATTATAAAAATTATTATAAAAAAATAAATAATAAAAATAAGAATAATTATGCACATCTCTATTTTTATAATAAAAAAAGTAGAAGTATCATAAACTTTGTCCATGCTAATGAAATATATATAATTTAAACTATTATTTATACAAAACTAACAAATGAAGAGTTGTCTATTCTATCAACAACTCTTCAAATTAAACTTATAAAAAAGTACAATAAATCATTCTAACCTTATCACAAAAAAGTTAAGCACAATTATAAAGTATTTTATAATTTTTTTAATTATATTTTATCAAAAAATTCAAAAGAGCTTGATAAATTATAATTTTAAAAATAATAATTTTAAAAGAATTTTGTTTATACTTTTTTGCTTAAACATATATAACTTGTCGATAACATTAAAAGTGATATTAAAATTGTATAATTATAAACCTACTCAAAAAAAATAAAATCTATAGTAATATATAAAAAATATTTTACTAATAAATACTTTTATTTTAATAATTTTTACAAAAGGGTAATTTGATCATTTAAAATATTCATTTTATTTCTACTATTCATTTCTATTTACCAACCATTAGAATGGAATCAAGGACAGAATCGCAATTTCATTCCTTTCTCATTACTTGTACATACCAATCATATGATAAACTATATATCATTCCTTTCCCAACCTCATTCCATTCCTAAAGTCATTCAATTTCTACCTAATTCCATTCCCGCATACCAATTACCACCTTAATATATTATAACATATAATTTACATTCAAGAAAATCATTTTCTTTGTTTCTTTATTTGAGGAACTCTTTGAAAAGTTATTAGTTAGAATTAAACTGAGTATTAATAAATTTTGTCTTGTCGAAGTATAATCAATAGCTATTATTATTATCTTCACAAGCATCCAAGGGTTCCAACTGTGCTTGAAACTTATAAATGAAATGATAATAAATTCAAATATATACATAGACACGCAGATATAAACTATTATGTTTTAATTTTATTTTATTTATACATACGCACATTAAAATTTTATTAGGACTCGAACTCCTAACTTCCTACATTATGTGAGAGACTTATATTGTTGAGCCACAGGCCACTCAGCATATAAACTATTGTGTATGAAAGGCGGGTTTAACTAAAATTCACATAATGTTGACTAATTTCTTTATCCGTAGATTTCAAATATTTTAATAAAATTAAAGTTTATAATTGGTTGTTAAATTACAGCTTTTAATTTTATATAATATAAGCAACCCACTTGTTAACTAAAAATCTCATGTATGATCAAAATTGCAGCACTTGCAAGTTTTTGTTTTATCGAATGAATTCGAAATATTCATAATCACAATTTTTTTATCTCATTAGGTAAGTTCAAAATATTTGTAATCATAGATCTTTGTCTACTTAGATAAATTTAAAATACAAAAGATAATAATAACACAAAATTAGCAACTCTTGTAAAAAATATCATCATATAAATTTTTTTCATCCATAAATAAGATACCAATAATCTTGCATTTAATTTATATGTGAATTTTATAATTCTATTATTTATTTCATATTCTTACCGCATCACGCATGCTACTATTATTTTATCCTTTCAGTTTTGGTTATTTAATTGTAGAACGTTTTAATTTACTCCAAGTAACATAATACGATGGTTTTTTATTTTTTCTTTTTTTTGGGTTATTGTTTTTAAATTAATGTTCAGTTTAATTTATCTTAAAAATATTAATTTACTAAATTAGTTCACAAATAAATTTTTAATAACCTTTTTATGACACATATTTGTATTTTTCCAGTCTTTCATTCTACGCTAGATAAGTATTCTTTAAATATAATTAAATATTTTATTTGTTGTTATCACTTCTTTTCTCTATATTTATCTATAATTCAAGTTTCTTAACGGTCAACTTAAGATTATAATTTCTATATTACTTAAAATACTAATTTGCAATACTTTTGATTATTTAAATTAATTACATTTTACATATTGTGTTTCCAGACTATTTGGGTCTGAATGTTCATTTTGATGGACTTAATTTATTGGGCTTATTAGTCCTTACTTAATTATTATTCATTTAATTAGGTCTTTTATATGTTTTTTATATTTTCACCTTTAGAGTCTTTTTTTTTTTTTTTTAATTATATCAGGAGTACTTCTGTAATGCCCCAGAATTTTTCTTTGCCTTTAATGAATTAATCTAACTTATTTTATTTTATTTATTATTCAGAATATATATACATATATATAATGCCTTAGATTTTCTTAATCTTTTTTTATCCTATGTTAATATTAATTATTAATTGCTATATGAGTTAGAAGATGATTTATACATATATATATAAAGTTATATATAGTTTTTAGGAACTAATATTATATCATCACTAGAAATTATTAATTGAGATCTTAGGAATTAAAATAAAACAGTTAGATTAATT
Organism: Jacaranda mimosifolia; assembly: GCA_018894105.1. Taxonomy (NCBI): domain Eukaryota; kingdom Viridiplantae; phylum Streptophyta; class Magnoliopsida; order Lamiales; family Bignoniaceae; genus Jacaranda; species Jacaranda mimosifolia. The sequence continues at coordinate 12,487,836 of CM032132.1, read as the reverse complement.
ATAAGATTATTCTAATCCTAGAAAGAATTATAATTAGAGTTTCAGTTGAAATAAAACACTTATTCCACATATATAAGTCTCGCTCTCTAAAACCCTAGCCACTCAATCAAAACACAAGAAGAAAGACAGAGGTGATCGGAGACTGTTGCTAAGCGTTGACAGTGCATATCAAGCTCTATTGAAGAAAAATCTCCACTGTAGGTAAGGCTTAGAACACCTGTTACTTGACTACTACTTTTAACGATATGTATGTGTATAAATATATATAGGATGATTTGTGCCCCTATGTCTTGACAATTATAAACTCCATGGTGTTTTTTTTTTTTAAGAATTATTCATTGTTGCTTGTCTTCATGATACACAGCCGCAAATTTTGACCCCTATGGACCAATTTTGACTTTATTGTAATTCAAGGTTTGCTTTTTGGGTCTTTTAAAAAATTGAGATTTTAGAACAAGATAATATATATATGTATACGTATATATGAATTTAGGAGGAAATTTAGGGGTGCAAGAGTGATTTCTTTGGCATGTGAGTACTTATGGGAACCGAAGGTGGAAAATTTTGCATCTATGTAGGTTTCTTGATAAATTTACTTAGGGTATGTGTGCTGTGAATCTATATTTAATAGAAATTTTATTCTGGTTCATGTAATATTAGCTACTAGCACCAAGGTTATCCTTTTATTTATAATTTTGGTATGTTCAATGGAATTCAAATGAGAAATATATATGTGTATATACATATATATATAGTGTAAAATATTTTAGTACTAACTAGGATTGTTAGGTCTAAGATATCACATGCTTATGGTACCCATAAGGCTAGTCCTATGAGTTGTCTTTTAAATTGGTTGAATTGGTGATTGAAGTATTTAATAAATAAATCAGATGACCCAGTTGTTGATACGATTGATTCTGAGATAGGAGATTGACGTCTAGGATTGATCTCAAAGGTGAGTGCCTAAACTTATAAATACTATATATTGCTATGCTTCAAAATCCAGAAGGATATATGCTATTATATAATTGTTCATGAATTGTTTTCAACTTACACTGCACTACATATGTATTCCACTGCACACAAAAAGAAATCCTTTTTCTTGTTTTATTTTCGCACAAAAAGAAATATTTTGCTTGTTTTAATTCTGGAAAAAGAAACCCATGCTTTATGATTTTAATGCTTCTAGACTACCAATTAAATTCGATGATCAACTGATTACTGTTACTGTTGCTGCTACTGTTACTGTTAGTTGGATCCAATTTGGTCTGGGTGTGTGAGGGACTTCACTGGCCAGCAGCGGTCTAGCCGGTTGAACCCCAAGCCCCTATGGCCTAATCCCCCCAGTGCACAACAGAAGCCGTTTGTGGCTGAGGTGGGTCGTAGGAATTCCCGGGGACGCTCGGGCATTGTTTGGTAAGGTCGCACCTTGCCCGGAGCGATAAGGGATTATTACGGTGGGAGTCATAAGGTTGACTGGCTACAGCAAAACTGACTGATCATCGTATTTAAGTTGATAGTTTAGGAAATTATTTAACAAAGTTTTGTTTTGATACTGCTTGATTGTTTATAGATTTCTCAACTGTTACTGCTAGACTGTTTTATGAGTTCCTTTTTATAATACTCAAAAATTTCCACTATACAATAATTTTAATTCAAAGAACTCACTTTACACACACTTGACACTCACTGAGTCTTTTACTCACACTCCTTTCTTTTCTTTTAACTTCCTTCTGGCAGATATAGATCTTAGTCTTAGTGAGGAGGTGGATCCTGCTTTTGATGAGAATCAAGGGTGAAGACGTAATTCTGGATTTCAGTAGACTAGTATAATTTCCATTAAGTTCATTAGTTTTATTTTATTTGCCGTGGATTTTATTGTGTTTAGTTCCTGAAGAATTTTGACACCTTGAGTTTTGAGTTGTGAGTTGCAAGGAATTGGATGAGTTCCTATTTAACCTTATATTTTGGATTGTTAATTTCAATTTTATTTGGCATTAAATTTCACGCTCAAATTTGGTATAAATGTGGTTTGATTTTGGGGCGTGACAACTTCGGAAAAGATGACCTGAACGATGTTGGACCATTGTTGGCTTGTCTCCCAACTAGTACCTATTATGATCCTATGCCTTACATCAGATTAGTATGTTTCCAATCGTGCCATTAGTGCTTGCCTGTACAAATACCATTACAGCTAGCCTATTTGTCCAAGCTGACCACTTGAAATTTCGGAAAGAAAAGAATTATTCTAATTTGTTCTGGTAACAAAAGCAATAAGTTTGGAGACCTCCCATAGTTAGGTCACTGAAAATAACTCCTGAATTTTCTAACTTAAGAATTATGAGTTTGATTTTGGAATCTTGAAACAAAAACGCATTGAGAATAGTTTGAGATGAATCATTTTAGAACGTTGGGACAAGAAGTCTTTCTGTTATCAAAATAATTTACATATATTCCCTTGCACCTTGCGAGAAAAGATATATGTTTATTGGACTTAGAATGAACATGTTTTTACACATAATGATTTTGTGACCAGTCAAGTTTTCTGATAGATACTTGACATTATGTATTTTGAACTTAATTTATGTCTACATAATTGTAAGAATTTTTGTAATCTCTGCTTCAATTTTGCTTGTATGTGTTTACCTCCCTAAATCATTCAAACTTATAACCTTGTGTACTGTTTTTTCTATTCTTTGTCCCAAATTGATAGAATAGGAAGCACAATGGGCATAGTTCATACAGTCAATAGTGTATATAGTTTGTTGCTAGGAGCTAGACCTATCACGTTCGTAATGTAAATAGAATTGTCCCTTTTTAATGCCACAACTTTTATTTGTTGATAATTTGTAATAAGTTCTTCAAGATCCTATCCTTTTAGTTTCACTGCCCTTTCTACTATTGTTGGGTCTTAAGTCTAATTGTTATTGTATATAGCTTATTAGAGATAATAAGTTGCTAAAGAATGACATTTGTCGATGCTTTTAAATTATAAGGTTTTAGTTGATCTACAAGATTCTAGGTTTAATTGGAGTAATACCTCCGCTTGAGGAGATGCCTTCCATTGAGAGTGCTACAATAGGTTTTTTGTTTGCTAACCCCTAGCTTAGGTGAGCAGAGCATGTTGGGAAAATTCTAGGCCAAGGCAGGTTTGGCCAAACCACTCAGTGATTTTGTGCTAGGTGGAAAATCAATTTTTCAAATAAAAAAAAGTCAAATTATTACTTTCCAACAAACCATGGTTAAATCAATCTTCTATTAATTCAAATATCACTACCTATTTGAAAATAAGAGAAAGTTTAGAAACTCTCCCAAATTTGAGGAAAAGAAAGAAACTGATGATCCCCTGTAATAAATCATTAGGGAAAAAAAAGTCATGGACAATTCTGAAGCTTATGAATTGTTTGCAAAAGAGGATTAATTACCTTTTCCTTGAAAAACTAAAGATTGCAAAGGTGAAAAAGGCTTTGAAAAAAATACCTGTTTTATGTTTGCTTCCCTTAAAAATTGAAATGCTTTTGAAATGGTATTATCATGAAGAGTAACATGGTTTCTGCATTTATAGTAGTTGTAGTACCTTAAATCGACCATTACCCCAATTTCATGAAATAATATTGAAGTTGGAGAAATCCTTTTGCTAAGAACTATATAGCAAATAGACTAGATATCCTTTTATATTTGTCAATTAAATGAGAATTTTGTGACCAGGAAAATGATTAATTAGTTGAGTACATCAAGACACGAGAGGAAAGAAAAAATGGAAAACTATTTCACTATCAAAATATTAAAATATATAAATTACATTTTTTTGTTGCCAAATGTTTGACTAAATTCCTAAATGATGTCGAAATAATTCTTTCATTTTGGGTTGCATTACTCATTAGCGTTCTCCATAATCCTTTGTTACATTCATTCAAAGAAAAGTTTTTTCTCCCATTCTTGAGGAGAAAATGATAATAATTCTAGAGAAAACTACTGCAATAGCATTTAAATTAGTTGTATCATATCTACAAAGTTTTCTTTTTTCATTTTTTTTTTGGTGGGGAGAAAACTATCATTTTCTTGTTTCCATTATATTTTTTCACCTAGAATTTTGCAAATCTATTTGTTGGGAGTCAAATTCTAATGTGTGAGTGCATTGGATAAGTCCTCATATCTTCAAGTTTAGCAAAGGTATGCCTATGTGAGGTGAGATTATATTTGCTATTTGTTAAGAGAAAAATGGGAAGGAGCATAAAAGAAATTGAAATAACATGGTGAAGATGATAGAAAATAAAGATTGGCTATCATGGTGAATTCATTGAAGCATTGGAATATTCAAATTTGGAGTTTCTGGAATTTAGGATAATTCCTAAAATTTCTCCTCTTTCCAAATGGGCGTTGACATTTTGGTTACAAAGAAACTGATTTAACCATGACTAAGTTGGGAAATATAATTTAGCCAATTTTTATTTAAAAAACTTGTTGTCCACATGACACAAAATCATTGAGTGGTTTGGCCAAACTTGGTGTGGGATAGAATTTCCTAGCATGTGGGTTGGTTGGAGGGTAGCATTAAATACAAAAAAGAAAAAAGAAACAAAAAGACCATCGAGGTACTGCCTAGTTGGACAGGGCCCATTACTTCTCATAAGGAGATCACGGGTTCGAACCCACTTGCGGTAATAATCCATGATCTAGTTACAACTTATATTTGTGGAGGAGGGGCCTCAACTAACTATCGCTTTAGTGGGGCTGTGGTGACGGTCTCGCTCTTAGGAGCTACAGCTCAAGTAGGACAGCACACAACAAAAAGCGACTCCTATGGTTATGCCTAGGGAGTGTTGCTATGCATGTTGTTTATCTCCTACCTTCTGCTTTGTCAAAAAAAAAAAAAAAAAGGGCCCTCTACTTTGTCCAAAAAAAAAAAAAAAAAAGATTGCTTAACATCATTAATTGCAAATGGAGATGGCTGGCATTGAATTTATAAAGCATTAAATACAACTACTTGTTTCTTTTCAGTGGTGAGTCAAACTTACTAGAGTTGAGCAAATGTTGAGCTGCTTCCTCTACTCTCTGAGGACCTGCATGAGGTTGAGCAATGTCCTTAAATTAATTATAAATAATCCACGTGATTAATTACACGATCATTAGCTAGCAGCCAATAAGTGTGGGGTTGGATGGGAGAGCCTGCTTGATGCTACGAGGCATCGCAGCAGATACTGAGATGCTCCATCAATTAGTTGTTTGGCTCTTCAAGACCAAATTATATTAGGGTCCTCGAATAGGATCCTAATCTATCCCTAATAGGGACAAATATTGTTTTAAAGAAAGAATACTCCATTCAGCGCATACTATTATATTTTTCAATCACATTTATTCAACATCAAATACCGCAACTTTAGAACTTTTGATTCACAGACAGTATAATGGTGAACAAAAATATTCAACTGCACACAAAAATATAATATGTAGCGCCCCAACCACAATCAAACAAAGAAATTAACAAAAAGCTTTATCTATATTGAATTCATCATGAGGAGAAAAACCTTGTTTCTTTCCAGTGTAAAGGGATAAACAAATAGATGGCCCCATGAGCACTATAAGCAAAGCCAAAACCAAAAATATTTCAAATTGCATACTATAGAAAGTAGCTCCAACACCTGCAAAAAGACGTAAGAATCTCAAACCAAACAATCTATTAACTGGGCCATTTATTTCACTAGCAAAACTTTCTAATTTATTACCTATTAGAAATGGAACTTGGTTTCTCAAGCTTTCTATCAACGTTGTTGGTTTGCTGAGGGGACGAAGAATAAATAACTAATATAGTGACATATATATTTCTGACCTCTTCTCCACAGGCAAGACAGTTATTTCTTGTTTGTTCAGACAATTTGATTGCACAGTCTTCATGTATTAAAGCCAATTTTTTATATTTGCATTTGGCTTTGAACACATGACCTCCTTTATACACACATTCGTAGCAATATTTGCAAATAGCTTTCTCTTTGTAAATCCTTTCATCTTCATCTTCTAAAATATAGTTGCAAAGGTGTATACATGTATATATGCTTTGCAAATACATAATGTATCTAATGTATATTATAATGGTTGAGTTAAACCAAATGACCGAGCTAAAATTGAGCAGGTTAATCTAGGCTTTTGATAACAATTTGTGCCCATAGTGCTTGCAAAGATGATGGTTGGATAGATGGATATTTTGGTAATATGGAGGGCCAAGCTATAATCAAGGAGGCAATAAAGTCAAAGATCTAAATCGTGTGAACAAAAATGCGAGAAAGTCATAACACCCCATTCGGAGGTGCTTGCTCCTGACAACGGTGCTACTCTAATCAAAATTCAAGAATTTCCAAAATACAAAATACGCGCCTCCAAATTTTTACTTTAAACAATTCCATCACAACCTGAACAATAAGTACGATCAAAATCAATTTTGACATCTAAGTTAACTGGTCATGCCGCAAAACTTCAAATCCAACCTGAGTTTCCATAATTTACAATCTCAAAATCTTACGTCAAACATATCAGATTCCAATATATTATACATATTAAAAGATAGGGACGCAGCCTATCAACAGATACATTATTTACACTATGCACAATAGCCCATGTTCATGTGCCTTCTATTCCATCAAAGCTGGGGCAAAGAACATGGAGAACAATATAAGAAGGTAAGTCCGAATAACTTAGTAAGATAATGATCAAAATGCATAGATAGGATATGTGAAGTACAACATACACATATAATAAAAATATTTATTTTGAGCATAAATAATTAAAGCACATGACCAAACAACAGGATACTAAAGAAAAGATAAATTACACGAAATTCACGAAATAGGGTTGGAGATCATAAGCAGACTCAACACCGTCCTATGCTAGCAATAGAGACATCTCAAGTTTTAGTGCATTGTATAGGAAATCTAATATGCAAAGCTTAAGAGTTGAATTAGTTTGGATAACCATATGTACCAGCATGTTTTGTAAAAAACTCTGATCCGAAACTTAGGGATCAATTCAACATTATAAACCCAACTGTGCTAAAGCATTTAAATAAATCGACAGTGTATAAGCACATTCAATGAAATCAACTTCACAAGAATTTTTCATTCGAGCGTTATGCCCCAATCACCATATAGAGCAAAATAAGTAAAAAATCACTTCCAAGCTAACGAGTAAAATGGTTTCCCCAATTAATGTATAATTAAGGGCGAGTCAGCATGACTGCTATTATGACCACTAGTTAGCCATCATGTTTGCCTCTGTCACCGACATATAAATGTGGGCCAACTGGTATGGCTGCCTCTATCACTGACATATAAATAAAGGTTAGTTGGCATACCTGCCTCTATCACCAATATATAAATACGGGCTAGCTAGCATAGTTGCCTCTATCACCAGTATGTAAGCACGGGCCAGCCAATATGGCAACCTCTATCACTAGTATATAAGCAATTATAGGCCAGTAGAGACAATCTCTACAACTATTATAGAATAATTACTGGCTAGTCAACCTCCACAACCAATATATCAACCAGTAATAGCTAGTTAGCAAGATTGTCTCATGCTCAACATCATAAAATATGACAATTGGGTCAAGAATGAATTAGTCAAATCATAGTTCAGTTGACAAAGTTAAAATCCAATTCATGTGACATGATAAGAAAATTTCCAATTTCAAATGATACTTTTCAAAGTTCTTTCAAATGAAAAATATTGTTATTCAAAATATATTATTTTTAAATAATTGTTCAAGGGTAACTTTTGAGAAATAAGTCTGCGGATTATTTAGCTAATACCTTGAGTTCAATGTAGTAGTTCAAATGAAAGTGTTTAGAGAAAAATATATTAGAAATAGAACGGTATAGAACAATGAATCAATTTCATAGTTTTAATGCAAGAATGAGAAGGCAATAATATTATATTTACTAGACATAGGTTCTTTTCCCAGCAAGGGTATCTTATACTATTAAGGATAAACCTCACTTGGCAAATGTAGAGGAATCCTTAGTTGTATGGTTGCTCACGTTCTAGCTTTCTAGTCAAATCAAAAACTGTCATAAGATAGCCTCGAGTTATCATCCTATCAATCCCCTAAATCTTAAGTATAAATATAGTTAATGTCTTTATCAAATTCAAGGTTATTATGATAATTTTGACAATATTGGTTTCGTATCTAAATGCTTAAGATAATCAAATATGGTAATCTTTAGTTGTTTGGAGAGTCCATGTCCTTATTTCCTAATCAATTCAAAGTTCAGAGTAAGATAACCTAGATCAACATTGTGTTGATTTCTGAATCATAACTCCTAATACACTTAATTTTCTTACTAAATTCCTTAGTTAATTTATTTGTTTAGGCATAATTTCCTCAAGTTTTAGGTTACACTTAGATGTTTAACATAGTCATATATCATAGTTCTTAATGCAACAATTCGGTAAACAAGTCTTTAAAATCTTACTTAAGGTCTTGACGGCAATCTGATAATCCTTTTGAGTTGATTGAATTCAACACTATAATAATTATAAGATTAATCTATAACTTGGGCCAAACTATAGTTTAATAATCTTAGTGCATATCATAATTAGGCTTTGATATGAAAATTCAATTACATTTAGCAAATTATTTGAATTAAAGTTTGATTATTGAAATTTACCTAAATTGGAGATCACTACCACTCACAGGTGCGCCTTATCGAGCCCAACCAAATGCCCTAGTCAATTTCTAATTCCACGACCTCCTTGCCGATGAATTAGCCAAAAACAACCATAGAACCCTAACTAACTCGCCCTAGTCCGTCACCCACTTCCAATTACCCCCTACCCACTTCCAATTACTCTGCCACCATCGATCGAATCATCAAATTGAAACCATAAGTCACTTGCCCATTCAACTCCAACGAAACCTGTCCAAGTCCATCAAGTATTCATTGTCGAAAGTGGCAAAACCACCACTGCCATCATGTGCTTACCGTCACCCTCAATTTTCAACAATTTTCTTCAATATCTTTGGTCAATATTGGTATTGTTGTGCTCCTCTTAGTTAGAGGAAGCTAACTATGGCGTTATTTTTAGCTTTTTTGGTCATTTTTAGCTTTTTTGGTCATTTTTTGATGGTTCGCACAACGAGTAAAGGTTGGGTAGCTTTTGAGAATTTGATGAAACTTCTTCCCTAATCTTATATACAATAAATATTTTTCAGCTTCTTCAGATTGGGCCCCAAAACTTTTGGTCAAATTCATATTAGCCACACAACTTTTAACCACCTTACACTTTAGTCCTTGAGTTTCAATTAAGTCCTCCAATTTTTTCTTTTTACACATTAACCTTTAATATTTCTATTTTTGGACAATTGGGTCCAAGTTTAATTATTTTGAAGTTCTTAAACTTTTAATCCACTCACATTGACCCCATAAATTTTATAACTTTAGACAATCAAATCTTTTTGCTATTTTAATCTTATGATATTCAAAATCTGGGTGTTACACTTTCCCCCCTTAAGAGAATCTGGTCCCCAGATTCTTATCTGAATAAGAAAGATTTTGTACCATTATCACTTACCATCTTACTATTCCCAAGGATAATTTTGTTGTAGATTTCTATCTCTTGTAATCAAATTGGTTCCATATATTCTTTTCTATTATCTCGAGTAACTCTTATTTGTCGTAGAAAAGTGGAGATCCTTCTTAGTTGGAATCACTGTTGTGAGTTTTTCATCTACTCACACTCACTTGAGCATTCCATATTTCATCATGTGTTTGATGTTGCCTTACATATCCCATGTCCAGCAAGATCATATGTTCCTATGTCTCAAGTCTTTCCAATGCATGTGAGATCATTCCCTCATGACCCCATATTTATTTTAGGGAATAAGCATATTTGATATTTCCTTAAGTTTCCCAAAGAAAGGTAGAACTAGTACCAAGATTAACTCATCTTTTCAATTCTCAAATTTCTCTATACTACAAATGTATTCAAAGATTAGTCTTTTTTCAATTATTTCAATAAGTGAATTTACGACTTTAAGACGATCGTCTTTGACCCTAATTGTCAAAGTCTAAGAACCTTTATCTCTGACATATTCTTCAATCTTCTTCACTTACTATGGCCCCAACTTTGGTGAGATCAAATCCTATCTCCTTTCAAGAAATCAACTGCTTCTTATTGTCTTAATCCCAAATAGAACTTCACATTTGCAACTTGGATATATAATTTTATTCCTCTCATTCTTTTGATTTGGATGTTTATACATAGATAATGTACTATAATCTGTATTTTTCTAGGAAATTCCATTAGTTAACAAAAGGTAACTTTATTTTAGCGAAGCAACCTAAAGCGACAAATCCTATATCCTAAATAGGATAATTCTGCTTTCAAGATTTAAGTTCTTTTGGGGAACCTATAATCTTTTTCTTGTAATCTATTCTTTGGTGAGAGCTTAGATGCATAGAACAATTTTGTACATTATGTAAGAAGAATAATAACTAGCACAAGCTAATCCCTCTTCTTTATTTCATAAGATTTCTTCATACCCTTCCCCATGTATTAAGATCGCCAATTCTTCTTATTTAAGTGAGTCAACATATCTATCACTTAGAAGAATCTTGAGTACATCTGTGAGATTAACAGGCAGAACCTAAAGGACTTTGTAGTTCTAACATCTCTTTTGTTTGCCTTCCATTGTCAAAAAATCTTGATTTTAGTAGGGTCACTTTGCTATTTCTCATGAGCTTACATACCTTTGAATGTACCTTTTTCCCAATTGATATTCAGATTATTAACTTAACACATAATTGGTATTTCTATAGGTATCCATAACATGAAGTGTAAATGTAGCATGACTCTTCCCTCGATTCCATGCTCACCAAATGTCCTTAATAGAATCATGAGAAACTGATCCATCAAATCAAAATATCCTATATGTTATAGCTGCCAACATTATAGGAGTCTGATCACCCAAGTGACATTGTTTTAGCCTAAAGTACCTGTATTATGAATAAAGGGTAATTCCTAGCGTACCTTTTCCACAACTTCTAACTAAGAGTATGCTCAACTTAGTTTAACCTAAAATAAATTTACACCCTTACGCTGAGCCAAGTAGTTTAGGTGGGGTAGGGTATTATGATCCTATATGTAGTGAGGCTTGTTTAGTTCCTATCTTTGTCCGACAAGTCCTTATCAATGATACATGATTGTTTCTCAATGTTCTGAATTTTGTTTTGCATTTTCAACCAATGTTCTTATTTTCTGATTGCTAATCTTTTCATAAACTTCAGCAAATAAAATCCAAGAAATTATCCGAAGTGCTTTCTATAAGGTCTTTTAAGATACTTTTATAACTATTAGTCTAGTCATGTCTATCACTAACACACAAAAGTATCATTTTCCCACAATTAGATTTCATCTTCTACCTCTTAGCTCTAGAACCTATTAATGAAATTGGCTTAAGGACTCGGCGCCAGCCTCTATCTTTTCCTATGCATTTCTGGTTAGAGTGTTCTCATCTTGATGTTCAATTTTGTTAGTTTGGTTATTTGGTAGTTGTCCATTATGATACATCCAACTAATTATCATTTCCTATTGGGCTTAATTTCTGGTGTGCTAAAATTTTAGCTTTAGAAAAGAGCTAAGATAAACTTGGCCTATAGCTTTCCACCCAAAACATTTCCAAATAACGCCAAGGTTGATATGGTATTGTAAAATCTAAGACACTTGGACATGAGATAAGACCTTGTGGAGTTCAGTTAATATGTCCATTTTTAGCTAAACACGGGCCTTTCCTGCAATTCTATCAGTGTATATGCATACGAATCTCATTTTAAAGGTATTAAGATTTTTATTTGATCCAATTGATGGTTTTAGTTTGTGGTGAGAAAAACTACCTTTATCTATCATATTATCAATAACATTATTTATTCAATCACATCTAAGATATGGATGTGCAATAACGAGTTATCCTTATGGGTATACTTATTCAGATTCTATATTATTTCAATTTTCATAACTTAAGATTCTCGTTTTCTATTATCAAGAGTTTGGATAGGGTTTCTCATTTTCAAATATGAATTTTTATCCTTTATTTTCTAGTTATAGGTCTTACATCTTGTTATATTTTGATAATTAATTATAGTGTATCGGCATAATGGTCCCCATCCTTAATCACTATCCTTTTTGCCAAGGTTCTAGCAAGAGTCCTTATATCCTGTCACTTTCATTTAATCTCTTCAAATCCTTATCCATTGATTTCTATATCCCCACTTGATACTTTCCTTTAAGATTCCAGTACTAACTCTAGATGTCTCCTGCATTCTTTAACAAACGTTATCCCCTTCTCTTCAAGTCACAATGTTTTCTTTACAACTTTATTCTTATAAGCAATTTTTTTCTCTCGTTTTATTTACTGTCATCATGTGCTCATACTAATGAGATTTTTCTCTATTTATGAGCTAATTTCTCCAAACATTTAAAAGATTTCCTCATGGGAAATATTCTTTATTTCCCTACCAAATCCCTGATGCAGTTATATCAGTCAACTCTATTGCTGAGGTATTGATTTCTTTGAAACAACAATACCCTTTGGGCCTTAACCATATGTATAAACCAAAACATAGATTATTCCATAATGATCCTTGGCTTATCAAGTTCCATTATGACAAATACACTGACACCACAATGTGATACCAAGAATATTATTCCACCAAGCATTATTAAAGTCATGTGCTTGACATCTCATGTGTAATAGACTAGATATTGGCTGGCCACACCAATATCAATCCTTTATTCCTTGGATATCATGCAATATCCTATAAGTTCACATCCTAATCAGATTCTATATTCCAAGGGGACCTAAGTTGTCGACATACCACATCTCAAATAGCTATGCCATTTAGGTCATAATATTCTCTTATGTCCCAAGCATTTATCTAAAAAAGAAAGATCTTTTGCTCATTAATTCAGCTCTATCTAAAATGATCATCAGCACACGTACCGATTAAAGTGTTCTCAAGCAAGTTCATGCTCAATACAAGTGCCCAAGAATATTTTTCCTCCCAAATATAAGAAGTCACATGCTCAATACCTTAGGAGTTACGGATTATAAATTGGTCAATAGCCCAACCATAGCCCTTCAAGCCCTTCGGATCGAACATTATTCTAAAAATTCATGTCATAGTCAAATTTTCGAGTCAAGCTTAATCTCTACTAACCAAACTTTCATGTTCCAATGATCATATCCTAGCATAGCCTAGGTTTTCAAACCTAAACTTTGATACCACGTCTGTAACACCCTATTTGGGAGGTGTCTGCTCCTAACAATGGTGCTACTCTGATCGAATTTTCAAAATACAAAATATGTGCATCCAAAATTTTCACTTTAAACAATTCCATCACAACCTAATCGATAAGTACGATCAAAATCAATTATTGACATCTATGTTAGCTGGTCATGCTACAAAACTTCAAATCCAACCCAAGTTTCCATAATTTACAATCCTCAAAATCTTACGTCAAACATCTCAGGTTCCAATATATTATACATATTAAAAGATAAGGACATAGCCTATCGACAGACACATTGTTTACCCTACCCACGTATACCACATCTGTACCATTTGTTGATGCTTTGATAATACTATTTACACTATGCACAATGGCCCATGCTCATGTGCCTTCTATTCCATCAAAACTAGGGTAAAGAATAAGGAGAACAATGCAAGAAGGTAAGTCCAAATAACTTAGTGAAGTAATGATCAAAATGCATGGATAGGATACATGAAGTACAGTATACACATATAAGAAAAATATTTATTTTGAACATAAATAATTAAAGCACATGTCCAAGCAACAGGATACTGAAGAATAGACAAATTACTCAAAATTCATGAAATAAGATTGGAGATCATGAGCAAACTTAACGCCGTCCCATACTAGCAAAGAGACATCTCAAGTTTTAGTCCATTGCATAGGAAATCTAATATGCAAAACTTAAGAGTTGAATCAGTTTGGAAAACCATGTGTACCTGTATTTTCATAAACGACTCTAATTTGAAATTCATGGATCAATTCAACCTTATAAAGTCGATTGTGCATAAGCATTTAAATAAATCGACAGTGTATGAGCACATTCAATAAAATCGACTTCACAAAAATGTCTTTATTTTGAGCTTTATGCCACAATCGTCATATAGAGCAGAATAAATCAAAAATCACTTCCAAGATAATAGTAAAATGGTTTCCATGATCAATGTATAATTATGGATGAGTTAACATGACTACCTTTATCACCACGGGACAACCAGCATGGTTGCTTCTATCACCAACGTGTAAATATGGGTTAGCTGGCATAGCTGCCTCTATCACTAGTGTATAAATAAGGGTCAGCCAGCATGGCTGCCTGATTGCTTCTATCACTAATATATAAACACGTGTTAGCCAATATGGTTGTCTCTATCACTAGTGTGCAAGCATGGGTTCCTGCATGTCTGCCCCTGTCACGAGTATATAAGCAATCATGGCCTGATAAAGATGACCTCTACAATTGTTATAGAATAATTATGGGCCGGTTGGCCTCCACAAGCAATATATCAACCAATAATAGCTAGTTATCAATAATGTCTCACGGTCAACATCATAAAATATAGCGATTGGTTCAAGAATGAATTGGTAAAATCGTAGTTCAGTTGACAAATTTAAAATCTAATTCATGTGACATCATCTGAGAATTTCCAATTTCAAATAACATTTTTCAAAGTTCTTTCATATGGAAAACATTGTTATTCAAAATATATTATTTTTAAACAATTGTTCAAGGGTAACTTTTGAGAAAGTATTGAGTGGATTATTTGGCTAATTGCTCGAGTTCAATGTAGAAGTTCAAATGAAAGAGTTCAGAGATAAATATATCGAAAATAGAATTGTATGGAACAATAGCTCAATTTCATAGTTTTAATGCAAGAACGAACATGCAATAATATTATATTTACTAGATATAGGTTCTTTCCCCAGTAAGGATGTCTTGTATTATGGAGTATAAACTTCACTTGGCAAATGCAAAGGAATCCTTAGTTGTATGGTCACTCAAGTTCTGATTTCCTAGTTAAACCGAGAACTATCATAAGATAACCAGAGTTATCATCCTACAAATCCTCTAAATCTTAAGTATAAATATAATTAATATCTTTGTCAAACTCAAGGTTATTATGACACAATTTCGGCAACTTAGTTTCTTATCTAAATGCTTAAAATAATTAAATGTGTTAATCCTTAGTTATTTGGAGAGTCTATATCTTTGTTTCCTCATAAATTCAATGTTCATAGTAAGATAACCTAAATCAACGTCATGTTGATTTTTGAATCATAACTCCTAATACACTTAATGACCTTACTAAATTCCTTAGTTAATTTATTGCTTAGGCATAATTTCCTCAAGTTTCATGTTACACTAAGATGTTTAACATAGTCTTATATCACAATTCGTAACTCAATGAGTCGGTAAACAAGTTGTTAAAATCTTACTTAAGGTCCTGATGGCAATTTGATAATTCCTTTGAGTCGATTGAGTTCAACACTATAATAATTATAAGATTAATCTATAACTTGGGCCAAACTATAGTTTAATAATCTTATGAGATATCATAATTAGGCTTTGATCTAAAAATTCAATTACATGTAGTAAATTAATCGAATTAAAATTTGATTATTGAAATTTATCTAAATTGAATTGAATCAAGATCTAATCTCAAGCTAGGAATAGCCTAGACAGACTCAAAATCATATTTTGAGTCCGTCTGTTAGCTTGCTGCTGCCCCGTCAGCTACCATGCCCTACCGCCGAGGTATAGGTTGCCACCACCTACGGTTGTGCCTCATCGAGCCCAACCAAACACCCTATTCAATTTCTAATTCCACCCCTCTTCATAGGTGAGTTTGCCAAAAATAGTTGTGAAACCCTAACCGACCACCGTCCACCACCAACTTCCAATTATCCTGCCACCGTCGGTCAAATCATCAAATTGAAACTATAAGTCGCTTGCCCATTCAACTCCGACCAAACCCCATCCAAGCCTGTCTAGTTTTCACTGTTGGAAGTGGTAGAACCGCCACTGCTATCGCATGCTTGTCGTCGCCTTCAATTTCTGGAATTTCCTTTGGTATTTTTGGTTAATATTTGTATAGTTGTGCTCCTCTAAATAAGAGGAAGCTAACTATGGCATTATATTCAGCTTTTCTGGTCACTTTTCAATGGTTCGCACGTCGGGTAGGGTTGGGTAGTTTTTGAGAATTTGATGAAATTTAGTCCTTAATCCTATATAACGAATATTTTTCAGCTTTTTCAGATTGGACCCCAAAATTTTTGGCCAACTTCACAATAGCCCCACATCTTTTAACTGCCTTACACTTTGGTCCCTAAGTTTCGATTAAGTTTTCCAGTTTTTACTTCTTACATATTGACCCATTTTATTACTATTTTTGGGTAATTGGGTAATTATTCTGAAGTCCTTAGACTTTTAATCCACTCACATTGACCCCCTAAATTTTATAATTTTAGACGATCATATCCTTTTCCTATTTTAATCTTATGATATTCAAAATCAAGGGCGTTATAAAAGTGGGGTTACATGTGTCGATAATCTATAAAGCTACTAAGATCATGGTATTTGTTGTAATAATGGGCGGTTTTAGTTCAAGTAATAGGCTTCTTTTAGCCCAAGTAATGGATATTGTGCTATATTTAAGCTCTAATGTAATACCTAGAGAGACATTATCACATTAGTAAAGATTAATAGAGTTCCTTTGATTTTCATCTTTCATTGGTGTCTCCTATTTCAATTTTTGCATAAATTGGCACCATCTGTGGGAAGCTAGGTTAAAAGTTAAGGCATGAGCAAATGAGCGATTCTGGAGAAAATATGGAGAGAGACACTTTGATCATAATGTAGAACAAGTCTATAACGGTTGTTGCCACAACTCCTCGACAACTGTGACACCAGCTATCTTGATGGAAGGCCTTCCAATGCTTGCGATGGTAAGGAAAATGACCACTAAACAGTTGGCCATTTTTTTGTGGTCAACGTTTGACACCATCATTGCCACTCAATCTATTGGAGTAGCGCGTGCTGCACCTCTCCAAACACCATTGAATCCCTTGGTCATCCTTTACTTACCTGGAATGGCACCCAGTGTCTCTCTGACCCCTATTCCAATGCCTTTCCCCCTATCTCTATTTTGGCCAATCCAGCACCACCCAAGAGGATGGCAACTACTCTATGCACACCCACAATGATGGATAGAACTCCTACTCCATGTCATGTAGCAACGCCCGCTTCTAAAGTAGTCATGCAAGGCATGGTGGTAGTTAGGCCACCACCCCCTAACAATCCTGAATTGTTCGCACTTGGAAGATAAGAGCTAATTGTGACACCTATAGGGATGTTACTAGACAAATCAATGAAGTTGGTTGGCCAGCATGATCTGCCCAATGAACCAGAGATGAAAGTTTCTACTCAACTATTGGATGACTTAAAAATAATGGCAAAAATTCAAGTGTCAGTATAGCATGGTCACGATAAGGATAGGCAAGGGCCTTTTGTAGAAATAATTTCAGAAATGGAAGAAATGATGAGGGAGCTAAGGATAATGAAGAAAAAGATGGCAAGAAGAGTTGAAGAAGAAATTAAAGCTTCCTCATTCAGCGAAACTATCTTGTGCGACCCCTTTCTAAAAAACCACAAGTCCTTTGCCATGCCCAGGTATACTAGTATAACTGATCCTACTGATCATCTCTGCGAATTTGAAAACCTAGCTTTATTTTATCAATTCTCTAATGGGGTGTTGTGTTGGACTTTCTTATACCTTGGGAGGGGTGGCCCAGTAATTGTTTGGGCAGTTACCTCCATGATCCATTCACACAATCAAAGATTTCGCTCAAAAGTTTTTGCACCAATTTACTAGTAACAAATAGTACCGATGAAGTGCCCAGAGTTTACTCTCATTTTGACAAGGGGAGAACGAAATGCTAAGAAATTATTTTAGATGATTCACCACAGCTGCCTTAGAGGTTTTATCAACTACTCCTGAATTTCTAGGCAATGCCTTTACTCAAGGGCTTATACCTAGTTCTTTCTTTAGATTTTTTAGTAGAAGGCTTGCTACAAGCTCCATGTAGTTTACAAAAATACATTTATGAGAAAGAGGCTTGTGAAGCAAAGGAGAAGGAGCTGGGGGAGAAAAAAGGGAGAAAAGGATAGATTCTAAAGGCAAGAAGCCCAAACAAGAAGAAAAATTAAAGTCAGTACCTTCATATATCATATGAAAATTCCAACGATAGGCCCCAAGTTTGAGTAATATACTCTGCTAAAATTTCCAAGAGAGTAGGTTATGTAAGCTAAAGCAGCGCAATTTGTTGCGGTGGCCTTGCACACATAGAGATCTACCGAGGTACCCTAGATCGAATAAATTTTATCGTTTCCATAATAAATATGGGCATGTGATAGAGGAATGTGATCACCTTAGAAATGACTTGGAGTAGTTGATATGGAATAAACATCTGGACGAGTTTGTGGAAATACCCTTCGATGTTGCTAAACATAATCACACAACCCACCCTATGCCAGAGGGAAAGCAGCGAATGTATCAACCTAATAGGGAGCAAGATTCGAGAAATGGAGTGGTCAAGGGAGTGATCCACATGATCTTTGGAGAGTCGGTAGAAGGGGATACTCATCGAGCACGTAGGGTGTGAGCCAAAGTTGCAGCACACAGAAATATAGAGGTTGCTGCTATCTCTAACAATAGTGACATGCCCATTATTTAGTTTTGACTAGAGGACTTGAAGACTCTGTATCTTTCTCACTAGGATGCTCTGGTGATCACAACTATGATTGCAAACTTTGAGGTAGCCCGCATGTTCATTGATTGTGGCAATTCAGTTGACATTTTGTTTCATGACACCTTTCGACAAATGGAATTAGAGAATACTATGTTGGAGCCATTAGAGACATCCTTATTTGGATTGTCAGGAAAAGTAGTAAGACCACTAGGACATATCATTTTACCTATTTCTTTTGGAACAAGAATGCATCGAAAGACTTGTATAGTAAATTTTTTGGTGGTTGATGCTCCTTCCGCATATAATGTTATTTTTGGTAGGGCTACGCTTCACCTCTTCCAGGCGGTTGCTTTACCTTACCATCTAAAATTGAAGTATATATTGAGGAGGATGGTAGGGGAAGTAGAGGGAGGCCAATACAAAAATAAGAAATGTTGCCTCGATGTTGTGTGGAAGGGGAGTCGCTAAGACAATGACACTGTGTACAAGCAAAGGCAAGGTAGCTCAAGCATACTTTAGCCAACAAAATAACAGCAGAGGCTCAAGCCAGAAGGTGAACTTTTATCCATAAAACTAATGCCAAGGGATCCCAGTAAGACTATGTGAATAGGGTCACACCTCGGGGCAGATTTAAAGGTATAACTTATTACTGCTTTAAGAGAATATGTGGATATTTTTGCTTTCTCTGTCAAGGACCGAATAAGGATAGGCCCGAGCATAGCCATCACAGACTCAATATTGATCCTGCAATCAAGCTGATAGGTAGAAAAAGATACACTTTGGCCCAGAAAAACATCACATCATTCATCAGATTGAAAAATTGTTAGATGCTGGGCACTTCGTTGAAATACAGTTCCTAGAATGGATCTCCAGCATAGTGTTGGTACATAAGCATGCACACAAATAAAGAATATATTTTCAGGAATTAAACAAAACTTGCCCCAAAAATTTCTATCCACTACCAGAATAGACTTGTTGATAAATTCCACCTCCAAATGCGAGTTGGTTAGCATAATAGATGCTTCACAAGGAATCATCAGAATCCTTTTGTACCCAGAGGATCGCAAGCTGGTATGCTTTATTACTTCTCAAGGAACTTATTGCTATTTGGTTATGCCTTTTGGCCTTAAGGATATAAGAGCCATATATCAGAGGTTGGTAGATCATATGTTCAAACATCAAATCGGCTAGAATATGGAAGTTTATGTTGATGAAATGCTGGTAAAAAGTGTGAACCAAGCCAACCATCTAAAAGATTTGAAGGAGATCTTTGAGACCTTGTGCAAATATGGGATACAACTCAACTAGAGATATGTGCCTTTGAAGCGAATGGAGGAAAATTCATAGGGTATCTAGTGACGAAAAGAGGATTATAAGCAAAACTTGAGAAAATTCAAGCGATATTGGAAATGAGTCCACCTAGAAGCGTCAATGAAGTACAAAAATTGATGGGACGGATAGCTACTCTGAGTGAATTTATATCTTGCGTTGCAGATAGAAGCTTGCCCTTTTTTGGGATATTACGAAAAGCTAAGTAGTTTGAGCGGGAAGAAGAAGCGCAGCACGCCTTCGAAGAGTTGAAAGCTTGTCTTGCTAAGCCCCATTTACTAACAAAGCCTACTCCATGAGAGACTCTTTTTTTGGGATTTAGTCACGACTGAGCAAGCAGTTAGCTCAATTTTGATCAAAGAAGAAGGCTCATGCTAGAAACCAGTGCATTCTATTAGTAAGATCTTGCATGCGGCGCAAAGTTAAGATTTCCAGAGATTGAGAAGTTGGCGCTCGCCATGGTATTATAGCTAGAAGGTAAAGGCCTTATTTCATATCCCATCGTATAGTTGTGTGTACTAACCACCTATTAGAGCAAACTTTGGGAAAAGGTAATATCGCAGGAAGATTGGTTAAGTGGGTCATTGAGTTGAGAGAGTATGACATAAGTTGCATTCCCAAGATTGCCATAAAAACACAAGCTTTAGCATATTTTATGGCTGATTCACCCATGTTTGATGAGACATGCACATGGCTCGTGTATGTTGATGGATCATCAGGGCATAGAGGTAATGGAGCTGGCCTAGTAGTTATCAATCTTGAAGGAGAAGAGATGGACTTCACTGTGAAATTTTGTTTCAAAGCTTCAAAAAATAAGGCAGAATATGAAGCCTAAATTTTAAGGAGCAAGATGGTTGTACAAAGTGGCACTAGGAGTGTTCGGATATTTATTGATTCACAGCTGGTGGTAAAGCAAATTGAAGGACAATATGAGGCTGAGGATTTGAGGATGGTACAATATTTACAACAAATTAGTAAGTTAAGGCAACAACTGACCGAGCTACAAGTGAACCAATTACCTCGTGAAGAAAACAGGAAAGTTGATTGCTTAGCAAAGATTGCTAGCTCTATGGCAGAATGCGATACCCAATAAGTCACAATTCAGGAGTTGGAAAATAGAAGCTTTGAGATGGAGATACTCACTTTGGAGAAGAATCAAGACTGGTAAACACCTATTCTTTGATATTTGCATGTGTCTTTTCCTGAGGCCGATCATAAATTATGTATGTGAGTCGTACATTTTACTATTATAGACGTGTTACTATATAAGCGAACATTCTCCCAACTACTGTAATGATGTTTATCTCCACAAAAAGTGGACTATATTTTGAGAGAGATGCGCGAAGGATGTTGTGGGAATCTTTGGGATAAATGGCCCTAGCATCAAATGCTATACGAGATGGATATTATTGGCCTACTATCCAAGCTGATGAGGGAAAATTAGTGAAAAAATGTGAGAAGCATCAGAAATACACCCAAATTAGTCATCTATCAGCCGAACCCATGCATACTATAAGTTTTCCTTATTCTTTTGCAAAATGGGGGTAGACATTGTAGGCCCTTTCCCAGTAGCTGCAGAGCAGGGAAAGTTTCTACTGATTGCTGTAGACTACTTTATCAAGTGGGTCGAAGCAAAACTATTAGCCAGAATATATGAAAAGGAAGTGCTCAAATTTTTGTGGAAAAATATAATATGTCGTTACGAGATTCCTAGAGAATTAGTTTCAGGTAATGGAAAGTAGTTTCAAGGAGCTAAAGTACAAGCCTGGTGCTAAGGGATGAAGATAGCTCAACGTTTAGTGTAGTAGCTCATCCATAAACAAACAGGCAAGTTGAAGTCACCAATCAGGACCTATTGAAGGGCATAAAGAAAAGATTAGACCATGTGGGAGGCCGATTGGTGGACGAGCTCCAAAGTGTGTAGTAGGCTTATAGAACCACTCCTAAAGAGGATAAGGTGAGATGCCATTCAGTATGCTTTACGGCATGGATGCTCTGATTCGAGCAAAAATTGGGATGGAATCTCATCGAGTGTTGTCATATGATCTCCGTAATAATGACGAGCTGTTTGAAGTTTCACTGAACTTGATAGATGAAAAGAGAGAAAATACCAACCTCATAATGGCTAAGTACGTGGACTAATAGCAATTTACCCCACTGTGTTTTAAAAAATAGGCAACTTACCTCCCTATGAAAAATAAATGTTCAATATACATCTTTATGTTTTAAAAAACTACGCACACCGCATCCTCCTTCTCATTTGCTGTCTATTTAATATAATTTTAATATGAAAAGACTAATTTACCCTTAATCAATTCATATATTTTCAATTCAATTTAAATAACCTTTTATTATCATTTTTTTCCTTTGATTCTTTTCTTTTCTTTTTATTTCTCATTTCTCTTTTCTTTCATTATTTCATATATTTCTCAGTTTATACATATATATAAATTGATCATTATTTCATATATTCTCATTTTATACATATATAAATTTAATTATAAAAATTAAAATCACTTTTATTTTTATTTTATCAATTATATTCATCTCCTTTATACAAATCTTTTTATTTTTAACTTTTTTTTATTTTCATCCTTCTAATTTATTCTTTTTTTATTTATATATATTATACAATAAATATAAAATATATAATATAATAAACATAAATATATAAATACATAAATATATTTATGTATATATTTATAAATAAACATTTTATATTACATTTTATACCCCACCCCCACCAGTACTCCCACCCCCACCCCAACCTATCTTTACCTGCCAGTGGCCATGGCTGCCCCTCGTAGGGCCGAGCGACGGCTATCAGTGGCCGAGCGACCACGGCCAGTGCTGCTAGCACGGGTCAAGCGGCCATGGAGGTCTCCCCTGCGAGCGGCGGCCGTGAGCTCTACTCGCATGGGCCGAGCAGCCATGGCCACTGCAAATGCGGCACCCATGGTTGGTGCCGCTCGCACAGGTCGAGCAGCCATGGAAGCCGTCCCTGCGAGCGGCGCCATGGCCGCTGCAAATGCAGCACCCATGGCTGGCGGCGTTTGCACAGGCCGAACGACCATGGAAATCGCCCCTGCGGGCGGCGCCCATGGTCGTCACTTGTAAGGGCTGAGTGGCCAGGCCTCCATGGCCATTGCAAACGCGGCGTCCATGGCCAACACTGCTCGCACCGGCCAAGCGGCCATGGAGGCCGCCGGTGGGGGATAGTGATAT
This sequence comes from Jacaranda mimosifolia, assembly GCA_018894105.1. NCBI lineage: Eukaryota > Viridiplantae > Streptophyta > Magnoliopsida > Lamiales > Bignoniaceae > Jacaranda > Jacaranda mimosifolia. The sequence goes on along the minus strand of CM032132.1, from coordinate 12,464,454 downwards.
ATAATATATATACACATTATTATTATTAAATTGTATATAATATATTTTTTATACATATTTTTTTAAAAAAATAATATGGTTTAATCTAGACCATGGAATTTTTAAAAGAAGATCCAACAGTTGATGAATAAGGGCATAATTATCTTTTCTATAGAAAAATTTAAGCCTAGATGCATGCATGGGTGCGTGTCCTGCACCCACGCTCTCATGGGGGTTCGTTGCATGATTTTTAAAATATGAGGGTGTTCTTTGTCTATTTTTTTTCCACATAGAGGTAATCTGCCCATTTATTTTAACACAGGGGGGTCCATTGTAATTTTCCCCTTAGTACATGCATAAGATACAAACTATCTTCAATAAAAAAATCAAACCCCATAATTTTCAGGTGGGAGACCTCGTACTTAAGAGAGCTAATGCATTAGGAAATGTGGGAAAACCTGGGGCCTAATTGGGAAGGACCCTATAAGGTCATCAAATTTTTGGTTGGAGGAGCATACAAGTAGAGACTCTAAAAGGAAAGAAAATTGCTCGGCCATGGAATGTGTAGAACCTCAAGTGCTTTTACACATTGTTTCCTTTTGTTTTCATAATTTTCTTCAATGTAATTTTCATGTTAGCGTTGATTGAATTGTCTTGTAAGTTATTTTTAATGCAAAGTCCTTTTCTTTCGTATCATACTTGAGCATAAAAAAGGGCGCATTCAGCTCGGATGGGCCTACCAACAAGATGAATGTCTCTAGTAGTTGTTTGAATGAGCTTTTCTATATTAAGATAAATGTCCTTAAAACATTCCACTTAGATGAGCCTATCAAAAAGGCAAATACCTCAAATAATTGCTCGAATGAGCTTTCCTATAAAAGGACAAATGTCCTTAAAACATTCATCTCAAATGAGCTTTCCTATAAAAGGATCCTCAAATGAGTTTTCCTATGATTAGACGAATGTCTTTTCTAATTTTTAGCTCAAATGAGCTAATCAAAGATGGATGTGTCAATACTCTGATCACATGAGCCTCAAAAAAAATAAAAAGGAAAAAGAGCATTTAGCTCGAATGAGCTAACCAAATACAGATGTATTAATAAGCTAATCACATGAGCCTAAAAAGAAAAGAAAGGAAAAATAGGTGAATGATTGTTCAAAAGCATTCCCTCAAAATCTATGGGATGCAAATATAAAAGCAATCTCCCAGTCTCAACATAGCAGCCAAAATACATTCAAAATAAGCAGCATGGATAGTTGCATGGAATCTTACTTCCTAATACAATACTATATGTGTCCATTAACACTAATTTCAAGTAGATTGGGAGTCTTGGGGGTTTGCTCCTGTGGTGGGATCGACTTCTTCAATTGGTGTTTTAGCATTAGAAGGCAAATCATCTTGGTTAGGTGGCTTGGTTAGAGAAGTATCAACTGCCGTGCTGGTTTCTCCTTCATCTTCGGAATCCGAAGGCAATGTGTGTAGTCCATAAACACGATCAACATTCTCATCTAGCTGGCCAAGCCTCAACACTCCTTTCGCCTCCAATTGATCAGCGCAGGTGTTGATTCCATGGTAATAGTACTTCAACGCCTTATTAACCAATATTTGTTTAAACTTGTTGCTCTTCAGGAATTCTGCTAGACGAGATTGCCAGCAAGCTTCTAGGAAAGCTCGCCCTTCTTCAGTGTCTTGAAATACCTCAAAAAAGGAATCCCTCCCTTCATGACGCCCTTCTTCTCTGGCTCTTTCCAATACCTCATCTTGCTGCGTTGACAGCTCGACTACCTTTATCTCAGCTTTAGACAAGGTTGTTGCTATTTCATCATATTTTTCATGAAGGGATGATAACTGCCCTTTTAGTTCACTGAATTGGTTCATCTCAGATTGGAGTCTATTTAACTCGATTGACAATTTTTGCCTTTCAACCTCTAACTTTTGTTGTTCTGCCTCCCATCGGGCTAGGATGCTCTCAGCCATGATGCTTGCCTGAAAGAAATAAGTGTAAGTCTCTTCACTAAATTAACTTTTAGGAGAGAATTTTTATGTACCTTAGAGAGATGGGAAGTGAGTTGAGCTTTGAGGTTGTCAAATGGCATATCATCAACTAGTTGTTGATCTGAACTGGTTGATAAACACCTCAAGAAGTCTCGGTCTAAGGAATGAGATGTGCCACTCAAAATCGAGCTACCAGCCGTCAAGCAGGTGTTAGGGCGACTCCTCCATAAATTTAGTGAGCTTGGTTCCTCAGGAATGGTCTCCTCCTCTATATGGGTTACTTTCAATGCGGGTGGAGATGTCTGGTGTCTTTTTGGAGTAGGAACTTCAGGTGGTGGAGTTGAACGCTTTTTCATAGGAGCATCGGCAACTACTAATCTTTTTGAGGAACTAGCATTGCTGGACCACTTAGGAGGGCAATTATTTTTCTGCCTCCCCGGTTGATCAACTACCGCAGCTAATAGAACAGATTTAGTAGATAGTCTCTCTGTGGAAAAAAAAAAATGAAAAAAACCAAGTATATGTCAGTTAATCATCTAGCAACTCTAAAGAAAATTTGTCCAAGTCATGTAAATACCAAAAGGCTTGGGAAACTCCTCCACTTTAGGACTGAGGACAAAGTAGTAGAGAAAACCTAGTTTTTCCAAGTAGAAAAGTTGTAATTGACAACTATTAAGCATATCTAAAAGTTGTCTTCAACCAGAAGGGTAGCATTTACTTTAGGATGAGTCATCATTGGGCAAGTTTCCTTTCCAAGTAGTATGGAAGCCCCACGGTTTGGGTGAAGATATAAAGAAGTAATGTTTTTTCCAATATTTCACAGAAGTATGGTATTTAGACAAAAATCAAACATCTTTTCGGGATGTGAGGTAAAATAAACCAAGACCCAAAGACTTGGGAAAAAAAAGGGAATGGAATAGGGTGGTAGTTGGTTCTATTTGAAGGTGTTTGTATTGAATGATACAACCAGTCATCAACCGAAAAGAGTTGGGTGTGAATTAGTTAAGAGGAATTCCCCAACCCTCTAGAAATTAACACAAACAACTTAGGTAAAGGGATTTGTAACCCACCACGCATTTGCTCTACATAAAAGCAAAGAAAACCAGCTAGAGGCAGATGCAGCCGATATAAGGACCTAGGTATAACTATTAAATATTCTTGTGGAATGACCATAACTTCCTTAGCTTGTGACTTATGCCTAATCATCTTAGAATAATATACCTCATAATAAGGTAATCCTATATCTACTATCCTTTTTTCAATTTCCTTCATTATTTCTGCGTTTATACTAAGAGTAGAATCTTCAGAATCCATATCCCTATCTGGCTCAGAGGAAAGTTTAGTATGATTTAGGTTTTGATTAGGTGAAAACATCTTCAACAAATAAACCTGAAGATTTTAATGGGTCAAGTGCAAAACAATTGGAATAATTAACAAAGGAAATGAAAGCAAGGAGTTTTAAAGAGAACCTGGACTCATCTTGAGTGATGATATGCGAAGGACTCTAGGCGTAAAGGGTTAGAAGTGCGAGGCGAGAGTAATGACAAAAATTGCCCAATAGAGATGAAGGAGTGACGGAGAATTCAAAGGAATGAAAATATATTTATAATGCTATGGGAGGGAGACCAAGAGATTTTTAATTCAAATTTGAAATTAACTGTACAAGTGGCAGACACAAGGGGAAAATCATGATTTTTCCACTAGTTCTGCTCTCCCCTAGAAGGCATTGGGCGGCGCTGGAGGTAGAATTCTAGGGAAGGAAAAAAACAGAGGCAGCTTTTATAAAAGATTTAATGTATAAGATTCTGATAGGAATAATGGAATTAGGCGCCAAACAGCTCGGCAATTAGTTAGGCTAACGGATGCATGGAATATCTAGGTTGTCCAAGAAGCAAAATAGCTTGGTCTAAATGGCTCGGCCATTGAGTTAACACCTCTTGATTCTAAGTTCAAAAACACTTTTTTGAATTATTTTGAAAGAAGAAGTGATTATGTATATTATAAAGGTTGAGTTGAATCAAAAGGCCGAGCTGAGTCAAATGCTCGAGTTAAAATTGAGTCGGTAAATTCAGGCTTTTGATAGTAGTCTGTGCCCATGGTGCTTGTTAAGCTGACGGCTGGATGGACAGTTGCTTTGGTTATATGGAGGGCCGAGCTGTAATTAGGGTAGCACTAAAGTTAGAGATCCAAATCGCATCAACACAAATATGGGAAAGTGGGGTTACACGTGTCGATAATCTATAAAGCTACAAAGATTATGGTATTTATTGTAATAGTGGACGGTTTTAGTTCAAGTAATGTGTAGTTTTAAGCCAAGTAGTGGACATCGTGCTATATTTAAGCCCTAATGTAATACCTAGAGGAGACATTATCACATTAGTAAAGATTAATAGAGTTCTTTTTGACATCGACTTTCATTGGTGACATTATCACATCAGTAAAAATTAATAGAGTTCCTTTTGATTTTGATCTTTCATTGGTGTTTCCTATTTTAATTTTTGCATCAATATCAACAATAAAAACACTTATTTAGTGACACTTTGCTGGAAAGCATGCACAAAAGTAAACAATACTAGCTTTTTTAATAATCACTATCAATATTTCTAATCTACGATCCCGCCGCCTAATTAAATTTCTAGTGCTAAATTAATCTATTTTAAGGTTAATTATATTACAGCCTTTTGAAAATAGTTAACTTATTAGTTCTTTTTTCTTTTTTAATTATAAGAAGATCACCTAAGTTTACTACATTGACCAAACTTAATAAAAACTTTTAGTGAATTTTTTAGGAAAAAATTGTAAAACAAGGACAGTAATTATGGCCATTTTGCATTTTAGGACCAAAATTTGTGGTGACATTAAAGTAGGATCATAATTCATTAAAAATAAAAATAAAAAGAAAAGAAAAAAGACTGTGGCAATTGAAAAGCATAATCAGCATTGGTAATTACTTGCGTAGCATGAGTGGAATACAAATGCAAGTGCCATGTAAGCATTCTATGTTTTTCGGTAGCCGATATCCCTTTTTTATGATTTTTAATGAGTTTTGATTCTACTTTTATACCATCTCAAATTTCAGTCCTACATTACGTATTGACAATAATTACGGTCCTTTTTTTACAATTTACTCAATTTTTTATCTACCCTTCATCTAACTATTTTATTTTTTATTTTTTCTAATTACAATGAGAACTAAAACATTAGAGAGAATGTAAATATAATAATTAGATGCCTAAAAGAGTAAATAATGTAATGACAAATTATTTGTGATATAAACAATGAATTCGGCTTTGTCGAGGCGGAAAAATAATTAAAGGATGATTTGATTAATTAATTAAATACCTTCAAAATTATTCTGATCATGAGGTTCCATGATTCTGGCCATAACAAATTCCTTATCCTAAACAATTCCATAAAGATATGAATTAGATTATTGAACATGATTTCTTTTTATTATTATTATTATTATTATTATTATTATTATTATTATTGTTATGAACGTAATATCAATTCATGAATATTATTTATGAAATCCAAATGTTAATTTGAGGCATTACCTTCAGCTCCCGCAAGATAGGCTGGGCATCAAGAGGTGCCTATTAAAGAAGAATTAGGACAAATTAAAATTAAACCATCTTCTTCAATTCCTATGAGGAACTAATTAAATTAATCATGAGCCATGCACATATATATAATTTGATAACTTACTACTTGTGGATGGAATGATGAACCCTTATCATGTCTGCGTATTGGATCGTTTTCTCCGTTTGCTTCCGTTTCCATCTGTTGACTTTTTCCCTACATGAGTTATATTTTACTACTTTACCCAATCCAAGAAATAAATCAATTATCATCCATTAAAAATTCGTGAAATATTTAGAATAGCGTATATATCCTCAAAAATGGTGGTCGGCATATATATATATATGTATATCATGTTATTACTTTGTTTGATAAGGTCATTTGGAATAGTAAAAAGAAATAATAAATTATTTTAAGAAAGTGAAAATTTATTTTTCAATATCTAAAAGATAAATAGGAGCAATAACTTTGAGGTGGTGCATCAATTGTAATAAAGTAGCTAAACAAACTCACCTTTAGCTTGACTCCTAATAAAATATTAGACATATTAGGTTGTAACGAAGGGATATCCTCCTCACTTTGATTGTATCCCAACGACGACTGTTTCTGATTATCCGAGCTTAGCTTCTCATCCTGACCTACCTTAGCTTTTCCCCAACTTAATAACTGGTAATAAAAATGTACAAGATATATAATTAAAAACCACCTCCTCTTAGGAGAAATTCATTAACAAGCTGCTAAACGCTTTACATTGATGACTTACTAGTTCTTGTGATAAAGACTCATCAGTAGCCCCTTTCGATACGTCATCATTAGATAATTGTCTTTGGTCTTCCTTTGCTTTGACTTCGATCATGTGTTGATCATCATTTTTTTCCTATGTGAGTTAATTTACAATACAAATTAATTGCACATTCCAATTAAGAGTGATTACATTAATTTTCATCTACTTATATGAAACAATCAACATATGACAATTGTAGTTACAAAAAGTACTACTCAAGTCGTAATATATAATTTGTTATATATAATACTAACAATAGTCGCACATGGTTCCCACGTACATAAAATATCTTTTGAGTCATGTTAATTTCTCATTTTCGACATATATTGAATATTATTATTAGATATAATATCATATGTTCATAGATATCGATAACAATTTATTCATATGACAAATTCATTGTTATGTAGCTTAAAAACTACATCACTTCAAGAAATTAATGAAAACTAAATATATAATAAAAATAATAAAAGAATTTGTATTTGCTGTAGAAGAAATAGTAGGTGCTTTGGAGTTTTATAAGTGTTTGTAGGAAAAACTATAAGGGTTTTTAAATTTATATTGGTAGTTGTAGGATAAATAGTAAGTTTACGGGTACATGAGTGGCCATAGAAAAAATAATATGAGTTATTTGTAAGTAAAAGAGTAAATTTTGTAATCTAAAAATTGGTATCAAAACTACTTGTAAATTCATGGATTCCAATTTTAATCGTCAATATTATATTTTTATGCTTATTTTAGAGAAAATTAGAGGCTAAATTTTACAAAAGTGCATGAAATAACTTCCTTTTTTGGAGACAACAAAGACTTTAATAATAATAATAATAATAATAATATGAGTTATTTGTAAGTAAAAGAGTAAATTTTGTAATCTAAAAATTGGTATCAAAACTACTTGTAAATTCATGGATTTCCAATTTAATCGTCAATATTATATTTTTATGCTTATTTTAGAGAAAATTAGAGGCTAAATTTTACAAAAGTGCATGAAATAACTTCCTTTTTTGGAGACAACAAAGACTTTAATAATAATAATAATAATAATAATAATAATAATAATAATAGTAGTAGTATAATAATATTTTTATGTTTATTTTAGAGAAAATTAGAGGCTGAATTTTTACAAAAGTGCATGAAATAACTTCCTTTTTTAGTGACAACAATGACCTTTTTTAAAATACTATTTTAATAATAATAATAATAATAATAATAATAATAATAATAGATAAAATTGTAGTTACTATTTATAATATCTTGTGTTTGTGTACATATAAAGTGAAAAAGATGAAAAATGAAACTATCTAGTGTGTGTGTGTGTGTGTGTGTGTGTGTGTGTGTAAATACTAGTACCATCTAGCTAGACAATTGAATTTATATACCTGTAGTTGGAGTTTGATTGTGGAGGAAGAAGTCGTAGGCTTGTTAATTTGTAATGGAGGACTGCTACACTTTAAATCCTCGTCCTCGTCCTCGTCCTCGTCCTCGTCAGACAGAATAATTGAAGCCATGAATAGTAATGATGATTTCTCGTGTGAAGTGAGGTTTGAGCCCAAAATTGATGAAATCTCCTCATCTGTAAGAGGATCAAGTAGCTGGGTGGCTGCCTTTGCCTTTGCTTTTGGCTTTGATGTATGAACAATAACATTATATATATTGAAAAAAAAAAGGAAAAATTAAAACAAAATTAATTAAACTACAAAATAAATTTATTTTTAACATCCAAATTATAAAAAAAAAAGAAAGAAAGAAAGAAAGAAAAACTATAAATATAGATTAAAATTATTATTTGTGGCTGACTCATAACTACTTACTTGTTGAGAAGACGAATTATTATGTGATGGAGAGTCATCAAATTCTCCATTAATATATGTTAAATTAGGGGTATAAGATAAGTTGAGCTACCAAGTAATAGCCTTGCTTGGATCGATCTCTACTTAGTAGGCTTTGACAGATTAAATATCCCTCTCTATTACGTAAACAAGACTGCCCCCTTTCTTTGGGCTTACGCATTATTCCTTCTTCCTATCAGCACATCCACTCCTTTCCAACCACAGTTATTGAGGCTTATAGAGAATCCCTTAGCCCAGAATGAATCATTAGAAAGTAGGTAGTTAGGTGCAGCGAGATGCATCTTCTTACCAAGATTTGGGCTCTATTCCTTAAACTTAAAGAAGGCTCTTTCAAGTTGCACGATCAAGAATCCATAGATAACGGGCTCTCATGTGAAAAGGAGAACTAGATGCTCAATGGGATGGAAAGGAGAAACGGCCTATGACCAAATGTTCCCAATAAGATATGAAGATGATATTTTTTTCTAAACAAGTTCTAGCATAACAAATCTAAAGTTTTCTTATTGATGATATCGATATTGCTAATAGTAACAATATTGATGCTGACTCACTAACCTCATAATCCTGCCTGATTATAGCTCGTCTTGAGCTTCAACATGAACTAAGTTCTAACTTCACTTAAGTTGTTGGAACTCATTTTTCTATTTTAAAATATTTTTATATATTAATTAAATAATTAATATATATATTAATAATTTATATTTTTTTCTAATTTTAAATATTTATTATATATGATTAAATAATTATAATATATTATAATTTAAATTAGTATAATAATTATTATAATATATATTTTATTAATAATTATAATTTAAATTATTTTATTAATTATTATTAAATAATTATAATATATTAATAATTTAATATTTTTATTTAATTTAAATTTTTTTGATGAGTTAAGCTTGAGCTCGAACTCAATAACCGTCCATCTACTCCTTCTTGTTGGAATCCGTTTTCTTGAATTTTTTCCTATAGAACTAACTATATAAATCGTAATTATATATCGTTTATAGCTAGCAAATTGAAATTAAAACAATGTATTTAATTAATTAATTACTAACCTCCTCCATCTTGGTTCCGGCGGCGGGATTAGAAGTAGTAGTCCAATAGGAAGCCAACAACAAAGCTTTCTCGTCGGAGGTCAGGTCCGACGACTCCAGAATTGATGAAATCTCCTCCTCGTTGAATATCACGCCATCGCTGCAACACTCTTCTTTCTTCCGTTTATCCTCCATTATTCCCTTAATTATTCGATCGGATCGGATAGATTTGAACAGATCCGTGACTCTGTGTGTGTGTGCGGTGCTTATGATGGTTAAATTTGTCTTAATTTTTAATCGATATATATATATATGTATGTATAGGAGGAGAAGGGTAGGATTGGAATTAGGATTTTGTATATGGAAGTTTAACGGAGAATTTTCAAATGCTTGTTTGTGGTTCCATTATTGACATCATATAGTCCTTTCCTCTATGCTTCCAAGTCAATGGCAGTCGTTGGCATTTTACTAGTTGCATAATTATATTATAATATTAAAATAATTGTTATAGTTAAAATAGTTTAATTAGATTAAGTTGAAATTAATTTTTAATTAATAAATAAAATAAATAAAATATTAAAAAATATAATTAAAAATCTATTATCTTATATAACCATAATTTAATAATTTAAAATTATATATCCTACAATATTAAAATAAAAACACACCAAAATAATATAAATAACTTTAGTTGAATTTTTTGTTAATAAAAAAAATTATGTCTAACATAATAATAATTAATTAATTAAAAATTAATCAAAATCTAAAATTTTAAAAAATATATTAAATAGTAAAACATATCTAAAATAATTTATGTACATAATTGTGCCCATAGACTTTATGGATTGTAGCGACTTTATCTATCAGTCTATAAATGCTAGATATTTAATTTGAAATTTTCTTTTAATTTTTAGCAACAATTTAAACAATACACAATTTTTTTTTTCTTAATAGAAAGAGGGCTTCATCTATGACAGACTGAAAGTACAAAAATCTATTAGTTCATTACCAACTAATTAGATCAATAAAATGCTAGATCAACAATAATTGTTATGTGCATCAATTGTCATTTATTTTGAAATTTGCAAGAAAAACGTGGAAATATGGGTGTTCAAATCTAATTTAATCCAAAAAAGAAAAAAAATCGACGAACCGATAAAAAATCAAAAATCAATCAAAATTGAACTTTTTTGGATTGAATTGAATTTATTTTTTTAAAACCAATCGGATTGGATCGATTTTCAATTTTAATCTAAAAAATTGATCCAATCCAAACCGAACTGAAATTTATATACAATATAAAATATATATATCTTAATTGTAAAATACGCAAATAAATTCAAATAAACTAAATCCAAGATTTTTTTCACTTTCAAAAATCAAATATATGGGAATAATTATTGTGAACTTATAACTTTGTAGTTGTGTGTTCTTACATAATTTAACTTAATTCCACAATATTAGTATGATATGATAGCTAAATGAAATTTACAAATTGATTGATTAAATTAGTTTAATTATCAATATTAACTTGTCAAATATTTCAATTAAAAATTTAAATTGAAAAATCGAATTAACTGATAAAATCCAAATCGATTTAAAATGGATGGGATTAGATCGAATTTACAATAAAAATCCAACTGATCCAAACCGATCCAATATACAATATATAATTTGGATCGGTTGGCTTTTTATCCCAAAATTGATCCAAACTGAACTGCGAACACCCCTATGTGGGAAACACATGCATTCTTTAATGATATTTTGATAACAATCTAAACTCAAAGGCTAAATATTTATATTTGCCTCTAGGTGATTGTTGCAAGTCATTTTTATAAGACTTCACAAACAGTCCAAATAATGAAGATATAATATTATATACTTGCCCTTAAGAATTTAACCTCCGGTATTTTTTGGAACCACTTTTTGTATTTAAAAAGACAAAAATATCACCAAACAAGATGACTAAATTAAGCAGAATGCATATTGAAAATCCCACAAACATGCAAGCAAAATGAGACAAACTCTTTTTTTAATTGCTACTATATTAAAGCATCAAATTCACCAAAATAAAAAACTCATAAGTAGGGAGACTATGAAATTCAAAAAAGAAGATAGAAAACATAAATTGATCTAGAAAAATGGTTCTCTCAAAGTTGAGCCAAGTAGTAAAGGAACATGAAACCAATCTATATATTTAGGAACATGGTCCTATAGTGTTTTAAGCAGGATTGTGTGTAGTGATACTCTCCATTTGGAGTTCATTTTGTTGAATTTTCAAGCTCTCCAGCTTAGGCCTCGTAAGAGCAGCAAGCCTGAGACTTCACTCCTAGGAATGGAATGAAACAGTCTTGTGCCAATTTCTTTCCAACAGCAACCATTTCTCAGACATTAAGATAAGGTCCAGTTAATTCCTACAACAAACTCTCTCAAGACTTGAGCAATTAACATCATTAGCCAAGAAAGGAGTCAGCAAATTCAACCAATAATCAAAAGCAAAGTTGTCCATGCAGGGTTCTAATTCAAATTTCCTAGAACCAGATTAAAATCCCTAAAGAGCAGCCAAAGCTCAACATCAAGAACTAAGGAAATAGTGATAAATTAAGCCTCAAATTCCACCAACAACTAAAATAAAAAAGTCTCTCAGAGATTGCTTATGGCCACCAACGGATATGATAAATGCACAGAAAATCCATGATTAGCTATTACTTTGCTTTTGTCATAAAAAAGACTTAAATAAAATATTGTATACTGCACTATATATTGTTTCAGAATGCTATTAGGTTGGATTAGGATGAGTAACATTTTACTGGAACAAAATATTTAATTTAATAAATAGAAAAAAAAAAAAGTGGCATAATTTTCAAGTTATACATTTATATATGAAGCAATTCGACCCCAAATAGAATAAAAAAGTACCATTATAGTTCAAACATGGACACATATCATGTAATAACTTGCAAGAGAAATTGTAGAATTGTGTAAATTTATTCAACTTAATTAGCTTCAGTAGACAGGAACCTGATAAGGAGCATCTGGCACATTTACTGAAGTGGATATCGTAGTTGGTGGTACAAACTGTTAGGAGCCTACATCCAGTGAAGGGAAACACAGTTGAAAATGTTAGAAGTTCTCGTCATAAAATAAACATATTGACATCATCATGTAAATATAACGATTGATAATCCACTTATGTACACCTAAATTGGTGGTATGATGTAACCCCTTGTAATAACTGCAATCATACTATCATAGCTGTGATGTGGCTTACCTTTGCGACCTATGCTTAAAATTGGAATGGAGACATTAGTAGACTGAACCAACATGTTATATGGGATTTTCCTACACAAACAAAGCATAAGAAAGTTCAATTTTCTGGGGCACTCAAGCAAACTACGCACACTTGAACACAATTGCACGTGCCTCAATACCCCAAAAATTAGAGAAATGAATCACACTTTGGAATCCAAGAAACAAACTCTCTTTCTTAACTTCTCCTAATATTGTTCGTGAACAGAACTATTTTTTTTCTGTAAATTGGGATACATTATCTTAATCACATTACTTTCACCAGAGTTCATAGGGAGTTAAATATCATCATTCTTCACCATGGATGTGTTGAATGAGGACACTTTCTCCGGCGTGCAAGAGGTTCCACAATCCAAGGTGAGTATTGCAGAATGAACTGTCTTCAAATTCTCAAAAATCAGCGGTTCCTTGGTTTTTCCTATATGTTCTAGAATTGTTTCTTCTATCAATGTTCCTAATTTATCCTGATGTTCAGTAGCAAGTGTGCCTTCTAGCAGAGAATTGACCTTGAATGAGTAATAATTATATATAGAGATCAAATGTACTGTCTCATTAATTGCTCACATGCGTCTTCCATGATATAAGAGGCATTATAACTGTCACGGATATTTGTCAAGCCATCATCAATAATGTGTATGTTCTATTTTGGTTTTGTAAGTTCTGGATATTGAATAGATACCTTTCTGGGATTTTACTACTCTCATGTATTTCCAAAACCTCAGTGTCACTATCAAGCTCAACATGCCTCTCACAGGTGCGCTTTTTGATGAATGTAAAAGCTTTTAATGACGACGAAAATGTATCATTGGACATGGGAAAAATATGTAATTTTTTTTCCTTTTTCTGAATATGGTCGAATACTGTCCTTTTATGATTTTGCAGTCATTATCTACAGTTTCAAGAGGTTCATCTTTAACATTGGAAAGACAAATAACAGTAGTGAATACAGATTGGAGGATAAGGAAATGAGACATGAGAAACAAAATTCCTTATCGTTGCCCAATTATTCATACAAAAGTTTGAAGCTAGACCTGAACATGAAAATTTTAAAGTTATTATATGAATCCATATATTTCTTTGAATAATTAGAACTTCAAGATCAAGCCGGCATCATCTGAAGTAGATTACTTATATAATCTAGAACATTGAAAATTTTGAATCAGTGCATATATGGAAATTGAGTTCTCTATCAATTCATTGGAATACTGAAATTTTTGTGGAGGCAGCAAAAGAAGTGCAATTATTGTTGTCTTTTGTGATGTGAACTTCATTGGGATTAAAGGAGGAGAACTTCTTTGTTCTATGCTTCTAAATGGGATTCAATTCTATTGCTAGTATGGCAATAACCTATCGATAGAGATCAATACCAATTGCAATAACATCAACTCCTCCAAAAAACATGAGTCTATATGGAATTAAATTAAGAAAGGAGTTACTGAATTCTTCAAATATTAGATTTGCCTTAATTGTCGGCTCTCCTTGCTGAGGATTTGAAAATAAGAACATTGCATAATAAGGGCTGTAAGTAAATCTATATTGTTAGACAAAAGAGTTTCAGTACACAAACACCAGGCATCGTGAATTTGAAGAAGGCACATGATTTTTCACTCGTAAAACTATGAAATGCAATAGCGCACACAGCAGAAAAAGATATGAAAAGGCCATCATCTTAGTTTGTTGTTTGCTTACCTTTGCTAGCTGCAAATTGAAGCAACCATTCATCTGGATACTACAAAAAGAAGAAACCATTAAAGCTTGTTTTGTACTTGAATAAGTATAGCTAGATTGCAAGTTTTGACCCAAAGCTAACCTCAGGAACTAAAAAAGAATTCAACACATCGGTTGCTATCTTGTTTGAGTAAATCCACCAAGCAATCCCCAAGAAAGCCACTTTGCCAACAACATGTTTAATTTCAGAACAAGATGACAATTCATAACATATGATAGGGCTACTCTATAGAGTCTATAGGGTCAATTCAACATAAAATAGGGCTTCTTAGTCTAGTCTATAGGGTCAATTAAACTTTGCTATAATGTTGGTTTACTATTTACCATTTTTACTTGATCCAACCATGTACAAGCAGATCCCCTTCCCACTGCTGAACAATGGTCATTCAGTAACATAATTAGCATCAAATGGAGTGCCCAAAAGGCAAAATAATGGCTTTAGGGCATGAGGAATTACTTACTACTTTCTCCAGTAGTATTTAGCAATCTAGACGATCCATTCTTTTTCTTCAAAAACATGTATCTAACTCATTCCACCGGATACTCAAGGTCCTAAAAACTGTATATCAAAGCCCATTTCGTACTGTATCACACAAATAAAAGGAGAAGGATGCCAACCATCTGAAAACATTGTTTTCCCCTATGTTTTCCATCTCTATTTGAAATTTATTATCCTCCAACCATGCTACAACATAGTTCACAACACTTTCCATTCATTAACTTGCGATAAAGTAATTGAAAAATCTCATATCCAAATTATAATGACACATCTGAATTGTAATGATAAAAGAAAAGGTCTAAATGACATCACAAAGCAAACAAATGATGGTGCATTAAACCCACCCAAGCTTAATTAGAAGCACTATTTGTTAGATATATAATAGTTAACTAAACAATCATTTGGATAACGGAAGAATTAGTCCACTCACGGCCTCCTACTTAAAAGATAAAATGGATGTGTGTAAAAAGATGATAAAGCTTACCCCTTTCCCACTATGTGAGACACACTTGAAATTTCAGCTATTGTAAGTCCAACTGGAACACAAGAAAGAGATTAAATATATGAGTATCATGTTTATGAATTTATAATTTCTTCGACAAGGTTGCTATAATCACAAAATACGATTATGCAGACAACAACAGTATGCCTCCAAAAAGTGCCATAAAGAAAATTTTTAAAGAATCATTATAGTAGAAGAAGTCCCAAAAATAATGAAAGAGAGAAAAATTCCTTATGAAAGCCCAAAACAGTAGTATCGCCTTTTGTACCTGTTTCTCCTTTTTTTTTTCTTCAGAGAAATAAATTATCTATAAATATAATCTCCACCAGACATTCCTACATAAAAATCATATGCCATTTTCACCATAGAATGCAATTTGTTCTTTTTTTTTTCTTTTCAATTAACCTCAGTTTATACATACCTCACACTGTGACACTGACGGCAACAAAAAACCCATATTTAACATGGGTTTCCCTTTTGTGAGTCTAAAGCAACCATACGAACTCAAAAGAAGCAATCAGAAGACATTTTCTTCTAATTTTATGCCGAAAAAAAAGGATTAAAATGGCCATTTTCTTCGACTTGGTCCAAAAAAGACAAATTACTTTCCACGAAATCAGCACAAGATACAAATATTTAAGCATAAGAAACAAAGAAACGACGTCGTTTTGATCGCGGGAGAGGAGAAAAAAAAGCTAGAATTTATCTTCACGCGCGTGGCCACTGTAGCCACGCGCATCCATATATATATATATATATAAAATAATAAAAATAAAATAATATATTAGTAATAATAATAATATGTATTGATGTGACATTAAGTTTTGTATTGTATGCAAAAATTAAAAACTTACAAATTCATGAAAAAAAATTTAGTTTTATATAATTTTAAATGGATTAAATATATTTGAAACTTAAATATACTCATCCTCGCACCCACCTACCTAAAGTTCAAAAACTAACAAAAGCTTGTTTGGATAGCGTATTCATTAGTCTTTTTCCATCATGGGCACTGGAAATCTGACTTTAATGCACGAGATGGTATTGAAAACTAAGAACATGAGTGTAAAAGAGTTAAAAATAAAAAAAAAATTTAATTAAATAAATAAATAAAGGGCCAATGAGTCTAGGCCTCATTTGATGCTGTCTATTAGATAAAAATTTTAATTAAATAAACACCTTTCACCCGCAGTTACTGATGCAGTTAATTCCAAGTTACTTGTTCCATTCACAGTAGAGGAAGTGAAGTTAGCTATTACTCAAATGGCTCCTTTCAAAGCTCCGGGTCCTGATGGCTTCCCTCCTTTTTCTATCAACGCTTTTGGAGGATTGTAGAAAGGCAGGTTGTGTCTTCTGTTTTGCGTTTTTTGAACGATGATAAATGTCTGTCTCAACATAACTACACTCACATTGTACTTATTCCTAAGGTTAGCAATCCAGAAATGTTGAGTCAATTTAGACCTATCAGTTTGTGCAATGTGACGTATAAGATAGTCTCTAAGATGATTTCTAATAGGTTACGACCTTTTATGGATTCTATTATATCTGAGACACAATCTGCCTTTGTACCTGGACGACTTATAAGTGATAATATTCTTGTTCCTTTTGAGGTAAATAACCATCTGCGTAAGAGACGTCAAGGAAGCCTAGGACTAACAGCTGTCAAGCTAGCTATGGCCAAGGCTTACGATAAGGTTGAGAGGATTTTCCTACATAAAGTATTATTGAAACCTGGGTTTCATATGAAGTTTGTTGATCTTATTATGCAATGCGTTACCACAATGTCTTACTCAGTTGTGCTAAATGGAGAAAATTTTGGTTATTTCTTGCCTCAGCGAGGTTTACGGCAGGGAGATCCTCCATCACCTTATTTGTTTTTATTTTGTACTGAAGTTCTATGCTCTCTCCTTAGGAAGATGGAGATTGATAATATGATTTCTGGTCTCTCTATCAGTCGCAATGCTCCACGGATTTCTCACTTGTTCTTTGTGGATGACACTCTTCTATTTTGTCAAGCAACCTAAGCTGCTGCTCACAATGTTCGATGTGTTCTCCATTCGTATGAGCAGACATCTGGCCAGCATATTAATTTGGAAAAATCTTCTATTGTATTCAGCCAAAATATGGATTCTGATCTATGAGGTAGGATTTCTCATATCTTAGGCATGCAAGTAGTAGAAAAACATGATAAATATCTGGGACTCCCGTCGGTTGTTGGAAGATCTAAGAAGGATATTTTCTCCTATATCTGGGAACGGGTGTGGCAGCGTATTAATAGCTAGAGTGAGAGGTCATTGTCCTCAGCTAGAAAAGAAATCCTTTTGAAGTCAGTTGTCCAAGCAATATCCACTTAAGTAATGAGTTGCTTTAAGCTTCCGGACTGTTTACTTAGGAATATTGAGTCTATGATGGCCTCATTCTGGTGGAATAATAAAAACCATCGGTGAATTCATTGGTTAAAATGGGAGATTCTTGGTCGAAGTAAAAGAGATGGTGCCATGGGATTTCGTCATCTACAATCTTTCAATCAGGCTTTGCTTGCAAAACAGGGATGGTGACTGGTGAAATGACCAGATTCCTTATTTTCAAAGCTGTATAAAGCTAAATACTTTCCAGATTGCGATATATTTCATGCAGCTTTGGGATCAAATCCATCCTTTTCTTGGAGAGGTATATGGGAGGCATTATCTCTGATGTGCTGGTGTTAGATGGAGAATTGGGTCTGGAACTAGTGTGCGTATATGGCATGATAAATGGCTCCCTCGTCCCCCACTTTTCAAAGCTTTTTCTCCCTCTAACGTCTTGTCTGCTGATGCTCATGTTTCCAGTTTGATAGATGCTGATACTGGTTGTTGGAAATCGGATTTAATCAAGTAGGTTTTTTTAGATCCCGATGCTGAGGCCATTTTGTGCATTCTGCTAGGGAGATGTGACAATTTGGATGAGCTTGTGTGGCATTATTAACATTCTGGACATTTTTTTGTTAAGTCAGCATATTATCTTGCTTTAACCTCCCGAAATAGAAGATTGGAAGATAGTAGAGGTACTTGCAGCACACTAATCTCTCCAGATTTTTGCTTCATTTGGTCTTGCAAGGTCCCTCCCAAGGTCCGTCATTTTGCGTGGCGCACTTGTCCTAATATTCTGCCAACAAATTTACTGATGTGTAGTAGGAAAATTCAGGGGCAGTCATTTTGTGATATTTGTGAGAATACAGAGAAGGATGCCATTCATTGCTTACTACATTGTCATTTCGCACGGCAGCTTTGGGCACTTTCACATTGGCTTCCCTTTCGTTATTTTTTAATGCGAACTTGGTTCTAGATTGGTTTTCTAGAGTGTGTCAACACTTGGATATACATGATTTTGAATTTTTCCTAGTTTGCTGTTGGTTTTTGTGGCATCGAAGAAATACTCAGAAATTTGAGGGTACTTACTGGTCTTCTTTACAGCTTGTACAATCTGCTTCTGGTTTTCTTCACAGATTCAGCGCAGCAATTTTATCTTTTGAGGTACCAAGACTTTTGGCCAACTCTGCTACTTCTTGGACTGCTCCTACTGAGGGAAAATTCAAAATAAATTTTGATGCTGCTGTTTTTAGGGAGGCACAAGCTATTGGTATCGGCATTGTGGTAAGAGATAGTTTGGGGTAGTGTGTTTCTTGGAGTTCAAAGATTATTCCTCAACTTGTTGCACCAGAGGAAGCTGAAGCTTTAGCAGCTAAAACAGGATGTGAAATGCTTTCTCATTTCTCTTGGTCTAACGTGACGATTGAAGGTGATTGCCATCGGGTTCTTCGAGCTCCCCAAACTGATGATATGAATCTCTCTTCTATTGGTCCTATCATTTCAGATGCTAGAAGATGTATTCCAATTGATTACAATATCTTGTTTCAACATGTTCGGCGTACAGCAAACAAATGCGCTCACCTCGCTAGACAGGCTTATTCTTTGTACTGCTCTCATGTTTCTGAGTTAGATGTTCTCAATTATGCCTTGTCACTGGATTCTTAAGTTTTATATATACTTCTATTTTGCCTCAAAAAAAAGAAGAAAAAAAATTTGACCTTCAAAATGGCGTGTTTTTTCCATTTCTGCTCCTCTTTTCTACTGTTCAAGAATCCCAATTGTGATTCTAATAATAATTCTTTTAATACGTTTAACTCTTATAATAATAATTCTTATAAATTATTTCTACTAATAATAATTTAATAATGGCATTAGTCTTTAATTCTTATAATAAAATTCCTTTAATATTCTTTTAATAGTTGAAAATTTAGGTACTTTCATATAAAATTATTAATTATACATTTTTAATTTATATTCTTAATTTTCAAATTTTTTAGTTTTTATGTATATTATAATAGAATTATTTTATATGATATATTTTAATATTATATGATATAATTTTTTAAAAGAATTTTTTATGTGTTGAATAATATTTAGTTTTAAAGTCATCCCAAATATAAAATTATTAATTATATATTTTTAATTCATATTCTCAACTTTTAAATTTTTTGATTTTTATGTATATAATATTAGAATTATTTTATATGATATAATTTTTTAAAAGAAATCTTTATGTGGTTTTTTTTATTACATTACATTAATAAGGACAAATTTGGAAAAATAATGTTAGTAGTGAGTATCAAACACATCACATGAGATTATTGCAAATTACAATGATTCCTAATGTATATATCAATCTCTCCTATTAAATAGAATAATAAATAATCCAATCTCACACAATCACTCATTATTACAATAGTCATTATTATCTAAATTCTATATCAAATGTGCCCCTAATATATTGAATCCATCATGATAATTGATAGACAACTCAACTCAAGTGGATCGAAATCCACCAAGTACTTTGTTACTATAAATACCTACTTCCGAAGTTAGAAAAGGACACTTACTCAATCTTATTTTTTTTTTAAAAAATCTTGAGTCTTCACTGCACGCAATTACGTTTAGGAGCAGAAGTGTAATTTTATTTTGCTGACTTTTGAAAAGCCTAACTTCATTTTCAGCAGTGTCCCTTCACTATTGCATAATTGCACCAATTCTTCCCTATACTACAAGTGAAAGGAACTTTCGAGGTCCAAAAGTTTCAGAAAAAGTTTTAATCACGCTTCAGCCCCCATATTTGTTTATCACTATGTTCATATTCAATCAAACATTTATCTAGAAAAGGTTAGAAAAGTTTTGTTTTATTTTATACTCATTAAAATGTAATAGCGAGCAGATCCAATTCACGAATCTTATGTTTTTCTTGTCATTAATCAAACTATTATATGGCTAATTTTCTTGGAGGAAAATTCCCATACAAACTGTTACACTTTTCAATTAAAATATTCATGCTCATCTTTCTCTAGAGAGGGAAAGAAACAAAGAAAAAAAAACAATTTGATATTTATTATTATGAAACCAATTGGAAACATTTTCAATTTTCACTAGTAAAGGACTTAGCTTCATGTCAATTTTTTCCTGGTTTAAATTCTCAATTTCATTTCATTAATATATGACAAGTGTATTAAATATTTCATAATAAAAATAATTAATTAAAAATAAGATATTTTTAATATAAATACAACATGTTGAAATATAAAATATAATAAAAAATTAATAGAGGATCCAAATTGACATTTTCTCCATCTAAAGTGACATCACATTTTTGAAGTGTAACTTTCCTATAAATTCAAAAGAAGCAAAATTTTAATGGAAAGCCGAGGCAATGTTTGTTTTCTTTTTCGGATAATGATTTTTTTTTTTTCAAAACACAAATAAATATTTTTTAAATTTAATTTTTTTCCAAATAGTATTAAAAATTCTAATAATTTCAAATCATTATATCAATAAAATATATATAAACATATATATTATATTTTTTAATCATTATATTAATATAAATACTGATGTTGCATGGAAATAAAGTCAAGATCCTTTCTGAAAATTAATGTGATGATGGGCTTCTACTCTTAAAATATTTTTCATATTTATGTACTTGCTTTTTCAAAAGTCGAGATGAGATTTAATTTGATGCATGAAACAACACATAAGACACCCTGATGCGAGAAAATAGTGGTTTATTAAAGAAATGATCGTGATTGTACATATTGATATGGTTTAGAACTCAAAATACCCACATCTTACTACTTGTGCTCTCATTCAGAGTAGTATAAACCATTGATGCATGAGCCAAATAAATTCTCCCAACACCACCATTGGAAACCACTGAACCTATCATGACTATATGAGTCCTAGGACTAACATGCCATGGTCTTATGATCATGTAATGGCCAAATTAGGCTGAATTGAACTCCATGCCTTATGTGCTGAGAATAATACCGAAAATTAAAAAAAAAAGTATTCAATATTGGCATTTATGTGCTTCAGAACTGCGCTTATGTACTTAATTTGCAAATGTTGTGTACCTATTATGTGTGTTTCTATATATGCTTTTCCAAAACTCAAGATGGGGCTCAATTGGATGCGTGGAACAACACATAAGACACCTTAACATGACAAAACTGTAGTTTGTTGAAGAAATGATCGTGATAGTACATGTTGAAATGGTTGGGAACTCAAACATCCACATCCAACTACTGCGTTCTCATTCATAGAAGTATAAACTTGTGGCACCCCACTCAGGATACCCCTAAGCTGAGATGACACTAGTTTAGTCTTAATTCTAACCCATAAGATAGTCAATAGGACCATAATAAAATTTCTCAAATCATCAGAGTTAATAACATACTTCAACTTAAGCAGACAATGACAAAAGTGCTAAATACCTGTCATAAGTTGTTCCATAACATTCAACTTAGCATATGCATGCCTCAAGGCATTAAATTTAATCTTAACATATCACAACATCTCTAAGGCTAACCTTAACATTCAAGAGAACCCATATACACATATAAACACCAATTCTATTACAAAACATGTTTCCTCTAGTACAAGCTTGAAGTTTATTCAATCACCTACTCCTGTCTGAGAAAATCAAGGATGATACAGAAGTGTAAGTCTAAATGATTTAGTGAGGGATAATTTTAATGATAAGCAGTTGGGTTCCGCCGAGGAAGATACATCTCAACAAAACAAAATTAACAGTCAGAATATGAACATATCAAGATACAGGCAGTAACAAGTTTAGCAATTAGGAATCTATCCATCCTTATTGCTCCATGAACAATTTACAATAAGACAGGATACAGTTAGAATAAAGCAGACTCTAATAACATGTAATCCAACAGATTATAATAGAACAGACATATTAGATTCTCCTTATTCCAGTCAGTCAACTTACCCAAGCATGACAGCTTGGTACATGGCAGTTGCCCATGCGGACTGCATGGTGCATAGCTGATACCTAAGGAGAACCCCTAGCGCATCGCGAATACCTAAGCAGACCGCTTAGCATATTGCTGACACCCAAGTGGATTTCTTGGCATGTCCCATATATCCAAACATCCCGTTAGGATTGGCACTCTACCCAAAAAATCTCCGTACGTATCAAGTGTTAATTAACAAATTGCTAATAAGGCAAGACAGTTAGATAAACAGATGTCGATAAGCCAATAAGGCCACATAAACGCTGTAATAGATAAACAAATGTGTTGGCAAGGCCACAAATAACAACACAAAATGGTACAAAGTTGCCGACAAGGCAAATCTATAACGTACAGAAAGACTTAGAGAAGCTGACAAGACTGTACAGGTAACAAGCAGTACGAAATCAAGCTTGATCAATATCAAACAAGATAAGGAAAGCTCTGGGCACCAAAACAAACATGTAAATATCTCATCAGAGGCATAATTAGCGAAATAATCCTCACAGGGGTATACGCATCAATCAACGAATAACAAACGAGATATCAAGTAATTCGCATAATTCAATAACCATGATGTAGTTACAGTACAGAAACCAATTTAACCCCTTCAGGGGTTTATCACAATGACAGGTAGGTGTAATCAAGTGCCATATTTGCAAACCCTCACCTTCGTAACCTCAGAGATGCTGTCACAACCTACTGGTCTGCGGGATCTAACTTCTCGTCACCTAACCAAAAGAATAGGTTTACAATCAAAATCCTCATTCAACCCTAATAATCCTTAATAGTTACAATCATGCTATTAACAGTCCATATTTACTAATTACTCGATTGGTATAGTAGTTTTAAGGTTCCTCTTGGTATAATGCTATGACATATGCTAATTACGCTTCTATTACGGAAATATTCATGGGGTTCGTTAGGTTCTAAAGAAGAGATATAATCAAGTCCTTAATTATGAAATTAACCTCATAATGATATACCAAGTCAATAATAATAATCCAATTATCCTTAATAACCTAATTTTGCCATTTAGGTCTCAAATCCATAAATTGGGGGTTAATCATCTTAATTAACTTAATTAACCCAAAATCATCGTATAGAAATACAAATTTGAGTCCACTAAATTATAAAATTACACATGCATAGAATATATATATATATATATACGAGTCCTGTATCAAATCCTTCCATTTATACCAATGAACGATGGAGAAGCGGAAGACTGAAATTGAGCTTTGATGGTGTGTGGTGATTCCGACATAGCTGTAGTGGAGATTGAATTTTGGGTGGAGTTTATTGTAAGGCTCAACTCGGGGAACACATTGGTGTGTTGGGTTCGAAGATTGGGCCTTCATGGACGGCGAGTTACATGTGGTACCATTATAATCCTAATTAGGTGATAAGTGGTTTGGTAAGGTCAATCTGCTAGTTCAGGGCATTGCCAGAAGGGAAAGAGATGAGGTTGCCGGTGAAAATAAAGAAAGCTGGGGGGTTGGTATATATACATATATTTTCCAATATTCGAATTTGGCCTTTAGCACTTTGCTCCAGTCTTCAATTGAGCCCACCAGAATGTTGAAAACCTTCCATTAAGCCCCTGGATTAAGATAGTGCCTCAATTCCACCCAGTTGACCAAAAGAAATTCCATGCAGACCCCTAAAATAATTGAATATGGTCCAATCAAATCTCGTCTATTTACGAATTGACCCCAAAACTTTTTAAAAAGCAATAAAATAAAAAGAATAATTAAAATTCATAAAATAAAATAATTATAAATAAATTCTTACCAATCATATAATTTTTATGGGTGTTACAAAACCATTAATACATGAGCCAAATATATCCTCCTGACACCACAATGGAAAACTAGTGAACCTACCATGACTATATGAGTCGTAGGACTAATATACCATGATCTTATGGTCATGGAATGGCCAGATTATGCCGAATTAAACTCGATCCCTTATATGCTGAGAATGATATTGGAAATCGAAGAAAAAGTACCCAATTTTGGCAGTTATGTACTTAAGAGTTGCGTTAATGTAGTCATTTGCTAATGTTGTGTACTTATTTTTGTGTTTATGTACTTATTTTTCCAAAGACCGAGATGATGCTAAATCAACGCATGGAACAACCAAATAGTTACCCCATAATTTCAAATGCATGATTTATCGAATATGTGGTCATGATAATATGTGTTGGAATGATTGAAAACACAAAGACCCATATCCCACAACTTGTGGTGTTATTCTTCTTAGTATAAAGCACTAACGTATAAGGCAAATGAATCAAAACGATACACCACCGAATCTATCATTAATAAATAGGTCTTGGGTGCAATACTTCATGCTCTTATGAACATGCAAAGGCAATATGAGGTAGAATGAAGAACGATCCCCATGTGCACATAATGAACTAAACTCTAGAAAAAGTACCCAATTTAGGCATTTCTGTACCTATAAATTGGGTTTATGTACTCAGTTAGTACACGTTGTGTATTTGTGGTAAGGGATTCTATCACTTTTCCAAATAACAATTTTGACCTCACTCAATGCATGGAACAACATATTAGAATGTTTCAATAACTTAAAATACAAGATTTTTTCAATATGTGGTCATGATAGTACGTGTTGAAATGATTGGGAACACAAAGATCCACATTCCATCGCTTGTAGTGTCATTCTTCCTAGTATAATACAGTGACGCATGAGGCAAATGCATTACTCTAACACCCCATTCACACCACCGAACATATCATCACCAAATGAGTCCTTATGATCATATTTCGTAGTTTGATGATCGTGAAATACCTAGATTATGCTGAATGAAGCACAATCCCTCATGCACTCAGAATAATACTGAAAATAAAAAGAAAAAGTACCTATTCGTGGCACTTATGTACTTCAGGATGGGGTTTATATACTCACTTTGACTATGTTGTGTATTTGTGGTCAGGGATATGTACTTGCTTTGCAAGCACCAATTATAACCTGAATTCGATGCATTGAACAACACATTAGTGACCCTATAACATCATATGCAGGATTTGTTGAATAAATAGTCGTCATAACATGTGTTGGAATGGTTGGGAATCGTTCGTACTAGTATAAAGCACTAACGCGTAAGGCAAATGCATCACTCCAACACCCCCCTCCAAAGCCACCAAACATATCATCACCAAATAAGTCCTTATGATCATACTTCATGATTTGATGACCTTGAAATTGGCATATTAGGCAGAATGGAGAACAATCCCCCTTTTGTAGAGAATAATACTGACAACTCATAAAAAGTACCCACATTGGGCATTTATGTACCTGTAAACTTGGTTTATGTACTCAATTTGTATATGTTGTATACTTGTCATAAAGGATTCTATACTTGTTTTTTCAAAGAATGATTTTGATCTCAATCGACGTGTGAAACAACCTAATAAAATATTTTGATCATACTTCCCGGTCTTAACATTAGTGAATAGGTAGATTAGGCAAAATGGAGAACGTTCCTTCATGCGCTGAGAATGATACAAAAAATCTAGAAAAAAGTATCCAGTTTCGGCACTTATGTACTTGGGGACAGTATTTACGTATGGATTTTGTATATGTTGTGTACTTGTGGTAAGGGATTCTGTACTAACATATTTTGCCTTGTTTGGTCCATCCCAAACAATGATACTACAAGACAAATAAACATTATTAGTTAAGAGAACCTTAAAATTCGCAATATCTATTCACAGAAGTATAAAAGAATTATTACTCCAAATTGGATTGAGATAAAAACAAATTGATAATGCTTTGTTATTTACCAGGCATGTCATTGCGCCTTCTATAATCTTTTCTTGATCAAAATTCACTTAGGTAAATTTCAACAGCAACATCTATGTACAAAACGATAGCACCCTATGGAATATATATAATTTACATTAAAATAAAAACAGAAGGCAGTATTCTTTTCAGTATTAAAAAACCAATTTATAGTACTTTCTATCCACACTTCTGGTACTTTTACAAAGAAATCAAGTACTAAACATCAGATACCACAATATTTAAACTCACTTTTTCAGTACCAGTCTTCTCCTTTTCAGTATGTTGAGTTACTTTTTCAGCATCATCAGTGTCATTAGTTGTACCTTGGCTCACCTCTGCAACCTTTTTCTTTGAGACCTTCCTACCTCTGTCACAGCCTCTACCGGTGCCAACTTTGGTTCGCTTTGGTGGTGTGGAGTGAGGTGGTGTGACAAAGTCTTCGTCTTTTTTCTTTTTGTTCGATCATCTATTGTTCTCACACCATGAACAATAGAAAAGGTATGATGTTATTTGATCATCTGTTGTTCATGGTGTGATCAAAGCATTTCATGGTATGATGTTATTATTCTCACACCATGAACAATATTATTTGATCATCTATTTTTCTGCTTCATCGTATTTGATGTTCATGTGGATGAAGCAAAATTCAGAATCTCACTTTAATTTTATATTATCATTCATTAGGATCTTTTACTCATTAATTTCGTACCAATTAATTTCACGTTACAGAATATGTGAAGCATGTTAGCAGATGTAATATATATATATGATGTTGCATAAAACAAAATCAACAATAAATTTATAAAGCAAGCATTAAACCATATGAGGAAAACAAGATTTCATTAAGCAATATTAAGGTCATTACAATTAGACGCAGAATTGAAAAGAGGTCTAATACAAAATTTCTAAGCTAGACTCACTTGTTTGCCTAAGGTCCCCTTTCTAATGGGCTTAAATGGGTATTTATAGGCAAGAGAGTTGTACAATCATGGATTGGATGATGCCACGTGTCTCAAGATCGATGGTCTCCATTTTAAGACCATACATCAGTTCTTGTATTTGTTCTGCTTATTTGATGATGACATGTGTCCCTTTGTTTCATCTATGGTGCAGGTGTAATGATCTTCTTGGTTAGGTCGGGTCGTTAATCTCCCCAAATTAAGATGAAACTTTCCTCTAAGAGGTCATTCTCTTTTGTCATTATCATCAACTCCCCCACTTCTTCAGGTCTATTTATAGGAATAGAGAAGTTGACCTGATAAAAGGTGCTTTGTGTGCTCATATGGTGCCTAGCTATTCAAATTACAATTTGCGCTAATATGTTATGCAATATGAGTATCCACAGGCGTATCTTTTTTAAAGTTTCTTTTTTTTTTTTTTGGTATCTCAAAGATCTGCAAACCAGAACTGTTGGATTGGTCTTCTAGATTTCATCTGCATTGTTTGTTTGTTGCTTTCTTCGAGGTTACCTCTTATATATATGCGGTGGTCCCCTTAAGACATTTATTCTAATAAAAAATCATTGACCTTTGGGGGCACTTGTCGATCTACACGAAACTAGGTAATCTCCTTTGTTATGTCATCTCAGTTTAGTAGTTCTACCTCTTCTTCCAGTGATAGTAGTTCAACTAGTTCCTCAATTATTCATGTGATCCCACCTCCAGTTTTGAATAAAATGCCGACCTCACATTCTAATAAGGAATGTGCTTCTATGGTTGCCACTCGAGGTCGAAATCCCCACGACCCAGTTGCTGCAATATTTAAACTTTCTGATAAAATAATTGCAGGTCTTTGTAAGTGATTTTTTATTCCTTCCAGCTATAAGATAATAGCGCTTGAGTCGGGTTAAACCATGGATGATCCCCCACCTAATTGTTTAGCCTTCCATGTTCCTTGTTTAGAGATAGGTCTTCACTTTCCTATAGCTGAGCCAATAGCTAGTATCATTCATCACCTAAGAGTGTGCCCCACACAACTCGTTCCTAATTCCATTAGAAATCTCTTAGGTTTTGTGATTGTCATGAAATGCTTTAATGTTGAACCTTCATTTGTGAATTTTTGGCATTTGTTTCATGTCAATTTCTCAGCTATGGTTGGACACTAAAGGCTTTGACTACATCATTGCCCGTTCTAATGTTCGATTTTTTTTGTAAAATGCCATCTTTTTCTGGTTCTTGGAAACATAAATGGTTTTATGTCGAAGTTTCTCTACATAGTCCTTGGAACGTGCCTCGGGCATTGCAAACCGAAAAGTCAATTTTTTCGACCTCAGAGGATCTGTCTTGGAATGAGGGATTCGTGGAAGGTTTGATAGATCGACCCTTTAAGCTCCTTACTCTTCTCACTGAAGAGGCATTAAAACTTGCTGATTTGACCTCTGCTCCTAACCGTCCTCGAAACTCCTTAGGTAATTTCTATTTCTTTTACCCTTTTTTTGTTTTTTTCTCAAATTTATTTGCATGCTAACAGATAGATTTGAGAGCAGCACTTGTGGCTAGAATGGCGCGACAACTTCAGGCTGATACAGATATTTCCTAGGATGATGAGATGGGGTTTCCATCGGCAGGTCGTCCGATATAGTTAGGTGGTCGTACTCCCGCTCGGGCGACGGGGTCATCCAACACCCCTCTTGTACCCTTACTAGTTTTAATTGTTCCACCAACAATTGGGGGTTCAACTATAAACCTTTCCCAAACCCCACCTCAGGCTCATGATGTTGACTCGTTGGAGTTGTTGGTGAGGGTTCAACTATGAGCCTAAGGCCACCCACTCGTAAGCGAGCTCGAAATGAAAAGGATGTGGGTAAGTTAATATTAATGGGCAGTCTTAGTCCCACCCCACCTCAGGCTCATGATGTTGACTCATTGGAGTTGTTGGTGAGGGTTCAACTATGAGCTTAAGACCTCCCACTCGTAAGCGAACTTGAAGTGAAAAGGATGTGGGTAAATTGACATTAGTGGGTAGTCCTAGTGATGTTCAGGAGGATCAAACAAGGAACAGAGAGAGCTCTAGTAATACTATGGCTATTTTTTGATGAGCTCGTTATTTCTTAGGTTGTGCTACTGATCCAATGGCCCTAGAAAGTGTGTAAATAGAGTAGGCATCTGGCAGAGAGGCGCACCAATCGAAAACATCAACCTACTCCCAATATTGATGCTGATGTTCTACGTCCTACTGCCCTATTGTACGGGACTGGGACTAATTTGTATGACCTGTATAATAGCATTATCATGGATGTGGACCAGGCCATTCTTATTGACCTTTCCTTATTTAGTTTAGAATAGCAGATAGCTTACAACCTAATACAGGTATATACATTATTTTGGTGTTTATTAGGCTATTTACCTCATTTGCTCATTTTTCTTATACTTTCGGGATGCAATAACAAAGCTTTCCCGCTAGATAACCTTACAGAACATCATACGAAGAGATCGAAAAGTTGAGGTCAATCAGCAGTTGAAATCTGCCCAATCAAATTTGGAAAAAGTAGAAAATTCAGCACAAAAAGCTCAATCTAAGCTGAAGTCTGTGTCCGAATCTTTGGACTCCCAGTGTCTTATCCTTTCAGAGAAGGATACCTTAATTTTAGAACAACAGAAAGAGATAGAACTTTTAAAAGTGAAGCTGGAAGTTGCGCAGGATGATATGGTTGCCATGAGAGTTCTTGGGACCAGGAGAAATTGAAGCAATATGAGGCTAGTAAAAAGGAAGGCTATTGCGACTATCAAAATTTAGTGGAGTTTCATAATCAACTTAAGGGTATTCGTCGTGGTGCAGTGAACGAATTTGTTAAGTCTACTGCTTTTGAGTACGTGGTGTTAAGTCAAGCGGCTTAAGATGGAGCTGCTGCATTTGAAAAGGCAAAGGCTCAACTTACTTTTCTTGATGGTGTCAAGAAGGGCTTCGACCTCAACCAATTGGATTTATGCAAATATGAGAAGCTTCAAGATTATCCTGTCGTGCAGCTGCCTAACTTTAAGAAGGAAGAATTTTCATTTGTTTTGCTTCCTGATCCCAAGGTTTAGTTAGGTTTCTCTTATTGAGTTTCTGTCAAAACATGCATTTTGAGTCGACTATATATTGCTCTTATTTTCTTTTGCAGATTATTGTAATGGTGTGAAGTGAATGAAATTTATATATATATATATATTGTTTTATTTGGTCGTGCTTTATATTTTCAATCATGCAAGCGTATGTGTTACACTTTGATGTTATGACCCGACCTATGCATATATTTAGGTCAAGTGCACGTTTAATTCGATCAAGACCTAACTCCATTCGATTTGAGATTTTAGGTTGTGACTTAATAAAATTTCCACGTGTCTCAAGCGATATTTCTCAAGTGAATTTGTATGATTTCGAGTAAGTATTCCTTAACCGCCTGGATATCGTCAATCACCTGGGGGTCATGATGTTCCCCAGCAATGTCGGAATGGAAAGATTCCAAGTTACGTACGTCGTGCTCGTCGCGACCCTCACAAGAGCGAATTTTTTAGCACCTTAGGGTTGAGACCTTGGAGGTTGTGTTGCCCCTAAGAAAATTTTCTGACACTTGTGAGATCTTGCCATAGGAGGTCGTGATTCTCATAGGAAAATTTTCTAACCCTTGTGAGATCTTACCATAAGAGGTCATGATTCTCATAAGAAAATTTCTAACACTTGTGAGATCTTGCCATTGGAGGTCGTGATTCTCATAGGAAAAATATCTAACCCTTGTGAGATCTTGCCATAGGAGGTCGTGATTTTTATAGGAAAATTTTCTAACACTTGTGAGATATTTTTCGGGTTGTTGGTCATTCGTAGTTCTTTGATGAACTTTATTTTTCTTTTGTAGTTTGGCCTTTTTCAGGTTGTTTGTCATTCGTAGTTCTTTGATGAACTTGATTTTTCTTTTATAGTTTGGCCTTTTTCAGGTCATTTGTCATTCGTAGTTCTTTGATGAACTTGATTTTTCTTTTGTAGTTTGGCCTTTTTCAGGTTGTTTGTCATTCGTAGTTCTTTGATGAACTTGATTTGTCTTTTATAGTTTGGCCTTTTTCAGGTTGTTTGTAATTCGTAGTTCTTTGATGAACTTGATTTTTCTTTTGTAGTTTGGCCTTTTTCAGGTTGTTAGTTCTAGACCACGCTCCTTCCCCCCACCCCAACTTTTTTTTTTGTTGTTGTTGAAGTTTGAGTTGCGTGGTTATTAGGCTCTCATTCGATATATCCGCTCATATTTAAAAGAAAAGAAAAGGAATAAATCAAAAGAGAAACAACTTTCTATAGGAAACTTTAAATTAACTTGGCAAAACCATAGGTTTTTGTAGAGGGCCTTAACCTCATTAACGTACCTTTGTCAACTTTTTCATGTGAAGAGTTTTTTCAAAATTTTGATTCACTAAGGCGAGGTAAAGCCTTTCCCTCTATTGTCTCTAGGCGATATGCTCCTTCTCTGGTCATTTGCTTCACCTTGAAGGGACCTTCCCATTTAGGATCTAGCTTCCCAACGTGTTTTGATACCTTTACTTTCTTAAGTACTAGGTCTCCCACTCGAAAACTTCAGGGTTTTACTCTTTTGTTGTATCCGGCCACCATTGATTGTTTATATGCTTTTGCCTTGAGAAACGCATTCTCTCTTTTTTCTTCAACGACATCAAGGTCAAAAGCCCTCTCTTCCTGATTTTTTCCTGCATCATAATATGAAACTCTATGCGTAGCCATTTATCTCAGTCGGTATCACAACTTCTAACCCCTATGTTAAACAGAAAGGGGTTTCTCCAGTGGCTACTCTTGGGGTAGTGCGGTATGCCCATAGAACTCCTGGCAATTCTTCGACCCAAGAACTTTTAGCACCTCCCAACCTAGTTTTCAAATGGTTGAGAATGGTTCTTTTTGTGACCTCTGTCTATCCATTAGCCTGGGGATTTCCTCTCGATGTGAAATTTTACTTTATGTTCATTTCCTTGCCCTAAGCCAAGATGTTTCTTCCTTGGAATTGCTTCTGATTATCAGAGATGAATATTCTGGGTAGTCCAAATCGACATACTATATTTTTCCAATGAAGTTCATGATTTCCCTTTCCGAGATCGTGACCAAAAGTTTTGCCTCTACCCATATCGTGAAATATTCTATCCTAACAATAACGTATTTTTTCTGGCCTTTAGCCATGGGGAAAGATCCAAGGATGTCCAATCCCCATTGATTGAATGCGTATGCAGCTCTAACCGGTTGCATCTTGATTCCTGGTCTATATATGAGGTTGGCCTGTAATTGGCATGGTTTGCATTTTCTCGTAAATTCAATAAAGTCTTCAACCATAGTGGGCCAAAAATATCATTGCCTCAAGATCTTTTGTGCTAAAGACCTTCATCTTGAGTGATTTCTACAAATCTCTTCATGCACATCCCTTTTTATATATTCGGCTTGCTGCTTGCCCAAGCACCTTACCAATAGCCCTACAATCATTCTTCGATATAGTTCTCCACCATGCATCATGAATCGGAATGGTTTTCTTCCTATCTTCTTAGCCTCCATCTTATCATTGGTTAACACTCTGTTCAGAAGATAATCTATTATTTTGGCCTTTCATTTGTCTTGTTGTTCCACTATCATGACCCGCTTACCCGTATTGGCGTCCTCGATGCAACTATCAATTTCTGGATTGTTAGATACTAATATTGTGACATGTCTAGAATCAACTCCAAAGGTCATGTTGGCAAATTTCGACAAAGCGTTAGCCCTTTGATTTTTGCTACTCAGTATCCGGCAGAGCTCTAGCTTATGAAATTTTGACATCAACAGTTTCACAATAGCTAAATATTTTTTCATGGTTAGTTCTCTGGCTTCGTATCTCCCAGTTACCTGCAGCGCCACTAGTTGAGAGTCAGTGTACACAATTAGGTAGGAGATCTTCCTCTCTAATGACATCCTTAGACCTACTATTAATACTTCGTACTCAACTTCATTATTAGTGGTTTGGAAGTTCAACTTGAGTGCAAACTCAATATTGACTCCTCCAGGTCCTCTGAACCAAATTCCAACCCCTCATCTTTTTCACATTGAGGATCCATTTACATGAAGCATCCATATCTCAAGTGGTGCAATTTGCGCTATAGTCACTTCTCTACTTTCGAATTCAATCATAAAGTCTGCCAGAACTTGAGCTTTGATGGTTGTTCGATGCATGAACTCGATGTCAATCATGCTCGACTCAATTGCCCATTTTACCATTCTTCCAGAGGTTTCGAGCTTTCCCAAAGCTTCTTACAGCTTGCTATTTGTTATGACCTTGGTGGTGTGTGATTCAAAGTAAGATCGGAGCATTTTTTCCATCGTTACCAAGGCAAGAGCTAGTTTTTCTATACCCATGTAACTTTTTTCGGCTTCTTACAACATTTTGTTGATGTAGTAGACGGGTCGATGTTATTTTCCTTCTGCTCTGACCAACACTAAGCTTATGGCTACTCTGAGGTCGCTAGACACAACCACAACGGCTCTCCTTCCTTTGGCTTTGATAATAATGGGGGTGTTTTCAAGTATTTCTTCAACTCTTGAAAAGTTATGTCAAACTCCTTTGTCCATTCAACGTTTCTGACGTTTCTTAAGACCTTGAAGAAGGGGAGACCTTTGTCAATCATCCCGGGATATGAAGTGATTGAGTGAAGCTAACCTTCTCGTCAATTACTGTACCTCCTTGATTGTCGTTGGCGATGGCATGTCTAGTATGGTACTGATTTTGTCAGGATTCGTCTCTATTCCTCTTTGAGTGACCATATGCCCAGGAATTTCCCTTCTTTCACGCCGAAAGTGCATTTTGTGGGGTTTAATTTCAGTCTGTATTTCTTTATGATCTCAAAAACTTCTCTTAAGTGTTCCAGATGATCTTCTTCATTTGAGTTCTTTGCTAGCATATCATCCACATACACTTCCATTATCTTCCCAATATGATTCTTGAACATTCTGTTCACCAGTCGTTGATACGTTGCTCCCTTATTCTTAAGGTCAAATGGTATGACCTTGTAGCAATAAACTCATTTTTCTACCACAAATGTTGTTTTTTCCATATCATGTTCTACCACGAAAATCTGGTGGTAGCCTTGGTATGCATCCATCATGCTTAACATCGCAGCTTCGGAGATCGAGTCTACCAAGAGGTCTATTCTTGGCAAGGGGTATGAGTCTTTGGGACAAGCTTTGTTGAGGTCCGTAAAATCAGTGCACATTCGCCACTTCCTTTGTGGCTTTGGTACGATGACCATGTTCGAAAGCCACTCAAAATATTAATGGACCTCCACTGCAGATCCTGCATCAAGAAGTTTGTTCTCCTCTTCTTCGATGATTCTATTCCTCTCAGCTCCAAAACTTTTTTTTTTTTCGATCTCACAGGTTCGGCTCTAGATCCACATTGAGGGAGTGGACTATGACTTCCGGGTCGATTCTTTCAAAATCTACCAAGCTCCATGCAAAGACATCAGAGTTCTTTCTCAAAAGCTCTATAATCATTGCTTTCATCTCCTTATTCATCTGTGTCCCTATTCGTGTTGTTTTATCTGGGTTTCCAAGTATGATTTCAATGTTCTTAAACTCACATGGTTCCATTATGCCATTTTCTTTACATCTATTTAAAGTTTCATTATTTAACAATTCATTTTGATGCTCAGTCTGTGCATTGACAATCTTTTTAGCAGGTCATTCATTGATAACCTCCTGGGTTGATATGTTGTAGCATATCTGCGCCATCTTCTATTCACATCTCACTTCTCCAATCCCAGCTAGGGTAGGGACTTTAATTTTGAGATGGTAAGTCGACACCACATCTCGAAATTGATTTAGCCCAAGTCGTCCCAAAATGATGTTATAGGCAAATGGGGGATCTACCACGAAATATTTAAGCATGAAGGTTCTCCTCCTAGGCTCCCTTCCCATTGAGATAGGTAGATCAATGGTTCCTATCAGCGTGATCTCAGAACCACTGAAACCCCTTAGAGGGGTATGGATAGGTCGTATGGTTACCACCCCCAACCCCATTTTTCGTAGGGTGATGAGAAAGATTATGTCCACTGAGCTTCCATTGTCCACTAGAATTTTTTGTATAGCATATTTGACTATATCCAATGTTGTAACCATGGGGTCATCTTGCGGTGTACACATGTCTTGGAGGTTAGCATCATCGAACATGATTTTACTTAGGCTTTCTTCAATCTATAGCATGTAAAGTCTCATGTTTCCAACATATCTTTTCCTTACATTCCTGGAGTCTCCACTAATGGGCCCTCCTGAGATTGTGTTAATCACTCCATTTTTGGGCTCATTATCCCCGTGATTTTTTGCGCTTGGTCTATCTTTTTTCCTAAACACTTGGTGTTTTTGTTCATTACTTGGCTTCTAATTTCTCTTTTAATTTGTTTGACCCTCGACTCTTCTGTGTATGAATTCTTTTAGGTACCCATGTTGTATGAGCCTTTCAATCTCATCTTTAAGGTGTGTACATCCCTCTATGTCGTGGCCTTTATCCTTGTGGAAAATGTAGTACTTGTTAGAGTTTCTCTTGTTTGGCGTATCTCTTTATTTCTTTGGCCAATGCAACATATCACTTAGTGCAATAGCTAGCATTACTTGAGCTCTGGGCACTCTTAGTGGTGTGTACTGACTGAATTTAGGTCGGGAGGGAGATTTTTAGCGATCTTTTTTAGATTGCAATCCCTTATGATCTTCCTGGTCTTCATCACCTCGCTTGTTATCCTTGATCATGTTTTTTGACCACTCCTCATCTTTCATGTTGTTCATCTCTTCTTCTTGCACATACTATTGAGCCATCTCCATAAGTTCTTCCAAGTCCCTTGGGGGCATACTTGCTAGCGCTAAGGCAAATGGTTCTTTCCTTAATCTGTGAATGAGGATGTTAGTCATCATTTCTATGTTTAGATCTTGTACTTCCAGGGTTTCATTATTAAATCGATTCATGAAAGTCCAAAGCAGCTCATCTTCTCCTTGTCTTATGGTGAACAAATAAGTAACTAATCTTTTAGCCTTTTTCTTGCTAGCAAAGTGGTATAGGAACTTTTGGTACAATTGTTCATATGACACAACTGTCCCTGGCGATAAGGCTGTGAACCACTCTTGAGCCTTTCCATTAGAGTATTAATGAAGACTCGACAATTGAGTGCATCGAATAGCCCATAGAGCTGCATTATGTGCTCATAGGTAGTAAGTTGCTCTTGAGGGTCTGAATTTCCATCATACCTCATAGCTTAGGGACTTTGAAATTATGTGGTACAGTTTTTATGAGTATATCCATGCAAAAAGGTGATAATCTCTTTTGTAGAGTGGGACCCTGTGCAGCTCGCCTTCTTATTTCTTCATACTTTTGAGTAAGCTGATCCATTTCTTCTCTATGATGGCTTTCCTCGACATTTTCCTCCAGCATCAACTGTTTCATAGACCTGCCCATTCTCCCGATTTTGTATTCTCTTGGAGTTTTACTTTCGACCTCTTCTTGTGAATTCTCTTGGGTCTTACCTTACGGTGATATTCCTTGTTTTCCTTTTTGAGCGCCTATGTCCGGATCCATATCTTCTTGGAACAACTTCCTTCGTGGAGGTCTTGGTTCTCCTTCTGGTTTTGAGGCCAACTTCTGCGCTGAGGACTCGACCATTATCTGCAATTGTTCCTCTGTCATTTGGTAGACCTTAGATGTTGGTGTACCTTCTATGTTTTCTACATTTCTTGGATGGGCGGTACTCATAGTATGTCTCACTTCAGGGGAAGATATTAAGACATTTTCATCCTGATTTTCATGCCGTTGCATATTTTCCAAATGTGTCATCTTGTTATACCTCACTTCTTGATTTTAGTTCCCACAGACAGCTTTAGCTGATGTTGCACAAAACAAAATCAACAATATTTATAAAGTAGGCACTAAGCCATAGAAGGAAAACAAGGTTTCATTTAGCAATATTGAGATCATTACAATTAGATGTAGAATTGCAAAAAGGTCTAATACAAAATTTCTAAGCCAGACTCGCTTGTTTACCAAAGGTCCCCTTTCTAATGGTGTTACATGTGTATTTATAGGCAAAAGAGTTGCACTATCATGGATTGGATGATGCCATGTGTCCCAAGATCGATGGTCTCCATTTTAAGACCGTACATCAGTCCTTGTATTTGTTCTGCTTATTTGATGACGACATGTGTCCCTCTGTTTCATCTACGGTATAGGTCTAATGTTCCTCTTGATTAGGTCGGGTTGTTAATTTCTCCAAATTAAGATGAAATTTTCCTCTAAGAGGTCATTCTCTTTTGTCATTATCAATATATATATAAATAAATAAAAGTCGTTGATGAGTTTATGGAATTAATTGTCAAATATTGCATCTTTGTCAATTTGAAGAAAGTGCACTTTCTAGTTGCAGTAATTTTTTTGGTCTGGCATTTGGCAATGCCTTCTTTTCTCTTTTTAAATACACGAGGTGGCCACTTATGACCTTAATTAGGGTAAATTGCATTTTTGGTCCCACAACTTAGGCTGTTTTCGATTTTGGTCCCATTCTTTTGCACTTTCTCACATTGCATCCCATAAATCCATTTTTTTCTTAATTTAAGTCCTGAAAGGGGTTCCGTCCAATAATTAACGGAGAAGTCACGTGCCACTCACGTGGCCGTTAAAATTGTTGCTTTCTTGGTCCCATAAGTTAGGCCTGTTTGCATTTTTGGTCCCAACGATAGCTTCAATAAGTTTTTTGCAGAAGAAGAAAGAAAAATAGCTGCAAGTGAAGGTGCCATTTATTTTTGTGGCACACCGTCTTCATTGAAAACCTCATGGACAAATGAAAATCCAAATAGGAGGTTTCATGGTTGTGCTTCCATGAATAATAAATGTGGTTTCTTTGTTTGAAAAGTCCCTCAAATGTGTGAAAGAACAAGACAAGTGATACTTGGGTTATAGGATGTTGAATATAGCGAATAAAAGTTGTTAAAACTTCAAAAAAAGTTGTTGGAGCTATCGTTAGGACCAAAAATGTAAACGAGCCTAACTTATGGGACCAAAAAAGCAACAATTTTAACAGACACGTGACTTCTCCGTTAATTATTGGACGGAACCCTCTTTCAGGACTTAAATTGAGAAAAAATGGACTTATGGGATGCAATGTGAGAAAGTGCAAAAGAATGGGACCAAAATCGAAAACAACCTAAGTTGTGGGACCAAAAATGCAATTTACTCCCTTAATTATTATGCTATTTTTAAAACTGCTTTATGCCGGCTATCTGTATTTCATCTATTATTATAGAAAGCGCTTTTTATTGTTTAGTAAGGGTATATCTATTGAACAACAACAATCAATGAAAAATTTTAATTTATCAAAATATATATACCAACTTCATATTGAAGTTGAAAAGCGTGTACATAGCATAATTATAAAATTATCATTATAATACTTTATTTAATATGACAAGTCAAAATATATAAATTTTATTTTGATAAGGAAATGAGAAATGTAGAATATATAATTAAATAAATATAACTATGTTCAACATCTACACAACTTTTTTATTTACACACGCACGCACATTAGGAGTTCATTCGGACTCGAACTTCTGACCTTCTACATTATGTGGAAGACTTATACGCATATTTCTTTGTTAAAAAATTTAATTCTTTTAATATTTGATATCTATAATTTCATTTATTGAAAACTTTAATATTCAATGAAATAATTAAATTACACCAATTTTCTCCAATTTAAAATTTAAATTACAATTAAAATGAAATTCAATCAATTAAATAATTATTACACCAACTTAGTTATAATTAGATTGAAAACTGATAATTTGAAATTCTAAAGTTTGAAAATTGAAGTAATTAATTCAATGTCTAATACCCATACTCCTTAAAAAAAATACAATGAATCTCAAATAGGGTTTATAACCTAAATTACCCATGTATCCTGTATTCAAACAGTATTACCTCTTACCCTTTATTCAAATTTAATATATTAACTTGATAATTATCTATACCAAAAATCAATTTATACTAACGATAAATTTTTAATATATATAAAACAAAAAATATCTATTAATTTATATAATAATATATATTTTTAATTATTTAAATATATTAATTTGCTTGAATATACTATATAAAATAACACAATTTGGAAAAGGAATGAAAAGAGTCAAATTAAAGATAGAAAAGAAATAATATGCATAGAGAAAATAAATAGAAAGAAAAAATGCAATACGGAAGAGAAGAGAACGGCTAAATTAAATGTATATATTAAATTGAATTCAGGGAATATCTTTTGGATCAAATTTCAATTAACTTTTCTAATATATATTGAAAATTTTAGTTTGTAGATTGTGATGCTGGTTTAGTTTACAATAGATGTGGTTGAATCTACTTGCTTATTCAGAATATGAATGGATTTCTTGGACCAAAATGAAAATGTGATTTTAGACCGAAAAATAAAAATGGTCTTATCTTTATGGTATTTTTAAGATAGGATAAAAAAACGTGATTTATTGTTTGAATGTTGATTTGGACCATGAATTTGGCTTGGACAATATCCCACCCATTAACAGACTTAAGTTTGCTAACTTCTACAATTCCACCTTGATCTCAAAAAATACAAAGAAGCAACACATTGTCTACCGCTCCGATATTGAAGTCAAAATTGTTTGAGCGAAATTTAATCGAGGAAATACTTACTTCTCTTACAATATTTTTAAGATTTAGGGAGAGATAAAATTCATAATAGAAATAAAAAAGAAAATTAAAAATAAGCACGCAAGAACACATTCTAAGCAATTTCCTACACCTAACCATTTTCCACCAGGAACACTAGAATTTGTAGCAAAATTTCAGCATCTTAACTATTGAGCCTCCAAGAACCAAGATGGGCAGAGGTCGATTCCATTCCATGTGGCAGCAAAACTTTATCGTCCACACTTGTCAAGCAATTGCAAATGACGCCAAAATGGGCCAAGTCCAAGTCCGAGTCCCAACTCCAGCAAAAATTTAAGTTGACCCTCCCTCCAAAAGACCATAATTCATCAGAAATCAGGGGTGGGGGCCCAACAAACCAAATTATTCTGGACTTCAACATATCACAAACTCTGTTCATCAATTCTGAACATTCAATTCCAGCAGCATTACATTTCCCTGCACAATTTCATCAGAAAAATTCATTCTCCAGAAACTATTTTCACCGAATAATATTAGCATGCATTTAAACAAACATCATAGATGATTGATGATTCAATCCACCACAACTCATTCAGCCACCATGCAAAACAGCGCCTGAACAAATACATAAACTCCAGCCACACAAAATTCAGGATCAAAGAAGAGAGCTACATCAAAGCATTTCACGGAAGATGATCCAATCCACCACAA
Organism: Jacaranda mimosifolia; assembly: GCA_018894105.1. Taxonomy (NCBI): domain Eukaryota; kingdom Viridiplantae; phylum Streptophyta; class Magnoliopsida; order Lamiales; family Bignoniaceae; genus Jacaranda; species Jacaranda mimosifolia. Next base: position 12,423,668 of record CM032132.1, on the reverse strand, counting down.
CTCATTCAGCAGCAAAACCGAATAACAACATGCTCTTTTGGAATTTTCTTAATGTTGATGAAAATTTCAGATATATTCCAAAATTAGATAAAAATCCTACAAAACCAAATTAGAAGGTTGAACTTCATTTTAAATAGCTATGGAATCCGATATTTCTCTGAAAATTTTAACATATGGACCGAATTTTAAAAAATGCGTACTGCACAAATAACTGTAATTATTAACAGGTCCAATTGGAGGCCTTTCTGGTCTTTTAAAATATTGCATCATATATATAGTATTTGACAGAACGGGTTCAGGACCAAGACCAGTCCAGCAACAAATCCATTCAAATGTCCGAGTGACTTTGATACAATGGACTCTAAAGCAACTGCTCCACATTTTCTTCACATTGCAACTATTTTGTTTAATCTAACTTGCTAAATAAATCCATTAAACCATTCTAATTTACTCCCACAATTCATATAGGACGTAATAATCTCTAGCTAGTGTTCAATTAAAACAGGAAAACTCAAAAGACATGGCCAGTCTTTTCATAGACATTGATTAACTTATAGCAGAAAATTTGGTAACAAGCTATTTCCACACATCAGTACGATTAATTGGAAAACTAAAACATTACATATATATTATTATGTACAAATAGACTCAAGAGTTCAGCCTACCTGTAGTATACAAGATACACAGTTTGTGTTACTTTGACTACAAGCAGTAGAATAACAGCAATACTGGAAATAATAACCCAAGGACTTTGCAAATAATTATGCCTTAAACTGGCCATCAACCTATTTCTGCACATATTGCAGTGGAATTAACCCAAGGACTTTGCAAATAATTATGCTTTAAATTGGCCATCAACCTATTTCTGCACGTATTGCAGTGGAAATTCACACCGTCGAGGACCTTAGCATACATAAAATGCTTCCCAGGAACGGTCACCGAGGCACTGAGTTTGTTGAATATGTTCTCCACCGCTTCATCATTACCTAACCAACTGTCAATAATCCCACAGGGACAAAGTATTTCAACATCTTCAGATGAATGCACCAGGCAGTGCATGAACTTGATATAATCCATCACATAACTAACTTTCGTATCTCGAGAATATTGTTCATGTGCAATGAGATTCTGAAAGAAAGATCCTGTCCTATCGTTAATAGTCACAGGCGGCAAAGACATAACTCCATTTTTCAATTCAATTTCAAACAAGGAATTTGATGGACTCCTCTCAAACTTCACATTAGCTTCTTTAAGCTTTGTGGCAGATTGGATGGCTTGCCATTTCTTTCTTTCATCCTTTTGGTCTTGATGATCGATATTAAAACAAACATGTGGGGGCAGCCAGTTAATGTGTATCAAGTCCAATAAATCTTTTATCTCATCTAAGTTTGTATTTATGCTGAGTCTATATCCTTTTCCTGGGTAAAGATTACTGAAATACTTCAAGAGAAGAAAGATCAACCTGTCATCTTGGTTGGGAACCTCAATCAATCCAAACAACTTGCGGAAGATAAAGAATGGAATTTGATTCTCAAACAGCATAAGATCTCTCTGCAAGCTATTCACCATCCAGCCCGTTTGAAATATATGATCATTCTTGTTTCTCAAGGACTCCATGCTATATTTTCGCACTAAGCTTCTGATGAAGCAGCCATCTAATACCACCATTTCAGCAAACTCAGCTGTAGAAACATCTGTTAGTGGTTCAGCATAACATCTGCGTGCTGCTTCTTCCAATTCTCCTATAACCGACGTGAATTTCTTCTTATTCTGCTCTCTTTCTTGAATAAGTAAATGTAGAAACTGCCGCTTGAGGTCCTCCATCATTTTCAGGTTATCTTTGTTGCGATGATAAGGACCAATTACCACAATTTCAGGTTCGTAAGCCCTCTCATTCACACTTCGTAAATGTGTATGCATTCTGTAGATACAGAATTTTGATTGTGTGGCGGAAAGCTGACTGAGTTTGTGGCTTATGCTATCAGATACTTCTCTTGTGCTGCTGCCCTTTCTCATCTTCACTGAAATAGCACCAAAAAGATAAAAACAAAGGAAAAAACACTTTCTGTAGAAACCATTAAGCAAGATACATGAGGCCGGACTAATTAAACAGAATTATGCAACAGACTTCCGGAACAACAATGAAAATTCTCTTTTCCCAAAACAAAGAAAAGAAAAGTGTAGAATTTCTGGACAATTTTAAATAAACTCCATTCAACCCAAATTAACCAAATAATAAACTGAGGACCTTGCAAAAATTACAGTTCAAAATGAAAGATCAATTCCATAAGCATATATTAATTCAATTCTAAGTCGAATCTATTCATTGATTTAATGGCGAAGTAGGAAATAGCAATTGCAAGCAGTGAAATTAGATGCAATATTTAGGGAGCAATGTGGTAGAAGAAAGAACTCACCTTTAAATTGTTGTAATTGGCACATTGTGCATTTACATGGTCAATTATTAATTGGATGGATGCCAATTATGGTTGGAATCCAATAGATAATTAAAGTATTGATTTTGGTGAAATAGATGAAGGGAAAAAGGTTAAGTATTATAAATTGATTTGTCCCACATTGTAAGCTTGAGAGAGTGGAGACCTTTTTGTGACTTATAAAACCAAGTGGAGGAGTTGAAGGGTCTTTTACCCTTCACTTGTCCCACATTGGTTTTGTAAACTAGTGTGAAGTAGTTTATATTGAACTCAAGTAAGAATGCTTGATAAAGTGTTCTTTAAGGGTTCATATAAGTGGACCACACGCGCGCCGCCGCCGCCACCCGGCTCCGGGTCGCAGGCGCGGGCGCGGACGTTAGGGCGTTAGGGCGAATGTCTCAGTCTCAGTCTTATCTTTCTATCCCCTGAGGCTAAGCATTGGAAGGAAGCCATTAAGAGTGAGATGGATTCTATTGTCTCGAATGGGACATGGGAATTAGTCCATCTCCCTCCGGGGTGTACTACTATAGGAAGCAAGTGGATCTTCAAAAAGAAACTTAAGTCTGACGGAACTGTTGATAAGTTTAAGGCCAGGCTAGTTGCTAAAGGGTTTAGGCAAAAGGAAGGAATAGATTACTTCGACACCTATTCCCCAGTAGCTCGTTTGACTAGTATCCGAGTGCTAATAGCACTGGCCTCCATATATGATTTCCCCATTCACCAGATGGATGTGAAAACAGCCTTTCTGTATGGTGATCTTGAGGAAGAAATTTATATGGATCAGCCTGAGGGATTTGTAGCTTCTGGAAATGAGCGGAAAGTTTGCAAGCTTGTTAAATCACTTTATGGTTTGAAACAAGCTCCTAAACAATGGCATGAAAAGTTTGACAGAACAATATTGTCATTTGGTTTCATAGTTAATGATAATGACAAGTGCATCTACTGCAAAGTTAAAGGTGATAACTGTATTGTGTTATGCCTGTATGTAGATGACATTCTGCTATTTGGATCCAACATTGAGATTATCAATGAGACTAAAAGTTTCTTAAAGAACAAGTTTGAAATGAAAGATATGGGTGTTGCGGAAATGATTCTTGGACTTAAGTTGACTCGTTCAACTGAAGGTATAGCAGTCTCTCAGTCTCACTATGTTGAGAAGATAATTGAGAAATTTGGCTATAAACAAAGTAGAATCGCAAAAACACCATATGATCCTTCAGTGGCTCTCTTTAAGAATGAAACTGGTGTACCAGTGTCTCAGTTGAGGTATTCTCAAATAATTGGTAGCTTGCAGTATCTTGCAAATGGCTCAAGACCAGATATCTCATTTGCGGTCTCTAAGCTTGCTAGATATACAAGCTGCCCTAATCGAACTCATTGGGAGGCTTTGGATAGGGTACTTAGATATCTAAAGGGCTCAGCATCACTAGCCTTGCACTACAAGAGATTTCCTGCAGTGCTGGAAGGGTTTAGTGACGCTAGCTGGATTGCCAAAAACTCCGGAAGTAATGGGTGTACAGGGTATGTATTTACCTTGGGTGGAGGCGCTGTCTCCTGGAAGTCTTCTAAACAGACTTTGATAACTCGGTCCACCTTTGAGGCTGAGTTGTGTGCTTTGGACACAACTGGGATAGAGGCAGAATGGTTATATGGGCTGATAGTACAATTGCCAATGGTAACCAAACCTCTTCCGAGAATTGCTGTACATTGTGACAATCAAACCACAATTGCAAAGATAAGTAGTTCAAAGTTTAATCAAAAGACTAAGAGACACATCCAAGTTAGACTAAAGTCTATAAGGGAGTTAGTGTCTGATAGAGTTATTGCAATTGACTTTATTGGATCCAAAGACAATATTGCAGACCCTTTAACTAAAGGACTTGATTTGTCCTCAGTTTATAAATTCAGGTTGGGGATGGGACTGGAAACCCATCAGTGATATACCTGCATCGGCAACCCAACCTACTAAGTGGAGATCCCACAAGGTAGGTTCAATGTGGTATAAACAAGCTGCTGAGCATATCAAGTTGCACCTAAATTAGATTGATACTTTGTATCTGGTGTCTCTCCCCTGATTGCCTGATAGGTGCTGACTACTGCTGGTACAGTAAGAGTTTAACTCTGAATGGGGTCAAGTCAATTTTGGACGAGATGCAAGCAGTGCATCCCTGGAGACGCCCAACTAAGTGAATGTAGTCCTTTGGCCGGGACTAAAGGAATTGGGTTGTTCCTTGACAAACATTCATGAATCAGGATCGGGACACATGGCCTTAATGTGTCAACCCTAAAGATCAGTACATAGCCTTTAGTTCGTTGTTACTGATGGACGCAATCACATCACGGGTATAAATTCAAGGCTTAGATCCAATTGTCCCGGTGATTGCAAAAGTCGGATAACTTAGGGAGTGGTTCAAACCGAAAGGTACCATTTCTGAAAGCGAGCTATGTTGAATCTGATAGCCATTATCTATGGATTTGTGGGGGATTGTTGTAATTGGCACATTGCGCATTTACATGGTTAATTATTAATTGGATGGATGCCAATTATGGTTGGAATCCAATAGATAATGAAAGTATTGATTTTGGTGAAATAGAGGAAGGGAAAAAGGTTAAGTATTATAAGTTGATTTGTCCCACATTGTAAGCTTGAGAGAGTGGAGACCTTCTTGTGACTTATAAAACCAAGTGGAAGAGTTGAAGGGTCTTTTACCCTTCACTTGTCGCTCATTGGTTTTGTAAACTAGTGTGGAGTAGTTTATATTGAACTCAAGTAAGAATGCTTGATAAAGTGTTCTTTAAGGGGTTCATATAAGTGGACCACACGCGCGTCGCCGCCGCCGCCAGGCCCGGCTCCGGATCCGGGTCCGGGTCGCGGGCGCGGGCGTTAGGGCGAATGTCTCAGTCTCAGTCTTATCTTTTTGGATGAAATTCAATTGACAATTATTTAAATTTTGAATTTTAAAATTGAAAATACTTAACCGGATAGGGATAATCGAATAAGGGCTGACTTGGTCAAGACCCGTTGGAGATTACCCTGATATGTGGGATTTAACTGAGATGCTGGTGGAGACGTGGGACACGTGGCGTGAGGCTGTGAACGTGTGTGATGTGTGAGGGCCAAGTGGCAGAACGCCATTGGCTGCTGGTGGACGTGTGACGTGTGTGGTTGATGTGGTGGAATGCTATTCGCTGGGGTGACGCGTTAGAGGCCATTAACTGGCAAACTCTAACCCTAATCCCGCCTATAAATAGAGTGCCTCTGGCAGTCTTCAAAATACACTACATTCGCCATCGTTCTCTTGATTCTACACTGTTCACGTTTACGCACACTGCTGCAGTTCTTGATCCCGTTCTCATAAATTCCTTCCTTCCCTTCTCATATTCTGATATTCTCCCCACAAACATTCCCTTTCCCGAATCTTGATATACGGCTGTCACATTCTGATCCGGGTAACTGAGTACTGTTCGAGGTGAACGAGACGGAGTGCACCTGATCGTTCTGGACCATCTCATCCTGGGAGGAGTTGCGCTGTACCCGCTGCACTGGTGAGTCGGGGCGCTCGTTTCTTCAAGGCAAATAGAATTTCTCTATGATTTGGTCGCCCTATTAATTCTGTTACGATACAGAATTATTAAGATAAGTTTACTTTAAAATTCAGTATTTATATTAGATAAATCTGACAGCATGTTTTATTGTATTGTTGCCTCGGTTAATATATGAATTTTAGCTTTTCCTGGACTCGTATCTATTTAATTGTATTAAATTCTGATTTGTCTTGAATTGACTCTTATTCTGATCATGTATATTTTATGTTAAAATTCTGATAACGCATGCTGTATGTTTAAATTCTGATCACGCATGTTATATGTTTAAATTTGATTACGCATGCTATATGTTTGAATTCTGATAACACATGCTTTATTTGAATTTCATATTGATAAAAACGCACGTATTACTCTATTGTGATTATCTGTTTCATTCCTGATAATCTGTTTTGCAATATTTATTTATTGCTTTGGATTACTACATGTTGTTTTGAATCCTGGAATCAACACAAATGAGTAGAGCTGTAATGGGAAATCGACAATGAATTTCCAAATGCTTGCAAGTCGTTGGGATCTCTCTATATGATCAAAGTCTACCAACTGCAGCTATTCGTGTAAAATAAATCAAAATTTAGTTTTTATTATATCTTAAATAAACAAGAAAAAAAGATTATGAATTCAGTTTGCTTTGCTATGCTTATCTCATATTCAAGGCAGAAGAGTAACATCGGCCAGGACATCATTGACTTCCCAACTTGATTTCTATTAAGTACAATTTAAAATGGCATCATAAATGTATAAACGTAGAGAGAGACAGGCATATATCATTAACAGTCGGAAAACCAATGAAAGATTGGAAAGAACAGAAATTACTAATTTCAGACACCACACCAGACTTAAAAAGTATGCCCATCTCACTGTTCTGTAGCCTACACACTTTGAACGAAACTACTAAATGATGATCAAACATACCAAATTAACACCATTAGTTACTCACCAATATAGGAATTAAGATATTTGTCTAAACTTCTCCCGAACCGACCTCTTGCATCTAATACAATGAAAATATGCAGCATTAACAAGTTGCCAAATTAATAAAGAGAGAAAATTTCAAGAAAAAGTTAACAATAGGCTTAAATAGTTGGAATTGATTTTATGTATGCTTAAGAGCTTTTAATTTTCTTTGTATTCGGGAAAAAACAATCACTTGCTATACCATATTCCTTGAAATAACTACAAGTGTGAAGTTTTAGAAAAAGAAAAACTCATTAGACACTCATCTAAACAATCTTCTTCTTCTTCTTCTTCTTCTTCTTCTTCTTCTTCTCTCTCTCTTTCTCTCTCTCTCTCTCTCTCTTCTTTTTCTTTTTTTGGAACATGAAAAAACAAAAAGCCGTTGCAATCAGAATTTTCAAGAAAACGGCTTGAAATTGAAGATGTTTAGGCTCAGGGTTGCTTCATTCTAACATGCTTTTGAAATCAAAGTGATAAAAAGAAAAGAAATTGCAATAAAGTAAGAATAAAATTCTATCTTAAAGGGATGTTACTATGTTTTCTTTGTTTTCCTGACGAGCTTCCTCTGGTGAAGATCAGTCAAGAGGACTTGCAGTCGTGACAAAACAACCGAGTTGCCAACATGAATGTAAATGACTGATTTTAACAAATAAAATAATAATTATTAATTTTGCTTTGAAATTTTGGCTAAATTGATGAGAAACGAAAGAAATGGAGCGAAACAGAGCAAAGAAGTAGAAATGAGCTCGAGAACACATCCCGGTGCGCATTGACAGGACGCCGCGTGTTGGGGCACGAGGCATGGTGCGCCAAGGCACGGACATTGGCGGAAAAGGCATCAAAACAAGCGTCGCGCGCCCCGATGCCAGTTTTTTGCGCCCTGGCGTGCAGTGAACAGTAACTTTGCTCCCCAACGCAAAGTTTCTACCCAAGATTTAGCTTTTCTTGGCATAAGCAGAATTGTGCGCGCTGCGGCGCAAGCCCACGGGCCTTGGGCTTTGGTTTTCTAGTATAAATATCATTTTTTTCTTTCAGAAAAAATATCACAGACATAACATAAAGGCTTCTTTATTGCTTTTGAGTAATTCTCTCAAGATGGAGTTTAAAACGAGGGTGTTAGGTGTTTTTGTGAGATTTGTGGGATTCAAGTTTGTACTTACACTTTGATTTGAGATCAATAAAATTCCTTTACTTTGTTGGGTGGATTAGGCACATCGCCGAACTATGTTAAATCTTGTTGTCATATTTCGTCGAATTATTTTACTTTTATTTCATTGTTTCCGCAATAGATTCTCCTGAGTTTCAACAAATTGGTATCAGAGTAGGTTGGATCAAATGTTAGGAATGAAGTACGAGGTGGAGAAGTTCGATGGAAAGAACAACTTTCGGCTATGGAAGATGAAGGTTCACGCCCTTCTGTGTCAACAAGGTTTATAGAGAGCGTTAAACGGCCAAGATTCCTGGCTGAAAATGCTGAAGGATGATAAGAAGGACGAATTTATGGCGAAGGCTTACGGTACTCTAGTGTTATCATTGCTGGATAACGTACTGAGAGAAGTCACCACGGAAAGTACGCCAGCGAATTTATGGAAAAAGCTGGAGAGTCTATACATGACGAAGTCCCTAACAAATCAGCTGTATTTGAAATAACGATTATACACATTGAGGATGAAGGAAGGTACATCTATCACTCAGCATATTGATTTTTTCAATAATGTGATTCTGGATCTCGCTAATATAGATGTCAAAATTGATGATGAGGATCAAGCTATAATTCTCTTGTGTCCTTTGCCAAAATCTTTTGAGCACTTGGTTACTACTTTGCTGTACATGAGAGATACATTTTCATTGGAGGATATGAAGGCCTCATTGAATTCCAACGAGTTAAGAAAATATGTCATGGGCAATAACGATGGTGAAAGTGGGGATGGATTGGTGGCAAAAGGGAGACCGAGAGAAAGGGGAAGGAGTAGAGGCCGATCGAAGTCCCAAACTAAGCCTAGAAACGGTGACAAGTGTTTTAGGTGCGATGGAAAGGGGCATTGGAAATGAAATTATCCAGAATGAGAAAAGGCAAAGGATGCAGGTGAAACTTCTGATCAGAAATGAGATAATCTCGTAGGAATTGTTGAGGATGAGGCTGATCGTGGGCTTGTTCTCAACATTGCCGAAACTTTACTAAGCTCTGAATGGATTTTGGATAGTAGTTGTTCCTACCACATGTGCCCACGAGAAGATTGGATTACCACATACCATAAATATGATGGTGGTAAAGTGCTTATGGGAAACGATGCTTTTTGCAGGGTTGTAGGAATTGGCTTAGTTTGTATTAGAATACATGATGGGATAGTAAGGACCTTAATAGATGTGCTTCATGTTCCAGATCTGAAGAAAATCTGATATCACTGGGTGCTCTGGACAAAAATGTTGCGAGTATAGAGCTCGAGATAGAGTTCTGCGGGTTTCCAAAGGTGTATTGCTTATCATGAAGGGAGACAAGCGGAACGACCTTTAAATATTACAGGGAAACACGATTTCTAGTACTGCAGCAGTTTCTTCATCAGTCAATGATACTACGAGATTATGGCATATATGGCTTAGGTATATGAGTGAGAGGGGGATGTTAGAACTGAGCAAATGACGATTGCTTGGTGGAGAGAAGATTGGAGAGCTGGATTTCTGCGAGCAGTGTGTGCTGGGCAAGCAACACAGGGTGAAATTCGGCACTGCAGTTCATAGGACCAAATGCACCTTAGATTACATTCACTCAAATCTTTGGGGGCCTTCTCAGGTTCTTTCAAAGGGAGGTGCAAGGTACATGCTGATATTCATAGATGATTTCTCACGAAGAGTGTGGGTGTACAAGTTGAAGCACAAGGATGAGGTGTTTGTCAACTTCAAGCAATAGAAGACCTTAATTGAGAAGCAGACAGGAAAGGAGATCAAGCGCTTGAGGACTGACAATGGATTGGAGTTCTGCAACAAGGAATTTCAAGAATTCTGCAATAAGGAAGGAATTGTGAGGCATTGCACAATTGTACATACACCACAGCAAAATGGAGTTGCAAAACGGATAAACAGGACTATCTTGGAAAGAGCTAGATGTATGCTCTTTAACGCCGGATTGTCCAAGGATTTTTGGGCGAAAGCGATTAACACTGCGTGTTATTTGGTGAATAGGTTACCATCAACTGCTTTGGACTGCAAGATACCAGTGGAAGTTTGGTTCAACTCTCTTGCTGATTACTCAAATCTGAGAGTATTTGGGTGGCCAGCCTATGCTTATGTCCAGGATGGGAAGCTTGAGCCAAGGGCAAGGAAGTGTATATTTTTAGGCTATGCAGATGGAGTTAAAGGTTATAGTTTGTGGTATAATGATTACAAGGGCTCCAAGATTATTATCAGTAGAGACGTGACATTCGATGAGTCTGCAATGATAAAGAAGGTGGAGCAGCAGGAAAGTGGTCAACAGGGCATTAAGGAGAAGGTGGAGATTCATATTGATCCTCCACAAGTTTCAAAGGGAAAGCAGAATATGGTAGATGAATATAGTGAGAGCATATTATCACCTAATCAGCAGTAGAAAAATAAACCACTACAAAATTATCACTTGGCTTGCGATAGTGAGAGGAGGCAGATCAAACTACTACAGCAGTTTGCTTACTTAGATCTGGTAGCTTATGCTTTGAGTTCAGTCGAGGAGTTTATAGGAGATGATCCAGTCTCATACAAAGAGGCAATTTCGAGGTCAAATTCTAATAAATGGGTTGCAGTTATTAGTGAAGAGATGTAGTCTCTACACAAGAATAACACATGGGAGCTGGTTGATGTACCTAAAGGGCAGAAGATTGTAGGTTGCAAATGGATCTACAAGAAGAAGAAAGGGATTCCTGAAGTTGAAGATAGTAGATACAAGGCACGATTGATTGCTAAGGGTTTTACTCAGAGAGAGGGAGTTGACTTTCATGAAGTATTCTCCCCAGTTATAAAACATACTCCTATTCATGTTTTACTTGCCATGGTTGCTCTATTTGGTATGGAGTTGGAGCATATGGATATGAAAACAGCATTTCTGCATAGTGAGTTGGAGGAACAAATCTACATGAGTCAACCAGAAGGATTCGTTGTGCTCGGGAAACAAAATTAAGCATGTCTTTTGAAGAGGTCATTATATGGCTTGAAATAATCTCCCAAGTAGTGGTATAAAAGGTTTGATGCTTTTATTACCAAGATAGGATATACAAGAAGCAAATTTGATTGTTGCGTATATTATAAAATTTGTAGTGATAGCTTTCTTGTATATTTGTTGTTGTACGTTGATGATATGTTGATTGCCTCTAGAAACATATTTGAGATCAACCAATTAAAAGCTCAGTTAAGTGAAGAATTTGAGATGAAGGATTTGGGCAGTGCAAAGAAGATATTAGGCATGGAGATTATCCAAGACAAACACGCAGGAATGTTGTACTTGTCTCAACAACATTACATTGAGAAAGTACTTGAGCGATTTGGGATGGATAAGTCCAAGCCAGCTAGTACGCCACTTGCAACTTATTTCAAGCTCTCATCATATCTATCACCGAGTACTGAGGAGGAGGTGGAACACATATCTAATGTGTTATATGCTAGTACAATTGGTAGCTTGATATATGCCATGGTGTGCACTAGGCCAAAAATTTCACATGCAGTCAGTGTTGTGAGCATATACATGCACAAGCCAGGAAAGACTTATTGACAGGCTGTGAAATGGATCATGAGGTATCTGAGAGGCTTTATAGACAGATGTTTGAGGTATAGTCAATCAATTTCTACTATTAAAATTATTGGCTATGTTGATGCGGATTATGCCGAAGATTTGGACAACAGAAGGTTCATGACGGACTATCTGTTTTGTGTATCAAGTTGTACTATTAGCTGGAAAGCGACTTTACAGTCATTAGTTGCATTGTCTACAACAAAAGTTGAGCAAATGACTTTGGCTGAAGGCGTCAAGGAAGGCATTTGGCTAAAGGGGTCGATCGATGATATGGGTATGACTTCAGAGATCACTAAGGTATTTTGTGACAGTCAGAATGCCATACACTTGTTAAAGAATCAAGCATTTCATGAGAGAACAAAGCACATAGATGTGAGGTATCACTTTGTCCGGGATATGGTATCTTAAGGAGTCATGTTGGTTGACAAGATTAGGACTAAGGATAATCCGACAGATATGTTGACTAAGGCTATTCCAGGAATCAAATTCAAGCATTACTTGGATTTGGTTAATGTTTGCAGACTCAGATAACAGGCCTTTTTCAGGGTAGGGACAAAGAAGAAGGGTGATGAATTTCAAGTCAAGGTGGAGAATTGTTGATTTTGTCTTGAAATTTGAGCTAAATTGACAAGAAATAGAAGAAATGGAGCGAAATGGAGTAAAGCGGTTGAAATGGGCTCGAGAACACACCCCTATGCGCATTGACATGATGCCGCGCGTTGGGCCATGAGGTATGGTGTGCCAAGGCGCTAAAATAGGTTGAAAAGGCATCAAAACACGCATCGCGTGCCCCGGCGTGCAGTGAACAATAACTTTACACGGGGTTCAAGTTTTTTGTGCCCTAGCGCAAAGTTTCTACCTAAGATTCAGTTTTTCTTGGCACAAGTAGATTTGTGCGTGCCGGGGCGCAAGTTTTGTGTGGCCCGTCATGTGGCGCAAGCCCATGGGCCTTGGGCTTCTGTTTTTGAGTATAAATATTAATTTTTTCTTTCAAGAAAAGTATCACGAACATAACACAAGGGCTTCTTTACTGCTTTTGAGTAATTCTTTCAAGATGGAGTTTAGAACGAGGGTGTTAGGTGTTTTCGTGAGATTTATGGGATTCAAGTTTGTACTTACATTTTGATTTGAGATCAATAAAATTCATTTTCTTTGTTGGGTGGATTAGGCACATCGCCGAACCTCGTTAAATCTTGTTGTCATATTCTATCGAATTACTTTACTGTTATTTCATTATTTTCGCAATAGATCCTCCTGGGTTTCAACAACAATAATTTCTTTCCCTACTTCTTCACCTTGTCTTGGAGTACCGTTTCTTGCTGTATTGGTTTTTGCAGGTTTTCTTTTGGATACTGCTTCCCGTCTAAAAGAATATTTGTCTTTCGGGTCTTGCTAAAATTAGAATATTTGTCTTTTTGACTTGATGAATTCATTAGTTTTTGCTTGTTTATTTAAGATATAACACACACACACACACACACACACTCACTCTCACAACTTTTTACTTTCCCCTACCGAACCCCACTCCTTAACTATGTCTTTGATGAATCGACTTACGTATATTGAGAAAATTATCGTGCTGGAGCATCTTTCTTTCAAAGGTATATATATACAGATATATATAGACATACATATCACATACTAATAAAGTTGATTCTATTATAAAAGGTGTCTTTTATTTTTTTGCAATGGGTTAATATTGATTGACTGACGTCTACAAGAAAAAAAGGATATAACCATATTTCAATATTTGGCAACAAATAGCCTATTGTCACACTTAACCATATACCATGGTTCTCATTACCATGGTACTCTGCCGTGGTCTAAGCTTAACACCATGCTTACAAGTGTGGTGTTTGTAAAAGCTATGATTTCACTTGCAAATGTAATGATATGAATCTTACACTACAGTTCCTTATGTGATCTAACATTTTGAGAAGTTAGTTAAAAACTTAAGGGATAATTTCAATTTTGGTCCCCCAAGTATGCCACTAATTAAATTTCGGTCCTCGTGTTTTCACTTGTATCACATTGCATCCCCAAAGTTCTTTTTTTTCATTCAACCTCATCCTTCCATCAACACCACTGTTTAATAGCTAACAGCAACATCACATGTGCCTCACATGATTTGAAGAAGTCAGAATTCTTTCACCCATTTTGTCACTTGTTGTGGGCTTCATTCTTGAAAACCAAAAGACAAGCTAAATCCCCAATCAACATAAACCCTAGCTTTTAATACTCTCCCAAATTCGACCATTGCTTCGATTAAATGAAGAAAATGTTGCTGATTTAGAGGTATGTCAACTTAGTGTTGAAGATTCTACACATTTGGAGTGAAAACGAAGTTGGGGAAGGCATCAAAGGATAAGCTCAAATTGTTCCGCGGTGAATGGCATGAAGGAAAAACTCAATCCTTGGGACACCGAATTATGGTAAGTTTTGTGTTCTCAATCAGAATACTTTGATTAATGGAGAAACCATATTTGGTTGTTAGGGAAAAGACTCAATACTTTGAGTAGCTAGTTTTTCTTTGTCTTGCTTTGCCTATATGACTGCTTCCACGTTACTTATGTTCCTTCCAAGTTTTGGCCTCAATATTCCTTTATAAACAAATCTTCAACTTGCTTCACAGAAGCTATCTTTTCTTTTTCATGCTTCTGCCTATATGACAAGAGAATAGCATATCTTATTCATTTCTGAATCTAAATTTATTAGAGAAATTTGCAGAGTTGTTTTCAGTGACATTCTGGCCTAGTTGGATACGTGGATCACATAACTCACATTCCCATAGGCTGATATATGCTAACAATTTTATTATTAATTAAATCAAGGATGAAGTGGTTAGATATTGAAGATCTTTGACGATACTATTAGCGCTGAACTTGTTAATCAGTAAATCCAACTCTGAGAAAAAAGTGTAGTTATGAATGAATTAATGAATCCTAAATTTCTTGGTATTTAAGTACCATAGACTAACAAATAAACTTTCCAACTTTAACATAGTTTTTTATGTTTAGTGTTAAAAAATTTACTATTTGCAGTAGAAAATTTATATGTTTTGTGTTGGAATTTTTTGATGTAAATGTTGTTTGTTGTAATTGCATTGCCCAAATTTATTTAATTTTACTAATTTTAATTATTGGTTAATGGTTGAGGGTGATATATTGGTTGATGGTTGAGGGTGATATACTTGTTGTATTTGACAGTGTACATTTTTTGTATTTTTGTTTGTTATGTAGATTTGGTTGGGGATGTCATTTCTTTATTCACTGTTAAATTATATCATGGGGGTTTAATGAGAGAAGATCCTATAAAACACTATGAAGGGGGTAACATAGATTTCTTTGATAATGTAGATGTAGATATATGTTTGGGATGATTGAACTTGAGGAGTATGTCAAGGAGCTAAGCTATGATAAAGACAAAGTTAGATTTTGGCATAAGTTTGGCCAAAGTTTGTACATGGGTAGTAAATGTCTTAGTAAAGATGTTGATGTTTATGATATAGTGAATCATTTACCTAGGGATAGGGTGGTGGAAATTTATTTAGAGCATTTTGAGGATGGGAATGACCAAACCCAAGGAGGAGATAAAGTGCAAAACCAATACTTTTCAAACTTAGAGAATGATGATTAAATGGTTGACTTTTCATTTATAGATGAAGCCCCTTTGCCAAAGGATTGGACTGATATTCCAGTCCAACCTGTATCATCTCCTTCTGCTTTTGTTTCTGATTTTGATTCCGTGTGTGATGATTTTACTGATAGTGATTATGACATGGATGGAGATGAAAGGTTATTTGATAGGTATGTTGATCCAGATGCTGAGTTTAATGGGGTAAAAAAGGGCAAGTGAGTGAATGATGACATGTATGGTAGGGTGGAGGCTGGGGAAGAAGATGAGGTTGAGGATAGTGCTGAGTTTGAGAGTGTGATGGGGACTGATGAAGATGAGCTGAATCCGAAGTATCCAAAATACAATCCTAAAACTGAAAATAAGAACCATGAATTGAAACTAGGTCTTATTTTTAGTTCAAAAAGTCAGGCTAAGTTTGTGATTCAAACACATTGCTTTAGGAGAGGGATGCAAATTCATTTTCCTAAAAATGATAAAAGAAGGTTGAGGGCTAAGTACAAGAAAGAGGGATGTGAGTGGTATGTACATGTATCACTCATGCAAAATGATAAATCTTGGCAAATAAAAGCTTATAACCCTGTGCATAGCAAGTGTTCTTGGAATTACAATAATAACAACCTTAAGTCTGGGTGGATTAGGAACACTTTCATAAAAAAGTTTAAAGACAATCCTAAACTAGGAGTTAATAAGTTTAGGAGTGAGCTATGCACCACATTGAAGGCAAATGTCTCTAAACAACAAGCTTACAGGGCAAAATAGAAAGCAATGAAACTGATTCAAGGTAATTTGAAAGATCACTTTAGTAGAATTAGAGACTACTGCTTAGAGTTACTTAGGACAAATCCAGGCTCCACTGTAGTGTTGAAGTTGGCTAATGGTGAGAAAATAGATGACCTATCTATTTTTTTGAGGTTGTATATCTACTTCAATGCTTGCAAAGAAGGGTTTAAGGCTTGTAGGAAGGTTGTAGGTATGGATGGCTATTTTTTGAAGGGTCCTCAAGGTGGCCAGTTATTGACTGCTGTGGGAATAGATCTAAACAACAGTATTTTTCCAATAGCTTATGCAGTGGTTGAGAATGAAAACAAAGATTCTTGGGAGTGGTTTCTTTCTCTACTTGAAGATGACATAGGCTTTGAAAATTAATATGCTTGGACCTTTCATGAGTGACAAGTAGAAAGATTGATACCAGCTTTTGAGAGCTTGGTACCTGATGCAGAAAACAGGTACTTTGATTTAGTTATTTCAGTTTTTATGTACTTATATATTCATTCTTTTTGTTTTCAACTTATTGTTTTCTTTTATGTGTTTTAAAATAGGTTCTATGTGAGATACTTACATAGCAATATGAAGAGGGATGGATTTATCGGCCAATCAATCAAGAATGCACTTTGGGTAGCAACTAGAGCAATGAGAATTGAAGAATTCAAAGCAAAAATAGAGCAAATGAAAAAGCTTGATGAGAAGGCATACGATTGGCTAGTGAAGAAACCTCCAAATCATTGGTCTAGGTCACATTTTAGCCTTGAACCGAAATGTGATCTTCTTTTGAATAATATGTGTGAGAGTTTTAATTCTTTCATCTTACTTTCTAGAGACAAACTAATTCTTAACATGTTGGAGACCAAAAGAAATATGATCATGATTAGGATGCAAGTGAATAGGGATAGAGCAAGGGGTTGGGATGGTCTTATATGTCCAAAAATAAAGAAGTTGTTGGAGAGAAACATAAAGGATGCTAGTGAGTGCATTCCAATAAAGTCAGATGATTGACACTATCAGATTATGGGCATGTATGACCAGGACACAGTTGATGTTCATCAAAGGTCTTGTAGTGTGGGATTTGATAGGCATACCATGTAGGCATGCTATTTTAGCTATTTGGTGTAGGAATGAAGAGCCAGAAGCATATGTGCATGACTTTTAGAAAGTTCAGCACATACTTGAGAGCTTATGAGCATGCTATTTTTGGAACGAATGGTTTTGAATTATGGCCTAAGAGTGATTTGCCAGCCCTGTTGCCACCATTATATGAAAATAAGCTTGGCAAACCCAAGAAGTTGAAGAGAAGAGAGCTTGATGAGCCACCAGCTCTTTCCAATCCAATTGAGCTTAAAAGAGTCTAAAAATCTTTGAAATGTAGTAAATATAGAGCGTTATGCCATAATGCAAGGACTTGCAAAAAAAAAGATGGTTCAACTTCTGCCTCGCATGAAGCACAACCTGAAGTTCCTCTTAAGATGACCTTTGGAGACTCTCAACCCCCTGTTGATGTTTGTAGTAGTGCTCCTTCTATTACAAATGTCAATATTGGTGGTTCAAAAAAAGAGAAATTGCCAGTAAGCTTTAATTGATATATATTCTTAACTATATGCATTTTAGAAAGAACTTGTCTGTCAAGATGAAAGGGAATTCAAACAATATATCTTCTTTAAATGTAAGTATCAAACTTTTTGGTTTTATACTTTTTTGGTTTTGTTTTGTTTTGCTTTGTTTTTCATGTTTTTACTCACATGTTAACTATTACAATGCACAGGTTAATCTAACTTCAAACATGAATACTCCAGTGATTGTGAGATGTGGCATGAATTTTGTGACGATTTCTAACTTAAAAGCTATAATTGGAGGTCAAAAGAAGAAGGAAAAGGATGGATCTAAAAAATCTGGAGAAAAAGGGAAGAATTCTGAGGGTTGATTAAGTTTGAGTGGATTGTAGTTGATTGTACTTTTTTTGTAGTAATTTGGTGATGGATAGTGATGAATTTGTGAGTTTGTTTTCTATTTTTTTTCCTGCTTTTTCTACTGTGTTTTTCCTATTTTTCTGTTAATGTAGCAGTTTTCCCATGTCATATATCTTCAAGAAATCTGACTTTTAACTGCCCAGTTTGTAACTTCAAGAAATCAAATTGGAACTGCCCATTTTGTAAATTTAAGTTGTCAGAATTATTCAAGTTTGGAGGTCCACCACCGTGTCATGTATCTTCAAGAAATTTGACTTTTAACCTACTATAAAATACTTCCTGCATCTCCCTTTCTACAGAATCTTTTGACAGTTGATGGGTTCTTCAAATCGATTATTTCCCCCCCCCCCCCCCCCTTATTGTGTAGAGTCTGAAAAATGAGTTTTGGCTTATGTCCTATTCATTTTCCATTTTTTGGGTTAGTGAACCATCTCTTTTAGCATATTTGAGGCTTAGAATGGCCAGCAATGCTGATAGGATGGGTTGCTCAAAGTGCAAGGTCCACATCACCTATTTATAATATTTTTTTTGTTGAATTCCATATGTTTCTTAATCCTTTTCTCTTTCCCAGTTCCAATTTGAAATTGTTTTGATATCTTTGTGGTTTATAGAGTCTTGTAGGGAGAATAATGTATTTGATGTGAATAATGTATTTGATGACATGCCCAATGGATCAATAATTCTTCCTTTGAATTAATAATTCTTAATTCATAATTCTTTCTTTGGATTAATTTGATGACATGCCCAATGGATATTATTTTGTATTTAAAGAGCAATTTATGAAGGTTGTAGTAATCAAATTACCCTTGAGGTTTAATATCCTACCAATAAGTATAAAAGTAGCATTAAACAAACATTACAAGAACAATTACATAAGTTGCAATATGTTCACATTTTTTCCTAAATGTTATCTTTTAACACCAAAAACCATATCACTATTGCAAATAAACCAACAATAATTGACAATACAATTAAAACACAAACTTTTTTCTTCTCCAATTCATCAACTTCTTTCTCTAGCAACTCAACTTTGCTCTTCATTTTCCTCAATTTGGCCTCCATTTTTTTCTCCTTCATCAAGGATTCATTTAATTGCTCTTCTAATTTCTTATTTTTTGCCAACAATCCTAGAATTATTTGTTTGGACCTAGGGCACATTTCAGGGTCCAACCATATGAAAACTCTACAATAACCCCTAGTCTAGAAAAACAAAAAATGAAGTATAATTAGCTTGTTAATTACAAATATAAACTAGGTCTAATGAAAAAAATAAAGACTTACTCCATAATTTGGACATGCCTAAAACCTCATTCCAGGATTCAAATTTGTCCAACTTGTTTTCAGTGGGAGTTGTATCCCACATCTACAATAAACTTCTTCCCTTTGTGTAACTCCACTATTAAAACCGCTTGAAGAGGAGGAAGATGCCATTTTTTCCCTAAATAATTGCAAAGAGACTAAAACCTAGCTAATTTGGAGTCAAAGAGACTGATATGGAAGGAAAATATACAGGAAAGGGGCTGATCTGGTAGGAAAGGGCACCAAAAATTCCCTCCAATTATCAGCCGTTAGCTATTAAACGGTGGTATTGACGGAGGGACGAGATTGAGTGAAAAAATAGAACTTTGGGGATGCAACGTGATACAAGTGAAAACACGGGGACCAAAATTGAATTAGTGGCATACTTGGGGGACCAAAATTGAAAATTTCCCAAAACTTAATATTGCGGAATCAAATCATTGTGCTAGGCATATATAATTAGATTTACTAAGTGTAACATAAAAGAGCAATCACCACATTTTAAATTGTAAACAAAACTAGAATTACTTACATTTCAAAGTGTGACAACCGAATTGCCACATATTTAAGTGTAATAATAGGTATTTATTTTTGCAGAAAGTATTACCACATAACAAAGTGTAACAATAGGCATATATTGTTATAATTCTTATCTATAATGCAAATTTTGCATACTTTTTCCTACACTTTTTGAATATAATGAAAATGTTGGCAAGACAAATGAATTGCTTCAATTCATAACCATTTCATATATACAAAACCAAATTCTCAACCAAACAATATAATTCATTTTGAACATAAAAAAAGTATTCTTTGCATCTTCAATTCAAAGAACTACTAATCAAAAGATGCTAGTCTAAAATACCACCTAAAGTACTTGATCCAACACTTGGCATAACAATCCTACATACTAGACAAAATAACATTGTAGTCAAAGATGGACAAGTGAAATAAAGCCTCATCACCACTTCTATCTGCGATCCAACTTCATCATATTAATTGTTGCCATCTCGAACCACCTTTATACAAAGAAAAAAAGAGCAGCAGTTAAATAAATTGCAAAAACAACTTAAAACAACTATCTAAACAAAAAACAGAACTTAAGACTATTTAAATCTATCCAAACTTTCTCAATCATAACATAATTCAATAGATAATATTTGTCAAGCAATCACATTAATTTCAGCATGAGAATATGATAGAATATCAACATTATAATTGTACAATGGAATAGGCTAATGATATTTTAAGTAACAATATAAAATTTTCAAGTGGTTATTCTTAAGCCTCCAATAATTCCAACTATTTTGTGAGAAACATATATATCTTGCAATTTATCATAAGTAGATCCAAAAGCAATTAAAACAAACTAAAGATATAAGAGAAAATTCTCATCAACTTTAAAATAAAGATCATGTATATCCAAGTTTCAAATTCAAACACAAAAGATAGGAAACTTACTTGTTCCAATTTCATTAGATGGAGAACTATGCGACTGATGCACCTATACTTCTTCCTACTGGCTAGCACGGAGTGATGTATCTTCACTATTGGGATGCTTACTTTTAGTTCTCTCTATTGCAAACAAAAATACTAATATAGTGATTGGTATGCAGGAATGAAATTAGGTGGGAATGGAATGAAATTGGGAAATGAATGATGTTGGTACAGTTTATCTTATGATTGGTACGTATAAGGAATGAGAAAGGAATGGAATCGCCATTCCCTTCTTGATTCCATTCTAATGATTGGTAAATAGGAATGACCGCTAAAAATGCAATAAATTTTTTAAATGACCAAATTACGCTTATGTAAAAAATTATTAAAATAAAAGTATTTATTAGTAAAATATTTTTTATATATTACCATAGATTTTCTTTTGAGTGAGTCTATAATTATGTAGTTTTAATATTACTTTTAATATTATTCAAATTACATCTGTAAATATATGCATTTTATATCTTATCAACAAGTTATATATGCTTATGCAAAAAAGTATTAACACAATTCCTTTAAAATTATTATTTTTAAATTTATAATTTAGCAACCTCTTTTGAATTTTTTGATAAAATATAATCAAAAAAATTGTAAAATACTTTATAACTCAAGTGCTTAACTTTTTTGTAATAAAGGAATGATTTATTGTACTTTTTTCATAAGTTTAATTTGAAAAGTTGTTGATAGAATGGACAACTCTTCATTTATTAATTTATATATATATTTTAATCATTTGAAGATATCCACATATAAATAATATTTTAAACTATATATATTTCATTAGCATGGACCAAGTCGATGATACTTCTACTGTTTTTTATTATAAAAATTGAGATGCGCATGATTATTCATATTTTATTATTTATTATTTATATTTTTATATTAATTTAATAATTTATATAATATTACTAAAAAATATATGAATAAAATATATAATTAAGTAAAAAATGTAGCAATCAAATAAGTTGGAATATAATATCAAATGTTTACAAAGTGAAGATTTTTTTTTTCTTAAATATAAAAGTATTTTGTTAAATCTTTGAGTGATATAGGTTCATTCGCAATGGATTGGGAGCAGCTAAACCCATGGGGAAGGGAGGGAATGGCTAAACCCATTCTTTCTCATATCTAAATTATACTAATCATGGGTTTGGGAATGGACTTGGAAATGCGCATTCCATTCCCACCTCATTCCTGCATACCAATCATACCATAATAACACAACCTTATTTATAGTATATAAATAAACAAAAATTGAAATAAATGAAAACTATCTAATAATTATTAGCAACTTGAGAAAAATCAATAGAAATATCTAATTTCTATCTAACAACCTGATGCAAGTATGGATTTCCTAGATATCAGAAAATACTCCAAGCAAGAACAAACTAAAAAAGAAAAAAAAAATTATTCCTTTTGATAGATTCCAACTTTCCCTAAAGTCAAGTTTCATGTAAGAATCTTGTATTTCAGTTATATATATATATATAATCTGTTTGTTAGTGAGCTTAATGTAATGAACCCATGTACTTTTCATTTATAATTATTTTCCAAGCTTACACCTAATCACATGTACAAAACCTATGCTACTCTATTTTTTGTTTTTCATAAGTGAATCTAAAGGAGATTTGGAACTTGGTGGTCAAAGAAATAGAGGTGTAGGTGCAGATTAGGACCAGATACAACATTTTGTATGACGTATGTATACGTGTAACATCAGTAGTAATGGACCAGATTCACTATTTTTCCATTTGACTCTCCCTGGATCCAAATTCAATAGCTTAATTAGCAAAGTAGCTGCATTGGATTTGTTGGCCATTTATGACATTAAACACACATGTCCTCATTTAGCCTATATGCTACCAGTCAAAGTCAATTCAGTCCCTTATCATTTATTTATAGACGCTTTTTTTCTAGTTGAATGTTAAATCACATCTTTTATAATTATTTTCTCTAATTTCCTCCAACTTTAACTAGGGTTTCTTCGAACTCTAAAAAGTTATTCTACACATGAATCTTGAGTAAAGAAATACATCGACATATTAAATAAAGCCTAAACTCTCAAACAAATAGGCATGTAAGAATAATTAAGGTAACCAATTAGAAACAATCTTGAGTTGACTAAACTACACAATCTGACCAATAAACAATGCTTTGTCTCAGAATCCATCACCTGCCGAACTCCCAGTATTTTTGGTTTTTGGCAAGTACTCAAATATACCAGATGACGCCTTGATACTAACAAAAAGGAGAAAAAAAAATTAAATAAAAGCTGGCAACAACATGGTTCAATGATTGTACAATAAACCTCAATCTGCAAAGGTATTAGAAAACTCAATCATCCTAAGTTTCTAATAGTGAAGAAATCATGAGATTAAACAAAACGACAGGTCAAATGCTGCCATTGAAATCATACTTTGAGGAAGGCCAAATAATGACTACTCTAAAAGTCAACCACCATAGAATATTGCAAAAACAAGAAGCCTCCGCTAATGTGATAAACATTTATATGAACCTGTCACAAAGCAAAACAATTTACCAGGATTTTAAGATTGTCCAGTAATGTGGGTTCTTGGCAGAGTTTCTTAATTCCTTGGCAGAGTATAAGATCCAAAAAGTTCCTTCAACAAGAGGTACAAAAAGAACAACCATCCATAGTTGAATGAAGTGTTAGATGTACAAACAGAACTTGAAACTGTATAGTAAGTGATATGTGAATCTTGGTCATGAAATTCAAATATGTAACCGTTCCTCATAATAGGGGTAACATGTATTTCATTGAATTCCTCAAAAAGAGCAAGAGAGGCAGTGAATAATCAAAATTATCATCAAAGAAACCAATCAGTTTGTACGAGATCAAGAGGTATTTGTAGCAAATACATTCATACAACAGCTCACGACTAGACCAAAAAAGAATGAGCTGAGTAAGTTTCCATCAAAACAGGAGCTAATTCTAGCAATATATCATAACAGAAACAAGCTTATTTTTAGAACTGCATTTTTAGAAGAAAAAAATGTAACCTGTTTCAGAGTTTCTGGAGTGGCACTTCAGCTTCAGAACTTTCAATTGAGAGCCTAATTTAACCACAGTTGTAAATGAAGTAGACATATAGCAAAGTAATTAATATTTGTAATCAATAATAAACTAAGAGGTTGATGTTGTAATATCACATTTGTGAAGGTATTTTAGATTATCCTCAATGCCAATACCATATTGATAAAAAAAGATATAGCTTTAGCACTGAAGTCTCAACATCCATAATTAGTTAATGATTTCAACTAGAATATCTCAATCACTATATAAATTTGCTAACAGCTTGCTTGTTCCATATAATAATTAATTACAATATTCAAATTAGTAAATTATATCTGTCTCACCATTGCTAACAAAGTCAGATCCTCATTTCCTTAAAAATAGTCACACCTCCTATTCTGATAAAACAAAAAATATAATTCATCAGTACATCTAATACAATTCATAAGTGAGCAGGATGTAGAGTAAATTAACTAGAAAACCTGCTCAAGATAGTGATACATCATAATGGATCCCAATAAAATATAAAGAAAAAATGTTCTATCTATATAGAATTAGCTTCGTGTTTGTCTTAGAACTGTAAAACTGCAACATATATATTGGTATTTTGGTGTGCTTATGCCTGACTAAAGCTTTCACCTTCTAAGATTCTGCTATGTGGTAATTTAATATACTTGCTGGAACTTAGTTGTTTGAGAAGCATGTTTCTTTGATTTGAAGGAAATTTAGGATACCTTGCTCTTATCTTTTGATCTATCAAAACAAGAACAGTGAATAAATGAGTAGCAGAAGACCAGAGAAATAGAAAATAGATCTAGATTTTACCCAAGCAAACATAAACTCAAACCACCGAAACACTAAAACCATTAAATGAGTACTGTAAGTCCTAATAGAAAACAATCTAATGGTGGCATATATCAAATTTGCATTAACAGAACTCTTAAACACAAGAACATATATAGAGTACTTAAACACAAGGGACTCACATGGTGAACCCTACCTACTTGGAAAAGAAATACCTCACACTATCCTTCTCAACTACCCTTGCCAAGAAAAATCAGAGATAAGGTTAAAAATTACCTATTTCAACTTGCCTTCAGTGATTGTTGCTCCTTCCACCAAGTAGAAGCCCACTACGATATATATTGAAAAGGACACTAAAGAGAATGAAAAGAATAGAGATAGAGTGTGTGTTATGGAGATGAAAACGTTTAATGATATAGAGAATTAAAAAGTGAAACCAAATTAGGGCTGATTGTTGAGTAATGAGCAAGAAAAGTCGGACAGAGAGAATGTGAAGAGAAAGAGGCGATTCCTGAATTTGGGGGGTGTAAGGGTTTTTCTCTTGGTGAGCAGAAGTTGGGAGAATTTTTTTAATTTTTTATTCTTATTTAATTTTTCGAGCCAGATTTATGGTGCTATGTTCACTTCCACATTCAAAAGACATCAGTTTTGTAAGGGAAAATAATTATCAAAATGAATAATAACATCTATACCCACACTTTTTTTAAAGTGTGACAATATTATGCTTGTACTTACACTTTACAAAAAATGTGAGGAAAAAATGTGTAGCAACATCCCTTTTTCTTGTAGTGTAATAATTTCAATAGGCAAAATATTTTATGTAATTAAAAAAAAAATTAAAACATCATTATTTGTTTGTAAAAATAGATAAAATATTTTCTCTGTTATGAAGGAGGTAATGTGCGTGTTTTTAAAAATAAACGTGGTGCTTTGATTTTTTTAATCATATAGAGCTATTTTGTCTATTCAATTATCACTGGGGAGCTAATTTATATTAGCCCCTTTTTAACAATTATTGTGTTCTTAATTAGGTCTTTATAATTACTGAATGATTATGTATATTCTCATAATGTCTGATGTAATTTGTATGAAGCAAAAGTCAGAATCTCCTTATATGTTTATATTCTCATTCATTAGGATGATGTACTCATTAATCCCATATCAATGGATATGTTGTAATAGATATATTAGAAAATTTCACCTTACGGAATATGTGAAACATTTACTCAGACACAATTAACTTACTATATATATATATATATAGAAAAATAAAAGTCATTGATAAGTTTATGAAATTAATTGCTAAATGCATCTTTGTCAATTTAAAGAAAGTGCTCTCTCTGGTTGCAGTAAGTTTTTTGGTTTGGCATTTGGCAATGCCCTCTTTTTAAATACACAAGAGGCAACTTATAACCTTAATGATGGTGCTATTTTTGATACTGCTTCCCGTTGACCATTTGTATTTCATATATTATTATAGACACTTTACTTTTACTTCCCAAGGTAGGCCTGTAAATGGGTAGAGTAATATCCTATCCAGGCCCAAAAATGCCATACTCATACTCTACCCATATCCATACTTATTAAAGATAATGTAATGGGTATTGGTAGGGTCTATATCCAAAAATTACCCATGTACTCATACCCATAAATTACCCATTACTTTATATTTAAATTTAATTTATAAATCTAAAAATTATTTGTACCGAAATCAAATTTATATTAATGATAAACTTTTTGTATATAAAAATTACAAATATGTAAATGAACAGTAACATCTAAATAATTTTCTTTATTAAAAATTAAACAAAATTAATAAAGTTAAAATATTGGGATAGCAATTTTTTTAGAAAAAAAAAAAATTGGAATAGCAATAGCAACAGTTGAGTATTTTTTATTAATAAAATTAACAATATTAAAATTAATAGTAGAATAAATATTTTTTATAAAAGCAGTTAATAAAATTAATTTTGCTAATGAATAAACTTTGTTAATAAAATTTTTATTAATGAATGAAAAATTGAAAATAAAGATTAACTTAAATTAAGTTAAATATAGAATTTTTTTTTTATATATTTTTTGTTGTCGTATGCCAAATAATATTTTTAGTATAATTTGAGAAATTTAGTATATACATTAAAAACATAAGTTCAATAAACTAGACCCAATGGGTCTTGAGTAAGATAGGGTAGGGTATGGTTAGGATCTCATTCTTTTGAGTATTTTAGGGTAGGATAGGATTTAGGGTATTTTAGGGTATGGGTATGGGTAAGGTGATGCCCTACCCATTTACAAGCCTATCACAAGGTAATTGACAATGACGCCCATATTGCATATAGAGTAGTGTTATTAAGCAATGCCAAAGCCCCCAAAACACCTCGCGGTCAAATATCTTTCATTAGGGTTGTTGTCACAGGGGTAATTTTTCACATAAATTTTTCGCTCAAGTTTATGCGACCCTGTGCGGCCTAAACCCGCCAAGGGCCTAGTCAGCCTGTTTGGGCATCTCGTTTAGAGTAAGCATGCGAGTTAGGCAACATATGATCGAGCAAGGCAACAAGATAAACATTCGAGCATGCAGCGAAATTAATAATAAGGGACACATGAATTACAGGAATCAATCCCAACCTTGTATTAACCCAACAATCGTAAATACACAGGATGCCAATGCCTTCACACAATGTCTGCCCAAGACTAACTCGCTAACTTGTTTCTAACTTCGCCCCCCTTTCTTGGGCAGACTGTGAGGTCAATGGCTTTTATACCGTCTAGTATAATTCCTACAGTGGACATCATCCCCCACTGCTAGGAAGCTAGCCTATCAACAGCCAACAAGTGGCAAAACTATGCTAATGCTGCCAGGTGTCCCGAGCAGTTGTGCCGAGCGGTTATCTGCAGTGTAGCCTGTTTGTGCCAACTGTTCCGAGCGGTTACCGAAAAAGTCTGCCACAACCGTCCCACTACTTTGATTCCCTCTCTGCCGAAAATCGTCTGCCAACATGTTCGTTCAACTGCCGCCCACATCAGCATGAACTCGCCACGTCTTGCCAACGTGTTGCTAGACTGTCTGCCAGATCAGCCTGCCTCGCCAACCTGTTGCCGCGCGCGCCCGTGCCCACTGTGCGCGCCAGCGTGTTGCTTGTGCGCGCTGCTCCGCTCAGCTGCGCCCAAGTCTCGGTACTGATTCCATCCTTTGCGCGTAGTTGCGCACCATTCCGTCAAATGTTGCGCAAGTGTGCCCACTGTCCCGATAAGTCCCTCGCGATTGTGCGCACTGTCCCGATCAAGTGTTGCACAAGTGTGCGCACGGCCCAGCCCCGCGCGTACCCGCATCCGTCAGGGTCCGTTGGGTCGGTTTATGAACTCCGCCCCTTGGCGCACGGCACGCTGCCCGATCGTAGCAAACGCCCGTGGCCTGTTTTGTTTTTCCAACACACTGACCGGTCACCATCAAGCACCACCAAGCATGTATGATCGGACGCAACATTTTCGAGTCTAACAAACCACCCCCACTGGAGGAATCCGACGCCCTCGTCGGACTAAGGGAGACACACCCCCACTTGTGTTCCCGCATAAACCTGCTTTAACCTGCAAGTCTAGAAATGAACGCCATCAGTAACTTTAACCCAAAGTAATGGTACTGACCTCACGTTTTGTCATGCTGCACCAAGCCAGCATGGGTTTGGACTTCCCACTGAATCCTGCCAAACACTTTGCCTCGGGCAATGCCCCCACTTGACCGAGGTATAGGGCTAAACTTTTAACTTCGCCGCCCAGCAGCTTTTAACTTCGCCACATAGGATAAAGAGGCCAACTCTCTTTACCGATTTCTTGGCAAACGCCACCATTACTGTCTGATGTCGATGAACCGGCCCCATTAGCATGCATTGGTCCAGTCTCATCCGTCCCATCGACTAACTTCTTTCCCTCTTTTCCGAAGTTCCGAAGTTACTCCACTCAGCTTGCACAAAGCAAGGTTCTTTATCATCAAGGATCATTAACCCGCTCAAGTAAGGGATAACCACGGCCTTCGCATCGAATAGGAAATCACTGCCAAGAATCATATCAAATTCATCCAACCAATAAACCATCAGTTTGCTCTTTCCTTGCCAATTCCCCACTTTCAAGTTCACAATGGCCCCGCCTTTCACCGTCTCCGGCTTTCGGCTTATAGCCTTAACTTGAGTTTTAGCAAGTTCCATCTTTAGCCCCAGCTTCTGGGCTTGTTCCTCCGAAATGAAGCTATGTGTGGCCCCCGAGTCCACCATTGCTTTCACCTGATTACCATTCACAAACACTCGAACATACATTAGTCCTTTATTCTTAATTGAATCGGACTTACCCGTCAGAGTGTTCAGCAACTGGAGAGCACCGACTCTCGGTTCCGTCTCGCTTTCCGTTGGGGTTTCAGTTATCCCAGCCAACAATGCACTAAGTCGTTCCCGCTGAGGACAATCCCGCATTTTGTGGTCACCTCCACAAGCAAAGCACCCTGATCTTTTCTTTTCCGTCTGGGCACCCACTGCATCGGATCCCTCTTTCTCCTTCCCTTTTCCATTCGGTTTAACTTTGCCCTTGTCTTTCCCGGTATCTTTCTTTTTGAGTTCTCAATCCAGGCCTCCGACATTTTGATAGTCCACCAATCTATCGGCAGTGGCCATAGCTGAATGCAAGTCCTTGACTCCTTGTCGCCTTAACTCGGCTTGAGCCCAAGGTTGCAGTCCCGCCATGAAATTGAACAACCTGTTTTCCTCAGACATATCACGCACGTCAAGCATAAGAGAACTAAAAGTGGAAACATACTCTCTTACCGTTCCCGTATGTCTCAAGTTTCGGAGATTCTTCCGAGCAACCCACGACACATTGCAAGGTAGAAACTGCTCCTTTAGTTCCCCTTTCAGTGCTTCCCAAGTGTCAATCCGTCCTCGGTTAGCAGCTGATTCATCCGACAAACGAGTTCGCCACCACAGTTTGACGTCTCCCGTCAAGTACATAGTAGTTATGGACACCTTTTCCCGTTCTGGAATCTTAGCGGCATCGAAATAGGTCTCCATATCCCACAGAAAATTCTCGAGATCTTTGGCGTTCCGCTCACCGCCAAAAGGTTTTGGATCCGGCACCTTTACCTTCGACAAAGAAGCCCTGTCATCAGCCACACTTGCTGCAACAGCCTTCTTCAATACCATCAATTCCGTATTGACCGACTCAAGTTTCAACTCAACGGCCTCAGTGAACGTTCCCACATTTTCAGCAGCCGAAACAATCTTTTGATCCACCATTTCGGGCCAACCCGCCACTGTCTTTTGCAAACCCTCAATCGTTAAATGCAGTTCCTGGATTTGCTTAAAGAGAGCCATCTTTTGAGTTTCAGCTGGTTGTCCAAGGAATGCCTCCATCCGGCGCATCCTTGTCTCCAAGCCAATAATCGCTTCTTTCAAACTTTGATCCGCCATCGTTTCACGTTTCAAAGCCTGCACAGAACCCAAACTCACGTCAATTCCCCTCAAAATAGCGTGAAGCCGGGCTCCGATACCAACTGTCACAGGGGTAATTTTTCACATAAATTTTTCGCTCAAGTTTATGCGACCCTGTGCGGCCTAGACCCGCCAAGGGCCTAGTCAGCCTGTTTGGGCATCTCGTTTAGAGTAAGCATGCGAGTTAGGCAACATATGATCGAGCAAGGCAACAAGATAAACATTCGAGCATGCAGCGGAATTAATCATAAGGGACACATGAATTACAGGAATCAATCCCAATCTTGTATTAACCCAACAATCGTAAATACACAGGATGCCAATGCCTTCACACAATGTCTGCCCAAGACTAACTCGCTAACTTGTTTCTAACTTTGCCCCCCTTTCTTGGGCAGACTATGAGGTCAATGGCTTTTATACCGTCTAGTATAATTTGCTACAGTGGACATCCCCCACTGCTAGGAAGCTAGCCTATCAACAGCCAACAAGTGGCAAAACTATGCTAATGCTGCCAGGTGTCCCGAGCAGTTGTGCCGAGCGGTTATCTGCAGTGTAGCCTGTTTGTGCCAACTGTTCTGAGCGGTTATCGAAAGAGTCTGCCACAACCGTCCCACTTCTTTGATTCCCTCTCTGCCAAAAACCGTCTGCCAACATGTTCGTTCAACTGCCGCCCACATCAGCATGAACTCGCCACGTCTTGCCAACGTGTTGCTAGACTGTCTGCCAGATCAGCCTGCCTCGCCAACCTGTTGCCGTGCGCGCCCGTGCCCACTGTGCGTGCCAGCGTGTTGCTTGTGTGCGCTGCTCCGCTCAGCTGCGCCCAAGTCTCGGTACTGATTCCATCCTTTGCGCGTAGTTGCGCACCATTCCGTCAAATGTTGCGCAAGTGTGCCCACTGTCCCGATAAGTCCCTCGCGATTGTGCGCACTGTCCCGATCAAGTGTTGCACAAGTGTGCGCACGGCCCAGCCCCGCGCGCACCCGCATCCGTCAGGGTCCATTGGGTCGGTTTATGAACTCCGCCCCTTGGCGCACGGCACGCTGCCCGATCCTAGCAAACGCCCGTGGCTTGTTTTGTTTTTCCAACACACTGACCGGTCACCATCAAGCACCACCAAGCATGCATGATCGGACGCAACATTTTCGGGTCTAACAGTTGTCTATCATGTGGTAAAATTATTTAATACTGATATTAGAACAAAAGATCTTGATTATTGAAAAAGCATTTATAAATTGAATAGTTCATTCAAATATAACTTGCTTTTTCAAAAAAAGGCATTTACCTAAATTACAAGTCAATTTAAATATCATTGTTTTATATCATGCAAAGTCAAATGGCTAAGCCATTTTTAATGAATAATAAGTAATATATTTTATATGATTTTACTTGAATATATAGAAAGAAACTATGTAAAAAATTGAAAAAATATATAAAAATAAAAAATAATGGGATATGAATTGATAGTATTCTCTACATAGCACCATAAAGATTGTCAAAAAGTACTTTATATTCATAAATCCTTTATAGTGGAAGCGCATCGATTCAAACAAGACTCATTGGTAA
The DNA here is from genome assembly GCA_018894105.1 of Jacaranda mimosifolia. Lineage (NCBI taxonomy): Eukaryota > Viridiplantae > Streptophyta > Magnoliopsida > Lamiales > Bignoniaceae > Jacaranda > Jacaranda mimosifolia. Next base: position 12,391,869 of record CM032132.1, on the reverse strand, counting down.
TTTTTCTTTGTCCAAAATAACGCCAATATTAAAATTTAGAACTTGAAACAAACAAATGATTAGATAAGCTAACAATACAAAGCTAGAAAAATGGGATGCAATGACTAGTAGAATTAGGTAAAAACTATCTTATAAGTTAAGAATGGGGAAAACTATAATTTTGGTCCTCAAACATAACCAGTTATTTGCTTTTAGTTCCTAAACAATCTTGAGTTACACTTTTGTCCTCAAATTGACAATTTTTTAACAATTTTCGTCCTTGCCGTTACTTCAGGTGTCAAAACTAACAGAAATTGGTCATGTTATTGGAAGGAAATTTGGTCCTCAAACATAACTGCTTATTTGTTTTTGGTCCCTAAACAATTATGAGTTGCACTTTTAGTCCTCAAACCTGCTGCACATGACCACTTTCCGTTAGTTTTGATGCTTGAAATAACGACAAGGACAAAAATTGTTAAAAAAATTTTAATTTGAGGATAAAAGTGTAACTCAAGATTGTTTAGGGACTAAAAGCGAATATGTGGTTATGTTTAAGGACCAAAATTATAATTTTCCTATTAAGAATGATGCTTGCAACACTTTTGTATGGAATGGAAGTAGGTGGAAGTGGAATGATTTTAGGAATAAAATAAAGATGAGAAAGGAATAATACTAATATAACTTATTCTATACTTGATATATTCCAAGTATATATGAGGAATGAGAAATAAATGGAATCTTCATTTCTTACTTGATTTCATTTTCATGATTTGTCATTAGTAAAGACCAATAGAATGGAAATAAACTTTTCAAATGACTAAATGCCATTTTGTAAGAAAATTATTAAAATAAGAATATTTATTAGTAAATATTTTTTATATACTACTGTAAAAAGTTTTTGTAGGATAAGCCTATGATTATGTAGTTTTAATATCACTTTTAATGTTATTTGAATTACATCAATAAATATGTGAATTCTTATTAATTATGTTATATATATATATATATATACGAAAAGAAGTGCAAACACAATTCCTTTGAAATTACTCTTTCTATAGTTATAATGTAGCAAGCTCTTGTGAAATTTTTAATAAAATATTATTAGAAATAAAATATCTTATAATTAAAGTGCTTAATTTTTTTGTGATACGGGTAGAATGCCTTTTATTGCCTTTCTTATAAGTTTAATTTGAAGAGTCAGTAATAGAACCCACGACTCTTCATTTATTGATTTTGTATATATTTTCAATCATTAAAAAAGATATGCATATAGTTAATATTTTAAATTACATATATTGCATTAGGTGTCGACCAAGTTGATGCTTCTACTTTTTTTGTTATAAAATTTGAAAAGCGCATAATTATTCTTATTTTTTTTATTTTTTTCATTTGTTGATAATTTGTAATAATTTAATATTTTAATAATATTACTAAAATTATATGAGTAAAATATATAATTAAATAAAAGCATGCAACAATAAAATTAGTTAGAACATAATATCAAACATTTACAATATAAACTTTCTTTTAATATAATATACTGTGTTAAATTTTAGAAGGTAATTTTATCAAAAAAATATAGGTTCAATTCTCGATGGACTGAGAATGACTAAACCTATGGAGGAGGAAGGGAATGGCTAGACCCATGGAAATTCCTATTGGAATAAGAATTGTATCGACTCTAAAGAGGCAGTGAGGGCTCGACTCAAGAAGAGAGCATGGATTTAAGAACAAATTCCGAAATGCACATTCCATTTCTATCTCATTTCAGTATATCGATCATACCATAAGAGTTAGAACAACCTTGCGGTGAACAGTGGTTGTTGCTGTGGATGACTTTAGGCCCCTTGTTTGGTGTGAAATGCTATGTGAATTAGGAATTCATGTGATATTTAAAACTTAAATAATCAGTAATTTTATTCTATTATGGTGTTTGATACAGACCAATTATTTAATCTAAGACAAGAAATTTCTCGGTCGGAAATAGGACAAAAATATGCTTTTAGAGTTTGTTTATTGAGTTATTAAATTAAAAATATTAATTATTTAATTTAATTATTATATTTTATCACTCATTTCATTACATTTCTTATTATCATTCTTCAAGTAAACGAGCCTTTGTTGGGATATGCCTTCGGTTAAAACCGATAGAATCGAACTCTCAGTTCGGTTAACCGAAAATTTCGGTTTTTCAAAGTGCAAAATTGAAAATCGAATCGAATCGGGTTCGGTTCGTTTAAAACTTAACCAAACCAATTCAAGCCCCCTCCCACTCTCTCTCCCTCTTTTTTTATTTTTTTTTTCCTTTTTCATCTTAAAAGTGGTATCACTTGTCACTAATATGGGGGAAAAATTTACTATTTTACTTCTGGAGGATCATTATTGTAACACCACTAAATTTAGCATTTTAGAAAATAAGATTTTAAAAATTAAAATACTAATTTGACAAAATTGTGGGATTCAGAATATAAATAAAGAGGACCTAATTTGCTAGAATTTTATAAGTTTTGGGAGGTCAAATTAAAACTATTTTCGGTCAAATGGGCCAATCTAAGGCACTAACTTGTCCTGGGGCTCAATTGCAAACTAAAATAAGATTTTGGGGGCCCATTCGAGGCACTGAAAAGGTTGAGGGATCGAATTGGAGGCTGAGAGGAAGTTTTGGGGAGTAATTTGCAATTTAGGAACGTTGAAAAAATATAAAACATGAGGCCCTCATTTTTTATCCAATTCTCACATGCATTCCCGTCACCACCTCTACCAGCCACCTCCCACCGGTGCCTGCGAACCAAAGAATTTACCCAACCAATCTCTTCCCCTCATTGAGATGAACCCACCAACACCAAAAACTCCATAAACCACCCAATAGAGCGCCAAAAAAATGAGCTCGATGGCGGCGAGCTTCAGAGGTAACGAGTTGCCAGTGACGAAAACTCGCCAACGAAGCATGGATTGTGATGGGATCAACTAAGAGAACACAAACCTTCAATTTGGGGTTTTGGTCATCAGAGGAGGAGAATTGAAGGTGGTGGTATGCGGCGACATTGGTGGCACAGTGGCATTTTTTAGCTTATTGTCTTGCGGGATGATGAGATACCTAAAAATTGATCGAGGGCTCTGCTTCTATTCATTGAGACGCACCTATTGGTGGTGGTAGACCTCAACTTCGATGGCAACACGTAGCGGCGCACAGCGGCAGAAGCTGGAAATTATGTTCTGGGTGCATGCGACCACTCTTGGACCTTGAATTGACTCCAAACTCGATCAATTTGGTAAAAATTTGTTTAATTGAATAAACGATTCCTGATTTGGTTCGATTGAATTTTGAAGCTTAATTTCATTGCAAATTTAAATAAATTGGACCAAGAATTGTGATTATAGACCAAAATGATCGGATAGGAATTCGAATGTAAGTATACGTGAACTCGGATTGTAAATTAGAAGCAAATTCTCATTAAATTGAGTTAATTTATGCAAGTTAAGTTTATTGCATCAAATTGTAATTATGGATCGAAATGATCGGAATAAGATTTCTTAGTGACGGGCCAAAATAGTTGGATATAAGTCATGTATAGTACTAGTGGGCCAAATTGGTAATTGGAATAAAATTATCGTTAATAAAGTTAGTCGGTGTAATAATATGTCCAACCTTTGTTGTTAAGTTACATTTTTTTCATTTAATTCATATAATTTCCCCTTACGACTAATAGTAAAAATGCTTAATTGTTGGATTTTAACTTCCATTTTATATTTTGTGAAGAAAATTTAAGATTCGAGCTATATGCAGTTAAAAATCGAGTATTTGTCATGCTTGGAGCAAAAATTGCATTCTTGAGGAGACGAGGAATGGAAGAAAGAAATAATTTGAGTGCCGGCATGTCTTGCTTCCCAAGACTCTATTCAAAATTTGATTAGGAAGCATTCAACCTCTTTTGACAGTCGTATATGTTTGGAATATTTTAATTTTTAATTCTTTAATTAGGAGAATTTAGGTTTCCCTATTCTAGTGGGACTCTTAATTAGTTTCTTAGTTGCATTGGGAGTAGTAGGCTATATATATGGAACTAAGGATCTGAGATCAAATCATCTTTGATTCAGCATATTTTTAGTTTCTTGCATTTTTCTTCTTTCCATGAGTTGCTAAACTCTTGTTGTAGCTTAAGGGATTATCGAAGTTTGAGTTCTTCAATATTTGTGAGATCTAAATGGTTTGATTCATTTTTCTTATTTCTTGAGTATTTATTTATCTTCTGTTTTCATTACGAGTGTTTATGTTTATTGAATTTAGGACCTAAATTTGATAGCCTAGAATATTTGTTTTGTCAATTAGAACATTAAATCCATAATTGTTTAATTTTTCTAATGCTTGTGGCGAACAACATGGTTTTGTATAGGGATATGCATGATTTATGTTATGGAGATAAATAATCTAGTCTAAATAAATCCCGCATGTATGTGTTTGTTGCCTAGGGCTGAGTCTCTCTAGTTTATAATGCTTTTGGTAAACTAAATCTTAAGAGCATTTTTTTAGGTTGTTTATTGGAAAGGGAAATAACTAACGAGCTTCTCTTAGTTATTATTTGGACGTCCCGAGTAACTATTACCAGTTTATTTAGGAATGAGAAATTTAGCTTTGCATCAATAATCAAATTTGAGAACCAAACTGAGATTTTATCTTAGACTATATTTCATCTTATATTTATCTTATTTGTTTTATTTTACTTTTATTATTTTAGTTTTTTGTTTCATAAAACCCCCCCTTCTATTTTATTTTACTTAGTAAACTTGAAAAAAATAAAATTTACCAGTCCCTGTGGAATATGACACTACTAACCGCTATTTACAAATCATATCTTTAGAGTAGGAATTATTATTTTTGGATTTGACACCCATCAAATTTTGGCGACGTTGCCGGGGACTGGTATTATATAATTTTGTTTCTTTTAATACCTCAATCTTCTAGAATAAGAGAAAATAATGGCTCATGAAAGAACTTTAAGGGAGTTAGCTGAACCGGATTTGACTTAACAATCACTTTGTATCGAATATCCAGAGTTGGAAACACATTTTAAGTTAAAATCTACATTAATCAATTTACTACCCATTTTCCATGGTTTGGAGAATGAAGATCCCCATAAGCATTTGAAGGATCTTTATGTTGTGTGCTCGACTATGAAACCCCAAGGAGTGTTTGAAGAGCAAGTCAAGTTGCGAGCTTTCCATTTTCCTTAGCAGATAAAGCTAAAGATTGGTTGTTTTACATACCCCTTGGCTCTGTTAGTGCATGGACGGAAATGGAAAGATTGTTTCTTGAGAAGTTTTTCCCTGCTTCACGTGCTACTAGTATTAGAAAAGAGATAAGCTGGATAAGACAGAGAGATGTGGAGAGTCTTCATGAATATTAGGAAAGGTTTAAACAACTTTGCGAAAGCTGCCCACAACAAGGTATTATTAAGCGACTTCTCATTTAGTACTTTTATGAAGGAAATTTTACCGATGAAAATGAGGATGATGGATGCAGTAAGCCAGGGAGCCATACTGAACAAAACTCCAAGCGAAGCTAGAGAATTAATTTCTACAATGGCTGCCAACTCCCAACAATTCGGATACTCTTAGGACCCTTCTAGGAGGGTCAATGAGGTAAGTAATTCATTTCTTGAGCATCAAATTTCTACTTTAAGTTTTCTTGTTCAACAATTAGTTGTAGGAAATACGTAGCAAATTAAGGCTTGTGGGATTTGTACTAACATTGGTCACCCTACGGATATGTGTCCTACACTCCAAGAGAATTTTTGCGAACAAACCAATGCAGTAAGATGATTCCCTGGACCACTGCAAAGAAAGTACAATCCCTACTCAAACATCTAAAACCTAGGATGGAGGGATCATCCGAATTTTAGTTACGAAGGGAGATTGCAAAACTACCAATACTTCTAACAGAAACCAACCCCTCCCCAGCAACCTCCTCTTCAAATACAAGTATGTCACTTGAAGAGATTGTTAAATTGCTTGCGACTAACACTCAGTAATTTCAATAGGAAACACGAGTAAGCATTCAAAACTTAGAAAATCAGATGTGTCAGCTAGCTACGTTAGTGAGTAAGACAGAATCCAAAGGGAAGCTACCCTCTCAGACAATTGTCAATCCGAAGCAGAATGTTAGCGCGATTACTTTGAGGAGTGGTAAGGAGTTGAAGGGACCTAGTAAGAAGACACGAGAAAATATTATTGTGTAAAAAGTGGGAAGAGAGATTGTCATGCTCCAAGATTTGGTTGAACATCCCATGAACCCAATAGTAAGGTGACAAACCCATTAGTTGTACACCCTCCCTTTCCTAAAAGGTTCGCTAAATTCAAAAGGCATGTAAAGGAAAATGAGATTTTTGAAACTTTTCGCAAGATCAGGGTAAATATCCCATTACTTGATGCAATCAAACAAATACCTCGGTATGCTAAATTCCTCAAGGAATTGTGCACAAATAAAAAAAAATCCCTTGAAAAATTGGCAATGTTGGAATTAAAAAAGCTATGTGTGATCTTGGTGCTTCAATTAATATCATGCCTCTTTTCATCTACTCTTGATTGAATGTTGGTCCTTTGAAAGAAACAGGAGTAGTTCTTCAACTTCTAATCAGTCTATTATATATCCCGAGGGAGTCCTAGAGGACGTGTTAGTACAAGTTAACGAATTGATTTTTCCTACTGATTGTTATGTACTTAACATGTCTGAAGATAACTTTCCTAATTCGTCACAAATATTGTTGGGAAGACCTTTCATTAGAACCTTTAGGACGAAAATTGAGGTGCATTATGGTACACTCACTATGGAGTTTGATGGTAATATGATTAAATTCAATATTTATGATACCATGAAATATTCTAGTGATGAGTCTTGGGTTTCTGTTATGGATAATATTGATACTTTGACTCACAAAACCTTAAATTTTAATGATGATAATATTGTGACGTGAGGAATAACTACGCCTAGCCAAAGACGTTAAAGAGAGGCACTTTTTGGGAGGCAACCCAAACTTTCAATTTATTATTTGTATTTCTTAAAAAAAAATATATATTCTCTGATGTAGGGGACATCTTAAATTAGCTTGTGGGCACAGTTACTTCAAAAAGAAAAGCTCTTCAATTTACCCGTGCCCATGCCTTGTTGAAGGACCTCTTCTGGCATGTTGGAATTAATTGACATAAAAGCTCTTCAATCTACCCGAGCCCATTTCTTATTCAAGGACCTCTTCTGTTATCTAGATCATATTTACTTTTATAGTTACTTATTTATTTATTTATTATTTAATTTTTTGACTATTTATATATTTATTACTATATTATTATTATTATTATTATTATTATTATTATTAAAGAGTGTCAAAATTGGAGGCTCCAATTTTGATTCAACCTAAAACTCACTATTCACCTTCTTCTCAAAAAAAAAAAAAAAAAAAAAAAAATGCACTCCTAGCGGCATTACCATCTTTTTCATCTCACCATCACCAGTTAACCATCATTCTCAAGCCCACCACTGAATCACCATCTTCATCACTCTCAACCACCACCACCATCACCACCATTCTCGCCGCCCTCTTCACCACCCTTAACCCACCACTCTCAATCACCATCATCACCAACACCATTTTCGGCCACCATTACCGCCTTTTTCAGCCACCACCACCAACAATTCACCACCATCACCATCTTCTCCAACACCAGTCCTGCCACCATCACCATAACATACCATCAACCCGCCACCATCACCATTAACCTACCATCAACCTGCCACCATCACTATCCTTCCCAACACCAACCGCCACTTCCAAACACCATTAAAACCACCTTCGGTCACCATCACCTTCAGCTACTAACAACCACTTCCACTGTTGATACTCGACCACCTGTGTTATTTGAATTTTGATGTCGTTTTCGACTTGAAAAAGGGAAAACTATCCTCCCAACCACAAAATCCAATTTGCACGAGTCTCTGCAATTCATGACATCTCATGAATGGGACAGATACACTAAGGTTTGCTCTAGACCAATCCTCTCTTAAGGGAAGGGCCTACTTGGCAAATGGAATAATGTGTTTTATTTTTCGCTCTCCGGGACCCAGTATGTCACGGAAGCATAGGAGGATTTATGATGATGATGAAGAACCTCACCCACCTCTGCTACAGCTGAACTAAGGACTCGTAATGATGATCTTAATGCTCTTTGCTACCAGCTTTCACTCATAGAGACCAACCTCATGTCCTATTTCACTCATGTTGGTTTCTCACCCCCAGTTCCATCCAGTCCTTAAAACCATGCAGACCTCGTCTCTTTAGGGGGGGGTCCCTTTTCCACCTTTCTTATGCATTTACATTCTTATTTTGAAGCATTGAGGCTAATGTTTGGCTTAAGTGTGGGGGAGGAAAGTTTGGATTCATTTTGCTTCAAACATGCATGAAATGGCTCTTTATTCTTCTTATTTGCTTTCAAAGTATGCTTTAGTTCTTGATTTATTAATCTTTCTCATTGACCTTTTGCATATTTTCGATCCTTAATCCTGAGGTAATACTTAAATAATTGGGTTAAATTAGGACACATTGTAAGAAAGGCATGAATAGTTGAGTCTTTCTTTATTGCACTTTGACTTTTTAACTTGTTGGCTGATTTGGATGAAAAATGTATGAGGGAATTAATGCATAGCACCCCTAATAATTGTCATGCATAGTTGGTTAACTTTTCTAGAACTTGCCTTGATGAGCATATTTGGGTTGAATTATTGAGTTGAATGTACTAAGACAATGAAGGTGACTAGGTTTGACAATTTAACCCCTCTGCACAAAAAAAAAAAAAAAAAAAACTTGATTACGCCGCTAATCACTAAAATAAAGTGATTATGAGTAGAGATAATAACCATTTAAGTTTATGACCGGCTGAGTAACCTCGTGCATTCATTACCAATGATTGTATTCGCGTAAAAAGGTCGGATGACATTCTAGACAAATTGTGGCCAGCTAACTAACCGGATGCATTTATCACCAATGTTTGTGTTCGCAAAAAAAGGTTGGTCCACACGCTAATTAGTATAAAACAAAAACAACATGAACATCAAATAAGGTTTTTCCTTTCATCCTTTATGTTTTCTTGCATTTGACTCGTTATTTCTTCTTGAATATGTGATACCATTGCGTGTTTTTGATAGTTGTCCTTTTATGTCTTGACTTGAAATGAACTTAAAGCAGAAGTGTTAAATTCCTTTTACATTTGGAGTTTGAACAAATTGCCAGGGTGACAGGTTATTTGTGTAACTTATAAAGGTTCTTTCTATGAAGTGTATGTTCCTACTTACATCTTGATTCAACCCTCCAAAATTTGATAATCTGAACTACATTAGGGGTAAGCTGAGAAATTGAAAGAAGGGATATTGAGAAAGGTTGATAAAATTGGGGCTATTTGTATGCTTGAGGACAAGCATTATCTAAGTATGGGGGAATTTGTTAAGTTGCATTTTTATCATTTAATTCGTATAATTTCCCCTTATGATTAATAGTAAAAATGCTTAATTGTTGGATTTTAACTTCCATTTTATATTTTGTGAAGCAAATTGAAGATTCGAGCTAAATGTAATTGAAAATTGGGTATTTATCATGCTCTAAGCAAAAATCGCATTCTCGAGGAGACGAGGAATGGAAGAAAGAAATAATTTTGAGTGCGGGCGTGTCTAACTTCCCAAGACTCTATGCAAATTTTGATTAGGAAGCATTCAACCTCTTTTGGCAGTTGTATATGTTTTGGAATATTTTAATTTTTAATTCTTTAATTAGGAGAATTTGTGTTTCCCTATTCTAATAGGACTCTTAATTAGTTTTCCAGTTGCATTAGAAGTAGTAGGCCATATATATGGAACTAAGGATTTGAGATCATATCATCTTTGATTCAATATATTTTTAGTTTCCTGCTTTTTTCTTCTTTCTATGAGTTGCTAAACTCTTGTTCTAGCCTAAGGTATTATCGAAGTTTGGGTTCTCCAATATTTGTGATATCTAAATGATTTAATTCATTTTTTTTTAGTATTTATTTATCTTCTATTTTCATTACGAGTGTTTAGGTTTAATGAATTTAGGACCTAAATTTAATAGTTTAGAATGTTCGTTCTGTCAATTAGAACATTAAATCCGTAATTGTTTATTTGTTCTAATGCTTGTGGCAAATAACATGGTTATGTGTAGGGATATGCATGATTTATGTTATGGAGATAAATAATCTAGTCTAAATAAACCCCCCGTGTGTGTATTTGTTGGCTAGGGCTGGGTCACTCTAGTTTATAATGCTTTTGGTAAACTAAATCTTAAGAGCATTTCTATAGGTTTGTTTATTGAAAAGGGAAATAACTAACGAGCTTCTCTTAGTTATCAAAATAGTAAGAAAAGATTGGTTATTTGGGCGTCCCGAGTAACTATAACCAATTTATTTAGGAATGAGAAATTTATCTTTGCATCAATGATCAAATCTAAGAACCAAACTAAGATTTTACCTTAGGCTAGATTTCATTCTCATTGACTTCTTATTTATTTTATTTTACGTTTATTATTTTTAGTTTTTCGTTTCATAAAAATCCCCCCTTCTATTTTATTTTACTTAGTAAACTTGGAAGAAATAAAATTTATCAGTCCCTGTGGAATACGACCCTACTCAGCACTGTTTACAAATCATATCTTTAGAATAGGAATTTATTTTTGTTGGATTTGACACCCATTATTTCTGGAACATTGCAAGGACATGTAATATAGAAATCCGAATTGATTCATCTACCGAAGTAAATATAACCTTCGTAGATATTATAGCATGAATGGCGTAATTAGCTTGTTACCTCTAGAGAATTTCGAAACCAAACCATAAAATATAGTATTAATTGTAGAACAACCGAATATATACTGTTATCTGTCTAATTATGATTATAGGGTCAAAACGAGTGTTTTGATGATAATTTCATTCTTTTGGTTAGGTGATGAAGAGCCGAATCCCATAGATCAGTAAATTAGAATAACATTTCTTTGGCTGTTAAGGTGAGGGTCTGCCTAACGTTTTCTGGGTAGTGAATGCTCTTTGATTGTTTAATTCTCTTGATTGTTTGAATTCCTGGATTGTCTGAATTCTTTGATTGTTTATCTATTATTTGTTCCGTATACCTTGTGAGGGTCTAACCTATTTGCTCTTCTAGGAAATGAACTATCTTTGTTGTTCATGATTCTTTGTGCTTATTGTTTGTACTTGATTATGCTCGTTCTGGTGCCATTCTATGTTTGTTTATTCGTTGAAAATGATTGTACCCATTTTGGAGCCCAGGACTCTTATTGTCCTATCTGTTATTCGCTCCGTATGCTCTACAGCCTTGTCGGCTTTCCTGTTTGCTTCATTAATATTGGGTCTTGCCAACCTATTCATGTTTTGCTCTTCTTTCTGAATTTGTTCTGTATATTGTTTGTTTGGCCTTCTCGGCATAATTGAATCATTTTGTATATCATTTGTTGGTCTTGTCGGCAATTGTATGTTTTTGTTTGAAATTGTTATGTATATCATTTGTATAGCCTTGCTGGCATTTGTTTACCACTTGTTTTGTCATATGGGGATAAATTGTCTTATGTTGATCCCAACTGTTATGCTCGGCATATGCTGTTATGTTGATCCCAACTGTTATGCTTGAAACACACTGTTATGTTGATCCCAGCTATTATGCTTGCGACGTGCTGTTATGCTCGAGACGTGCTGTTATGTTGCTCCCTGCTGCTATGCTTGGGACGTGTTGTTATATTGCTCCCCACTATTATGCTTAGGACGCACTGTTATGTTTGGGATGCCCGTGGGAAGTTCAAACCTATGGGGATGCTACGGTAAGTTATGAACCCAAACTAGTAAGTTATAGACCCGAACTAGTTTGGAAAGATGATCGGGCCGAACGAGCCGACGATGAAGTCTCCTAAACTAGATTGGAAAGATGGTCGGTCGAACAAGTCAACAGTGAAGTCTCCCGAACTAGTAGACTAGATCGAAAAGATGATCGGGCCGAACTAGCCGACGGTGAAGTCTCCCAAACTAGATTGGAAAGATGACCGAGCCGAACGAGTTAACAGTGAAGTCTCCCAAACTAGTACCGACTAGTAGTCTATCAAGCGGAATGCTTGGGACAAGTTGTTATGATCGGAATAATGGAGGAATAAGGAGAATCTGTTATGAGTATTATGCTTGGGGTCTCTGTTTGACTTTGTTTGTACTCTATTCAGGGAGCAATAATGACGGAGATGTTTCTGTTTGCTGAATTTTGATATTATTTATGTTCTGGTATATTTGTGTTTCCAATGGTAAAGTCTTGTTAGTTGATAATATGTTGAACGACTGTTTCTTTAACAGATCCTTTCTGATTGTTCATTGCATTTCCCCTTACTAAGTCCTTAGGACTTACCCTTCTATCATCCTTTATTTTCTTCCTAGATAGGGTTAAATGAAGAAAGGTTGAGAGCTTGTGGTTGCTTGAGGAAGATCTCATTTTGTAATAGATTAGGTGTTTTACATGTACATTTAGACTTCAGCTAATCGAGACGCTCAGACTATGGGAAATGTTATGTGAACATTTAAGTTTGCTTTGAAGACTTTGATATGTACATATTGTGCACTCTGAATGATCTTTTAGATTTGGAAATGAATCATTTGGGTTGATGTAAATATTTAAAATGACCATTTTGGAGGTGCGACCTTGGTTATGAGTTATTAGTATAATACGATTTAAGTTTGAATTGGTGGCACCTCAACTTAGGAATTACCTTGAGTGGGGCGCCACAATTATAAGACTCAAAAAATGTAAGTTGGATTACTTATTTTTTGGTATTAAAAAGTGTGACAAAAATTTGTTTAATAAAAAATATTTTATTTTAGGTATAAAATTTGAATTGAATTGCTTATTCTTTTGGTGTCAAAAAGTTTGTTTTATAAAAAACGTTTGTGTTATAACAAATTTGAATTGAATAAATATTTGGTACCAATATGTTTGATAAAATGAATTTTGATATATTTTGTAATAAGATGATAAAGTCAATTTTGTTTTAAAAATAATGATAATATAAATTTATTTTCTCTTCTCCTTCTCCAATTTTACTTTTTTTTTCCCTCAATTATTTCACCTTATAAAAAATTTCTCTTTTTATTTATCCCAAAAACTTAAAAATCCATTAACATTTATATTATTTTAAAAATTATATTTTTTTATCTTAGACTTAAAAAATTAATAAAAAATATAAAATTTACTAAACTAATAGCACATAACAAAAGATATTCCACATTTATATTATAGATGTAGACACTTTAATAATAATGCTAAAACAAATAAAATAAAAGAACCAAATCGATTTTTGATTTAGTTAACTGAATTGAGCTATTTTTTTTTCGATTTCCAGTTCGGTTTTGATTAATCGAGCAAATTAGAGTACCTAAGAAATTTATAGAAGGAAAGGCTTATTGGTTCCAAACCTAGTTAGTTAAACACCGATTTAAATTCTTTATTTTATTTTTATTTCATCTCTTATTCCATTTTATTAATATATCACTTGTATTAGATATTTTTTTATAAAAATAATTAATTGAGAATCAAATACACTTGACATAAATACAGCAAGTTGGAATAGAAAATGAAATAAAAGATTTAAAGTGGTTAAACACATGATACACACATAGTTGAAGTACATATAAAGGTAAAAGAAAAAAGTTCTTTCCCGCATAATCGTACGCTTTCAACTTAAACCATGTAATATATGTGCCATGAATAATCTGTATTATTCTTAGAGAATCCTTCTTTTTAATGAAAATTCCTAAATTTTTAATTTTTCGTCAATATGACATTTGAGGAAAGGTTAAATGTATAAAATTATAATATACAAATCTAATACTACAAGGCCTTTCACTATCTTGATGTGATGAAGGATCAAATAATTATTTGAAAGGATAGGAAAAATTGAATTGATTAATTTTATTAGTGAATTGTATTTAATAATTTATTTTAAAAAATACAAATCTTAGTACATATATATCTTTAGAAAGAAGGATGATTTTGATAAATTTGCTTGGCAATTGACATGTAAAGTGGTCTTTTCAATAAAACACAAAAGAGGTCCCTAATAATTATGATAATTATATTATAGTTTTTAATGGATTATATCATTCAATATTTTTATAATTTCATAAAAGGCTATCTTTTTTCCCCTTGTTTATACAAATATGCATTTGGAAGTTCACTAGGTTGGAATCTTCAACTTCATAATTTATGTGTGATACATATGTCGTCGGACCAAACGCCACTCGACTAAGGCCATATTTGATTATTATTACACCAGTATAAGAGAGAGATTTCTTATTTGATGTTTTGCTAGTTTACTCTTAGGGATTTTGTAGCAGGATTGTTTACTTGACTTGTTCTATATCAATATCAATGCATCATCTGTTCAAGTTTATTCAAATCATCAATACCCTATTTCTATATTAATTCTATAACTCCAAAAATTTTAAGATCAATTCATGATCGTCATCTCTATGCTTAACCATATGTCCCATATATAACTATATGTGACTTAGTGATTTCATCTAAATGTAAAACAATAATAAAAATATGAAGAATTGCATAACAACTTATGTTGAAGAATCGGATTGATTAATGATAACATGAAATATGCCAATCCTTGATTTCAGCTTATTGGTACTATATTCTAATGACTCTGACAAATTAAATTCACCAAAATCTTAACAAATGCTTGACAAAAACTGGAAATAGATAAAGTTGAGAGGAACATACTGATGAATAACTAGACAACTCTATTAAGTAAAATCTATAGCAATATTTCAGCTGGATATACCTCATTAATTCGGAGCTACTTTCATATGTATGCTTTGTCTCTTCGCAAACCTTACAACCTGAAACAAACTAATTAAAGCAGCTCCAAGACCTGTATGAAGATAATGTATTGAGCAATATGACTTCAGTAGTGAGGAGATAACTTGAATGTGATTTTCGTTAACTTTCATTGAAGAAAAAGGAAAAATTGCAAAAGTAGGACCATAACTATAGCCATTTCGCATTGTAGGACTGAAATTTGGGGTCGTAGTAAACTAGGACCAAAACTCATAAAAATTTGAAAAAAAAAGGCAGCGCTCATTGGAAAACAAAGTCAACCCCGGTGACGCTCGCGTGTCACTGACGTGTAATAAAATCCGGCGAACTGAATCCTAGTAAGCTTTGGCCCCTTTTGTTGTCCGCCAACTCAAAAAGAATGCACCACGTCATTTAAATTTTACATGTAGGATCAAGTGGAGGGAATAATTTGATAAAAAAGAATAAACCCCCAACAGAACCCTAAATCCCTAAATCTCCCTTTCAACTTCACACTCCCCTCTCCTCCATTTTCTAATTTCTATTGCAAAATCCAAAATAAAAATAGTAGCATTGGAGAACCCATGCATTTGTGAGCACCAAAAACTAATTAAAAATGGAATTCAAATGTGTGCGGCGATATATCAACTCTCTACCCCCATTATACCGTAAGTGATTCCCTTTATATTTTTTTATTTATTACTGATTATGAAATTTTATATGATGATATGGCCTTAATAATGTGCTTAGTTGTGTAATAGACCGTATTTTGTCAGTTGTAGGGTCTTGTGTCAGATTCCTTTGTTTGTCCTCTTCACGTTGTCCTGTTTTTGTCAACATTTCTATATATATGGTCCCCATTTGCATTTTTAAAATAATTTTTATTTATTTTATATATTTTGCATGCGGTCCCCTCCAATTTGTTGTAGTCCCTATTTTTGGGTGCAAGACCAGCAGACTGCATTTGTGTATCACTGTATTTCTACAATAACAGTGGGGTTTAGGGTTTTTGCATTTGCATTGTTTTTTTTTTCATTGCATGTATCTTATACATTTACAATTTTTTCACCAACAGATCCCAATTCACAGAGCCTTACCATTGTAATGTATTATGATGGAAAAATTTTGAATTTCCCAAAGGATGACTACATTGGAGGGCATGTTGTGAAGTTGATTACATGGAGAGCAAGCATATGTCTAAGTTGAACTTGGATGAGTTTTCTAAAAGCATAAATGGTTTAGGGGCTAAGGGAAGATCCTATGTTAGATTGGCTACTGGTTTTAAGTTATTAAACTCTGATAGTAGGATACGTAAGTATGCTCTTGAGTTTAGTAATGCACTGGTTCAGATGCTTGTATACGTTGATGCTGAGTACATACCTCTAGTTGACCCTAACATGCAACAAGAGAATAAAGGAAAAGTTGAGTTGCCACAAGGTGAACAAACTAAGGCTTAAGTAAATGAATTTGAAGCTTTGGCTCAAACTCCACATGAAATGCAACCTCAAGCTAAAGTGCAACCTAAATATGTGGATGGAACTATAGCTAATGAACATACTGGACATGTGGATGTCGATGTGGTTGATGCTCATGCTGAAAATGCAACTGATGTGGACGTTGTTGAAAAAATTATTGCTTTGGAGATTGAAGATACAAAACAAGAAGGCATTGAACAGACACAAGTACATGATACTGATTTTTTGCAAAGTGAAGAACTTCAACATGATCATAATCTAATTCAAGAGAGCAGCAGTATGAAGATAATTTTGGGACCATTAATGCTGATAGCCTGTTTAGAGATGTGGATGCACTAGTTGATGCATATGAAGCTACAATGGACACTGCACCTCTTATACCTGAGGAAGATGAGTATGAGTTGAATGACAGTGATTCACTTATTGACAATGATTATGAAGGAGAAGATGAGCTGATGGATGATGACAGTTTATTTGATGAGAATGTAGATGATAGGCCAAGATAAGCTAAGACATTAGATGCTAACAATGATAATAATGCCACTAATGAGTTGGACTCCAGTGAAAATGAATTTGAACCTGATTTGGTTGATAGTGATAATGATTTTGATGACTACTTGTCTGATGAAGAGGAGAAGGAACAAAGTCATCTTATCTTTAATCCAGTAGAGATATATGATCCTACATTTGAGGTGGGTATGATTTTCAGCACTAAGGCCGAATTCCAAAAATCTATCCAATCTCATGCCATTAAAATAAAGAGGATATTGAAGCAAACCAAAAGTGCAACAGATAGAGTTTATTACAAATGTGGTATAGAGGACTGTCCAGGGAAAATAATGCTAGAAACATTAATAATGAAAGCACTTTTGTATTGAGGGAGTATAACCCCAATCACTCAGACATTTAATGTGAAGAACTTGAAGACTAGGTGGCTGAGTGAGAGGTATTTGCACAAGTTTAAGATGACCCCAAGAGAGACGTAAAGGGTTTCAGAATAGATACAATCAATGAGTGAAGGTGTAATGTATCTAGGGATCAGGCATACAAAGCAAAAAAGAAAGCAATTAAGATCCTCGAGGGCAGCTTTGATTATCAGTATAGTAAGCTATGGGATTATGCTGCAGAGCTTAGGAGGAGCAACCCTAGCTCCACTATTATTTTGAGGATTAAAGACCAGAATGGAGAGGCTAGATTCAACAAGTTCGATGTGTGCTTTGAAGTATTAAAGCAAGTCTTTAGGGCTGGTTGCAGGCCTTTTATTGCTATAGATAAGTGTTATTTAAAAGGGCCCCATGGAGGAGTACTTTTGATAGCTGTAGGTGTGGATCCAAACAATAACACCTGCCTAATCTCATATGCAGTAGTCTGTAAAGAGTTGGGTGATACTTGGGAATGGTTCTTGACAGTTTGAAGCAAGACTTGCAAATTAGGGATGAAAGTTAGTATACATTTATGTCTGATAAACAAAAAGGATTGATACATGCTTTTGAGAATGTATTCCCTGGTTCAACACATAGATTTTGTGTCAGACACATGCATAATAACATGAAACAGGCTTGCTTTAGGGGTTTATCATTCAAGAATGCTTTATGGAGGGCAGCCAAAGCAACAACAGTTGGAGAGTTTAAAAGAAGAAAGCAGAAAGTGAGAGATATAGATACAAGTACTGCCGATTGGCTTAATGACAAACCACCAAGCCAATGGAGTAGATCTCACTTCAATGAAGGTTCAAAATGTGATATGATGCTGAACAACTTGTGTGAAAGCTTTAATAGCTTCATTTTAGAAGCTAGAGAGAAACCTATTGTGACTATGATGGAATGGATATAGGAGTACATGATGAAGAGGCTACAAGAGAACAGAGACAAAGCAAAGTCAAAGTAGAAGGGGACATTTTGCACCAGAATAACCAAAGTACTTGAAAAAAATGCAAGTAGCGTGGTATATTGCATCCCCGTCAAAGCAGATGCCACTCATTACCAAGTTTCATGCTTTGATGGTAGCCAACATTATATTGACTTGCATAACATAACCTACACTTGAAGAAGGTGGCGGCTATTAGGAATTCCATGTCAACATGCTTTAGCTACCATAGTTAATCAAAGAGAGAATCTTGAAAATTATGTCCACAATTGTTACTCTGTTGATACTTACAAGAGGGTGTACAGGCCAGCTATACTACCTATCAATGGTGATGAGTTGTAGGGTGAGGCCATGTTCATTCCACCATTGCCACCTAAGTTTGGAAGGGGTGCTCGTAGGCCTTCAAAAGCTAGAAGAATTGAAATAGATGAGCTTAAAGACAAAAAACACAAAAAGGCAAAGGGGAAGGAGATAATGAAGTTGAGAAAGTAACCTTGCACTATCAAGTGCAGTGTATGTGTTGTGGTTTTCCATAATGTTAAAACTTGTAGGAGAATGAGGTCTGGTGATGAAAATGTGCCAGTTAAGCAATCTGGGGATAATGAAATGCGGAGACCAAGGAAAAAGTTGGATGTAAGTATTACTTTAATATGATGTTACTTGATTTGTTCATTTTACTATACTGCTACTTGCATTGTTTGCTAACTTTATGTCTTTATAATTTTGATAGGTCAGAAAGAAAGGAAAGCACCTTCAAGAAGGCACAAGTCATTTTAGCCCTGCAACTGATGATATTGATATTGATATTGGTTGGTGCTTCTGGTTTTATTAATTTGATGTTACTACTTGAATTTGTCTTATTTGCCTTTTATTAATTTTTAACTTATTTTTAGGTAACTATTCTAGCCAACTCCCTCTTGATGCTTCAAGCCAAGTACTAACAGCTACTGGTAGTGCCAACTAAGTTGGCTCAGCTTTCATTTTGCCACCAAGTGAAGCACAGCTGCAGAAAGCTCCAGTTGAGCAGCATGCTGCTGAAGCAGATCCATCACAATATCAAATGCATCATGCCACTAAAGAGAGACTTGTTCCTGGCCCTTCCATGTACAACCAGATGTACATGGGAATGAATACTCAACAACCTTCAAGGATGTTACACTCCAATGTGAATATTAGAGCCCCTTCATCATTTTAGGGTTTCCAATTTGTACAACAATCAAGAAGCATAATTACTCATGCTGTTGCTCCTATCATTGGACAAAGAGGGAAAAAGTTGGTGGAGTTATCAAGCTTCAATTTTGGATTGTCTAATGTAAGTGGTCTAAGTCAATCAAATGGTTAAGATTTTTTGTTTTATTTATGGGGTTGTTGGTTGGAGTGCTGTAATTGTTGGGATATTCTGGAGTTGTTGGAGTCTTTTGTGTGTATCTATTTTTAGAGAACTATAGCAGTTGATGTTGCACTCTTTTTGGGTAGTTTTTTTGTTGAGTTTTTGGGGATATAGCCATTTTGTCAGTTTTTTCTAAGTGGACAGATTAAAGATTGCATTTTTATTGATGAACTTTACATAGCTTATGTGACTATTAGTTCTTGATAGTTTAATGAAGCTAGTCTTTTTTTTTTTATTGTAATGTTCTATTTATGTCTTTTGCTACTCCTTGGCTTAGTGTTTGGCAGAGTGTGTGTATTTATTGTATTGTTTTGGTTGAGTGACTTTTTCAAGTTAATTTATGATCATGTTATAAGTCGGTTTGCCTTTGGCCTTTTACACATGTTTATCTACTGGGAACCACATCAGTATACAAAGAAAACCACATTCTTTTACTGACACTTCAACATTGAAAACCAAGTTTACATAAAGTTGTAAAAATTATATGAAATTCTACATAACAATTGCATATCAATAAAAATGGGCTGGAAAACAATTGAAAATATCCATCCATCTATATTATGCAACCTAAACCAAAAAAAGACACAAACAAGCCACACATTAAGCTTCTTCTTCTTCAGGGCAGCATTTGATAGGCTCCTCCAAGCCTCTTCTTATCTAAATGACAATTAACCATGTCATACCCAGCATCACTTCAAGTCTTTTTTTTTTTTTTTTTTTTTCAGTTTCAGCTCTACAATTTCATAATCTTTTGCTCTAATCCTTCAAAGCAAGCCTGGAATTATGAGCTTTGTTCTTTGGCATAATGGAGGATCCTCCCAATCAAAAAAAGAACATCCCTGCCACTGGAAAAAAAAAATTAGAGAGAGAGTCAAAATAAACCACAAGGACATCTCATTCTAACCTTAGATTCACAAGATTTGAACCTTCTTTCACCTTGTAATCAACACAAGAAAGAAATCTCCTCCCTGGGTTATCAACAGTCTAGGATGTGCTAATGACTACCTTCTTACCACAATAGCATACAACATTACTTGAACTTAATGAAATAAACGATATTGTTGTTTCTCTTTTTCTCTCCTCTGGAAACAGTGAATAGGAGCTAGGGCTTTTGTGAACAAGAAGGGTATGTTGGCTAGTTCTCACTTAAGAAACCAATAATTTCCCTCCACTTAGTCCTACGTGTAAAATTTAAATGGCGTGGCACATTCTTTTTAAGTTGGTAGACCGTGAAAAGAGGCCGAAGGTTACTAGGATTCAGTTCCCCGAATTTTATTACACGTCAGCACCATGTCAGTAACACGCGAGCGTCACTGATGCTGACTGTGTTTTTCGATGAACGCGGTCCTTTTTTTTTTAATTTTTATGAGTTTTGGTCCTAGTTTACTACGACCCCAAATTTCAGTCCTACAATGCGAAATGGCTATAGTTACGGTCCTACTTTTGTAATTTTCCCAAAAAAAAAAGTTAGTGACAAAATAATAAGTGACAACACAAAAATTGTCACTAATTATATATATTAAGTTATAAAAAATTTTGTTTTGTCATGTTTATGATTTTTATAAACTAAACAATAATAGTGTTTAAACTGTCACCATTAGCATTTAGTCACCATGTGGTAACAACTTAGTGACAATAAAAATCTTGTTACAAATTATAGTGGCAATTTTTATTGTTATTAGGTTGTCACCATAGGGATGCCACTATTGTTTATGGTGACAACTTAAAAATATTAGTTCTTGCCACTAATGAGTCATATTGTGACAAAATAAAATTTATTTTCACCTAAAAAATATTACTAGTGACCATTTTTATACTATCATTTATTATTTTGTCATTAATATAACATCTTTTTATAGTATTTTTCATTGTTCTTGTATCAAAATTCAGCTCAATTCAAACTAAAGATAGTTATAGTATTTTAGTAATAAGTTGGAATATATTCTTTAATTAACTGATTTTATAAGTTTTAACATCTTTATTTTCAGTTTATTAGTGTGCATTCATAAATTTGTAAACAAATCGTAAAGTTAGTAAAATTTCTTGTATGACTATTTCTTCAAAAAACATAAATAAATAAATAAAACAAATGGTTATAAACAAACTTTTTTTACCTTTTAGAAGTAGAACCTCTCTTGAGCTTTTTCTGCTAGTCCTCGGAGCGGAAGAAAAATGACCCCTTGATAAAGTTACAGGTATGTTTTGGATATCTTCCTCATATATGTCACATTTGTTGTGTTGCCTTTCTTCTGTGACCATTCAGTTATGGATGATTCATTTATCAGACCAAATTTACATTTTCAGTTTATCTTGAGCACATTGTCTTGTTGGAATGTATTAAAGCAAAATTTGCAAACCGCTTCCTCTTCTGGAATCTTTTCACCCTTCTCTCCTAAAATGAATTAAAGTTAGCATAAACTAATGATATGTAATGCAATATTGTACATACAGAAAAAAAAATTATAGGTTTCTTTCAAGAAAATTTGTCGTGGAATTCATAACATTCTCTTTTCATTTTATGACATTTGTTATGATAAAGAGAATGCTCAACAATCAATATCAATAAAGTGGGAGACCGAAAATATGAAAACAACTGGAGGCACTATAAAAAACTAAGGTATCAACCATGGTGAATTTGTAGCTGATGCTAAAATTTCGTAGTTTTGGCTACAAAATTGTCCTAACCAAGCTTAAAGCTGATGTTTTTATAGCCAATCATTGCTACGATCAATCAATGGCTGATGATCATTCTTTTTTATAAATATATTAATTTTTCTACGGATAATGCATAAGTAATCTGTTATACTTTGAACATATAATGCTATGGATTGATTATTCAAAAATTTTATTGATTATAATTAAAAAAAATTACATTTACTACAAAATTCGTAGCTATAACTTGTAGCTACAGCTACGAAATTAATTTTATAGCAATTTTTTCAAATCATATACTTAGGGCCCATTTAGTTTCATTTCGAATGCCCATTTTTCACATTTTATACTATTTTAAAAATAAAACATATCACATTTTACACATTTTTCCCCAACATTGTTTTTATTTTTATTTTCAAAATACATTCCCTAATTATCTATATATATTCTCTCTCTCTCTCTCTCTCTCTCTCTCTGTATAACATCCTAAAACCAATATAATCGTTACCTTTCCAACAATCTATTCAAATACAAACTCATTTTCAACTCATTTTCGCTAACTAGTTTCTAACATTTTGAAAATGATGAAAATGAAAATAAAACCAAATGGGCCCTTAGTTTTTTGGTAGTGAGGTAAATTTGAATTTAAAGGCCTAAATCCCCAAACAACCAAAGGTATATCCTTAACCCTTTCGTTGATTTAATTCTAGATTTAGATGTGTATGATTATCAGTATAAACCATGTGCATGTATAATCTTTTGCAACCCTTTCACTGAAACCCATATATATATATATATATATATAAGCTCATGTCAGCCAAGAGGACTTTTACTTTCAACATTACAAAAATGAATTACTGAAAATAATATTCTGCCTAAAAGAGATTGCAACTAAAAGCATGATGATAGGTAGAATCAAGTACCTCCAAAGTTCCTGTGCGCTGTTTTAACTCTCACAGTCACAAGTTCGTCCTCCTGCAAAAGTATCTAAAGAAATTAGTGACGTGAAGTAATTAACGTAGAGTTTTATTTTGCTAATATCTGTTCACATATTATATGCACTAAATCAACATGTACCTTGAATTTTAACTGAAGGACCCGAATAATTCAAGAAGAAAACCCTAGAATTTTGATATTACACTTTATTTTATTTTTTATTTTTCAAAAGAGAAGTATGTGTGATTCTCCAACTATCTCCTATGAATTCGAAGTGATCTTGCATTCTATTAAATGAGATGTTCCTCTAATATATAGTACCATATTTATAAGTTCTACATATCTCGATGAATTGATAGAATATTTGGCTAATTAAAATTATGTAAAATAATTTTATGAACTCAAAAATCTTATATATTATGGTCAAATTTATTGGTATGAATTATTAATAGCACCATTCTTTCATTTGGGAGAACGTAACTAGGGGTGTAAACGGATATTAAACGGATCGGATACACTATTTCCATATTCGTATCCGTTTAACTTTTCAAATATTCGGATATGGATACGGATTTGATGGATATTTAAAAATGATATCCAAATTCGTATCCGTCGGATATCGATCGGATTCGGATATATCCATATTCGATTATAATTATTCAGATATATTCATACTTTATTAAATTTATCTGTATTGAAATTATTGTTTTATATTCATATTCGATGATAATTATTTAAATATTCATTTACAAATATTCACATACATGAATCTATGAACCTATAACAAATACATTTAATTAATAAAAAGAACTATATAATTTCATTAAGACGAAAGCGATCAAACAAATAGCATAATTTCTAATTAATAATTGATTATTAGTACTTATTATTAATTATAATAATGGCATTTAAGTATATTAGTTATAAAGTCAACCAACAATAATTATGTTGATTAACTTTATTCTTCAATTTTTTTCTATATTACAATATTTTTTTAAAATTTATTCTTTTTTCTTCCCAATTATTCAATTATACATATATAGACTATGAATTTTTTGTTGAAAAATATAAATAATATATTATTTAATAAATATATATTCGGATCGGATATTAAACAGATCGGATATGCATTTACCATAGTCGTAAACATTTATAATCGGATATCTACTAACCGAATACGGATAATATCCGCTTTAAATGGATGCGGATAAATTTTGTACAAACGGATACGAATGCGAATGGTAAACGAATTTTCGAACATCCATTTACAACCCTAAACATAACTGATCGTGGACTAATCGCTTATGGTGTTACAACCACCTCAAGTTGATCATTGTCTTGTATGATGCTTTGTGTTGCTATGTATGTAAAGAAATAAAGTTGCATCTTTGCTAACTGGCAACAACAAGCTAGTACTTGGGGGTGTGATTGTTGGCATTCATTATTGTCACCATCCTTTGACTCAGAAGAACACAATTGGTTGAGGGCTAACAGTCCGATCTATGGCACTTATAGGGTGCAACTATCCCAAACTGGCCCTAGTCTTATACAGTGCTTGCATTGCCATGTATATAAGGAAATAAAACTGCGTCTTTACTAACAGTTATAACCTTTGGCCTAATGATGAGTGTATCTTAACAAAACTATTGGAGTTTAAAACCTCAAAAGTAAGTTGGAGTCCCTTAATTATAATTTTTCATGAAGGAACTTGTAAGATCCTAAATATATTATTTTTCGAGCTTATAAGCTCATCTCAAATATGTTTTGCTAAATTACACTCTAACACATCTTATAATATGTGTGGGAATTGCTTATAAGATTGGTCAAAAACACCCTTCAAGTGTTGAGGAAGTATTCTTGACTATATATTACATAATTTAAAAGTATATAGTAACAAATAAAGAATAATTCTAGTATTTTCACATGTTTAGAAGCCTTGGAAACTCGAACAGAAAATAACTGTAGAGAAGGTACAAGACATACAATTGCATCCACATGCGAGACAATTAAACCTGTAACAATGAGCAAAATGTACAATTAAGAAAAGCGAATTAACATGAAAGAAAAACAAAGCACATTTGAGGTTGACGTAAATTTTTGAACATAGGGCATTAATTATGTTTGCTCTCTTATTTCTGTTACTTATTCAATTTCATTCCTTCTTTGTAGTCCTCGTCAATGTTAAATTCCTAACCTTTCAATTTTCTACAAATTCAGTCCCTAACCCCATCAATTTAATTAATACTCAATGCTAATGAAATTGCAAATATGCGAGGGATTAAATTAACTTATAAAAAGTCAAAACCTAAGGGATCATAATTATTAAACAAAAATAATTTAAGAGAACATATAAATGTACTATTTCAAGACTCTCTGCATTATATGCATGTTAGTTATCTTGTTAGAACTTGATCGAGTTTAAAAATTAAAATTATTTCTGTTGTGGGAGACTAAGTAAGCCTCATCGAGTCAAAGTCTTGGATCAGCCACAAAGAATAACGTGATCGTACTGAAGGCTAAACACTTTATTTGCCCATTAATCAACTTTGGGGTCAATTGCCTTTAGATCGACTAATGTCTTAGTATTGCCCATACTTCACCAACCTTTCTAGGCAAGGCCAAAAGCCCATTTGAGGTTGATTCCTGTCAACTTGGTGTGGTGGCCGCAGTTAATGCTCTGCAGGCTCTTTAACTGACGTCCTCGCCATCCTCTACATTAAATATTGTCGCAAGTCAACTCCATTTGCATTTAGTACTATTGTCAATATGTCTCCTCCATATTCAATGCATCCAAGCGGTCGTTCTACCAAATGGACAACACAAAATTTCGCCTTACAAAAGAGCTTAAGTGTCTTTAGTAGGTATCACTTGGTCTAATCAGGGCTTTCCAATAATTTCAACCTCCTATCTCAACCATTATAAATACCTTCTCCAAAATTGATACAGTTATGCATTGCATACTATACTATTTTCCCAACTTTAATTCGACTTTGTTATCTTCAAAAGCTTATTCTAACTTAAGCATTGGAGAATCTTAGCGAAAGGACACCTTGGTAAGCCTAACATGTTCCATTGTGGTCGTAGGTTTGACCCGCGCTCTCAGCTTGAGTTTCTAGTATAAGCTTACTAGCACTACCAAAAAATTAAGTATATGCCATGAAAAAATTGCTACCATATTAGTTTCATAGCTATAGCTACAAAGTACATCTACGAGTTTGTGTAGCAAATATAAATTTTTTAATTATAATCACAAAAAATTATTAATTACCAATCATTAATATTGTACTTTCAAAGTGTAACAGTATGCATTATCTATAAGAAAATTAATATATATTAATAAAAGAATGTGATCATCAGTTTCCAATTGATCGTAGCAAGGGTTACCTACGAGAGCATCAACTTTGAACTTGGCTAGGAGAATTTTGTAGCTAAAGCTATAAATTTTTAGCATCAGTTATGGATTTGTTGTAGCTGATGTCCTAGTTTTTTGCAGTGTACAAAGTACCTCCAGTGCATTAAACTTTGACTAAACCTACCCTTAATCTTACCATCCCAAATATTGCATCATCAATTGGCACCGCCTGTGCAACTTGAATTTGTAATCCAAAAAATAGTGAACACTAGGCAAGCACTCTTAGTCAGCTCCATCAAATTTTTAATGAAGAGGTATTTGCTGCCCTCCAAAAGTAGCAAATCAAAAGCAAATAGTTCTAGCATCCAGCACAACCCCTAGGCCATCCTAGCTTGCCACCAACCAGCAAGCGCACCCAAAGCCTCACCAAGATCAAGAAGCATACCATCATCATCCCAACAATAATGTGAAAAGAACAATGTGATCTAGGAAGCAAAATGCAACATAATTTAGAAAAAATAAAATGACACATAGATCAATTAATTGATCTGGTTTAGAACATTTTCACACTTCCTAGCATCTCTAGGATCAATTAGTACAAAGATGAGTGCAAATTAAGAGAGGCAGGATCATACCTTAAGGAAATCTTCTAATGCAAGGTTTAGATTGAAGCCTTCCTAATTCAACACTAGAAATCTTCAAATCTTTAAGGAAAAAAGTCTCCCCTTCAGTAGATTTAAACTTGGCTTGAGGCATTTTCTCTATCTCTTATTACCCTAAAAAAGCAGGGGCACCTTATGTTCTTGAACCGATAACTATCTTTCAGCTAACCTAGCCTGTTCCGTCCCTCGGGACCAACAAGGGGTAGTCAGGAATATTCACCTATTGTCTATCGACTACGCCTTTCGGCCTGATCTTAGGCCCTAACTTACCCTTTGTGGACAAACCTTGTAGAGCAACCCTTAGGTTTTCGGGGCATTGAATTCTCACCAATGTTTGCGTTACTGAAGCTGACATTTTCGCTTTCGCTTCGTCCACCCATGCTCATGCGGAGGCTTTCCTCTAAGGTGGAACGCTCCCCTAGAATCAAAATTCAAACACACAAATTTGCCCATGGTACAGTCTGTCAATAAGGAAGAACTCACATCAATGGGAAAGTTTGGCACCTCAATGTCACCTCTTCACCACATAGGGCTATAGTATGTTCCAAGGCTGTTCGCCCATTAAAGCAGTACGTAAGTTGGGTTCAAAAAATCATGAGACAGTTTGGTGCATATCTAGTGTGGGTGTTAGAGCATTGAGAAGACCTTTCCCTAGTACAAGATGATACCAGTTAACGTGCCTACAATAAACGCTGGGTAGCCAAGTGTAGAGCGGATAACTGCTGAAAACATCTAAGTCGTAAGCTCACTCCAAGATGAGTGCTCTCCTATCCCAACTTCCCCAGAGCTTTGGGTAGCACAGCCGAGACAGCAATGTTCCCCCCACACATAAATTGCTCATTAGAATAGTAATTTCATTTAGATTACCAATTCAAATTATGTGAAATAAAAGCCTAAAATTAAATACAAAAAAAGAGGAATCTACAATAAAATTTCATGCAAATTGAACTACTAAATGAATTAATACAAATTTTACGAAAAAGACGCACAAACATGTTCAAAAAATAGAGGCAACTTTCTCTTCAATTATTTCTTCAAGAACCGATAAGATATCTTCAAAATAACCTCACAGAATCTTTATGAGATGATAAGGATTGGATTGGAGAATGCCTTCCCCAACTGTAGAAGAATAAATCCTTCCTTGAAGGATGTAATCTACACACTAAGTGCAAACTGGAGATATGAACTATGCTAGTAGTTTGGAGCTCACTTTCATAGTGAATTGATGAAGGGATGGAAGAAGATATTCTAAAAAGATCATTTGAAATGAGGAAGAATAAATGAAGAGAAAGTCTGAAGAGGGAAAAAAAATTTGGAGGGAAAAAATTCTCACTCACATGAACAATGCTCTCTCAATTTCCTGCAATGCTTTCTCAATTTTCAACTTTTAATTCTCCTGAAGTTGTTTTTGATGACCAACCATAATCTCCATTTATAAAGAGGGAAAGGTCTTCATGCTCTTCCATGTGATGGCTTCTATAGAATTTCTATTCTTGTGCAATTAATTTATTGGAAGCTCCAATTCATTTTACTTTAAGACCAAAGCCTAATTAGCCTCACTAATTGAATTGATTCTCTAGTCATGACCTGGTACATCTAATGTGTCCAATTAAATAACTCTTTATTTAGTTGAATTAATCCAATAATTGAATTAATTAAGCCATAAAATTAGTCACACTAATTAAATCTTCCTCCAATACTTGAATTATTTTAGCTATTGAATTAATCAAGTTAATTTAATAATCTTACTAGTGAATTAAGCTCCTTCAGGATTGGCTAGACACTTCTAATATGTCCATATCCAATTAAATAACTCTTTATTCAATTGAATTTTTAATTCAACGTTTAAATTAATTTCAGCTATTTATGATAATTTGATTATATTAATTGAATTCCTTTATCTAATAATTAGATAAAGTTTCAGTTATTGATTAACTATATTGGCTATTTTGTGTGACCCCTTAGGTTTCTCAATTAACTAGTTGTGGGCCCTCTATGCTTGTGATTTAAGATATGAATAATTATCCTATAATTATTCTGATCAACCAAACACCTTTAACTAATCACTCATGAATTAATCCCCATCAATTCAGGAGTACCCACAACTCATGGTCGATGTCTGGCAACAAGCCCATGAAGCCTAACTGATTAGTAACATGGTGAATCTTTAACTTCACAATTTCCATGTAAATAGCGTCCTTCCACCGGCCAATCTCCCGACTAGGACAAGGGCTTTGGGATATCGAGCCTTACAGACCTCAATAGCTATGTATTCAATCTTGATGAATTGATTATCTTGTGACCTCATCTTTAGGAAAGCCTTCCGAAATTGTCACATACCTTGGCCAAGGATTTTCTAGAATTAATTATTAAAGAGCACATACAAGATTCACCCATTCTACTAGATGCGTCGATAAATCTATATTGGTCTACACAAACCTCCATACAGAAGCAACTTATGCCAAATATAACTTGAACAACCCTTCATAGCATCTCATAAAGAGCAGAAGAGATGCATAAATGCATAAGGACTTATGCACAAGACATCTGATGGGACCTCAACTCAAAGAACTAATTAATGCAATATTTCAAACATAGAACTTCTAATGCTGATTCAAACCTGATCAGAATTCCAATAGAATTCGTTCAATGAACTTATTCTCCAAGAAATACCCATGAGTGTACACCAATATCACACATCAATACGCATGATAACGAGGCATCCTCCAACCTTTGGATCATCTATTGGTCATATAAATCTTGACAAATATATCAATGCGCCATATCAAAAGATTCTATGACTTAGGACATTTAAAGATCATGACCACATAGGTATATTTCATAATCACTATCTCTATGCGCAACCATACCCCATAATCATGTGTGATCTTAAGGGCTTCAACCATATGCAAGATATTAATAAGATGAAGATGCCAATAAGAATATACGTTGAATTCAATAAGAAGGTTTGTACAAGAATAGTTTACTTGTTGATTTTATTGGCTTGCTAGGCATTACTCTAACATAATTCCCTAACCATAACTCAATCCACAATCAGGCGAAAAAATCCAAAGGCCAGCATAGCAGGAGTTACCATCCCACTAGGAAATATGAATAGGAAGAGGTTTCAAACTAGGTCCAGAAGCTAAACAAATAGTTGGAGTATCTCTGCTGAAGCCAATCAGACTATTTTCCCCTTAGAGGTAATGTTGTGCATCGGTGAAAGAAAGCCCGTGATCTCCTTTCACTCAGAAGATTATGGGTGAAAGGATCGCACCTGATGCCAAGGTGCCAATAATATTGCCCCGTTACGATAGGTCTTCAAACGCTAATGAGCATCTTTTGCAATTCAAGCACACAATGCAACTTCATGAGTATTATGAGCATTTCTATGCTAGGCTATTTATTATTACTTTCTAGAGAATCAGGTTGGACTGGTTTGTAAAGCTAAATCCTAAATCAATTTTTTGTTATAATCAGTTGTGTGACAAGTTCCTCTATAAATTTACAAGTAAAATAAAGAGAAAGCTACCTAACACTTTGCTCCATTCAGTTAAATAAAATAAAAAGAGTCATTGAGAGAATGTTTTAAAATTCAATAATAAAGTAGTGAAAATTGATAATCATCATGTTGATATTTGGTTGATGTGTTGTTTCTAGATTTGAGAGCATAAGGTGTGAGCTAGTGCAGTAGTTTGAGAGCGCCCAAAAACCTTGGAGCATCTTCTTGACCTGGTTGAAAAATACACAGCCTAAGAGATAAACAAAATGAAGTTTAGCACCCCTAACTAAGAAAAAAAGGGGCAAAAGCTGGTGACAAAGGGATCGACCTAATAGCAATGAGGATTGCTTACCCATCAACAGGTTTCACAACTACACGCTACTCAACACATCAAGAAAAGAAGTTTTCGTGGCATTCCAAAATGAGGATATCTTGAAGC
Source organism: Jacaranda mimosifolia (assembly GCA_018894105.1). NCBI lineage: Eukaryota > Viridiplantae > Streptophyta > Magnoliopsida > Lamiales > Bignoniaceae > Jacaranda > Jacaranda mimosifolia. The sequence continues at coordinate 12,360,714 of CM032132.1, read as the reverse complement.
GGCCAAGAAAAATCCCTTAAAAGCCAAACACAAAATACTTGAAGAAGTATTATGCATTTAATCGCCAAAAGGGGCACAATACTGAAGGTTGTTTTTTAGCTCCATGATGAAATTGAGCACTTGATTCAGTAAAGGACATTTGAAAAAGTTTGTTCCCAGCAGAGCAACCTCCCAAGATAATAGTCCACCTAAGAAATAGTGATTGAGAAGTTCGAGGAAGGACCAGTAGAAATAGTACTATACAAAGAAGATCATGCCCTTAAAAGGGGTGTTGTAGCTTGGGACCTAGTTGAAAGTGACTCATAGTTGTTGAGGAAGCAATTGAAGTGCAAATTGAGTAGTGAGAAATGCAAAATGGAAAAGAAATCAATGCTCCATATCTCTACTAGCTTAGAGTCAATATCTTTCAATGGCTAGTATATGGACCATATATCATGATCTCATCTTTAAATAGTGGCGAGATCATTCTTTTGATGGTCACTTTGGAGATAGCCAATTATGTCATTATAAAAATCCTTATTGATAATGGGAGTACTATTAACATCATCTGATACAACACTCTAAAAAGATATATTCGGGAAAGCTACAATTTTAGCCCTTTCGAAAACCCTTTGGTTGGATTTAGAGATTTAGATATAATTTCATTAGGATCTGTTCAACTGTCCACTTCACTCAACACTGCTGCAAAGAGGAGGACACTCATGGTCAAGTACTTGGTGGTAGGTGCACTGTTCGGCTGCTATGCTATCTTTGGTATGCCTACTCTCAACAATTTTAAGGCAGTTATCTCAACCTACTATCAAAAAATGAAGTTCTCCAACATGTGAGAATAGGGAAGGTGCTATGCAACATATGAAAGATTGAAAATGCTATACTATTTCAATCGATGCCATATCCACCAAGGTGCCAATACCAAAAATTGCACCACTTGGTGACATGCCTATCTCCGACCTACTCATGGAGGATGCCAAGAAGAGAAAGTTGGAAGACACTTGACTATAGTCGATTGAGAAGTTCAAAATAATCAAGCTCAAGATCGAAAACTTAGTGAAGGCTACCAAGATTGGAGCCCAATCAGAGCCATGGGCAGCGGATATCCTGGTTGACTTTTTAGAAGAAACAAAGATGTCTTTGCTTGGACTGCATCTGGTTTGCAAGATACAATTCTGATGTGATCAAAAGCTCAATGCCGATTCCTTCATGAAGCCTATCAAGTAGAAAAGAAAATCTTTAAGAAAAAGCAAAAATTTCATTGAGGAAGAAGTCAATAACTCCTTGATTGGGCTATATAGTTGAAATCTAGTTAAATGTTGTACTAGCCCCCAAAAATGAATAAAACTAGAGGATATGTAATAATTTTGTTTGTTTGAATAAAGCATACGCTAAAAACCCATATCCACTATTTAGGATCGATTTATTGTGCATTATTTAGCATGATAAATACCTTCCAAGGCTATTATCAAATTTTCATGGCAATCAAGGATAGAGATAAAATATTTTTCACCATTGAGAAAGGAGAATACTACTTCCTTGTGATGCCTTTTGGCTTGAAAAAATGCAAGAGCCACATATCAAAGATTAATCAAAAGGTCTTAATCGAGGCTACTTCGACAAGCCTAATATGCTCCATTGTTGTTGCAGGTTCAACCACACACTCTTAGCTCAAGTTTTGACTATAAGGTTACTGTAAAGCAACTTTAGTTCACCAAACTTTGACTAAACCAATCATTAATCTTACCACCTCAAATACTGCATCATCAATTTTTGCTTATAAGAGAAGCTATAAGTTATTGTACAAAAAATTAAGCTAAACTAATTGAAGCTTAATTAGTGGCAAGAAAGAGAGATTCAAATATATATTATCCTAATTTTGAAAGTGGTAAAAGTGCATCAGAAAAAGAAAATCAAGAACAAAAATGATATAATGTTGTTATTAAGAAAAGATGTAAACTCATATATCAGGCTAAGGAGATAACTCACATTAAGCTCCAACTTTTGTCACCATGAATGTTGTCTAAATGAAGTGAATCCAGAGGGCCGACGAAAATATGCATGTAAAGGGAAAAAATAGAAAAAAAAATATTAATTTTAAGGAAAAAATGTGAGAACTCACTCAATGTTTAATCGTATCTCCTATAGTCTTCAAGTGCTAAACATACATTTGATTGAAGAAAGTAGTACGTGTGACATAACAAGTCTCAACAAATTTTCATTTAGGTTGTCTAGTCCTTATCCCATATATATAAGCCTAAACATCTTTCTACAATATTTCTATTCCAAACTTATATTTTTAATTTTTTTGAGAAATTCAAAAATAAAATCTTATCTTTTGAAAATATTGATTTTTGAAGCCTAATATGAACAAAAGAATATTGATTTTTGAATATATCTCTAGCATTCCTTCTTAATAAGAATTTAGGAGTCCAATCTTGAATGTTTGTATATCGTGAGAATTTTTTATTAATAAACCAATTATCCAACTAATATTGGCTCATTAAATAAATAGGTTATAAATGATGAAATGTGTCGAACTTTATATTAATACATTCATCACATTGAGTAGATGTTCATGAACTATTATTTACCAAATTCTGACAAATAGTGAATCAGAAAATTGAAGTAAAAATTGATATTTATATAGAAAATGTGGCTATCCCATATTCGAAATAAGAAGTCAAACTATTCAATATATAAAGATTAGTTTGAGACTTAAGTTTGGATCCCAAGGGGGCAGTAATGTTTGTGGCAGAGGAATGCCTTATATGTCATTGAGTTTAGTCCAAAGCCCATAGTTCGAGATGTCAGTACAGAGTCAATTCATAATTAATTTTTGTGTGAAATTTAATTAAAAATAATTAATTTATTTTTATTTTAATTATGACTAATTATAATTCTTCAAACTATTTTCATCTTAAGATATAATTTTTATAGATTAGTATGATCTTAGCTCATTTGGTGTGACTATTTGCAAATTAGATGTAAGTTGTCCCTTTTGGAGCTAAAAATCATTTCATATTATCAAATGTTGAGTTTATATATGGAGTCTCATCACAACCTATATAGGGTTGCCTGCCTAGGATCTTGATAGAACATGGAACAAGTATTCATCTACAATTATATTTTTTACGTACTAGTATGGCCCTATCTAATTTAGAGTTATTAATAGCTAATAAATGTGAATTGTGTCTTTTAGAGCTAAAAGTCACTTCCGATCATTAGATGTTGTGTCTCTACAAAAAGTCTCATGACAACCTATACATAAGGTTGCCTAGAATCCAAATAGAGAAAATAAAAAGTTTTCATGTTTGGTTTGGTTTCTTACTGAGCAGTATGAGCCTAGTTGGTCTACTACGATGTTAGCTGATCATATATCAATTATGTCTTTGGATTTAAATGTCAATTCTTACCGTCAAATGTTGCATCTCTACATGTACTCCCATGCAACCTTCGCTTAGAACTTGAATAGAACATATTCATCTACAGTTGTATTTTTCGTTGATCAGTATGATGTTAGCTGGCTTTGTTTAATTGTTAGCTAATCAGGTGTGAGTTTTCTCCTATAGAGCTAAAAGTCACTTTATATCATTAGATGCATCTTTGTATGGAGTCTCGTCACAAGCCATTTATATAGCTGCTTGGCACCCAAATAGAACATAAGAAAAAGAATTTATTCTTATGATTTACTACAAAGTAATCATTGCACTCAATACATTTTCATAAAAGAGTTTCAACTTAATTTAGTTCATGGTACCATTCAGTTGGAGTATTGAATTTGATTGGAGAAACTGTTATATCTTGGGATGTTATTTGTCACAAACCTTTGAGTCGCGTATGAATGACAAATAAACCATTAAGGATACGATTAGATCAATAAATCTAAATGTAAACTTTCAGTAATTGCATCTAAAATTTTCAAGTAGCTTTCTTGTTTTCTGCTTCCATATAATTTTTGTTCTCGATTTATGCAGTACATATTATTTAGTTTCTGCTATTTATTTTATGTTGTAATTTAATAGTTTTGTTTTTGTTTTTGTTTTTCTTTTTAACTATTTACCCCAAGTATTTTATTTTTGTTCCCACTTATTACTCTCTCACAGCAGAACAAGCATGCACGATTGCAATCTTTAATTTTATAAAAACTTAAGACTTTATTCTATCGATGAGTTCTTGTGTTAGACTCTGCGTACAGTATAAAATTCTAGTAAATTTTATACTCTATTTCACTACATGTCCTCACTTTAAGAATCTACTAAAAGTCTTTTTTTATAGGCATACAATATTTGGTTTAATTTCACATGTAAGCTCTATTTTATGAAAATAATTATCTTTTGTTCATTATCATATTTTGTATTCTAAAATAGATTCTATCTACTTCATCCAATATTCTATTTTGAAAAATATATTCTGTTGAATAATTACAATCTACAATTTATTATGTTACATGGTTAGAGTATTCTATTGAGTTTACGTAGATACTTCGCTTAGATTGATATTTCGTTTGATCTATTCTAATGTCTACAAGGATTATTCTATTTCATATTTGAAAAGAATTTCTTGCCGAATCTCAAAAATTGCTAATTTTGAACTTCTTTTTCTTTTTGGTTCTAAAGTAGAAGCTTGATGTTTAGGGTTCTAAGTTTGATTTATGATAGCCTTATTGTTTCATTATTTCAAAAATTAACTATGTCTACAAACATTAAGGTAATAATATTGCAATCATTGAGTATTATATAAATGGTGTTGGTTATATCAAATATTGTTTCACTGATAAGAAGTATTGCACATGATTAAATTGCTCTTGGGCATATTTTTACAAGAGATGTAATGGCTTATTCCTTTTTGAGCCTTTGTACAAAGATGTTCTCTAAAGGCATATTACATTAGGGGAATATATTGAAATTGATTTATAACCTATGAGAACATATTGCAATTAACAAGATACATTTGCATGCTCATTATGTATTAGTACTGTGTTTGTGAGATGTGAATGTCACCAGGCTTTGATTTGCCCACTCACACTCCCAATTGTCGTAATGCTTTAATAGCGAGTAGGATAAGACTTAGAGATTTTTTCGCATGGTCAAGAGGTATGGAATGATCATTTTTGCTCTTAAAGTGAAGAAGGGTAAGACATATATAATTAAGAGTCACCTTAGCTAGATGAGACTATATTTGATCAATGATGAAGTATGTCCAACATCATAAAGCCTATTTGTAGTGGAACTTGCAAACTACTAGAAGGCATTTTGGAACTCTATTTGGTGTTGCGCAAGTCAAGTACTTAAAAAGCGACTGGACTAAGTTCATATGATGTTATGAGCGTCACATGCCTAAATTGACCAGGAGCTCTATCACAGCATGTATTCATAGTACATATGCTCTCCAACAATCTTTGAAGACAAGTGGCTGAATTGGTCTCTGCTTCAGAACTGTGTGAGCCCTTATTATTTCTTGTATCCTTTGGGACTATAGACTATTTCATGAGTTTAAGCTTGATGATGCTACTTTGGCATAATGGCCATGATTAATCCATTCTGTTGGAGCATGACCAAAAAAGTTGTCAAGATCAAGTGAATTAGCATGAGGAGCCAAGAAAGAACTAAGTTGGTAAAAAACACTTGTCCTATAGCTCATAGGCCAATCGACTAAGTCAAAAATGTTTGACATAGTTATGAGCATAGATATATAATGGAAAGAGACAATCACGCTCTACCTATTATTGAGGGATTAGAAATGCTTGATCTAGTGCGACCACATAGTTTGGAATATATAGTGAGTTTTTGGAGTTATAGGGTTATGTTAGTTTGGCGATTGCTTAATATAATCTCCTCACTTGTTCTCTTCTCGCTTGATTGCACATCTGATTCCTTATATATAAAAAATGATGTGAGATTGAGAAATATTGTGAGTATGATAGTTGAGGAGATTGAGTCAAATATATATGATTGGGATATGTTACAAATTAGGTCGAATCTTAGACCTTTAGCCCAATAGGCATCCGTATTTAAAAGGATCTTATCTACATCTAGATGGGATTATAGTTCTTGTTGGACTAGAACTCTTCCTTTTATAGAGATTTGGATAAAACTCACTCATCTATATCTAGGAGAATAACTATCCCTTGTGAGGGATAAACATTATCGATATCTCTATTGACTCTTAGTTGGATTGAACTTTTGGAAGACTCGCCTATAAATAGACCCTCTTCCTAAGAGTTGAGTTCACACAATTTGAATATTCACTCTATATACTCTCTCTCTATATCCATAATATTTCTCTCTCAATCATTTTTGGGGTATCACCAAATTATCCCCAAGGATTTAAGGTGTGTAAGGTTTTGGAAGCTTTGGTACTAACCTCATGAGGTGAGTAGTAATTGATGAAGCCGTTCAAGATTAAGGACATGAGCTTCATACTTGGGATATGTTTGAATCAAGAAATTTGGAATCCATGTGCATTTAGGGGTTTGTGGGCAAGCAGTGATCCAGGATGGTATTTGAGAAACTTACGCTGATCAAGAGGTAACATTAAACCATCCATTTTGATTCTTTGTGGATATTAATTGTTTTGTGTAATTATTTCCAACACTTGGAATAAAAATTATCAAAATACTTGATGGGCTAGTTTTAGTACAATCTCTTATATTGAGAAAGTGTTTATATAAATTCTTAAATCAGAAGAGTAACGAAATAAGACTCCCATAAACATAAATTAATAACTTACAAAGAGTAAGGTTAAAGCAAGGGTCCATTAGAATATGTGCATACAATTTGGAGCCTCACTTATATCATGAATTACACGAAACCCGATATAGCATATATTGTTAATAAGCTAAATAGATTTACTAATAATGTTGCTTAAGAACAAACGGACCACTATAATTGGAGTTTTGAACTACATGAAATATACTTTAAGTTATGGATTGCATTACACTAGATATCCAACTATAATTAAAGGATCAGACTCCAATGAAATGAACACTATAAGTGGATATATGTTCACATTACACGTAGCAGCTATTTCATGGAAATCCTTAAAAAAATAAAAAAAAAGCTACATAGCTAGATCAGCCATGTAGCATGTGTTTATAATTTTGGATAAAGTGAGCGAAGAAGCAGAATGGCTACGCCCATTTTTGGAATATATTCTGAATTGGCCAAAACCTATGCTAGCAATTTACACTTATTATCATAGTTAATTTGCAATTAGAAGCATACAAACTAGTATGTAGAATGAAAAGTCTTGGCACATACATTGTAGACATAATACCATTAGAGAATTATTCTCTAATGAAGGTATCTCTATTGACTGTATAAAGTTAGAAGGCAATATTTTGGATCCATTTACAAAAAATTTAAATAGAGATCAAGTAGATAAATCGTTGTGAGGAATGGGACAAAAGCCTAAAGAACAACTAAATCGCTGTAAAAGAAACCTTACATAAACCATTGCGATTCCCAAAAATAGGTTCAAAGGAAAAAACAACTTATTTGACTCTATGTGCAAGTGTTGTACGGAGTAAAGCCTCCATCCTATTGTTATAATGAGTAGGTAGAGCCACCTACAAAAGTTGTTTTTTATTACTATTATACCTTGAATATTCAAGTGGGGATGCAGGAGGAATCTCTTAATAAGAAGCCGCCTTTGTGAGTAAGGATTAGGTCAATCCTATAAGAATTTATAAGGCAAAATTCTGAGAGAGTACTCATGACTAGTAAGAGTTATTTACGACCAAAATAAACACAATAATGAAAACTTAAATTGGCTTTTTAGTTGAAGTTCTATTGACTTGGTGCGCAAATAAGTTGAATAGTTCAAGACCATTTTTCTTTTTCATGGAGATTTTCCCCAATCCTCAAGTTTTGATTACCATTGATTTGACCGAGTGAAAGCGCTCTGTTTCTATAAGGTTTATCATGATGTATGTGATTATTCATTCAACTGAAAGGTTCAATGACTTTTGAAACCTTCCTCCTCATTTAGATTTCTACTATGGTATCAAGAGTTAGAATATCAGTTTGTCCTTTTCTTTATTAATTTAGAGGAAGTCTTATTGTGCCCTTTTGAGATTTCATGCTTCTTGTTGGCTACCCATTTTAATTCTAAATAGGTGACTAGGACTGAGGATTCTACTAAAGAAAGGGAAAGAGCATCATTTTTACTTATTGGCTCGTGCATCTAGGATATTTCATTGAGGAATGTTCCACGCCAAAAGCTACTTCTCCTAATGCAAATATCTTTCAAGTTAAAACTCTTTTGGGTGTTTGAATTCAACATGATAATTTTTCATTCATGAAAGGGATCGTGAGAATTTTGGGTTGATAAATTCAATTATCCAACTACTTTGGCTAAGCCAATAAGTCGTTATAAAGGATGAAATGTGTTGAACTTTATATTGATACATCTATCTCACTGATAAGATGTTCGTGGACTAGTTATTTACCCATTTATGATAAATGGTGAATGAGCGTGTTCAGGCTAAAGTTGATGGTTCAATAAGGACGCTATAAGAATCAAGTGTAGAAATTTTGACCGTGTCATATTGAAAATAAGAAGCCAAATAATTTAATTTATAAAGAATTAATTTGGGGATTGGGTTTGGGCCCCAACGGAGCACTAGAGTTGTGGAAGGGGAAGCCCTATATGTAAGTAAGTTTAGGCCAAATCCCATATGGTTGGTAATTAATTTTTGGATGTAATTGAATTTAAAAAAAAATCAATTTATTTTCTCATTCTATTAATTGCAATCTTTAATATTATTTTTGTCTGCAATTGTGTTTCTCATTGATCAGCATAATCTTAGCTGGTTTGGTTTGATTGTTAGCAGATTAGATGTGAATTATATCTTTTGGAGCTAAAAGTCTCTTCTTATTGTCTTTTACATGGAGTTTCATCCCAATATATAAATATATGTATATATATATATATTGATTTGCATGTGTGGTTCACTATAAAGCACTCAATGCATTTTATACATTCCCAAAAAAGAATTTCTAGTCAATTTCGTTTGCGGTACCAATCAATTGAAGTCATGCCCCTTTAACTAAAAGAATAATTGTATCTTGTGAGGGATAACTAAACATTGTTGAATCGATGGGCCCTGATTCAAACTTTCTGTAATTGCATTTAACGTTTTCAAATAGGCTTTCTTTGCTTTCTATTTTCCTTATAATTTTTGTTTCCTATTGTCTGTAGTAAATATTATTTGGTTTCTACTATGCATTTTATATCTCAATAGTTTAATTTCTATTCATTTCTTTTAGCTATGTTTTCCCTTTATCGATTATTTATGTTCCTATTTACAATTGCAATCTTTAATTTCATATACACATAAAGACAGGAATGGATCCTCAAATGATAGCGAAAAAGGCTTTCTCACTAATAGTTGTTTAAAGATAAAGAAAAATCCCAAAAAAAAATTAAAAATAAAAATTTAGATATATTCACTTACCTTTGTCTCTTTGTCTCAATCTCGTTGAAGTAAAAACAGAGAGATTTTAGTTATTTGGCAAGCCTTTTATGATTTTTTTTGGCTAAACCCCTATAAAAAAATTTCAGACAAACAAAATGGAACTACTCTAATGGACCTAACCTAATTGTCTTCACTTAATTGCTAATTGCGAACATTAGCCTAAAAATTTGTCTTGAGTTCTACAAAATTAAAATAGATAAAGACTTAATCAATTGATTTTAATTTTTATCTTTAACTAAAAATAAAAAAAATTAATCCAATGAATGTAAATAATTATTTTTTGATTTAAGGCTCAGCAAGAAAAGTTAAATTTTTAAAAACTAATGAATGACATTTAAAAATTAAATATTACTAAAGTTTTAATATATATATATATATGTGTGTGTGTGTGTGTGTGTGTGTGTGTGTAAAATAAGTTGGCGAGCAATTGACGCTGCTTGCCCCCTATAGATCCGTCCCTGGATAAAGTTGTATTTTCTTCATACACTAGTCCAAATACATGGAAACAAATTATATATGTTGACTTATGTATAGTGTACATTATGTTAGAGAAGGGAGATAGAACCTTGTATGTACCATTTCCAATAATAAAATTCTCGTTCAGTATTAAAAAGAAAAAGCAAGAAGCTTGGAGTTAAAAGTATAGTTATTGGATTGCATACCACTTCTGGTCCTTCCCTTGGCACCAGTTCCGTTTGGCGTTTCTTTGGCGCCGGTTTCATTTTACTAGGGTCGCTTGACATTGATTGTGTCCTCCTACAACATAAACATAGTGTAAAGATGTAGAACGGAGTCATTAATATATACAAATTTCTGTAGTGAAACAAATATACTTAGGCTTGGATTGGTCTTATTCCTAATCCATCTTTCCTCATTTTACACTATAAATTACAATATAATATTTTTTTTCCTTCTATCTTCCAAAACAATGAGATCCATACTAAATTTATTAATTATTTTTTATTCTGACATAATTTGATTGATGGGGCATAAAAAAAAAAGGTGAAATGCACAATAAAATGATAAAATCAATTGAGCATGATAAAAACAGAAAATGGTGATGAAAACACAATCAATTTGATCCTTAGTTTATCTTCAGTGGATGCAATAGTTGATTGAAAAATAAAAGTCTGGTAGTAGCTAGGTGATTACTAAAACATTATGTTGAATAAATATTTCGACCTCTTGAACAAGTTGAAGTCATTTTCTTTGACTATATCACAATCTGGTGGCATTTAGTTCACATTTTGTGGGTTTACTAGACAAAATGCTAGGAAAACTATATTATTTTTGGTTTGGGTAAATACTTGTTCACAATGTAGGTATGATTTGTGAATTTCAGATAAATTAAAATTTTGTACCTAATTTAACAATAAATATAATACAAAGAAAGACACACAAATTTACGTAGTTCGATGAAGTTCACCTAAGTTCATAGAATTTTTTTTTTGTTTTACTTTAAGAGAAATTTATTGGTATCAGATAGCCTTGAATTTGATATCATCAAACTCAAAATAAAAAAATTCCTTCTATAATAATCTTAAAATTATCATGGAATACACTTCACTCCTTTGTATTGCTTTACTCATAACTTAAAACAATCATCTCACAAGTATATTAAAGTAAAGAGATAATACTCCTATTTATAAGAGTAAATTACTTAATTATTACTCCTATAACTAGGAAATCTAATATGAAAAGAATCCTAATTTATACTATTGTACACAACATAGTTTCGTTAACCATAATTGCACAATTTTGATCAAATTCTAAATTATTAGAATTTTAAGTTTTTTAATTAAATTAAAAAATATTATTAGTTGTTAATTTATTTTAAATTTTGTTTTAATAATCCTTACTTATTTGTAATAACTAAAGCCTCAAGTTGTATTTATTAAAAATTACAGCATTAATTTTTATCTAATGGGGTAATTTTAAATAATAATAGATTTTTATGTCATCATAAAAGTTCAAAATATTATTAATCATAAACTTAATATTTTGACTCTTGTTATATTTAGCACGTATATTTCAATTAATTGAATATGTACTTACATTTATAATATTTTTATACAAAGTATTTCATTTCTCAGTAAATATGTTATTTATAAAATTCATGTATGGAATTGTAAACTTAAAAATTCATTACTAAATAATCTATATTTTGATAATTTTAATGATTAAAAATAATATTTCTTGTCTTGGTATGATGAAAAATGACATATAAAATAGATATATTGAGACTATATAATAAGTGCATGTTTAAAGTTCAATAATTTAATAAAGAAAAAATATTATGATTAATTTTTCTCCAACAAATGTTAGATATTTTTACTTTTTAATTTAATTTCAAAAATAATTTAAACTTTATCTAAACAAAGTAGTTGATAATTTAAGTTATGTTAAAAAAAATAAACTAATTACTTTTTCATATATAATAATCTTTTTGTATTTAAGATATATAATCACTTTATTTTCATTTGAAGTATATATTTTTAAATTATATTAGTATTTTAACTAAATAGTTGTCTCTCCTCAACAACTTAAAATTTTAAATATATATTTATGTATATATAAATTTTCAAAAAAATTATACTTAATATATTTCACAAGTAAACAAATTAAGAGCAACCATGATCATCTTTTAGATATTATAATTTATTTAAAAAACTTACAACTTAACCAATTCTTATAAGAAGGAAATAAACCAATTTTTTTGAAATATCAAATTATTATTTTCTTGTTGAAAGAGTTTAAAATTTTGATTAAATAAATAATTTTGCATTGTTTGATATGTTAGTCCTAAACTTATTAAAAAAATTGAAATTTATTGATTTTTAAGATATTCTCTTTTAAATATGTAAAATATTTTTAGATAAAATCATATAATTAATATTTTAATTTTAATTTAAAGTATCTTATAAATATAAGAGGTTACTTCCCATAACTTTTATAATTTCTAAATTTGATTTTTACATTACAAAAATTTTCTTTACTTATCCTTAATTAAAGTAAAATAGACTTTTACTCACTTTCTCTATTTAAATCAACTTTCGGACGAGACTTTTCTAGAGTTAATAGCTCCACCATTCTTTAACACCTCTATGCCTTGTTTGCTTGGATGGCTAAGACTTGTTTGACTCATAGCCAGATGTGGTCCATGAGATCCTTGCGGCTAGCATGATATTATGAACTGGATTAATTTATGCATCAGGTCATTCTTATTTGATTCATTTTTTATTATACTGAAGTTGGCCTGAAAAAGAAAAAAACATCTATTTTATCAGTTTAAAGGTGAATATTTTAATAATTTATCTTCTAAAAGTACGAAGATTTTGGGAATTGCCTTGTAATCAAAACATGCAATCTTTCTAAGCAAACATTAGATGATGTCCAAAATTGGCATATCTACAATTTTAAAAAATTTCAAATTGAACAACATATTTGACAATTTTGGATACCAATTACATTACAAGAAATTACACTTTCACTAACGAAAAAATCCATCACTGATTTAATAAATCTCATCACAAAATATGATTTAGTGATAGATTTATTTCATCATAGATCCATTAGTAAATACCTCGTCACTGATTTCTATGAAGAAAATAAAGTGCGTCACAAAATTAATATTGTGATGGAATTTTCGTCACAGACTTAAAAAAGTTCCATCACAAAAGCATGTTTAAAATTATGAAATTTGTGATACTATTCTTGTGATGAATTTTTCCATCACTAAGTTGGTCACTAAATTAAAAAATAAATTCTTATTTTTGACAAACTCAATATAAATCCATCACTAAATTCATCACCAAACAAAAAAAGCAATTTCTTATCCTGGCCAATTTAAATCTCAATCATTTCACAATGCAGTTCAACTTCCATCACAAATTACCAAAAATATTAAACAATAAATTTAGAAACATATCACATCAGACCCTACCAATACCTATATGCAACTTAAATCATATCCACAAAAATATTAAAGCAACGCTAGCATCAACTACGAAATATGATGATAAAGCAATGTTCATTTAGTATATAGTCACAAAAAGAAAAACAATCTACAATATCAAAAACTCAACATACTTAACCAACAATCTAGAATATCCAAGCCTTATTTGACAAAATATAGTCACAAAAAGAGAATACTAGCTAATGTTAGTGATCCTTTTCTCTTTCCTCACCAACAGAGCAATGTAATCATTGTTTTCTAAACCACTTGATTTTTCAAATTTTGAAATCTCACCTTTTGAAAAAAATCATGAATACCAACTTGAACTAGGTTTGGGATTTCCTGCTTTGTTGCAACTAGTTCAAATTAAGCTGAAGCTAAATCTAATCGAGAGATGGCCAAATCAAACTGAACATCTTTCACTTGTTGGTGTAGTTCTTCTTCCCTTTGCATTGCATCCTCCAATCGCTTAGTTACATCCTCGGCCATCTTTCTAGCATCCTAGGTCAGCTTTCTAGCCTCTTCTGCTTCTTTTTTCAACTCATCACTTGCCAAATTTATGGTTTGTGGTTGAATTATTCCCTTGTATCTTGGTGCCAAAAATGGAGGACCAAGAATTTCACTAGCATGTTGGCGAGTGCCAAATATATATAGTCAATCCTTTGATGGTTCGACTGCTGCCTTGATCCATTTCTCAGCATCAAGCTTGGGATGTTTTGATTAATTCAAACCATATTGTGCAATAATAACTTCACTATATATTTCCTAAAAAAATAATAAAAAGAAAAGAATAAGTGCTTATCAAAGTCAAGAAAATAGAAATTAACTGTCCAAAAGAAAAGAATATTTTTATTCAATAAAGGGACAGTAATTGTGAACAAATTCACCAAAATGAACTGCACTGGAAAGTAGAAATTAAGGTAATAATATTATTCATCATAAATGAGAGAATATTTACAAGTCTTGTAAAGCTTGTAAAGCATATTTTAATAAATTCTTTAGGGATACTAAACACAATTCTTTCCAACTCATGCATATCTCAATCTTACCCATCTTTATTATTAATTATTTGAGCAAGTCACTAAACAAAGTGCTTTTCCACAAAATAAAAAAATAAAAATAACAAATATATCAAAGAAATCATTCATGCAGTAGAATATGAGAGTTACTGGCACAAATAGAAGAAATCAAAGAAAAAAAAAAACTTACATAATCATTCTTGGACCTTTCATTTACAAATTCACCCTTTCCTAGTTGTGTCTTTTGAGTACACTCAAAAAGCTCCATCTGAGTAGGCTTATGACCAAGAATTTGCGCCTGCAAGCATACCAAGATCACCGATATTACTACTTTGTCAAACTTCTTTTCACATAGTTAAATCTTCAAAATTTTTATTAGTACACACAATTCTTCTTTCATGTTCTTTCTTATTAATAGAACCACAATATACATCAGTATTTTTGGCAACAACTTTTAGACAGATTTTTTCAAGTTCATGAGAAAATTGTTGGACAAGAAGTAGGCAGCATCGAAGAGCTGCTGCAAATTAGAGTAAAGAGTTCTCAAAGGGAAAAGGGAAGAAAACCTACTTCAAATAAACAACTTTGAAGGGAAAAAAGGGAGAAAAACTTAATTGAAAATTACTTTAAACTTCTTTTCTCTTCTCTTAAAGGAAAACAATAAATAAATAGCTAGAACAAGAAAACTTAAAGCATAAAGAAGAATGAGATATAGCAGTAGCACATGCACTAGAGAACATAGAAAGACAAAAGAGTTTCCCAAGGTGAAAGAAATCACCACTGGTAAAATTAAAGCCTAAGCCTACCTCACAAATGTTATACACTCCCTTTTAGAAACAATGTATATATATGCTTTACCTAATTAATAGAAAATGGCTTAATTTGTGGGGATGGTTGCATATCAGAAAGGCAATGCAAACTCTGTGGTCCATCTACATTCTAGCCAAAAATTATTGACAATTTATGGAAACTTATTATACTTCAATTCGGTGAAATAAAACTGTAACTAAAACAATTATTACAGAACTTTGGATGAAATTAAAAACTATACCTCATTCTAATTATCACCAGGTTATATCTTTTTTCTAGTACGACTAGAATTTATTACAGAAGAAAAATATATATGAAATTGTAGATCTACTAGTGACTGTAGCTTGAGGACATGAAATACCTTAGAAGAGAATATTAACTTTCACAATGTGAATCAACAAAGTAACTATGACAACAACAACTAACCATAAACCTATACCACTTGCTGATGCAAATATAAAAACATGAATAATAATTTCACCAGCTACAAACAATAATATACCTCTTGTGCTTGTTTGCACCATAGTTATAATTCATCTAACCCTGCTCTTACATATTCCCCATTGCTAAACGTGTAGCACTCTTTACAAAGAAAGAGGCTGCAGAAACATGAAACAACATTACAAGCCATAAGTAAATACGGTAGCATGTACCAAAGGGACACCATAAATGAAGGTATATGAGCTACCTATTGAAGAGCTGAATGTTTATGTAAGAGCAAATTTGGGTGAGGATTTTTTGTATAAGGACAAGAGGAACCAAAAACAACAACTTTCTATAAGATAAATATAAAGAACCACAAAAAGAATTAATACTAAGCATTTAATCAGAATTTAGACATGAAAAGTAAAAGGTAAACTCAGAAGGGAGGCCAGAAAAATTGTAGGAGAAATACTTATGGCATGATCACAGATCTCTTATGCCATAGCTCTAAACTCAACCTTTGTACTTTATGCCATAGCTAAAATCCCATGAACTAGCAGCATTCTCCCAAAACCATTTCAGAAATTAACTCCATATCTTAACAGCAGTTTAGAATTTGTGCACACAACTTTATGCATTAAAATGGAACTATGAAAAAAAGAACTGGCAAAATCATCACAGTAACTCCAAAAAATGATCAGACTTGAAGCTTCAAAACATTTGAAAAAGTGCAAATCCAACTTTTCAGCATCATAGTTAAACAGTTCATACTTTTTTTCTTTTAAATCAAAAAGAAAAAAAATTCTAAAATACAACTAGAACCATTTCTAGCATTGCTATTTAGTGTTGTATATAATAGTTAAATTCTACAGTAGAAAAACTATGAAAAAAGTCAAAATCACCAAAAATAGCTCGATTTATAGAAAATCACGACAAGCAGCTTGATTCACCACAAATAGCCAAAAATAACTAATTAAAGTTACCTCAAATTGGTATCATTTCAAAAAAATTATGCATTTCAATCGCTTTCCAATGACCTATTCTCACAGTAAAAAATCTGCAATGCTCAAGGAAAAAAAAAAACAAAACAAAGAGAATCAGAAATTAAGTGAACGAGAGAAAAAAGAAAGGCAAAAAAATACCTGAATTTGGACTTGTGAATACACTAATGGAGTAGATAGCAGATGCGAAGTGAAGCAAAGAAAAAATGAAAGGAGATGAAAGCGGTGATTCTGTGAAAGAAATGGACTGAGATTTTGGGTTTTAATTATAGCATTGTGATATTCACTGTTAAGTAAAATTAAGTGTACAACATTGCTAATAATTTCATTGTAGCTTGAACAGTCCAACAACAAAGTTTTGCACTCAAGTTGCAGGTTCGACTCCTAGCTTATGTAGTTGCAACTCTTCTTTCTTAAATTTATTTTTTATTAACTTTAAAATCAATGATGGTAAATCCATTATTAATTTCATTGATTCTAATTTAAGCTCACAAGTTTGAATCCTTGGAATGGTGTAAATTATTATTTTTAATTAATTTACATTATAGTGATGATAAATCTCATCAATAATTTTACTAATTTTGAATCAGTGATGGTACATTTCGTCACTAATGCTTAAGTATATAATTTTTTGTTAAATTTTTGTTTGGGAGAAAAGTTCATCACAAATTCATCACAAATGTCATCACTAAAATATTTTTTTTTTCTCTTTTTTAATATTTGTTAGTATTCCACAATTATCTTCTATTTGTCATGGACTCGTATCCATCACAAATTTTCCGATGAGGAAGGGATGTTTTCTTGTAGTGTTACTTAGGTATCACTAGTGTAATGGAATAATCCGATTTGCCCAACCAATCAAATCCATACAATATATTATTCCAAGTTGTTATGGCTATAAATAGACTGGCAGCAGGTGCATTATATGTTATCCATCCATTTTCAAATTGAGTAAAATTCAAATTCAATCTAAATTCCTTATTGATGATGGTGTAATCAGTTTGGGGAGTGTATTAAACTAAGATCCAATCCGACCGACCAAGTGGCAGGTCGATAGAAGTGCTTGATGGTATGATGGGGTCAAGTCATGCAACCAATAGCAAACGTCAGGCTTGTCGAGCAGGGACGGAGCCAAAATTTTTGTTTATGGGGAACAAAATTCTAAATTGTCAAAAATATGATATATTTTTTTTATTACACATATATACAAAGAAGTACAGTGGGGAAAAAGGCATATTTTCAATAACAGGATGGGCAAATTTATAATTTGAGGATGACAAAAGTGTAATATTTTAAAATTTTTAATATAAAAATAAAGTTTTAATATTTTTAAGAGGATGGGCAAATTTATAATTTGAGGATGACAAAAGTGTAATATTTTAAAATTTTTAATATAAAAAATAAAGTTTTAATATTTTTAGGGGGTAAAAATGTAATATTTAAAAAAATTAATATAAAAAATAAACTTTTAATATTTTAAGGGGGCAAAAGTGTAATATTTTAAAAAATTTAATGTAAAAAATGAAATTTTAACATTTTGAGGGAGGGTTGTTGCCCCTGTTAGCCCCCTGGCTCTGTCTCTATTGCTGAGAGGCCATCGGCTAAGGCATTTCGACGCTCAAGTCAGTGTAATCAACTAGAAGGAAGAGCAGCAAAGTGAGGGGTTTTTGTAATAAAGAGCATACCTTACTGAAGGCTGGCAATTGGGTATTTATAGCCTTCCCCATGCAGTTGATATGTCCATGATGCCCTTGCAGTACATGAAGGGCATTTGTCCTTGCTTGAGGACCTTTAAGTCTTCTCCAACTTATGTATTATTTCAGGTGGCGCTGCTGCCAGCTACCTAGGACAATGTGCTACATTGGAGGCGTGCACTAGCCTGGTGTGGTTGGAAAGGTGGTACTAGTAGTGGCATGCACCATTAATGTGAAGGCACGCCGCCTGGTAGAGCATTTAATGCGGCCGAGAGTTGGTCGCTTCGGTTTGACCTCCCCGATTGAGATGAATACTTTTATGAGACATCTCTACAGACTCTAGTTGAGAAGGTGCAACTCTGTTGCATTCGAGTCTTTTCCCCAACTGAATGCTGAACGACGCATTACTAATGGTGATCAACCATAACCTAGTTGACAAGGCGGATGCTGATACTCGCTTTGATGGGTAAGGCTCAGTGAGGTTGAAACCCGATCGATAATATGGTTGGCCCACAATAGGTTCGGCCTAATAAGTGATTGGGTCGTGTTACACCACATCTCTGGCTTGGTCGAGTGTTATTGGGCTGGGCTTGTTGGGTCATCCCATATCACTTATATAAGCCATTTGACAATTAGAAACTCACCTTCAGCCCCAGGAGTCAAAGTCGGCGAGTGTGTGTCTCTTCTTGTCTTGGGACTCTTTCTGTGTCTCCTCTATGAGGGAATGACAATCTTAAATGCCCTAATTCGTTGGAGTACAGAAAGAAGAAGAAGAAGAAGATACTTAACTAAAATTTTAAACAAGTTAATTAGTATGAAAAGAAAGCGGAGAACTCACTTTCACCTCGGATTTAAAGGCAAGCAGGCAGGGGATTCTTGGAAACTTAACTAAAATTTTAAACGAGTTAGTAGGAAAGAAAAGCTGAGAACTCACGTCCACCTTAGATATGAAGGCGACGAGGCACGGGATTCTTGGTCATTCTTCTCTGCCAGAAACTAGTGTGTTTTCATGGCTATTAGTCTACTTCAAAACAACGTTAACTTCCTGGCGACCAGGCACACCTAACAAAATTTTGATTCATGGGAAAAGAGCGCACCTAGGCCCGTTTGGTTTCATTTTTTAATTCCATTTTTACATTTTTAACTTTTTAAAAATTAAAACACATCACTTCATATACATTTTTACCCAATATATTTTTGTTTTTATTCTTAGAACATACTCTTTAATAACCTGTATATCATCTCCTGATAACCAATGTTTGAAAAATCGGATCGGTGATTGAACCGGTTGCCTTATTGGTTACTATTTCGACCGGTTCAATCGGTTTAACCACCAATTCAATTGGTGTGATGTCACAATTATATTTAATATTATATAAATATATTAGAAATATAAAAAATATAAATATATATGTAAAGAGAAAAAAATAAAAATTGCCTAGTATTGTGAAACTTTCTCCAAACTCTACTCTATAATAATATTCATTCATCAATTTAAAATATCAACTCATGAAATAAGACTTGTTAGAAAATATCCTTATAGAATCCATACAACTTATAAAAAAAATAAACACCAACTCAAATAACATAAAAGTTTCAAATATAAATAAAAAATATTTATTTAATTAGTTTTTAATTTTTATTTTTAAAAAAAAACCGGTTTTTTTAAAAAATTGGTTCACTCGTTGAACCAATTTTTTACCGGTTTACACCAGTTCGCACTGATTTTTTAACAAACTGATTTTATATATCAAATCGGACCGAAACCTTGGCCGGTTCCCGATCGAACCGGTCGAATCAGCTGGTCCGGTTTGGTTTCTTAATCATTGCTGATAACCTATATATTTTTTATCTATTATTATTATTATTATTATTACTAATCTCTCTACCTACAACTTACTAAATTTAATTAATCATTATTTTTTTGACAATCTATTCAAATACAAAACTCATTTTCAACACATTTTCACCAACACTTTTTCAAATTTTTGAAAATGATGAAGATAAAAAATGAAAATAAAAATAAAACCAAACGAGTTAATATCTTGAATTTTAAACTTTCCCATTTGCTTCTTTAGAGAACATTCTGCAAATTATGGTGGGTCAATTAAAATAAGAAGGGTTAATTAGCCAAACTCCTTGAGGTAGGTAGGTTTGGCCGATTTACAAAAGAAATTACAAAAATTCCCCTAATGTTTTGCTCCGTCTAGCACTTTTTCAGATCCATGTTTCTTTGTTGAAAGATTTGCTAACATTATCTTAAAATTTGTATGAATTCCAATTACTGTTATGACTATTTTACAAAAATGTTCTTATACCTATTTGAAATACTTTTCATATTTTGGAATTGTAATTTTAACATTATTTAAATTACACATGATAAATTTAAATATATTTCATTATTAATAAAATTTATAAATATTTATAATATTTAAAATCAAATTTAATTAAAAAATAAAAATATCAAATCATAAACATAGCTAAAATAATTTACTTGAATTTAATTGAACATATTTATTAACTAAAAATAAAATAAGTAAAAAATTAAAAAATTAAAATTAAAGTTAAAATTAAATCCACCCACCACCCCATCCTTTCCCCCTGGCCGTCGGCCCCTTCCCCAGGCTAGCAGTCAACAGGCCCAGCCAGATCTGGTTGCTGGCCATTGACCACAGACCTGGCTATAGGCCGACCATGACCAATCGTGCGGTTAGGGTTAAGGGTTTTTTTTTTTTTTTATATATATATTTAGACACGCACACACATTAGGAGCTCGTTCGGACTCGAACTCCTTACCTTCCACATTATGCAAGAGATTTATGCCATCGTACCATAGGACACTCGGTGAGACTAAAAGCAACATTGCAACATGCCACTGGGGGCAGGGTTGAGGTTGTAGGGGCTGGATTGTTATATATATATATATATATGTTTTATATATGTATTTGTAATATATACATACACTTTATGGCATTTATGTAAATTTGTTCTTGAAAGATATTTCTTCATTTTTATTTTTTTCTCTTTTTGTTATTTTTATTTTTATTTTTCAAATATGGTAATATGATAATTAAACAAAATTTGTCAATTTTAACACCTGAACATTAGTGTCGAGTAGGGATGCAAACAAAGCGAGCCAACTCACGAGCCTGACAAGCTAGCTTGAAAAGTGTTCTAACTTGAGTTCGAATAATTCGAGCTCGAGCCGAACTCAAGCCAAATAATTCTTATTCGTAGGTTTGCGAACCTGCATTTTTAAAAAAAATAATATTTATATATAAAAATTATAATAATACATTATTTTTTTATATATTATATAATAATTTCACATTTTGTGCTCAAGCTCGAGCCTGAAAAAATGGTCAAAGCTCATTCGACTCGTCTCATTTGCATCCCTAACTTTGAGGGATAATTACAATTATTTATAAATCTGTGGATTTTTGTCTAATTCACTCATACCTCAGGGAGTTTGGGTAATTAACTCAAACAAGAAAAATGTTGCATAAAAATAGATTTTGCTTCCTTCCCGTAAATCAGTGAAGCAGTGAGCTTCTGCTCTTTGATCGCACCAAGTGGAGTCAGTGTTTAAGCTGAAAAAATCTTAGATGTCTTTTTTATTGAGAAAATTAATTTTATGCTACTTAAGTTCTTTATAGGTTCGGATCCACTTATATTGGGAAATCCATCTTGAATGAGCTTAATTCAAAGGGCTTAGTAGCCTTTTTTATTAATTAATTTGGCTATTTATTGAATTTTTACTTATGTACTCTTACCGTATTAATTTGGCATGTCATTTAGTCTCTCTATTTCCAATTAAAAATTTACCCTTTTAAATTGAAATTATAATGTAATTGTTAATTTTAACTTTTCTTACTATAATAATTAATTTTATTATTACTTTATTTTAACTTACCTTTTTAATTTAAGTTTAATTAATTTAGTAGTCAATTAATTACTTAATTGATGAATCAATAACTTTGTTAATTTGTTACTTCAAATGGTAGCACTTTATTAGTAATTCGTATTATTATTAAATAATAGGGTAAATAGCAGACAATCCCCCAATGTATAGGGTCATTTACAATTTGCCCCCCAATCGTTGCAAGTGCGCGGAACGATTATCCAACCTTTACTCAATGTGCTTAAATAGCCCATGTTCCAACTTTCCGATGGCATATTTAAAAGTTGTTGCACTTTGCCCCTTGATGGTTTAAAAAAGTTATATTTAGCCACCTAAAGTACTTTAAAATATTACCCTTAGCATTAAATTCATATTTTGATGGAATAAAGTCAAATATTTTTTCAAATATTGTTATCTTATATTACTTAATTATCAATATATCACTAGTTCAGTTAATTTGAGTTATCTTAAATCTATAACAACTTAATGGTACAAATTTTTCTAAATTAATGTATGTAAGATAATTAAAAAATAATTTTGGAGTTGTACCAAATGATTGTTATGGTGTACTTATAAATTTGTGTTTATTTGTTTAATTAAGAGTGTAAGTAGTTTAGGGTTTTAATTTGAATAAAAATATATAAGATAGATAACACTAGTTGGATGAATATTGGCAGCAAATAATGCAAATCTTAATATCAACATTATCTCTCTCATTTATTACTCTATTTAAATTAAAAATATTTAATATCATTTGCTAACAAATATGCATAATGTTATATTGATATAAAATCAATTAGGATATAATTTTAAAATTAGTTTTAATCAACTTATTCAAACAAACTAAGTAAAATATAATTATAAAATTAATTTGTAAATATATAATTGCTTAAATTGATTTATCTGTTCATATGTTGATAAGTGACTAGTGTATGATAATATTTTGTATAAATTATTTCACTTTATTCAGCAAAAATAAAATCTAATGATAAAAGTGCTACACTTTAAAATGATTAAGGTGTTAAATGCACATTTTGTTAAAGTTAAGGAGGTGAAGTGCAATATATCCAAATTATTTCAGCATCTCCGGTGAATATTCTGTCGAAAAATGGAACAAGAGGGTATTCAAGTACATTTAGCGAAGGTTGGATAATCTTTTCACACATCTGCAACGGTTGGGGGGCAAAGTGCACATGGCCCTATGCGTTGGGTGGTTGTCTGCTATTCATCCTAAATAATAATAATAATAATAATAATAATAGTAGTAGTAGTAGTAATAATAATAATAATAATATGGATTAGTAACATGTTCTTCTAACAGAAAGTTTTTCATTATTGAGATTAATTTCCCACGCTAATGTATTATTATTGAGATCAATTTCACTTTCTATAGATTATAATTATGTTTTCAGTAACTAAAGCTTCGGACTAAATTGGCCAAATTTCGACTTTTGTTATTTGTTATACTAACATGAAATGTGTCGTCCTTATAGGACGGGGGAGTAAAATATTAAGAGAATTATATTCTTATTTCCTAATCCATTATTAGCCTGGAAAATTATTAGCTGAATCTTCAAGTTCTATATAAATCCAAACTTATATAGTCTGTTTTCTTACAGCTTTAGTATTACATTAGAAATCTCTGCAAAATGGATCATTAGCTAAAGACAATGCAAAACCAAGAAGCGGCGTGTGGAAAACTAGTTAATAGTTTTATTAGAGGGGACTGTGTGGGGGGGGGGGGGGGTGTTTAAATTTGAAAATATTTTTTTTTGTTGGGCAAATCACATAATTAGTCCCTAAAATTTTACTATAGAATCACTTTAGTCCTTAACTTCAAAAGTTCATCTTTTAGTCCCTAAAATTAATATATCATTTTATTTTAGTCCTTAAAACCATTTTCTGGCGGTATTTGACCGGAAAGTTGACGATTTGGACTTTTTAATGGCAAAATTGTCAATTCAAGATTTTATGTTCCACTTTAGTCCCAATTTAAGGTTTTATGCTCCACTTTAGTCCTTATGTCACTTTTTCTTTTTCTTTTTTTTATTCCAACAGCTACATTTCTTAATATATTTGATAATTACATGATAAAAGTACTAAAATGCTTTTTAATTGTTTGAAATTGTGCCACATTCTTTCCTATTTATTGAAGTTATTCATTATTAAATCTACAAATATCACTCTGTGTTGAGGCCACACTACCTTAGGGAACACATGTATTTTTATATTTAATTATTGGTTCAATCAATCTAAAATGCATAACTAACTGATTTAATGTCACATATATTTACTCTCTTAGAGTGATTGAACATTTGTTTTACAAACAGTTTGAATGGATTACTAATGTGAGTAACAGTTGCCACAAAGAAGGTGCGGCCATGATAGCTTGGAAAACAGTAGCCATGGTTGCTATTTTTTCAGACGGTGCGACAGTCATGGCTGCCATGGCTCTGTTCGCCACGACAACTGCATGGCTGGGTGGAGACGAGGCAGTTGAGGGTGGGGTAGGGGGTTGGAAAAGTGTGGTGTGTAGGGGGTGGATTTGCTGGGGATAGCTGCCATGGCCAACCATCATGGGGTGGGACAAGGCAGTTGGGGGTAGGGATGGGGGTTGCAAAGGGTGCGGGATGTAAGGACGGGTGGGATTATTATACAATAATTATATAGTGTTTTTATATATTTATGTATATGTTTATATTTATTTATTAATATATATTATACAAATAAATAATATATTATAAATATATAATATATACATATAACATATAATACATACATAAATATATTATATATTTGTACACAAAAATGAAAAAAGTAGAATAAATAAGAGAAATGAAAATACAAAAACTAAAAATAATTTTTAAATTTAAAAGGGACGAAGAAGATATATGAAAATATACTTAAAAAATAAATAAATTAAACAAAAAAATATATGAAACAATTAAGGGTAATATAGTCATTATATGTTAAAATTAGTTGAAGCAAATCAAGAGTTGGGTGCAGTGTGCATATATAATTTTAAAAACATAGAGAGGTTTTTGGCCTATTCTTTTCATAAGAGTTTTCTTGTTTTTGCCCTTTTACATTTTCATAGGGATAAAATGCGACTTTTCCTTAAAAAAAAAAGGAAAAGAAAGAAAAAGTGACATAGAGACTAAAGTGATCACTTTAGTCTCTATGTCACTTTTAGCGGGGATTTAATTTAAAAATTAACTAAAGTGATCACTTTTGTCCCTATGTAAAACATAAAACTTTAAATTGGGACTAAAGTGGAACATAAAACCTTAAATTGGGACTAAAGTGAAACATGAAACCTTAAATTGATAATTATGCCAATTAAAAAAAGTAAAAATTGGTCATGTTTCCGGTGAAATACCATCGGAAAATGGTTTTGAGGACTAAAATGAAACGATATATTAACTTTAAGGACTAAAAGATGAATTTTTTAAGTTTGATCATTAAAGTAATTGTATAGTAAAACTTTATGGACTAATTATGTGATTTGCCCTTTCTTATATTATATGACTTATAGTCATTAATAGGATAGATTTTATAAGCTAATATATTATTCTGAATCTTGATATATATAGGGATGCAAATGATTCGAGCCGGCTTACGAGTTGGGCTCGAGCTCTAATTTGAACCGATCTCGAGTTGTCTGTATCTATGCTCAAGGCTTGCGAGCCAACATATAATTAAATATATATATTTATTTTAGTAATAAGTATATAATGTATTACTATATATATATTTTTTCGAGTTCAAGCTCAAACTCGATGTCGAGGTTAAGCTTACAGTTATTTACAATTCATTTATCAATTCGAGCCTTATTGGGCCGAGTTTGAATTTTTGTTGAGTCAAGCTCGAGCTCCAAAACTCGGGTCGACTTGGCTCGATTGTACCCCTAGATATATATATATATAGTAATTTATTTGTCCATTCATAGTTTTGACTTGATTTGCGAATTGACCAAGACTAGGTGAGAAGCTTCCAGGAAATATAGATAGCACTTGCCAAGAAGTTACAGGCATTTATAAATTCTTTCTTGATTTCCTACCTGATAGGGAAAAATTCCCGAAAATACTATCTTGCCCCTCAAATAAATTAGAAATGAATAAGTAGTCTAAAGCTCCGCATCTTTTTGTTTGTGTCGGGTCAAGAAAACTTCTCACCTAATAGGGAAAAGTCCTTGGACAGACTCTCTAGCCCCTCAAATGAATAAAAAATGACTACATAGTCCAAGGCTCTGCATCTTTTTGCTTGGGTCGAATTTCAGCCCAATCCGACCATATTTGGGGCCAAATTAGGAATGTTTAATGATTGCCATGTGGAAAGACCCTATACCGCCACCTTAGACGAATATTGATTTGCCAAATAATCCATCAACTATAAATACTTCCTCATTTAATGCTAGAGAGAAATTTGATTGCTGGTCTAATCTGAATTTATTTAAATTAAGATTCAAGCTCCCACCCAATTAGCTATAAAGTTCTCCAAACCTACTGAGAAACATGATACATCCAAGCTGTAAGTTGGCCAAGAAAGCTGATTCAGTAACCAACCTTAGTTAGACTTCCCAATCTAAGTTATAAGTATATTAATTACATATATAATTTAATTGTCCATTCGTGGTTTTAGCTTGGTTTGCACATTGACCAAGACTAGCTGGGATGCTTCTAGGAAATGTGGATAGCACATGCCAAGAAGTTACAAGCATTTATAAATTCTTCCTTGATTTCCTACCTGATAGAGAAAAGTTCTGAAAAGACTATCTTGTACCTCAAATAATTCAGAAATGACTAAGTAGTGGAAAGCTCCATGACTCTCTCAGGTCAAGGAAATATACATAGCACCTGCCAAGAAGTTACAGCCACTTATAAATTCTTCCTTGATTTCCGGAAATTTCTTGGAAAGACTATCTTACCCCTCAAATAAATAAAAAATAACTAAGTAGTCCAATTCCACTTCTTTTGCTTAGGTCGAATTTGTACCCAGCCTGAACACATTTGGGGCTAAATCAAGATTGTTTAGTGATTGTCATGTGGAAAGATCCTGTACTACCACCTTAGATGAATAATGTTTTGCCAAATAGTCCATCAACTGTAAATACCCCTCATTTAATATGGGAGGAAAATTTTAGCCTGGTCTAATCAAAATACACTTCAATTAAGATTCAAGCTCCCCACTAACTAGTTAAAAAGTTCTCCGACCTACTAAAAAACATGATATATCCAAGCTACAAGTTGGCCAAGCAAGCTTAACTATTGTCCAACTTAGTTCGATCTACTGACCTAAATTATAAACATCTAATGCAAATTTCTCTGGCATCACCACCTATATTTCACATGTAAGAATATGCATCCTCTATGATACTTCATTTTCAATGATATTGACACACGCGCATATAGGCGCAAATTGAGGATCAATGGACGAACTAGAATCTGCCCGCCCCCAGGGGCGAGTCGTCTTATTCACAGTTGATCACTTGTTAGCAACTACAATTTTGTCTGGATTAATTAATGTCAATTTTCCAATTGAATTAAGAATAATTTGTAATAATAATTTATGAAATCATCGGAAAATAAATATTAACTACACACATTTGGGACCATAAAAATATATATACCCAAGATATTTCATCATTTGCAAATAATGCCAAATCAAGTCATCCATACACATGCTACTTACATGTACGCTAGGTTTTCTCATACTTGTGCTCCTCCAACTATTAATGTTTCCATATTATACTATGGGCATTTTTTTATCCCCAGATAATTCATTGTCAGTGGAATTAATTGGAGCTCATGGCTGATAAGTTTAGATAAGTTTCTTAGCAATAGTGCTCTGATTTCGTGCAATTCACAACCTCAAGAATTAAATAATAATGTCTAAATTTACGTTAAATGCCCTTTGTTTTTCTTTCATGTTAATTATTATTACTTGCATAATGTGTAATGTATATAATCACTACACAAGGACAACAAAGTTGCCAACAATCACTTTATCATACTACTGCAATCCGGGGTTTTTGAGCTATTCTTTTTTTGTCTGAAGTGGCCTAAAATATACCTCAAATATATAAGGAGATATTTTGATAAATAGCTTTGTAGGTGCAATCACAAAATATATGGAGATTATTTTAAAAGATTGCTTTTGTATAAAGCAACAATGGCAACCTTCAAAAATATGACAATACTTTATAAAGACAGTCATATTAAATTGCCCACTTAAATTATCATTAGTGACTATTTTGAAATGTGCCTTTATTTATTTGTCTCTAAATACCTAATTTTGTTGTAGTGTCATGGCAATACAATATAAATAATGTACTTGTAAAAGACATGTCTCATCAATTCTCAATAATAACAATTTAGACATAATTATTGTCTTGAACTTATGAGAACTATCGTTATGATAGTAATTATAAAAATTATTCTGATTTGACACTACTATAGTAGACAACTTTGGGAGCTATTCCTCTAACCTTTGAAAGTTTGAAAATTGCTTAAAATTTGATCTTAAAGAATATTTCTTATTTATATCTCATACGTTGCTTCCTCTTCAATTATTTAAAAAAATAATTTGTTCTCAATAAGACCTTTCCGAGCAAGATAGCTAGATTGATCTTATGTGCCCTTCTAAGCATATATGAAAGGATGAAAATGAGCAGAAGTCAAAATACGATTCTACAATCAGCAATGATATTAATTAAGGTGACTTCTTCCAGACGAATGTGCAGGAGGAAGAAGGTTTGAAAACTTAAAATTCCCATAGAAAAGGCTGATATAATGTAAATTCAGTGGGTTGGTAATGGTAGTTGTGGATCTATTTTCCTCTTTGGTAGGCATCATAAATTTATTCTTTGAATAGTTTATTTTGGGAAGGCCTTTGATAAGCTCTTTCTTTGTAATGTAGGAAATGAATGAGCTCTATATCGATGTGGCCTGATCGTCCATGGCATGTCCAATTTTCTTCTTTGGTAACAACTATACACTTGATATTTTGATTATTTAAATTATCACGGGAAGTTTAGTAAATATATTTTTCCTTGATGCAGTGAATATTCCTAATAAAGTTTGGCACCACAATAAGTTGGAAAAAATTGCCTTGATATTCATTATCACACAATTAATACTGATGGCTAGTTTGGTTCGGTTTTTAAGTTATCTTATTATTATTTATCATGTGATAATTTATGTGATTATTTATTATCGCACTATAGTTCGGTTTGCATGATTATTTTTATGTGGGTTGACATGATTGTTTATTGTTGTGTTTGGTTCAATATTAAAGCAGCTTGATTACACCTATTAAATTATCTTTTTGTCCCTTACTCAAATATCAAATCCATAATTTCAAAAATTAAAGGGTAAATAGATAATTTCAACACAAGGAGTAGACATATAGATAAATAATCCCATAGGGGGCAATGGGTTAATTTATCATAGGAATTGTATATATAAGCATGGGATTTTAGTATTTGTGTGGGCTTGAGTGTTTATTATCATTCCAACCAAACGAATGATAAGGTGGGATAAAACACTACAAAAAAATATAATATTAGTGACAAAATAATAAGTAACAAAATAAAAATTATCACTAATAACATGCATTGAGTGGCAATAGCTTTTATCTTGTCATTAATGATAATTTTTAAGTTATAAGAATTTTTATCTTGTCACAAAATGACTTAATAATTAATGATAAAAACTAATGTTTTAAGTTGTCACCATTAACAATTAGTAACACCCTTATAGTGACAACTTAGTGACAATAAAAATTGTCACTATAATTTGTTACAAGATTTTCATTGTCACCATATGTGTGTCACTAATTGTCTATGGTGACAACTTTAACACTATTATTGTCACTATTTAGTTTGTAAAAATGAGTAAAGTGACAAAACTAATTTTTTTGTCACTTAATATACAAAATTAGCAACCAATTTTGCATTGTCACTTAATATTTTGCCACTAATTTATCTTTTTCTTGTAGTGAAAATACTTTATCCCACCTTATTATCCCAATCAAACTAACCTTGAGTATGTTGTATTTCAGGTCTTCAACTGACCATATATATAGCATCTATTAGTATTACCAATTTTTTTTTCTTTTTTAGATAAAATTTTATTATTTAAATCGCATGGCTCCCACTTTATTGCATTCATATATATATTTTTATTTAACCATAAAATTCCTGCACTGTGAGCAACCCTGTGCAAAATTACACAATATGATTATATGTAGCCCCCTACCTTAGCTTGTCGGTCAATTTTTGCTTATACAAAACTTCTAAAGAGCAACTATTGTATAGGTGTTCACTATTTGGTTGATTGAATGAAATAGACAAGAAACAAAGCAAAAAATTTCATCATTGGCTATAAATGATTATGAACTTATATAATATCACAAAAACACCCCTTGCAATTTTCACTTGTTACTGTTAGCTCCTCCCGTCGACGCTTGAAGGAACCTACAACTGGGGCCAAGTTGGTTCTGGCTTACGGAAGGCGGTTTGGAAAAAGCACTTGACTTTTTTGTCGGCAAAATCAACTGGCTAACGAAAGGGTATAAATATTGGGTGGAGCTTAACTTTTGGGGTTTAAATGTAATTTCCAAAACTATGGTGGAAAATATGTAATTAGGTTAAACTTCAAAAGTTTTTATGCAATTCATGAAAAATTAAAACAGAAAATTAAAGTACTAGTACTTGCCGTTTGGAAGCTGATGTTTTCATTCTATAAACAAAATTCATAACCCACCACTACCAAAGATTAGGCATTAGCTACAATTAACTCCTAGTAGAATAGCTTGTGCTAAAAATTTATCGCATGAGCTATAAAATTAATCTAATTGAATTCAA
Organism: Jacaranda mimosifolia; assembly: GCA_018894105.1. Classification (NCBI taxonomy): domain Eukaryota; kingdom Viridiplantae; phylum Streptophyta; class Magnoliopsida; order Lamiales; family Bignoniaceae; genus Jacaranda; species Jacaranda mimosifolia. The sequence goes on along the minus strand of CM032132.1, from coordinate 12,329,573 downwards.
TACAGATGCTTCCTTGTAGCTAACATTATCACGAATATCAACCCATAGCTAAATAATTATTTTTATATATATATATATGATGAGGGTAAAAACTGTATATAACTGGATCGGGATGGAATATGGGTGGATCGACCTGCCTGGTTGAGTAAACTCCACAAATACTTGGGCTGAGTCCTATAACCACGAGCAAATGTAAGGCTAGCTGAGGTGCCCTCGACTATGGCAATCCGACGCTCAAGTCAGTATGAGAATGACAAGATAAGATGAGCAACAGAGTGAGGGCTTTGTTTGTAGTATAGAATGGAATACCTTTTGGGAGCCTAGAATGGGGGCATTTATTGCCTTCCTGAGGTGAGGGATTTGTTTGAGATGCCCTTCGCCTACAGAAAAGGCTCATGTCCTTACACGAGGGGCTTTTGGTTATCCCCCATTTCTGTACTATTTCAGGTGGCTTTATCTCCAGGTTTCATGGGCATGATAGTACACTGGAGCCATGCCTCTTACCTGACGTAGCAGTAAAGGCGGTACTGGGGCTGCACATGCCATTAATATGGAGACATGCCGCTTGCCAAGGCATTTAATGCGGCAGAGAAGGGATCCTGCAACATGTCGACCTCAGGATGGGGTCGACGACTGCAGGAAGAGGAAGGCGAACATTACGGTCAAACGGGCTAAACATCTGACCCCCCAGCCTACGACCTAGTCGAACGACATCTGTGTTGCCCAGTGCATCTTCTAAAGAGAGGTGTGAGAGCTCGACCGAGGTCGACAGACGTCGACAACATGATTGGGCCCCGAGGATGACATGGGCCTGTTGCTACACAATTGGGTTTGTAGACTTTGGGCTGGGCCTATTGGGCCATCCCATATCATGAGTCTCCCCCACTTTTGAATTCTGAATGAGATGATCGACGAAAAAGATTAGTGAGTAGTCTGCTTTGAAGATATGAGTGTGAGTCGATAAGGGGTTTTTTTAAAAGTTTACCCAGGTTACCGCATTTAATGTGCCGATTACATCGTGCCAGGTGTGGCGTCCGATGGTGGTTATGCCATTATTACAAACGCTTAGGTTTTTCATGCTCGAATGCCTATAAATAGGTGTTTTTAAAGTTTTCATTTTTTATTTTATCGCTCTGCATCTAATCAAATTCTAAGCCAACCGCTTTTCTGTAATTACTTTTTGCTTTAAGCTTTGTTGAAACCGAGTAAGTCTCTTCCCCAGTTTTATTCGAGTTGCTCCTTTGTTTGAGAAATGCAGCGTTTATCTACTTCTGAGGGTAGCCAGGGGGGGTGATAGTGAGGCCACTCATTCTGATAGGTATAATACACCTCCACTGGCGGTCGGCAACCCCCACCGCCTGCAAAAAGCCGCTGCCAGCATTTGTGTAAAAAATGGCCATGGCCATGGTAGCCCATGAGGGTGGGGGTTTGGGAAGATGGGGTAGGGATAGGGTTTAGGGAGATAGGGTGGGGTTGGGGGATGGGGGTAGCCTCCACTAACAGCCGACAGCTAGCAGCTGCTGCTGGTATTTGTTAAAAAAAAAAAGGGAAAATCGAAATAGATGGCGGCTGTCGGCCATTGGCCATGGCATCCAGTGGCTGGATTTGGCCAGATCTGGCCACAATGCTGCCATGGCAGCCCGTGAGGGTGGGGGTTTGGGAAGATGGGGTGGGGTTTGGGGAGACGAGGTGGGGCATGGGGGTAGAATTTTATATTTTATATATATATACATACATATATATATTATCATATATGTATTACATTAAATATATTATTGTATATATTATATATATGATAATAAATATATAAATATAACTATCTTAAAAAATATATATAACTAAATAAATATATAATATCATATATATGTATATAAATATATTATATATTTGCATAAATATATATAATATTTAATTTGAAATAAATAATTAAAATGAAAAAAGATATAAATAATTTTCAATAATTAGAATTGAAAAAAAATATAAATAATTTTAAATAATTAGATTGAAAAAAGATATAAATAAAAATTATTTAAATTTTATAGAGATAAAAAGAAAAGAAAAGAATGAAAGAAAAGGGAAAAAATGATAACAAAAGATTATTTAAATTGAATTGAAAATATATTAAATGATTAAGGGTAAATTAGTCTTTTCATATTAAAATTATGTTAAATAGGCAACAAATGAGAAGGGGGAAGCGGTGTGCATATTTTTTAAAACATAGGGAGGTATTTTAAAATTTTATTTTTCATAAGGGGGTAAATTGCTATTAGCCCCTTATTCGACCAGCCCGCCACCTTAAAAAAAAATTTCAACCTTTTTCACCTACCGATGTCTTGGAAGTCGGGTAGCACCGATGAGTCGAGTTTTATTACCTCACTGCTCAACCTCGTCGAAAGTTTCTTATCACCTTAGCCTCTTCCTATGGGCAGGAGTGGAAAAAATATTGTCTATATGTTTCAGTGGTTGGGGGCTTTAATATCCCAAGGGGGTGGTGGATGGAGCATGTCAAGATACCGAGTAACTTGACTCTGACTTGGCCCAACACCTTTATCCGGGACTTGGTCAAGTTTGGTCAGGTGGAGGCCTCGGTGTTTATCGAGGAGAGGAGTTTGGTGTTAGCTAGCTTATCGCCAGCTCAGCTGGACTTGCCAGCAAGCGATCGACTAGGTAACCAGTGCTGTTGATTCTTAATTAGCTTGTTTATTTGCCATCCTTTTTGTTCGATTATGATCTTTTACTTTTTATGTTGTTGGCAAATCGAGACGAGACAATACATTTTTTCTCAAAAGCAGAAGCTTTTGCTAGGGCTCAAAGGAACGAGCAATGTCGCCTAGCTGCAGCGGCCCGATGAGGGGCCACTACGGTTGAGGTGGTGCCGCCTAAGGCCATAACACCATCATCATCGCCCACTCTATCGCCAGCTCGGCCTGTGGCGACTGCCGAGAGTAGCGCAACGGGTCGAGGGAAGAGGCCGATAGTTAAGCAGGCTGGACCAACTCTGAAGAGAACAACAGTCGAAAAGGGAAAGGAAAAGCTACAGGGTCGGGTCAGCCCACTGGATACGACCTGTTTGGTCAGCATGGGGATAACGTGCTGTTCCACTTGCTGAAACTTTAGTCACCACAGTTTGGAATGGAACCGAGCATGGCCATGCACAACTCGTACTCGATGGAGACAGCGGGACCGACTGGGGCCACTCCTCTAAAGGTGATGATGGCTGGACTATTCGTGTCTGACTAGAAAAAGCTAATGGGGTTAACCCAGGATGCTGCACTCAGAGCCCTGGCCTATCACTCCAACATGGTAAAGGTCTTGTCAAACTTTTATTTGACGGTCGAGTATCGTTCACTCATTGTGAATTTTTATTTTTTAGGCGAGCTAGCTGGGCTACCATTTTTATAGGAGGTCGGAGCTGGCCCTAGTCGACCATGAGCATCTACAGTAGGGTGGGCACTTGGAGACGCTCAAGGCTCAGCTCGAGTCTTCGCAGACGAGAGTCGATGAGCTAAATAGAGAAGTCGATGAGCTGAACAGCCAGCTCCAATTGAAGGATAGTTAGCTTGTCGCCGCCATCACTGAGAAGACAAGGATGGAAGAGCTGTTAAACCAGGCCAGGATGGATGCGTCGCATGGTTATGAGTGTGGTCAAATAGCTGGGTGGAATGCGGCGATCCAAGAGGCTCGAGTTGAATTCTATAGGAAGTTACCTTTAATGCGACGCGAGGCCATGCAACAGTTCATGCTGTCGTCAGCATTCTAGGATGCTAATGTTGTCTTTTCCTTAGATGACGCTAAGAATGTGTTCGATAAGGCGATCAAACAGCTGGAGTATTTCGGCTATACATTTCGAGTGAAGGATAAAGATTGCATTAGCCCCATCCTGGACGAGCAGTTGCAGATGTATTCGAAGGCAAATGAAGCTAAGGAGTGAGCTGCGGAGACCCCTGTGGTCGAGGGAGTAGCAGAGGCTCCTTCTGTTGAGCCCCTGACTACGGCACAACGAAAGGCGGCTGACATAGTAAAGAAGTTGGATGAGGTGGCAAAAGAGTTTGCTTTTGCGAACAAGTTTGTGTTCGAGATTCGCAATGGTATGGTCGACACCGCTGAGTATCTCCCGCATGTCGAAGGTGAATTCTTGGTTGACGAGGTAGGGCCTTCTCGACCAGTGATTGTTGTTCTTTCCCTCACTACAGCAATGCCCGAGTTGGGGACGAACAACCCCGTGGTGGTCCCTATCCCTTCGAGCGACAAAATCAGTCAAGCAATTGAGGAGGGTGCTTGAAGTGTACCTGCTGAGGGCGCGGGCTTGAGCAATCGCTGAGCTCCCTGCTGCTTTTGTTTGGTCACCCTACGTGGCGTTGTTCCTTTCATGTAGTGTGACACTGGAAGAATAATAAAATTAATCCAAGACACTCGTCGACTATTGCGCTAGAATGACCGCCTTGTTGAGTGGATCATATTAGATTAACGCATCACAGTAGGTAGATGTCGACGATAGGGTCGAGTTTTTATTTATTATTTTGTGATTTGTATTGTACGTCTTTGATCGGTACTCGACTTCAAGGTCGACTGTAAATGATCAACCCATTTATTGAACTCGACTGAAAAGCCTAGACTTGGTGGCTTGAAGCCTATTTGGTCGACTGTAAATGATCAACCCGTTTATTAAATTCAGCTGAAAAGCCTAAATTTGGCGGCTTGAAGCCTCCTTGGTCGACTTCGGGGTTGATTATAAATGATTAACTCGTTTATTGATCTCGGCTGAAAAGCCTAGACCTAGTAGCTTGGAGCCTGCTAGGTCAACTTCGAGGTCAACACTGTGGTACTGTAAACAGACATTTGTAGGAAATGTCGAAATTTTCATTTTAACAAGGGGATACAATGGAGACCAATGGTCTCTTTACACATAGAACTTCTTCAAATTTATAGCATTCCAGGGTCATGGTAATTCACTGCCGTGCAGGTCTGCTAGTTGGTATGCATTATGCTTTGACACCTTGACCACGGAGTACGGCCCCTCCCATTTTAGCTTGAGTTTTCCTATGTTCGTTGACACCTTAACTTTCTTGAGGACGAGATCTCTGACTTTGAAGCTACGCAGTCGAACTACTTTGTTGTAATGTTCTATCATTTTTTATATGTACTGCTACATTGTGTTGTAAGCTTCGTGTCTCAACTCATCAATGGTTTGCTACATTGTGTTGTAAGCTTCGTGTCTCAACTCATCGATGGTTTTCAGGTTGAGCGTCCTTTCGGATACGTTTCTGACTAGGTTATAATGGATTACCCGAGTTGTGTGCTGTATCAATTCAAATGGGATAACTGTTTCAGAGCCATAGACCAAGCTATAGGGACTTCGACTAATGGCTATTCACTGGGTCGTTCAATATGCCCATAGCACCCTAGAGAGGTCATCCGCCCAACTTGTTCCTGTTCCTTCTAGTCGAGCCTTGAGATGGTCGAGGACGGTTCTGTTCATGACCTCTGTTTAACTATTAGCTTGGGGGTTTCCGACTGAAGTAAAGTGTTGGTTGATCCCCAAAACCTCGCACCAATTCCTTGTGTTCCTACTTTGGAATTAGGTTCCGTTATATGAGATCAGGATTTAGGTAAACCAAAGCGACAAACAATGTTATTCCAAATGAAACTCTTAATAGTCGTATCAGTTATTTTGGGAACTGCTTCTACCTCGACCCACTTAGTAAAGTATTCGACCATGACAATAATGATTTTTTGTTGGCCTGATGTCTTTGGTAAGGAGCTGAGTATGTCAATACCCCATTGGTTGAATGGCCACGTGATCTCCACGTTTATCATTGATACCACTAGTTAGTGTGGTATATTTGAGTAGACCTAGCAGGACGGACACTTTTTAGTGAAGTCGACAAAGTCTTTTAACAATGTGGGCCAGAAGTATCTATATCGAATAGCTTTATGCGCAAAAGATCAACCTCCAGAGTGACTCCCATAAACGTCTGCGTGGATTTCGTGAAGGACTTCGTGTGCTTGGTTGGGCATTAAGCATCTTAAAGGTGGTCTGAATGCCGATCTCCTATAGAGTTGTCCATGCTCGTCGAGGGCAAATTTAGCTGCTTGGCCTCTAACCCTACGTGCTTCCTTTTTGTCTTTAGGAATAGTCCCTTAGCTTAGGTAGAACTTGATTGGGTCTTGCCAAGAGGCAGGTGCTTCTTCAATGCTCCCTACCATGTTCTGGTCGTGAATATTTATAGAGGGTTTATTGGAAACCACAAATGTTATTGCCCTTTCTCTGGTTCCCCTTGTCGAGCTCGCAAACTTGGAGAGGGCATCAGCCCGCTCATTTTCTGATTGGGATGGTTAAGGGTGAAATTCTTGAATAACTGTTCTAATTTTTTCACCTCAACCAGGTACTGACTCATCTTGGTTTCTTTGGCCTCAAAGTTTCCTTCAACCTACTCGGCGACCAACTGAGAATTAGTGATCGCCACTAGCTGCTTGACGCCACGAGCTATTGTCATGTCATGCCGGCAATGAGGGCTTCATATTCTGCCTCGTTATTGGTGACTGGGAAGTCAAGTTTGATTGTGAAATCATATTTCTCTGCGAGTGGGGAGCGAAATGAAACACCGATTCCACTCCCTGGGGTGGTTGCTGATCCATCGACATGCAAGGTCTATGCAAACGAGTTCTGGTCGTGTTGGTCAAGGAAGTTGAGCCTCTCGGTGAAAAAATCAGCTAGGACTTGTGCTTTTATAGTGGTCCGCGGTTGGAATATAATGTCGAATTCCCCAAGCTCAATGACCTACTTAGTCAACCTTCCAGACGTGTCTGGTTTAGACAACACCTGTTTTAATAGTTGATCTATCAACACTATGATCGCATGAGACTGGAAGTAAGGTCACAGTTTTTGTGCCGCTGTAAGCAGGGCGAGGGCGAACTTCTTGAATTCTAAATAATTGTGCTCAGGACCTTGCAACGCTTTGCTACAGTAATAAATGGGTCGATGGGCTGTGTTTCTCATTGATACCAAGACCAAGCTGATTGAGGTGATCGACATGGCTAGGTAGAGGTGTAGAACTTCTCCCAGCTCAGGTTTGACGAGCATAGGTGGCAAGAAGAGGTGTTTCTTGAGATCGACCAAAGCCTGGTCGCACTGCTCTGTCCAATGGAATCCCAATTTTTTCGCATTCCTTAGTATTTTGAAAAAGAGAAGGCTCATGTTGCCTAGTTGTGCAATGAACCTACCAAGGGTTATTATCCTACCGACCAGCCGCTGTATGTCTCGAATTGTTTAGGGCAGGGCAATATCTAGAACTGCTTGGACCTTTAGTGGATTTGTTTTGATCCCCCTCTGACTAACCATGTGACCCAGGAATTTGCCTCATCGAGCTTCGAAGATACACTTTTTGGGGTTTAGTTTCATACTAAATGCTCGCAGTATCAAGAAGGTGTGGTCAAGTTCAATTATATGAGTCTTAGCTTTTTTTGTCGTGACAATCATGTCGTCGACGTAAACTTCCATAAACTTTCCAATCTCATTTTTGAACATAAAGTTGACCAATCTTTGATAAGTTGCCCCTGCGTTTTTAAGTCCAAAAGGCATGACCAAGAAATAATATTTTCTATTAGGGACGATGAAAGAGGTCTTATCCCTATCTTCAGGCGCCATGGCTATTTGATAATAGCCTTGAAATGCATCCATCATACTAAATAATTCACAACCAGTGGTAAAATTGACTAATATATCTATTCTAGGTAAGAGGTAAGGATCTTTAGGGCAAGCTTTATTCAGATCAGTGAAATCGTTACACATGAACCATTTTCCCTCATTTTTGGGGACTAATACTATGTTACAAAGCCAACTAGAATATTGAATTTCTACGATATACCCTGCTTCCAAAAGATTGCTGACTTCCTCCTCAATAATCTTGGTCCTCTCAGCATTGAACATCCTGGTCTTTTACTTCATAGGTTTATATGAGGGGTCCACATTGAGGCAGTAAATGATGATGCTAGGGTCAATTCCTTACAGATCGAAAGCTTTCCATGTGAAAATACGTCAATGTTCTTGGAAAGAAAATCGACCATAAGGCATTCCATGTGCTGGCCTATATCGCTGCTGATCCGAGTGGTTTGGTTAGGGTTTCCTGGATCGAGCTCAATGGTCTTAAACTCACCTATGGGTTCGAGCCTGGTGTCTTCAAGTTTGCGCTTCTTGACCAGCTATCCCTCCTCGGGTTCCACTACTGGGGCGTCCCCCGAGGGAACCAGTTCGGGTTGAGTCTTCTGCGCAGTAGCTTCAACCAAAATGGTATAGCTTCGCCAGGCTTCTTTGAAGTTGCACAAAGTTCCTCGGTGCCCATAGATGTCAGAAACTTGACCTTCATATGGTACGTCGAAATTACCGTATGAAAATCATTCAAGGCCGGTCATCCAATAATTGCATTGTATGTGAAAGGTGCATCTACGATGAGGTAGCTAATCATAAGGGTTTTTCTCATCAGTGCTTCTCAGAATGATGTAGAGAGGTAGATGGATCCTTCGGGTATGATTTCTATTCCACCTAATTCAACCAGCGGGGTCCTAACAGGCTCAAACTTGAGTTTTCCTAGCTTCATCCTCTGAAGGGTCGATAGGAATATAACGTTTGCGGAGCTGCCGTTGTCGACCAATATTTTCCTTACCTCAAAGTTTGCTATTTCCATGGATACGACCAGGGGACAGTCTAAGTTGTTGTCCGCACCTTGGCCCTTGATATGTGAAAGGTCATCATCTGAAAAAGACATTGGTTCTACACTCGTGGACAATTGGAAGGCTCTTTCGACCAGAGAGGATTTGGTCGACTCTAACCTACGATGGTTCTACCTCCTGGCCGATTTGGAGTCCCCCTTGGTGGGGCCTTCTACAATGGTGTCGATAACCCCCCTGAGTGGTGAGCGGGGATCATGGGTGGGTTTTTTTCCTTTTTCTTTCTTCTTTGGGCTGATCGATCGTTCTCTTCGGGAAGTCTGGTCGGTCGCCCTTGGCTTCTGCCTAACATTTTCATCAACAAACTTCTTGAGGTGGCCTTGCCTGATTAGCCTCTCAATTTCATCGTGGAGGTTGAAGCAGTCCTTCGTGTCATGCCCTTTTTCTTGATGGAAGTGACAATATTTTTTAGACCTCTTCATTGCTTTAGTCTCAGTTAGCTTCTTGGGTCTCTTCAAGAGATTGTCATGTTCGATGACAAATAGTACTTCTTTTCTTGGGAGGTTGAGCGGAATATAGTCATGAAAATGTTTAATGGGATACCGATGACTATCCTTTTGCTGGCGGTTGTCCTTTTTCCTTTGTTTTTCATTTCTCGACCTCCGAGTTCTCATATTTTAATTTGTTCATACCTTCATATGTCATATACTTCTCTGCAAGGTCGAGAAATTCTTCTATCGATTTGGGCCTTTCCCTAACTAGAGCATTGGCATACTCCTTATGACGGAGGCCCAAAAAGAGCACATCGATTAGGAAATCGATTTGCAGACTATTGATTTTCAAGACTTCAGTGTTGAATCTGGTGAAAAAGCCACATAGAGACTCCCCTTCGTTCTACTTGACTGCATGCAGGTGAGTGTGGGGGAGCTTCGCTTTTCTCTGACTGGTGAACTAGTGCAGAAATTTATCACGTAGCTAGTCATACGAGTAAATCGATGCCGGTTCGAGTTTGACAAACCAATCGAATGCTATGCCCTGGAAAGTAATCACCATCATCTTTGTATGGATATATTCGTTGTGGCCATGAAGCTGCATCATATGCTCAAACTAGAGTAGATGCTCATTGGGGTCCGAAGAACCATCGTATCGAGGTAAAGCTATTGGGACCTCAGCATCGACAACAATTCACTAGTCAATGATTTCTTAGATAAAGGACGATTCTGTCTCACATCAAAACTGGGGAGCACCTTCATGATATGGGTTCCTATTAGTGTTCTTCTTTGATATTTCCTTGAGACGCCTATTCAGTTGTTGCACTTGGTGAGATACCTCTTCCTATTATTCCCTACCAGCTTAAGATACAATTCTATATGGATGGGTCTCGAGCGCTTGACCCTATTGTGCTGCGGGGCTCTAAGGGGTTGAAAGCCATGGTCGACTGAATCTGCCACTTCTTCATGGGAAGCTGGTCGGGCCATTTCCCTAGGAAGACACCTCGGATTGGTTTCTTGTCTGGAGGGAGGTCGCCTAGACTTTGGTCATCCACAACTCTCTCCGGGCTGTCTCTCTTCGAGGGGTGCTAGTTGTAGAGTAGCGCTAGCTGCCAGTTCTAGTTGGACGACGTATCGATTCAAGGTGGTAGCGAGTTGAGTAGAAATTTGTACGGATATCTGCTCACTAATAAGCTGCATTAATTAGTGCATAGTTAAGGTGACCACCTACTCTGGCGTGGCGCTCGATCCTAGCATGCCAAGTTCTTACTAAGGTTGAGGAGATGGAGTAACAAACCTCATATTCTCCTTTCTTGCAGAAGCAGCTCGCCTGGTGTTAACTATTTTTTGATAGCAGACTCAAGTTTCCTACAGACGGCGCAAAATTATGAGGGTAAAAAATATATATAACTAGATCGAAATGGAATCTGGGTTGATCGACCTGCCTGGTCTAGTAAATGAGCTGCACAGATACCTAGGCTAAGTCCTGCAACCACGAGCAAACATCAGGCTAGTCGAGGTAACCCTCGATTGTGGCACTCCGACACTAAGTCAGTATGAGAATGAATAGATAAGATGAATAGCAGAGTATGGGCTTTGTAGTATAGAATGCAATACCTTTTAGGAGTCTGGAGTGGGGGTATTTATAACCTTCCCCATGTGAGGGATTTGTCCAGAAAAGGCTCATGTCCTTGCACGAGGGGCTTTTGGTCATCCCCTATTTCTGTACTATTCCAGGTGGCTTCATCTCCAGGTTTCATGGACAGGATAGTACACTAAAGACTTGCCTTTTGCCTGGCATGGCAGTAGGGGCGGTAGTAGGGTGGCACATTCCATTAATGCGGAGGCATGCTGCCTGCCAGGGTATTTAATGCAGCAAAGAAGGGATCCTGTAACGTGTCGACCTCCCTGGTCGATGTTGGAGCCGACCTCAGGATGGGGTTGACAGCCATAGGAAGAGGAAGGTGAACATTAAAGTCGAACGGGCCGAACGTCTGACCCCAGCCTTTGAGCTAGTCGAATGACATCTATGTTGCCCAGTGCATCGTCTAAAGAGAGGTGTGAGAGCTTGATCGAGGTCAATAGAGGTCGACAAAGTGATTGGGCCCCGAGGATGACATAAGCCTATTTCTACATACTTGGGTCTGTAGTCTTTGGGCTGGGTCTATTAGGCCGTCCCATATCAATATATATATATTTATGTGTGTGTATGTGTTTATATATATATATATTAATTTTTCTATTGATGATGAAATTGATATGTTGCATTTGCAATGATTATGAATAATTAATGCTGATAGTTAATAATTTTTGTTACTCGTTATTTTAAAAAATTACACTTGCTAAGAAAAAATTATAGTTATAATTTATAATTATAGCTACAGAATTCATCTCGCAGCAATATTTTCATAGTAGATACATAGCCTTCTGGTATTGTAACAATCCTATCAAACTATTCATTTTGGATCTTACAATATATAATAGCCAGTAGTGAATTAAAAACTAATATAAAACTTTAATCTTTTAAACTACGCATAAAATATTCAACACACACGCACATATATATATATATGTATATCACAGTTTGAGAAATATGGAATCACAAGAAACAAGAGTTGATTGCAGGGCACGACACAATTATGCATTTGGTGCCACAATGAGAATCAATGCATTTCTAGTATTTGTCACATACGTGATATATGGCACGACGTCTCAATATCGTCTAAGTTTTCAGTTCTAATTGATCTCGTCCCTGCTGTAATTGGTTCCACTAATTCCATACCTTCCACTTCTACTAATTGTATCATCTTGGAGCAAACTATAACAGCAAATTAAATAATTAATTAATATTTAAAATAATGTACATACTTTATTGTTGATTTTGCCTAGAAATTTGTGCTAAATTGACGATAAACGAAAGAAATGGAGCGAAACGAAGCAAAGCGGTCAAAATGGGCTCTAGAACACACCCCGATGCACGTTGATAGGACGCTGCGCATAGGAGCACGAGGCATCATGCGCCAAGGCACGAAATGGGCGGAAAAGACATCAAAACACACATCGTGCGTCTCAGCGCAAATTTTTTGTGCCTCGACGCATAGTGAACAGTAACTTGGCACTGGGGTACAAGTTTTTTGCACCCCAATGCAAAGTTTTTGCCCAACATTCAATTTTTCTTGGCACAAGCAGATTTGTGTGCACCGAGCCACAAGTTTTGTGTACGCCAACACACAACGCAAGCCCATGGGCCTTGGGCTTTGATTTTTGAGTATAAATACCAATTTGTTCTTTCGAGAAAAGTATCACGAACATAACACAATGGCTTTTTTACTGCTTTTGAGTAATTCTCTGAAGACAGAGTTTAGAATGAGGGTATTGGGTGTTTTCTTGAGATTTGTGGTATTAAAGTTTGTACTTGCACTTTGATTGAGATTAATAAAATTCCTTTTCTTTGTTGGATGGATTAGGCACATTGCCGAGCCACGTTAAATCTAGTTTTCATATTCCATCGAATTACTTTACTGTTATTTCATTATTTTCGCAATAAATCCTCCTAGGCCTCAACAAATTGGTATTGGACCAGGTTGGATTAGATGTCACTTATTAAGTACGAGGTGGAGAAATTCGATGGGAAGAATGACTTTGGGCTATGGAAGATGAAGATTCACGCCCTCTTATGTCAACAAAGTTTATAGAAAGCATTAAAGGGCAGAGATTCCTTGCCGAAAATGCTAAAAGATGAGGAGAAGGACGAGTTCATGGGGAAGGCTTACGGTACTCTGGTGTTATCATTGGCGGATAATGTAATGAAAGAGGTTGCCGCGAAAAGTATGCTAGCAGATTTATGGAAGAAGTTGGAGAGTCTATACATGATGAAGTCCCTAACAAATCGTCTGTATTTAAAACAACGATTATATACATTGAGGATGAAGAAAGGTACATCTATCACTCAACATATTGATTTTTTCAATAAGGTGATTCTGGATCTCGCTAATATAGATATCAAAATTGATGATGAGGATCAAGCTTTAATTCTCTTATGTTCTCTACCAAAATCTTTTGAGCACTTGGTTAATACTTTGTTGTACGGGAGAGATACAATTTCAATGGAGGATGTGAAGGCTTCATTGCATTCCAACGAGATGTCTTGGGCAACAACGATGGTAAAAGTGGGGAAGGATTTATGGCAAAATGGAGATTGAGAGAAAGAAAAAGGAGTAGAGGCCAATCGAAGTCCCGAACCAAGCCTAGAAATGGTGAAAAGTATTTTAGGTACGGTGGAAATGGGCATTGGAAATGGAATTGTCCAGAACGAGGAAAGACGAAGGCTACAAGTGAAACTTCTGATTAGAAACGGGATAATATCGTAAGAACAATTGAGGATGAGTCTGATGGTGGGCTTGTTCTCAACATTGATTTTGGATAGTGGTTGTCCCTACCACATGTGCCCACGACAATATTGGTTTACCACATACTAGAAATATAATGCTGGTAAAGTGTTTATGGGAAACGATGCTTCTTGTAGGGTTGCAAGAATTAGCTCAATTTGTATCAGAATACATGATGGCATAGTAAAGACCTTAACAGATGTGAGTCATGTTCCAGATTTGAAGAAAAATCTGATATCGCTAGGTACTCTGGATAAGAATGGTTGTGAGTATAGAGCTCGAGATGGAGTTCTGTAGGTTTCCAAAGGCACATTGCTTATCATGAAGGGAGACAAGTGGAATGGCCTTTACATATTGCAGTGAAATATGGTTTCTAGTACTGCAGTAGTTTCTTCATCAGTAAATGATACTATGAGACTATGGCATATGCGGCTTGGGCATATGAGCGAAAGGGGGATGTCAGAACTAAGCAAACGAGGATTACTTAGTGGAGATAAGACTGGAAAGCTGGATTTCTGTGAGCAGTATGTGCTGGGCAAGCAACACAGGGTGAAATTCAGCACTGCAGTTCACAGGACCAAAGGCATCTTGGATTACATTCACTTAGATCTTTGGGGGCCTTCTCAAGTTCCTTCAAAGGGAGGTGCAAGGAACATGCTGACATTCATAGATAATTGTTCACGAAGAGTATAGGTGTACATGCTGAAACATGAGGATGAGGTGTTTTTCAACTTCAAGCAATGGAAGACCTTAATTGAGAAGCAGACAGGAAAGGAGATCAAGCCCTTGAGGAATGATAATGGATTGGAGTTCTGCAACAACGAATTTTTGGAATTCTGCAACAAGGAATTGTGAGACATCGCACAGTTGTACATACACCACAGCAGAATAGAGTTGCAAAATGGATAAACAGGATTATCTTAGAAAAAACTAGATGCATGCTCTTTAATGCCAGATTGTCCAAGGATTTTTGGGTAGAAGTGATTAAAACTGCGTGTTATTTGGTGAATAGGTTACCATCAATTGCTTTGGACTGCAACATACCAATAGAAGTTTGGTCTGGCTCTCCTGCTAATTGCTCAAATCTAATAGTATTTGGGTGTCCAGCCTATGCCCATGTCCGAGATGGAAAGCTTGAGCCAAAGACCAGGAAGTGCATATTTCTAGGATATACAGATGGAGTCAAAGGTTATCGTTTTTGATGTAATGATGACAAGTGCTCCAAGATGATTATCAGTAGGGACATGACATTTTATGAGTCTACAATGATGAAGAAGGTGGAGTAGGAGGAAAGCAGTCAACAGGGCGTTAAGGAGAAGGTGGAGATTCATATTGATCCTCCACAAGTTTCAAAGGGAAAACAGAAGGTGGTAGATGAAGCTAGTGAAAGCACGTTATCACCTAATCAACATTAGGAAAATAAACTACTGCAAAATTATCGCTTGGCTCGCAAAAGGGAGAGGCGACAGATCAAACCACCACAACGGTTTGCTTACTAAGATCTGGTAGCTTATGCTTTGAGCTCAGCCGAGGAGTTTGTAGGAGATAATCCAGTCTCATACAAAAAGGCAATTTTCAGGCCAGATTCTGATAAATGGGTTGCAGGTATGAGTGAAGAAATGGAGTCTCTATGCAAAAATAACATTTGGGAGCTAGTTGATGTACCCAAGGGGCAAAAAATTTTAGGTTGCAAAATGGATCTACAAGAAGAAGAAAGGGATTCTCGATGTTGAAGATGCTAGATACAAGGCGCAATTGGTTGCTAAGAGTTTTACTCAAAGAGAGGGAGTTGACTTTCATAAGTATTCTCCCTCGTTATAAAACATACTTCCATTCGTGTTTCACTTGCCATGGTTGCTCTGTTTGATATAGAGCTGGAGTAGATGGATGTGAAAATAGCGTTTCTGCATGGTAAGTTGGAAGAACAAGTCTGCATAAGTCAACCAGAAGGATTTGTTGTTCTCGGGAAACAAAATCAAGCATGTCTTTTGAAGATGTCATTATATGGCTTGAAACAATCTCCCAGGCAGTGGTATAAAAGGTTTGATGCTTTTACTACCAAGATAGGATATACAAGAAGCAAATTTGATGTTTCATATATTATAAAATTTATAGTGATAGCCTTCTCATATATTGTTGTTGTATGTTGATAATATGTTGATTGCCTCTAGAAACATATATAAAATCAACCAATTAAAAGCTCAGTTAAGTGAAGAATTTGAGATGAAGGATTTGGGCGGTGCAAAAAAAATATTGAGCATGGAGATCATCCGACACAGACACACAGAATTATTGTACTTGTCTCAATAGCATTACATTGAGAAAGTACTTGAACGATTCGGGATGGATAAGTCTAAGCTAGTTAGTACGCCACTTGTAGCTCATTTTAGGCTCTCATCAGATCTATCACCAAGTACTGAGGATGAGGTAGAGCACATGTCTAATGTGCCATATGCTAGTGCAGTCAGTAGCTTGATGTACACCATGGTGTGCACTAAGCTAGACATTTTACATGCAGTTAGTGTTGTGAGCAGGTATATGCACAAGCCAGGAAAGACTCATTGGCAGGCAGTGAAATGATCATGAGGTATCTGAGAGGCTTTGTAGACAAATGTTTGAGGTATAGTCAATCGAATTCTACTACTAGAATTATTAGCGATGTGGATGCGAATTATGCAGGAGATCTGGACAGCAGAAGGTCCATGATGGGCTATGTGTTTTATGTATCAAGTTGTACGGTTAGCTAGAAGGCGACTTTGCAGTCATCAGTTGCATTGTCGACAACAGAAACTGAGTACATGGCTCTGGTTGAAGGCGTCAAAGAAGGCATTTGGCTAAAGGGGCTGATTGAGATATGGGTATGACTTCTGAGATCACTAAGGTATTTTGTGACAGTCAGAGTGCCATACACTTGTTAAAGAATCAAGCGTTTCATGAGAGAACAAAGCATGTAGATGTGAGGTATCACTTTGTCCGAGATATGGTGTCTCAAGGTGTCATGTTGGTTGACAAGGTTGGGACTAAGGATAATCCCACAAACATGTGGACTAAGGCTGCTCTGGGAATCAAATTGGAGCATTGCTTGGATTTGGTTAATATTTGCAAACTCAGATAACAGGCCCTTTTGGGAGTAGGGACAAAGAAGAATGATGGTGAATTTCAAGTCAAGGTGGAGAATTGTTGATTTTACCTTGAAATTTGGGCTAAATTGACGAGAAACGGAAGCAAAGCGGTTGAAATGGGCTCAAGAACACACCCCGACAGCATTGGCAGGATGCCGCGTGCCTAGGCGCGAGGCATGGTGCACCAAGGTGTGGACATGGGTGGAAAAGGCATCAAAACACTCGTCGCGCACCCCGGCGGGCAGTGAACAGTAACTTTGCACTAGGGTGCAAGTTTTTTGCGCCCTAGCGCAAAGTTTCTGCCTAACATTTAGTTTTTCTTGGAACAAGCAGATTTGTGCACGCCAGGGCGCAAGTTTTGTGCGCCCCAGCATGCAGTGCAAGCCGATGGGCCTTGGGCTTCAGTTTTTAAATATAAATATCTGTTTTTTCTTCCGAGAAAAGTATCACGAACATAACACAAGGGCTTCTTTACTGCTTTTGACTAATTCTCTCAAGGCGGAGTTTAGAACGAGGGTGTTAGGTATTTTCGTGAGATTTGTGGGATTCAAGTTTGTACTTGCACTTTGATTTGATATTAATAAAATTCCTTTCCTTTGTTGGGTAGATTAGACACATCACCGAAATACGTTAAATCTTGTTGTCATATTCCATCGAATTACTTTACTATTATTTCATTATTTCCGCAATAGATTCTCGTGGGTTTCAACATTTATAATTAACCATATATATTAACTTGGCTAATAATTTTAATTGGTACATGCAGATCCATATTAATTAAACTATATGCATAGACACTATTAAATATAATTAGATCAAAGAAATGAACTGTTTTTGTGTTTGTTGATAAGAAGCTTGCCAGATATGGTAACCAGAATAAGAGCAAAGAAAATTGATTTAGTTGAAATATTCTCCATAGGCATTTGCAAAGTACTAATTTTATAACTTTGATTCAATTTTATAGCTAAGTACTAATTGAGATATCAAGCAAATTTATACCCAATAATATTCCAGTATTAATTTATCCACAATTCATGCGATGGTCATTGGTTCGATTCCGATAGCCGGCATTTTCCTATTTTTGATTTTTTTCTGCTTCAGAAACAGTTGCAAACTTCTTTCTTGTCCACTTCTTGTTGTGGGCTTTTTCAATCAATTACCTATATAAATCTTTTACACTATTAAAATAAAAAAATTATTATTAATGATATATAAATGCCGAGATTCAATATTAATTTTTCTTATAATAATTTTTACAAGTTTAATAGTGACAAGATTAATTTGAAATAAAATTATTACTATTAAAAATTAATTAATAATATAAGAATTATTTATAAATTGCTAGTATTGATAATTAGTGGCATATATATAATTACAACTGAATAATAACACCACAGCAACTCTATGCAATATTCTTAATGTCACGTAATTGTTACTATCCATTTTGGCACCTCTAACGTATATACTAAAATTTCTAAAATAACTAATTTTTATTGTGACATTTTACATATTGCAAACCTCAATCGTGTAACGGGGGATAGTCTACTCTGCATGCAAAGCATTCAAACCAAAGGAAATTCTATTAGAAGTAGAGAAGTTTTTTGCTGAGTTGAGCTGTACATCTGGGTATAACTGTTCATTTACCACCATAAAATCATTAGAAAAAAATTAATTCTATTTCTTTTGACTACAAACTTAAAAAAATTTATATGAAGGGGAAAAAAATTTCAAGGTGGTATCAGTATTGAGAATCCGTGGCAATGAATAATATCTCTAACATTATATTCGGAACTTGAATTCTTATTAAGCATCCCGAGTTTTACATCTAAAATATTTAGAAATGTTTTTAATTCCCAAAAAAAATATTCTACCAACTTTTTTTATTTGAAAAAAATCTTAACAGTAAACTTTTATACCAACACTAGGTTTTTGTGATTTTGGACTAAATTATCCTTGAGTTTCTTATATAGAAAAGTTTTTCAATGAATTTATTTTTAAATAAAAAACTGTATAGAGATAATCCTTTGGGTGACTAGTCCCTCACTATAGAAAGTTAAGTATTTTAAGAGTATAAGTTGGGAGCATGAGTGGACAGAAAGGAGTTAAGAATAATGTAACATTTTTGAGAAATCAAAAATGGATTTTGGATACATTATTAGTGAGGAAAAGGAGTTAAAATTACTTATAGTAACATTTTTTATCACAAATCAAATTTTAATGTAGTAGTGTTAATTAAAATCATATTTACGTACGTTAATGTAAAGATTCTTTATATATATATATATATAGTATAAAAAGGTATTAAATTATTTTGTAACAGTGATGGAGCCTCCAAGGACAACCCAAGCTCGACCGGAGTCCGGAGAAGGTGGAGTAATTAATTAATTAATTCGTGATGAAAATGAAAACGTGATGGTTGATTTCTACTCATTCTTAGGCCACATGAATAACACAGCAGCGGAACTCAATGCGCTTTGGAAAGGCTATATCTAAGGTATGGGTTTGCAACTCACTTCTAATGGTCAACAATATGGCGGCCATGGCATACCAAAAGTATAGTCTGGAGGATCAAACACATGATCATGATGGCAAATCCTTCAAGTTCGCATCAACCATATCTATGATATTAAGGCAATCAAGTGGCAGATCGCGTAGCTAACTAATTAGCCTGTAAATCCCATCTTCTTCAAGAAAAAGATCTCCAAAGCTACATTAAAAAGCTCATCAGGACTGAAAAGTACTGTTAACTCCCATATGTTAGATGTAGATAATGCCCCTTAATTTGTATCCTGCAGCTGATGGAATTCTCGCCCATTAATTTGCTCTACTTTTATTTCCTTATAAATAAAATGAAGATAGGAGTATATAGCCTAAGCTCCTATTTTTCTTCCAAAAAATGAGTATTAAACTATTTTGTGTAGATAATAAAAAATTTGAATTTTTAATTCAATAAGTTAGAAATTATTTTGTGTATTTTTAAGATGTCACAAAAAAGCCTATAAATTCAAAAGTTTAATTTATATCATAATTGATACAATATTTCTTCACCTAGTAAAACACAAAATAAGAAATTTTGATAAGCAAACTTGTTAATCAAACAACCCAATTAGGTATCTAGTCCAAAAGTAATTAATTGCTTGTACAAGGGCAACTTAATTAAAAATACTTAAACCAACTTTCCATTTGGTATTCAGTCACCACCCAAGCATTTCTTATTTTCAACTCTCTATGTAAAATTTGAGTTTAGGCTTCACTCCCCAGCCACTTAAAATGACGGAAATTGCCTCCTTACATGTTTCTCCCCCTTGTGCTTCTCTCTCCTTTTTTTTTTTTTTTTTTTCCCATTTTCTGCAATCAGCTACAACATATTAGCAAGAAGCAAGCTTCCTTTGTTCAATTCCCATCTCTCTCTCTCTCTCTCTCTCTCTCTCTCTCTCTCTCTCTTGTCTATTTTCTGTTCATCTTCCTATGGTAGAAGGATGCTTCTTTCTCCCTTTTTTTTTCTTTCTCATTTTCTACAATCGGCTACAAAATACTAGCAAGAAGCAATCCTACTTTGTCTCCATTGTCACAAAGTAAAGCACTAGTATAATCTTTGGTGAGTAGCAATTATTTTAATTTTTTTTTTTTTAGCCTGAAAATGTCGGGTAGTGCGGAAGAACTTCAAATTCAACTGTGAGGGAGTTGTGTATACAATCAGGAACTATATATCATGTTCATTTTTGAGATCATGTCTCTGATGAGACCTCAGCCAAGTTGTAGAAGGACATAGAGATTTCCATCTCAAATTGATATTCAGGCATTGAGGTGTAGGCGGTGGGGTAGAACTGGGCATAACAGTCATACATGCAAAGAAGCTACAACTAGCTAGAATAGCTTGACCTTGCTAATATATTTACTTACCATTATGTTGCGTATGTATGTTTGTTATACCTTCTTGTCATTATTGTGTAATGGCTGGTAACGCAAAGGCCCACATCTTACCACTTCTAGTGTAATTCCTACTAGTATAGAGTACTGGCGCATGAGGCATATGAATCACAATGGCATCCCTCTCCCACACCATCAAACCTATCATCACTAAATGAGTTGTGGGTGCAATACTTCGTGGTCTTATGTTCGTGCAGTGGCTAGGTTAGGCCGAATGGAGAACAATCCCTCATGTACTTAGAATGATAGTGAGAATCCAAAAAAAAAAGAGGCACTTATGTACTTTGGGATAAGGTTTATGTACTCACTTTGACTGTGTTGTGTGCTTGTGGTCAGGTATTATGTACTTGCTTTTTCAAAAGCCAATTTTAACCTTAATTACATGTGTGGAACAACACATTAGTGACCCTATAACATCATATGCATGATTTCTTGAATAAATTATCGTCATAGCACATGTTGGAATGGTTGGGAATGTAAAGACCTACAAATCACCACTTCTAATGTCATTCCTACTAGTATAAAGCACTGATGCATGAAGCAAATAAATTACAATGGCATGCCTCTCCCACATCACCAAACCCATCGTCACTAAATGAGTCTTAGGTGCAATACTTCGTGCTCTTTTGAACATGCAAAGGCTAGATTAGGCAGAATGAATAACGATCCCCCATGCCCATAGAATGATACTGAAAATTAAAAAAAATAAAAGTACCCAATTTAGGTACTTATGTACCTAGAAACTGGGTTTATGTACTCACTTTGACTATTTTGTGTACTTGTGGTCAGGGGTTCTATACTTGCTTTTTTAAAAGCCGATTTTAACCACAATTCGATGTGTGGAACAACATATTGGTGACCTTACAACATCACATGCATGATTTATTGAATAAATGATCGTCATAGCACATGTTGAAATGGTTGGGAACACAAAGACCCACATCCAGTGACAGAGTCAGGGGGCAAGGGGAGGCCATTGCACCCACCCCCCAACATTTTGTGTATCTTTTTAATTTTTTCTAACATTTCTATATATTTTTAAACTTTAGTAATAATCTCATAATATTTTTATATATATATTTTAATTTTTGTAACAATTTCTAGTTTACATATATTTAAAATTTGAGTAATAATTTTTATTAATTCTTTACCTATTTTAGTTTTGTAAAATTTAAAGCAAAGTTTTAGGCCCATATTTACAATCAAATAATTTACAATTAGGTTACCTTAGGCCCACTAGAACACTTTTATTTTATTTGTTTGAGAATATATTTATCAAAAATAAACTTTGGACTTAGATGAAAGATGATTTTTTAACTGATTCTTTAGTTACTTGTATTGAGAAAAATATTGTTAAAATTTTTGACATTGATTGGCTTATTAATGAATATTATAATATGAAAGAGCATCGTGCTCAACTTCGATGACAACATGTATTTTGAATTCATAAATTATAAAATTTATATTTAAAATTTTATGTTTTTTAATTTTTTGTCCCCCCCCCCCTTACAGTTTCGGTTCTGAATCCGTCCCTTCCCACATCCCACCATTTCTGGTGTCATTCCTACTAGTATAAATCACTGACGCATTAGGCAAATGAATTGCAATGACACCCCTTCTACACCAATGAATCTATCATCACTAAATGCGCTCAAAGTGATACTAAAATTCCAGGAAAAAGTACCCAGTTTCAGCACTTATGTACTTGGGGAAATGGTTTATGTAGTCACTTTGAATGTGTTGTGTACTTGTGATAAAGTGTTTTGTACTTAAATTTTTCTTTTTTCTAATGAATTTTGATTGTTCTGTATGTCTTTTATGTTTTATATTTCTTATTTTTATACTGATTTCTCATTATGCATATTATCATTTTTGAGAATATGGTACTACGTAACATGTAACACGTTCCATTTCATAAAATGGTATGCGGCCTCCCCTTATGCATAAAGTTGCCATTATAAAGTTATATGCAGCCTCCCTCCATACATGAAACCCAATAGAAGATAGATCATCAACTGAAGGGATGACAAAACGAGGTGTGCAGTAGTTGCGCTCACTGAAAACAAAATACAATTAAAAACAAAAAGTATATACAACCTAACAAAATCTTCAATATCCTGATTACTATGTCTTTCCACAAATTATTGTAACCTGTTAAATATTTGTTCACAGTTAACATTCAAAAATAAGTAATCAACAATGTCTGACTTCATCTTTAGATCGACATCCACAAGTTGCTCACATGAGAAAAGTCCAACACTAAACAGAACTTTAGCCCCCGAAAAGGTATTTTGATGTCTTCATTGAAGACAAATGAAGTTATTCGTACGTTGAATCATCTTATGATGGCTTGAGTTCTATTGAAGCTATAACAATTCAGCTGTGGCATATTGTAAAATATATAGAATGGGGTTTCTTTAAGGGCCTATCTGTGTTGGAACCTAATTTTGGGTTCCAACTCCTTCGTTGCTGTATAAAATTAAGTTGGAGAGCAATGGCAATATATATCTGATTCCACTGCTGCAAATATAGAAATAATGGAAATAAATACTATAAACATCTTCATATTTACTTTTAACGTTTTCATACTGAAAATGTAAAAAAAAAAATACTAAAATCAAGTACTTTTATACTAGATATACATGCATACAGTACTGAAAAAATTAATGCTATGATTTTCTGCATGAACAATAGGAAACGACTAAACAAATTGTGAACCTTTCAAACAAACCATATTTTGAATATAAGCCAACAAATTGCGTTGCCAACATACCCTGTATTAATCCTCTTGTAAACCAACTCAATCATTATAAAATAAAGGTAATGTTTAACTCAAACCAACTTTCATAACATTTAAAACATAAAATTTAAGTACAGATTACACTGAATTAGGTTTGAACAACAAAATAATAGGGTTTCTGAATACTATTCATTTTAGTACGCAAAATACTAACTCTATGTACAAAAAATATGAACTCAAGTGCATTTTCATTAAAAATGCGTATATAAATAGAGATTTCAGATATATTTCACGAACATATCACAAAAATAATTACATACCTGGCATTTTGACAGAAAAATACCTTTTCTAATATGATGAAAGCATAGGAAATGAAATAACATTGATGGAACAAGAGAAAAAGATGAAAAGGCATATGAGAATGTTTCAAACACCAGACGGGAGTCTTCAAAAGGTAGCCCATAGTGAATGGGTGCTTTAGTCCAAGAAAGAAATGGGAGGAAAATAGAGAAGAAGGGATCGATCAGATAGTTAAAAGGAAAAGGAAGAGGAAATGAGTAAGAAGCGTGGGTGCGATTTTCATTCATTTTAGCGGCAGAGAGATGGGTGGCTATTCTTGGTAATTTTGTGTTCAAGTGAAGGTTAGTCTAGTAATTTTACAAGTGCTGGGGAGTGATTGCTAAATTAAAAGTGAGATTGGACAGCTAAGACTCAATTTTTTATGTGGGGACTGAATACAAAATTGAATGTGAGTTTGGGGATTTTAAGCTAATTAACCTCTTGTACAATGCTATATTCTTTATTCATACACACATGCCAAAATTACTGATTTTCTGATGAAAATTCAGAATTTTTCTGTTAAAAATTTTCAATTGAATTACAGTGGATTTTCAATGGCATGGGTGGACATCGGAAATCCACCTCAAAGGTGACATAAAAACTGGAGAAATTTGGCACCATTTTCGCGCCAATTTTTTTGACGAAATATCCATCTGAAAATTTCGTCAGAAAAACTTTCCAATAGATTTTTCAATGAATATTCCATCAGAATTTTAAAAGAATTATTTAAAATCAAATTATTGAGCTACCGAGAGAATTTTGTGATGAAATTCTGACAAAAGACCATTGGCAAATTAAAAGTTTTAACTGATCAAATCCTCTTTTTCTTCCCTTTTTCCTTTTTTTCTTCCCCTTTTTCTCTCCTCCGACCGCCGCGCCAGCCACTGTCAGACTACGCCACCACATTTTGGTTCAATTTGAACTTATTATTTACGTATATGTATTTTTATGTATGTGTGTGTATTTCTATGTATGTGTATGGATATGAATGTATGTATTTATATTGTTTGAAACTTAATTATGTTTTCAATATTAATTATGTCAAGGTTTTAGTTTATGGATGAGATTAGATTGTTGATGTTTTATATTTATGTATTTATAAATATTGAAAATGATTGAGACATTAATTTTGTAGAAATTAGATACTAACCAGGGTTTACATTTGTTTTTGTAGTTTTACTTCATTAATATGTGTTACATGTATGAAATATTGATATTTAAGTGTTTCATTTGTTTAATTTAGGCAATATTAAATTTGTATTACATATTCAATTTGTTTAACTCAACCTTTGTTCTTCTGTATTTTCCAAAATATTTTCCAACTCCCAAAACAATTTCAAAATGTGTACACATTCTCCAATTATTTTCTCAAGATACAAATTTCTATATCCAAAAAACTCCTCCAAAAACAATATCAAAATACCCTACACCCTAAAAACTACACCTACCCCCACTCATTTTCCAACTCTATCTTCCATATTACTCATTCATTTACCATTGTCCTTCAC
Source organism: Jacaranda mimosifolia (assembly GCA_018894105.1). Taxonomy (NCBI): domain Eukaryota; kingdom Viridiplantae; phylum Streptophyta; class Magnoliopsida; order Lamiales; family Bignoniaceae; genus Jacaranda; species Jacaranda mimosifolia. The sequence continues at coordinate 12,304,388 of CM032132.1, read as the reverse complement.
TCATCCATACATATATATATCCACATACATACATACATACATATACACATATATGAAATTATTTAAAATTTTACTAGTTATAAAATTTTAAAACTTATGTTTACAAATTTAATTTAACTAACTGTCAAAAAAATTAATTAAATTTAATTAAATATTATTTATATTATTACTAAATAATTTGTTTACTAAATAAAGTATTAAGTTAATTAATTGAATGACTTATTAATTAAATAATGTATTAGCTATATTTAATATTTAATGTATTAATTAAATATTACATTCATTCCTTTAATAAATAATTTAAGATGTTCTAATTTGATATAAGAAATAAATTAAACTTCTTCAAAAAAAATTAATCTTCATTAAATGTTAATCTTCACATTTATTTAAAATTATAATAAAAAATTTAATTATAATTTGATACTTATTTAATACTCTATTAAGTTTAATAAATTAATATTAATATAATTAAATTAATTGTCAAGAAAATTAATTAATTTAAGTAAAAATTATTTGATTATTTACTAAGTAATTTCTTTACTAAATAATGTTTTAATTAAATAATGAGTTAAAGTAATTAAATAATGCATTAAATTAATTAAATTTATTTATTTAATTATATAAATAATTTTTTATTTATATATTAATTATGTTTTATATTTCACTTATAATTAAATATTATGTTTATCTGTTTAATAAATAATTTAAGATGATTTAATTTCACATAATATAAAATTATTTACTTCTTTAATTTGATGAATTGTAATTAAGTATTATATATATATAAATTATTAAATGAATTACTTTATTTAAATCAATAACTAAGTCTTATTTGTACGTAAATCATAAATAATAAATAGTTAAATAATTTATTTTAATTAATAAACAATAATTAGTTAATAATTAATTTTTTTATTTAAGTTGATATTAAAAATTATGATATAAGCCAATTCTTTATAATTAAGATATAACAATGATTTGATAAATAATTCATATTTAGTAATAAATATTTTTTTCAAATAATACATCATTTGTTAATGTTAATTTATAAAAATATAAATTTTAAAATAAATCACCAATTAAATTAATTACACATCATTTTATCACAATCATATATCAATCATTACACATATATATATATATTCACACATACACATCATCATCAAACTATAAATATACACACATATATTACATAAAAAATCACTTTCACCCTACAAACCTAACAAAGAAGCTATTAATTTGACATTTACAGTAAAGTTTGTCTCCCCTCCAAAAAAACACAAAGAAACAAATAACTCATTCTCAATTTATTTTCCTTGTTTTCCCAAAACAAAAAGAAATGCTTGACACATTCTCCAATCTTTCTCCCAAAAACTCATTCTCCCAAAATATTTTTTAAACAATGCCCAAAACACAAAAGAATAGGCCCTTAGTGTTTGTTCAATTTATAAATTAATTAGTAAGTTTATGTACTTTAATGTCAATTTAGGATTTAATTGACTATTTTATGTTAATTTGAAATCTTATTAGTTATTATATCTTTGTAAATTTATGTTTGTTAATTAACGTTGAATTTAGAGAGTAGGATGTAATGTATATATAAATATATATAATAGTGCGTCATCGTCTTTTATACTTAGAAATATTTTATTGAATTAAATTAGTGACTACTCTTTTTAATTGTGATATAGAAGTACTTTAATTATTGATATCCAACACTTTTGTATGTTTGTTCCCTCAATTGTTTACATGCTGCATATTTTGATTAGGTAAGAGCGTTTTTCTTTTATGTATATAGATTAGCTTGATGGAAATTTTATATCTTTATGAATAGTAAGCATGTGCTAAGTAAGAATCTAGAATTGGTGGTTTAGGTTGGAGGATGGGCTTTGGGGGAAGGGAAGGGTGGAGGCCTTCCTATTTATTGTTGTTGGATTATTGTTTGCTTGGATGTGTATGGAGTAATAAGATGTTGTGATGTTGAATGGATTATTTATAGTGTTCTGTGATATATGTCTTTATGAATATACCTAGATATATCTAACTAGTAATGAAATATTTGAAATTTTAGTTTCCTATTATAGTATAAAATCAATTAATCCTTTTTGTAATCTTAAAAATACCATACTTATAATGATAAAGAAATATGAGTAATTAATTCATCATACGTTAGCACTCTTTTAATATCACTAACGTAATTTTTCTAATGATGTAAATGGATAGAATTCCTCCACATAGAGTTTAGATGTACAATAGGTTGTATCATAGTTGTGTTGGAATTAGGCAGGAGTTTTTGGATGGGTTCAGAAATTTATTAATCATACACACAGTTTGTCTCTGTTTGCTAGAGATGGGAGCATTAGGTGCTCCTACAAATGATGTGAAATGAAATGTCGATTGTTAAAACCCAATGAAGTTAAGGTGCACTTGTATCAGGTAGGGTTTCAAATAAATTATTATTACTAAGCAACCCATTAAGAGCTAAATCCTTACATGCAAACATATAATTATACATTTGATTATAGTGCATCAACTAGTGGACAACACGATCAATATCATGGTGAGCTGCATAAATATATCGAAATGGTATATGATGCAATAGGGATTAATTGGGGTGTGAGTATGCACCACTTCAATCTAACAATGGCAAAAAACCCAACGAAGATGCTCAAAGGTTTTACAACTTACTACCCGAGTACAATCAACCACTGTGAGATAGATGTGGAATGCACTCTCCTTTATCCAACGCTGTGAGATTGCTTAGCATTAAGAGCGACTATAATCTATCTCATTATGCCATGGATGTTGTACTACAATTAATGTATAAAGCCACACCACAAGGGAATGGTGTACCTATTAATTACTCTAACGTACGAAAACTAGTCAATAGGCTTGGCTTGGTGACCAAAAAAATTAATTGTCGTGTCAATGGATGCATATTGTATTACAAAAAAGATACAAATGACAATTAATGTAAGTTTTGTAAAGCACCTAGGTACAAACCTCTAGATTAGACAAGGGGTAAAGGAAAGCTCTGAGAGATGCCAGTAAAAAGAGTGCACTATTTGTCTCTAATTCCAAGGTTGCAGAAGTTATATGAGTTGATGAGTTCAACACTTCACATGAAATGGCATCACGAGAACCATCGAGTAGATGGTGTCACACGCCATCTATCAAATGGGAATGCTAGGATACAGTTCGATTTAACTTATCCTGACTTTGCAAGTGACCTTAGAAATGTGAGGTTTGGTTTATGTGCTTAAGGATTTACCTCTTTCACTCAATTTGCATCGTTGTATTCATGTTGGCTTGTCATACTGACACCATATAATTTGCCTCATAAAATGTGTATGACATCACCATATATATTATTGACATGTATTATTCCCAGGGTCAAGAAATCCAAAGCCATGATAAATGTTTACCTGTAGCCTTTAATTGATGAATTGAATAAGTTTTCGATATCAGGTGTTCTCACTTATGACGCCAGCGACAAGCAAAATTTTATCATGAGAGCAACTTTTCTGTGGAAAATAAATGATTTTCTAGCTAATGGTATGTTGTCCTTGTGGATGACAGCAGGTAGATTGGTTTGTCCATACTGTATGGAACAATTTAAAGCATTCTATCTGAAAAATGACCGAAAGAACTGTTGGTTTGATTGCTATTGATAGTTCTTCAATCATGATCATCAACTGGGTTGACCAAGATATTATATTTAATGGCTTTGTAATTTATGAGTTATGTAAATGTGCGTTTGAATAAGTCTGATCGTGTGATTTTATGCCTAGCTATGCGTAGATGATATTTGATACTCAACACACATATAGGTGTACTAATTGAAGCTAAGTCTCTGTCGTTCAAATATTTTGATATGAATGGTTTAGGTAAATTTGATGTGTTTAGAAATAAAGTGATTAAAGCTCAAAAGAAAATTGTTATTATCGAGTCATATTAAGTTGAAAAGATTCTAAATAAATTCACTAAATTTTATTGTAACCTATGAGAGCATCTTATTATTATTTTATAAAACCTAGGAAATTATGGAGATCCTATTGTTTAATTAAATATTTCTAAATAGGAGTCCTAAATCAAACTTCATTAAATTAAATATTCTGTATGTTGTTAAGAGACTTTATAGATACATTAATAAATTAGAAACTAGCCATTGGAGTGTCTTAAAGAGAGTGTTAAAATATATAAAAGGCACTATGCAACATTAGTTTTCATATCCCACTATTGGAAAGATACAATGATGCTAGTTAGGTACATTATTGAATATTTCACTGTTCGAGAAGAATACAATGTGCTATTTGAGTTTCTAAATAAGTTGAAACCAAAGTTACTATCAACTATATGTTTACACTTGGTAGAGAAGTGGTTTATTCAAGATTTTCCAAGCAAATGTGCATCTCGCGATTATTCGTGGAGGCAAAATGATAGCACTTGATATTACTGGCCAACATGGCGTGGGACTGATAACAAAACCTTGCTTTAGTGGGCCATGGCTTGCAATTTCTATTTATTGTAATAAATAAATAGCCATAGTGAAGTCTAAGCAAAGGAATTCCTCTGAGCAAAAGAGCCACCTACATTTGAAATACAAAATGATAAAATATCTCATTAATAATTGAATTATTTTTTCAAAGGGGTTTGTGAGGAGGCAAGTTCAAGAATTCGTAAAGGGGATGAGAATGAAGTCCATAAAATGATCACCAATAATGATAACCCAAACTTACTTATTGGAGATCTTGATATGAAAGTTCAATTGGTAGAAACAAGTTCTTCAGTGATTGAACAACACTATATATTACTATGTTATCCTGAGCAATAACTAAGTGGTGTATTACAACAATAAAGGTTGAACAAATTGCTCTTAATGAATTCATAGCTAATGACTGGGGTATTGTATTGAATAGCATTCTTGAGAAACGCACCTATTCAAGTGTCGTTGTGTAGCCATAATCTATGAAAATTGGAGGTATCTCTAGAGCACTTGTGAAATAAGATAATTGCACATGGTTGTTAATGTGCTACCTGAAAGAACTTGAGAATCTTACAATATGTATGTAACTTGTTGAAATTTGTAACAAAGAGTTTTAGTTCAAGTCCTATGATCACTATGACTTATATAAATAAAAGCTTGCCACCACTAAGTAAAAAGTCAATGTAAGACACTTTCTAGTATTGCAGAGTAAAGAATTGCCTTACTTTCATTCATTTTTTTTTTCCTTTTTAATTTTGGAACATGTGGATGAATGTCAATATGAAGTAGTTGTGTTTCTAAAACAAGAAAAAAATTGAAAAACTTAAACGTTCTTTCCAAAAAGTTATTCATTTTCTTTCAAATTGTGTTTATTATGGATGGGAATGGGTCTCTTCCAAAAGGATTGTATAATTCTATAAAATATGCTTCTTTGTAATTGCAAAAAATATATTCCTAAAAAATCATTTTCTCTACATTAATTTAGATTTCTGTTTTCATAAGCACCTTTATTACATTCTTCAAAAATCTATATTCCCTTTGGAAGTCTTTGTCAGTGAGGTCAATGTGGGAATATTTTAGTTTGTGAAAATTATTGTTTGAGCCTACATCAAGAATTTCTAAAGACTTATTGTATCTTTGGAGCAGACATCTAATTTTGTTTGCACCTGGGTTGATCATATTCTTAAAGTAATACAATTTTTTGCCTGCTTTAAATCGAGTTTGTGTCAATATTTTCAATAAGTAAGTGGGAGTGGTTAGTGAAATCTATTAGGAATCCAACTAAGACTGTAAATGGCTAGGGTTTTACCCTACCCAGGTCCACAGCTACAATATAATACATAGGCCCAGACCCAACAATTTTGTATTAGGCCTAGCCAAACCCAGACCTAATGAAAAATTTTAAATGGATATGGATAGAATTCCTATCCATTATATACCTATTTATCCTAAGCATTTTAGATCGTTGGATTTTATCAAAATCCAACAGTCTAAATTAATCTAAAAATAAGAATTTATATCTTCTTCAATGAATTAGACCCATTATTGAATAACGAGAGAAACACCTCTCCTCCGCCCATCTCTAGATTCTCCACCGCTGCCCACCACCGGCGCTGCCTCCATTGCCCATCACTGGCGCCGCCTCCATTGAAATCTTTTCTAATCTCTCTTTCTTGCCTCTACATCGCTGTGGCTTTCTTCCCCTCGTTTGCAAGTCCTACCGTGTTATTTTAGGTATCATTTTTTTGTGTCATATGGAGTTATTAAACTCATCTAGATAATGCTAATAAGGAGTCTTCTTCATTTCTTTTTCCTACTAATTCAAATCTGACTTTTGTTCTTTCTTGTTTTATGGGCATTTGTGGATTGAAAAGATGGGTTCTTGTTGATAACAATCCCATCTTTTCGTGAGATCCCAGAAGTTTTTTGCTACTGGGGATAATCTTCTTGCAGTCATTTGGTCCTAATTCGAGGTATGTACTGAGAACTCTCTCTCACTCACTATGTAATACAAATTGAGATGATAACAAGTTGGTTTGTCAAAATTCAAAACTGATTGATGAAGGATTTTTATGGATTCGAAGAATTATGTGTATGTAGTTATAAACTGATTGCATTCTAAAATGTGTGCCAGTTTTTACATTTCTAATGCTTTCTTATTTTGTTGGGTTATCTCGATTTTCCTAATTGAGGTTCAAAATATTGTGGCATTTTCATGAAAAGTTACCAATGATTAGTGCTTTTTCAACTAAAATCTTTTTATTCATCTATATGTCTCCTCCATAATTTTAAAGTTGTGGAAGTTTGGAATTTATGTACTGTGTTCGAGGGGTTGAACCGCTTGTGTGTTTTGGTTTTTAATTTTTTAGCATGATGATCCTATTGGAAATGGCCTAGGGAAAGGGGCTTTGGTTGAAGCTGCAGGGCCAGACTGCATTGTGCCTGGACAAGTTGCACCCATCAAATTACTTGGTCTTAAGGTGCCTTTTTGCCACCCTCTGCTTTTCACGATTCAATTTGGTGCATTTTCTGATTGTTTTTGTTGGACCCCTTTATTCTTCATTTTGCTACACAAGTACGATCTAAATGTGTAATTGAAGCTCAGTCAATTGCAATAGAGCAAACAGAAGTTAGTTATTCTAACCAGTAAATTCTGGAGATTTTGTTGTCATTTAAATTTTGTTAATTCTATACTTATGTTGTAGTATTGACTGCGGATGCTATAATGAGAAAAATTGTTTACTATGATCTTAGTGATGTTTGCTTTATGTATGAAAGTGAGTGAAAATCTTGCAGTAAACTGAGACAACTTCTTCCTGCCTTAATTGTATATAGTTATAAATTCAAAGCATTATGTGTATGTAGTTAAAAATTCAAAGAATTATGTTCTCGAAGGCATGTGCGTTGTGCGCAGGAGATGTTTTTCATGCACATGAATCATGTGTATTAGTTTGAACAACTTGAAGTTGCAACTTCACTCATAGATATACTAATTTCGATGAAATCAATTGGAATTTTTTTCATCCTAGGTACAGAATTAATCACTTCCTTTCAAGATGCGGAATAGATAAACTAACTTCCGTTATGGAATTAATCACTTCTTTCTTTTTCGTCATCTAGCAAGAAAATGTGGCCAGAAACTTAATTTCAAAAACATAAACTTGCTCCCCTTTCACAGAGGGCTCTGACCAGGCACTATATTTGTATTGTTCCCTTCAACTTCTGATAATTACAAGTACCCAATTCTGACCAGGCACTATATTTATTTGTTAGGGGCTTAGGGGCTAAGAACTGGGAGAATCTGTATTGTAATAGTGTCTTTATTTTCTGTTCCACATTTGATCTCAGTCTGCTCTAAGAACACAAACTAACCTGCAGTGCTCTAGCAATTCCATAATGTGAAAATAGTGATTCATCCTTATGTTCTAGATAGATCTTTAAAAGCATACAGCCTCCCATATGTTAATTATGGCATTGTCTATTGAATTTTCTGGTGGTTGGGAATAATTTGAGAGCTTGCTATTTTTATTTTTAAAGAAACTTAGACTTGCACCAACACTATGGTTTCACACTTGCTCCACATATATATGTATATATATGCGTATATAGATATGTCATTGATTTAAATTAGTCTTTTGAGTAAGGTACACGATGGTTTCCTGCTTTATCACTAGTTCCACATTTTAGCAGTTCATATGCAAACTTGCGTGTTCTTGCTTGTCGGGCTCGTAAGTCTTGTATCTATCTATGTACATGAGTATGCATATGTATTTGGTTATAGCTAATTAGGTCCATACTCTCTTGGATTTGCTTTGGCTCTGACATTTGCCTCCCTAATAAAATAAAGTTGATTATATGTTATAAATGTCCTCTATTTACTTCATTTATGTTGTTGATTAAGAAACAATAGACCCTTAAGAGTGAATAATTTTGTCCCTTTTCTCCATGTTTTACTTGTTTATTTAGCGGTGATCGACTATAAATGAAGAATCTAAATTAGAGTGGATAATTAGAATATGTTTTAGTTTATCAAGTTTTGCATTCTTGTGGCAGAATTGTCTATTGTACCTTTTCAATCTGCCTACCATAAAATTGATTGAAATTTTTTGAAAATGCCCTAAGGCCATTGAACTGTTATCTTTTTATTATCTTAATTTATTAACTTATTAACTTAATTTATTATTTTTTTTTAGATTTTGTAATGTCAACATCACATAGCCAATCCAGCCAACATGTATCTCTCTGTAGTGGTGATAATGAAGAAGTGAGTACTGTATCTAGAGGTACAAAAAGAAAACACTCAGTTGCATGGCAACATTTTACAACGGTCGGCGGTATAAATGATATTGTGCGTGCTAAATGCAACTACTGTGAAAAACTTTTATCTAGTAATACTGCACATGGTACAACTCATTTGAAAAAACACCTATAGAATGCATGTCCAAAATTCAAGTTAGATTCCAGGAATAGTTTCAACGGAAGTCCTAGAAGTGAGTTTATATTTGATCAAATGAAAAGTCGAAGGGATTTTGCAATTGCATGCACAAAACACAAATATCCCTTCAATATAAATGAGCATGAATATTTGGAAATTTTTTTGAATGGTTTGAATCCGAATTTCAAGCTTCCTTGTAGAAACACCATTAGAAGTGATGTGATTGAAGTATATGAAGAGGAAAAAGTCAAAGTTTATAAATTATTAGATGGACTAAGATGTAAAGTGTCTTTGACTACCGATATTTAGACTTCGGATCACTCGCATGTTGCATATTGTTGTTTGACCGCTCACTTTATTGATGAGAATTGGGAATTGCAAAAGAAAATTCTTGCATTTAGAAAGATTCCATATCCACATAATGTTGAAGCTTTATTTAACTTCATGAAAGAAATGATTTTGGAATGGAATTTGGAAAGAAGTTGTTTTCAGTAGTTGTTGATAATGAAACAACTAATGATGGTATGATTAAAAGATTGAAAGCTTGGCTTGTTTGTGATTCATTAAATTCTTTTGATGGGGATTTGTTGCATGTGAAATGTAGTGCACACATATTAAATTTGGTTGTACAAGATGGGTTAAGTCAAATTAAGGGATTAATTGAGAAAATTCGTGAAACTATAAGATATTTGAACAAGTCTCCTGCTGCAACTCAAAAATTTGACACTGCATTATATCAGTGTAACTTAGAGGGTAAGAGACAAGTGGCAATGGATGTGCCTAATAGGTGGAACTCAACTTATTAGTTGCTTGCGGCGGCATTACCATTAAAAGAAGCATTTAGTCGTTTACAAAGAATAGATAGACATTATCAATTCAATCCATCTGAGTCAGAATGGGAAGTGGCTAAAGTTGTGCATAGTTGTTTACAAATATTTTATGAAGCTACTCGCCATTTTAGCGATCACAAGTATCCAACATCCAATTTATTTTTTCCTGATATCTGTGAGATTCATTTGAAGATAACTGAGTGGGAAGACAGTGAATTTAATTTTATTAGGAGGATGTCTAGTTCCATGAAGGAGAAGTGTAACACCTTAGAAATTTTTATGATTTTATTTATATGTATATTATCAATATTTGAAATTATTGAATTTTATTTATTAATTATTTTACAATTTTGTGGTTAAAAGTATAATTTTATATACTCAATTGCATGACTTAAGTTTCCTAGGGACTAAATTGCAAAATTCATAAATTAAATTTGATAAAAACGGGCAGCAGCGTTTTCTTCTTCCTTCTCTACTTCTCTTTTCTTTTTCTTCTTCCTTCTTTCTTCCTTTCTCCCGCGGCCAACCACCACCACCGGTGAACCTTCTTCCTCCAAACCAACCACCCAAACCCACTCCTCTCATCTCCAGAACTCCACATGCACCACCACACGCGATGGAAGACCACCGAAATCGAGCAACGGAGAACGGCCGAAACACCCCGTCACGGCGAGCAACTGGGTTACCATTTTCCCGGCCTCAAACAGAGCATCTAAATGGTGGTTTAGCTAGTACTCGATGAGGGGAACAAGTTGGGATCAAGGGGTTTTTCGGCGGCTATTTTGGAAACCAAAGATACTGTTGGAAATCTCTCGGCAAGAGGATTCTCTAGGTGGTGCAATCTCACTTTCCGACAACGGTGGACGGCGGCGGCGGCGACGGCGACTAGGCAGAATCATCGCCTCATCACGGTGAACACATGCATGTGGTCTGATCGTGGAGATTCTTTTTTGTTAGTGAGATATTGGTATATAACAATATTTTGTGTATGTAATTGCATGTATATATTTATACATTTTGATCATCGTAAAACCTTATATTACCGTATATTATGATGGTATTGGTCGATCAAGACACTCATGCATTAAAATAGAACACCTTTGGTCGATTAAATAGGACTAGTGAATCCATAATAGTATTATTTCATGTAAACTATAGGTTATATAGCATACTAAGTGTAGAAAACCCCAATTTTATGTAATCGGGATTTAATCGACAAAAGCTTGAATTTTTATGGATAACTGGATTATTATGATTAACATTAAGTATCGTATGAAACTATATATATAAGCAAACCTCGTATACGTTTATATATCCGATACTAATAGTATGTTTAAGGCAGTAATATCAAATCAAACCTTAACCAACGTATCAATAGGATAATTGTTTAGACTTGGGGTTGTTGGTATGATTCTAAATGTTAGTGATCGTTAAGGTTGAACATGGAATTTAATATAAGGTTACCTTTTGAATAGGTGACGGAGGAATTGACCCTGAGGATCAGTAGAGTCTGACTACACTGTTGACTGATTAAGGTGAGGATCTACCGCTTTGGTACTTGTTTGAGTAAAGTAATGTTATCGTTGAATTCTGAATCCTGTGAGGATCTACCGCTTTGGTACTTGTTTGAGCAAAGCAATGTTATCGTTGTTTCTGAACCCTGTGAAGTTCTATTGTCTTGATTATTGTTATTGTTTATCGTTGATATCTGAACCCTGTGATGTTCTATTGTCTTGACTATCGTTATCATTTATTGTTGATTTTTGAACCCTGTGAGGTTCTATTGTCTTGACTATCATTATCGTTTATCGTTGATTTTTGAACCCTATGAGGTTCTATTGATTTGATTATCGATATCGTTCATTATTTCTATCTGAACCCTGTGATGTTTTATTATCTTGATTCTTGTTATCGTTTATTGTTGCTATCTGAACCTTGTAAGGTTATATTATCTTGATTCTTGTTATCGTTATTGTTGCTATCTGAACCTATGAGGTTCTATTGTCTTGATTCTCGTTATCGCTTATCATTAGTTTCTGAACCTTGTGAGGTTTTATTGTTTTGACTATCGATGTCGTTTATTGTGATTGAATCTTGTGAAGTCCCAATGACTTGATTATCGTCTATGGAATATTGTTAATTGTTGAACTTGAGAATCTTACTGTGTCAATCATGTATCGAAACTATTTTGAATCATTCGATTGTTACTATTCTCGCCTTAAACATTTCATCATTTCATATGTTATTGTTCAAATTTAACATGTACCTTATATTGTGGTCTGCCATGACGGCATTATTGGAATCATTTGTAAAGTTTATTTTTCTTCCATGTTGGCAACTGATTGATTGAATTATCGAATTGAAATATATGTGTACAGGAGAACTGTTGAGCCTAGTGCCTTGCCAAGCTGTTATGCTTGAGCTACTATTACTGCCAAGCTATTATGCTTGAGCTACTATTATTGCCAAGCTGTTTTGCTTGAGCTATTGTGATTGCCTAGCTGTTATGCTTAAGCTATTGTGATTGCCGAGCTGTCATGCTCGAGCTACTAAACTAATTGTTACGGAACTGTTATTAAACTGTTATGGGGGCACAATGATGTTCTAATATGCATGTTTTATTCAGTTTATTGACTTGCATATGTGTTGGGTTTGCTATTCTTGTAATTTTATTCTGCTCATGGAACAATAAGGCTGGAGTGGTGTCCCAGTCTAGATCGGGCTGTTGTTCTGGGCGAACGAGCCACCTTTATACCTTCCGATTGTGATTGGTTGAGATGTCCCTATACCTCCCGAGTAGGATCGGTTGAGACGAACAGGCCGTAAAGCCGACAGTCATAGTTTTCAACCTAGCATTTGTTAGCAACTTGGTTTCTTGATGTTTCCTTTTTACTGTGACTTATTGTTCTTGTACTGAGAAAACATTGATTGTTATCTATGTACCTTATTTTTAGACTGGTTATGCATTGCTTACACTATCCTCATTGAGTCCTTATGACTCACCCTCATATATTACTCATCTTTACTCAGATAGGTATGAGACAGGAGAATATAAGGACTGACGAACCGGGTAGAAATGGTTGTTTTGGACCCTGTTTTTGTATTTGTATGTTTGACTGAGTTTTGGGATGTTTTGTTTAAGAGATGTTGTAATATGTCATGAATACTATTATACTTATAGATGTAAGTCTGAATCTCGGTACTAGTGACAACCTTTTGGCTTGAATGCTGTTGAACTTTTTATTATAGTATTTTAGCACTCTGATATTGCTTTCGCATTTGGATTAAGTCTGCTATAAGGTTATGTTGTTACTGATGTTATTATTGGGAAATTGTGAAAAAAAATTATGGGCCTATTGATTTATTTGATGCATGTAAGGAATAATCTGAATTAGAGCCTCAACTTAGGTGCTATCCCGAGAGGGAGCGCTATAGGTGGTATCACAGCTTGGGTATGGAAACTCGAGCTAAACTGGGACAGCATCCTAGGATACGGCCTTTAAGTGATCTGTATATACTGAGAAAAGTGTTATGTATTTTGGGAATTTAAGATAAATCTGATTTGTTCAATATTGACGAAGGAAAGTTATGACTACAGGATGACGAATGGACATCGAGATGGGAAAGAACTAGTTGAGGAGGATGATACTGTAGCATCCTTAAAAGAGAAAATTAGAGCTTTGGAAACTGAGAAGGGAAAACTGAAGGAGATGTATGAGATCCTTCAAGAGCGTTGTTGTGACATGAGAGAGAACTTGATGGATAGGGTGGCTGAGGCCTATCACCTGAGGTCGGAAATGGGTGCTAGGAGTTATATGTTGAACAAGTTATAGGGGGATATAGAAAGAGAAGGGGTACGAGTTAAGATAGCGGAGGCCCAGATTGAGGAGATTAGGGCCATATGTTTTCAGATGGAAGAACCTTTAGGACATTAGAGTTTGATCCTAGGGGTAATGTAGATATGATCCACACCATCATGGATAAAGTGAGGAGGATAGTAGCCTTCTATGGTAGCGCTATAGATCAGGCTATAGTATTCGGAGTAGGGATTGATACCGGAGCAAGGCCATCAGGTATTCGACCCCCTCCTGTGCAGAGACATGATCAGGGTGTCCGTATTGAGGAGGTTCCTGCTAGAGAGCCAGCGCAAGAGGATGCTGCAGAGCCTATCGAAGACGTTGCTGAGGAGAACCCTATAGAGGAGGATCCTAAGAAGGACGACCCAAGTGATGAGGATCTAGAGATAGACTCGGTGCAGGAGTTTTTAGTGGATGAACCACCTGAGGATGATGCAGCTAGGCCAGAGTTCCTTGATAACGTATCAGATGTTGATGACTTTGTCGGGCTAGACTCTATGGTAGATGCACCTCCTGAGGATGATGAGATTATGGAGGTCAACGAGGAAGAGGAAGATGCCGAGTCAGTTGTCACAGATGATGAGGACTTAGACTGAGTGACTTGCTAGTATACGTAGGACGTGTCTATGTACAGACGCATGTATTGCAGTTTTAATCGTTAGACTACTAATTCGGCTAGGTTAACTAACTCTAGGATGATACCCAAATTGCCTTGTCGATTTTTTTATGATTAGGCATACCTATGGTGTGACCATTTTGAAATTTTGAATTGTAAATACTCGGTTGTAACTACTCATGCTAGCTTATATATATATATTAATAGAATTTTCTCGACTGTAACTTATTTGAGTATTACTTGCTTTATATAGTTTGATTTTCATTATTTTGTATATGTTTTCTATATGTTTGATGTGACTTGTGTTCCGAGAGAGTCGATAATAATCTGGTTGGCTGTATAGACATCAAGCTTAAGTGAACTGTTACACGAAATATGTGACACTTGGAAATAAGATGTCAGTATCAGCCCACCAACAGGTGGATAAAAATCACCCAATCCCAATCATGTCGGCATTGGAAGCTAGAAGAAATTTAAAGGTAGGCAGACGAGGATTTTTGGCCTATCTTATTAATAAGCCCCGAGATACGGCCAGAATCGAAAAGGTAAAGGTAGTGGCAGGATACCCTGAAGTATTTTTGAAATAGTTAAACTCATTACCACCGGATAGGGAGATAGAATTTGTTATTCACACTCTTCCAGGAACCACACCGGTATCCAAAACTCCCTATAGGATGGCACCAACAGAATTGAAAGAACTGAAAGATCAGCTTCAGGAGCTACTAGAAAAGAAATTTATACGGCCTAGCACATCCCCTTGGGGAGCCCTAGTGCTATTTGTTAAGAAGAATGATGGGTCCTTGAGAATGTGCATAGATTACAGGGAGTTAAATAAGGTCACTATCAAAAACAAATACCCCCTACCACATGTCGAAGAGCTATTCGACCTGTTGCAAGGGTCCATAGTCTTCTCGAAGTTAGACTTGAGGCAAGGGCATTACCAGTTAAATATTAGAGAGGAGGATATTCCAAAAATTGCTTTTAATTCACGATATGGTCACTTTGAGTTTGCGGTGATGCCGTTTGATCTAACGAATGCCCCATTAGCATTCATGGATCTAATGCATCAAGTATTTTGATCATATCTAGATAAGTTTGTGGTTATTTTCATCGACGACATCCTGGTATACTCGAAGTCTTGAGAAGAACATACCGAGCACTTATACTTAGTTCTCAGAACTTTAAAAGAGCATAAGTTGTATGCTAAGTTTAGTAAGTGCGAATTTTGGATAGAGAAGGTATCGTTTCTTGGACACATCATATCCCTGAATGGGGTGGAGGTTGATCCATCTAAAATAGAAGTGATATTTAATTGGAAGAGGCCTGAAAATGTGACGAAAGTTCATAGTTTTTTGGGTCTGGTTGGCTATTACCGAAGGTTTATACAGGATTTTTCCAAAATAGCTAGCCCAATAACTAAGCTAACTCAGAAAGATCAACCATTTAACTGGGATGATCACTGTGAGAGAAGTTTCCAAGAGTTGAAGAACAGATTAACAAAGGCACCAGTTTTGGCTCTTCCAGAAGTATTGGAGAATTTTATGGTGTATATGGATGCTTCAAAGGAAGGGCTTGGGTGTGTATTGATGCAAAGAAGACAAGTCATTGCCTATGCATCACGAAAGCTCAAGCCCCACGAGAAGAATTATCCTACTCGTCACTTAGAGTTAGCCACAATAGTATTTGCGCTATCTAAGTAGAGACATTACCTCTATGGAGCCACCTTTGAAGTATACACGGATCATAAAAGTCTCAAGTATTTGAGATCACAAAAGGATCTAAATATGGGACAACATTGATGGGTGCAATTCCTTGAAGATTATGATTTCTCAATTTCATATCACCCGGGGAAGGCGAACGTGGTGGCAGATGTGCCAAGTCGCAGAGCTAAAGTGGCTACTTCTCAAGAACAATGGTGACAAGAGCTTTGAGAACAAATGCCATGGTAATATTGAAGCAGAAAGTTTGGCTTGCTGGAGTAAGTGTGCAGCCAGAATTGTATGCTGAGATACGCCAAGCTCAAGCTTAGGATAGTTGGATATCGAGACAAAAAGAAGCAATCAAGGAATCTGGAGAATCCGAATTTAATATTGATAGTCAAGGTACGTTTCTATTCCGCAAAAGGATCTGTGTGCCAGAAGAGATGAGAGGAAGATTATTGGATGAAGCACACAAAACAAGATTCACGGTACATCCAGGAAGTACTAAGATGTATCAAGATTTGAAGAGGCAATTTTGGTGGGTTAGAATGAAGAAAGATATCGCGGACTATGTATGCAGATGTTTGACCTATCAGTTGGTAAAAGCTGAACATTAGCGACCATCGGGATTACTCCAACCACTTCTAATCCCTAATTGGAAATGGGAACAAGTCAGTATGGACTTTATAATGAGCCTGCCTACAGCCAGAGGAGCTTACGACAACGTCTGGGTAATAGTGGATAGACTAACTAAGTCGACTCATTTCCTACCAGTCGGGACGCAATACAAAGTTGAGAAGTTGACAGAACTGTATGTGAAGGAAATTGTGAGACTACATGGAGTACCGATTAGCATTCTAGCTGATCGCGATCTAAAGTTTACTTCAAGACTTTGGAAAGCTTTGCAAGAGCACTTGGGGACAAGGTAACAATTCAGCTCTACTACTCATCCTCAAACAGATGGACAGTCTGAGAGGACTATCTAAATATTAGAGGATATGTCGATGGCTTGTGTCTTAGACTTTAGTAGAAATTGGAGTCGGCATCTACCTTTAATCAAATTCACATATAACAATAGTTATCAATCGACTATTCAAATGGCCCCATACGAGGCATTATACGGCAGAAGGTGTCGATCCCTGTTACATTAGGACCTTGAAGAATATAAAGGTCGCAGTAGTGAATCTTCAGAAACTATCAGGCCAGAGCTAATTCAGGAGACAATTGAAAAGACTCAGATCATTAAGCAGCGAATGAAAGCTGCACAGGATCGCCAAAAGAGTTACGCAGATAAAAGGAGAAAATATTTGGAATTTGAGATGGGTGACCAGGTGTTTCTTAAAGTATTCCGAGAAAGAGGACTAGAAGGATTGGAAAAGGCAAAAAGCTGAGCCCTAGATATATTAGCCCTTATGAGATAAGTGAAAGGATTGGACCAGTGGCGTATCGCTTGGCCTTACCCCAAAATATGAAAAGCATTCATGACGTCTATCACGTGTCACAACTCCGAAAACACTATCTTGATCCTTACCACATTATTCCCCTATCCAACACACCATTGCAAGGTGATCTGACATATGAGGAAAAGCCAGTTAGCAATTTGGATCAGAAATTTCAAGAACTTAGGAATCGGAAGATTCCTCAAAAAGTTCTTTGGCGCAACTATAATGTTGAGGAAGCAACATGCGAATCAAAGGACCTTATGCGTCAACAATACCCAAAACTTTTTCAACATTCAGGTAAGAATCTAGGGCCAGATTCTATTAAGGGGGGGAGAATGTAACACCCTAGAAATTTTTATGATTTTATTTATATGTATATTATCAATATTTGAAATTATTGAATTTTATTTATTAATTATTTTACAATTTTGTTGGTAAAGTATAATTTTATATACTCAATTGCATGGCTTAAGTTTCCTAGGAAATAAATTGCAAAATGCAGAAATTGAATTTGATAAAAATGGGCAGTAGTGTTTTCTTCTTCCTTCTCTACTTCTCTTTTCTTTTTCTTCTTCCTTCTTTCTCCCTTTCTCCTGCGGCCAACCACCACCGCCGGCGAACCTTCTTTCTCCAAACCAACCACCAAAACCCACTTCCCTTATCTCCAGAAATCCACCTGCACCACCACACATGGCGGAAGACCATCGGAACCGAGCAACGGAGAACGGCCGAAACACCCCGTCACGGCGAGCAACTGGGTTACCATTTTCCCGACCTCAAATGGAGCATCTAAAGGGTGGTTTAGCTAGTACATGATGAGGGGAACAAGGTGGTAGCATTGTATGGCGCAGATACGTAGCGAAGACGGCGAAAAATTGGCTGCGAAACTTTGAACCGTGAAGGCTTCGGGGTAGTTTTTGATGGTTTTTTGGTTTCTATTTCAGAAACCAAGGGTATCATTGGAAAGCTCTCGGCGAGAAAATTCTCTGGGTGGTGCCATCTCACTTTCCGATGACGGTGGACGGCGGCGACGACTGGGTAGAATCATCACCTCATCGCGGTGAACACATGAACGTGGTCTAATCGTGGAGATTCTTCTTTCTTAGTGAGATATTGGTATATAATAATATTTTTGTGTGTGTAATTACATGTAAATGTTTATACATTTTGATCATCATAAAACCTTGTATTACCGTATATTATGATAGTATTGGTCGATCGGAACACTCATGCATTAAAATAGAACACCTTTGGTCGATTAAATAGGCCTAGTGAATCCATAATAGTATTATTTCATGTAAACTATAGGTTATATAGCATACTAAGTGTAGAAAACCCCAATTTTATGTAATCGGGATTTAATCGACAAAAGCTTGGATTTTTATGGATAACTGGATTATTATGATTAACATTGAGTATCGTATGAAACTATATATATAAGCAAACCTCGTATACATCTATATATCCGATACTAATAGTATGTTTAAGGCAGTAATATCAAATCAAACCTTAACCAACGTATCAATAAGATAATCATTTAGACTTGGGGTTGTTGTTGGAATGATTCTAAGTGTTAGTGATCGTTAAGGTTGAACATGGATTTTAATATAAGGTTACCTTTTGAATAGGTGACGGAGGAATTAACCTTGAGGATCAGTAGAGTCTGACTACACTGTTGACTGATTAAGGTGAGGATCTACCGCTTTGGTACTTGTTTGAGTAAAGCAATGTTATCGTTGTCTCTGAACCCTGTGAGGTTCTATTGTCTTGATTATCGTTATTGTTTATCATTGATTTTTGAACACTGTGAGGTTCTATTATCTTGACTATCGTAATCGTTTATCATTGATTTTTGAACACTGTGAGGTTCTATTGTCTTGACTATCGTTATCGTTTATTGTTGATTTCTGAACCCTATGAGGTTCTTTTGATTTGATTATCAATATCATTCATTATTGCTATATGAACCCTGTGAGGTTGTATTATCTTGATTCTAGTTGTCGTTATTATTGCTATCTAAACCTGTGAGGTTCTATTGTCTTGATTCTCATTATCGCTTATCGTTGGTTTCTGAACCCTGTGAGGTTCTATTATTTTGACTATTGATACCGTTTATTGTGATTGAATCTTGTGAAGTTCCAATGACTTGATTATCGTCTATGGAATATTGTTAATCGTTGAGCCTGAGAATATTATTGTGTCAATCGTTTATCGAAACTGTTTTGAATTATTCGATTTTTACTATTCTCGCCTTGAACATTTCATCGTTTCGTATGTTATTGTTCAAATTTAACCTGTACCTTGTCATGTGGTCTGCCATGATGGCATTATTGGAATCATTTGTAAAGTTCATTGTTCTGCCATATTGGCAACTGATTGATTGAATTATCAAATTGAAAGATATGTGTACAGGAGAACTGTTGGGCCGAGTGCCTTGCCAAGCTGTTATGCTTGAGCTATTGTGATTGCCTAGTTGTTATGCTTGAGTTACTATTACTGCCAAGCTATTATGCTTGAGCTACTGTTATTGCCAAGCTGTTATGCTTGAGGCACTGTGATTGCCTAGCTGTTATGCTTGAGCTACTGTTATTACTAAGCTGTCGTTCTCGAGCTATTGAACTGTTTGTTACTGAACGGTTATTGAACTGTTATGGAGGCACAAGGATGTTCCGATATGTATGTTTTATTTAGTTTATTGACTTGCATATGTGTTGGGTTTGCTATTCTTGTAATTTTATTCTGCTCATGGAGCAATAAGGTTGGAGTGGTGTCCCAGTCTAGATCGGGCAGTTTTCCTGGCAAATGAGCTACCTTTATAACCCCTGACTGTGATCGGTTGAGATGTCCTTATACCTCCCGAGCAGGATCGGTTGAGATTATCCCTTCTTACTGTGATCGGTTGAGATGTCTCTATACCTCCCAAGCAGGATCGGTTGAGACAAACATGCCGTAAAGTCGACGATCACAGTTTCCGACCTAGCATTTGTTAGCAACTTAGTTTCTTGATGTTTCCTTTTTGCTGTGACTTATCGTTCTTATACTGAGAAATCATTGATTGTTATCTATGTACCTTGTTTTTAGACTGGTTATGCATTGCTTACACTATCATCATTGAGTCCTTATGACTCACCCTCATGTATTACTCATCTTTACTTAGATAGGTATGAGACAGGAGAATATGAGGATTGACGAACCCAGTAGAGATGGTTGTTTTGGAGCCTCTTTATGTATATGTATGTTTGACTGAGTCTTGGGATGTTTTGTTTAAGAGATGTTGTAATATGTCATGAATATTGTTATACTTATGGATGTAAGTCTGAATCTCGGTACTAATGACAACATTTTGGCTTGAATGCTGTTGAACTTTTTATTATAGTATTTTAGCACTCTGATATTGCTTCCGCATTTGGATTAAGTCTACTATAAGGTTATGTTGTTGTTGATGTTATTATTGGGAAATTGTGAAAAAAATTTATGGGCCTATTGATTTATTTGATGCATGTAAGGAATAATCTGAATTAGTGCCTCAGCTTAGGTACTATCCCGAGAGAAGGCGCTACAAGAAGTTTGATAAATATTGGGATGAGCGTTGTTTGGTATTAGCAATTGTTGTCGTATTTGATCCCAGGTTTAAAATAGATTTGGTCGTGTATTTTTACACTAGGATTTATGGTCCAAAAGCGTCCATACATTCAAAAGGTTCACAATACTTTGGTTAAGCTATTCATTACTTATGGAGGTAGTGTTACCCCTTCAATGAATGAGACCACTTTGACAAGTAGCACAATTGTTGAAACATGCTCTTCTTTATGTGATTTTGATAGATGGTGTAATGAATCACGACTTTCTGTTAATAGAAAATCAGAGTTGGATAGCTACTTAGATGAAGTTAGATTTCCTAGGGCACATACATTTAACATCTTAGACTGGTGGAGAACAAATAGCCATAAGCTACCCATTTTGGCAAAAATAGCACGTGATAGTTTAGCAATTCCAGCTACTACCATGGCATCAAAGGCAACATTCAGTATTGGGGGTCGTGTTATTGATGAATCACATGCTTGTTTGCTTTCGGATGTGGTAGAGGCATTAATAGTAGCGGCTGATTGGATCGGACCAATTCCTAAGGATGGTAAGTAAATTTGTTTATATTTTTTAGCTCTTTTGTTAATTTTATTAATATAAACTTTTTCGTAACATGTTTTAATTTTTGTAGTTGGACGTGATGCGGAATCATATGAAGTTCAAGTAGAAAGTGTAGCAAGATTTTAATGAACAAAAATTGTAGGTAAATATTAATAATGCTCTTACTTCGATTCTATTTTATTTTAAGTAGTGATTTAATTTTTTTTTTTCTTCCTTTCAATTACTAGGTTGGAGATTACATGAGTTTGAAGATCATTTTGCAGTTGGGTTAAAAGTAGTTTTAGTTGGACTATTTTGTTAAATTTAGACGTGTATGTTTCTGTAATTGGATTTGAAAATTTATATAATTGTAATTTAATTATTGTGTCTTTTTCTTATTTTATCAAATTGGATATGAGTTGATTTGGGGATGATTTTTACAATTAAATTGAATATGATTCTATTTCGATTGATTTGTTAAAATTTAGATATATATTTCTTACAATTGGACTTAAGAAAATTGTTATTATTTTATATTATTTTATTTACTTATTTATTTATTATTTTTGTATGTCAAAAAATCGAATGACAAAGGTTTTTGCTCCAACAAATAGTTGCAATTTTACTGTTCAATCAAGCAGCATAACCTACCGGCAGCAGCCAAATAAAAAAAGAAAAAAAAAAAAAAGGGTCGGGTCAGATCCGACCCAAAAATATTGGGCCTAGATATCAAGTCCAATACACAGACCCAATGGATAATGAGTCTAATTGGATAGGATAAAGGATGGATATTATTTTTTAGTATGGGCTTGGGTAGAATAAAATCCTACTTATTTACAGCCCTAAATCCGACCATGCGGGGCTGGTCATGTGATATATAACATTTAAATGGGTCCTTCGTCTTTCAAATAAATTCTTATTTTATTTGCCCCAACTTAAATTGCACCTACCAAATGGGAAAGGCTCAATTTAATATTTTAAAAGTCATAATTACCTAGGTGTGCTCATTACCTATGGTTCAAAATTTTGTTAGGCGTGATTCATTGACCTCGACTCGACGACATGCAGGAAGCTCAGAGGAAACATCTACGTACGTACTTTAACTTAAAAAATGCAATAAACCAAATAATTAATCTAAAACAATTTGTGATTACTCATACCGTCACATGTGAAACAATAAATAAATCCTCATCGACCGATTACCCGCAGAATGAATCCATCTTATGTAAGCCATCTATGCACTATATACATTTCTTATTTCTTTTACCATGAATTAATTAATTATGAAATTATCATGTAGTTAATTACTTTTTTATAAATATCTAGAATATTTCTTATAACTTTTTAATAAATAGCCATGGAAACACACTAGTTTCTCACAGAGAAAGAAGAAAGCCCAGGAATCTGCGTATTCGCCTTTAGGTGAAGGTGAGTTCTCCGCTTTCTTTTCATACTAACTTGTCAGTTTAAAATTTTAGTTAAGTTTCTTCTTCTTCTTCTTCTTGTCCTCCATCGAATTCGAGCATTTAAGATTGTCATTCCCTCATAGTGGAGACACACACAGTGTCCTCTGGGATATCCCAAGATAAGAAGAGACACACACTCGCCGACTTTGATTCTTGGGGCGGGCTGAATTGAAGGTGAGTTTCTAATTGTCAATTAGCTTATATAAAAAAATTAGATTGATAATTTTGATTTTGCTCAATATGAAAAATGGATGAATGACATATAATGCTGCTGCCTGCTGGCCAGTTTATTTATAGCCAATTAACAACTTGGAACAATTAATTGATATATAGTATAGGGGCTTATTTGGTTGGGCAAATGGGATTATTTTCATACTCCTGAGTCAAAGAATTGGCGTCCAAAACCCTCAAATTTATTGTTTGATTTGAAAAAATTTGTGCCTTAATATTTGTACTCTCTCTCTCTCTCTCTCTCTCTCTCTCTCTCTCTCTCTCTCTCTCTGTGATCCAAACACAGCATAATGTCAATGCTGTAAATATGTCACATGGAATACCATCTATTGTTCAATAGATCGGTTGGAAAAGTTACCTGCTTTGATTACAAGGCAATGCCCAAACAGATCTATCTCCTTACTTTTAGAAGGTAAATTACCAAAATACCCACCATAATTAGATGGACAAATAATAGATGTTTTTCTTTATTAATTAGTCTAATTCCAGCATGTTAAAAAATGAATCAGTCAATAATAATTATTTTAATCCAATAGCAGTTGTTGCACACATAAAATTACTTTTTGATTCATTTAAAATTAATATATGAAATAATTTAAATTATGAGTAAAATTAAGATTGTGTTAGATGTTTGATATGATAAAAAAAAAATAATGGAAGAGGGAATTTTAACAATATGAATTTGTGGGTTCGTGAATTTTGTGAAAAGTACAATTGTGACATTTTGAACCATCACTTTTAAAGGGCAACTTAAAGAAAAAATTTGGAATATTAATAACATTGACATCTAAACCACCTTTTTATACTAAATTCTCCATTTTATGCTTTAAACAACATTATCCATTTTAATTGCTAGAATAATTGAAGGGTATATTATGTAAAAAACCACAAATAACTTTTACTTTAAACACAAAATAACCTTTCTTTTTATAATAGTATATATATAGATAAATAGCCCGCGTGCAAATAATATCATGGACCACAACTAACCATAAATCCATCAAATTTTTAACCATTCGAGCAAACAAGGACGGGAGTTGTTAAAGAATGGTAATAGTATTGTAGAAAAGTTTCATCCAAAAGCTAATTTAAGTAGAGGATCAGAATCAAAGTCTATTTTTAGTTTAATCTTCCGCTCCCTCCTTCCCGAGCCACCCTCTTACTTTCTATGATTTCAAGTTTAACAAAATTATTAAAAATCTCACTCTATTTAAAAATTACACCCACTAATTAAACAATCTCACCATAAATATGTCATTAATTGTCAATTGTGACAATTTAAATACTATTATTATTACTATTTAGTTTGTAAAAATCATAAAGGTGACAAAACAAAATCTTTTATCACTTAATATATATATATATATATAATTAGTGACAATTTTTGTATTATCACTTACTATTTTATCACTAATTTATCTTTTCGATATATATTGTCAATATAATATTTTAGTAATCACCTATTACTAGACTTTGATTTTTCAATCAACTATTCCATCAACTCAACATAAATTAAGGCGCGAATTGGTTGTATTTTCATAGCCATTTTTTATTTTCATTATTCTCAATTTTTTTATTTTTTTTTAATTTTGTATGGATTCTTGTTTGGAAAGGAACAATATGGTTGGCTTAGTATGCTAGAATTTTCTAGAAAAGGTGGATTGCAAATAAAGTTTTAATGTAATACTATTAAATATGTTGTAACCCAATCGGACTAGATAATAAACTTGAGAAGTAAAAGTAAAGTAATTTGATGAAGAATAATAAGATTTAACGAGGTTTGAAGATGTGTCTAATCCACCCGACAAATAAAAGAATTTTATTGATTTCAAATCAAGGTAACAACAAGGAAGGACGGATCCAGAAATGAAAGTTGGGGGGGGGGGGGGGCGCAAAATTATAAAGCTTAAAATTTTAAATATAATTTTCTTATTTGTAAATTCAAAATACACATTTTCATCGAAATTCGGTGTGATACTCCTATATATCAAAAAAATTGTAAATGAATCAGATCAATATCAAAACTTTTAGTAATATTTTTTTTAATATAATTTGTAACTAAAAAGTTGAAGAAAATTTTTGAAACTTGTTTCCATCTTATTCTGAATATGTTCTTGATAATATTCATAGCGAAAAAAGTTCTTCCATTTATAGTGATTGAAAAAAAAAAAAAAAATCTAAAAAAGAAAATTTTAAATATTCACTCATATTTATTCTTATCTCAATCTTATTAAAGTCAAAATGAAATATTTTAATTGTTTTCCAAGTCCCTTAAAATTTTTAATTTGCTAAACTCCTGTGATATTTTCTCAAATAAATAAACTAGAAATGCCTCAACTAGCCTAACTTAATAGTCTTCACTTGATTACTTGATTGTACATATAGATATGAGAATTTGTTTAGAATTTGAAAAAAAATAAAACAAATAGATATTTCATTAATTGATTTTAATTTTTATCTTTAATTAAAAATAAATTCAATTCAATAAATCTAGATAATTAATTTTTAGTTTATGGCCCATAATAAAAATTATTTTTTCAAAAAATTTAATGAATAAAAATTAAAATTAATTACTTTTAATTAATATTAAATAATTTCTTTTTTTAATGTATTATTTAAATTAATTATACTAACTTTTATAATATATATATATTGTAACAGACTTGGGGGGGGGGGCATGGCCCCTACTTTGCCCCCGCTGTAGATCCGTCCTTGGTAACAAGTACAACTTGTCCCACAAATCTCATGTGAATACCCAACACCTTCGTTCTAAACTCCGTCTCGAAAAGCTACCTCAAAATTAGCATAGAATCTATTGTATATGGTTTGTCTCACATTGTCCCAGAAGAAAACATGCATAAATACCCACGAAATTAGCAATCTGGCCCATGGGCCTTGCGGCGCGTGTCGGGGCGTGCATGACTTGTGCCCTGGCCTGTGTATCTAGCTGCTGCTGAGAAAAAAATTGATGTGTTGTGCGCCCTAGAGTAGAGAATTTGCGCTAGGTGCATGATTCTATAATGTCGCGCGCTGTGGCAACCTTGCGCTCGACCGTGCTGTTCTAGTGTGTTGTGAGCCCGGGCGCGCACAAGCTTGCACCAGGGCTCGCGTCGCGAGCCTCCTACCTAGTTTTTGCCCCCGGGCATGCTGCTCCTCGCGCCCCGACGCGCGGCGCCCTGCCAACTCACGCTGGGACATGGTCCAATGCTCGTTTCGACTGTTTCGCTCTGTTTCTTCCATTTCTCGTCATTTGTAGCTCAAATTTCAAGGCAAAATCAACAATTCTCTACCTTGACTTGAAATTCTCCATCCATCTTCTTTATCCCTGCCCTCAAAAGGGGCCTTTCATCTAAGTCTGCAATTGTTAATCAAATCCATTAATGCTCGAATTTGATTCTTAGAATAGTTGTAGTCAAACATGTCTGCCAGATTATCCTTAGTCCTAAACTTATCAACAAAAATGACATCTTGAGACATATCTATGTGCTTTATTTTCTCATGAAATGCTTGATTCTTTGACAAGTGTATGGCACTCTGGCTATCACAAAATATTGAAGTGATATCAAAATTTATATCCATATTATCAATTAGTCTCTTTAGCCAAATGCATTCCTTCATGAATTCAGCTAAAGCCATGTACTTAGCTTCTATTATGGACAATGCAATTGATGACTGCAAAGTCGCCTTTTAGCTAACCGTACAACTTGAAACACAAAACACACATCCTGTCATGGACCTTCTGCTATCCAAATCTCTAGCATAATCCGTATCCACATAGCTAATAATTATAGCAATAGAATTCAATTGACTATACTTCAAACATCTATCTGCAAAACCTCTTAGATATCTCATGATCCATTTTACTGCATGCTAATAAGTCTTTCCTAGCTTGTGCATGTACCTGCTCACAACACTAATTGCATGTGAATTATCTGGCCTAGTGCACACCATGGGGTACATCAAGCTACCCACTGCACTAGCATATAGCACATTTGACATTGCTCCACCTCTTCCTCAGTACTTGGTGATAGATCTAATGAGAGCTTGAGATGAGCTACTAGTGGCGTACTTACTGGCTTGGACTTATCCATCCCAAAATGCAGTACTTTCTCAATATAATGTTGTTGAGTCAAGTACAACAATCTCAAGTGTTTGTCTTGGATGATCTCCATGCCCAAAAATCTTTTTCTCACTGCCCAAATCCTTTATCTCAAATTCATCACTTAACTGAGCTTTTAAAATGTTGATCTCATATATGTTTCTAGAGCTAGTCAACATATCATCAACATACAACAACAAATATACGAGAAGGCCATCACTACATTTTTTATGATATATGTAACAATATAAATGTTTATAGTATATCCTATCTTGGTAATAAGCACACCAAACCTCTTACACCACTGCCTAGGAAACTACTTCAAGCCATATAAAGACCTCTTCAAAAGATATGCTTGATTTTCTTTCTCGAAAATAATGAATCCCTCTAGTTAACTCAAGTAAATTTATTCCTCCAACTCACCATGTAGAAATGCTGTTTTCACATCCATCTGTTTTAGCTCCATATCAAACAAAGCTACCATCGCAAGTGATATGCGGATGGAGGTATATTTTACAACCAGGGAGAACACTTCATGAAAGTCAACTCCTTTTCTCTGATTAAAACCCTTGGCAACCAAGCGTGCTTTATATCTAGCATCTCAACCTTGGGAATCCCTTTCTTTGTTTTGTAGATCCACTTGTAACCTACAATTTTCTACCCTTTAGGTACATCAACCAGCTCTCATATGCTATTCCATGTAGAGACTTCATCTCTTCACTCATAGTTGCTACCCATTTATCAGAATCTGGATGAGAAATGGCCTCCTTATATGGGACTGGATCATCACCCACAAATTCCTCGGCTAAACTCAAAACATAAGCAACCAGATCTGAATATGCAAACCAGTGTGGTGGTTTTATTTGTCTATTTTCTCTATCGTGAACCAAATAATAGTTTTGTAGTGAATCATTTTCCTGCTGCTGATTAGGTGATAATGAGCTCTCACCAGTTTCATTTACCACTTTCTGTTTCCCCTTTGAAACGTGTGGAGTGCTTCAAACTCCACATTCTCCTTAACGTCTTGTTGACTACTTTCACCCTGATCCACTTTTTTTATCATAATAGACTCATTAAATGTCACATCTCTGTTGATAATCACCTTGCAGCCCTTCTCATCATTACACCACAAATGATAACCCTGTACTCCATCTGCATAGCCTAGGAATATGCACTTCCTAGCCCTCTGCTCAAGCTCCCCATCCCGTACATAAGCATAGGCTGGACACCCAAATACTCTCAGATTTAAGTAATTAGCTGGAGACCTAGACCAAATTTCCATCAGTGTCATGCAGTCTAAAGTAATTGATAGTGACCTATTCACTACATAGCAAGCAGTATTAATTGCTTATGTCCAAAAATTCTTGGACAATCCAACGTTAAAGAGCATGCATCTAGCTCTTTTCAAGATAGTTATGTTCATCCGTTTTGTAACTCCATTCTATTGTGGTGTATGTACAACTGTGCGATACCTCACAATTTATTCTTTATCGCAGAATTCTTGAAATTTCTTGTTGCAGAACTCGAAGCCATTGTTAGTCCTCAAGCGTTTAATCTACATTCTTGTCTGCTTCTCAGTCAAGGTCTTCTATTGCTTGAAGTTGACAAATACCTCATCCCTATGCTTCAACATGTACACAAATACTCTCCGTGAGAAGTCATCAATGAATGTCAGCATATACCTGGCACTTCTCTTTAAAGGAACTTGAGAAGGCCCCTAAAGATCTGAATGAATATAATCCAAAGTGCCCTTGGTCCTGTGAACTATAGTATCGAATTTCACCATGTGCTGCTTGCCAAGAACACATTGCTCGCAAAAATCTAGCTCTCCAACCTTTTCTCTACAAAGCAAACTTTGTTTGCTCAATTCTAGCATCCCTTTCTCACTCATATGCCCAAGCCGCATATGCCATAATCTCGTAGTATCATTGATTGATGAAGAAACCACTGCAGTACTAGAAACAATGCTGCCCAGTAATATGTAAAGGCCATTCCTCTTGTCTCCCTTCATGATAAGTAATGCACCTTTGGAAACTGGCAGAACTCCATCTTGAGCTCTATACTCATCGCCATTCTTATCTAGAGTACCCAATGAAATTAGATTTTTCTTTAGATCAAGAACATGATACACATCTGTTAGAATCCTTCCTATACCATTGTGCATTCTAATATTCATTGATCTAATTCATACAACCCTATAAGAAGCATCGTTTCCTATAAGCACTTTACCACTATCGTATTTTTGATAAATGGTAAACCAATCTTCTCGTGGGCATATGTGGTAGGAATAGCCACTATCCAAAATCCACTCTGAACCCAGAAACTCTCAGCAACGTTGAGAACAAGCCCACCATCAGACATATCCTAAATAATTCCTACAACATCATCCCATTTCTAATAAGACGTTTCACCTGCATCCTTCGCCTTTTCTCGTTCTGGATAATTTCATTTCCAGTGCCCCTTTCCACTGCCCCTAAAACATTTATCGCCTGTTCTAGACTTGGTTTGGGACTTCAATCGACCTATACTCCTTCCCCTTTCCTTAGTATCCCCTTCACCACCAATCCTTTCCACTTTCACTATTGTTACTGCCCAGGACATGTTTTCTCCATTTGTTGGAATTCAATGAGGCATTCACATCCTCCATTGAAATTATATATCTCCTATACAACAAGTAGTCACCAATTACTCAAAAGATTTAGGCAAAGAATACAAGAGAATTAACGCTCGATCTTTATCTTCAATTCGTACATCTATACTAGCAAGATCCAAAATCACCTTATTGAAATAATCAATATGTTGAGTAATAGATGTACCTTCCTTCATTCTCAATGTGTATAATTGTTGTTTCAAATACAACCGATTTGTCAGGGACTTCGTCACATAAAGACTCTCCATCTTTGACAACAATCTCGCCGGTGTATTTTCTGTGGCAACCTCTCTCAGTACGTTATCTACCAATGATAACACTAAAGTACTGTAAGTCTTCACCATAAATTCATCTTTCCCCTCATCCGATAGCGTCTCTGGCAAGAATCTCTATACTTTAACGCTCTCTGTTAACCTTGTTGACATAGAAGGGCGTGAACCTTCATCTTCCACAGCCCAAAATCATTCTTCCCATCGAATTTCTCTGCCTTGTACTTCATGGCGGACATCTGGTCAAACTAGCTCCGATACCAATTTATTGTAACCCAGTCGGACCAGATAATAAACATTAGAAGTAAAAGCAAAGTAATTTGATGAAGAACAACAAGATTTAATGTAGTTCGGAGATGTACTAAATCCACCTGGAAAAAAAATATTTATTGACTCCAAATCAAGGTAACAAGTACAACTTAAGTCCTACAAATCTCACGAAAATACCCAACACCTTCATTCTAAATTCTATCTCGAGAAACTATCTCAAAAGCAGTATAGAATCTATCATATATGGTCTGTCTCACATTGTCCCAGAAGAAAACATGTATAAATACCTGTGAAAGTAGCAATCTAGCCCATGCACTTTGCGCTGCAAGCCAAAGCGCACATGATTGGCGCCCTAGCACACATATCCAACTACTGCCGAGAAAAAAACTACTGTGCTACGTGCCCTGGTGCGGAGAACTTGCACTAGGGCACATGATTCCAGAATGTCGTGCTCCCAAGCGCGACAACATTGCACTCGAGCGCACGGTTCCAGTGTACTGAGTGCCCGGGTGCTCATCGCGGCCCTCCTACCCAGTTTTCGCACCCGGGAGTACTGCTCCTGGTGCCTCAGTGAGTGGCATCCTGCCAACGTGCGCCAGGGCATCCTCCAATGCCCGTTTCGATCGCTTCACTCCGTTTCTTCCGTTTCTCATCATTTGTAACTCAAATTTCAAAGCAAAATCAACAAAATATTTTAATATAGTAGTATATATTATTAATTATATAATTTGTTGTGCATTTCACTTTTTCTATGTCCCATCAATCATGTTATGTTAGAATAAAAAATAATTAATAAAATTTAGTATGTATCTCATTGTTTGAAAAGATAAAAAAATTATTATTTAATAAATTATAATGTAAATTGAGAAAAGATGGAATAGGAATAACATCAACCCAAGCTTAAGCATATTTAATGTTTCACTAAAGAAATTAACCAAATTTATTACAATTAACCAGATTTATCACACTATATCTTTACACAATATTGTAGGTGGTCGACAGACTTCACACAACCAACGTCAAGGCACCTCCGACAGATGGCATGCTTCGGCAATCCAGTAAGTATACTTTCAGCTTCGCGCTTCTTGCTTTCCTTTTTAATACTGAACGAGATTTTTATTATCGGAAATGGTAAGTAAATTCTATTTTCTTTCTCTAACATCATGTACTATGCATAGATCAACAGATATATATTTTCCGTGTATGGACTAGTGTATGAAGAACATAGAACCTTATGTGCGTATGTACGGAGGGTTGTAAATGAATATTTAAAAATTCATACATACATATATATTTACATTATATATATGCCCCCATCCCCCCTCCCCACACCACCCCAACGCCCGCACTGCCACCACCCCACTGGGCTGCCATAGCCATGAGTCAAGCGAGCTTGCCAGCCACCTGGATCTGGCCATGGCTGCCTCAGCCCTGGCCAGCTGGGCAGCCAT
Organism: Jacaranda mimosifolia; assembly: GCA_018894105.1. Lineage (NCBI taxonomy): Eukaryota > Viridiplantae > Streptophyta > Magnoliopsida > Lamiales > Bignoniaceae > Jacaranda > Jacaranda mimosifolia. Next base: position 12,272,461 of record CM032132.1, on the reverse strand, counting down.
GGCCAGAGGCTACCTGGCCAGATCCGGCTAGGCGGCAGCCATGGTGGGTGCTCGGGGGCGGGGGGGTGGGGAGGGGAGAGTGGCGGCGAGGATGGTGGGTGGCCGGGGGTGGTGGGGGAGGAGAGAATGGCGGCCATGGCCAGAGGGTGGCGGCGGCCATGGCTATGCCTCTTTTCTTTTTTTCTTTTCTTTTTTAAAATTTAAATTTAATTTAAATTATTTTAACCATGTATTTTTGTTTTTTATTTAGTAAATAATTATAAATTATATATAAATATATATTTATATAAATATATGTGTATATTTTTAAATTTAAAGTTGTGCCAACTCAACGAGTTAAAAGAATATTATTAATATGGTAGATTAATTTTTTTTTGTTTTTTATTTAGTAAATAATTATAAAATATATATATTTATATAAATATATGTGCATATATATGTGTATATTTTTAAATTCAAAGTTGTGCCAACTAAGCGAGTTAAAAGAATATTATTAATATGGTAGATTAAATTTTTTTATTTTTTAATTAGTAAATAATTATAGAATGTAAATAAATATATGTGTATATATGTGTATGTTTGTTTATGTTTTGGGCGAGATATTTTTTATTGTAGAATCAATGCTTTTTATTAGATTTTTGGGTTGAAAATGGAATTGAATGATTATAATAAAATATATATGATGTATATATATAACATATGTATATATTAAAAAATGAAAAAGTTTTGGGGATAATGAAGGATAGTAATGGGTATTTTGGGAAAACAAATTTGTGTTTTGGAGGAAAAATGACGATATGTAATATATAAATATATATAATAGATGTGTATATATGTGTGTGCATATATAAATTATATAATATATTTGAAATTACAAAAAAGAAAAGAAAAGAAAAGACATGTATGTTGCCAACTAAACAAGAAAAAGACAAAAAATGCCTACTAGGTAGTCCAACATGGCAAAAACTCCAAGCTGCCACACGCCCGACGAGCCACATCAGCTTTTCCAGTGAGAAAATGACGAAAAATGATAATTTTTTAATACTTATAGGACTAGAATTGATATTATGCAAGTTATAGGACAAAAAACCAAATGGGGTAAAATTACAAGACAAATTTTGTGCCTATGGAAATATCTTTCTTTAACTGGACCTAACCAAAATTTGGACTCGAAACTTAATTGGCTGAAAAGTGATTAGGCCAAAGAAAAATGAAAATGAAGATCTAAGCTATACCTTAGACAACAAATTGAGCCCCATCATCCGAATTGAGAATCTAATGACTAAGAAATAATCTACAGCGCAGCTTACAGGCCTACGTTGATGTACATCCAATTATACACGAGAGCAATATATAGTAACTTGAGTAATTGTCACTTGATCCTTTAACACCTATTCGATCGGCCACAAGAACTTCCCACGCAATTGAACAAAGACTTGTGGATGTTTTTTGTTTCAAACGTAAATGTGGCATATAGTTATGCCATCTTTTGTGTAAATTCCACCACGCTTTTTCCATATCTTTTGTTTCCTGAAAGTAGAACCAACACGAACTCCTCCTATAGAGACCTTCCTAGATTGACTATAGCAGCTGTGGTTGTTGCTTAAACTCCGGCGAGCCGCTCATTCATTCCTTTGCAAGATTAGTCTCTCCATTAAGATCCATTTCGATAGAGTATACTGTATTTAGAGTAGAAATTGACCGGAATAAAAAAATTACCCTCTTGATGGCTTCTTGGCTATGAAAATATCTTCAAATTATTTATGCTATATGATTCTGATGAACTTGACTTCCCTAATCCATAAAGGAATGGAATATTTACGATTTGCTCATCTCACATCTCAACTCTAATTTCCCACATACGACGCCAATTGCTGCACATGAATTAAACTAAAGCATCAATAAAGGAATAGAATTTGCTCAAGACAATAATTTCTTAATTTGTTGAATCTCTCCCTTTGAGTTACATTCAAGCTTTTTTATGTACAAATACCCACTACCACCCACTAATCTGATTATAGGTATCACTACTTATCATGAACATGATGAACATAATACCTACAGACAAGTGGCATGCTTCTCCCTAGATTTGGGGATTTTCAGTAACTGCAGGTTAGCTTAATACGGTAGCAACTCGGCACGTTTGGGGTTACTGGACCATGGAGTTGAGCTACTTGTACAGTTACCAGCTCTGTGTGGGCTCGATTTTCCAGACTACCATCAGCTTAGGCCGTTATATTACACTCATCATCACTACCAATATAACTTATTTATACTTGGTATACTCCTTGATATATAAGGAATAAAAAAGGAATGGAATTGTCATTTCTTGCTTGATTCGATTTTCATGATTTGTCATTAGTAATGACCGATAAAATGGAAAGAAACTTTTCAAATGACTAAATACCGTTTTGTAAAAAGAAAAAGAAAAAATATGTATATTAAAATAAAAATATTTATTAGTAAATATTTTTTTATATATTACTATAAAAAGTTTTTGCAGTGTAAGTCTATAATTGTGTAGTTTTAATAGCATTTTTAATGTTATTCGAATTACATTAGTAAATATATATTGTATATTTTATCAATTATGTTATATACATTTATTGAGAAAAGTACAGACACAATTCCGTTTGAAATTACTCTTTCTATAATTATAATGTAGCAAGCTCTTTTGAACTTTTTAATAAAATGTTATTAAAAAGATTATAAAATATCTTATAATTAGATTACTTAATTTTTTTAGTGATAAGGGTAGAATGCCTTTTATTGCACTTTTTTATAAGTTTAATTTAAAGAGTAAGTGATAGAACCCATAATCCTTTATTTATTGTTTTGCATATATATTTTTAATCATTCTAAGAGATATGGATATGATTAATATTTTAAATTATATATATTTCATTAGGCGTGGATCAAGTCAATGATACTTCTACTTCATTGTTGTAAAAATTGAAAAGCATATAGTTATTCTTCTTTTTTTATGACAATTTATATTATTTTAATATTTTTATAATATTACCAAAAATATATGAGTAAAATATATAATTAAATAAAAGCATGCAACAATAAAATAAATTGGAACATAACATCAAAGATTTACAAAGTGACCTTTCTTTTAATATAATATATTTTGTTAAATTTTAGAGGGTAATTTTATAAATAAATTAAAAAAGTTCAACTTTTGATGAATTTGGAATGGTTAAACCCCATGGAAGAGGAAGGGAATAGCTAAGCCCATACTTTTGAGAATAGGGATTATGTCGACTCTAAAGAGGCGGCGAGAGCTTGTTATAAGAAGAGAGCATGGGTTTATGAATGGATTTCGAAATACCCATTTTATATTTATCTCATTCCTTTATGTCAATCATACCAAAAGAGTTAGAAAGAACCAGATGGTGAACGGTGGTAGTGTTGTGGATGACTTTAAGCTCACTTGTTTGGTGTGAAAATTTTCTTATTTGATGTTTGGTTAGTTTCCTATGAGGGACTTCTTAATGGGATTGTTTAGTTAACTTTTTCTAGATATCAAGCACCCATATGCGTGCTTTAGTATTTCTATATCAATATTGCATCATCTGTTCACACTACTAGAAAAAACATTTATTGAGACGCTGGAAAGTGTCCCCATAGGTAGTATATTGAGACACTTTCATGTTTGAGACACTTTATGAAAGTGTCTCATAGGAAGGGGTCCTAATGCATTATCTTGACACCCGAAAGTGTCTCCAAAACAACTCCTTTGAAGACAGATGAAAGAGTCTCCAAAACAATGGTATAGTGACACTATATTGTGTCATTTAATTGGTTTTTACATATCATATTTGCTAGTTATGTGACACTAAAAGTGTCTCTATATAAATAATATGGTGACACTCTAAATGTCTCCATATAGTTTGTATGAAGACAGTTAAATGTGCCACATTATATAAATTTGAGGACAATTTTATGTGTCTCTATATGTATAGTTTCAAGACACGTTTAAGTGTCTCATCAAGCTTAATTTAGGGACACTTAAAAGTGTCCCCATAAATTTGTATGGTGACACTTTAATTATCTATATAAAGCTGATTACTATTAAAAGGCATCTCCAAAAATATGAAGTAGTGACATCTTATATTGTCAAACTACTTTATAATGACATTTTATTGTGTCATAAGATATGTAAAACAATATTGCTTTAAAACAAATAAAAGTATCCACATAGCGCCTTTACAACTAGTGGCATGTTGCCATGGTGCACATTCAATCACGCAACAAAAATTCAACAAAATAAACAAAGATAGGAAATAATATCATTCATTAATATTTGTTCTATAAGTTCAAAAGAGCACAACTGCACATTTAACAAACTTGTCCAAAACACTAAAAGTTTTAGCTCTCAACAAAATAAACTAGAAAACTTGCAATTTAGCTTAATCTAATTAAGTTCTTTGTCCAAATAACTAAGAAAGAGCTAACTTGAGTGCCTAATATAGCAGCTGCGTACTTCATCATCAAACCAAACATTTTACCATCAATCTTCATCCACTACCACCTGTCACAAATTAAACAACCATGATTATCCTAATTCTTACTTGAGAATTTTTTTTTTTTCTTTTTTGAGAAGGCATGAAAGAATATTACCAAATGAAATGGCCAAGCAATACTCATCCCTATAACCTCCCCAATAGTCGTAAAATCATTTATTGGCCGAATTAACTCCTCATTCATCTCCACTCCAACATTAACATGCACTTCACACATACTCTTTCCAAGTTCTATTCCTCCAACTTGTTTCAATGGATGTAAGCTTTCAATGAGACCAATTGCAACATTTTTTGAGGGATTAATCATACTCTTCAGATATACTTTTGAGCCAACCTAGATTATAAATATAAAAGTTTGTCATTAATCAATAAGGAATAACAAACATCTTAATATATAAGTTTGAGTGCATTTGCATCATGTATTCAACTAGAAAAATGAATAGCAACATCAATTCAATTCCATCAACTCAAATTTTCAATTAATCCACAAAAACCAACTTTAAAAATAATAATATGCAAATATAAATTGAAAGAAACTAATGCAACATTCAAATATTCAAACTATTCTTCAAACTATATGCATTCGTTTAGAATGAGTAACAATAACAATCAACCCCATCAATTCCATATCAACTCAACCTTGTCAACTCAACCTTATCAATTCAAAATAAATTCAACAAAAACCAACTTCAACTATACTTTAATAGAAATTAAAATAAAAGCAACATTCAAACTATTCTTCAAACTATATGCATTCGTTTAGAATGAGTAACAATAACAATTCAACCCCATCAATTCCATATCAACTCAACCTTGTCAACTCAACCTTATCAATTCAAAATAAATTCAACAAAAACCAACTTCAACTATACTTTAATAGAAATTAAAATAAAAGCAACATTCAAACTATTCTTCAAACTATATGCATTCGTTTAGAATAAGTAACAATAACAATTCAACCCCATCAATTCCATATCAACTCAACCTTATCAACTCAAAATAAATTCAACAAAAACCAACCTCAACTATGCATCCATAGAAATTAAAATACAATCAGCATTCAAACTATTCTTCAAACTATATGCATTCGTTTAGAATGAGTAACAATAACAATTCAACCCCATCAATTCAACGTCAGCTCAACCTTATCAATTCACAATACATTCAACGAAAACCAACCTCAACTATACATCCAAAAAAATTAAAATACAATAAACTTAAATTAGAAATTCAACAATTAATGAAACATTAAAAATCAAAATCTATATGTTCAACCTATATCAAAATCTACCAATCTACTTAAGGATATAAGATAAACTTAACTATGTAATCATAAATGAATCAATAGCAAAAGAAAATAAATATGAGTAATTGTTCGAAATAATTCCCTGTGGAGACATCCCATTAATGCTTGAGGTTGAATTTCGACGGCCTATTAGGAATTGAGAAGATGATGAGGGGACACTTCGAACTTGTGGAGTTGACTCCATATTTTCTAATCTTTGCTTGTTCAACTTCAAAAGTTCTTCTATTTGTCTAATCTGCTCTTGTATTTGCTTATTCTGTTGATTAGCTATTTCTTTCAAAATTTCAATTTCTTCCTGGTATGATTGGGTCATGCGATGACAAGCACGTCTACTAGGCATACCATCATAGACATCCGAGGCAAGAACACCAAATCCAAACATCTTAACTCGTACCCATTTTTCTGGTCCAACCACTTGAGAAAAGATATCATTTGGGCCGCTATCTTTTGCACCAGAAGGAAGTTCACGTCTTAGTTCATTCATTTTCCTCTGCACATAAAGTTTGATTAAAAAATACAAAATATAATCAATAAGTTCAATCAAAGAATACACAATATATTTACAAGCAAATTAAATTGATGAAGAATGGAAGAGGTAGTTATTGTAATAAATAGGCATAAAAGAATAGCATGTAAGTATTTAATTTACCTCCAAGTAGTGTCTAGCAATTATTAACAAAAAACATAAACAAAAACAATGTTCAATACTTGAACTTGAAACCAAAAGCATAAACAAAAACAAGTAATGACAAAGAACTTTAAAAGAAAATATACATATCATTAGCATGCTTACCAAAGAGTCAACAATAACAGGATTGGAAGTATCCCCCTCTCGACTATAACATTTTGTAAAAAGATCCACCCTACTTGGTTCAACATTCATTGGATCATCATCCCTTTCACCACTTGTTTCAATATCTTCTCTTTCTTCATCATCTTGTCTTGCTTTATTCTATGGACACAGTTAGTTAAACAAGTACTTCATTTAACAAATATTACATAATATTCCAAAAACAATTCAAGAACCTTCATTTCTTCCCTAATTTGTGCAAAACTTTTCTTCCCAGTAATATGATGCATTGTCTTTTTTGCTCTATTCTCTTTGTTTCATGAGCTTTGTACCTATGTGCACAAAGAAAACTTTGTTAAAAAAACCCTTTGACATTCCAAATATTTCCAATTAAGTATTAAAAAATATGTTCAATAAATATGTTATCACTATATATGAAGTTAAATTGTTATTACCCTTGCAGCATCACTATTCCAATAAAGGACTAGATTCTTCCATTGATCAGGCAAAACTCTTTCATCTTCTGAATCAGGTCTTCTGCTCAAGTTTTCTTCTAGTGGTAAGTTTGGATCAAAAAACTTTGCATTCACTCTATTCTTCCAACTCTTCCATTTTTTTCCCAAGTTCATCATAGTCCAATGCTCAAATCCAACACCACCGTAAAACTTCCCCTAGTTTCAACAAAGTGAAAGATTATTATTCAATTTTATAATAAAAAACTACACATAAAAATCTAATAGAATTACATTTACCTTAAAAATTTCCAGCAAAGACTTTTTCACAGAACTTGGTACCTTGTGCCATGTTTTCTCATCAAGTCGAATTAGCTTACCATTTCTAACCAAAGTACCAAGAAACTCTACAAACTTGCTCCTATTTTAACCAATCGGCAATCCTAAATTGTTAAAAAGGACATGCTCACGACCTCTCATAGTCCAAACACTTGGCAGGTAGGTCTTCCCTCTATTTTTCCTTTTCTTGTTAGCATTTTCTGCAAATAGCAAGCCTTTCAAATTATCATATAAAAATGATATTTGCAACAAGAATTTAAGCCAACTAATAATAGAAAACAAGTTACTTAGTATTTAGAACTAATTATTACCAATAAAATTTTGAAAAACTAAATTAACATTAATGAAGTATGAAAATAAGTTATAAATAAAGTAACAATCAAGTATATCTTTCACACTCAAACATACCAGTGGTTCCTCATTTTCCATCTCATTTGGATGCAACTCTGATGGGTGGCCATCAATCTCATTCATGTTGTGCATGCCATGCATAATGCTTGTCACCACTAAAATGCAATATCATAATATTATAAACATATAAACATGTTAACTAAAAAAGTGTGTTCTTCTTGTTTCTATTAGCAATGCAATTTATGCTTACTATATATACCTGTATTCTCATTCTGGTCATTGTGCATCCCTGTCAAGTTTTGTTGTTCCTGTTGTTTTTGTCGCTGACTCCTCCTGTATCTGCCATGTTGGTTGCTTGCCATTACTAATTCACTATAAAGCAATTACCATCATTAATATAATAAAAATAAATTACAAAAATTTGATCTACAACTAACATGCTTACAAAAATAATAACATAACACCATATAATGGATAGTTAAAATGCTTTAATAAAAATATTACGGCAAAACTCAAAGTCATAATAGATGAAAATTTGTATTAAGAACTATTTAAAAGATATCTTCTAACACATAAACATAGCAATATTTCATTAATAATTTTCCAATGAGCAACACGTGACAAAATATCAAATACAACTTTTCTACTTAAAGAGATCATGAGTTTTCTTCTAAACTATCAACTGGGATTCCACAGGCCCCATCACGAACCCAAACAACATCTTCATCTACACTTATTGGATGAGCAACACAAGGTTCACTTTGCAAAGTGGTATCAACATTTTCAGTTGATTGGTCCTTCCCATCATCAAATTTATCTCTGGCTTTTGTTTTAATCACAACGTGCCAATCCTTCTCTGTGGGATCTCTTACATAAAACACTTGCTCAACTTGAGAGGCAAGGGCAAAAGGCTCATGCTAACGCCTTATATTTGAGAAATTGGCTAAAGTGAATCCATCGTCGTCCACTCTTAATCGCTTCCCTTTGGATACCCACTCACAATTAAACAATACAATCCTCTTACCACCAATGTAATCTAACTCAATTATATCTTTCAAAATCCCATAATATGCCAACTCATCTAAGATAGGTCTCATGTCTTTTTTGCTAGCAAAACTTGTTGTGGTTACATTTACCATCACCCAACTATTTTGAGTTTTTCTCTTTTTCTCCACTTCTTTAGTATGAAATCTGAATCCATTTACAATATATCCTTTGTATCTTTTTCCGACGGGCATTGGTCCCCTTGCAAGACGTATCAAATCATACAACTTTGGGTCATCTTCATTTATTTTTAACCCCTCAACCTACAATAAACATATACTTACTCAACTAGTTTAAAGAAAAATTCATAACAAACTAGATTATTTTAATGTATTGATTAAAGTAGATATAGCATAATGACTAGAAAACCAAGAAGCAAATGATTCACTATGATTTTGCTTGATTTCATGTTCTCTTGCACGATGCTTCTTACGTCTAAGTTCAGCTTCATGTTGGCTGCACAATATGCATAGAAATTAAATAATTCAAAAATAATTAAATATATGTAAAATAGTCATTATTATATTTCTTTTTAACTTACTCTCTATATGGCTTAATCTCATCACAATTAAATAGCACATATCTATGAGCTTTAATCAAGATATCATTGCTCAAAACAACTGCTTCTCCTTTCCATAGTGGACAGCCCGACATAAAAAATATATCTAAACCTGGTGTGTTCACTACATATCCATCATCATTACGACTTGATCGGTTGAGCCTTGTTTCGACTTGTTCCTCGAAGTATAAAGAACAAAATGCCAAACAATCTTCAGCTAAATAGCCTTCAGCAATCGACCCCTCTGGTCGACATTTGTTCCGCCCATACGATTTCAAAGTGCTTAAGTATCTAAGAAAATGAAAATATCTAAATGTTATTATTATGTATGGAGATATATAATATTAAAAAAGAAACAAGATTATCCTTGAAATGAAGATAATTATTATGAAAATATAACCAAAATAATTACCTTTCTATGGGATACATCCAACGATAATGTACTGGTCCAGCTAACTTTGCCTCGGTAACCAAATGAATTGTCAAATGTACTGTAATATCAAAAAATGTTGGGGGAAATATTTTCTCAAGTTGACAAAGTATAAGAGCAATTTCTTGTTCCATTCGATCTAAATCAGTATGATGGAGGCTTTTAGAACATAAGTCTCTAAAGTAACCACATAAACGAATCAAGGCTAAACGTACTAACTTGGGTAACAAGTTGCGCAAAGCAATCAGAAGCAATTGTTGCATCAAAACATGGCTATCATGACTCTTAAGGCCAAAAATTTTGATTGGCTTAAGATGCACACCTTGCTACATTTGCAACATAACCATCTGGCACTTTAATGCTTTTCAAAACCTCAGAGAATATTTCCTTCTCAATCTTATTAAATGCAAAAGAAGATGGTGGCAACCATTCTCTACCAGTCTCGTCAAAAAAAGGCCAAAGTCTTGGTCTTATGCCCATATCTCTTATATCCAAGCGAGCCCTATGGTTGTCCTTTGACTTATCACTATCCAATAATGTATACAATACCTTATCACATACATTTTTCTCAATGTGCATAATATCAAGATTATGGCGCAACAAGTTTTTTTCCCAATAAGGCAAAGTGAAAAAAATACTTTTCTTCTTCCAATTGAAAGGTAAAAGTAAATCACCCACCTTTTTGTCAAATCTGTTATCAAAATCCTTTATCTCATCTAATATTTCAGAGCCCTTCAAATAAGGAGGTGCTTTTCTATGCTCTTCAGTGCCATCAAAAGATCCTTTATCTTTTTGATAAGGATGATTTTTTGATAAGAAAACGCGGTGGCACATGTAAAAATACTTAAGAGAGTTGTGTAGCCGTTCAGAGTTAGTACACTTTTGACAAACAGGGCAAGCATATTTTCCTTTAGTACTCCAACCTAATATATTTGCAAGACTAGGAAGATCACTTATAGTCTATAACAATGCTGCACGCATTTGAAAATTCTGTTTTAACATAGCATCATATGTATTTATACCCTCATACCACAGTTCCTTCAATTCTACTGTTAATGGTTGCAGATACACATCAAGATCATTACCAAGCTCATTAGAACCAGGTATAAGTAAAGACAACATGAAGAAAGATTTTCTCATACAATCACCTGGTGGCAAATTATATGGCATTAGGATCACAGGCCATGTGCTATGGGCAACACTCATTGTTCTAAATGGTTTAAACCCATTAGATGCCAAACCCAACCTAACATTGCGAGGGTCTTTTGCAAAATCTGGATAGTAGTAATCAAAACTTTGCCAAGCTGGAGAATCTGCAGGGTTCCTCATGAAACCATCTTTAGTGCGTTCTTCTTCATGCCACCTCATAAGTGATGCAGTTTTAGTATTCATAAATAGCCTTTGCAGCCTTGGCTTTAAAGGAAAATGCCACAGAACCTTGGCTGCAACCTTCTCAGCTTCCTTAGGTTTCTTAGAAGAAGCATCGTGTTGAGTAGCATTAGGTTGTTGCTCTTCTTGTGGCACTATCCATCATGGTTCTTCACAAGTATCACATTTTGTCTTACTTTCATTCAAACCCCAATACAACATACAGTCATTTTGGCATGCATCAATTTTCTTATAATTTAACCCCAGATCTCTCATTATCTTCTTGGTCTCGTAATAATTTTTTGGAAGTTGTGAACCCTCTGGAAATGATTCTTTCAACAAATTTAACATAATAGTGAAGGAATAATCACTCCAATGACCAAGGCATTTGATCTACAACATTCTAACAATGAAAGAAAGTTTTGAAAACTTTCTACATCCAGGATAGAGTTCTTGTTCTGTATCCTGCATAAGCTTATAAAATTTTTCAGTTTCTTCGCTAGGCATTTCTCCCTCAGTTCTTGGCATATCTTCTGCATCAATGCCTCTATCTTGCATATTAAATGCATCATGTAACATCCCTTGCATGTCACCATATTCAAAAAATAAAAAGTACAAAACTGGAAAAGAAAAGAATGATATGGCTGGCAACACCCACAAAAAAGAGAGTAGAAAGCAAAAACACAGTAAAGAAAGTAGAACCACACCACTCACCACTCATATACCTCACATGACCGATGATCTGTCTGTTAACCCATCCAAAAACCATACAATTAAACAAAGAAAATTCTTATATAATTTTATTATTAATAATAACAATCCACTAGAAATGAATTCCAGTCTTGAATATATGACTCAAAATGGGATGAGGTGCTGTCAGTGCAAAAGTGGTAAGCTTTATTATGGTACCATTTATGTTTAACAGGCTAATAATTTTTGAGCAACAATTGTTTGATTCTTTTTGGGTTAGGGACAACCCAAAATTCAATTAGACATTAGAGTTTGCAGTTAAATGAATCTTTGTAATAAAACAATTGTTGCTCCATATAAAATGCTCAGCCTCTTGCATAAATCTGAAAGAGTTTGTGTTAACTAAACGAAGCAATAAAGGAACATAATGATGAGTTTGGTTCTATCCAAATAGAGATAGGACTTCAAATTCATGTAAGAAAATTAGCCATCAACTTGGGGCAAAAACCTGGACATGAGAAACAGATTTTATTCCTACCATGAAATGGAAGTATCAAGAATTGATCACTAATTCAGAGGTATTTTCCCATTATTCAAAGGACACAATGATGGGGAACAATCTTGGAGTTGACCATTCTCTTGCAGCAGAAAAAGTCGAGCAAGAAGACTTTTTTTGATGCACTAATGTTTAGATTCTCAAAAAGGGCATATTACTTTTTTTGTTTCTTAAATCTTTGCACATGGTTGATTATATAGGCTCGTATAGAAGGCTAGCACCCACCTTGGAATGTATTTTTCTCCAGCCCCATTTTGTTAGAATGTGCAAATAAGAGCAAATAATTATTCACCCACCTTGGCACCCATTTTGCTCACTTATGCTTTATATCTAACAAGAGCAAATAATTTTCCACACTAAATATATATCTAAACAAGTCAAAAGGATCGCTTATACGTATTTCAAATTTTCAGACACATACTTTGAACTAGTAGAGGATCCTCAAGGGGTATAATCCAAAATTTGCTTTCAAAGAATACATGATAACAAGGAAAAAATAGTTGAGAACAAATGCAAGAAAAATACTACAATATAATCTAATTGTTTTCTAGTCAAAGAAAATCATTAAGAAATGAAATTACAACACCACAATGCAAACCAAATGAAAAATAAAAATAACCAGCATTAATCAACATAGTTATAAATTCTCACCTTTCTTGATTTTCAGCCTCTCTAGCATCGATCATAGAAAACTCTCCCACTTAATGTTTGGTTCCCCCTACACAAATTCATCTTAACATATTTAATTTCTAATTACAATATCAGCATAAATTCCTATTATCTTCTGAATAATCAAGCAATTACACAAATATAAAGGATTTCTACAGCTTCTATATTAACTTCTACAAGTCTTTGTAAAACTTTATAGTTGTCAAAAATCCTAAAGAACTTTATATAAAAACTATTTACTTATTAAATGAAATACTAAAATTCCTAGCTTATGTGTAAAGATAAAATTGTGAGGCATCTTCTTGAAAGGAGGGCTGTGGAAAAATCTTAGTCCACTGACCACTAAATCCCTGGATTATAATAACTTTTTCAGCATAATTTTACCATATTCAAACTTCAAACAAAAAATACAATTATTCTCTCTACTTTAAAAGAAATTTAGAGAATCATATCTCTAATTGTGAAAATACACTCTAAGCCAGTAGTGACTTTGGTGTTCAACTTGAAGAACCCTCCAAGCGAAAGGTAAAGGGCAATTTGATAGAAATAGTTCTATACAAAGAAATAAACCAAAAAATCGATAAAAACTTAGTCTAGAATACGTAGTCTTCCTTTACCCACAAAACCTAGAATCTATTTTTCAAACGAGTGAGTGAGTGTGTGTGTGTGCGCGCGCATGCAATCGAGAGAAAAAACATACCAGAGTTTGCTACGTAGCCTCCGACAACGTCGACTTTGAAAATAGGGCGAATCCTTACCTGGTTAGATTTGGAATAGAATAGAAAGTGATTTTCTCTCTTTGTGGGTTTGTGGGTTGGGTGTGTTCGGAGAGTATTGTCGAGAGAGGGAGAAGGGAAATGGGACCCAAATATTTCATAATATTTATTCTTTTTTTATGTTTATATATATCAACTATTATGACGCTTTAAAAAAATGTTTCTATAAAAATTTATTAAAAAAAGTATCATGATAAAATATAAATACTACATAAAAATGAGACACTTTTTCACTTTTTCAAAAAAGTGTCTCAATAAAATATGTTAATAAGACACTTTTCAAGAAGTGTCATAATAAAAAAATAAATTATTAAGTATTGAGACACTTTTGTAACAAGTGTCTAAATAAAGAAGTTATTGGGACATTTTTCAAAAAATGTCACTTATAATGTGTCTCAACAAGTAATTTTTCTAGTAAGTTTATTAAAATCATCAATACTCTATTTCTATATTAATTCTACAACTCGAAAAGTTTTAAGATGATGAATAACTATATATAATTTAGTGATTTCATCTAAACGTAAAACAGAAATAAAAATATGAAGAATTGTCTAACAACTTATGTTGAAGAAGCGGCTTGATAAATAAGAATATGACATATGCCAATCCTTAATTTTAGCTTATAGGTACTATATTCTAATTATTCTAAAAAATTAAATTGACAAAAATCTTAACAGATGCTTGACAAACACTGGAAATGGATAAAGTTGAGAGGAAAATACTGATGAATGACTTGACAACTTTATTAAGTAAAATCCGAAGCACTATTCCAGCTGGATATGTCTCATAATCTCATTAACTGGAAGCTACTTTGACATATGTATGCTTTGTCTCTTCAGAAACCTCACAACCCAAAACAACTAAACCAGCTCCAAAACCTGTATGAAGATAATGTATTGAGCAAATTGACTGAGCAGTGAGGAGTTAACTTGAATATGTAATTTTGATTAACTTTCACTAAAAAGAAAAAGATAAATTAGTGACAAAATAATAAGTGACAATATAAAAATTATCACTAATTAGTATGTTAGGTGACAAAACAAAAATTATTCTCCTCAAAAATATTACTAGTAACAAAATAGAAGTTATTGTCACTTAATACATATTATTAGTGATAATTTTACATTATCACTTATTATTTTGTTATTACTATAACATTTTTTTAGTGTTTTTCATTGTACTTGTATTGAAATTCAGCTCAATTCAAACTAAAGATAGTTATAGCATTTTAGTAATAAGTTGGAATATATTTTTTAACTAACTGATTTATAAGTTTTTAACATCTTCATTTTCAGCTTATTAGTGTGCGTTCATAAATTTTCAAAGAATTCTTAAAGCGTGAAATTTCTTGTACTATTTCTTCATAAAAAAAATTTTAGTTACTAAACGCGCTTTATCTGACCTTTTAGTAGCAGTGCGTCTCTCGAGCTCTTTTGCGCTAGTCATCGAAGTGGAAGAAAAGTGATCCCCTGATAAAGTTACAGTTATATTTTGGATATCTTCCGCACATATGTCACATTTGTTGTTGCCTTTCTTCTGTGACCATCCTGCTGCGCATGATTCATGTATCAAACTAAATTTACATTTGCAGTTCGTTTTGAGCACATTGTCTTGTTGGAATATATTAAAGCAAAATCTGCAAATTGCTTCCTCTTTCGGAATCTTTTCAGCTTCCTCCCCTAAAATTAATTAAAATTAGCATAAATTAATGCTATGTAATGAAATGAAGATACGTACAGAAAATGCTTGCGTAATATATAGAAGGGGAAAAAATTATTTAACCTCCCTCTGAAATATGAAATAGGCACAAAGAAAAAAAAGCCCTGAAAAAAAAAAGTTTAAAAACCACCATTTGTTTTTTAAAAATGCTGTAAAAAAGCACCTTCAGGCCATAAATGAAGTGCACGCTTGTTTCTGTGCGAGTTTTTAAGGTAATTTGTATGTAAAATGACTAAAGACACAAAATTTTAAAAATTAAGAAAATAGATGGCGGCCACGATCACCATCAACACGGCGGCCATCACCAGATGGCCGTGGCGGCCGTTGGCCGGATACCTTTTTAGGCTGCCATGGCAGCCATTGAGGTCAGGAGGGAGGGGGTGGTTATTATGGTTTATGGCTGCCGGCAGCCGTGTAGCTGCCATGGTTCATGGCTATTAGTAGCTTACTGTCAAATGACTGTCGGCCACAAAATTAAAAGAAAAAAAGAATTGGCTGCCATCAACGAGGACACCATGGCAAGATAGTTGTGATGGTCGTTTGCCAAATTTCGCTAGATCTGTAGCTGGCTAGATCTAGCCACTTTTTAGGTTACCATGGTATTGGTAGCCGACAATCGTTGAGGTCTGGGGAGAAGGAGAAAAAGGTGGTGGTGGGGCTGGGTTATATTTTATATTATATATATACATATATAAATTTGTTATAAGTAATTATATATATGCATATATCTAATTTTGTGTCGACCATGGTAGTCGATGACTGGATCTGGCCAGATTTGAATATTTGGCCAGGGGAAATTTGCCAGCTGCCATGGCAGCCATGAAAGGAACTTTGGGGGCGGAGTTGGGAGTGGGGGATGGAAAATATATATAAATTATATTTTCATAATATTTATTGTGTTTATATATAATATTTATATATGTATATAAACATATTTTTATATATTTTTATAAATATATTAATATGATTAATCTAAACCATTCATTTGATTAATGAAATTTTAACAAAATAAAGATAAAAATAATAGATAAAATAAAAATAAAAAGCAATTGAAAATTTAATTTTATTTGAGGGTAATTTTATCTTTTTAGTAGTAAATGGGGGAGCAAACATAGAAAAGGAGGCAGTATGCATGATTTAAAGAATGATATGAAGGTATTTTGACCTTTTTTTTTATTTATTTCTTATAGGGGTGTCTTTTGCCCATTTCATTTCTCATATGGGGTAAATTTCTGTTAGCCCTATATAAAAAGTTTTGTTAATATATAAAGCATGTATGACCGTCAATCGTCATTCATTTTTGAATGAGTCAAGCGAAAAAAATATCTTGTCACACAAATTCTATAAATAATATTGCTCAAGAAAAAAAGTTTCAAGAAACTTTGACTTGGAATGCATAACATTCTTTCTTCATTTTATTGATAATTGTTATGATAAAGAGAATGCTCAAAATTGATATCAATGAAGTGGGTGGGCGAAAATATGAGAACAACTTGAAGTAAATTTGAATTTAAAGACCCAAATCTCCAAAAAAACCAAGTATCCTTAGCTCTTTCGTTGATTTAATTCTAGATTTTTATTTACTTTTTTGGGTAGGTTTTAGATTTGATTAGAACCAAATAGCTAACTCTTTGCAACAAAGAATACAGCTATGTAATGACAGATTTTTTTGTCAATAACAAATGATAAGATATATACACCCCTCCGTTAAAAAATTGGGCAAATTAGGTTTTACCCTCCTGTAAAATGAAAAAGAGTAAAAACTTCCCTTATAAAGAAAAAAAATAGTCAGTGCCCCCCTTATGTTTTTTAAAAAGTAGCAAATGACCCCCCTCCATCTTGCAGTGCAAATCATGCCCGGCGAAGTGCAATTGGTTCTAGGCTTTTGCTATTGAAATATCAATTTTACTCATGAATGTCAACTGTTTGATCCATTGAAAAAAAATTGATGGTTCAGATTATTTCTACCTATAAAAAAATATAAAGTATAAAATATATTTATATATACATACATAATATATAGTTAAATATATGTATATATTATATATATACATATATATAGAAACCTAGCACCCACGTCCATCAACCTACCCAATCCTCCCCCACCACATGAGCGGCGGCCATGGCCGTTGGTGAATGTTGCCATGGCGGCAACAGGCATGCAAGCTGCCATGGGCGGCCATGGAGAATATTAAAAAAACCAAAAAACAAAAATAGATGGTGGCCAATGGTCAGATCTAGCTAGATCAGTATTGATTTGGCCAGATCTGGCCACAATGTTGTCATGGTAGCCTGTAAGGTTTGGAGATACGAGTTACGGGTGGGGTTGGGGGGTATGTTATTAAATAATTATATGTATATATCTTATCATGTATGTATTATATATTATTATGTATTATAATGTATATATTATTATATATATTATCATATATATATATGATAATAAATATCTTATAAAAAATATATATGTATATAAATATATTATATATTTTCATAAATATATATAATATTTACTTTGAAATAAATAATTAGAAAGAAAAAAGACATAAACAAAACTTATTTAAATTTTATAGATAAAATTTTAAGATGGGGTGGGGGTGGGAGGGTGGGGTTTATTATATAAAATATAATATAAAATGTTTATTTATTAATGTATATTATGTATAAATATATACAAAAATATATTTATGTATTTATAATGTATTTATATATTTATGTTTATTATATTATGTATTTTATATTTATATTTGTATATATATAATACATATATATAAATAAAAAAAGAATAAATTAGAAAGATGAATAAATAAAAAATTAAAAACAGATTTTAAATTTAAAAATAAAAAAATTGGTATAAAGGAGATGAAAAAAGATATATAAAAATATATTTAAAAAGAATAAATAAATAAAATTAAAAATATATGAAGGAATTAGGGGTAATATAGTCTTTATACATTGAAATTATGGCTAAATTGCAGCAAGTCATGAAGGGGAGGCGGTGTGCCTATTTTTTAAAATCACAAGGAGGTCCATTGCCTTTTTTTTTTTAATAAGGGTTTTTTTTACTCCTTTCCATTTTCACAAGGGATAAAATGCAATTTGCCCTTAAAAAATTATAGGTTTCTTGGCATTATTAATCACTTAATTTGACTGTATTTTTAAATGTAATGATAAATAATTTAGTTATTTTTCTCAATCTAACTCATATCCTACAGATACACTCGACATTCATATAATATTCCATTTTTCATGTGTATTATAAGTTGTACTTTTAAAATGAAATATGTATTAATTAATTAGAACATGTAATATATGTTTTAATTGGTATAATACTTGCCGAATAGTACCCAATGTTTGTATAGAACTTTATCAAAAAAATCTATAGTATTAATTGAATTTTATGCCAAAAAAAAAATTATAATTCTTAAAAATATTAATTAATATTGTTAAGTGGTAATCTCTAAATTGTGGCATAATTATAAATTAAATAATACAGTGAACCAATGATACATAAAAATTAACTTTTGTCTAATTCAAACATAATTACAAGCACAACATACATGAAAATAGTATCAAAAAATAAGCAATATATTTGCTCAAGAGCAATTCTTTTGCATTTTTATTTCATAATCAATCTACAAATTCATGTATTATTCAACTCAGTTTTTAGGTCAATTTTTTTCACCCTAACTTAAACAAAAATGCGTAATATGTGTACTCATATATATATATATATATATATATTATTTGATGAATGTTTCTCGTCCTATATTTAATAATTATGATAGTAATTAATATCTTAAGTTAGTTCATTTCCTTTAATCTAACTGAATAATTAATGTTTAATTATTTGTATAACAAATATTAAATATTAAAATTGATAAAAGTCCAATATGATAAGTTAGTTCAAAAATTAAAGGCTTTGTATCATCATTAAAAAAATAAGTAATTTTGGAATAGACAAAGGTATAAAAAATTCAAGTTGTCAACGTGCTAAATAAAATATAACATCTCAAACTATGCGGAAAGGGTATAGTAGTGCTTGAGAAATGCTTTAGATGATCTTTTGCAACCCTTTCTCACTGAAACCTATATATATATATATATATATATTGAAGCTCACACCAGCCAGGAAAACTTTTACTTTCCACACTACAAAAATTAACTACTGAAAATAATATTGTGTCCAAAAAAGATTGCAACTAAAAGTATGATGATAGGTAGAATCAAGTACCTGGAAAGTTCCCATGCGTTGTTTTAACTCTCACCGTGATAAGTTCGTCCTCCTGTAGAAGTATCTAAAGAAATCAATGAGGTGAAGTAATTCACGTAGAGTTTTATTTTTTTAATATCTATTCACCATTTATATGCACTAAATCAACATGGTAGCTTGAATGTTTAACTGAAGGACCTGGAGAATTCAAGAAGAAAACTCTTGAATCTTGATCTTGCATTTATTTTATTTTTGTTTTTTTAAAGAGGAGTATGCGTGATTTTCCAACTCTCTCCTATGAATTCGAATTGATCTTGCATTCTATTAAATGTGCATGTCTGTAAAGCGAAAAGGATTAAACAATTTTACTAACTTTTATATGAGATGTTCCTCTAATATATAGTATCTTACTTAAAAGCTCTACATATCTCGGTGAATTAATAGAATATTTGGCTAAGATTATGCAAAATAATTTTATAAGCTCAAACATTTTATATATTATTGTCAAATGTGTTGGCATTCATTGCCAATACCATCCTTTGATTTAGGAAAACATTACTGGTTGAGGACTAATCACTTGATCCATAACGCTTATAGTGGTAAAGTCACCTCAAACTAATCGTAGTGTTATTGGTGCGCTGCCAAGAGTATAAGGAAATAAAGTTATATCTTTGTTAACTGGCAATAGATCTAATATAGCTTTATGTCTAGTGATAAGTGTTTAATGTTAACAATTAGTATCAGAGTCAAGTCATGAGTTTGACTCTCCTAAGCTAGTGCTTGAGAGAAGGGGGTGTGATTTTTGGCATTTATTGTCAACACCATCCTTTGACTTGAGAGAACACAATTGGCTAAGGACTAACCATTCTATTTATGGTGCTTATAGGGTTCAACCATCTCAAGCTGATTGTAACCTTATATGGTGCTCTGTACTGCCATGCATATGAGGAAACAAAACTCTTTGTTAATAGTTGTAACTTTTGACCTAATGGTGAGTGCATCCTAACAAAATTAATGGAGTTAATAAAAACCTCAAACATAAGTTGGAGTCCCTTAATTATAATTATTCATGAGAGAACTTATAAGATCCTAAGTATATAATCTTTTGAGATTATAAGCTCATCTATTTTTATTTTATTTTATTTTATTTTATTTTTGACTAAATTGCACTCTAACACATCTTATGATATGTGTGGGAATCTTATAAGATTGGTCAAAAAACACCCTTCAAGTGCAGAAGAAGTATTCTTGACTAGATGTTACATAATTTAACAGTATATAGTAAATAATAAAGAATAATTTTGGTATTTTCACATGTTCCATGGTCTAGAAGCCTTTGAAACTCCAATAGAAAATAATAGCAGAGAAGGTACAAGACGTACAGGTACATCGACATACAAGACAATTAAACATGCAATAATGAGCAAAGCGTACAACTAAGAAAAGCGAATTAACATGAAAGAAAAAAAAAGGGCATTTGAGGTTATGCTGACGTAAATTTTGTGAACATAGGGCATTAATTATGTTTGGTCTTTTATCTATTACTAATTCAATTTTATTCCTTTTTCTGTCATCGTCAATGTTGATTTCTAACCTCTCAATTTTCAATGAATTTAGTCCCTAGCCCCATCAACTTAATTAATACTCAATGCTAATGAAATTGCAAATATACGAGGGATTAAACTTATCAAAAGTAAAAATCTAAAGGACCAAAACTATAAAAAAAAAAAATTTAAGAGAATAGAATTGTACTATTTCAAAACTTTCTACATTATATATATGTTAGCGATCTTGTTGGAATTTGATTGTGTTCAAAAGCTCAAACTATTTATGTTGTGGGAGATCAAGTAAGTCCTTCGAGTTAAAGTCTCGGATCAACCATAGAGAATAAGAAGACCATACTAAAGGCTAGACGTTTCATTTGCCATCAATCAACTTTAGGGTCGATTATGTCCTTAGTATTGCCTAGCCTTCACCAACCATTCGAGGCAAGGCCAAAAGCGTATTTGAGGTTGACTCCCATCAACTTGGCAGCACGGCCACATTTAATGAGCTCCTGGCTCTCTAACAAACGTCCTCATTTGCATTAAATGTTGTTGTTAATCAATCCCATCCATATTTATCGTTGTCATCAGTATATCTCCTTTATATTTAATGTATTCCGCAACCACTGTTACTGAATGGACAACATAAAAGGCATGTTGTCAGTCATTTTATAAAAGAGTTAAAGTGTCCTTACACCTTCAGTAGTTATCACTTGGTCTAGTGGGACTTTCTAGTAATTTCGACCCCTAAGTCAACCATTATAAATACCTTATCCAAAATTGCTACAATTACGAATTACATATTATATTGCTATCCCAACTTCAATTTGGCCTCATTATCTCCAAAGGCTTATTCTAACTTTAAGTTTTGAAGGTCTTAGTGGAAGGCCACCTTGGCAAGCCTAACATGTTTTATTGTTGTTGCAAGTTTGACCCCGCACCCTCAGCTTGAGTTTCTGTTGTAAGCTTCCTACCAGTAGTTTCAATTCACTAAACTTTGACTAAACCTATCCTTAATCTTACCATCCTAAACATTGCATCATCAGCTGGCTACCTGTATAACTTGAACTTGTAATCTAAAAAATGGTGAACATGAGGTGAGCGTTCTTAGTCAGCTCCATCAAATTATACTGAAGAGGTTTTTCCCACCCTCCATAAGCAGCAAAATGAAAAGACAATAGTTCTAGCATCCAGCACAACCCTTAGGCCATCCCAGTTTTCCACCATCCAGCAAGCATAACCAGAGCCTCACCAAGATCAAGAATCTCACCATTATCATCCCAACAATAATGTGAAAAGAACTACATGATCTAGGGAGCAAAGTGCAATAAAACTTAGGAAAAATAAAATGACACATGGATGAACCAATTGATTTGGTTTGTAACACCTCCACACTCCCTAGCATCTCTTAGGATCAATTACTACAAAGATTGTGCAAATTTAGATAGGTAGGATCATACCTTAGTGATTCACACTAATAGCCTACAAAATGGTTGATCCTATAATACTCTTCCAATCTTCCAATCAAATCCTGTCTTGCAACGTTTGTATTGAAACCTTTCACATCCAACACATGAAATATTCAAATGGTCAAGGATAAAAGCCTCTCCCTTGATAGATTTAAACTTGAATCAAAATTCAAACATATAAACATACCTATTATAGAATCTATCAACAACACAAGTTTCTCATTAAAACAACAATTTCTTTTAGAGTACTGATCCAAATTATGTAAAACAAATGCCTAAAATTAAGTACCATGAAAGAAGAATTTATAGATAAAATTTCACACAAATTGAACTAGTGGATGAATTAATATAGATTTTACGAAAAAGGCACAAGACATATCCGAAAAATAGAGGCAGCTTTCTCTTTAATTATTTTTTCAAGATCCGGTAATATATCTTTAGAATAGCCTCACAACATGTTTATGAGATAATGAGGATTAGGTTGGAGAAAGCCTTCACCAACTGGAAAAGCAATAAATCCTTCCTCAAATGATGTGATCCACCCACCAAGTGCAAACTAAAAATCTAAACTATGCTAGTAGTTTGGAGTAGTTTGGAGCTCACTTTCATGGTGAATTGATGAAGAAGATGTTAAAATGAGGAAGAAGAAATGAAGAGAAAGTGTGAACAGAGAAAATTTTTTGGAGAGGAAAGATTCTCACTCACAAGAACAATGCTCTCTCAATTTACAACTTCTTATTCTCCTAAAGTTCTTTTTGATGACCAGCCATCATCCCTATTTATAGAGAGCGTAAAAGATCTTCATGCTCTTCTATGTGATGGCTTCTAGAGAATTCCTATTCTTGTGCAATTAAGTTATTGGAAGCTCCAATTAATTTCACTCTAAGACTAAAAGTCCAATTAGTCTTACTAATTTAATTGATTTTCTAGTCATGACTTGGCATATATAATGTGCCCAATTAAATAACTCTTTATTTGATTGAGTTAATCTAATAATTGAATTAATTAAGCCATCAAAATTTAGTCACACTAATTAAATCTTCCTCCAATATTTGAATTAATTCAGCTATCAAATTAATCAATTTAATTTAATAGTCTCACTACTTAATTAAGCTCCTTCAAGATTGGCTAGACACATCTAATATGCCCAATTGAATAAATACTTATTTAATTAGTTTTTAGTTTAACATTTAAATTAATTTTAGCCATTTATGATAATTGATTATATAAATTCCTTTACCTAATAATTAGATAAAGTTTCACCTACTTGATTTAGTACATTGGCTATTGTGCGTGACCACTTAGGTTTCTCAATCAGCTAGTTGTTGACCTTTCATGCTTGTGATTTGACATACGAATAATTATCTTATAATTATTTCGATTAATCAAACACCTTCAGTTAATTAGTCATGATTGATCCCCATCAATTCAAGAGTACCCACAACTCATGGTCGATGTCTAACAACAAGGCCTAACTGATTAGTAACATGGTGAACCTTTATTTCAAGATTGCCATGTAAATAGGATCTTTCCACCGACCAATCTCCCAATTGCGACAAGGGCTTCGAGATATCAAGCCTTATAGGCCTCAATAGTTACACACTCAATCTTGATGAATTTATTCTCTTATGACGTCATATTGAGGAACGCATTCCTAAATTGTCACATACTTTGGCCAAGGATTTTTTAAAATTAATTACTAAAGATCACATATGAGATTCGCTCATTCTATTACATGTGTTGATGGATCCCATATTAGTCCGCACAAACCTCTATGCATAAGTAGCTTACGCCAAATACAACCTGAATGACCCTCACAGTATCTCGTAAAGAGCCCAAGAGACGCATCAATGCATAAAGACTTATGCACAAGACATTTGATGGGACTTCCACTTAAAAAAATAATTAACGCACTACTGTAAGCATGAAACTTATAATGTTGATTCAAACCCGATCAGAATCCCAACGAAACTTGTTTAGTGAACTTACTCTCATAGAGACACCCACAAGTGTAAACAGTGTTACACATCAATACGCGTGAAACGAGACATCCTCCAACCTTTCAAGCATTTATTGGACATGCAAATCCTGACAAATCTATCAATGCCCCATCTTGAAAGATTCTATTACTTGAAACATTTAAAGATCATGATCGTAGAGGTATATTTCATGGCACTATCTCTATACGTGGACCATACCCCATAATCATGTGTGATTTTAAAGACTTCAACTATATGTAAGATATGCATAAAAGGAAGATGACCAATAAGAATATACATTGATTTCAATAAGAAGGTCTACAAGAGTAGTTTAGTTGCTAATCTTATTGGTTTGCTAGGCATTACTCTAACATAATTCCCTAACTATACCTTGATGTACGATCTGGAAAAAATAACCAAAGGCTAGTATAGTATAGCAGGAGTTAACATGCCACCAAGAAAGATGAATAGAAAGAGATTTCAAGCTAGGACCAAAGCTAAACAAATAGTTGGAGGATCTCTCATGAAGCTAATCAGACCATTATCCCCTTAGAGGTAATGTTAAGCACTGGCGAAAGAAAAGCTCATGATCTCCTTTCACTCAAGAGATTTTGGGTGAAATATCATGCTTGATGCCAAGGTGCCAAATAAGATTGCCCAGTTACAATAGGTTTTCAATAGCTAGTATATGGACCATCTTGAGCAGCAGATTGTTCTTTTGAAGGTCACTTTAGAGATCGCCAATTATGTTGTTCAAAAAATCCTTGTAGATAATAGGAGCTCTGGCAATATCATTTGATACAGCATTCTTAAAAGATGAATT
The DNA here is from genome assembly GCA_018894105.1 of Jacaranda mimosifolia. Lineage (NCBI taxonomy): Eukaryota > Viridiplantae > Streptophyta > Magnoliopsida > Lamiales > Bignoniaceae > Jacaranda > Jacaranda mimosifolia. The sequence goes on along the minus strand of CM032132.1, from coordinate 12,246,855 downwards.
TGGGAAGGCTAATAATTTTCACCTGTTCAAAACTATTTGTTTAAATTTAGAGATTTAGACATAATTTCATTAGGATTCGTTCAACTATATACCTCACTTGGCATTGCTCTGAAGAGGACACTCATGGTCAAGTACTTGGGGGGAGATTCGCCATTAGCCTGTAATGCTATCTTTGGTAGGCCTACTCTCAATAATTTCAAAGCAGCTATCTCAACCTATTACCAAAAAATGGAGTTCCCCAAGGCAAGGTGTTATGCAACATATTTGAGGCTTGAAATGCTATACTATTTCAGTCGACGCCACATCTGACAAGGTGTCGATCAAAAAATTGCATCACTTGGTGACATGGCTGTCTTTGACCTGGTCATAGAGGGCACCAAGAAGAGAAAGTTGGAAGCTACTTGACCAAAGTCGATTGAGAAATTCAAAATAATCAAGCTTAAGCCAAGACACTTGGAGAAGATCACCAAGGCTGAAATCTAATATGAGCTATAGGTAGAGTCTATGCTAGTTGACTTTTTAGAAGAAACAAAGATGTCTTTGACTAGACTTCATCTGATTTGCCAGATATGATTATGATGTGGTCATGCATAGACTTAACATTGACCCCTTCATGAAGCCTATCAAGCAGAAGAAAAGAATCTTTAGGGAAGAAAGCAAAAAAAATCATCAAGGAAGAAGTCAACAAGATCCTCAATTGGGTCATATAGTTGAAATCTAGTTAAATATTGTGCTAGTTTCAAAAATGAAGAAAAATGGAGGACATGTAATAATTTTATTGATTTGAATAAAGTAATGTTGTAAAGACCCATATCCATACTAGGATTGATTTATTTGTTAACTCAACTACATGGTGTGCATTACTTAGCATGATGGATGCCTTTCAAAGCTATTATCAAATTTTCATGGCAATCGAGGATAGAGATAAAATATTTTCCATCATTAAGAGAGGATTATACTGCTTCCATGTGATACCTTTTGACTTGAAAGATACGGAAGCCACATATCAAAGATTTATTGAAGGGTCTTAATTGGGGCTCTTTCAATAAACCTAATGTGCTCCATTGTTGTTGCAGGTTCAATGACATGGTCTCAGCTCAAGTTTTGACTATAAGGTTACTGCAAAGCAACTTTATTTCACCAAACCTTGATTAAACCAATCTTTAATCTTACCATACCAAATATTGTATCATCAATTTTTGCTTATAAGTGAAGGTATAAGTTATTGTACAAAAATTAAACTAAAGTAATTGAAGCTTAATTAGTGGCAAGAAAGAGAGATTCAACAATATATTATACTAAGTTTGAAAGTTGTAAAAGCGCAATGAAAATAAAAATTTAAAAACTCAAAATCAAGCTAAGGAACTAACTTACATTGGGCTCCAAATTCTGTAACCATAAATTTGATCTGAATGAAGTGAATTGAGAAGGTGGCATAAGATATGCCTAGAAAGGGAAAATAAAAAAAATATTAACTTTAAGGAAAACATGTAAGAAATCACTCAATGTTTGGTCATATCTTATGTATTCTTAAAGTGTTAAATATACATCTGACTGAAGAAAGTAATACATGTTAAGTTGTTAAGTATTAAGAAGTCTTAACAAATTTTCATTTAGGTTGAATAGTCCTCGTCCGATATATAAGCCTAAACATCTTTCTACAATATTTATATTCCAAATTTTTATTTTTATTTTTTTTAATACATTCAAAAATAAAATCTTATCTTTTGAAAATATTGATTTTTTAAGCCTAATATGAAAAAAAAAAATATTGATTTATGAAGATATCCCTAGCATTCCTTCTTAATAAGAAAATTGGGCGTCCAACTTTGAATACCAATACATCATGAGAATACTCAATTAATAAACTCAATTGTCCAACCATTTTTGGCTCATTAGATAAATAGGTTATACATGATGAAATGTGTTGAACTTTATATTAATACATTCATCACATTGAGAAGATGTCCATGAACTATTATTTACCAAATTCTGACAAATAGTGAATTAGAAAATAGAAGAAAAAATTGATAGTCAATAAGAACACTAAATAAATCATGTAGAGAAAATGTGGCTATCCAAAATTCAAAATAAGAAGCTAAACTAAGTTTGGATCCCAAGGGGCTACTGAAGTTTGTGGAAGATGAAGGACCTACATGCTACTGAGTTTAGTCTAAAGACCACTCATATGCATAGGGTGGGATGTGGGTACGACGTCAATCAATAATTAATTTTTTTGCATGCAATTTAATTAAAAATAATTAATTTGTTTTTGTTTTAATTATGGCTAATTACAACCCTTCAAACTATTTGTAGTTATATTTTCTATAGATTAGTATGATCTTAGCTCATTTGGTGTGACTATTAGTTGATCAGGTGTAAGTTGTCTCTTTTGGAGCTAAAAGTCACTTCATATAATCAAATGATGTGTCTATATATAGAGTCTCATCACAACCTATGTATAGGGCTGCCTGCCTAAGACCCCAATAGAACATAAAAAAGCATTCACCTATAATTGTATTTTTTATGTATTAGTATGACCTTAGCTAATTTGGAGTTATTGATAGCTGATAGCTTATAGCTTATAGGTGTGAATTGTGTCTTTTAGAGCTAAAAGTCACTTCTTATCATCAGACATTATATCTCTACACAAGTTTTATGACAATCAATATATAGGGGTGCCTAGAAACTAAATAGAGCATCTAAAAAGTGTTCATGTCCAGTTGTGTTTCTTACTGAGCAGTGTGATCTAGTATGATGTTAGCTGATCATATATCAGTTGTGTCTTTGGAGTCAAATGTTGCATCTATATATGCATTCCTATGCAACCTTTGCCTAGAACTTGAATAGAATATATTCATCTACAATTGTATTTTTTATAGATAAGTATGATCTTACAATTAGGGGTTTAAGCAGATATTAAACGGATCGAATACACTAGTTCCATATTTGTGTCCGTTTAACTTTTTAAATATTCGAATACGGATATGAATTCGGATATTAAACGGATCGAATACACTAGTTCTATATTCGTGTCCGTTTAACTTTTTGGATATTCGGATACGGATATGAATTCGGATATTATTCATATCCGTCGGATACTGATTGAATTCGGATATATCCGTATTTGATTATAATTATTTAGATTTATTCATATTTTATTAAACTTATCCGTATTCAAATTATTTTTTATATTCATATTAGATGATAATTATTTAGATATCTATTTACAAATATCCAAATACGTGAATCTATAAACCTATAACAAATACATACTTTAATTAATAGAAGGAACTATATAATTTCATTAAAAGAAAGCAATCAAACAAATAGCATAATTTCTAATTAATAATTGACCTTGTAATTAATTATTAGTACTTATTAATAATAACAATGGCATTGAAGTATATTAATTATAAAGTCAACCAACAATAACTATGTTGATTAACTTTATTCTTCAATTTTTTCTCTATATTACAATAATTTTTTAAATTTATTCTTTTTTCTTCCCAATTCTTCAATTATAATTTATATATATACATATATAGATTATGATATTTTTATTAAAAAATATAAATAATATATTATTTAATAAATATATATTTTAATAAATATATATTTGCAGTGGCTATTAAATGGATCCGATACGCGTTTACCATATCTGTATCTATTTATAATCGAATATCTACTAATCAAAAATTTTGTACAAATAGATACGAATGTGAACAATAAACAAAATTTTGAATATCCATTTACAGCCATAATCTTAGCTAGTTTTGTTTAGCCATTAGCTGATCAAGTGTGAGTTGTGTCTTTGGAGCTAAAAGTCACTTCATATCATCAAATATTGCATCTTTACATGGAGGTCTCGTCACAAGCCATTTATATAGCTGCTTAGAACCTGAATGAATTATAGAAAAAAAGATTCATTCTTATGATTCACTACAATGCAATCATTGCACTCAATACTTTTTCACAAAAGAGTTTCAATTTAATTTGGTTCGTGGTTTCAATCAGTTGGAGTGCTGCCTTTGGTTGAAGAAACTATTATATCTTGGGAGGTTATTTGTTACATTCCTTTGAGTAATGCATGAATGACAAATAAATCCTTAAGGATATTTTTAGATCAATAAACCTCAATGCAAAACTTTCTATAATTGTATTTTAAAATTTTCAAGCAGCTTTCTTGGTTTTTGCTTCGATATCATTTCTGTTCTCGATTTTTGTAGTTTAATTTTTGTTTCCTTTTTTTAACTTTTTTTTCCTTATCTTTTATTTTTGTTCCTACTTATTACTCTTTAACAGTAGCATAAGCATGCACGATTGCAATCTTTAATTTCATAAAAACTTCAGACTTTATTTCTATCTATGAGTTCTTGTGTGAGTCCTTGTGTTAGACTCCACATACAGTATAATTTTAGTAAAATTTATATTCTATTTCACTACTTGTCCTCACTTTGACAATATGCTTTAATAAAGCCTTTGTTTTAGACATACAATATTTAATTTAATTTAACGTGTAATTATGTGAAAGTAATTGTCTTTCATTCATTATGGTATTTTGTATTCTAAAATAGATTCTATCTACTTCATCCAATATTCTATTTAGAAAAATATATTCTATTGAGTAATTATAGTCTACAATTTATTATTTTACATGATTAACATATTCGGTTGAGTTTACATAAATAGTTCACTAAGATTGATATTTTGTCTAATCAATTCTGATGTCTATAAGGATTATTCTATTTCGTATTTGAAAAGAATTTCTTGCCCAGTCTCAAAATTTTCTGTTTATGAACTTCTATTTTTTGTTTAGTTTTAAAATTGAAGCTTGATATTAAGGGTTCTAAGTTTGATTTATAATAGCCTTATTGATTCATTATTTCAAAAATTAACTGTCTACAAACATTACTCTCATTGCTCTTGCTTTTGTTGTAATATGAAAAAGCTTGAAAATATCAATGGAATTGACATTGATGAGAACGTGCAAAAATTGCTTAAGGTTTATGAAATTTGTCTGAAAATGCTTGTTGATAAAAATAAAGCTTTGCAAGGAAAAATGGATTATTTGTAGGAAGAACTAGATATGACTTATAAAGATAAATTTGAAATGCAAATGGCTAAAAATAAAAAGACCCTTGATGCTAAATGCAAAAAGAAAAGGAATGATTGGTTCACTAAAGAGAATAATTCTTTGAAGAAGAAAATTGAAAATATGAGCTGTAAAATCAAAGGAAAAATGATTGTTGGAGAATGCTTGCATGTTGATGATGATCTAGGTGAATGTTCCACAAGTGTTAAACACACACATGCATGTTCTACCTAGACATAATGTTAAAAAGGGTTGAAAATTTAGAAATTGCATCAATCATAAATATACCAAACCGATTTCAACAACTTCTAGAATGAATTTCAAATCAGTTTAAAAAACCTGCTTTACTTCTGGTAGACCTGGTCATGTCAATTATAAATGTCTGATTGAGAAACTCATTGATACCAAGTTTGTTTGGGTAAGAAGACTATCTGCTACTAACCATGAAGGACCTGACATAGTTTGGAGACCTAAAACAAATTGATTTCTTACAGGTTCATACCAAGGAACATTCTCAAAAACAGAAACGGTACTTAGATAGCGGATGTTCCAAGTATATGACGAAGGGTGTGCCCATGCTCCTTAAGCTTAACAATTATTTTGCAAGAAATGTTGGTTATGCAGACAACATAAAAGGACGCATAATAGGGAAATGTACTATTAGTAAGTAGACTGGTACTTCTATTGACAATGTATGGCTTGTTGAAGGCCATAAGCATAACTTTCTTAGCATCAGTCAACTGTGTGATAAAGATTTTGTGGTTAAATTCCATCATTCTCACTCTGTTATTAAGCAAAATGAGAAACTGATTTTTACGGCTACCAAGGATGAAAATGTTTATTGTATAACTCTTGATGATTTAACCTGTCAAAATGTGGAGTGTTTAGATGTCTCATATGAAGAATGCTGGAAATGGCATAGGAGAACATGCCATGTAAACATGGAACTTATATCTCATCCCACCAAAAAAGATCTTGTCGAAGAGGTACCCAAGTTAAACTTCTCCAAGGACAACATGTGTGATGCATGCCAAACGAAGAAGCAAATCCGAACATCTTTCAAGCCAAAGAATGAGGTCACAACTTCTAAGCAACTGGAACTTCTACACATTGACCTATTCGGACCTATGAAAATCGCTTCCCTTGGAGATAAAAGATATGTGTTTGTCATAGTAGATGATAATACTCGTTTTATGTGGGTTCTATTCCTTGCTCAAAAATAATGCTTTAAATGCTTTCATTCCACTCACTAAGGCTTCAAAATGAAAAAGGTTATTTCATTAAGAAAATTCGAAATGACCACGGAATTGAGTTTGATGAAATAAACTTTACTTTGTTTTGTGAAGAACATGGTTACATTCATGATTTTTCAGCTCCTAAAACTCCCCGAAAAAATAGGATAGTTGAAAGGAAAAATGGGATTTTGCAAGAAGCTGCTAGAACCATACTTAATGAATATGATTCTCCAAGATCCTTTTAAGGTGAAGCCATGAATAAAGCTTGTTATGTGTCAAATCCTCCAAAGTTGATGAGGCTATCTTTGTTAGTTACTCAATACATAGTAAAGCATATCGTATTTTTAATAAGAGGAAAAGAAAGGTTCAAGAATCCATGTATATTACGTTTCATGAAACTAACCCATCTTGTGCCAAGGAAACCTTGAGCAAAGAAGTTGCAGGATTCGAAGAATCGGTTAAGATTCTGAACCCTGAACCATCAACATTAAATCAAGAGGAACCAAAATCATTTGAGGAAGTAAATCCCACTGATGAACTTGATTCCAGTAATCAGTAGAAGGGGCTTAACAGAGAACCAAAAAGTTTAAACATGCTTTCAATCATCCTACTGAAAAAATCATTGGAGATCCTCTAGATGGAATAACTAATAGATCTAAAGCTAGACAAGTTCTACTAGATGAATCCAACTATGCTCTCATCTCAATGATTGAACCTAAAGATGTCAAAGAGGCACTAAAAGATCCATTCTATATTGAAGCAATGAAGGAAAAACTAGCTCAGTTCGAAAATAATGGCATCTGGAAGCTGGTAGAACGACCATCAGTTCATCTAGTCATTGGTTCCAAGTGGGTGTTCGGAAATAAGCTAGATGAAACAAACGTTACCAGAAACAAAGCCAGACTGGTAGCAAAAAGCTACAGTCAACAAGAGGGCATTGACTACAATGAAATGTTTGCTCCGGTTACAAGGTTAGAATCTATTAGAATACCTCTTGCCTTTACATCTCACAAAAAGTTTATGCTCTATCACATAGACGTAAAAAGTGCTTTTCTAAATGGATTTATAAATAAAGAAGTTTTATGTTGAGCAACCTCCTGATTTTGAAAATCAAAACTATCTTCATCATGTTTTTAGATTGACAAAGGCTTTATATGAAAAAAAACAAGTTCCTAGGGCTTGGTATGATCGATTGAGTAATTTTTTTATAAGCAATAGTTTTTCTATTGGAATCTTAGATACCACTTTGTTCATCAAGCACCAAGAAAATGGTTCTCTTATTGTTCAAATCTATATTGATGATGTTATTTTTTGTGCTACTAATGATCAACTTTGTCAAGAGTTTGGCAAGAAAATGAAATAGGAATTTGAAATGAGCTTAATGCGAGAGCTCAATTTCTTCTTGGTACTTCAAGTAAAGTAAACTCAGAAAGGGACATGTATCTCGCAGGAAAAGTATACGATGGAGCTTCTAAAGAAGTTTGGAATAAGTGGATGCAACCCTGAAGCCACTCCCATGAGTACAAGTACCGAACTGGAACTTGATGAGGATGGTAAGTATGTAGATGAGAAAGTCTACAGAGGTATGATTAGTAGTTTACTCTATTTAATAGCAAGCTATCCAGATATTATATTTTCAACATGCTTATGTGCTAGATTCCAGTCCTATCTAAAGGAATCCTATTTAAATGCTGTGAAAAGAATATTGAGCTATCTTAAGGGAACATCTAACTATGGCTTATGGTATCCACATTCTAACTTTTTTAATTTCATAAGCTATTTTGATGCAGATTATGCTGGTTGCAAGATAGATAGGAAAAGTACCAATGGTGGTTGCCAGCTGCTGGAAAATTGTCTGGTTTCATAGTGTAGTAAAAAGCAAAGTATAGTTGCATTATCCACAAATAAGGTAGAATACATGGACTTAGGCTATTACTGCACCCAAGTAATATAGATGAAACGCATCCTACATATTTTGGTATTAATGTGCTTGCATGCCTATTTTATGTGACAGTTCCAGTGCTATTAGCATTTCTAAAAATTCAGTTCTGCATTCATGCACAAAAAATATTGAAACTAAGCATCCTTTCTTGCATGATCATTTGAATAAATGTGATATATCAATGGATTTTGTTTCTACCAAAAATTAGCTTGTGGATATTTTTAACAAAGCTTTGGAAGAAAATAAATTTATGTGCATTAAAGAAAAATTAGGAATTAAATCAAAATCTGATTTTGGTGGGATTAGTTAGTTTATTTAAATTTGGCAGTTGTTCTTTCTTAAAAATCGCATGATAATGTGCTCAATTTTTCATCTCCTATTAACATCCTTATTTGCAAAATTGTCAGCTATTATGATTAAAAACTGATTGGGTTTCCAAAATTATAATTCTCAAATCTTTCCTTATTTCTAAAATAATTCATCATTTTCTTTCACGCATCAAAATTGTTCACTCACATTTCATTCTTTCACCCAAACTTCTGCAGCAGAAAAATTTTCTTCTCATCTTCAACCTTTGATTTTCTTAAAAAATGCTGAAGAGAGGAAATCCCCAGTCAGTTGGACCTTCGTCTTCAAAGAAAAAGAAACTTCCTCTTCCTCCTCTGAACCCACTCATCTCGAAGTAATCGAAGCCCCTCTTCTGCTCAAATGGTACAATAACTCAAGCTCTGATGATGAAAAATCATCTTCCTCTGATAAACATGAGTTCTTAGGGTATGAGGAACTTGGTATTAGGGACACCTGACAAACATGAGTTCTTGGGGTCTGAGGAATATGGTATAAACATAGTTTCTTCTAAAAAATCAAGCGGTTCAAATGAGGACTATCAAACCCTAAATCCTCTGTTCCAGTCAATCCTGAAGAAATTACCGACTGGAACTTTGGTAATGTCCTTTTTTCTCTCAAATTCCATTCTATTGAAGCTAAAAATTGCATTCTTCAAAAGATTTCTGACAGAAATTTAAATTGGGGGAAGATAATCAATTTTGATTCATTGCCAAAATCTCCTGCCATTGATATCGTATGTAAACTGAAATGGGACAATTTTATGAAATTAGATTAAAGATACTATCATTATGTGGTGAAGCTATTTTGCTCAAACTTTACTTTCATTGAATCTGAAAATGACATTTCTATTGAGTCTATATTGGGCAAAAGAATTATGTTGTCTTCATCAAAATTGAACTTTATACTTGTCTTCCTGATGATGGTACTAAGTTTTTTAGTTTTGGAGATTTTCCTGAAGATGATATTTCCTATGATGAAATCACTAAAATATTTTGGGGTGGTAAGCAATTTGCTTTATCTAGTGGGATTGCTTTAAACAAACTGAAGATTGAACATATTCTACTTCATAAAATGCTCAGTTGTACTATTTTTTCCTCCCTAGTATCTAGTGGTGGTCACTCCACTAATCTAAATTCCATAAGTCTTTATATGATGGCTAAGGCTATTGATAAGAACCAATCAATATTGGTTTCATAATTGCGAAATACATGGTCTATTCCTTCTCCCATCATTCCAAAAATCTTTCCTATTCCATGATCCTTACTCACATTTTTAAACATGAGGAAATTTTCTTATTGGAAGCCTAGATTGAAAGGGAATGTGACCACAAAGTCTTAGATCTTGCTAACCTTAGGAAAATGAGAATTCAGTATACTGAGGATGATGGGTGGCTTAGAAGGGTTGATAGAACTTCCAGCAGTATCAAGCTTCATCCCCGTAAATCTAAAATTCTAGTTTCCATTAGCTCGAAATCTAAAGAATTCAGCCCTGTTCGCCCCACTCCTACTAAAAAACCAAGAAGGGCTCAAGGGAAAGCTAGTAAAGTGGATGCTGGACTTGAAGTTAAGATAGATGATCTTAGCAAAGCAGCGAAAACTTTTGCAGGATGTCTGGAAACCTTGGTTGATTCCATGGATTACAAGCTCGAGCGTCATCTTTGCAAATTCAATCGCACTTGTGCTAGTGTGATATGAGTGAAGGAAAAAATTAGAGCTTATTTGAATGCTTCTTAAGCTCTTTTTGATGATAAAGGTGGATAAGAAGACATAAAATTTGAAATTCTTATTTGCTACCTGCTGGAAAATTTTTCTAGAACTTCTATTATTTTATCTATTTGAACCAATCTCTGTTTTTTACACTTTTTGGGCCTGTAAACTTATTATCCTAGATGATTAGTCTTTTGATGATTGGGCCTACTATTAATGAAATCCAATATCTAGTATCTACTGGTACTTGTTGTTTGTCTGGTTTCTTAAGTATATGGACGTAAGAGGCACAAATCACTCCAAACAAGGGGAGCACACGCTGGCAAAACCAGGCACATAGATAAGAGGAGTTCATGTGATATTCTTCCACTCTATTCACAATTTTTCATCATCAAAAAGAGGGAGATTGTTTACCCTTTTGATGATTTACATTATTTTGAACATGACAAAATTGCTCTCCTAGAATTATACGCTGAAAGCATGTATATCTTCTCATATTATCTACTGAAATCTATTTATATGATATCTGATGGAATTTGTTATGTGCTGGAATTTTCTTTTCATAATTAAAAGATCTTATGAAGATTCTAATTTGATTTACATCTCTATGACTTAGGAAAGAAATCATATCATGTTGAAATCAATTGAATCATCCACTGTGTAAGGAATTAATGCCCGATTACTAAAATTATCTTGTTCCATCATTTAATTCCAAGAGACTCTTAACTTAATAAGAACTTATAGTCATTGGACATAAGCGTAAAAAAGTGAAATCATGCAGCATTGTTTTAGGTGAATCACTATGTCGGGAGAGAATTTTGTTAAGTATTTTGAGAAGTTGTGTGATGCTCTCTTATACGTTCTTTTGTTTAAGTGTTGCTAACTCCTTGCTTTACGTGTGTTTTCAAGGGACTTTTTGGTGAAGAAGGTCAAGTGGAGCTGGCCTTCGATGAACCTTGGGAAGACGAGGACAAGGTAGTTTGTGTCTCGAAAGACATAGTGGTGAAGAGGGATAGGAGTTGTACCTACTCTCAACGGACCCTAAGAAGAAAACAAATCGATGCTTGGTTTCTCTGAGAACCTCTAGGTGAAGAAACCAGTATAGCGGTACTGTCTTGAATCTTCAATAGTGTTCTTGGTTTCAATCTGGAAGAAGAGACTAGAGCTTGCCGTATGAGTAGCAGCAACGCATGCATCCATCCACAGAGGTTGTGCAAGTGAATCTAGCAGAAGTTCCCCCAGGCTAGTTCACAAGCAGCTGGTTTCATAGTGCTCTGGAATCTGTCTTATCCCATTTGCGATTCCGGTTTAGCTCTTTGCGAAGAGCTGGTTTTTCACCCTGCTAGGGTGTTTCTAATTCTTTCACTTTTCTTATTGTCAAATTACTGTAATTACTTGTAAAATATTATCTCATATTAATTAATTTGACAGGTTTAAAATCCTAAGTGAAAACTTAGGCAGAAGAAGATGTAGGCTTGCCGAACCTCTATAAATACTAGTGTCTATTTACTTTTGTTTTTACTACTTTACTCATCACTAGTCTAACTACTATCTTAACGGGTACTTACAAATTCCAGTCAGTAACTAAAACTGCTTTTCTACAAAAGACTTAAATAGTTTTAAAATGCCAAATAGTATTTTGAGTGATAAACTTCTGTTGTATTAAGATCCCTTTAGCCTAATTCACCACCCCTTTTAGGCATATAATCACTCATAAGTGACCTCAATGAGAAAATTAATATAGAGCAACCAAAAGGGTTTGTGGTTCTTGATCATGGAAAAAAGGTCTTTAGATTTGTTAAGTCATATATAGTTTAAAGTAAGGACCTAACAAAGGCATGAAAATTTTGATTAGGTTATATTAACAAATGACTTCAAAATCAATAAGTGTGATAAATTCATATGCATTAAAGGAACTACAATTGAGCAGGTAGTTCTATGTTTATATACACGATATATTAGGGGCAATAATGATTTGATTAAATGGAAGAAGTTATTAAGTAGCAACTTTCATATGAAGGACATTGGAGTAGCAGATGTGATACTTAGTATTACAAATTGGGTTTGGTCTTTGACCCTTGGCCCAATAGGCATCCATATTTTAAAGATCTTATCTATATCTAGATGGGATTATAGTTCTTTTTGGACTAGAACTCTTCCTTTTGTAGAAATATGGAAGATGGCAATCATCCATATCTAGGAGGATAACTATCCCTCATGTGGGATAAACATTATCCATATCTCTATTTTTACTCCTAGTTGGATTGAACTTTTGGAAGACTCGCCTATAAATAGGCTCTCTTCCTAAAAGTTGAGTACATTCAACTTGATTATTCCCTCTCTCTATATACTCTCTTTATATTCATAGTTTTTCTCTTTCAATCTTTCTTAGAGTATCATCAAACTGTCTCCATGGGTTTAAGGTGTGTAAGACTTTGGAAGCTCCAGTAGCAACCCCACAAAGTGCATAGAGATTGACAAAACCGTTCGAGATTTAAGGACATAAAGTTTATACTTGGGATATGTTTGAATCAAGAAACTTGGAGTCTACGTGCATTTAGAGGCTTGCAGGCGAGCCGTAATCCATGATGGTTTTCAGAAACTTTTGCTAGTCAAAAGATAATATTGAACCATCCATTTTGATTCTATGTGGATATTAATTGTTTTTTGCAAGTATTTCCAACAGTGGTATCAGAGCCAATAGGGCTTGTCCTCACCTATTGATTTGATGAAATTGAATAGAATTATTTTATGCTCAAAATTTATAAGTACTGAAAGCATAAAACTTTTGCATGAATTTTTCACCACATGTAAATCTTAGCATGTGTATCATGTGGTTAAAATTTGGTGATAAACGAATAATTAGTTTGATAGGAAAAAAAAATTAAAAATGACATATATATGATTTTTCGAAGTTTTAGGTTGAAAATTGAGTTTCTGGCAAAAAAACATTTTGGCTGAAATTAAGATTTGTTTTTGTGATATTTATTTTAATATTTGTCATATTGCAATGTACATTAAATTATTCAAAGAATAAATCATGTGCCTAAAATGGGCATAGGATAAGAGAGATATTTTTTTTTATCCCATTGTATCAATGTATTGATTTCCTTGGGAATTAATCGAAATTATTTTTGGGATATTTGCGTATACAGGTTGCATATGTCTGTGGGTCAAAACTATGTATACATACATATATATAAAAATATGTTTTATCTTCTTGTGTGGTTGATCATTAAATGAATTGCTCTGGAATGTATTTATAAAATCCCATGCTCTATGTAATTTCATATTGTTTGTATGATGAAATTGAGATTGTTTAAATGTAATATGTTATTCATGCATGCATAGACATTGATGTATGGGTGGGTGCTCATAAAAATTGAGCTTTTCTTTTTGTTTTGGATATCTATTCATGGGAGATAGTTCGTGGCAAAGATGATATCCCTAATTTTTTGTTTTAGATTTATGTAGTAGGCCTTGGATCATGTAATATTTTTAATATTTGACGCATGCATTAGAATAGTTTATTTGGAACTATGTTCAATTCACCTTTTCGGGCAGATATTTTTGTTAGTTACCATCATACAAATTGATTTTAACATAAAGCACAAAATATAAATGTTACCCAAGTGGGGTTAATATTTTTTGTTCATATTTGCATAATGGCATGCACATTTATTTGGACAATGGTTATTTTATTCAAGATCAGTAAGTTTTTATTATTCCTTTTAACTTATTGAGAGATAATTACTAGCCTGAGTTGTGAAATTTTTTATTTTGCTGGGTATACGAGAGTAATAATTAATTTTCTTATATCTAGAATAAAATATTAGACAATACTAATTTGTAAATTAATTTCATTAATTTTAGACCAATTCATCAATTTTAATTTCAAGCCAATTGAATATAAAAAATGGATATGTCGCCTAATATTATTATGACTTAGACGCTGACAATGAATGAATTAAATATAAATCTACACTTTAATTGATTTAAGTCGCAAACAAGGATATCCAACAAAGTGTCTGAGCTCTATTTGCAATATGAGTTCACTCTAAGGAAATGCTCTAATTATCCTCAATTGCTATTTAAGCATATTTATGAATAATTAAGTTTAATTTGTGTTGCAAATTATATTTTTGACAAAATCACCAAACTTGAGACTGATTACAGAATGTCAAGTAATTGCATTTGTCGCCTATGCTAACCATTAAAATGAAGTTGGCATAAGTAAGGATGAGCTAGACAAAAGCAACGGCAAAACTAGAACCATAAATTGATCCAACAAAGTAATAGATGTGTCATTGTAATAATAGAAGCAACCAAAATATTGACAAATGTTAATTGCTAGAACATTTTAGATAGTTTACTTCTTTCGTAATTGTAGTGAGATGAAGTTTGACTCTCAAAGTTCTCTCATTCCTTTGTGTGCTAGTGTTTCCAATTCTCTATTGTTGGATATTAGATATTAGTAACAATTGGCATGTGGTTAGAGATTGAGCAAAAATATAGACTATTATTAAGTACTATGAAGCCATATGTCCAAAATGGCACAAAAACATAGATGTTATGAGTTGTAAAATGATACCTCAAGCTCAGCAATTGGCATGAGCTAAATTCTCCAAGCTCAAAAATAGGTGTGAGCTACCCGTTGGAGATGTGCAAAGGCACTTATTATCTATTATAGTCTATTTTTGAATCGAAGCACTTGTGAAACACTAGTTGAATATAGTTTGTCCATCTTTTATTTAAGAGACTTTTTTTTCTCATGATGTAATTAAGTTAAGCTAATATTTTTAATAGTCTTCATTTATTTTTTCGCATGTTAGTTAGGAGAATGACCATGATAACTGGAGGATCCTATGCTTACTCGCTAATTCCACTCTCCAATTTTAGATACTTTTCTAATAGGAAAAGCCTGTTGAAAAATGAAAGATGGTCACTTATTCTCTAAAGCTAGTCTATTAAAATTGAGTGTAGACTTATAAATAAGAGACACTAAATAGTGCACTCTATTTTCCTTACTTTTTGCATTATTGGTTAGTACAGCCCCTTTCTCACCAATCAAAAGTGTTAAGTTTGTTGAAGCAATTTGGAAGGGTAGAAAATTAATCGGAGCATGAACTTGGAGGTTCAATGTACTGATAGGAAACGAGAATATCATATTTGAATAGTTTGGATAAATATTTGTCGGAGGGGAAAATTGTAAAACTAGGACCATAGCTATGGCCATTTTGCATTTTAGGACCGAAATTTAGGTTGGTATTAGAATAGGACCAAAACTCACTAAAAATCAGAAAAAAGGACAACTATCGAAAAACACAATCAGCACCAGTGATTGCTTGCATGGCGCTTGCATGGCACATACGTGCAAAACCAATGCAAGCAATCACCAGTGCTGACTATACTTTCTGGTGGTCGCTGTCCTTTTTTTTTTTTTTTAATAAGTTTTGGTCCTACTTTAATACCACTCCAAATTTTGGTCTTATATTACGAATTGGCTATTGTTACGGTCCTATTTTTGCAATGTGTCCTTTGGAGGAAAATGGTGCAAGTTAAGATGTGATTTCAAATACTTTGTAGCTAAATGGGCTTGTGAAAATTGAGGAATCAAACACTTCTAGTCAATCTAGTTTATGGTGCAAATTGATCTTATCTAAGTTGAAGGGATATAATTCTTGGTCGTAGCCTATATCTTGAAAATATATCTCAAAATGGATTCTCCAATTTTTGTAAGATGGTAGCAAGCCAAAATTTGGGGTATGTACGTAAAAGAATTGATAAGATATATTCTCAAAAGGTGATAAGAACCATATTGGAGAAAATGATAAGTATTAAGTGCATAAAAAAATTTCCTCGAGGAGGATTTAATAGATCATATGTGAAGTCTAGATGAATCTTGAACTATGTAAGTTGCAAGATTTTTGAAGAGGTGCTCATTTTACTAGTGAATATTTTGCCTTTTAAAGACCATGTAGCAATTGTAGGGACGGTGGAAGCAGCCTTGATGTTAGTAGGTGTGTCTCACTTAATAACAAAAAAGAAGACTTTAAGATTTCACAAATAGAGGCGTCTATGAAATGTTTCTAACGTCTATATGAGATTGAGTGGGCATTCTTCATGATCATGTTTTGTGGATATTGATAAGTCAAGATTGATACCTATGGCTTCACTTATTATTTAAAGTGAATAGCCAATATAAAAGAAAGAGTGAGTCTAATAGATAAGAACAAAATCTAAGAGCAGGTTGATCAGCCTTATGCAAGACCATTGGGAACATGTGGTTACTAAAGGTCAAGCACAAAGTGAAAGAGTTGATTAACATATTTAAAGCTCAAAGAACGTGAAATATTCTCCCTAAATAGTGAGATTTTTCTCTTTTCAACAACGCGACCTTGCTGTTACTTTTATCTAAGTTTGTTTTAGATGACTTGAATGGACATATTCAAATAAGAAACGGATGAGGAGATCTATGTGGATCATCTAGTAAATTCAACTAGTGGGTAGCAATATGATTGTTTCTTGAAAAGCTCTATTTATAGCTTGAGTTATCGTCCAAGCAGTGTTGCTATCACGTACATCAAGCTTTGACTTGATTAGCTTGACAATGACTGGATAAGTGAAGGAATTTTGTTTTCTCACTGTACATCAATGATAGTTTGATGGCTATAAATGGCATAAAATGTCATCACTTAAAGGTGGTTGTTTTTTTGAATGGACATAGGAGAACTTACATGCATACTTGGTGTGTTGACATCGAGATTGTTCAATAATACTCTGGAGTTTGCTCTAAGAGTAACTATATATGAATCACGCTAATCCTATTGACACTTCATGGTTATGATTATATTCCTAGTCAAGAGACACGCTTGAAAAGTAGAAGAAAAAATTCTATTGAGTATTGTTTAAGTTAGCATTGCAGAAAGTTTAAAGTATACGGTGTATACACTTGGCTAGTCCTATTCTTAGTAATGGTAAACTGAAGTCAAAGTGATCTTTGATGCAAATATTAAGGTGCAGTTAAGTGGATACTTAGATATCTAACTAGATTGGTCTAAGTTTGTTAGAGACTGTCAAGTTTGGTTCATCTTTAGATGATGGATGCCGTGGTGCATATGTATGGGGCTATTATTATTTTTGTGATAATAAAGCTACTTTGAATGCTTTGAAAAGCTAATATTATTCGAGTACTAAAGCATACTTATACTAGATATTATTTCATTGATAAGAAGTATTGCGCATGATCAAATTATTCTTGGGCATATTCTACGAGCAATGTGATCGTTTATCCCTTTTTGCCTTTGTATACAAATGTTCTCTAAATGCATATTACATTAGGGGATTATGTTGAAATTACTTTATCGCTTGTGAGAACATATTGCAATTAATGAGATATATTTACATGCTCATTATGTGTTGGTATTGTCCTTGTGAGATGTGAATGTTACAAAGCTTTGATTGACCCACTCATACGGGCATTTGCCCTCGCATTTTGATAGCGAGTAGGATGAGACTTATAGATCTTTTCGCATAGTCAAGAGGTATGTGAATGATTAGCTTCGTGCTTAGAGTGAAGAAGATTAAGAAATATATATATAACTAAGGTTGCCTTAGCTTGGAGGCTTGTAGGCTAAGATGAGATAATATTTGATTGATTATGAATTATGTCCAACTTAATAAAGCCTGTTTCTAACTGAACGTGCAAATTACTAGAAGGCATTTTGGAAGTGTTTATCTAGTATTCTGTAGGTTAGGCACTTGAATAACGATTGGACTAAGATTCATATGATGTTAAGAATGTGACATGCCCAAATTGAGTGGGAACTCTATCATAACATATATTCATACTAAATATGCTCAGTGATAACCTTTTAAGGAAAGTAACTGAATGGGTCTCTGCTTCAAAATTGTGTGAGCCCTTACTGTTTCTTATATCTTTTGAGACTTTGGATCATATCATCAGTATAACTTTGATGATGCTACTTTAGTATGTTTTTAATTGTCATGATTAATCTGGTTTGCTGGAGCATGACTAGGAAAGCTGTCAAGACCAAGAGAATTAGCATGAGGGATCAAGGAAGAATGAAGATGGTAATGCACTCTTGTTTTATGGCTCATAGGCTGGCCAACTAAGTCAAATGTGTTTGGCATGGTCATGAGCATAGATACATAGTGAAAAGAGACAACCACGCTTTACTTATTACTGAGGGATTAGAGATGCTTGATCTAGTGCGACCACATAGTTTGGGATACATAGTAAGTTTTTGAGTTGTAGGGTAGTTTTGAGTTGTGAGGTTATGCTAGTTTGGTGATTGCCTAATATAACTCTCCTCACTTGTTCTCTTCTTGCTTCGTTGTATGCTTTATTTCCTATATGAAAAAAATGATGTGACGTTGAGACATACTATGAGTATGCCACTTAAAGAGATTGAGTCAAATTGTATGAGTGGGAGATGTTATAAATTGGGTCTAGTCTTGGACCCTTGGTCCAATAGGCATCCATATTTGAAAGGATCTTATCTATATTTAGGTGGGATTATAGTTCTTGTTCACTAAAGCTCTTCCTTTTGTAGAGACATGGATAGATAATACTCATATATATTTAGAAGGATAACTGTCCATCATGTGCGATAAACATTATTGATATCTCTATCGACTCGTAGTTGAATTTAACTCTTTGAAGACTCGCCTATAAATAGGTCCTCTTCCTAAGAGTTGAGTACACACACTTGTATTCACTCTCTCTATGTACTCTCTCTATATTCATAGTATTTCTCTCCCAATCTTGGAGTATTACTAAATTGTCTCCAAGAGTTTAAGGTGTGTAAAATTATGGAAGCTTTGGTAGTAATCCCAGGAGGCGAGTAGAGATTGATGAAACCGTTCAAGATTAAGGACAAAGAGCTTAGAATTGGGAAATGTTGAAATCAAAAAACTTGGAGTCCATGTGCATTTTCATGCTCGTAGGCGAGCAGTGATCCAGTATGGTATTTGAGAAACTTATGTTGATCAAAAGGTAATATTAAATTTGATTCTATGTAGACATTAATTATTTTGTGCAATTATTTTCAATAGAGGTTGAAATGTGTTGAACTTTATATTAATACATCTATCTCATTGATAAGATGTTTGTGGACTAGCTATTTACCCATTTATGATAAAAGGTAAATAAGAACAGTTAGGCTAAAGTTGATGGTTCAATAAGGATGCCAAGAATCAAGTGTAGAAAATATGACTACGTCATATTGGAAATAAGAAGTCAAATAATTTAATTTAGAAAGGATTAATTTGGAGTTCGGGTTTAAGCTCAAAGGGGCACTAGAAATTAAAGAGGTTTGAAGAATCTGATGAAATGATTAATGATGCCGAGGTGTTGGAAGTAAGGGCTGGAGTTTGCACAGCCAATTTGGTTGCTAAAATTTCATCAGGAGTCATGATAACAAGGTAGAACGACATCAGGAAAAAAACAAAGGATCAAATGGAGCTCGTTTGAGCAAGAACTGCTCTGAACACCATATTAAAGAATTAACCATGGGTCTAACTCTCCCCAAAAGCTGGCTCAAGAGAGGAGGATTATCCAAAACCATATATAGATACCACAACTTATTTATTTTACTGATGTGATACTAATTAGAATTGTAGAAAAGGAAGCCCCATATGGTAGTAGGTTCAGGCCAAATCCCACATGCACGTGTCTCCTGCCTGCTCGGCTCAGCTAGGTTCAGTTCCAGGCACAAGTGCAAGTATGGAGTTATGTATGTATATTATGTTAGAGAAAGAAAATAGAATTTATGTACTATTTCCAATAATAAAATTCTCGTTCAGTATTAGAAAGAAAAGCAAGAAGCTTGAAGTCGAAAGTATAGTTATTTAATTGCATACCACTGCCGGTGGGGAGTCATAGAGATATTCAAGGTCGCTTGACATTGATTGTATGAAGTTTTGCCTCCTACAACATTGTGTAAAGATGTCATATGCAGTCATCAAACTATACAAATTGTAATAAATTTGGTTAATTTCTGTAATGAAACAAAAATGCTATCGGCTTCGATTAGTCTTATTCCTAATCCATCTTTTCTCATTTTACACTATAAATTACTATATAACAATTTTTTTCTATATATATGTACATATCTTCCCAAACAATATGGGATCTATATGTTTATTATTTTTTATTCTAACATAATTTGATTGATGTGGCATAAATCTTATTAAATTGATAACTAATTAATGTTTTAAATTCTCAAGTATTAAGAAAATTATTATTATGTCTGCTGCATTATTAACAAGATCATACTAAAGATTTTTTATATTTTCAATAAAATAAAATAAAATAAAAGTTTGCGTATATGTCATATTAAATATTTATTTTATATAAAAATTTAAAAGTATATTAAATAAACATATTTTCCTCCACCATTAATAAGATTTTCTTATTAAATTTTTTGAAATTTAATAATTTTAAAAATCTATATGTAATCTATAAATTAAAAGTTGGCAACTCTTGATACTCTACAATTAATATAGTCAAGTTATATAAATTATCTTCAAAATTTAACATTTTCAAATGAAATCTCCATTTTGTATTATTGAATAATATGTTTTCTTTTTTAAAATATTAAAAGATATTGTATGTTAATCAATTACATAAAATAAAATGAATATTATTTAAAAAAATATTTGAATAATTAAATTTGTGCATTTTGGCACATAACGAGGGATTTCATTTACATTAAGAAATATCTAAATGGTGAAATAGAGTGGCAATTTATAAATTATTTTAAAACAAATGCTTAGCTATTCACTTAAATTCTTCTTTGTATGTTCAAGTTCTTCATTTTTCATCCATCAAAATATTAAAATCTCAACTATTTGTTGAATCAAAAAGTATGCTTTTCAAATATTTGGGAAAAATAATGAGAAAGAAGTCAAGAATAAAGGAAATATATTTTTAACTTTACAAAAAATAGAGTAGTGTTCTGAATTTATTTAACAAAATTATTATTTTCATATTTATTTTTTAATTTTACTATTCATTTTATTTGCACAAAATTTTCATGAACATTCATGACTCAAACACACAAATAAATAAATACATAAAAATTTAATTTTCTTAAATAAGAAAATATAATTGGTGGTAGATATAATGGTAAACTGCGCCCAAAAAGTGGACAAATGAAATTTGGATAAAGGCAACAAAAGTTCACTAGAAAAGTAGAATTAGAAATATTCACATATATTTATATTTTCTCTTTCCTTTTAATATTCATATGTGAGAACATTATTTTTTTTAATTTTTATAATCAACATTTTAAAGAAACCAAAGTCGTATCGTAAATTGAGATTTCAAGATTCTTTTAATTTTATTTTTAAATTAGATCATTCAAGTAAGAATGATTTGTGAAAAAGAAAACAAATAATGAAATCTGATTTTTTTTTTCCTATATATGTAACTTAATTTTTATTTTGTATAATGTTTACTTTTTATAATTTCACCTTCTATTTCAATTGTTTTCTATTGTAGTAGGTTCTTATGTTCTCAATATTGTTTGAGCTGCCTAAAATTTAGTGAATTATTTTTCTATTGTAAAAAATATAAGTACTTTTGTATTATTGCATTGTGTCATTATAGATGTGATGACTTGCATGTGATGAGCATGAATTTCATTATCTTTGATAGTCATGCATTGTATATTGGAAATAAGTTTTAAAATTTCTTCAATTTATTTTATTTCCAACAAATATCATTTTATTTTGTGTTTTAATGCCATAATTAATGTGCCTATTTTTTGGCTTATTTTATATTTATGGTCTCAATATCATTTTATTTAACAAAATTTTAATTATTTATTTTATAATTATTGGGCCTAATTATAATTGGATTTATGGTGTTTTATGATATTTTTAGGGGCCCATTAATCCTTTCTAATAGTCAAATTTTACTTATATAAAAAGGGCCATAACCTTTCTTTTGCACATAGAGTCGTGAGTTTTAGAGTGTTTCATTTTATACTCCCTATAAAAAAATTTGTTTTTGACAACATAAATATGGATTGATTCCTAGTGTCCTCGTGGTCATGCACATAGGATGAGACATCTCTAAGAACTAATGAAGTTTTATTTTGGAGTCATAAGCAGCTGCTAGTAATCAAACGAAAGGAGACAATCATGTCTTTAGGATAGCGGTAAGTGTCGTGAGTCTCCATTGATCCATCTCATTTTCTTCAATCTTGTGATTTTCATTTACTATTTTATGCATTTTTAATTTTATAATATTATATGTGTATAAATTTACAAAAAATCATATTTATCTTATTTCTTTATTTTAACACAAATCACACAATATCCATAGCACTGTGATTATACGAAAAAACTTTCAATGTTATATCATGTATTTTATGAAAAATATATGATTAATTAAATTTACCTTACAAAAAATTAAAATAATATACATAAATTATATTTTCAATTGTAATTAATTTAATTTGTACATAGCATGGGACGCATGCTAATTAAAAAATAAAAGAAAAAGGAAAAAGATAGCTGAAATAAAATTTCATTAATGTATTACATCTCACCACCTGTAAAGAATAAGATAATAATAGTCCACTTGCACTACACATGCATGGAGTGCAAAAATAACGTTGTCCGTACAATTTGATCAAAGCTGAAGACCGAAAAGCCCATGGTATACTTGGAGAAGGGTCACTATTGTAACATGATATTATCATTTTCCGTGTCAGAGACTGTTAGTGGCGGAAATGGGAATCTGTATAAATTAATCAGTCGTTATAATGTTTTAAATAGTCCGAGATTTCTAATAATTTTGTTGATCCAGCAAGTACCACGGTGGGGAAGGGGGGAGCGGCAAAACAAAGATTCAGTAACTGAACCTTTTATCCGCCAGGTGTTATTGGTTCAGTAGTTAAGTATTATATATAAAATGTGAAATTAGGAATTTGAACATAATGAATTTTTAATGTGTGTGTATATTAAAATAAAAAATAAAAAATAAAAAATAAAAGAAAGAGAGAGAGAGAGAGAGATGAACCGCAAAGTAAAATAGATTTTTACCCACTTTCTCTATTTAAATCAACTTTCGGATGAGACTTTTCGAGAGTGAATAGCTCCACCATTCTTTAACACTTTTATGCCTTGTTTGCTTGGATGGTTAAGACTTGATTGACTCAGCCAGATGTGGTACATGACATCGTTGCGGGTTGATAAGATATTATGGGCTGGATTAATTTATGCATCAGGTAATTCTTATTTGATTCATTTTTATTATATTGAAGCTCACCTGAAAGAGAAAAAAACATCTATTTTATCCGTCTAAAGGTGGGTATTTTGATAATTTATCTTCTAAAAGATAGTATATTTTGGGAATTCCTTTGTAATCAAAACATGTAATCTTTCTAACCAAACATTACATGATGTCCAAATGTGGCATATCTAAAACTTTCAAAAATTTCAAATCGAGCAACATACTTGACGGTTTTGGATACCAATTCTTGAGACGACTTAGGTATCACTAATGTAATGGAATAATCCGATTTGTGCAACCAAACATATCCCTACAATATATTATTCCAAGTTGTTATTGGCTGTAAATAAACTGGCAGATGCATTAATTATATACGATCCATCCATTTTCAAATTGAGTAAAATTCAAATTAACAATTTAAATTCCTTAAGCCATTTGACAATTAGAAACTCACCTCCAGCCCCAAGAATCGAAGTCGGTGTGTGTCTCTTCTTGTCTTGGGATATCCCAAAGGACTCTTTCTGTCTCTCCTCTGTGAGGGAATGACAATCTTAAATGCCCTAAATCGTTCGAGGATAGAAAGAAGAAGAAGAAGAAGAAGAAGAAACTTAACTAAAATTTTAAACTGACAAGTTAGTATGAAAAGAAAGCGGAGAACTCAATTTCACCTCGGATTTAAAGGCGAGGAGGAATGGGATTCTTGGAAACTCAACTAAAATTTTAAAAGACAAGTTAGTTGGGGCTATCTCTGGTTCAACACCCTTGTATTTGGGGAATAGTAGTAATCAATAAAATCACTCCATGTGGTATGGGTATGAAAGTACATTGACATATTAATTTGTCTAAAGACTAAAATGTCCTTCTATACAATTTTGTACAAAAAGTAGAAAAAGCTGCACAAAAGGTGGAAAAAGCTAGTTCACTAATGGCATGATTTAACATGTGGTCGAGGCTAAAAGATAATTAATTTTTTTTTTTTTACACAATATATTGTTTCAATTAATTTTTAAAATACTGTGTGATCTAGGATTGAGCAAAATTATTTCTAATATTATACCCAACTATTATATTTAGTTAAGTTTTTTGAATAAACAAATTGTAAGAATTATTATATAAATAATTTGGGAGTAATTAATTGAACACACAATATACGTATTCATCTCTATTTAAGTCTCTGAAATTGGCATCAGTTAATACTAACTTCTTCATATGGACTACTCAATAAATATCAAGTGAATTATTCATCTATATTTAAGTCTCGAATAATTATTATAATAAGTGTGGAGGAATTTTGGAGTAATGTCATGATCATAGATCATATTGGTTTGCAAGTCACTTGTGACATAAAAGTGTGAATATATAATAATTCTTGAATGTTACATTTCATTTGATATTGTGCTGTAAAATTGATAATGATTACAAATATATGTATATATTCGGATGGTTGTGGAAAAATAGTTGTAGATGTGAAAAAATAAAATCAAAGGGGTATGTGCTAGCTGATTTGATAAGTTTTGATTAATTTATTAAAATGCATAACATAATTTCTGTTGTTTGGCGTCCTCGATCATTGTGCGTTAGATGTTTGTTTTTAATTTAATTTTTGTATGGTAAATGGAAGCGCTTCCTCCATTTAAATATTATTTATTGGATACGAATAATGAATTTATTTAAATTATGGATAATCGAATATATAAATGGATATATCCAATAGATATATATTCGAAGCGGATATTGAACAAATTGAATATGCAATTACTATTTTCTATCCATTTATAATCGAATATCTATTAATTGAACACGAATAATATCTATTTTAAACGAATACAGATAACATGCCCTATAAATAGTTTCAGATATACGAACAATAAATGAATTTCCGAATATTTATTTACAATTCTACCAATCCCCACTCCACTTCAAAGATGAATTTGGCTATTATCATTGATGTCTACAAACCTCCATTAATATACATTAACAAGACAATACTTTAATGTGGTTGGTTTTTTATGTCAGCAAAAACTTATCATCATCAATATAGGAAACTTCAATTAACAACTAAGGAGGGTTTATGTATCCAATTTTCTTTCTTTCCTTTTTTTTTTCACTGTTATCTCTTTTTGTTTTTGTGGCATACATATTATAACATCTAATTAGCTAATGAAATAAAAAATTATAAATTAAAAAAATATGCAAGATTAATTTAAAAAATATTTAATTGCTTTTCTTTTTACTCTTTTCTTCTCTTTGTATTTAACCTTCACTTTCTTTTATCCAATCAATTCCTAAGCAATTTAATCATAAAGATTAATCTAAATAAAAAAAATATGAAAAATAATGCATTTTAATTTATATTCTTGATGGGTCCTTTATATTTAATTTTGTAACATTTTTATTTTATTTTTCATACATAAATATTTTATTGGATTTTAGATTGTTGTAATACATTTTCATATGCATTTTAATTTTTTCTCACTTTTTTCATATCATATTTCACATACACTTTTATTTCTTTCATTTTTCTCATTTAACTTACATTCTTAATGTTTATGACTTTAATTTCTATAAAAAGAAAGAAAAATCATATAGTTATTAAATGTTAAAATAAATATAAAGGAAAACTAAAGAAAGTAATAATGGTAAAAAGAATTCAATATGTCCATGCATAATAGAAGTTTTATGCTAGTTTTATTACACTTGACAATACTCCATTTTAATTAGATGATAAGATTTGACATGATTTTAAAAAAATGAATTTAAAAAAAATGAATTTAAAACAAAAAAAAAAAAGATAACACAATTATTAAGATTTGGATAGCGATGTATTCTTTTTACCTACTATCTAAAATTCTTCATTTGTTTTTACCCAAAACATGCACATGCAATACATGTTTGACTTATTTTTGTTTCAATATACTGCTCTTAAGCAGAAGTTTATTATTGATTTTTTATGATTTCTAATTTTATATGTTGACGGGATAATACCTTAATTTATTCGAATCTCTATATCAGCAGAAGCTTTGTAATCATCATTTTAAGAAACCTTACTTAATTAAAAAGAGTTTATATATATATTTCCTTCTTTATTAGTTCCTTTAATTTTTTGGGACATCTATAATAAAACTTAATTAGCAATTAGATAAAATAAAAATGCATAAGATTAATTCAAATAAATATTTTATTGCTCCTTTTACCTTTTTTTTTTTGTCTTTTTACGTTAACCTTCACCTTTTGTTTATTGTTTTTCTCCAAACAATTCTTAAGCAATTAAATATATAAACATCTACTAGAAAGTATGAGAAATAATGCATTTCAATTTGAATTTCTTGATGGTCCCTAATATATACTTTTCTAATAATTTTAACAATACAGAAGAAAAAAACGAAATAACCATTTACCTATTTTGTTTATATAAATATTTCATTAGATTTTAAATTTTTATAATACATTTTCATATACATTTTAATTTTTTTTTCTATATTTTCATATAACATTTCATATATCTGTATACATATATGTATTATGTGCATATTCTATTTAACTAACATTATTAATGTTTATGATTTTTTTTATATGTACAAAATAAAGAAAATTATATAGTTATTAAATGTTAAAATAAAAATAAAGAGAAAAAAATAAAGAAAATATTAAAGAGAAATTTTTTTGGATAAGTACACTAATTTATTTGTAAAAAGAAAAAATGGAAAATAGATTATAAAGGAGAAATTGGAGGATAATTTTGGAGGGAAGTTAGAGGTACAAATTTTGTAGAAAAATTGGAGGGAAATCAAAAGTAAAAATTTTTAGGAAAAAAAGTTTAAAATGAATAATGAGTAACTAAATTTTTGTTTAAATTTATATTATAAGAAAACTTTTCAACTGCACAATGTATACAAGATGTGCTACCCAAAAAAAATAAATTATTTGAATTTATCTTTTGCAAGTAACATTTATTATATAAATTATGTAAGATTGTGAAAATTAACTCCGCATACAATCATGGAATAGTCTACGATATAATTTTGATTGTATATATCTCATGTGAAGGATGTACAGATATATTTAATCTAAATTATTTAATTTAAAATATAGAATCATAACTTTTTATTTTAATAATTAGTTGGCAACATAATAAATATATTTAATTCACCACCTATACGAGTGGTTAATGGTTGATCTTTTATAGAAATTATTATCTATTTATTATAAAAAAAACCTACAATTTGATCTATTTATGAAAAAACTTATAGAATATGACACTTTAAAATTAAAAAAACATGAGAAAACTTAATAAAATAAAAAAGTTACAAATTTAACGCCACCAAAAATCATCCACAAAATATTTTAAAATAATGTATATTTACGACACATCTATATTACATATATAATAAACACATACATATATAGATACCACATAAATATATATATATATTGCCACATAAATATATATATATATGTATATACATACATATAAACCCTATGCTCAATTTCAACTGTTTTGAATTGAAGTTTCAAAACATCAAAATTCAAATAAATTTTCAGTTTTTTCTCATTTAAAAGTGTAACCTACCTCTTGATTTTGTAACATCCTCATTTAATTTTGTAACACCCAAAATGTTATTATTCTCATAAATTGCATGATTCATCATAAGCACTATAAATAGGTGTCCTAGAGAGTCTAGGTAAAGACACACATCATTCTTTCATCTTTTCGTACTCTCTTGCTCTCAATGCTCTTCTAATTTGATATATATATTTTGGGAAACAATATAAGGTCTTGTTCACTTGTCTTCATGTGATCGTGCTCACAATAGAAGACGTCCGTTGTGACCTTTTGGGTTTTATCTTGGGGTGGTGGTGAGCCGCTAGCACCTGCACGGAGGGGAGGCCATCACGATCTTATGACATCGTCAAGTGACGTGACTCCTACAGGCCAATCATTTATATTTTTTAATCTATATTATTTTCTGAATATTTTATGATTATTTGCATATCTTAAATATACTAGTTTTGATAAAAATTGCATGAAATCTCTTGATTATGCACAACAATCTAAGATCGTGATTTAAAATTTCTCAACATATTATTTGTCTGTTAATATTCTTCTAGTGTGAATTACATTATTATGCTATATTATCGTTTATTGAGTATATATCATATTTTGTGGTTTCTTGATTTTTATTGCTTGTGAATGATAGAATTTGTATAATTTAAGTGGAAAAAAAAAAGAAAAAAAATAGGAAAATAGAAAAACTCCCCGGTAGTTGTCTAGTTGAACACAAAACGCAACCACATTCTGCCCTTTAATTTTGTTAGTTGAAATTTTATTTAAAAAAAAAGGAAGATAAATCCTCAAATTGCTTAGCTTTGAAAACTTTGTTTGCGTATTTGCTGGTGTCAGTAAGCTGCAAAGCTTGTTTGCTGGTTTCCTTTTCATCATTACAATATTTTATTTGAATTGTATTTATTAAAATGTTTTTTTTAAGCAATTGACTATTGATACTTTAAAAAAAAAAATAGATAACTAATTGTATAAAAGGGGAAACAAAATTGTTACTGCTATAAGTGTTTTCTAGTAGCAACTGAATACAAGAACTTGAATAATTTATAGATTTAAATTTGAAGTTCTATTGCTTTACTCTAGTTATTTTGCTACAGTGATTTGTTTTTAATTGCTACAGTTACTAGTTTTCAATTTCAGTAATATATAACTATATGTTTAAATACAATCCCTAAATATTTACAGCAACTCAGTTGGTAGCAAATAAGGTTCTTATTACTCTAATTGGAAAAGGCTTATGTATGTGTTTTGTGTACTTTTATTTGTCCATTATTTCATTTTTTTTAGATAATCTGATAATTTTATTAAACTATGAATATTTATTTTACTATCCTACAGTTAGTTTTTGTTCATCTTTGTCTTTATCAATTCTTAGTTGTTGTTTTTAAAAAAAAAAGAAAGAAAGAAAGAAAAAATGGCATCTTTTGAAGAAGCTAACAGTGTTAAGCCTGAGAAATTTAATGGATTAAATTTTAGAAGGTGGCAAAACCAAATGAGATATTGGTTGACAGTTCTTGGGTTTATTTCTGCTGTAGATGAAAGTGTTGAGTCAAATTCTTGGCAAACCACTAAACAAACAGATTATCATTGTCGTAATCGTATCCTTAGTGCCCTGTCGGAAAGGCTTTATGATGTCCATCACACTACAACTAGAGCTAAAGAACTTTGGGATGCCTTAGAAACTAAATATGGAATTGATGATGCGGGAATACAATGATTTAGTGCCTCAACTTTCACAAAATATACTATGGTTGATGGGAAATCAATTAATGAACAAATTCATGAGTTCCAAGATTTGCTAAGGCCTTTAGAGAATAGTGGGTCAAAATTTAGTGAAGATTATAAGGTATCGTGTCTAATTGATAAATTCCCACCATCTTGGTCGAGTTTTGCTAGAGGACTAAGGCATCAACAAGGTACTTTAACCTTAATTCAAGCCTTTAAATCATTGAGGATAGAAGAACAACATAGGATGAATGTTAAACAAGAAAAAATGAAGGCAAATATCAATTTAGTAGAGGATAAAAGAAACTACAATCAAAATAAGTTCAAGCCTAGAGGCAACAAGTTTAAGAACAACAAAAGGAGTTGGAGGAAAGGACAAAACCATAATAATAATAATAATACCCAACCAAAGAATCAAAACTCTAGGAATGATAAAGGCAAAGAGAAGAGAGAAAGACCTTGTTTTGTCTGTGGAAGAACCAACCATTTGGCTAAGGATTGTTGTTACAGGAAGACTGGGAAGTACATTCCTAGGCCTAACTTTAAGAGCCAACAAGATCAAGAGAATATGTTGGTTGAGAGAGAACCATCTATTAGGTTAGAATATGCTGATATAGTGAACTTTACAT
The DNA here is from genome assembly GCA_018894105.1 of Jacaranda mimosifolia. NCBI lineage: Eukaryota > Viridiplantae > Streptophyta > Magnoliopsida > Lamiales > Bignoniaceae > Jacaranda > Jacaranda mimosifolia. The sequence continues at coordinate 12,216,347 of CM032132.1, read as the reverse complement.
ATCAAAACAATGATTGGTGGTTAGACTCTTAGTAAGCTGATCTTCGAGAAGATCCAGCTCTTTCTATTGATTGAGACTCTCGGGTCTTCTTCTTCTTCCTTGCTAGCTGCTAAGGGTTAACACACCCATGAGGGCACTCGCTACAGGAATGAGAAGACGAGATCAGCTAGTCAACCCGACTCCAACTCACACTTTCCTCTTGAAAGTTTCAGAGGAATGGTTTTCGTCAGATACTCCCATCAGGTTTTTCAAAATAATGTTTTGATAAATCAATGTTCAAATCCTATCAGAACTCAAGTGGGGGAAGCGTGACACTAGGGAATAATATTGTTTCATGAATACATGGAATTGGAACTGTTCATATAAAGATGACTTCTAGAAAGACATTAACTCTTGATGGAGTGCGGCATGTACATGAAGTTAGAAGAAATTTAGTTAGTGGGTCTTGTCATAGTACAAAGTGGTTACAAGTTAGTTATGGAGTTAAAAAAAGTTGTAATCAACAGAAATAATATTTTTATTGGGAAACGATTTATAAGTGATGGATTGTTTAAGTTAAATGTTCTCAATAATGTTAATGATAGTCACAATTTGGTTCTTAACATTGAGTCCAGTATTTTGTGGCATGAAAGGCTAGGGCATGTAAGTAATAGAAAAGTTGAAAAGCTTATGAACCTAAGTCTAATACCAAAATCCAAAGTAAATATAGACCATAAGTGTGAAATTTGTGTACAAGCTAAACAAACAAGAAGACCCTATCAATCGGTCCATAGAAATTCAAGTATCCGAGAACTTATTCATAGTGATGTATGCGATTCAAATAGGTCCCCAACTAGAGGTGGAAACAAGTATTTTGTGATTTCATAGATGATTTCTCTAAGTATTATACATGAGTTCACACCTCCTTACTCACCTCAGTCAAATGGTGTGGCCGAAGGGAAAAATAGAACTTTAATGGATATGGTTAATCCAATATTGTTAAACTCTGGAGCTCATGAGAACTTGTGGGGGGAAGCTATTTTATCTTTATGTTTTATACTTAATCGTGTTGTTGTTAAAGATAGCGATAAAACCCCTTATGAATTGTGGAAAAGGAGGGCTCCTAGACTTAATTTTCTTAAAGTGTGGGGGTGTTTAGCTAAAGTAGCTATACCAAAAATTAAGAGAAAGAAAATAGGTCCTAAGACTGTAGATGCCATTTTCATTGGGTGTGTTCAAAATAGTAGTGCAAATAGATTTTTAGTAATTAATTCTAAGATTAGTGGAATTTCTAATAATACAATTATTGAGGCTAGAGATGTAACATACTTTGAGGACATTTTTCCTTTCACAACTAGAATTCCAAGTGAGCTGAGTACATCAAAAGTTGAATCTTTTAGAGGTGAATCTTCCAATAATACAAGCTTAGAAAAAGAGCCAGAAAATCCTATAGAATTAAGAAGAAGCAAAAGAGCTAGGATCAAGAAAACTTTTGGTGACGACTTTATGACATTTTTAATTGAAGGAGATCTCCAAACTTATGATGAAGCAATATCTTCCATAAATGCACCTTTTTGGAAAGAAGTTATTAATGATGAGTATAATTCTATTATTCAAAATAATACATGGGTCTTATCTGATTTACCCCCTGGTAGTAAACCAATAGGATGCAAGTGAATTTTTAAGAAAAAATTAAAAGTTGATGGGTCAATGATAAATATAAAGCAAGGTTAGTAGCAAAAGGATTTGCACAACAAGAAGGCATAGATTATTTTGATACCTATTCTCCAGTACCCGGGATCACCACTATTAGGACTTTATTAGCATTAGCATCTATACATAACTTAGTAATCAATCAAATGGATGTTAAGACTACATTTTTAAATGGAGACTTAGATGAAGAAATTTATATGGAACAACTTGAAGGATTTAGGGTTAAAGGACAAGAACACAAGGCATGTAAGTTAGTGAAATCTTTATATGGTTTGAAACAAACTCCCAAACAATGGCATGAAAAGTTTAATGAGGTCATATTAGGTTATGGATTTAAATCAAATGAACATGATAGGTGTGTACATTGTAAAGAAGAAAACGGTGAACATGTGATTCTATGCCTATATGTGGATGACATATTAATTTTTGGGGCTCATTTGGACATTATTAAAGAAGTGAAAGGTTATTTATCTAATAACTTTGAAATGAAAGACTTGGGAGAAGCTCATGTAATCTTGGGTATGAAGGTTAAGAAAACTGGAAAAGGAATTTTATTAGATCAATCTAGTGCTATTGAAAGGTTCTTGAGGAAGTGTAACTATTATGATTGTAAGATAGTTTCTACCACTTTTGATCCAAATGTACATTTGAATAAAAATTTGGGTGAACCTGTATCTCAATTAAAATATTCTCAAATTATTGGGTCATTATATTATTTCTCTAATAGGACTAGGCCTGATATTTTTTATGCAGTTAGGAGACTTAGTAGATATACACATAATCCAAGTAAAGATCATTGGAATGCTTTAGAAAGAATTCTTAAGTACCTTAGAGGAACCCTAAATTATTCTTTATGTTACAAAGATTTTCCAAGTGTAATTGAAGGATATAGTGACGCAAATTGGATCACTGATAGCTCCGAAGTTAAGTCTACTAGTGGATTTATTTTTATGTTAGGAGGAGCAGCAATAACTTGGGGTTCTAAAAAGCAAACAATTATATCAAGAAGTACTATGGAAGCTGAGTTAATTTCTTTAGATACAACTTGTACTACTGCTGAATGGCAAGAGATCTTCTACTTGATATTTCTCTAGTTAATAAACCTTTACCAGCCATTTCTATACACTGTGATTGCAAAGCTGTGATAGACCTTGTGAAGTAAACACATTCTAATAAGAAGATGAGTAGACACTTACAAGCAAGATATAAAAGTGTAAGTCGTTACTAAAGAGAAACATTGTATCTCTTAACTTTGTGAAGTCTGAGAAGAACTTGGCGGATAATTTGACCAAAGGTCTGCCCAAAAAGGGTATATATGAATCATCGAGGGGGATGGGCTTAAGTCCACAAGGGAGTCACCTTCGGGGGTAATCCAACCTTTGTGAATGGAGACCCCATGAAGAAGGTTCAATGGGTAAAAACAATCTGTAATGCGTGACTAATTTAGCACTACTTAATAAGGAGAGCATCTCTTTCCCATCCCTATGGTGATAGTGCTTTATAGTGTGATGTTACGTTGGACATTGACCCTTAATGAGACCAAGGCGGGAATTCCGCAGGTTATAGATCACACATACCCTTGGAGGTTTCACCTAAATGAGAGTTGCCATGAGGTCATGGCTATGGGTTCAAGCTGACCTTAGAGACTCTCATGAGAATCAAGATATGAGCACATAGCCATTAATAGCACTAACCCGCTTTGAACAAAGAACAATATCAATATCATGTGTGTGACTTATTGAAGTTTGGCAAAGGGACCTAATTCAAGGCGTAGTCCATTATGGCTCCCTCAAATGGAAATAGTCAACACTAAGTGTGGGCTCAAAGCTCGGAAGGCTCCTACACCTATTGCATGGTATTAAGTTGCCCCATTATATTTTCTTATATGTGATTTTGAAGTTTTAAGCCTTGTGGGGGATTGTTATGAATTGAAGTTTCAAAACTTCAAAATTCAAATAAATTTTCAGTTTTTTCTCATTTAAAAGTGTAACTTACCTATTGATTTTGTAACATCCCCATTTAATTTTGTAACACCCAAAATGTTATTATTCTCATAAATTGCATGATTCATCTTAAGCACTATAAATAGGTGTCTTAGAGTCTAGGCAAAGACACACATCATTCTTTCATCTTCTTGTACTCTCTTGGTCTCAATACTCTTCTAATTTGATATATATTTTGGGCAACAAGATAAGGTCTTATTCACTTGTCTTCATGTGATCATGCTCACAATAGAAGACACCCGTTGTGACTTTTGGGTTTTATCTTGGGGTGGTGGTGAGCCGCCAGTTCCTGCATGGAGGGGACGCCATCACGATCTTATGACATCGTCAAGTGATGTGACTCCTACAGGCCAGTCGTTTATATTTTTTAATCTATATTATTTTCTAAATATTTTATGATTATTTGCATATCTTAAATATACTAGTTTTGATAAAAATTGCATGAAATCTCTTGATTGTGCACAACATCAACCTCTACCAAAATTCGATTGTCATGGCAAGCGGTAGATCGAGAGACGGCCAAATTTGCCCGGTTTGGCCGGGACAGGGGAGGGGGCTAACGGGGTGGGAGTTATGGGATGAAGGTGGGGTGGGGGATGGGGTCTTGTTTGCGGCTTGGGGTTTGGAGGAGAATATGACGACTTTTTCCCCTTTTTTTTTGTTTTTCTTTTTTACAAATTTTTAGTTATTTGCTTTTTAATTAATTTATTAATTCAATCAAATTATTTTAAATACATTTATATGTTTATATATTATTAAATTTTAATCCAAAATAAATATTTTTTTACTTATTTTATTTAAATTATATTGTTAGGGTAATAGTTTTAGATTTTATATTTACTCTTAAATTTTTTATTTTAGTTAACAAATAAAGATCATTATATTTAATTATATTATTTTTGATATATTTCTTATTTTAATATTATAAAATATATAATTCAAAATTATGAAATTATGTTATCTAATTTAATATTTTTTTTGAAAAATATCTTTTAATTATTTTTTGAATATTTACCAAGCATTTAATAGACTAAATTTTAAAATGCCAACCAAAAACTTCTTGTAAAATTAACAATAACCTATTGTAAAAGACATATGTCATTTAATTTAACAATACCGCATGTGAGATAAATACTAACATACCTCACAGTACATGTGCCACAATCATGCCTTTAAAGCATTTTCATATTGAATTTTTACTTTTGAATCAATTGTTAGAAATTTGACTAAAAAAGCATGTTGTAGAGATAGAATGGATTAAAAAAAAAAAAGAGATTTATTTTCTTAAAGATAATATTTTAATTCAAATTATGAAACATAAGTTATTTTCAAATTTTTATCTTTCTTCATTTTTAAATAAAGACGGGGCTTTTTCCCTTAAAGAAATTATATCTATTTGTTTTTACTTTTTTTTGTTAAATTAAATCTAGACATATGACATATCACATATCCCGACTTTTGATTGGGGAGATAATGAGAGGGAGGGTTTCAGAGTTGGAGGATGGGAATGAGCAGGAAATAGGGTAGCGGGGGTGTGGTATGTGGGGTGCGGGGCTTAAAAATTTCTCACGTTTTTTTGTTTTAAATTATTAATATTTTAATTTTATACTTTTACATTTTATGATTAAGTTTTCAAAAGTGATTATTTCTAATGTTAATTTAAAAAAGAAAAAAAAACTTTTTAGTTAATGTTTTTAAAGTTTTATAATTAATTTTTAGAAGTTTGATACTAGAATTTTTTTCAAAATTTCTATTACAAATTAAGTATATAAAATAAAAAAATAAAAAAGATAAATTAAAAAATAAAAAATTGTTAGAATTCCTAGTGCAAACTTAATTTCTTCTTTTATAGTTTTTCTTAAATAATATATCTATATATAAATATATTATGATATTTTAAATTGTATTATTTTAATAAAAGTACATGAACGATGAGAAAATCAGTAGCTTAAAATTAATTTAAAATTAGTGATGACTAGGAATAAGATCACCTAACATATAAGTCCAGTAATATCAAAATATTGTCTTGTTGCCACTTGGAGGTTTTTATCCTTAAAAAATGTTTCAAAAAGTGAAAGATAAAATGAGTAATTTATAAACTAAGTTAAAAGCTTAATTGAAAAAATTAACATATATAACTATGTTTATGATTATAATTGAGAAAACTTAATCAATGTATATTTAGTATTTATAATTAGTTTTATTTGTAAAGAACTTATAATAAATCTGCTTTTAGCCACAATTCATGACCATGAGTTGTGGAAATTTTGAATCATTACATTACATTAGAAGTCGAAAATTGTGTTAAATTATTTTTAAAAATCAATATTAAATAAAATAAAAATTAAGTTATATATAAAAAATATATATATAATTAAAAATTATTATTCTTATTTGGAGACATGGGAGCGGGAAATATATAGTAGTAGCTCTTTAGATATTTAAGTATTCTTTATTTTTTATTTTAGACTTTAAATTTTCTATAATTAATTTTAGAAAACTTAGGACTTCTAGTTTTGATTTTATGTTTTTATATTTCTTGATTTATTTATCTTTATTTTTTATTTTATGTTTTATAATTAATATTTTAAAAATTAAAGCTTTGGTTAATTATATTTTGGTTGAATTGTGAAAAATATTTTAGGATAAGTTGTTTAGAAAAATGGATAAGGGAAATGTGATGGCTGTTTTTTTTTTTTTTTTTAGGATTATTGGAAAATATTTTGGAATAAAATTATTTGTTTAGAAAGCTTGAAAGTAGACAAATTTTAATATAATTGCACATCAATTATTTTTACTTAGTGAGGTGAAACGATTTTCTATATTAATTATAAATGTAAATATATAATTAGAATGATTGGTAGATGTATGTATATTTATAAATGGAAAAAAAATGATGTTATATATATGATTATTATATAAATATTATTATTGAGACGTTATATAAATATGAAATATTATTATTGGGGTGTTATATAAATATTTATATACAATAATGAATTTTTTTAAATTGTAATGTAATAATAATTAAAGAAAGTTTTTGTAAATATGAAATGAAAATTAAAAGTTGCTACAAAACTTATCATTTCCAGAATTATGTTGTATTATTGTAATATTATTCACACGAACTACTTCAACAAAACATAAAAATAAATAAATAATTATTAAAATTATTTATTAAAAATAAATATTTTCAAATGTTTAAAAAATTAAAACACTTAAAGTGGGTTTCCTTTAAAAATAATTTTTTTCTTCCGAGCTTCAGTTTCCATGGAAGAAAGCTTCTCTATTGTCTTTTTCTCATCCTTGCATTAAATAAATGAGTTTTCTTTCACATTTTGTCAACTCAAACAGTCAGGTACTATATTGCTTTTAAAATTATTTTCAATGCTTAGGATCAAATTTGTCCTTTCTGATTTCATTTAAAAATATACCCATCAATCCCTTTTTTAATTCAGTCAAAAAATTGCTAAGTTGCCATCTTTCCATTGGCCACTATGGTCCGACAGGTACAAGTGCTGTTGGACCATAGACAAGCCCTAGTTGGTATGAAAGGAAAGCTGAGAACTGACGTCCACCTCCCATACGAACCACGAAGGCACGTCCCTGTGTTTCCACGTCTGTGTTGTTCAACTTGAAAACGACGTTGGCTTCCTGGCGTCCGGGTCAATGAATCACACGTAACAAAATTTTTTGACTCATAGGAAAAGAGCGCACCTAAAGGTCCGTTTGGTTTCGATTTTTGATTTCATTTTTACATTTTCTATTTTTTAAAAATTAAAACACATGACTTTATGCATATTTTCATTTTTATTCTCAAAATAGATATACTCCTCAATAACCTATATATACCTTCTTTCTATTATTATTATTACTATCTCTCTCCATCTACTACTTACTAAACTTAATTATTATTTTTCTAACAATTTATTCAAATACAAACTAATTTTTAACTTATTTTCACTAACATTTTTTCAAATTTTTAAAAATGATGGAGATTAAAAATAAAAATATAAATAAAACCATAGTTTTAAACCTGTCCCATTTGCTTCTTTAGAGAAGGTCGTGCAAATTCGGTTGGGTTAATTACCCAAACTCTGAGGTAGGTTTGGGTAATTAACATTATCCTAAAATTTATATGAAAATTCAAAAATGCTCTTTGATTACTGTTATGACTATTTTACAAAAGTATTCTTAGACCTATTTAAAATATTTTTCTTATTTTGGAGTTATAATTTTAATATTATTTAAATTACTCATAATAATTTTAAATATATTTCATTATTAAAAATTTATAAATATTTATAATCTTTAAATTCAAATTTAATAAAAAAATAAAAATTTCAAATCATAAACATATCTAAAATAATTTACTCGAATTTAATTGAACTTATTTATTAACTAAAAATAAAATAAGTAAAAAATTAAAATTAAATCCACCCTTTAAATAATATCATTTACTCGAATTTCATTGAACTTATTTATTAACTAAAAATAAAATAAGTAAAAAATTAAAATTAAATCCACCCATTAAATAATATCATTTTTATAATGTTAAATTACATACTTAGTAATCTTAAATTAATAAATATCCTAAATAATTTAATTAGAATAAGTCTAATTTATTTGTTAATTAATAAATAAAATAAGTAAAAAATTAAAAAATAAAAATTTATTACCTTAGGTAACATAATTTAATAATATTGAGTTACATGTTCTACTCTTTGAACGCGGCTAGTAGAGTGAGTGTTCGAGCTAAAAAAAATGATTGCTTAAATGTCTTTTCAATTGAAAAATGGATCCACTTAAATTGAAGAATTCATCTTAAATGAGCTTAATTCAAAGGGCTTAGTAGCCTTTTTTATTAATTAATTTGGCTTTTTATTGGATTTTTATTTTTATGATCCTACCGTCTTAATATGGTATGTCATTTAGTCTACCTATTTTCAACTAAAAATTTAGCTTTTCAAATTGAAATTATGATGTAATTATTATTTTTAACTTTTCTTACTACAATAATTAATTTTATTATTACGTTACTTTAACTTATCTTTTTAATTTAATTTTAATTAATTTAGTCGTCAATTAATTACTTAATTGATGAATCAATTTTCTTAATTTGTTATTTCAAGTGGTAGCGCTTTACTAGTAATTCGTATAATAAGTAACATGTTCTTCTAGGAGAAAGTGTTACATTATTGATAATAATAATAAGAAAAAGAAGAAGAAGAAGAAGTAACATGTTCTTCTAGGAGAAAGTGTTACATTATTGAGATTAATTTCCCATGCTAATGTATTATTATTGAGAACAATTTCACTTTTTGTAGATTTTAATTATGTTTTCAGTAACTAAAATTTTCGAATAAATTGGCCAAATTTCGACTTTTCTTATTTCCTATACTAAAATGAAATGTGTCGTCCTTATAGGACGGGGGAGTAAAATATTAAGAGAATTATACTCTTAGTTCCTAATTCATTATTAGCCTGAAAAATTATTGGCTGAATCTTCAAGTTCTATATAAATCCAAACTTATATAGTACATTTTCTTATAGCTTTAGTATTACATTAGAAATCTCGACAAAATGGATCATTCGTTAAGGACAAAATGCAAAACCAAGAAGCGACGTGTGAAAAACTAGTTAACAGTTTAATTCAGAGGGGGGTATGTGTGTTGTGGGGGCCGGGGGGGGGGGGGGGGGTTGTGGTTGTTGTTAAGTTTGAAAATATTTTCTCTTATATTATATAACTTATATTAATTAATAGGATGGATGTTAGAAGCTAATATATTATTCTGAATTTTGAATAGATGTTAGAAGCTAATATATTATTCTGAATCTTGATATATATAGGGGTGCAAATGAGTCGAGCATGCTAATGAGTTGGGCTCAAGCCGTTTAGAGCTCAAGCTCTAATTTGAGCCGATCTAGAATCACTTGTATCTACATTCGAGGCTCGTGAGCAGGTGTATAATTAAATATTAATTTTTTATTTTAGTAATAAGTATATAATATATTACTATTTTTTTTTATTTTGAATTCAAACTCAAACTCGATGTTGAGGTCGAGCCTACGGTTATTTACAATTCATTTGTCAATTCGAATTTTATCAAGTTAAGCTTGAATTTTTGTCGAGTCGAGCTCGAACTTAAAATTTTAAACTTGTGGAGCTTGAGCTCGAGCTCAAGAACTCGGGTCGACTCAACTCAATTGCACCCATATATATATATATATATACATATAGTAATTTATTTGTCCATTCGTAGTTTAGACTTGATTTGCGCATTGACCAAGATTAGGTGGGATGCTTCCAAGAAATATAGATAGCACCTGCCATGAAGTTACAGACATTTATAAATTCTTCCTTGATTTCCTACCTAATAGGGAAAAGTTCCCGGAAAGACTATCTTACCCCTCAAATAAATTAGAAATAAATTAGTATAAAGCTCCACCTCTTTTTGTTTGAGGAGGGTCAAGGAAATATGGATAGCACCTACCAAAAGTTGCAGGCATTTATAATTCTTCCTTGACTTCCCAGATAGCAGGGAAAAGTCCTTGGAAGGACTCTCGGCGCCATCAAATGAATAAAAAATGACTGCGGAGTCCAAGGCTCCACGTTTTTTTGCTCGAGTTGAATTTTGACTCAATCCAATCATATTTGGGACCAAATTAAGACCGTGAATATGAGTAGGAGTATAAGATGAGTTGAATCAGCTCATGAGCTCGTGAGCCGGCTCGATTATAGCTCGACTCAAGCTCGAGCTCGGTCGGCTCATGAGCTTTTTTTTATTTTTAAATATTTTTTATATATTAATTAAACAATTAATATATATTAATAATTTACTTTCTTTTTCTAATTTTAAATATTTATTATATATTAATTAATATGTATTAATAATTTACTTTTTTCCTAATTTTAAATACTTATTATATATGATTAAATAATTATAATAAATTAATAAATTAATATTTTATCAATAATTATAATATATTATAATTTAAATCATTATAGTAATTATTATAATATATATTATAATTTAATATATATTTTATTTATAATTATTATTTTAATATTTATTAATTATTATTAAATAATTATGATATATTAATAATTTAATATTTTTATTTAATTTAAAATTTTCTGGTGAGCCGGCTCAATCTCGAGTTCGAGCCCTTAAAAGCAAGCTCATCGAGCTCGAGCTCAAGCCTGCAGTTTTTGTCAAGCTCGACTCGAGTTCGACTCATTTACACCCCTAAATATGAGACCAAATTAAGACCATTTAATGATTGCCATGAGAAAAGACCCATACTGTCATTTTAGATAAATAGTGATTTGCCAAATAATTATCAACTATAAATACCTCCTCATTTAATGCAATAGGGGAATTTAAATGTTGATCTAATTTGAATACATTTAAATTAAGATTCAAACTCCCACCCAATTAACTATAAAGTTTTCCAAACCTACTCAGAAACATGACATATCCAAGCTATAAGTTGTCCAAGAAAGCTGAATCAGTAACCAACCTTAGTTAGACTTTCCGATCTAAGTTATAAGTATTATTAATTACATATATAATTTAATTGTTTATCCGTGGTTTTAGCTTGGTTTGCACATTGACCAAGACTAGCTGGGATGCTTCTAGGAAATATAGATAGCACATGCCAAGAAGTTACAAGCATTTATAAATTCTTCCTTGATTTCCCACGTGAAAGGGAAATGTCCTTGGAAAGACTATCTTACCCTCAAATAAATAAAAAATAACTACTAGTCCAAGGCTCCGCATCTTTTTGCTTAGGTCGAATTTGGACCCAACCTGACCACATTTGCGGCTAAATCAAGATCATTTAGTGATTGTCATGTGGAAAGATCATGTATCACCACCTTAGATGAATAGTGATTTGCCAAATAGTCCATCAACTATAAATGCCCCTCATTTAATACGGGAAGAAAATTTGAGCGTTGGTCTAATCCGAACACACTTAAATTAAGACTCCAGCTCCCCACTAACTAGCCAAAAAGTTCTCCGATCTACTCAAAAACATGATATATCCAAGCTAAAAGTTGGCCAAGCAAACTTAACTAGTGTCCAACTTTAATTTGATCTACTGACCTAAATTATAAATATCTGACAATTTCTCTGGCATCACCACCTATATATTATATGTAAGAATATGCATCCTCCATGATACTTCATTTCCAATGATATTGACACACACACACACACACACACACACACACACGCATATAGGCACAAATTGAGGATCAATGGACGAAGTAGAATCCGCTCGCCCCCAGGGGTAAGTCGTCGTTCACTTCTTCTTCACAATTGATCACTTGTTAGCAACTACAATTTTGTCTGGATTAATTAATGTCAATTTTCCAATTTAAGTAAGAATAATTTGTAATAATAATTTATGAAATCATCGGAAAACAAATATCGGCCACACACATTTGGGACCATAAAAATATACCCAAGATATTTCATCATTTGCAAATAATAATGCGAAATCAAGTCATCCATACACACGCTACTTACACGTACGCTAGGTTTTATCATACTTGTGCTCTTCCAATTATTAATGTTTCCATTATACTATGGGCATTTTTTATCCCCACATAATTCATTGTCATTGAAATTGGAGCTCATGGCTGATAAGTTTAGATAAATTTCACAGCAATAGTGCTCTGATTTCGAGCAATTCACTACCTCAAGAATTAAATAAAAATGTCGTATGCTGTTTCAAAAATTTACGCGAAATTCCCTTTGTTTTTCTTTCATGTTAATTATCACTTGCATAATGTGTAATATATATAATCACTACACAAGGACAACAAAGTTGTCAACAATCACTTTATCATACTACTACAATACAAGATTTTTGGGCTATTCTTTTGTTGTCTTTAGAGACTTAAAATTTACCTCAAATATATATGGAGATATTTGGATAAACAGCTTTGTAGCTGCAATCACAAAATATATGAAGATTATTTTAAAAGATTGTTTTCGTATAAAGCAACAACGGCAATGTTCAAAAATATGACAACACTTTATAAAGACAGTAATATTAAATTTCCTACTTAAATTATCATTCAATGACTATTTTGACATGTGCCCTGATTTATTTGTCTCTAAATATCTAATTTTATTGTAGTGTCATGGCAATATATTATAACTAATGTACTTGTAAGAGACACATCTCATCAATTCTCAATAATAACAATTTAGACATAATTATTGTCTTGAACTTATGAGAACTATTGTTATGATAATAATTATAAAAATTATTTTGATTTGATACTACACTACAAAAATTTGATTTGATACTACACTACAAAAAAAAAACTTGCTTTTGTGACCGCTAAATCGGTCACAAATTCAACAAAAAATCGGTCACTGATGCTATCAGTGACTGCATTTGTGACCAATCACAATGGTCACAAAAACCCTCATCACAAATTCAAGTTTGTGACCGTTGGACCATGGGGTCACAAATTAGTGACCGCCGTCGTGGTCACTAACGGTTTAAATTCGATCACAAATTTATTGTACAAAATAGTGAATAAATGATCACAAAGCGATCACTAATTTGTGACCGCAAGAGCCGGTCACTGATTTGTAACCGCCTTGGGGTCACTAATCGGTCATAAATTTGTGACCACAAGGGGCGATTACTAATTTTTGACCCCAATCAGTGACCGCCTTGGGATCACTAATCTGTCACAGCGGTCACAAATTTTCTATATTTTCTCCATTTAGTGACCACCTTTGGGGTCACTAATCGGTTACTGATTTATTAATTTTTTTTATAATATTTAATTTAATATATTTATCCAACCTATTTTTTATCCTCATTAATAACAATTTAAAACCATATCATTTAAAACACAAATCACATTCCAAATAACGCCAAACAATCGATTCCCATTTCAGCAAAGATGAATTAAAATGAAGAGCAAAATCAAGTCACTAGGCGCCAACCAAATAGCAGGTATCAAGTCCCGGATCGAGTCCACCAAAGGCACAATTCCAAGGCATTTTCAAGTCCCCTTTCTCTCCAATTGCAGCATTTCAGCACAATAGAACGTTTGACTCTCCATTTAAATAAAATAAAGGTTGACCAACAAAAGCTAATGTAGGCGCCAAGTGAGTAAAGGCCCTCCCTGGCGCAAATGCAACAGATTTTGTTTCACAAAAAGTTCAAATCCCTTTTAAGACAACTTTCTGCCATCAAAACCGAAAAAGAAATTGCAACCCACAAGGATCAACTCTTCCTCACAGAATAATTCCAGCAAAATCCAAGATAATTCAAATTCAGCTTGTGACATATTTCACCAAGTACTTACTATAGTAAATCCCTTAGCAAAATCAAATCCAGACAGCAGCTTGCAACAAATTCAAAAACTTCATAAAGACAACATCACTGATCAAAGGTTCCAAAACAAAGGTTCCAATCCAACCAATCTCATACAGCGGCCAATTCCAGCAAAATATAAGACTTCAGTTACAGTAGCAACTCTTTCAGATCAACACTAGAAATAGCAACACAGTTATAGCCTCAAGTACTGCTATATGCTTATATCTGAACAGAAAATCGAGGCCCAAACACAACCCCACACAAATATCAATCTAAACCAATGCTTGCAGCAAAAACAAAACTCAAACAACACGGGATCAACCTGTTTCTTCCACATGGCAAAAGCACAGTTCAAGAGGATCTAACTAGTTGCCCTTGAATCACAAAATGAACTAATTGGAAGCCAAGAAATTCAGCAGAAAAATCAAAGGGCCCCCATCATGACAGATTGCTACTAAATTCACTACAATCCTGAGCCAAATTACATCCCATCAATTCAGATAGCAATTCCAAAGCATCTGTGCAGCAGAATGCAAGAAGCCCTTTAACACAATAAATAAAACTGCTGTGGCACCCCAACAATACTGTAGAAGTCAAATCCCAAAACCTGAAGTCAGGTTCACTAAGCATCTTTGAACATTTTGTTCGCTTAAGGTTCACAACATATTATTGGAATTATATTTATTTATTGAGAGATTTTATGAGAAATATAGCAATTTGACTTTATCAATGGACATAAACTAACTTAAAGAAATTATAATCACCAATAACTAAGTGTAATTCATAAAATTATAACTATGATTCATAATAAACATATTGACTACATAATTTATACACACAATTCATATGAATATAAACATATGAATATAACTTAGCACTAAAATAATTTTGCATTCTTATTGTTGTTGACTTTTTACAATGCCCTAAAATGCAAAATTAGAACTACAATTCATAATAAACATATTGATTACATAATTCATAAACACAATTCATATAATTCATGTGTAATTTATTGTAAATGTATAAGGAAACATAATAAAAAAAATATTAACTACATAATTCATAAACACAATTCAAATAATTATAACTTAACATTAAAATAAATTACCTTTTTACGATGCCCCCAAATGCAAAATTTCGAACCTGCAAAATTTACAAAAAAATAACTTTAACTATACAAAATTCACATAATTCATAAATACAATTCAAATAATTCTAACTTAACACTAAAATAAATTACCTCTTTATGATGCCCCCCAAATGCAAAATTTTGAACCTGCAAAATAAAAGAAAAAAAAAAACTTTAATTATACAAAATTAAAATAAATATATATATAAACCCACACAAACTGGAACACGAAACCGTTCTGGAGAAGCCAGTAGCTACTGGCCTCACCAGCATCCAGCAGCTGCTTGGTTTGGAGGGGGCCAGCAGCTGGCCCTCTTCACGCCAGCGGTGAGACCTAGCAGCAATCCAGTTGCTACTAGGTCTCATGGAAGAGGGCAGCGGGCGAGAGCCAGCAGATCTACTGGCTTTCGATCGCCGGGAGGCCTTCCTTTGCTGGTGGCTTCCGGTCATCTCGCCGGCACCTTCGCCGGTGAGAAGTCTGGGAAAAAAAAAAAACAGAAGGAAGAAGGAAGAAGCAGGGAGGAAAAGTACCCAATATACTTTGTTGTTAAATGTGAGGGACGAATAGAAATTGAAATGTAAATAGGGGTTAGGGTCTAGTCACTTGGTCATTTGTGGTTTTAGGATCTTTTATTGTTTTAAATTTTATTTTGATAATTTTTATTAAATTATAGTAATTAATTTTTTTAATTTTTAAATTCAAATTTTAATTTTTCACTACTTAGTCATTATGATTTGATTCATATCTTAGTATCTAATATTTTTACATAATTTTAAAAAAATTAGATTTTATGATAACTACTGAATATTAACATTTAGTTTTAGATATGTAGATATAATAATGTTAATTAATAAAAAATTTCTCTATTATTAATATATTGGGGATTAAATTTTATAGAGTTGTGAGATTTTAGAATTTAAAGTTTAAATTTTATATTTAGATAAATTTTATTATAGTTTTCTAAATTAATAATAGTACAAATCTACAAAATATAGCTATGAAATAATATATTTATTTTATATTATATGTATAGAGTATCATTAGATATTGTAAAATATTTGAAAGTTGTTTGGGGTGAGTTTATAATCTTTTCAAAATATGTTATAAGATGTTTGGTAGTTTATAATTAAGATGTCAAAAAGTATTTCATAATCTTTTTTAAGAAAAGAGCTTATAAAGATTTTAAAATAAGATGTTAGAAACTTACAAGCTTTTTTAACAAGCCCGGTATCTTATCCTAAAGTATTGGAATTATGTATGCCACCCACTTGGTATGATTGATAATCCTAATATTAAAACCATTGGGATTAATATCTCAAATGACGAAATTATCACTACATATAATTCAATGAAGATAGTTTAATTGTTAAAAGAAGATTGGAAATAAAACTAATATTTTACACGTATCATAAGTTATAATCCAAATTAGTAATCCAAGCAAGCAAGCAAAGTATTGATATATTTTCTAGATAATGAATCATATGCTTATCAATCACATATAATCCTATCATACCAAGTAAACGAACCCTATATGTATGTAAATTTATAGTTTGATGATGTGTATGTATATGTATGTAAATGTATATATATGTAAAGATTGTAAAGAAATTATGTGTAATTAATTTAATTCATAATTTAAGTTGATTTTTATATTTTTTTAAAATTATGAATAACAAATGATGTATTACTTTAAAGAAAGCATTAATCAATTAAAATTAAATATATATGAAATCATATTATATGTTAATATTATTAATATCGGCTTACATTAAAAAAATTATTAAATTATAACATAATTCCAATTTTAATTAAAATGAACTATTTTAACTATTTATTATTCCATATTTATGTGTATATAAACTTAATTAAGTATTTAATAAAGATATTCATATATGAATATTTACTAATAAACAAAATAATTATTTAAATTAATTTATTATTATATTTAATTTTATATGTAATCGATTATTAAATGAAGTAGATTATTAACTAATATATCATATTAAATAAATATATTATTAGAATATTTAATTATATATGTAATTTTTTATCTGTATAAAATATAATTTATATAAATATAATAATTCATTTAGATAATTAAAATAAATTATTTTTTATTAATATAATAAGTTATCTGAATAAGTTAAAGCATTAAAGAATTAATACATTATTTGCTAGATGAATTATTTAGCAATAAATAAAATAATTATTTAAAACTAATTTATTAAATTAATAGATTATTATGTTAATATTAGATGATAATTAAATTTTTATAATTTTAAGAAATGGCATGATTAATAATTAATAGGTATTACTATTTTCATATTATAACTTCATACTATATGTTACTGTAACATGTGACATTATTTATTAAATTAAAAATGTATTATTTACTTATACCTAAAGTTTATTTGACTATACTAATTACAATAACTTATTTAAATGTATTATTTAATTATATATGTAATATTTATCTATTTAAATTATAATTTATAAAAATATAATATAATTAGACAAATTAATTTTATTACTATAATAAGTTATCTAATTAACTTAAAGTATTATATAATTATTTAATGACCGCTTTTGTGACCCAGATCACTTTTGTGACCCAAGAAAAATTAATGACTGCTTTGTTACTCAAGAAAAATCGATCACTAATTTAGTGACCGCTTTTGTGACCCAAGAAAATTCAGTCACTAATTTAGTGACCGTGTTTGTGACCCAAAAAAAATCGGTTACTAATTTAATGAGTGATTAGTGACTGCCATGTTTGGGGTCACTAATTCCGTCGCAAATCAGTCACTAATCGGTTACTATTTTTTTTAAAGTTTCAAATAGAATCGGTCACAAATCAGTGACAGCTGGGAGCAGTCACTATTTAGCGGTCACTAAAGCCAGTTTTTTGAGGTAGTGCTACGACAATAGACAACTTTTAGGGTTATTTCTCTGACCATTGAAAGTTTGAAAATTGCTTAAAATTCGATCTTAAAGAGTATTTCTTATTTATATCTCATATTTTGCTTCCTCTTCAATTATTTAATCTGATAATTTGTTCTCAATAAGACCTTTCTGGAACAGGATAGGTAGATTGATCTTGTGTGCCCTTCTAAGCATATATCAAAGGATTCAACAATCAGCAGTGATATTAAAGTGATTTCTTCTAGATGAATGTGCAGGAGGAAGAGGGTTTGAAAACTTTAGTCAGCCAAAATAAAAAATGCATATTTCTTACCCTCTAGAGAGGAAATTTCATGGGATAGAAAAGGCTGATATAGAGTAATTTCAGTGTGTTGGTAATGGTAGTTGTGGATATGTTTTCCTCTTTGGTAGGTATCATAAATTTATTCTTTGAATAGTTTATTTTGAAAAGACTTTTGATGAAATCCTTCTTTGTGATGTGAAAAATGAGTCCTATATTGATGTGACCTAATCTTCCATTGCATGTTCAGTTTTCTTCTTTTGTAACAATTATACACTTGATATTTTGATTATTTAAATCATCACAAGTAGTATATTAAAAAAAAATTTCCTTGACGTAGTGAATATTCATGATAAACTTTGATACCATAATAAGTTGGACAAATTTGTCTTCATTATCGCACTACTAATACTGAGCATGTTGTGTTTCAGGTTTCCAGCTAGACATACAGTATCTATTAGTATTACCAAAATTCTTTTTTATTTTTTTTAAACATAAAATTCTATTATTCAAATCGCACAGCTCTCATGTTACTGCATCCAAACCATAAAATTCCTGCACTATGAGCATCCCTTTGCAAAATTACACAATATGATTATAATATGTCGTCCCTACCTCGTGGGTCAATTTTTGCTTATACAAAACTTCTAAAGAGCAACTATTGTATATGTGTTCACCAATTAACCAATTAACCACTTTTTATTTAAATTTTTTCCTCAACATCTTTACTCAAAAAAGTTATAATAGTGTAGCTCCATCCAAGCAATCTGATGATCATATTGCATTTTCATATAATTTCTTGCAATGACCTTTAATATGTATTTTTTAATGCAACTAATGATCCATGAAAAATTTCTTAAATAAATGGGAGTTTATAAAGTATAGCAAACTCTATATGTATATAATTGATCAAGATTATCCTGCAATATCAACCATAAAGTTAACATAGATATATATGCATGGAACGGCAACAAACATCATGAAACCAAGTAAAATTAGTGGTGATATAGAGTACATAAGCTTTCTATTTCAAAAAATTTGGTTAAATTAGTTTTTAACCGATTTTCTGTGAAAATTAACCAAACCAAACTGAAAACCGAAAACTTGTAAAAAATTAATCATTAACCAAACCAAAAATCAATTGGACAAATCGATTCGGTGAATTCAATTTTGGTTCGATCGGTTAATCGATTTTTTCGATTAATGAATAATTTTGCTGACCCTTACTTACAATTGAGGCCAAGTTGGTTCTGGCTTATGAGAAGGCGTTTTGGAAAAAGCACTTGACTTTTTTGCGGCAAAATCGACTAGCTAACAAAAGGGTATAAATATGAGGTGGAGCTTAACTTTAGGGGTTTAAACATAGTTTCCAAACAATGATAGAAAATTTGTAATTAGGTCAAACTTCAAAGTTTTTTATGCAATTCATGAAAAATCAAAATAGAACATATATATATATATATATATATGTAAATAAGTTGTAAATTTGCTGTTTGGAAGCTGATGCGTTGATTCTGTAAACAATATTTATAACCTTCCAGAATCTATCAAACCATAATAGCCAGCAGTGAATTAAAAATTAATATAAAACTTTGATCTTTAATTTTGAACTATGCATAAAGTATTCAACATATATATATATATATATATATTGATCAATGTTTGAGGGATCTGGAATCACAAGAAACAAGAGTTAATTGCAGGACGCTCGACAATTATACATTTGGTGCCACAATGAGAATCAATGCATTTCTGATCTTTGTCACACGATATATGGCAAGACGTCGGAATATCGTCTAAGTTTTCAGTACTAATTAATCTTGTTGCTGCTGTAATTGGTTCCACTAACTTCATGCCTTCCACTAATTGTATCATCTTGGAGCAACCTATAACTGCAAATTAAATAATTAATTAATTAATGTTTAACATAATGTACATACTTATAATTAACCATATATATTTAATTACTTGTCTAAAAATTTTAATTGGTACATGCAGATCGATATTAATTAAACCATATACATATGGGCAGCTGGCACTATTAATTAATTAGAGAAGAAAAGAAAATGAATTGTTTTTGTGTTTGTTGATCAGAAGCTTACCAGATAGGGTGACCAGTATGAGAGCAAACAAAATTGGTTTAGTTGCAATATTCTTCATATGCATTTGCATATATAGCTTTGATTCAATTTGATAGCTAAGTACTAATTGAGATATATATCAACTAAATTTTATATATTCAATAATCCAATATTAATTTATCCTCAATTCCTGCACCATACATATTGTGCTTCAAAAACAGTTGCCAACTTCCTTCTTGTCCACTTCTTGTTGCCATTACCTGTGGGCCTTTTCAATCAATTACCTATATATGTCTTTCACACTATTAAAAAAAAAAAAAAAACAATATTACTCCTTAAGGATCAATGATCTTCAATATCAGGGAATTCCTTTTTATTTCCTCTGGTCTCGAATAGATTTTTTTTTTTTTAATTTCCAAACTATATATAAATGTCATGATTCAATATTAATGTTTTCTTATAATAATTTTTACAAGTTTAATAATGAAAATATTAATTTTAAATGAATTATTACTATTGAAAACTAATTAATGATATAAAAATCATTTATAAATTATTGTATTGATAATTAGTGACATATGTATAATTATACTGAATAATAACACCACAACAACTCTATGCAATATTCTTCATGTCACGTAATTGTTATTATCCATTTTGGCACCTCTAATGCGTATGATAAAATTTCTAAAATAAATAACTTTTTATGTGACTTTTATATATTGCAAACATCAATCGTGTAACGTGGGATAGCCTGCTCTGAATGCAAAGCAGTCAAACCAAAGGAAAATCTATTAGAAGTAGAGAAGTTTTTTGCTGAGTTGAGCTGTACATCTGGGTATAACTGTTCGTTTACCAACATAAAATCATCAGAAAAAAATTAATTCTATTTCTTTTGACTCCAAACTTATGATTTTTTTATATGAAGAGCAAAAGAAAAAGGAGAATTTCAAGGTGGTATCAGTATTAAGAATCCGTGGCAATGAATAATTTCTCTAACATTATATTCGAAACTTGAATTCTTATTAAGCATCCTGAGTTTTACATGCATATAAAATATTTAGAAATATTTTTAATTCCCAAAAATTTATTCATCAATTTTTTTATTTGAAAAAAATCTTAAGATAGTGATTGGTATACCTGAATGGAGGATTGGAACGAAGATGAGAAAGGATTATGAATACTTATCCTATGATTGGTATGCGCAAGGAATGAGAAAGGAATGCAATCGTTATTTTTTACCTGATTCAAATATCATGATTGGTATTTAGTAATGATAAGTAGGAATAGGATGAAAGTATTTTAAACAACCAAATTATCCTTTATAAAAAAATTACTAAAACAAATTTTTTTTTTTTGATAAATTATTATATTTCATAATTCTATGCTTTTTTATGCAATCTTTAATTTGTTTTCTTTCATTTTGTAAAAGTGTATGACAAAGACAATGATTTAGTTATATTTTGAAAAGTAAAATTAATTTTTTACGCATGAAAATAAAAGAATGTGATACCTAGTTAACTTTTTTTACTAGAGTTTGAAAATTATTGTAACACCCCTAAATTTAGCATTTTAGAGAATAAGATTTTTTTAAAATCAAAATATTGATTTGATAAAATTTTGGGGTTCAAAATATAAATAAGGACTTAATTGAAGGACATCTGGAAATTTTGGGGGATAAATTGAAAATATTTTTGGTCAAAAGGGTCAATTTAAGGTACTAACTTGTCCTAGGGCTCAATTGCAAACTGAAATAAGGTTTGAGGGGCCAATTGATAAATCAAGGGTAAAATGTAAGGTACTTAAAAAGTTGAAGGAATAGATTGAGAAATGAGGAAAGGTTTTGGGGGTTGAAGTGAAATTTAAGAAAAGTGGAAATATGAAAGGAAGTCCCTTCACTCAGTTCAATTTCAACATGCATATCTAGCTACCCTCTCATCGGACTTCACCTCACCATGACCGAAAATCTCGAACCACTCCAACCAATCTCTTCCTCTCCTCACAATGAACGCAATGGTACCAGACTTATCAAGAAACAACCAGCAAGTTGTTGGGAATTGAGCTCCAAAAGGAGCTTCGCAGTGGTTGTGGCGGACGCTACTGTTTGACTGCAGAATCTCACAACTAAGAGGTTGGTTTTGACGGGCTTGGCTGGAGGAACCTGTGGGTACTCTCAATTTCAAAAACAGACCATCGGAACAAGTAGAATTGGAGTGGAAGTGTGTGGTGGCGTGGCGGCAGAGCTGCACTGATTTTCGCTAAATTGGATGACAAGATGGTGGCGGGTGTTGAAATTAATTTTGGGGGTTTGATAGAGCTTAGCAAGGTGCTTCCAATGGTGGTGGCAATGCTCAGCTCTGGTGGAGGCGGGCGGCAGTCCAATAGCTAACAATCAGTTTGTTTGGGATGATGATCTGAGTGCATACATGCTACTATCGTGCGACAATTTGGCCTTGAATTCGGTTAATTGGGTAAAATTCTTATTGATCGATTAAACTAATTCCTGGATTAAAGATGGTTAAGTTATTAAGTTAAAATTCCGATTGATCGATTTAACTAATTCCTGGATTAAAGATGGTTAAGTTATTAAGTTAATTTTCATGTATAATACCCAATATTGGACCGAAATATGTAATTGTAAGGTGTAAAATTGAACATAAAGATTTGTCTATATGCAATGTGTGGACTTGAATTGTTAATTAGGAGATAATTATTATTAAGTAAGCAAATTATTGATGTAAGTTGAGCTAATTGGGCTGAATTGTAATTATGGACTATTAGGATAAGGTTTATGATATCAATTTGAAATATTTGGACATATAAGTTGTGTATAATGCTAGTGGGCCCAAATTGGTAATTAGAACACAATTATTGTTAATTTAATTGGTGTAATTAGGTCTGATTTTGTGTAACATTGCAAGAATTAATTATTAATAGAATATTCTAGCCTAAATTATCGTGCATGAAATGGAGCGAGAACCTGGTTAGGTAGATGTGTCTCGTACTCAGTAACACACGATATTAAGATGTAAATGATTTAATTATTGTTAGAGGATATGGTGCAAGTGTTTTGACAGTAAGTCCGTTCTTTTGATTAGGTGACGAGGAGTCGGACCCTACAGGACAATAGATTGGGATAGCATTTTTGTGGCTGTTAAGGTAAGGGTTAAGCTTGTCTTTCTTCTGGGAAGTAAATGTTCCTCAATTGTTTGAATCCCTTGATTGTTTTTTTGTTGAAATTGATTGCACTCGTTCTGGTATCCAAAACTTTTATTGTTCTATCTGTTATTGTCTAGTATGACCTACAGCCTAGTCGGCTTCCCCTTCATTTCATTGAATTTGGGTTTTGCTAACCAAATCATGTTTCTCACTCCTATTTGAATCGTTCTGCGTGTCTTTTTATTTGGCCTTGTCTGCAATTGTCTGTTGATGCTTGAAATCGTTATGCCTATCGTTTGTATGGCCTTGCTAGCATTTGCTTACAACTTGTTTTGTCATATGGGCATAAATTATGTTAAGTTGATCCCAGCTGTTATGCTTGGGACTTGTTGTTAAGCTCAAAATAATGGAGGAATAAGAAAAAATCTGTTATGCATATAATGCTTTGGGTTTCTGTCTGATTTTGTTTTGTAATCTATTCTGGGAGTAATAAGGATGGAGAGGTTTTGTTTGCTGAATTTGATATTGTTGATGTTTTGGCACATTTGTGTTTCTAATTGTAAAGTCCTGCTTGTTGCTACATCTAATTGAATTGCTGCTCCTTTGACAGATCCCTTCTAACTATTTATTGTATTTTCCCTCACGAAGTTTTTAGGACTTACCCTTCTTTGTTGATCTTTATTCTCTTCCCAGATAAGTCTAAGTGAAGATTGAGGGCTTATGGTTTGGCCGGAAGAAACTATTTTGTAATAGATTAGGTGTTTTGTATGTATAGATAGACTTCACCTAATCGTAGCCATGATTTGAGACTATTAATGTGTTTGAATGTTGTTTGGGAGACTTATGGCATGTATATATATAGCACCCTTTTTAGTGTTCTTTTAAGTTGGAGCATGCTGCTATCTTTTGAGATTTGTTGAAATTTTATGGGCCTTTTGGTTATCTCTTATATTATGAGTTAAGTTTGAATTGATGGCATCTCAGCTTAAGAGTTATCCTGAGTGGGGCGTCACAATTATGGGAGAAATCCTTATAGATAATAAGATACCATCAAGAAGATATATGCAAAGGTTTTGTGATGGTTTAAAATTCTGTTATTAAATATTAGAGGGTAATTTTGTCAAATATAAAAATAAATTCATTCCTAATAAATTGGAAATAACTAAACCTATGGGGTAGGGAAGAAATGGCTAAACCTATGTTTTTAGGAATGGAGATTTTCGCGGAAAACCCATTCTTAAATTATATCAATCATAGATTTAGGAATAGAATTGGGAATGCTCATTCCATTCCCTCTTTATTCCTATATAATAATCATAACATAATAGTTAACTTTTACACCAACACTAAGTTTTTGTCATTTTGGGACTAAATTATCCTTGAGTTTCCTATATATAAAAGTTTTTCAATGGATTTATTTTTAAATAAAAAAACTATATAGAGATAATTCTTTGGGTGACTAGTTCCTCACTACAGAAAGTTACGTATTTTGAGAGTATAAGTTGGGAGCATGAGTGGAGACAAAGGAGTTAAGAATAATGGATTTTGGATGCATTAGTGAGGAAATGACGTTAAAATTACTAATAGTAACATTTTTGACAAATTAAATTTTAGTATAGTAATATCAAAATCATCATTACGTTAATGTAAAGACTCTTTCTTGGTAATAACTTTTTTGGTTGCAGTAACTTTTTTGGTCTGGCATTTTGGCAATGCCCTCTTTTTAAGTACACAAAATTGCTACTTATAATTTCAATTATTGTCCTGCTTTTAGAACTGCTTCACGTTGACCATTTGTGTTTCATATATTATTAAAGACACTTTACTTTTAGGGCTTGTTTGCTTCAATTGATGATACTTGATAGATACAAAATTAGTCCTAATTTATTATTTCTTTGTCTTGATATATGGCCCATGATAAGTCATTGACCCAATATTAAATTGGAATATAGATCAAGAGGAGAGAGGCTTGATACATTTTTCTTGAGTTGGATAAAATTTAAAAAGATCAAATTACCTTTGATTAGTATGTAAAAAGATAGATTAAAATAAATAATAAAAGATTATAATCATAAAATTATACTTTCTTTTAATTTACTTTTCAGTTAATCTTACCAACCAAACATGAAGTTGTATTGATTTATCTTAATAGGCTTAAAACATATTCATTTATTTATATATCATTCATAATCATATCATCCAAAGCAAATTAGCCATTACTTCACAGGATAATTGACAATGACGCCCATATTGCATATAGAGAGTGTTATTAATCAATGCTAAAGCCCCCGAACCATTTTGCGGTCAATATCTTTCATTAGGGTTGTCTATCATGCGGTAAAATTATTTAATACTAATATTAGCATAAAAGATCATAATTATTGAAAAACCATTTATAAATTTGGATAGTTCATTCAGATATGATTACTTATTTTTTTGAAAAGAGGCATTTACCTAAAATACAAGTCAATTTAAATATCATTATTTTATACCACGCAAAATCAAATGGCTAAACCATTTTTAATTAATAAATAAATAAATAATATAATTTATATTATATTATTTATATTATTTTACTTGAATATACAGAAAGAAACTACGTAAAAAATTGAACAAAATGTATAAAAATTAAAAATAATGGGATATGAATTGTTAGTATTCTCTCCATAGCACAAGAAAGGTTGTCGAAAAGCTAGCACCTTATATTCATATATCCTTTATAGTGGAAGCGCATCGGTTCAAACGAGACTCATTAATAATTTTTCTTTGTCCCAAATAACGTCAACATTAAAGTTTAGAACTTTAAACAAATGAATGATTAGATAAGGTAATAATTTAAAGTTAGAAAAATGGGATGCAATGACTAGTAGAATTAGGTAAAAACTATCTTATATGTTAAGAATGATGCTTGCAGCACTTTTTTATTGTATTGAATTAGGTGGGAGTGAAATAATTTAACGAATAAAATAAAGATGACAAATAATTGATACTGATATGAATTATTTTTTATTTAGTATATTTCTTAGTATCTATAAGGAATGAAAAACGTATGAAACCATCATTTCTTGCTTGATTCCGTTTTCATGACTTCTCATTAGCAATGACCGATAAAATGCAAAGAAACTTTTCAAATGACTAAATACCATTTTGTAAAAAAATTATTAAAATAAAAATATTTATTAGTAATTTTTTTTATATATTACTGTAAAAAGTTTTTATAGGGTAAGTCTATAATAATGTAGTTTTAATATCATTTTTAAAGTTATTTGAATTACATCTGTAACACCCCTAAAATTGGGCATTTGAGAAAATAAGGATTTAGAAATCAAGATATCGTTTGGTTGGATTTTGGAGCCCAAAAAATCAATAAGAAGGACTTAATTGCTTGAAAATTAAAAATTTTGGAGTCAAATTGCAAATATGCAAGACTAAATTGGACCACATTTATGAATTTTGGGGGTTTGCATGAAAATATTTATGGTCAAATGGGCTAATGTGAGGCACTCACTTAGTCCAGGGGTCGAATTGAAGTTTGTCCAAACTTGGGAAGACTCAATTGGAAGCTGGGCATAAGTTCTGGGGTCAATTTGTGAAGTTAAAATTATTTTTATATATAGCATTTGCGCCTCCCTCCCCCTACCCCCCAATTTTTTTTTCATTTTTCCTTCTTCTCCACCGAGAACCCACCATCACCCTCACTAGTGATCTTCACCAGCGACCACCTAACCACAAACAAAATCGGCCATTCTCTTATCCTTATCCCTAGCAACATGTTGATACTACGTGCACGACGTTCTAGTCGGTGGGCCACGGGGATATTGAAGCTAGAAATTTGACAACAGTGATGAACGACGGGCGACAGCGAAAGGGCGGTGGAGACACGTTTCTGGGCAATATTTCTGAAAGAGCTCAGCCTGAAGAACACCGTGGTACCCTTGCATTGAAGTTTGGCACGGCGGCGGAGGTGGAATTGAGAAAAAACCTTTATGGTGGCGAGCGGCAGTGCGAGGCCTTGGAGTTGCAATTGAGGACCTTTCAGCAAGGAAACATGCAATTGATGTGGCTATTGAATATCTCTCACTGAAGGGTATTTTTTGGTGGTGATGTTGACCTTTTCTAGCGACGGAGCACGACAAAGAATAGCAGCTGGGGACGGCGGCATAACGGCGACACTGAGGTAGTTTCTTTAGCTCGTTGTAACGATTGTGTTCGTGTTCTTGGTTTGTGATTCTAGAACTTCAATAATCGGATCTTGGGTAATAATTTTGTAACACCCATAGAAATGCCTTATTTTAATTTTTTATATTTTGTATAAATTTTATTAATTTTATTTAATTTTCAAAATTTTTGTGGGTTAATGTGCGATTAGATAAGACTTAATTACGTCTTTCTTTGGCAATTAGGGGACCAACGTGAAAGACCAACAAAATTAGGGGTCAATTGGTCATAATTAGAATCTTTGGACCTAATTAAAATCTAACCATAAATCCTGGGGTCAATCTGTAATTAAGAAAAGGTCAAATACATAAATAATCACATTTCCAATTTCACCCTCACATTTCCTTTTTCCCCACCGAATACCCTCATTCTTCTCTCTTAGGTGATCACCTCGGTCACACCCTAAAACCCAAAACAGAATTGACCAACATCTTTCTCTCAACTTCAGGAACACAACGACACCATATGTAGGCAGAGATGACCAGCGGAACACCATGAAAAGTTTGATAAAAAATGGGCGATGGCGGAGCTCAACAAGAGCAGCGTTCTGGTGATGTTCTAACATGACCAAGGCGTGAGCTTTGTAGACCTCAGCTCCAGGAACATGACCATGCCTTCAGATTTCAAAAAGACCAGCAACAGCGACGGAATCAAGCTCAAACCAATGCGGCGGCGTGATGTGGCGGAGTAGCTTTCAGGCAGAAATTGAACGATAATTCGAAGGAATTTGGTAAAATAGAATTGGGGGTTTTCTTAGTCAAGCTGAGACGCAACTCCTAGTAGTGGTGGTGACAAATGCTTTGGCGACATTTATGGATCTAATGCATTGAGTGTTATGGCCATATCTAGATAAATTTGTGGTTATCTTTATAGATGACATCCTTATATACTAAAAATCTCAAGAAGAGCACGCAGAGCACTTACGCTTAGTACTCAGAACTTTGAAGGAGCATCAGTTATATGCTAAGTTCAGTAAGTGCAAGTTCTGGATAGAACAAGTAACCTTTCGTGGACATATCATATCTCAGAATGGGGTAGAGGTTGATCCCTCTAAAGTAGAGGCAAGTCAGTTGGAAGAGACTCGAGAACAGAATAGAAGTTCATAGTTTTTTAGGTCTAGCTAGCTATTATCGAAGGTTTGTATGGAATTTCTCTAAGTTAGCTAGCCTATTGACTAGGCTAACATAGAAGAATTAGCCATTTAACTGGGTTGATGCTTGTGAGAGAAACTTCCAGAAACTCAAGAATAGATTGACAACAACCCTAGTCTTGGCTCTTCTAGATGAGTTGAAAGATTTTGTAATTTATACAGACTCTTCTAAAGAAGGGCTCGGGTGTGTGCTAATGTAAAAAGGGCGTGCAATCACCTACGCATCCAGAAAGCTGAAATCACACTAAGAAAACTACCCAACTCATGATTTAGAATTAGCCGCGGTCATATTCAGACTATCCAAATGGAGATATTACCTCTATGGAGCCACATTTGAGGTATAAACTGACCATAAGAGTCTCAAGTATCTATGCACTCAAAAAGATTTGAATATGAGACAACGCCAGTGGGTAGAATTCCTTAAGGATTATGATTTCTCAATTGTGTACCACCTAGGGAAAGCAAATGTGGTAGCAGATGCCCTGAGCCGTAGAGCTAGAGTAGCTCACCTATCAGGAACAACCAAGTTGAAGGTTCCAAAGTCAGATGCTGTGATGAGAATGAGACAAAAAGTTTGGCTTGTTGGAGTAAATGTCTAACCCGAATTGTATGCAGAAATTTATCGGGCTCAAGCTCGTGATAACTGGACATTGGAGCAGAAAGAATTGGTCAAGAAGTCTAAGGGATCTGATTTCAGTATTGATGGCCAAGGTACTCTTCTGTTCCGTAAGAGAATCTGCATGCCTAAAGAGATGAAAGAAAGACTGTTAAATGAGGCACATAAGTCGAGGTTCACGGTATATTTAGGAGGCACAAAGATTTATTGAGATTTGAAAAAGCAGTTCGAGTGGAATGGAATGAAGAGTAATATCGCAGACTATGTGCAAAAGCATATCATTAGCGATTGGCAAAGTTGCTCCAACTACTCCCAACCCCTGATTGGAAATGGGAGCAAATTACCAAGGATTTTATATCAGGCCTGCCAATAGCTTGACAAAGATATGACAACATTTAGGTAATAATAGACAGACTAACCAAATCTGCTAATTTCTTGCCAATCAGGACATAATATAAGGTTGAAAAGTTAGCAGATTTATATATGAAAGAAATTGTTAGACTGCACAAAGTCCCAGTCGGCATTGTATCCGATCAAGATCCAAAGTTTACTTCAAGACTTTGGATAGCCCTGCAAGAGCATTTGAGGACAAGGTTACATTTCAGTTCTACCGCTCATCCTCAAATGGATGGACAGTCTGAGAGGGTCATCCGGATACTATAGGATATGTTGCAGGCTTTCGTCTTGGATTTTAGTGGGAATTGGAGTCGACATCTACCACTGATTGAATTTGCATATAATAACAGCTACCAATCTACTATCCAAATAGCTCTATATAAAGCACTATATGGTAGAAAATGTCCATCCCCATTGCATTGGGACCTTGAGGAATACAAAGGCAACAACCATGTCCCTAGAAACTATCAAACCAGAATTAATTCAAGAGACTATTGAAAAGACTTAGATCATTAAGCAGAGGATGAAAGCTGCACAACATCGACAAAAGAGTTATGCAGATAAGAGAAGAAGAGATTTGGAATTTGAAATAGGTGATCAGGTGTTTCTCAAAGTATTTCTGAGGAAGGATATTCAAAGGATTGGCAAAGGCGAAAATCTAAGCCTAAGATACGTTGGTCCTTATAAGATAAGTGAAAGGATTGGGCCAGTGGAGTATCGCTTGGCGTTACCTCAAGAAGTGATAGGCATTAATGACGTCTTTCATGTGTCACAGCTATGGAAATATTATCCTGACCTTTCCCACATAATCCCTCAACTAGTGTGCCGTTGCAAAGTGATTTGACGTATGAGGAACAACCGGTTAGTATTCTATATTGGAAATTTTGAGAACTTAGAAACTGAAGAAATCCTCAAGTGAAAGTTCTTTGGCGTAACCAAATGTTGAAGAAGCAACGTGGGAACCAAAAGATTTCATGCGCCAACAGTATCCATAACTTTTCCAATATCCAAGTGAGAATCTAGGGACCATATTCTTTTAAGAGGGGGAATTTGTAACACCTCTAGAAATACCTTATTTTAATATTTTATATTTTGTATAAATTGTATTTAATTTTCAAAATTTTTGTGGGTTAATATGCGATTAGATAAGACTTAATGAGGTCTTTCTTTGGAAATTAGGGAACTAATGTAAAAGACCAACAAAATTAGGGGTCAATTGATCTTATTAGAACCTTTGGACCTAATTAAAATCCAACCATAAATCCTGGGGTCAATCTGTAATTAAGAAAAGGTCAAATACATAAATAATCATATTTTCAATTTCACCATCGCATTTTCTTCTTCCCCACCGAACACCCTCATTCTTCTCTCTTCGACGATCACCTCCGGCCACACCATGAGACAGAATTGACCAATATCTTTCTCTTAACTTTAGAAACATGGCGACACCACATGCAGGTAGAGATAACCGGTGGACCACCGTGGAAAGCTTGACCAAAAATAGGCGTTGGCAGAGCTTAATGGGAGCAACGTTCCGGCGACGTTCTGACATGACCAAGGAGTGGGCTTTGTAGACCTCAGCTCCAGAAACATGATCGTGCCTTTAGATTTCAAAATGGACAAGTGACGATGGTGAAATCAAGCTCAAACCAGCGCGGCAGCATGAGGTGGCAGAGTAGCTTTCAGGCAGAAATTGAATGGCAATTTGAAGGAATTTGGTAAAATTGAACTAGGGGTTTGCTTGGTCTAGCTGAGATACAACTCCTGGTGGTGG
Organism: Jacaranda mimosifolia; assembly: GCA_018894105.1. Taxonomy (NCBI): domain Eukaryota; kingdom Viridiplantae; phylum Streptophyta; class Magnoliopsida; order Lamiales; family Bignoniaceae; genus Jacaranda; species Jacaranda mimosifolia. Next base: position 12,184,570 of record CM032132.1, on the reverse strand, counting down.
TGAACTTCTCCGGTAGCGGCATGGCGGCTATGGAGAGATAAATTGTTTGTCTCGATGCGGTAATCGCATGCACGTGGGTTGATCATGAAGATTCCTTACCGATAACTCAAAATTTGGGTAAATGATTGAAACTAGGTTAAAATGTTGTGGTATGTATATGTATACATGTATTCATCTTCAAAACCTTGTATTATAAAAAAAAAATGAAGGAATCGATCAATCAGAATAGCCATGCATAAGAATGAAACATTCATGTACGTTCATTGAGCCTAGTGAATCCGAAATGGTATTATTTCATGTGAACCATAGGTTAAATAGCTAAATAGGTGATAAAACCCTAATTTTATGTACGCATGACCTAAGCGATAAACTTGGATCTTTAATGATAATTGAGTTATTATAAATGATATGGTGAAAGTTTATAATAGATGTCGATGTAATTTATAGATTGGACTATACTATCCTTACCGGTTTAATAATGAATTTTGGATATATTTTCGTAATGACGGTGGGTATAGTCTATTTCATATTGAGATAAATCGAAATATATCCTAAATCATCGTATTCATAGAGCAACGGTTGATTTTAGATTCATAATGGTATGGCTACAATTATAGGAGTGAATAGGGTTTTAACTATAAACTTGCCTTTTGATTAGGTGCTGAGAAGTTGGACCTACGGACAGTAGGCCTTGATTTGCATTTCGTTAAGGTTATTTAGGTGAGGATCCACCGCTCTGGTAATTATTTAAGTAAAGCAATTGCATCGTGAATGAACCCTGTGAGGTTCCATTATTCTGATACCTGCCTTTGCTATCGTTATTGTTCTTGGTTAACTACTGAATCCTGTGAGGTTCAATTGTCTTAACTATAATTACCATTTATTGCTGATTTTTGAACCCTGTGAGGTTCTGCTGACTTCACTATCATTATCGTTATTGTTGTTTTCTGAACCCTATGAGGTTCTACTGACTTAACTATCATTATCGTTTATTGTTGCTTTCTGAACCCTATGAGGTTTTGTTATCTTGATTATTGTTATCATTTATTGTTGCTTTCTGAACCCTATGAAGTTATATTGTTTTGACTATCATTATCGACTATTGTTGCTTTCTGAACCCTGTGAGGTTCAAATGCCTTGATTATTATTTATTGAATACCGCTAATTGTTGAACATGTGAATTGTATCATTGCCAAATTGTGTATCAAAACCATTTTGAGTTAATTGAGTGTTACTGTTCTAGCCATGAACATGAACATTTCATTATTTAATATGTTGTCGTTCAAAATGAATTCGTACTGTCTATACTGTACTGTTATGGAGGCACAAGGATACTCCGATATGCATGTTGTATATGATTTATTGACTTGCATACATGATTGGGTTTGTTATTCTTGAATTGTATTATGCTCAACGAACAATAAGGCTATATTGGTTTCCTAGTTTGGATTGGGCTGATATCCTAGGCCAACTAAACCGTTCGTATTTCCTCCGGATTGTGATCAGTTGAGATGACCTTAAAACTCTTGAGCAAGATCGGTTGAGATGATCCCAGGCTTTTTGAGCTGATGGTTACAACATTCTGACCTAGTATTTACTATTATTCTGACTTCCTTGATTGTTCTACTTTGCCATAATCTTTGTTTCTCTTATGTTAAACTGCTAGTGATTACTGTCGTTGAGTCTTTGATTCTCGAAAGATCGTACATTGCTTTACATTATTCTTCACTAAGTCCTTATGACTCACCCTCGTATATTATTCATTTCTATTCAGATAGGTGTGAGGTAGGAAACAATGAGGACTGGTAGATTTGATTTGGAGTTTGTTGTATTAGTGTTTAAGAATGTATTGTACATATGAATGCATCTTGGGATGTTTTGTTGTAGAGATGTTTTAATATGCCATGTTGAATATTAAACTCATGGTATCTATGAATCATGATACTGGTGACGATATTTTGGTTTGAATGATGTTGGGCTATTAGTATGGTATATGGTACTCTGAGATAAATTCCGCGTTAAGTATGAAGCATGCTACGTACTGATGATTGTTGATGTCATTGGAATAATATGAGAAATGTTATGGGTCTGTCGAATATGTTGTTGCATGCTAATAGGATTGAACTGAGCGTCATTCCGCCTTGCAGGCTATATCCTGATTGGGGTGCCACAAATTGGCAATTTTAGGTTTAAGCATTTGTACCGTTTATTTCTTCCGAATCATGAATCGTGGCAAGTTATGAGGATTTGATATATGATTTGTATATTCACACACCATGCATGGATATATACATGTGCCTAGTGGACTCGGATATATTATATTATATGGTAACTTTGGTTAATTAAGTTTACTAAGTGTGAAAATCCTAATTTGAGGACTTTATGGATTTGAAACCTAAGTGGTAATAATTGGGTTATTTGAGATGATCATATTGTTAATATTGATTTGGCATATTGCGAGGATAAATATGCAATTTAGGATCCGACTGTTTCTCTTTAACTGGAAATTATATAAACCCCGTAGATATTTCTGTAATGACGACATAACAATAGTATCGAATTTCGTGACTGACCTTTTGTTTTGGATAGTTTCGCTATGAATTTAAGGTATTTTGCCTATTGGGAAGTTCCTATGTGATTCGAGGATTAAGAATTTAGGGGTGGCAATTTGGTTGGGTTGGGTTGGGTTGGGTTGAAGTAGGGGTATAACATTAATTTCCTCAATCCTAACCCAATCCAACAAGATGACAACCTAAAAATGCTCAACTCTAACCTAACCTGAATCGTATCAAGTCAGATTTGGATCGACCTGATTTTTATTAAGTCAACACGCCAACTCAAATCCACCAAATCCAACCTACCAATCTGATTTAAAATAATTATTTCAAACATATGTTTTAATTTTTAGAAACTTCTTGGCATTTTTATTTTTAGTTTTATCTGTTCTTATTTATTAACAAATTACAATAGGAGTAAGGAATTCTCATCATAAATTCACAGTAGCAGCTTTCTAAAAAACTCCACATAATATATTGATTTTAAATTTTTAAGACTTTTTGCTCCTTTCATTTTGTATTATCTATTAGCATTATAAAAATATTGAAATCACAAAGTAACTTATTTTTAAAAATAGCATACTTTTCATGTTTTATTCACCCACTCTCTTTAATTTTTGTATCTTTTGTTGTATCAATCAAATTGTCTTTTTTTAGCTTTTTAAAATTTCTTTACTTTATATTGATTCAATTAAGCAGCACATAAATTAATAAAAATATAACATCAAGCAAATAAGTGAACAAGTATTTAAATTGGACACATAATTTATCATAAAAACTTGCTTGAATCTTTTGAATTTTTTATAACCTCTCGATAGAAGGAATTATTGTTTATTTATATATGCAAAATTTTGCATTGCATAAGGCCTAAGAAAATTTTTTAGGACAATTCAGTAATCAAAGCAATGTTTTGTCAACTCTTTGTAGAATAACTTTCATGTCTGCTTGAATACCAAAAAATAATTATTAGAAAGAGTATAAAATTATAATAATCCATCCTAAATGTTTGTGAAAATAAGTAAGACTGAAAAATACCAAATTAGTAATTTTGATATTGCTAAAGTTCAAAATTTTAAGTTTTATTTTGTTATTTTATATTTTTACTCCTAAAAAATTTAAAATTTATTTGTTTAATTTGAGTTGGGTCGAGTTGGTTCAGGTGGGTTTGGGTTGTCCTGTGATCCAAAATTAAATTTTGAGTTGTTCGTGTAACCTGAAATTCAACCCAACCAACCCATTTTCTTTGGGTTCTTATTTGTGTCAATCTTATTGAACCTGAACCCAAAATAGGTCAACCCAAACCCAATTTTTGTGTCGAAGTCATGTCGAGTTATTGTGTCATGTTGACAATTACCACCCTTAATTAAGATGAATGTGATCAGTTGATACTAGTAAGATGAGTTTGAGTAATGCAGAGTGTCTATAGGATCTTGTCATATATCGTAGGATGATTAAGACTTATATATTTACGAGTTTGGTTTACTTTCATCTAATCCTTCTCAATTTTTTATTCTTGAAATCTTTTAGGAGTTAGAGATGATGGCATCACAAGGAAGTTTCGGTGTATCTGCTCTACATAGAATTGGATGATGGGGAAGACTTCTCCAGCAACGAGTCAACGACCGACGGGCTCCAAGACAAGAGGCACCAGCTTATCCACAAGCTATACAAGAAGAAGAGGTTTTGCAAACCCCTTCAGTGGGTCAGCCAGTAGACCCTGTATATCAAATGGGACCAGGATTTGGGCCACAGGCTCAACAGCCGAGTGAAGGAGCTAGAGTTGTTAATGAGATGACAAAGAAGCAGAAGAATGGGCAGAGAATTTGGAGAATACATTCGAGACCTTACGTTACCAGGATGAACAAAGAGTTCATTTTGATACATTTCTTCTGTCAGGACTTGCACACAGCTGGTGGAAGATGATTGACCACAAGTGGACTGCCGTAGGAAACCATAGGACTTGGAAGAATTTTGCTCGGGAATTCATGGATAAATATATGCCCTTAATAGCTAAATATGTGTGGCACCCCTCCTTAGGATAACACCCAAATCAAGGTACCACACAGATTCAGACTTACAATATCAGAGTTATAGCTAACAGAAGACCCATAGTTCTGTTGCGTACATCACCAAAATTCAAAATTCAACCTCAACAAGTAGTTATAAACCTGAATTAACAACATATATATATACTAAGTCTCAACAGAGTTCAAAACATTCATATCTTACTATTTAATACATCATAACCTTAAAAATACAAAACGACATGTTACAACCTTTCTAAGGTGATCATATCTTATACAAAAGTACATCATAACTTGGATTCTATATAATCAGCAAAAGAAAACCCAAGTATTGTTAATTCCTCTTCTCAGTCTCGATCAATTCTCTTCCTGATCTGAAATATCACAAATATGGGGATTAATTCTAATGACTTAGTGAGGATTATAGAAAGGATTCATCGAGGAAAACTCGACTCGACAAATCATAATGTAACTAACAGATAATGCGGATACAAAAACAGATAGCACAATTTATCAAACAGGAAACTCTCCTGCCTTGTTGCTCCAAGATCAGATTTCAAATATACAGACTGTCAGACAAATCAATCCCAAAGCATATACATTCAAAGGATGATCGAAACATGCATTGCCGATTCACCTTATACCAAACAAACAGATCGCCTAAGCATAACAGCTTGGTATTTGCAGATGCCCATACGGTCCGTATAGTGCACCGCCGATGCCTAGGGGGAAATCCCTAGCACACCATCGATACCCAGGGGGAAATCCCTAGCGTACCGCCGACACCGAGGGGGAAATCCCAAGCGTGCCTTTGACACCGAGGGGGAAATCCCAAGCGTGCCTTTGACACCGAGGGAGAAATCCCAAGCGTGCCTCATATAACCAAACATTTAGCTCAGATTGGCTCTTGGCCCATACAATCTCTGTACATATAACAAATTACCGCTTATGCAGATGCCTAGGGGAAATCCCTAGCACATTACCGGTTTCAGATAAACAAATCAAAGCAGACAGAAATAATGCCAGTCAGGTAACAGATATCAAACTGATAATAGAAAAGCCGACAAGGCTACAGATACGAAACAGATGACAGACAGATACCGAACGATAACAGATAACATTCTGGGCGCCAGAACAGACAGAAACTGATACAGAATAACAGAAACAGATACGGAACAAACATAACCCTCACAGGGGTATTCAGAACAGAATCAATAACAAACAGAATCCAAACACGGTTCTGAGTAACGTACAGAAATAGTAAACCCACACAGGGGTTAATTTCAATAACAGATAGCTCAATAGGGTGCCAAATTGGCAGAGCCTCATAGGTATAACGAGTACCAAGAGGGAAAGATCCTCACCTGATTGTAGAAATTCCCACTCAGTCCAACACCAAACTATGGATGATCAACACCCAAATCTTCTTCATCTATTCCCAAAATAATTCATAATCAAAGCTCGGTCGATTTAATGGTCTCAATAATCAATTAAGCTTATAATTTCCCAAAACTACTATAAGTCTCCTAGACATGCCAAATTTTACAACAATCGAATATTTTAACTTAACCATATTCAATTATTATCCATTATAAAATATAACTCTTAAATCCTCTAATTAATTTCTACCAACTTAATTAAATCTCATAATATATTATTACTATTCCAATAATTCCCAAAAATCATAAATATCAAAGTATAGCCTTCCAACAACTAACCACACCCCACAATATCCATAATCACTAAAATTCAATTCCTAGCTCCAACATACAATGTCATATATATATATATACACAAAATTCAAATATAATATAATTAATAAATCTTCCAAAATTCGCAAATCAATAACTAATGCTCGGAATCAGATATGGCTTATACCGTTGCGATCTTCGAATTGAGCAGAAGAAACTGCCTGGTCACCGCCGCCGCGCCGCCGCCGTCCGCTGCCGTCCGCCGCTGCTGAAAAATCCCAAACCAAGTAGTCCGACTCCTTTCGAGCTCCTGAGTCCAACGGTGCGATCAGTTTTCAATTTCGAGCCCTGGATTCGCCGAAAAACTCAATTTTCAGCCAAGTTTCCAAAATTTGCCGCCCAACTCCGATCACCTTAATTCTCGGATTCCGTCCGTTCGAACTCACATGCAACCTTCCCAAAACCTTTCTCACACCCTCAGCTTTCCATACCACCCCTCAGATGCACAATCCACCATCGGAAGAGGGAGACACACCGGTAGCCGTGAGATGGGTTTCTTCAAACTCCTCCTACCACCGCGTCTCCGCCGTGCATGGTGGCTGTTTGGTGTTCAGAGGGTGCTGGAGAAGAGAATGGTGATGTTGGTTAGCAGTAATGGTGCTTGGTTGAGTGGAAAAGATGGTCTCGGTGGTGATGGTTGGTCGCGGTAATGGAAGAAAAGAAAGAAAACGGGAAGAAGAAAATGAAAGAAAATGAAGAAGGAAGAAAGAAGAAGGAAAAGAAGAAAGGAAGAAAACTGCCAAGTGTCCTCACAATCCATTTTTTTCCATTTTTGCGATTAAGTCCCTAACATTATAAGATTCCTCAGTTGAATCCCAAATTTCCAATTTCCTTGCAATTAAGTCCTTAATAAATAAATAAAATAAAAATGAAATCAAATAAATTCCAAGGATTTAATAATAACATCAAAATTTAAAATAAACCATGAAAATAATTACTTATGAAAATACGGAAATTCCGGGGTCGTTACAATATGTATGGGAAAGGGAATTCATGGACCTAATCTAGGGAAATCAGACTGTTAATCAATATGAAGCTACTTTCAGTTGTCTCATTCAATATGTAACCTATATATGGAGAATATGAGTGGACAGACTCAACGATTTGTATGGGGGCTACGGCTAGAGCTCAGATAAGGTTTGGCCACTTGTGATTTAATGAACCTCAATCTAGTAGTGAGCAAGGCACTGCAATTAGAATCAGAACTACAAGAGATTTGGAAAATTCAGGACATGGGTCAGAAAGAAAGATCACACTCTGGGGGACAAAGTGGTACTGGTAAAAAGCAACCAAAGCTTCAGGTTAGATGTATTGCCCAACAAGTTCCTTAGTCTGGCAAGATGGCCAATTTGACTCGAGAGAGACCATAAAAGCGATGTGTATTATGTGGAGCATCAAACCATGAGGAATCAGAATGCTGGAAGAAATAGAATAGGTGCTTGGGCTGTAGAAGTGATCAACACTTCCTGAAAGATTGCCCTGAAATGATAGGCCCCACATCTGTAGGGAAAGGAAAGCAAGTAGCAAGATCTAGTGGGGCATAGAGGATGCGAGCTTAGGCCTATGCCGTGACAGGAGAAGAAGCACGGGGTCCTAACAAGGTGATAGAAGGTATGGTTTCTATTTTTGAAACCTATGATAATGCCTTATATGATCTTAGTGTTTTGCATTATTTCATACTTGTTGCATTTTCTCGAACTAAATATGCAACCCAAGACTATAGTTTGTCAAATAGAAGTTCAGACACTATATATCGGGATTGCCAGATGACGATTGGGGATAGGGTATAACCAGCCAACCTCATACAAATGATTATCCAAGAGTACAAAGTGATACTTAGAACGGATTGGTTGTATAGTCATCATGCACAGGTGAACTATTGCACCAAATGCATCATTCTTGGAGATGAGATACTAATACCAACATACCTTTTTGCAGATAATGCCTCCCAATTCTAGTTATATCTGCACTAGAGGCCAAATGGATTTTTAGGGAAAGCTGATGAGAATTCTTGGTGTATCTTATCAATGAACCCTGAGATACAGTTTAAAATCAAGGAAATGGAAGTGGTGGTTAAATACTCAAAGGTAATTGCAGAAGAGTTGAACTTATTAAGAATCTTCTCAAAGTTGGAGTTGAAGTAGTAGGCCAGAAAAGACCACATAAAGTTCTTACGCGTGATTCTCGGAATCTTAAGAGAGCATCAGTTGTATGTAAAATTTAGCAAATGTAGACCTTGAATAAAGAAGGTGGCTTTTCTTGGGCATATCATATCCTAAGATGGGGTACAGGTTGATTCCTCTAAGATAGAGGCGGTAGTTAACTAGAAGAGACTGAAAAATATGATAAAAGTTTGTACTTTTCTGTATCTTATCGGCTATTAAAGAAGATTCATGCAGCACTTTTCTAAAATAGCTAAACGTTGACTAAATTAACTCAGAAAAGTTAATCATTTGACTGGAATAAGGATCTAAATATGAGACATCGTTGATGGATGGAAATTCTAGAAGACTATAATTTTTCCTTCACTTATCACCCGGAAAGGCAAATGTAGTGACCAATGCCTTGAGCTGAAAGGCTGGGATGGTTCATTTACTAGACGTAGAAGCATCGAGAAGCCTAAGAATGGGTGTTGTGCTAAAATAAACAGTGGGTTTGGATTGCAGAAATAAAAGTGCAGCCCGAACTATACGATGACATGCGAGGAGTTAAGCTAGTGAATGGGTTCTGAAACAGAAGAAAGTGGTTGGAAGTTCTTAAGAGTCTGAGTTCAATACCGATAGCTAACATATTCTTCTGTTTTGTAAGAAAATATAATATGTTTCGTAAGTAAATATGTGTGCCAGAAGAAATGAAGGAAAGATAGTTAGATGAGGCATACAAGTCAAGGTACACAATGCATCCAAGCGGCACAAAGATGTATTAGGACTCAAAAAAGCAAGTCTGGCAGAATGTATTGAAAGGAGAATATAGAATGATTGATCGAATCTACTTATTCTTTGCCAGTCAGAACAGTACTCAGATGAGAATTTGATGACCAAATTCTTTTAAAAGGGGAAGGAATGTAACACCCCTAAAATTTGGTATTTGAGAAAATAAGGATTTAGAAATCAAGATATCAATTAGTCGAATTTTAAGGCCCGAAAAATTAATAAGAAGGAATTAATTGCTTAAAAATTAAAAGTTTTGGGGTCAAATTGCAAATAGGCAAGACTCAATTGGACCACATTTATGAATTCTATGGGGGTTTGTACGTAGATATTTACGGTCAAATGGACTAATGTGAGGTACTCACTTAGTCCAGAGGCTAAATTTAAGTTTGTCAAAACTTGGGAGGACTCAATTGGAAGCTGGGCATAAGTTCTAGGCTCAATTTGCGAAGTTAGAAAATTACTTTTATATATAGCATTTGCAACCCCTTCCCAAAATTTCTTCAATTTTCCTTCTACTCCACCGAGAACCCACCATTACCCTCTCCAATGATTTTCACTGGTGACCACCCTTAACCACAAACTAAACTGGCCATTAGCTTTTCCTCATCCCCAACAACATGATACTACAAGCATGGCATTTTAGCCGGCGGGCCACTAGGATATTGAAGCTGGAAATTTAATAGCGGCAGTGAGCAACGAATGATGGCGGAACAGTGGTAGAGACACATTTCTGGGCAACATTTTTGGAAGAGCTCAGCTTGAGGAACACTATGGTACCTTTGCATTGAAGTTTGACATGGTGGCGGAGGCAAAATTGAGCGAAAACCTTCACGGCGGCAAGCGGCGGCATTGAGGCTTCAGAACTACAATTAAGGACCTTCTCGGAGGCGAAACATGCAATTGATATGGGCATTTAACAACTCTCGCTTAAGGGTATCTTTTGGTGGTGATGTTAACCTTTTCTAGTGACGGTGGTGTTGAGGCAGTTTCTTCAGCTTGTCGCAATGATCGTGTTCGTGTTCTTGGTTTGTGATTCTGGAGCTTCAATTATCGAATCTTGCATAATAACTAGGAATTTTGGGTTTAAACTTTTGTACCATTTATTTTCTTCCAAATCTTGTATCGTGGCAAGAAATGAGGATTTGATATATGATTTGTATATATACACACCATGCGTGGATATATGCATGTGCCTAGTGGACCTAGATATATTATATTATATTACATGGTAACTTTGGTTAATTAAGTTTATTGCGTGTGAAAACCTTAATTTGAGGATGTTATGGATTTGAAACCTAAGTGGCAATAATTGGGTTATATAAGATGATCGGATTGTTAATATTGATTTGGCATATTGCGAGGATAAATATGTAATTTAGGACCTGACTTTATCTCTTTAACTGGAACCGATATAAATCCCCTATATATTTTTGTAATGATGATGTAATTAGCATGTTCTATAATGATAGTACCGAACGAACCCTAAAATTACCATATTAATTGAATAACTATTGATTTTAGATTGTTAATAGTGTGATTGTAATTATTAAAGATTATTATAGTTGAATGAGGATTCGACTGTGAACATATTCTTTTGGTTAGGTGACGAATAATTGGGTCCTGCAGACCAGTAGGCTACTGACTGTGACAATAATTTTCTAAGGCTATAGAGGTGAGGGTTTGCCAATCTGGCACCTTCTTATACGCTCTGTCATTGTGATAAACCCCTATATGGGTTAGACTGGTTTCTGTACTGCACTATATCCTGATTGTTGAAATATGTGATCTGCTTGAGATCCTATTTATTATCTGCTAACTGATCTGTACTCCCCTGTGTGGGTTGTTCTATTGACTATGCTCTGATAAGATTTTTGTTCTATCTATTTCGGCACCTAGAACTCCTGTCTGTTATCTGGTTGTCCTATTATTTGACCGTTATGTTATCTGACCGTCCTGTTATTTGTTCTTGTTCGGTTATCTGTTTATCTGATAGTGTTTTACTTTGTTGGCAATTTCTTTATTGATTCTTGATATATACCTAGAGATATATTTGGGCCGAGTGCCAATCGTAGCAGAATGTTTGGGTATATGGGACACACTAGGGATACTCCTTGATGTCAGAGATATGCTAAGGATACTCCTAGGTATCAGAGATATGCTAGGGATACTCTTGGGTATCAACGATGTGCCAGTGATACTCCTATGTACCAATGATGTGCTAGGGATACTCTTGGGCATCAACGATGTACTAGGGATACTCCTAGGCATCTATCGTGTACCATGTTGTCATGATAGGGTAAAGCTGACTGACTAGAATAAGGAGTATCTGGTACACATGTTCTGTTATGAACTATTAAACTGCATCGGTTAATCGAATTTATTTTACTTGACTGTGTCCTGACTGCCTGTAATCTGATCTGTTTGTAATATGATCCTGACTGCTTGTAATCTGATATGTTTGTAATCTGACTCTGGTTGTAATCTTATGTTCCTGTTCTGACTGTTAATTAATGATTTGTTGAGATGATTTTCCCTCGACAGATCTATATTGCTTTTGTTTAAATTATCCCTCACTAAGTCCTTTGGACTTATCCTCCAATATTGTCACATTGATTTTCTCAAACAGGGATAGGTGATGGAAACGAACTTCAGGCCTGGACTGGAGAAACCTGTTTTGTAATAGAACAGGCGTTCATTTATATATATATATATATATGTATCAGCTCACCTGTATGTTAAGCTTTAACTTAGAGATGTTGTGATATGTGAGGATTAAAACTAATGTTGCAATATGTACATAATGATGAATGTTAAGGGACTAGCTATGGCATGTATTTAACACTTTTATCGAAGTTTGCTTAAGATTGAAATACATTGCTATCTCTAATAAATTTTGAAAAAATTTTCTGATGGGAATATTGTTTATATTATGGGTTAAGATGTAAGTCTGAATCGGAGTGGCATCTTAGCTTAAGGGCTCTCCCAAGAGGGGGTGCTACAACATCAGTAAATATGTGTATTGTATATTTTATCAATTATGTTAGATACGTTTACGGAGAAAAGTACAAGCACAATTTCTTTGAAATTACTCTTTCTATGGTTATAATAATGTAATAAGCTCTTTTGAGTTTTTTAATAAAATGTTATTAAAAAAATTATAAAATATCTTATAATTAGAGCACTTAATTTTTTTCTGTGATAAGGGTAGAATACCTTTTATTGCACTTTTTTATAAGTTTAATTTAATGAGTTAGTTATAGAACCCCATGACTCATCATTTATTGATTATGTATATATTTTTAATCATTCTAAGAGATACGAGTATAATTAATATTTTAAATTATATATATTTCATTAGGCATGCATCAAGTCGATGATGCTTCAACTTCTTTGTTATAAAAATTGAAAAGCACATAATTATTCTTATATTTTTTATTTTTATAATAAGTTATTACAATTAAATATTTTTATAATATTACTAAAAATATATGAGTGAAATATATAAATAAACAAAAGCATGCAACAATAAAATAAATTGGAACATAACATAAACATTTACAAAGTGACATTTCTGCTAATGTAATATAGTTTGTTCAACTTTAGAGGGTAATTTTATATATATAAAAAAAAGGGTTCAACTCCTTATGAATTAGGAATGGTTAAACTCCATGAAAGACGAAGGGAATAGCGAAATTACTTTGGGAACGGGATTTGTATCGATTCTAAAGAGGCGGCGAGGGCTCGACCTAAGAAGAGAGCATGGGTTTATGAAGGGATTTCAAAATGCCTTTTATCTCATTTGTTTATGTCAATCATACCATAAGAGTTAGAAAGAACCTTGTGGTGGGCGGTGGTTGTTGCTGCGGATCATGACTTTAGAACCACTTGTTTGGTGTGAAATGGCATGTGAATTAGGAATATACATGATAATTAAAACTTAAGTAATTAGTAATCTAATTAATTCTATTATTGTGTTTCATTTGGACAAATTATTTAATCTGAGATAAGAGAGTTCTCAATTAGAAATAAAATAAAAAATAAAATAGAGAATGGAATACAGTGCCTATGAAATTTATAAAAGGAAAGGCTTCAAGTTGGTTCCAAACGTAGTTAGTTAACACATGATACCGTATAAAGGTAAAAGAAAAAAAGTTCTTTCCCACATAATTCTACGCTTTCAAGTTAAATCATGTAATATATGTGCCATGAATAATCCGTATTATTCTTAAAGAATCCTTCTTTCTAATGAGAATTCTTAAATTTCTAATTTTTTTTTTTTGGTAATATGACATATAAGAAAAGGTTAAATGTATACAATTATAATAAAAAAAATCTAATACTATAAGGCTTTCTCAGTATGTTGATGTGATGAAGGCTCAAAGTATTACTTGAATGGATAAGAAAATTTCACTTTGGATCATATATTCCATTTTGTGTTTCATCTCCTATTTCAATGTAATGTATATATGTCAAGTGTATTGATTATCAATTAATTATTTTTATAAGAAAATATTTAATATACGTATCATACATCCATGCAATGGAATAGGAGATGAAACATATATTGTAATAGATAATCTAAACCCATATATATACATATATATATATATATATCTTTAGAAATAAGTATAATTTTGATAATTACCTTAGCAATTGATACGTAAAGTGGTCTTTTCCATAAAATATAGAAGATGCCCGTAATATGATTATTATATCACAGTTTTTAATGGATTATATCATTCAACATTTTTATAATTTCATAAAAGGCTATCTTTTTTTTCTTCTTCTTCTATTTATACACACTTGCCTTGAAGTCCGCTAGATCCAAACCGTCAACCTTACAATTTATGTGCGAGACTTATGTCGTCAAACCAAACAACACTCGACTAAGGCCATCCTTCACTATTATTAAACCAGTATAAGAGAAAATTTTCTTATTTGATGTTTGGCTGGTTTCCTATTAGGGATTTCTTAACGGGATTGTTTAGTTAACTTTTTCTAGATATCAAGCACTCATATACATGCACTAGAATTTCTATACCAATGCATCATCTGTTCAAGTTTATTTAAATCACCATTACTTGTATATTAATTCTACAACTCAAAAAGTTTTAAGATCACGATTCACGGCAATTGGGAATTTAGTTCATGATCATCATCTCTATGCTAGACGATATGTCCCAAAACTATGCACAATTTAGTGATTTCATCTAAATGTAAAACAAAAATAAAAAGATGAAGAATTGCTAACAACTTATGTAGACGAATCGGATTGATAAATAAGAATATGACATATGCCAATCCTTAATTTTAGCTTATAGGTACTATACTATAATTATTTTAACAAATTAAATTGACAAAAATCTTAACAAATGCTTGACAAAAACTGGAAATAGATAAAGTTGAGTGGAAAATACTGATGAATATGTAGACAACTTTATTAAGTAAAATTTATAGCAATCTTCCAGATGGATACGTCTCATTAATTGGGAGCTACTTTCATACATGAATGCTTTGTCTCTTCGGAAACCTTACGACCCGAAACAACTAAAGCATCTCCAAAACCTGTATGAAGATAATGTTTTGAGCAATATGACCTGAGTAGTAAGGAAATGGTTTGAATATGTGGTTTAAGTAATAAGTTGGACTATATTAATCTTTAACTAACTGATTTTATAAGTTTTAACATCTTTATTTTCAGCTTATTAGTGTGCATTCATAAATTTTCAAACAATTCTTAAAGTCATCAAAATTTCTTGCACGACCATTTCTTCAAAAAAAATAAATAAATAAATAAAAAAGTTACTAAACAAACTTTTTCTTACGTTTTAGAAGCAGTTCCTTTCTTGAGCTCTTTTTCGCTGGTCCTTGGAGTGCAAGAAAAGTGATCCCCTGATGAAGTTACTGGTCTGTTTTGGATATCTTCTTGACAGACGTCATATTTAGAAGTAGTTCCTTTCTTGAGCTCTTTTTCATTGGTCCTCGGAGTGGAAGAAAAGTGATCCCCTGATAAAGCTACAGGTATGTTTTGGATATCTTCCTCACAGACATCACATTTGTTGTTTCCTTTCTTCTGTGACCATTCAGTTGCGCATGATTCATGTATTAGACCAAATTTACATTTGCAGTTCGTTTTGAGCACATTGTCTTGTTGGAATATATTAAAGCAAAATTTGCAGATTGCTTCCTCTTTCGGAATCTTTTCAGCCTCCTTTCCTAAAATGAATTAAAGTTAGCATAAATTAATGATATGTAATGAAATGAAGATACATTCAGAAAAGAAAAAAAAAATTATAGGCTTCTTTCAAAAAAATTTGTCGCGGAATTCATAACATTCTCATCTCATTTTATGATATATGTTATGATAAAGAGAAGGCTCAATAGTCGATGTCAATGAAGTGGGAGAGCAAACATATGAAAACAAGTGAAGGTAAATTTGAATTTAAAGATCCAAATTCCCAAACAACCAAAGGTTTTTCATTTTTTTATTATTTATTTATTTATTTTTGCAGTTTTTAGATTTGATTTGATTAGAACCAAATAACTAATTCTTTGCAACAAAGTATATAGCTATGTATGTAATGACAAGATTTTTTTGTCAATAACGAATGTTATGATATATACACCCCTCCGTTAAAAAATTATAGGATTTTTGGTATTATTAATCACTTAATTTAACTGTTTTTTTTTTTAAATATAATGATACATAGTTTAGTTATTTTTCTCAATCTAACTCATATCGTACAGATACACTAGACATTCATATAATACTCTATTTTTCATAACTATTATAAGTTGTACTTTTAACATGAAATATGTATTAATTAATTAGTACATGTAATATATGTTTTAATTTGTATAATACTTGCTGAATAGTATTCAATCTTTGTATAGAACTTTATCAAAAAAAATTATAAGTATTAATTGAATTTTATACAAAAAAAAATAAAAAAATCTAATTCTTAAAAATATTAATTAATATTGTTAAGTAATATTCTCTAAATTGTGGCATAATTATAAATTAAATAATACAGTGAACCAATGACACATAAAAAATAACTTTTGTCTAATTCAAAAATAATTACACGCACAACATGCATGAAAATGGTATCAAAAAGTAAGCAATATGTTTGCTCCAGAGCAATTCTTTTGCATTTTTATTCCACAATCAATCTTCAAATTCATGTATTATTCAACTCATGATTTTAGGTCAATTTTTCACCCTAACTCAAACAAAAATGCGTAATATAAGTACTCATACATATTGAATGATGAATATTTTCTCGTCCTATATTTAATAATTATAATAGTAATTAATGTCTTAAGTTAGCCAACTTCCTTTAATCTAACTGAATTATTAATGTTTATTTGTATAATAAATATTAAATATTAAAATTGATAAAAGTCCAATATGATAAGTTAGTTCAACATTTAAAGACTTTTTATCATCATAAGGAAAAGTAATTTTGGAATTGAAAAAAGTATAAAAAATTCAAATTGTCAACATGTTAAATAAATATAACATCCTAAACTATGTGGAAAGGGTATAGTAGTGCTTTAGAAATGCTTCAGATGATCTTTTGCAGCCCTTTCTCACTGAAACCTATATATATATATAAATATATATATCTAAGCTCATATCAGCCAGGAAAACTTTTACTTTCCACAGTACAAAAAATGAATTACTAAAAATAATATTTTGCCTAAAAAATATTGCAACGAAGAGCATGATGATAGGTAGAATCAAAGTACCTGCAAAGTTCCCTTGCGCTGTTTTAACTCTCACAGTCAAAAGTTTGCCCCCCTGCAAAAGTATCTAAAGAAATTAATGACTCTAAGTAATTAACGTAGAGTTTCATTTTGTTAATATCTATTCAACTATTATATGCACTAAATTAACATGGTAGCTTGAATGTTAACGGAAGGACCTGGAGAGGTCAAGAAGAAAACTCTTCAATCTTGATCTTACACTTTATTTTATTTTTTGTTTTTGTGAAGAAGAGTATGCGTGATTTTCCAACTATCTCCTATAAATTCGAATTGATCTTGCATTCTATTAAATGCGCAAGTCTGTAAAGTGAAAAGGATTAAACAATTTTACTAACTTTTATATGAGATGTTCCTCTAATATATGGTACCATACCTATAAGCTCAACATATCTTGGTGAATTAATAAAATATTTGGCTAAGATTATGTATAACATTTTTATAAGCTCAAAAATCTTATATATTATTGTCAAATTTGCTGGCATTTATGGCCAATACCATCCTTTGATTTAGGAGAACGTTACTATAGTTGAGGACTAATCGCTTGATCCATAACGCTTATGGTGGTAAAACCACCTCAAACTTACCATAGTGTTATATTGTGCACTGCCAAGAGTATAAAGAAATAAAGTTATATTTTTGTTAACTGGCAACAGATCTATATAGCTTTATGTCTAGTGATAAGTGTTTAATGCTAATAATTAGTATCAGAGTCAAGTCACAAGTTTGACTCTCCCAAGCTAGTGCTTGAGAGGAAGGGCGTGTCAATTTTGACATTTATTGTCAACACCATCCTTTGACTTGATAAAACACAATTGGCTAAGGACTAACCATCCGATTTATGGGGCCCATGGGGCTCAACCATCTTAAGCTGATTGTAGCCTTATATGGTGTTTTGCATTGCCATGCATATGAGGAAACAAAACTCTTTGTTAACATTTATAACTTTTGACCTAATGGTGAATGCATCCTAACAAAATTAATGGAGTTTATAAAAACCTCAAACATAAGTTGGAGTCCCTTAATTATAATTTTGCATGAGTGAACTTATTAAGATCCTAAATATATTATCTTTTGAGATTATAGGCTCATCTCAAATTTTTTTTCCCCAAAGTACGCTCTAACACATCTTATAATATGTGTAGGAAGCTTATAAGATTGGTCAAAAACACCCTTCAAGCGCAGAAGAGGTATTCTTGACTAGGGATTACATAATTTAATAGTATATAGTAAATAATAAAGAATAAGTTTGGTATTTTCACATGTTTCATGGTCTAGAAACCTTTGAAACTTTAATAGAAAATAATAGCAGAGAAGGTACAAGACTTATAATTGCATCGACATGCAAGACAATTAAACATGTAATAATAAGCAAAGTGTACAACTAAGAAAAGCGAATTAACATGAAAGAAAAACAAAGGGCATTTGAGGTTATATTGATGTAAATTTTGTGAACTAGGGCATTAATTATGTTTGGTCTTTTATATGTTACTAATTCAATTTCATTCCTTTTCTTGTCATTGTCAATGTTGATTTCTAACCTCTCAATTTTCAATGAATTCAGTCCCTAACCCCATCAACTTAATTAATACTCAATGCTAATGAAATTACAAATATATGAGGGATTAAACTTATCAAAAGTAAAAAATGTAACGGATCAAAACTATAAAAAAGTAATTTAAGAGAATAGAATTGTACTATTTCAAGACTCGCTGCATTATATATATGTCAACGATATTATTGGAACTTGATTTTGTTCAAAAGTTCAAACTATTTCTATTGTGGGAGATCAAGTAAATCCCTTCGAGTTAAAGTCTTCAATCAACCACAAAGAATAAGATAATTATATTGAAGGCTAAACAATTCATTTGCCATCAATCAACTTTGGGGTCGATCAGTGTCCTTAGTATTACACAGACTTCACCAACCATTCCAGGCAAGGCCAAAAGCCCATTTGAGGTTGACTCCATCAACTTGGCGAGGCAACTACATTTAATGAGCTCCAAGCTCTCTAACAAACATCCTCATTTACATTAAATGTTGTCACCAATCAACCTCATTCATACTTATCGTTGTCATCAGCATGTCTCCTTTATATTTAATGTATTCAAACAACTACTTTACCGGATGGACAACATAAAAGGAATGTTGTTTGTCACTTTATAAAGAGTTAAAGCATCCTTACACCTTGAGTAGGTATCACTTGGTCTAATGGGGCCTTTTAGTAATTTCAACCCCCTACCTCAACCATTATAGATACCTTCTCCAAAATTGCTACAGTTACACATTACATACTATACTATTATCCCAACTTCAATTCAACTTTATTTTCTCCAAAGGCTTGTTCCTTGTCGAGCCTAACATGCTCTATTATGGTTGCAGATTTGACCCTGCACTGTCAGCTTGAGTTCCACTAAAAGCTTACTACAAAGCAGCTTCAGTTCACTAAAATTTGACTAAACCTACCCTTAATCTTACCATCCAAAATATTGCATCATCAATTGGCGTTGGTTGTACAACTTGAATTTGTAACTTTAAAAATAATGAACAAGAGATGAGCATTCTTAGTTAGCTCCATCAAATTATAATGAACAAGTTTTTGCCACCCTTTATAAGTAGAAAAACAAAAAGTCAATAGTTTTAGCATCCAACACAACCTCTAGGCCATCCCAGCTTGCCACCAACTAGCAAGCACAACTAGAGCCTCACCAAGATCAAAAACCTCACCATTATGATCCCAACAATAATGTGGAAAGAACGGTATGATCTAGGGAGCAAAATGCAACAAAACTTGGAAAAAATAAAACACATATGGATCAACCAATTGATCTGGTTTGTAACACTTCCAAACTCTAGCATCTCTTAGGATTTATTACTATATAGATAAGTGCAAATTTAGATAGGTGGGATCATATATACCTTACCGATTTGCACTAATAGCCTAGAAAATGGTTGATACTCCAATACTTTTCCAATCTTCCAAGCAAATCCTCTCATGGTAGGTTTGTATTGAAACCTTTCTAATCCAACATTTGAAATCTTCAAAGCTTCAAGGAAGAAAGCCTCTTCTTTGATAGATTTAAACTTGAATAAGAATTCAAACACATATATCTACCTATTATAGAATCCATAAACAACTTAAGTAGCCCATCATAACAATAATTTCTTTTAGATTATTGACCCTAGTTATGTGAAAATTAAGTACAATGAGAGAGGAATTTAAAAATAAAATTCACACAAATTGAACCAATGGATGAATTAATACAGATTTTACTAAAAAGACACATAGACATATTTGAAAAATAGAGACAACTTTCTCTTCAATTATTTCTTTAAGATCCGATAATATCTTCAAAATGGCCGCACAACACTATATCAGACAATGAGGATTGGATTGGAGAAAGCCTTTACCAACTATAAAATCAATAAATCCTTCCTCAAAGGATGTTATCCACACACCAAGTTCAAACCGGAGATATAAACTATGCTAGTAGTTTGGAGCTCACTTTCATGGTGAATTGATGAAGAAGATGTTGGAAAGTATCCTAAAAATATCCTTTGAAATGAGGAAGAAGAAGTGAAGAGAAAGTGTGAAGAGAAAGTGTGAAGAGAGAAAAAAAAAAAAATTGGAGGGAAAATGATTCTCACTCACATGAACAATGCTCTCTCAATTTCCTACTTTTAACTCTCCTAAAGTTCTTTTTGATGACCAACCATCATCCCTATTTATAGTGAGGGAAAGATCTTCATGGTCTTCCATGTTATGGCTTCTACAGAATTCATATTCTTGTGCAGTTAATTTATTGGAAGCTCTAATTAATTTTACTCTAAGGCCAAAAGTCCAATTAGTCTTACTAATTGAATTCATTTTCTAGTCATGACTTGGCAATTAAATAATAATTTATTAATCTAATAATTGACTTAATTAAGCCATCAAATTTAGTCACAATAATTAAATCTTCCTCCAATATTTGAACTAATTCGGCTATTAAATTAATCAAGTTAATTTATAGTCTCACTAGTTAGTTAAGCTCCTTCAAGATTGGCTAGACACATCCAATATGCCCAATTAAATAAATTCTTATTTAATTAATTTTTAATCCAACATTTAAATTAATTCTAGCCATTTATGATAATTGATTATATAAATTCCTTTATATAATAATTAGACAAAGTTTCACCTACTTGATTTGGCTATTGTCTACAGCCCCTTAGGTTTCCCAATCAACTAGTTGTGGACCTTCTATGTTTGTGATTTAATATATGAATAATTATCTTATAATTATTTTGATTAATCAAACACCTTTAATTAATCACTCATGAATTAATCCTTATCAATTCAAGAGTACCCACAACTCATGGTCGATGTCTAGCAATAAGGCCTAACTGATTAGTAACATGGTGAACCTTTAACTTCAAGATTGCCATGTAAATACAATCCTTCCACCAACCAATCTCTCTGTTGGGACAAGGGCTTAGGGATGTCGAACCTTATAGGCCTCAATAGCTGCGCACTTAATCTTGATGAATTGATTCTCTTGTGACCTCATCTTTAGAAATGCCTTCCTAAACTGCCACATGCCTTGGTCAAGGATTTTCTAAAATTAATTATTAAGAGCACATACGAGATTCACCCATTCTACTAGATGCATCGATGGATCCTATATTGGTCCACACAAGCCTCCAAGCATAAGCAGTTTATGCCAAATACAACTTCAACGGCCTTAACAGTATCTCATAAAGATCCCAAGAGATGCATCAACACATAAAGACTTATGCACAAGACATCTGATGGGACCTCAACTTAAGAAACTAATTAATGCACTACCTTAAGCATAGAACTTCTAATGCTAATTCAAACCTAATCGGAATCCCAGTGGAACTCGTTCAATGAACTTGCTCTCCAAGAAACACCCACAAGTGTACACTAGTGTCACACATCAATGTGTGTGAAATAAGACATCCTCCAACCTTTGGAGCATCTATTAGACATGTAAATCTTGACAAATCTATTGATGCCCCATCTTGAAAGATTCTATAACTTGGAACATAAAGTCATGACCATAGAGGTATATTTCATGACACAATCTCTATGCGCGACCATACCCCATAATCATATGTGATCTTAAGGGCTTCAACTATATGCAAGATATGTATAAGATGAAGATGGCCAATAAGAATATACATTGATTTCAATAAGATGGTCTACAAGAGCAATTTACTAGTTTATTTTATTGGCTTGTTAGGCATTACTCTAACATAATTCCCTAACTATACCTTGATGTATAATCTGGTGGAAAGAGCTAACGGCCAATATAGCAGGAGTTACCATCCTACCAAGAAAGATGAATAGAAAGAGGTTTTAAACTAAGTCCAGCAGCTAAACAAATAATTGGAGGATCTTTCCTGAAGCCAATCATATCATTATCCCCTTCGAGGTAATGTTGAGCACTAGCAAAAGAAAAGCTCATGATCTCTTTCACTCAGGAGATTTGGGTGAAAGGATCGTGCCTAATGTCAAGGCACCAATAAGATTACCTTGTTATGATAGGTTTTCAAACCACAATGAGCATTTTTTATAATTTGAGCACATAATGCAACTTCAAGACCATAGTGAGCACTTCCATGCTAGGCTATTTGTTACCATTTTCTAGAGAATCACGTCGGACTAGTTAATGAATATAAATCCTAAATCAATTTTTTGCTATAATTAGTTATGTGACAAGTTCCTCCATTAATTTACAAGCAAAAAAATGAGCAAACTCCCCAACACTTTGCTCCATTCAGTTAAATAAAATAAAGGAGAGTTATAGAGAAAATGTTTTACAACATTCAACAATGAGGTGTTGAAAATTGATAATCCTCGTGTTGATTGTTTGGTTGATGTGTTGTTTTTAGATTTGACACATAAGGTGTGCACCAATGCATTGGTTTGAGAGCACCCATAAACCTTGGAGGATATTCTTGACCTAGCTGAGAAATATATACAATCCAAAAGATGAAAAAAATGAAGCTTGGCACCCCTAATTAAGAAAAGAAGGGCAAAAGGTGGTGAGAAAGATCACTGACCCAATGGAGATGGGAATTGCTTGCCCATCAAAAGGTTTCACCACTACACACCCCTCAACACATTAAGAAAGAAGTTTTATTAGCCTTCCAAAATGACGATATCATGAAGCGGCCAAGAAAAATCCCGGAAAAGCTAGACAAAAGATACTCCAAGAAGTATTATGCATTTTATCACAATAAGAGGTACGATATTGAAGGCTATTTTTTGGCTCCATGATGAAATTGAGTGATTGATTCAATAAGGCCATTTAAAAAAGTTTGATCCCAATAGATCAACCTCCCAAGATAATTGTCCACCTAAGAAAGAGCAATTGAGAAATTCGAAGAAAAACACGTAGAAATAGTACCATACAGAGAAGATCATGCCCTTGAGATAGGTAATCAACACAATTGCTCGAGACCTGACTGGTAGTGACTCATAATCATCGAGGAAGCAATTGGAGTGCAAATTGAGCAATAAGAAATGCAAAATGGAAAAGAAATTAGTGCTCCATGTCTGTACCAGCTTGGAGACCACATTTTTCAATGGCTAGTATATAGACCATCTTGAGTAGTCAGATTGTTCTTTTGATGGTCACTTTGGAGATCGACAATTATGTCGTTTGAAAATTCCAGGTATATAATAGGATTTTCCTAATATCATCTGATACAATACTCTAGAAAGATGAATTTGGAAAGGTTAAAATTTCAGCATGTTTGAAACCCTTTGGTTGGATTTGGAGATTTAGAAATAATTTCATTAGGATCTATTCAACTGCCCACTTCACTCAATAATTCTCCAATAAGGACAGTCATGGTCAAGCACTTGTGGGAGATGCATTGTTTACTTGTAAAGCTATCTTTGATGGGCCTACACTCGACAATTTTAAGGCAATTATCTCAACTTACTACTTGAAAATGAAGTTCCCCAAAACATGGTAGGAATAGGCAAGGTGCTATGCAACATATTGGTGGCTCGAAATGCTATACTATTTTGATCAACACCACATTCAGCAAGGTGTCGATACCAAAAATTGCAACATTTGATGACATACTTGTCTCCAACCTGCTCATGGAAGGCACTAAGAAGAGAAAGTTGAAAGTTACTTGACTAGAGCCAATTGAGAAATTTAAAACAATCAAGAGTAAGCTAGAAAACTTGGAAAAGACCACCAAGATTGGAACCTAATTTGAGCTTTAGGCAGAGTGTATGCTGGTTGGCTTTTTAGAAGAAACAAAGATGTATTTGCCTAAACTGCTTCTAATTTGTAGGATATGATTTTGATGTGATTGCGCATAGACTCCATGTTAATCCGTTCATGAAACCCATCAAGAAAAAGGAAAAAATCATAGGGGAAGAAAGAAACATTCATCAAAAAAGAAGTCAACAAGCTCCTCAATCGGGCTACATAGTTGAAATCTAGTTAAATATTGTACTAGTCCCCAAGAATAAAGAAAAATGGAGGACATGTAATAATTTAGTTGATTGGAATAAATCATGTGTTGAAGACCTATATCCATTGTCTAGGATTGATTTGTTAGTTGGCTCAAGTACATGATGTGCATTACATAGCATGATAGATGCCTTCCAATAATATTATTAAATTTTCATGGCAATTAAGGATAGAGATAAACTATTTTTCATCCCTGAGAAAGGAGTATACTACTTCTTTGTGATGCCTTTTGACTCGAAAAATATGGAAGCCACCTATCAAAGATTTATTGAAGGGTCTTAATCAAGGCTACTTTAACAAGCCTAACGTGCTCAATTGTTGTTGCAGGTTCAACCACAAACTCTTAGCTCAAGTTATGACTACAAGGTTACTGTAAAGCAACTTTAATTCACCAAACCTTCATTAAACCAATCCTTAGTCTTACCGTACCAAATACTGCATTATCAATTTTTGCTTATAAGTGAAGTTATAAGTTATTGTACAAAAATTAAACTAAAGTAATGAAGTTTAATTAGTGGCAATAAAGAAAGATTCAAAAATATATTATCCTCATTTTGAAAGTGGTAAAAGTGCAGCAGGAAAAAAAAGGAAAATGAAGGACAACAATGACACAACATTGTTATTAAGAAAATATGTAAACTCAAACATCAAGTTAAGGAACTAACTCACATTGGGCTCCAAATGCTTTGGCGATAAATTCCATCTCGATGAAGTGAATGTAGAAGGTGGCATAAAATGTGCCTAGAAAGGAAAAAATAGGAAAAATATTAATTTTAAGGGAAAAAATGTAAGAAATCACTCAATGTTTTATCATATGATCTCCTATAGTCTTCAAGGGTTAAACATACATCTGACTGAACAAAGTAATACATGTCAAGAAGTCTTAACAATTTTTCATTTAAATTGTCTAGTCCTTGTCCAATATATAAGCCTAAACATCTTTGTACAATATTTCTATTCCAATATAAAATCTTATCTTTTGAAAATATTGTTTTTTGAAGACTAATATGAGCAAAAGAATATTGATTTCTAAAGATATCTCTAGCATTCATGCTTGATAAGAAATTTGGGAGTCCAACTTTGAATATCAATACATCATGAGAATTCTCGATCAATAAACTCAAATGTCCAATCATTTTTGGCTCATTAAATAAATATACTATACATGATGAAACGTGTTGAACTTTATATTAATACGTTCATCACATTGAGAAGATGTTCATGAAAATATTATTTACCAAATTCTGAGAAATAGTGACTGGAAAATTGACGTAAAAATTGATAGTCAATGCGAACACTAAATAAATCATGTGGAGAAAATGTGGCTACCTCATATTCGAAATAAGAAGCCAAACAATTCAATATATAAAGATTAGTTTGAGACTTAAGTTTGGATCCCAAGGGGGTACTAAAGTTTGTGGAAGAGGAAAGACCTATACACTATTGAGTTTAGTCTAGGGTCCACCCGTATACATAGGGGGATGTGACTATGGAGTCAATCAATAATTAATTTTTGGTACGCAATTTAATTAAAAATAATTAATTTATTTTTATTTTAATTATGACTAATTATAACCCTTCAAACTATTTTCATCTATAGTTATATTTTTTATAGATTAGTATGATCTTAGCTCATTCGGTGTGACAATTAGCTGATCAAGTGTAAGTTGTCTTTTTTGGAGCTAAAAGCACTTCATATCATCAAACGTTGCGTCTATATATGAAGTCTCATCACAATCTATTTATAGGGTTACCTGCCTAGGATCCTAATAGAATATAGAACAAGCATTTATTTATAATTTGTATCTTTTACATATTAGTATGGCCTTAGCTAATTTGGAGTTATTGATAGATAATAGGTGTGAATTGTGTCTTTTAGAGCTAGAAGTCACTTCCTATCATTAGATGTTGTATCTCTACACAAAGTCTTATGACATCCTATATATAGGGTTGCCTAGAACCCGAATAGGGCAAATAAAAAGTTTTCAGTCTAGTTGTGTTTCTTACAGAGCAGTATGACCCTAATTGATTTAGTACGATATTAGGTGATCATATATTAAAGTTTCTTTAAAGTTAAACATTAATTCCTATCATCAAATGTTGCATCTCTACATGCACTGCCATACACCTTTGCTTAGAACCTGAATTTGTATTTTTTACTGACCAGTATGATTTTAGCTAGTTTTGTTTAGTTGTTAGCTGGTTAAGTGTGAGCTGTGTCTTTTGAAGCTAAAAGTCACTTTATATTGTCAAATATTACATCTTTATATGGAGTCTTGTCACAAGCCATTTATATAGTTGCTTAGAACCCGAATAAATCATAGAAAAAAAATTCATTCTTATGATTCACTAAAAAACAATTATTGCACTCAATACATTTTCATAAAAGAGTTTCAATTTAATTTAGTTCATGGTAACGGTTAGTTGAAGTGTTGCCTTTGGTTAGAGAAACTATTATATCTTGGGAGGTTATTTATTACATACGTTTGAGTACCGTATGAATGACAAATAAATCCTTAAGGATATTGTTAGATCAACAAACCTCAATTCAAACTTCCTGTAATTGCATT
Organism: Jacaranda mimosifolia; assembly: GCA_018894105.1. Classification (NCBI taxonomy): domain Eukaryota; kingdom Viridiplantae; phylum Streptophyta; class Magnoliopsida; order Lamiales; family Bignoniaceae; genus Jacaranda; species Jacaranda mimosifolia. The sequence goes on along the minus strand of CM032132.1, from coordinate 12,157,468 downwards.
CAAATTTTTTAAGTAGCTTTCTTGTTTTCTACTTCCATATCATTTATGCAGTATATATTATTTGGTTTCTACTATATATTTTATGTTGTAGTTTAGTAGTTTTAATTTTGTTTTCTTTTTTTTTTTTAACTAATTTTCCCTTATCTTTTACTTTTGTTCCTACTTATTACTCTCTAACAGTAGCACAAGCATGCATGGTTGCAATCTTTAATTTCATTTAAAAAAAAAAACTTGAGATTTTATTTCTATCTATGAGTTCTTGTGTGAGTTGTTGTGTTAGACTTTGCGTACAATATAAAATTTTAGTACAATTTATATTCTATTTTACTACTTGTCCTCATTTTGAGAATTTGCTTTAACAAAGTCTTTTGTTTTAGACATACAATATTTAGTTTAACTTCATGTGTATGCTCTGTGTTATGTGAAAGTAAACATCTTTAATTCATTATGATATTTTGTATTCTAATATAGATTATGTCTACTTCATCAAATATTCTATTTAGAAAAAATATATTTTGTCGAATAATTATAGTCTACAATTTTTTATTTTACATTATTAAAGTATTTTGTTGAGTTTACATAGATAGTTTACTAGATTGATATTTTGTCTAAACTATTTTAATGTCTACAAGGATTATTCGATTTGATATTTGAAAAGAATTTCTAGTCCAGTCTAAAAAATTCCTATTTCTAAACTTCTATTTTCTGTTTAGTCTTAACGTCCATATTTGACATATATTCACTAGTGACTTTGATAACATTCATTAGGTTATTAATTATATTTGTGGGTATTAATAATCCTGAGATTCATTAATTAAACGTTAGAACGACATTTATAAATGATTATCTCAATGAGAAAATTAGTCTAGACCAACCAAAAGGGTCTGTGGTTCCTGATCATGAAAAACCGGTCTTTAGAGTCATTAAGTCATATATAGCTTAAAGTAAGGACCTAACAATGGCATGGAAAATTTGATTAGGTTATATTAACAAATGACTTCAAAATTAATGAGTGCGATAAATGCATATACATTAAAGGCACTACAATTGAGTACATAGTTCCGTGTTTATATGTACGATATATTAATTATAGGGGCAATAATGATGTGATTAAATGGAAGAAGAAGTTATTAAGTAGCAACTTCCATATAAGAACATTGGAGTAGTAGATGTGATAGTTCGTGTTAGTGAATAGGTTAGTCTTGGACCCTTGGCCCAATAGGCATCCATATTTGAAGGATCTTATTTATATCTAGATGGGATTATAGTTTTTGTTGGATTAAAACTCTTTCTTTTGTAGAAATGTGGACAGATAATAATCATCCATATCTAGGAAGATAACTATCCCTCGTGTGGAATAAACATTATCCATATCTCTATTTACATCTAGTTGGATTGAACTTTTAGAAGACTCACCTATAAATAAGCCATCTTCCTAAGAGTTGAGTACATTCAACTTGATTATTCCCTCTCCCTATATGCTCTCTCTATATTCATAGTATTTCTCGTTCAATCTTTCTTGGAGTATCACCAAATTGTCTCCAAGGATTTAAGGTGTGTAAGATTGTGAAAGCTCTAATAGCAATCCCACAAGGCAAGTCGAGGTTTAAGGATATAGAGTTATACTTGGGAGATATTCGAATCAAGAAACTTGGAGTCCATGTACATTTAGAGGCTTGTAGGCGAGCTGTGATCCAGGATGGTATTAAAAAAATTTCTACTTATCAAAAGTTAATATTGAACCATCCATTTTGATTCTATGTGGATATTTAATTATATTTTGTAATTATTTCCAATAGTGGTATCAGAGCCAATAGGCTTGTCCTCGCCTATTGATTTGATTGAATTGAATAGAATTATTTTATGCTTAAAATTTATAAGTATTGAAAGCATAAAACTTTTGCATGAATTTTTCGCAAGATGCAGATCTTAGCATGTGTATCATGTGGCTAAAATTGGTGATAAACGAATAAGTAGTTTGGTAGAAAAATTGAATCTAAGATTAAGATTCATTTTTTTAAATAAAAAGTTTCAAACCTAGATTTTTGTTTTTGATGTAAGTTGTTTCGATCATCTTATAGAGCATTAAAAAAGGTCCAAAACGATATATTGCTCATCAAAAATTAAAATTAAAAATAAAAATGAGACATATATATATGATATTTTGAAGTTTTAGCCTAAAAATTGAGTTTCAGGCAAAAAATTATTTTGGTTGAAATAAAGATTTGTTTTTGTGATATTTATTGTAATATTTATCATATTGTAAAGTATGATAAATTATTCAAAGAACAAATTATGTGCCTAAAATGATCAGGATAAGAGAGATATATATTCTTTTACCCCATTGTTTCAATTTATTGATTTTGTTGGGAATTAATCAAAAATATTTTTGCGATATTCCACACAAAGGTTGCATGCAAATTTATTTATGGATCAAAATTATGTATACATATATATAAACATACATTCTATTTCCTGCGTGGTTGATCATTAAATGAATTGCTCTACATTGTATTTATAAAATTGCATTCTCTATGTAATTTCATATTATTTGTATGATGAAATTGAGATTGTTTAAATCGATGTGTTGTTCGTGCATGCATAGACATTGATGTTTGGGTGCTCTTGGAAAACAAATGAAGCCAACGGCTGGTCTGAATTTTTTTGTGCAAGAGTGGTCATCTGTGTGTCACATGACCACTTTCCATTAGCGTTAACATCACAAGTAATGACAAGAATGGAGTTTGTTAAAAAAATAACAATTTGAGGATCAAAAGTGTAACTCGAAATTATTTAGGGATGATAAGCGAATAAATAACTATGTTTGAGGACCAAAATTATAATTTTCCCTCATATTGAAAATAAGAAGCCAAATGATTTAATTTATAAAGGATTAATTTGGGGTTTGGGTTTGAGCCCCAAAGCTAAGGGGCACTAGAATTGTGGAAGGGGAAGCCCTATATGGCAATAGGTTCAGGTCAAATCCCACATGCGCGCGTCTCCTGCCTGCTTGGCTCAGCTAGATTCAATTCCAAGCACAAGTGCAAGTACGGAGTTATGTATAGCATATTATGTTAGAAAAGGAAGCCAGAACATTGTATGTACCATTTCCAATAATAAAATTCTCGTTCAGTATTTAAAAGAAAAGCATGAAGCCTGGAGTTGAAAGTATAGTTATTGAATTGCATACCACTTCCCTTCCCACCAGTTCCATTTGGCGTTTCTTTGGCGCCGGTTTCATTTCACTGGGGTCGCTTGACATTGATTGTGTCCTCCTACAACATAAACATAGTGTAAAGATGTAGAACGGAGTCATTAATATATACAAATTTCTGTAGTGAAACAAATATACTTAAGCTTGGATTGGTCTTATTCCTAATCCATCTTTCCTCATTCTACACTATAAATTACTATATGATATTTTTTTTCCTTCTATTTTCCAAAATAATGAGATCCAAACTAAATTTATTAATTATTTTTTATTCTAACTGACATAACTTGATTGATGGGACATAAAAAAAGAAAAAGGTGAAATGCACAATAAAATGATAAAATCAATTGAGCATGATAAAAACAGAAAATGGTGATGAAAACACAATCAATTTGATCCTTAGTTTATCTTGAGTGGATGCAATAGTTGATTGAAAAATAAAAGTCTGGTAGTAGGTGATTGCTAAAACATTATGTTGAATAAATATTTTGACCTCTTGAACAAGTTGAAGTCATTTTCTTTGACTATATCACAATCTGGTGGGGTTTTGTTCACATATTCTTGGTTTAACTAGACAAAATGCTTATTATTTTTGGTTTGGCTAAATACTTATTCACAATGTAGGTATGCACATTAGTGAATTTTGAATAAATTGAAACTTAATTTGGTACCTAATTTAATGATAAATATAGTACTTGACAAATAAAAACAAAGACACACAAATTTACGTAGTTGAACGAAGTTCACCTAAGTTCACAGATTTTTTTTTCCTCACTTTAAGAGAAATTCATTGGTATAAGATAACTTGAATTTGTCATAATTAAACTCAACAAAAAAGTTTCTTCTACCACACTCAAAGTTATCATGGAATACTCTTCACTCCTTTGTATTGCTTTAGTAATAACTTAAAGCAATCATCTCACATATTTTATATATATTATTTTGTAGAAATGGTGTTAGATCAATAAAGTTATTGAAATTAAGAGCCGTATTAAATTATTTGTATATTTTTCATTATTAAGATATTGATATGTGCTATATATATTAAGTTAAATATTGGAAATTTATAATAATTTGTATATATAAAAAAATTTATTTGATAATCTCAAAAATAATAAAATAAATATATAAATGAAAGTAAATAAATCTTATTATATTGACAAATAATCAATATTTTAAATCCTCAAATATTATAAAAATTATTATTATGTCTGCTGCATTATTAACGAGATCACACTTTAGATTTTTTATATTTCATAAAAATAAAAAATAAAAGTTTTTTATGTATCATATTAAATATATATTTTATATAAAAACTTAAAAGTATATTGAATAAAAATATTTTTCTCCACCATTAATTACATATTCTTATTATTTTTTTTAAATTTAATAATTTTAAAAATCTATATATAATCTATAAATTAAAAAATAGCAACTCTTAATGCTCTACAATTAATGTAGTCAAGTTATATAAATTATATTCAAAATTTAACATTTTCAAATGAAATCTCCATTTTATATTACTAAATAATATGTTTTCTTTTTTGAAATATTAAAAGATATTTTATGTTATTTAATTACATAAAATAAAATAAATATTATTTAAAAATAAAAATATTGGATAATTAAATTTGTTTTTAGTGAATCTGGCATATAATGAGGGATTTCATTTACATGAAGAGATATCTCAGTGGTTAAATTCTTCATTGTTTGTTCAAGTTCTTCATTATTCATCCATCAAAATATTAAAATCTCAAAATGTATGCTTTTCAAACCTTTGAGAGAAATAATGAGAAAGAAGTCAAGAGTAAAGGAATTATATTTTTAAATTTACAAAAAATAAAGTAGTGTTCCGAACTTTATTTAATAAAATTATTTTGGCATTTTTTTTTAATTGTCATTTTTTGCACAAACTTTTCATGAACATCCATATTTCAAACACACAAAAAAAATAAATATATAAAAAACTTATAATTTTCTTAATTAAGAAAATATAATTGGTGGTAGGTATAATGGTAAAATGCACCCAAAAAAGTGGATAAATGAAATCTGGATAAAGGCAACAAAAGTTCATTAGAAAATAAGAATTAGAAATAATCACATATATTTATATTTTCTTTTTCGTTTTAATATTCATAAGTGAGAATATTATTTTTAAAATTTTTATAATCAATATTTGAAAGAAAAAAAAATTCAAAGTCACATGATAAATTGAGATTTTGAGATTTTTTATTTTATTTTTAAATTAGATAATTCAAATAAGAATGATTTGTGAAAAAGATAACATTAGTGAAATGTGATTATATTTTTTCCAATATATGTAACTTAATTTTTATTTTGTCCAATGTTTACTTTTTATAATAATTTAATACAATTTTCACCTTCTATTTGAGTTGTTTTCTATTGTAATAGGTTCTTATATTCTCAATATTGTTTGAGCTGCCTTAAATTTATTGAGTTATTTTTTTGTTATGAAAATTAGGTAGTGTCTGAATATGTTTTTTGTTTGATTTTATTATATGTTTATTGTGTGTTTTAGGAGAATGAATGTTGAAAGAATTGTGGGAGAATGTGCAACAAAGGTTGGGGAATGTGATTGATGTTTGGTTATATTTTTTGGAATAGTTAAAAATAGGTTTTGGAAGTTTTGATATATTTGGTTATGTTTTGAAGGAGACATTTTATGTATATGTCAAACCAATGCCTTTGTGTTGGTGTTTGGATGTGAGATTTGAGTTTAATGGTTTTTTTTAAATATAATAATAATAAATATGTTCTTTATATATGTAGATATATGTAGTGGAATAGGAAAATGAAAGGGTCGTTTGTGATATTAGCCAAACAAGACAAGGGCATTTTCGAGTGTGAAATAGTAAAATGAAAAAAAATCAATTGTCATGTTTGGGAATGTTTTCCCGGAACAACGGCGTTCTAGGAAACGTTCCCAAACAAAGCTTTAGTATTTTTGTATTTTTGCATTGTGTCATTGTAGATGTGATGACTCATGACTTGCATATGATGAGCATGAATTTTCATTATGTTTGATATTCATGTACTGTGATTATATGAAAAAAATTTCAATGTTATACCATGTATGTTATGAAAAATATATCATTAATTAAATTTACATTACACAAAATTAAAATAATAGACATAAATCAAACTAATTAATTTAATTCGTGCATAGTACGGGACACATGCTAATTAAAAAAAAAAAAAAGGAAAAGAGTAGATGAAAATAAAATTTCAGTAATATATTACGTCTCACCACTTGCAAGGAATAAGAGACAATAATAGTCCACCTGCACTCCATCAGATCATTCTTATTTGATTCATTTTTTATTTCATTGAAGTTGGCCTAATAAAGAAAAAATATATATCTATTTTATCCATCTAAAGGTGGATATTTTGATAATTTATCTTCTAAAAGTCAAGAGATTTTGGGAATTGCCTTGTAATCAAAATGTGTAATTTTTTCTAACCAAACATTAGATGATGTCCAAATGTAGCACATCTACAAATTTAAAATATCAAATTGAACAATATATTTGACTGTTTTGGATACCGACTTAGGTATCACTAGTGTAATAGAATACGCCGATTTGCCCAACCAAACAAATCCCTACAATAAGTTATTTCAAGATGTTGATGGCTGTAAATAAACTGGCAGCAGCTGCAATATACATGTGATCCATCCATTTTTCAAATTGAGTAAAATCCAAATTCACAATCTAAATTCCTTAAGCCATATGGCACTTAGAAACTCACCTTCAGCTAACTCCAATTCCTCTGCCAAAGAATCACAGTCGTCGAGTGTCTCTTCTTGTCTTGGGATCCACTATAGAAGAAGAAGAAGAAGAAGAAGAAGAAGAAGCAACTTAACTAAAATTTTAAACAAGTTAGTATGGAAAGAAAGCTGATAACTCATATTCACCTCGGATATAAAGGCGACAAGGCATCGGATTCTTGGGCTTTCTTCCCTGCGAGAAACTAGTGTTTCCACGGCTATTTAGTTAACTTGGGGAAAAAAAGTAAGGGCTGTTTGGTTTTATTTTCATTCTCATTTTTTATTTTCATTATGTTTAAAATTTGAAAAAGTAATTAATGAAAATTAATTTATATTTGGATAAGTTGTTGGAAAAGTAATGACTATATTGAGTTTAGTAGATTGTAGATGACGAGAGATAGTAATAATGATAATAAAGAGAGAAGATATATAAGTTATTGGAAAATGTGTTTTGAAAAAAAAAATAAAAATAATAATTGAGTGAAATTATATAAAAAAATAATATATTTTAATTTTTAAATACTAGAAAATATGAAAAGGAGATTTGAAAATGAAACCAAACGCACCCTCCCTAGGTCCAGCTCGATGAATCATAGCTGACAAAATTTCACTCACAGGAAAAGAGCACACCTAAAATAATTCTGATATGTTCGGTTACATTTTGTTTTGCCAAAATGTAACCAAACATACAAAAATTTCTCCCTTAAAATGCCAAATTAAAAATTTCAAACTACCATCTTTTATCTTTCATTATCCCCAAAATTTCCACATTTTCCAATATATGCATACATATGTTATATATATCATACATATTTTTTATTATTCTAACAATAAAAAAATCACTCAATTCCATCCAAAAATCCAACGGAAAAGTATTGATTTGACCGCTACAGTAAAAATTATCTCCCCCCAAAATATAAACAAAGATAACAAAATTCTTCAAAATAATTTTCTAGCTATTTCTCAAAACATAAATAAACATCCATCACATTCCCCAATACAACTTCACATTTCCTAACCCCACTCCCAAAACTCATTCTCCCAAAATACATAATACAAAAATACAATTTATAACCAAATATTACCTTAATATCTTGAACTTTAAACCTTTCCCCATTTGCTTCTTTAAAGAACGTCTATGCAAATTAAATTGGGTAAACTAAAATAAGAAGGGTTAATTATTCAAACCCCAAGAGGTTTGATTAATTTATAACAAAATTCACAAATTTGAAGAAATTAAAAAAATTCCTCTAATGTTTCGCTTCGTCTAAAACTTTTTAAAATCTATCTTTCTCCATTAAAAGATTTGCTGACGTTATTCGAAAATTTATATGAAAATTCAAAAATGCCTCCAGTTATAGTTCTGATTATTTTACAAGAATGTCATTGGACCTATTTGTAATATTTTTCATATTCTGGGAATATAATTTTAACTGTTTAAGTTACTCATAATAAATTTAAATATATTTTCTTATTATTAAAATTTATAAATATTTATAATCTTTAAACTCAAGTTGATATAAAAAATAAAAATTTAAACCATAAGCATATGAAGGAATTCGTCTCGAGTGTACCGAGTAACGCTGTTATACCTGTGTGTTCAACCAATATTGTATGAGGCTTCCGCTTCCAACCTGGCCTTCCGTAGAAACTCGTTGAGTTTGCTTTTCTCAGCCACCGCAGCCAACAATTGCATCTTTTTCCTCGACCTCTTGACTCAATTGGTCGATCCTCGACTCTATTGAATCGAGCCAAGCTTCATGTCTTCAGTACCTTCCTGTTCCTTCTGGAGCTCTTCCCAATCACCTAGGGCCACCTCAGCCTTACGATAGAAGTGGTAGCCCAGCTAACCAACCTGCGAAAAGGGAAAGTTTCGTCGAAGATCAAAATTAAATGGCTGGAATTGAAAACGAAAAGATTCGAACAAATACTTACCATAATCGCATGATTTGCAAACAACTTGAAGGTCTCAAGTTGTCCCATTTCCAAAAATTTCTTCTGGTCGGACATGAATAGTCCAGCCATTAACACTTTCAGGGGCCCTGCGCAAGAGGTATTCTGCACCCCGATATCAATCCCAAATCGGGGTGAAGGGAAGGTAGGTAATGGGAATAGCTCACCATTTGGTCGAGCTCCAAAGAGAGAAGGCTCGCTAGCCTTCCCTTTCCCTTTCCCTTTCTTAGCTATTATCTTCTTTCACGTAGGAGCAGATTGGTTAGCAGCAGGCCTTTTCTATCGTGGAGCGAGGCTGCTAGACTCGACCATAGCTGGTGAAGCGACTGGGGGAACAAATAGGGTTGCCGGCAGCAACAAAGCATTTTGGGAAGCGGCCTCCCACCGAACAGACATCTATCGATGCTCTTGCACCATTTGCTGCCTTGCAATGGCCTGCTGGCATGTATAATTCATTATCTCCGCTCGATCTGCAATAATACGAAGACAAACACATGCCGACAATCGACCAAAACGTACAAAATAAGATAATAGAAATCAAGTAGGGATATCTACCTAGTCGAGAATCAGCAGGTAAACCCAGTTGAGCAGGTGATAAGCCTGCCAACACCAGATTTTTCTCCTCGATATACCTTGAGGCTTCCATTTGACCAAACTGGACTAGGTCTCGAACAAAAGTATTGGGCTAGGTGGGGATCTCATTCCCAAGCATCTCGACATGCCCGCTCAACTACCTTGTAGAGATATTAAACCTGACCCCACCCAGAGATCGAACGAAAAAATAATTTTTTTTCTAGGCCTAGCCGTGGGAAGATGAGAGGGTCACTGAGAATTTTTTATGAGGGCAGGCTATCAGGTAATAAAAGTTTGGCTCCTCGGTGCTATCCCGACTTATGGGACATAGTAAGATGGAAGAGATTACTAAAGTTTTTAAAAGTTGGTGGTTGGTCATGTATCAACATTAAAACTACGAAACTATATAAGATCGAGAAACAATTGGGAAGAAGTTGGGTGATGCAAACTTGGAGGGAAGAAAGGAGGTCAACTATAGGCTGGGCTATCAGGAATTTGAACCCACACTTAAGGGCATCCTCAAAAATTGCTATGCAATCAGCCGGAGGTCGATGCATCTTATTATCATGATCGGGGACGATTAACTCGAACCCTAGAGGAATATGGTACAACTGCCTAATTAACTCTAGGTCTCTATCTTCAATCTTGGATACAAGTTCTGAATAATGATCAGTGGTGAAAAGTTTACCCTGAGACACGGTAAGTCGACTCACCCCCCCCAGATGGCCTAGCACCACCCCCGACATCAACTCTGGTAGCACTTGAGCTACTAGAAGAACTTAAACTATCACTAGAAGAATTACTAGTCCCGCTAGTCGAGGAACCCCTTTCTGGTCTAACCCGCATCTGATCGGGTCTCGTCAGAGTCACTCCCCCTAGCACTACCCTCCATAAAAACCTTCAACATGCTTACTACTGGAATATGTGGTTGAAATAAACAAAAATAAATTTGTTTAAAACAAAGGAAACTTATGCAAGTTCGAAAGACCAGACAAACTCGACTAGCAGAAAAAGTAGTAAAATGCAGGGATCGACCTCTCAAGACGTTGTAAATATGCAAATGATAAATTTTCACCGCGCCTATTTATAGGCCCCAGAAGGTGGGTAATTAAACTGGCTAAACCGACTGGCTATCATCTATTAATTGCCTAACCGCTGGTCACCAAGGCCCATTGCACAAGGTAACCGCCGCATTAAATGTACCAAAACCCTAATTGACTTTTGAAATTTAAGCTTTACCAATGCGTTGAATCCCTCGTCCAGTGATTTCCATTTTCTCAAGTCAGCTATTCCCTATTCCTTTTCGTCGACCAACTCGATCAGGACTCGGGTGTGGGGGGGACTCATGATATGTGATAGCCCAACAGACCCAATCCAATAAAACTCGACTAGTTAGAAAATATGACATGGAACAACCCAACCGGCCATCAGGACCAGCCTATTAGTGATCGACCAAACTATCAATCAGGCCTAACCTCACTGGGCCATTCTATCAGCACAGGTATTATCATTTGCCTGATCGACCAGAAAATGGTCGATCAGATCCAGATCGATCATTCAACCCTTAGTCAAGAACACATTTGAATTCAATAGAGTTCCAGTGCCTCGACCAGAGCATGCACAAATGACCCATAGACGATGACACATCTTGACCTTAAGAGGTCGATAGGAGCAGCTTTATGCCGCTAGACTTAGTCATTCTGGATGCACCGCGACCACCTCACTACCACATTAAATGCTCTGACAGGCATTGTATCTCCACATTAATAACACGTGCCTCTTCCAGTACCACCTTTCTGGCAGCACTAAGGTAGTGCGCGCCTCCTTCATACCGCCATGTCCTATAGAGCTGGAAGAGGCGCCACGTAGAATAGTACACAAAAGGAAGAAGACCCAAGGGTCCTCAAGTGAAGACAAAAGCCCTCTCTATATATGCAAAGGCATCATTATCATATCAATCTCCCCAGAAAGGCTATAAATACCCTATTGCCACTCTTTAGCAAGGTATGCACGTTATCACTTAATGCCCTCACTCTGCTGTTCGATTAAGTACTAACTTGAGCGTCGAAATGTGCCCTCGGCTAACCTAACATTTGCTATTAATTGTAGGACTTGACCTAACCATATCATCACACCTCATTATTGACCTCTCATCTGGTCGATTGGATTGGATCAACGCCTAGAATATCATCAAACTATTCATATCATCATCAGTATTTATGTTGGCATGTCATAGTGATACCATATAATTTGGCTTCTTAGATGCGTATGACATCGCCATATATGTTTTTGACATGTATTATTCCCAAAGCCAAGCAATCCAAAACTCATGATAGATGTCCACCTACAGCCTTTAATTGATGAATTTGAATGAGCTTTGGATATCAAGTATTCTCACTTATGATGCCAACAACAAGCAAAATTTTATCATGAGAGCAACTTTGCTGTGGATAATAAATGATTTTCTAGCTTATGACATATTGTCTAGGTGGATTACTGCAGGTAGATTGGCTTGCTCATATTGTATGGAGCACTCTAAAGCATTTTTTTCTAAAAAATGACCGAAAAAATTGTTGTTTTTGACTGCTATCGACAGTTCTTAGATTATGATCACCAATCGGGTTGACCAAGCTATTATATTAAATGGCTTTGTGATTTATTTGTTTGGTAAATGTGTGTTTGAATAAGTCTAATTGTATGGTTTTGTGCTTATATGTAGATGATGTTTGATATTTAGTACAGATATAAGTATACTAATTAACACTAAGTGTTTGTTGCTCAAAAGTTTTGATATGAATGGTTTGGGTAAATTTGATGGGTTTAGAAATAAAAGTGATTAAAGCTCAAAAGAAAATTATAATTATTGAGTCATATTATTTTGAAAAGATTTTAAATAAATGTACTAAATTTTATTGTAAGCTAATAAGAGTACGTACCTTATTATTATTTCAGAAAACTTGGGAAATTATGGAATCCTGTTGTTTAATTAAAATATTTCTAAATTGTAGGAGTCTTAAATCAAACTCCACTAAATCAGATATCCCGTATGCTGTTAGGAGACATTATAGTTATGCTAATAAATTCGATACTAGCCATTGGAGTGTCTTAAAGAGAGTGTTAAGATATATAAAAGGCATTATACAACATTAATTTTCATATCCCACTATTCAAGAACATACAGTGATGCTAGTTAGGTAATTTATTTCGAATATTTCACTATTCAAGAAGGACATAATGTGCTATTTGAGTTTCTAAATCAAATGACACCAAAAATTACTATCAATATATGTTGACACTTGGTAGAGAAGTGTTTATTGGAGATTTTCCAAGCAAATGTGCATCCCTGGATTATTTCTGGAGGCGAGAAATAATAGCACTTGATATTGGCCAACATGTAGAACTAACTTGGGATTGATAACATAACCTTCCTTTAGTGGGCCATTGCCTGCAATTTCTATTTATTGTAATAAATAAATAGCAATAGGAAAGTATAAACAAAGGAATTCCTATAAGCAAAAGAGACACCTATATTTGAGATAGAAAATGATAAGATATCTAATTAATAATTCATTATTTTAACAAAGGGGTTTGTGATGAGGCAAGTTCAAGAATTCGTAAAGAGGATGGAAATGAAATCCATAAAATGAATCACCAATAATGGTAGCCAAACTTTACTTATTGGAGATCTTGATATGAAAGTTTAATAGGTAGAAATAAGTCGCTTGAGTGATTGAACAACATTATATATTTTCATGCTATCTTGAGAAATAACTTAGTGTTGTACTATAACAATAAAGGTTGAACAAATTGCTCTTTATGGATTCATAACTAATGACTAAGGTATTGTATTATATAATATTCTTGAAGAACTCACCATTCAAGTGTGGTTGTGTAGCCGTAACCCATGAAAATTGGACTTATCTCTATAGCACTTGTGAAGTTATATATTAGCACATGGTTGTTAATGCTACTTGACAGACATGATAATCCTATAACATATTTCTAGCTTGCTGAAATTTATAACAGAGAGAGTTTTAATTTAAGTCCTATGATCACTATTGACTTATATAAATAGATGCTTGTCATCACCGAGTGAAAAGTCAAGCAAGACATTTTCACCCCATTGCTTAGTAAAGAATTGCCATACTTTCATTTATTTATTTTTTTAATTTTGGAAAATGTGGATGAATGTCAATTACGAAGTAGTTGTGTTTCTAAAACAAGAAAGAAAAATTGACAAACTTAAGAGTTCTTTCCAAAAATTATTCATTTTCTTGCGGGCGGGAATGTGTTTCTTCTATAAGGACTGCATAATTCTATAAATATGCTTCTTTTGTAATAGCAAAAAATACCTAAAAAAATAATTTTTTCTGCATTGCAAAATTCTGTTTTCAAAAGCAACTTTATTGCATTCTTTAAAAATCTACAATCACTTTAGAAGTCTCTGTCAATGAGGCAATTGCGGGAATATTTTAGTTCATAAATTTTTTTATTTGAGTGCACATCAAAAATTTCTAAAGCTTTATTGTATCTTTGGAGTAGAAATCTAATTGTTTGCACTTAAGCTGCAGCAAATCATACTCTAAATCGAGTTTTTGTTCCTATTCATTCTCCTACTTTTTTTTTTATTCAATTTTTTAATGTGTATATTTTAATCAATATTTTCAATAAGTAATTGAGAGTGGTTAGTGAAATTTGTTAGGAATCCAACCATGTTGGGCCGTCTCCGGATATAACATTTAAATGGGTTCTTCTTCTTTCAAATGAATTCTTGATATAACATTTAAATGGGTCCTTCTTTTTTCAAATAAATTCTTATTTTAATTTATCCAACTTAATTTGCACCGGCGTTCTATAAGTACCAAGTGGGAAAAGGCTTAAAATTCAAGATACTAAATGTCTTTAAAAGTCAGATCGAATTATGTTAGGTGTGCTTATTTCTATGGTTCAAAATTTTGTTAGATGTGATTATTTGAACTGGATGACATTATTAGGAATCCAACCATGTCGGCCGATCACGTGATATAACATTTAAATGTGTCCTTCTTTTGAATAAATTCTTGTTTTAGTTGATCCAACTTAATTTGCACCGGCATTCTATAAGTACCAAGTGGGAAAGGCTTAAAATTCAAGATATTAAACTTTTTTAAAAGTCAAATCGAATTATATTAGGTGTGCTTATTTATATGGTTCAAATTTTTGTTAGGTGTGATTAATTGAACTAGATGACATTATTTGGAATCCAACCATGTCGAGCGATCACGTGATATGGCATTTAAGTGGGTCCTTCTACTTTGGAATAAATTCTTAATATAACTTTTAAATGGGTATCCAACTTAATTTGCACTAGCATTCTATAAGTACCAAGTGGGAAAGACTTTAAATTGAAGATACTAAGGGAATGTTTGGTTATGTTTTTTGTGTGATTTTATTATGTGTTTATAATGTATTTTGGGAGAATGAATTATTAGATAATGTGAAAGTTGTATTTTAGTATGTTTGTTTATTTTTTGGGAAAGATATTTTTTACTGTAGTAGTCAAATCAATGCTTTTTTGTTGAGTTTTTGGGGTGAAAATAGAATTGAGTGATTTTTTATTGTTAGAATAACAATAAAATATATATAATCTATATATATAATATATGTATGATATTTATATATTGAAAAATGGAAGTTTTGGAGGAAAAATGAGGATATATTTGGTTATGTTTTTCCAAAATAATTTTATTCTTGAGAAACATAACCAAACACTGTCTAAACTTTTTTAAAGGTCAAATTGAATTATGTTGGTGTGCTCATTTTTATGGTTCAAAATTTTGTTAGGTGTGATTAATTGAGTTAGACAACATTATTAGAAATCCAACCATGTCGATCGGTTAAGTGATATAACATTTAAGTGGTCCTTCATCTTTCGAATAAATTCTTGTTTTAGTTGACCCAACTTAATCCCGGTCACGTGATATAACATTTAAGTAGGTCCTTCTTCTTTCAAATAAATTCTTATTTTAGTTTATCCAGCTTAATTTGCACCGGCGTTCTATAAGTTCCAAGTGGGAAAAGGCTTAAAATTTAAGATACTAAATGTCTTTAAAAGTCAGATCGAATTATGTTAGGTGTGCTTATTTCTATGGTTCAAAATTTTGTTAGATGTGATTATTTGAACTGGATGACATTATTAAGAATCCAATCATGTCGGCCGATCACGTGATATAACATTTAAATGCGTCCTTCTTCTTTTGAATAAATTCTTGTTTTAGTTGATCCAACTTAATTTGCACCGGCATTCTATAAGTACCAAGTGGGAAAGGCTTAAAATTCAAGATATTAAACTTTTTTAAAAGTCAGATCGAATTATATTAGGTGTGCTTATTTATATGGTTCAATTTTTTGTTAGGTGTGATTAATTGAACTAGACGACATTATTTGGAATCCAACCATGTCGAGCGATCACGTGATATGACATTTAAGTGGGTCCTTCTACTTTGGAATAAATTCTTAATATAACTTTTAAATGGGTATCCAACTTAATTTGCACTAGCATTCTATAAGTACCAAGTGGGAAAGACTTTAAATTGAAGATACTAAGGGAATGTTTGGTTATGTTTTTGTGTGATGTTATTATGTGTTTATAATGTATTTTGGGAGAATGAATTATTAGATAATGTGAAAGTCATATTTTAATATGTTTGTTTATGTTTTAGGGAAGATATTTTTTTACTGTAGTAGTCAAATTAATATTTTTTTGTTGAGTTTTTGAGGTGAAAATAGAATTGAGTGATTTTTTATTGTTAGAATAATAATAAAATATATATGATATATATATATAACATATGTATGTATATATTGAAAAATGGAAGTTTTGGAGGAAAAATGAGGATATGTTTAGTTATGTTTTCTCAAAACAATTTTGTTCTGGCGAAACATAACCAAACACTGTCTAAACTTTTTTAAAGGTCAAATTGAATTATGTTGGTGTGCTCATTTTTATGGTTCAAAATTTTGTTAGGTGTGATTAATTGAGCTAGACAACATTATTAGAAATCCAACCATGTCGGTCGGTTAAGTGAATAAATTCTTGTTTTAGTTGACCCAACTTAATCCCGATCACGTGATATAACATTTAAGTAGGTCCTTCTTCTTTCAAATAAATTCTTGATTTAGTTGACCCAACTTAATTTACACTAACGTTCTATAAGTACCAAGTTGGAAAGGCTTAAAATTCTGTGGCAGAGTCTCAAGACAAGAAGAGACACAAACTCGCTGATTTTGATTCTTTGGCACACGAATTGGAGCTGAAGGCGAGTTTCCAAGTGTCAAAATGGCTTATACTAGGAATTTAGATTGATAATTTGGATTTTGCTCAATTTGAAAATGGATTAATGACGTAAATTGTACCTGCCGCCACTTTATTTATAGCCATTAACAACTCGGAATAATATATTGTAGGGATTTATTTGGTTGGGCAAAATGGGATTATTTTCATGCACTAGTCATACTTAAGTCAAAAGAATTGTTGTCCAAAACTGTCAAATTTGTTGTCTTATTTGAAACTTTACTGCCTTGTGTTAGATCTTTAACATAGAAAATACGATGAAAAAAGAATCTTTTTTGCACTTTGAATAGTGTAATTTTGTGCCTTAACATTTTTATTTTTGCATTTCCCTTTTCGTTTTTCGTAATTTTTTTTTTTTTAATTTTATCCAAACACAGTATAATCAATGTTGTAGATATTTCACATGGAATACCATCTATTGTTTGGTTGGAAAAATTACCTGCTTGGATTACAATTAAGGCAATGCCCAAAATCAATCTAGCTCCATATTTTTAGAAGACAAATTATCAAAATACCCACATTTAGATGCACAAAATAGATGTTTTTCTTTATTAGCCTAATTCCAACATGTTAAAAAATGAATCAGTCAAGAATAATTTAATCCATAAATTACCCCGTACATATATAATATCATGGACCACAACTGACTATAAATCCATTAAATTTTTAACCATTCAAGCAAACAAGGCTTGGAGTTGTTTAAGAATGGTAAAAGTATTGTAGAAAAGTTTCATCCAAACGCGGATTTAAGTAGAGAAAGAATTCAACGTCTATTTCAAGTTTAACAATATTATTAAAAATTTCATACTATTTGAAAATTATACCGTCTAAATGATCTCACCATAAATGTGTTATTAATCATTAATGGTGACAATTTAAATATTATTGTTGTCACTATTTAATTTATAAAAATCATAAAGGTAATAAAACAAAATCTTTTATCACCTATATATATAATTAATAAAAAAATTTGTATTATCATTCACTATTTTATCACTAACTTTTGTTTTTGATATAGTATCAATATAATGTTTTGGAAATCACCCTACTACTAGACTTTGATTTTTCAATCAACTCGACTTAAATTAAGGAGCGAATTGGTTGATTTTCATTGCTATTTTTCATTTTCACTATTCTCAAATTTTTATTTTTATTTTCATTTTGTATGGATTCTTGTGTGGAAAAGAACAATATGGTTGGGTTAGTATTGTAGATTTTTTTAGAAAAGGTGGAATGCAAATAAAAATTTAATGTAATACTATTAAAAATTTTAATATAGTAGTATTATATTATCAATTATATTGTTTATTGTGCATTTCATTTTTTCTATGTCCCATCAGTCAAGTTATATTAGAATAAAAAAATAATCAATAAATTTAGTAAATATGGATCTCATTGTTTGCGAAGATAAAAAAATTATTATTTAATAAATTATAGTGTAAAATGAGAAAAAGATGGAATAGGAATAACACCAATCCAAGCTTAAGCATTTTTAATGTTTCACTACAGAAATTAACCAAATTTATTACACTATTAACCAGATTTATTACACTACATTTTTACACAATATTGTAGGAGGACAGACCTCACGCAACCAACGTCAAGGCACCTCCGGCAAATGGCATGGGACCCACAGGTATGCAATTCAATAACTATATGATAATGTTTGGATATAAATTATGTGTTTTGAATTATATGTTTTGGAAGAATGAGGTTGGGGAATGTGAAATTTGTGTTGGAAATTGTGATGTATATTTGTTTATATTTTGAAAATAGTAAGAAAATTATTTTGAAAAAAATGGCCAGGATGTTTGGTTGTATTATGGGGAAATGATTTTGTTTCGCCGGAATATAACCAAACATAGTTTATACTTTTAGCTTCAAGCTTCTTGCTTTTTTCTTTTTAATACTGACGAGATTTTTATTATTGGAAATGGTAAGTAAATTCTTTTTTTTTTCTTTTTCTCTAACATCATATGTATTATACATAGGTCAACAGACTTATATTTTCCGCGTATGAAGAACATGGAACCTTATGTGCGTATTAGATTAAAGATTGTAATTGTGCATTACTACGCTGACAGAGTTATAAATAAGTGCATAAATAATAGATAAAGGAAAAAAAACAGCTAAAAGAGAAAGAAGAATAAAAATTAAACAATTTAACTATAAAAGAAATACATAGCACAAACCAAATAATATGTATTGTAGAACATAGGAAACAAAAATTTTATGGTAACACAAAGCCAGAAAACCTGTATGAAAACTTTAAACGCAACTGCAGAAAGTTTGAATCGAGGCCCAGTGATTTAATAGTGTTGTAAAGGCTTTATTTGTCCCTCACACGGTGCTCAAAGGAATTTGACAAATAATCTTTCAAAATACAGTGATTTTTTCAATTAAAGGCAACAGTACTACAAAATCTTTTATAAAAATATATTGAGTGCTATGTAGTTAATCACACAAATGAAATGAATGCTTTTTCTATGTTTAATTCATGCCCCAAGCAACACTATACATAGGTTGTGATGAGACTCCATGTAAAAAACGATAAGAAGTGACTTTTAACTCCAAAAAACACAATTCACATTTGAATAGCTAACCAAACCAGCTAAGGTTATACCGGTAAGTGAGAAACACTATTGTAGATGAAAATAATTTGAAGGTTTGTTATAAGTAAGAATTAAAATATAAATCGAATAAATTACTTTTTTAATTAAATCCCATCCAAAAAATTAATTATCGACCTTACCTGCACTTGCGTCTAAATTTGATTTGACTGAGATGGGCAGGCCGGCAGTGCGCGCTTGTGGGATTTGGCCTGAACTTATTGGCACGTATGCCTTTCCCCCTCCACAACTCTGGTGCCCTCTTAGGGCCCAAACACAAATCCCAAATCAATGCTTTATAAGTTGAATTGTTTAGCTTCTTATTTCCAATATGGCTATTCACATTTTCTATACTTAATTATAATTATTTCTTTAGTGAACCGAACTTTAGCCTCAACTTTTTCCTTATTTACCATTTATTATAAATCGTAATAAATAGTCCATGAACACCTTATCAATGAGATAAACTTTATCAGGGGATCACTTTTTTTCCACTCCGAGGACCAGCCAAAAAGAGCTCAAGAAAGGAACTACTTCTAAAAGGTAAAAAAAAAGTTTGTTTAGTAACTTTTTTTTTTTTTTTGAAGAAATAGTCTTGTAAGAAATTTTGATGACTTTAAGAATTGTTCGAAAATTTATGAATGCACACTAATAAGCTGAAAATAAAGATGTTAAAACTTATAAAATCAGTTAGTTAAAGATTAATATAGTCCAACTTATTACTAAAATACCATAACTATATATCTTTAGTTTGAATTGAGCTGAATTTCAATACAAGAACAATGAAAAAGTTAACAAAAATCACATATTCAAGCTATCTCCTTACTACTCAAGTCATATTGCTCAAAACATTATCTTCATACAGGTTTCGGAGATGCTTTTGTTGTTTCAGGTCGTAAGGTTTCCGAAGAGACAAAGCATGCACATATGAAAGTAGCTCCCAATTAATGAGACATATCCAGCTGGAAGATTGCTATAGATTTTACTTGATAAAGTTGTCTGCATATTCATCAGTATTTTCCTCTCAACTTTATTTATTTCCAGTTTTGTCAAGCATTTGTTAAGATTTTTGTCAATTTAATTTGTTAGAATAATTAGAATACAGTACCAATAAGCTAAAATTAAGGATTGGCATATGTCATATTCTTATTTATCAATCCGATTCGTCAATGATAGTCAAGGATAGTCAAGTTGTTTGGTCTAACGATATAAGTCTCACACATAAATTATAAGGTTGAAGGTTTGGATCTAGCAGACTTCAAGGCATGTGTGTATAAATAGAAAAAGAAAAAAAAAAGATAGCCTTTTATGAAATTATAAAAATGTTGAATGATATAATCCATTAAAAACTGTGATACAATAATCATATTAGGGACATCTTCTGTATTTTATGGAAAACACCTCATTATTGAGCATTCTCTTTATCATAACAACAACATATATCATAAGATGAAAAAATTAAAAATGTTATGAATTCCACGTCAAAATTTCTTGAAACTTTTCTTCTGAGCAACACTATTTACAAATTAATATTATTTATTGTGACACAGGACGTCATTTTTGCGTGACTTATTCCCAAATGAACGTCAATTGATGACCGTTTGTGCTTTATATATCTGGAAGCGTTTTCTGCATCTTAATTTTATTACATATCATTAATATATGTTAAACTTTAACTAATTTTAGAAGAGGAGGCTGTTAAGATGTATTATGTAAATAATCAACATTTAGAAGTTTGTTAGTTAGTTTTAGTTGCTGACCCCAGTTAGCTAACCCCGATAGTTAGTTTTAGCTAGCACTATATATATAACCCATTGGATGTACATAGCTAGGAATCAATCAAATTTTTTTCCTAGCAATTTTAATCAAAGCTTCAAGATTCTTCTTCTCTTCTGTTTTTCAACTCTCAACACCATCGAGTAAGCCTTGTTAACAGTAGGAAATGGTTCCATAACCAGTATTTGGTTGGCAAAATTAAAAAATTCATCATGTAATTTTACCTCATTTGGTTTATCGTCCTATAAATTGCATAATATCAATTCTAGTCCTATAAGTATTAAAAAAATTGTCATTTTTCCTTCCTTTTTTCGCCGGAGCTGGCGAAACACGCCGGAAAATGTGACATGGCATACCAAGCATGTGGACACTACTTGTTTCTGCCACATTGGCAGCTGACATGGTAGGCAAAATTACAAAATTCGTCCTGTAACTTTACCTCATTTGGTTTTTCGTCCTATAAATTGCATAATATCAATTCTAGTCCTATAAGGATTAAAAAATTGTCATTTTTCATCCTTTTTTCTCCGAAGCTGGCGAAACTCGCCGAAAAATGTGACGTGGCACACCGGGCGTATGGACATATCTTGTTTCTGCCTCATCGGACTGCCTAGTAGGCATTTTTTGTCTTTTTCTTGCTTAGTTGGCAGCATACATGTCTTTTCTTTTCTTTTTTTTTAAATTTGAAATACATTATATAATTTATATATACACATATATATATACACATCTATTTATATATATATATTTAGATATTACATATCATCATTTTCCCTCCAAAACACAATTTTTTTTCCTTGAATATCCTTCATTATCCCCAAAACTTCCCATTTTTTAATATATACATACATACATTATATATACATCATAGATATATTTTATTATTATTATTATAACAATAAAAAAATCACTTAATTTCATTTTCACCCCAAAAATCTAACAAAAAAGCATTGATTTGACTGCTACAGTAAAAAAAAAATTCTCCCCCGAAACATAAACAAACATACCAAAATTCTCCAAAATCAATTTTTAAATATTTTCCAAAACAAAACCAAAAATTAATCACATTCCCCAACACAATTTTCATATTCTCCAATAATTTATTCTCTCAAAACACATAATAAAATCACACAAAAAATATAACCAAACATTCTCCTAATTTGCCATTAACCATATTATTTTAACTCACATATTTAAAATAATTTAATTAAATTTAAACCTAAATTAAAATTCCTAAGCCCCACCCCAACCCACGCCTCACCCCATGATGGGCCGGCCATGGATATATTCCCCCACCTCCCCCTAACCACTCGGTGGGTGGCTGGCCGAGCTCCCCATAGCCAGCATCTCGCCAGGTCATGCGGCCAGCCACCATGGCCAGCCCGTGGCCATGACCGGCCTGGCATGGTGGGTGGGGGGGTTGGCGAGGCGGGGGTTGGGGTGGGCGTTAGGAATTTTAATATATATTTAAATTTAATTAAATTATTTTAAATATATGTTAGTTAAAATAATATGTTTAATGGCAAATTAGGGGAATGTTTGGTTATATTTTTTGTGTGATTTTA
Organism: Jacaranda mimosifolia; assembly: GCA_018894105.1. Classification (NCBI taxonomy): domain Eukaryota; kingdom Viridiplantae; phylum Streptophyta; class Magnoliopsida; order Lamiales; family Bignoniaceae; genus Jacaranda; species Jacaranda mimosifolia. The sequence goes on along the minus strand of CM032132.1, from coordinate 12,134,661 downwards.
TTATATGTTTTGGGAGAATAAATTATTGGATAATGTGAAAATTGTGTTTGAGAATATGATTAATTTTTTGTTATGTTTTGGAAAATAGTTAAAAATTGATTTTGGAGAATTTTGATATGTTTATTTATGTTTCGGGGGAGAAATTTTTTTTTACTGTAGCAGTCAAATCTAGAGGTGTAAATGAGTCGAGCTCGAGCTCGAGCTTGCCAAAATTGCAGGCTCGAGCTCGAGCTCGAGCCCAGCTTTTTGAGCTCAAGCTCATCGAGCCTGCTCTTAAGGGCTCGAGCTCGAGCTCAAGCTCAAAAATACTGAGCTCGAGTCGAGCTCGAGCTCGAGCTCGAGCCCGAGCCGGCTCATCAGAAAATTTTAAATTAAATAAAAATATTAAATTATTAATATATCATAATTATTTAATAATAATTAATAAAATAATTAAAATTATTATTATAAATTAAATATATATGAAATTATAATAATTACTATAATGATTTAAATTATAATATATTATAATTATTGATAAATTATTAAATTATTAATATATTATAATTATTTAATTATATATATAAATATTTAAAATTAGAAAAAAAAAGTAAATTATTAATACATATTAATTAATATATAATAAATATTTAAAATTAGAAAAAGAAAGTAAATTATTATATATATTAATTATTTAATTAATATATAAAAAATATTTAAAAATAGGAAAAAGCTCATGAGCCGGCTTATGAGCTTTTGAACAACTAGAGATGAGCTCGAGCTCGACTCATGTTAAAGCTCGAGCTCGAAAACTCGAGCTTGAGTCGAGCTATAATCGAGCCCGCTCATGAGGCTCATGAGCCGGCTCGAATCATCTTATACCCCTAGTCAAATCAATGCTTTTTTGTTAGGTTTTTGGGGGAAAATGAAATTGAATGATTTTTTTATTGTTACAATAATAATAAAATATATATATATGATGTATATATTAAAAAATGGAAAAGTTTTGGGGATAATGAAGGATATTCAAGGAAAAAAAATTGTGTTTTAGAGGGAAAATGATGATATGCAATATAAATATATATATAAATAGATGTGTATATATATGTGTGTGTATATATAAATTATAAAATATATTTGAAATTTAAAAAAAAAGAAAAGAAAAGACATGCATGCTGCTAACTAAGCAAGAAAAAGACAAAAAATACCTACTAGGCAGTCCAACGAGGCAAAAACAAGAAATGTCCACACGCTCAGTGTGCCACGTCACATTTTCCGGTGAGTTTCACCGGCTCTGGTGAAAAAAGGATGAAAAATGATAATTTTTTAATACTTATAAGACTAGAATTTATATTATGCAATTTATAGGACGAAAAACCAAATGAGGTAAAGTTAAAGGACGAATTTTGTTATTTTTCCTGCCATGTCAGCCGCTAATGTGTCAGAAACAAGTAATGTCCACATGCCTGGTGTGCCACGTCACTTTTTTCGGCGAGTTTTGCTGGCTCCAGCGAAAAAAGGACGGAAAATGATAATTTTTTAATACTTATAGGACTAGAATTGATATTATACAATTTATAGGACAAAAAACCAAATGAGGTAAAGTTACAGGATGAATTTTGTAATTTTTTCGTATTTGGTTCCTCACATGGTCATAGGCATCATTTAGCCCCATCAGAAACTACATCAGTTTGGTAAGTGAATTCATCTTAATCTCAACCTTAGCTCCTCTACAGGTGCATTCAGGAAGTGGCATTAGAGCACTCAATTCATCCCTTAATCTCTTCAACCTAGTGTAATACTGAACAACAGATGAAGTTCCCTGGGAGATGGAACTTATTTTCTCGCTGTATTTGATATAGTAAGGGACCATTACATTCTCCAAATCGTTTAGTTATCTCTTACCATAGTTCCTTGGATAAGGTTGTATACAAAAAGGCTTCCACAACGTCCTTGGATATGGAATTGAGAATCCAAGAAGTAACCATGCAATCTACTCTAATCCATTGATCGTAATCAGGTGAATCTTCAGCAAGCATCAGACATTTACCATTAATAAATCCTAATTTCACTTTAGCTCCTAAGGCAATTCTCATCGAACGACTCCAAGACAAAAAATTCATACCTGTCAATGGAGTCGTGACTAGGATCATTCTAGGATAATCGGGTCCCTGAAGGAACAGTGGATCACCATTGTCAAGACCACTGTTAGCTTAGCCTTGATTGTTGCTCATGCTAGTATCTTCCATTACCTCGTCCATGCATCAATTTTCAGATATGGTAGAGACAGTAGGAGCTCAACTTCAATTGCTTCGCAAAAAACACAATTCTTAAAAAATCAGGAGCATCGATCTCATACTTTGATACCATGTTTGAATTTAAGTTCTACCATGGAAACTGATGAAGAGATTAGTTGCTAAGTGGAAGAGAAGAAGAATCTCGAAGCCTTGATTAAAATTGCTAGGAAAAAAACTTGATTGATTCCTATAATGATGTAACTGAAAATATTGCCATGGCAGCAAGAACATGACCTGTTGTTAAGAGAGAAGGAAATGGGAAGTAGTTTGTTAAGAGGGATCCAGGAAAGAAAGAGGATAAGCACTGTACTCATTGTGGAAGAGATGGCCATGTCAAAGAGACTTGTTTCAAACTAAATAGCTATCCAGACTGGTATAAAGAGTTTAAGGAAAAGAAGAGCCTAGGCAAACAAAATATCAACTGTGTGGACACCCTTCTTGAACATCATACTGAAAGGGTCACTGATAAGAATTAGGATTTGAGCTCTACCTTGATAGAATTGGTGCAATAGGAAGTGGAAAGAGTGATAAAATGAAAACAACAACTGGAAGGGAGCCAAGCAAACTTTGCTCACCTTAATGACTTCTGACGTTCATTCATGCATTTTTCCCTGAGTACTTTTGATTCAATAGGAAAGGACTCCTGAATTGTAGACACAGGAACTTTAAGCCACATTTGCACCAGCATAAGCCTCTTAACCCATCACCAAACCACTATCTCACCAACCCTAGTGTATCTGCCAAATGGATCCCTTAAATTAGTACAAAACACTGGCACTATTCACTTATTTGAAACCCTAACTTTGTTAGATACCCTGCATATACCAAATTTCAAATTTAACCTTCTATCAGTGAACAAACTTGCTGCCAAAGTCAGTTTCATTTTTTATCCAAAAAATTTTATTTTGCAAGACCTGGAGAGTAAAAGAGTTATTGCAGTTGGGAAAGTTGTAGGAAAACTCTACATCCTTGAGAAGTCTCGTTTTTCAACTTCTAGTATACTTTTTGCTAAGCCTACTAAATCTGATTTTGTAAATGTTGTGCCATCTTCTGATGTTCTTCTTTGGCACAATAGGCTAGGCCACATATTAAATAAAATTTTGAAACACATTCCTCATGTAAGAAACAAAAATCTTGATATATGTCAAGATTGCAGTGTTTGCCCTTTGGCAAAACAAACTAGATTGTCATTTCCTTCTAGCACCTTTATTGCTGAAAGACCTTTTGTGCTCATTCACATAGACCTCTGGGGTCCTTATAAAATGCCTTCCTTGACAGGAGCTCACTATGTGCTAACTGTAATGGATGACCATAGTAGAGTTTTATAGACCTTCCTTATGAAAACTAAGTATCAAACTCCCACCTTTCTTTATCAATTAATTCAAAAGGTTAAGACTCAGTTCCAGACTTGTATAAAGATGATAAGAACTAATAATGGAACTGAGTTCTTGAATGATGAAACCTATTCTATTTTTAAAGATAATGGCATCATCCACCAGAAAGCTACACACCCTAACGAAATGGGATTGTGGAAAGAAGACATAAGCATCTTCTTGATATAGTTAGAGCCCTTATGTTTCAGTCTAACCTCCCTTTAAAGTTCGGGTGTGATTCCATCCTCATGGCCACTCATCTCTTAAACAGATTGCCTTGTCCCATTCTTTCTTGGAAATCCCCCTATGAAAAACTATACAATAAAGTCCCTGAGGGTCTTCGACTCTCTTTGCTTTGCCATAAATACCACCCTCACAAGATAAAATTTGATACTAGAGCTTTCAAATGCATCTTTATAGGTTACAACACTGGCCAAAAGGCCTTCAAACTGTATGATCTTGATAGTCACAAGATACACCTCTCTAGAGATGTAACATTTCATGAAAATATCTTTCCTTTCAAGAAGGATCAACCCATTGAAAACCTATAATCTTTATTTCCTTTTCCTATTCCTTTTGAAGATCATTCTGTCAAATATGACTCTACCTAATGATTCTAATCCCTTATCTTCTAACAATACTGATTCTACGCCATTGTCATCTAAAGTTCTCAGTCTCAATCTCCTCCTATCCCTCAGCAAAATGCCATCAGACAAAGCTCTAGGGTCAGAAAGAAGCCTACCTGGCTACAAGATTATGTCTCACATATTCCTAAAAAACTTCCAAAAGAGTTTGAGCTAAAGACTTCCCCTCATGCACATAATAAAAGAGGTCCTGCAAACCTTCAATATACTCCCCAAACTTACCCTTTTGTTACTAAATCTAACATATCTTCTACATACATAACGTTTCTAGCAAATGTGTCTACAATCAAAGAGCCTACTTCCTATAAACAGGCTTGTACTCAAGAAGAGTGGATTATGGCCATGAAAAGGGAAGTTGAGGCCCTTAAATTGAACAAAACATGGGAACTCACTGCCCTACCTTTTGGAAAGAGAGCTATTGGGTATTACAAGGTAAAATTGAAACCAGATGGAATAGTTGACAGGTACAAAGCCAGATTAGTGGCTAAGGGGTATAATCAAGTTGTTGGGGTTGATTGTTTTGAAAGTTTCTCTCCTGTAGCCAAACTAGTCACTGTCAGGTTGCTATTTGCTTTAGCTGTTGCAAAACATTGGTCTATCTATCAGCTAGATATAAATAATGCCTTCTTATATGGTTTTATTGAAGAAGAGGATTACATGTCGCCACTTGAGGGATATGATAAGGCTCAACCCGAACAGGTTTGTAGACTATTGAAGTCCTTATATGGCCTAAAATAGGCATCTAGATAATCGAATATGGAACTCACCACACAATAATAGAAGTTTGGCTTTCCAACAATCAGCTCATGACCACTGTCTGTTCACAAAAAGCTCAGCTAAATCTTTTACAACTCTTGTAGTGTATGTGGATGATGTTTTGGTCATAGGAAACAATGAAAAGGAGACCTCTAATGTTAAGCATTTCTTGCACTCCAAATTTGCTATAAAAAACCTTAGTGAAGCAAAATATTTCCTTGGAGTTGAAATAGCAAGGTCAACTCATGGAATCTATCTCAATTAGAGAAAGTATGTGTTAGATATTCTCCAAGACAGTGGCTTGATAGGATCTAAACCACATCAATACCTCTTCCCAAGGGACTTAAACTTGCAGCTAATTGAGCTCCTTACTCAAATCCGGGAAAATACAAAAGAATAGTTGGTAGACTCCTCTATCTCAACCTCACGAGGCCAGATATCACTTACAGTGTCCAACAACTAAGTTAGTTTGTCAATGCACCCACAAATGATCACTGGCAAGCTACCATACATGTGTTTTGCTATCTAAAGGGGTGCCCTTCCAAGGGCTTATGTTTTTCTGCGCATAACTCCTTATAACTACAAGCTTACTGTGATGCAGATTGGACATCATGCACAGATACTAGAAAGTCTCTCACTGGATATTGCATCTTCTTAGGTGATTCTCCGATTTCCTAGAAAACAAAGAAACAGTACACAATTTCATGTTTTTCGGCTGAGGCCGAGTACAGAAACATGGCATCCATGATTTGTGAGTTGCGGTGGATTACTTATCTGCTAAATGATTTTAAGTTCAACTTCTCTCTTCCAATTCCACTATTCTGTGACAACAAAGCAACCATTCACATAGCCGAAAACCCTATTTTCCATGAGCGAACTAAACACCTTGACATCGACTGTCATCTTGTTTGTGATAAGCTCAAGCAAGGATTCATCGCACCACAACACATTCCAACCTCTTCCCAGCCCACAGACATGTTCACTAAGGCACTATACTCGACAGTCTTTCATTCTATTATGTCCAAGTTGGACATGCGCGATGTCCACGACAGTCCAACTTGAGGGGGGGATGTTAAGATGTATTATGTAAATAATCAACATTTAGAAGTTTGTTAGTAGTCAGTTATGCCAGCTGGTTAGTTAGTTAGTTTTAGTTGCTGACCCTAGTTTGTTAGCTAACCCCGATAGTTAGTTTTAGCTAGCATTATATATATAACCCATTGGATGTAAATAGCAAGGAATCAATCAAAAATTTCTCCTAGCAATTTTAATCAAGGCTTCGAGATTCTTCTTCTCTTCTACTTAGCAACTAATCTCTTCATCAGTTTCCATGGCGGAACTTAAATTCGAATAGAGGCTGAGAAGATTAATTCTGAAAGAAGAAGCAATTTGTAAAGTTTGCTTTAATATATTCCAACAAGATAATGTGCTCAAAATGAATGCAAATGTAAATTTCGTCTAATATATGAATCATGCGAGGTTGAATGGTCACAAAAGAAAGGAAACAACAAATGTGACGTCTTTGAGGAAGATATCCAAAACATACCTGTAACTTTGATTGAGAATCAGTTTTCTTTCACTCCGAGGACTAGCAGAAAAGAGCCAAGTAGAGATACTATTTCTAAAAGGTAAGGATGAGGTATTAACTAAATAAACTTATTTTTTGTGTTAGATTTTTATGTTGGTTAAATATATGTGTAGTGGTCTCTTTATATGGTTGGACAATTTTCATCTCTTTAGCTAGTTTTTGGATTAATTAGACCCAAAGTCCATTTTTTGACATCATGAAAACAACTTGGAGGATGTCTAGATGATAATTAAAATATTTAATAAGATATTTAACAACTCATATGAAGTGTTCGGAAATTTTTTGTAAGAGAGGGATCTAATCTAGATCCTAGATTAAATAGTAAGTAATGTACTTATAAACTATTTAAAAAAAAAAAAAAGTGAAGAGTTCCTAATACATTTTTATAATATTAAAATACTCTTTTAGTTTTGATCATAATAACTACAAATTTATAATTACTAATATTTTATAGGTCCCATCATCTTATTTAATCAAATAGTACCCAAGAATTTATTAACATTTTATAAGATTCAAAAATATCTTATAGAATATTTTAAATAAACTTAACAAAATTGTCACATCCCAAATCCGGGACATAACACGGCAGTGTCCCTAAATTCAAAGACTTAGAGACACTAAACCTCAAATCCAACAGAGCTTACTGAATTCCCACAATTTTATTTAAATAATTCAAAAATAGATCGTCTCAAATGAATAATTAAATACTTGTCTTGCAATCAAACTCAAGAACCCAAAACTTCAAAGAAAATTTCCTAACCAACTTAAACATCTATAAAACCTATATAAAAAAAATATCACTCTCTTGTCACCATTCTCAATACTGCTTATCTTCCTCGTCCTGAACTAAGTTATCTGCAAAATGGTGAATTGATATCTTATGAGTGACACTTCGCTCAGTAAATAAATCTCCTTTCTCTTTCTACCGGATTTGAGCATGAATAAATATCATGAAAAATTGTTGAAAACAAAAATATTCACTTTGCAAAAATATAACAATTAATGTAAAAGCATTCGTTTTCAGAAGTATAACAATTAATGTGCAAAAATTCAAGAAATATCTTATTAGGATTTCAAGACATACTTTCAGAGTAATTCAGAACAGAAGTTACACAACTTATCAGAAACTTTCAATTCATTAATTAACCATGCTCATGAACTTTCGGATTCTAATCGGTTATCTTGGCCAAGATCTTAACTACAACGCCGTTAAGTGGCTTCAAAAATCTTAACTACAACGCCGTTAAGGGGCTTCAGAATTCTTAACTACAACGCCGTTAAGTGGCTTCAAAAATCTTAACTACAACACCGTTAAGGGGCTTCAGAAATCTTAACTACAATGCCGTTAAGCGGCTTCAAAAATCTTTTGCTACTGTAACCCCATAGCACAGTTACGGAACTCGTTCCTACCGACAATTTCTCAATTATTCAGAGCATAGATCATTTTTTATTATTTATTTTGACAAAAAGTACTATATCTTGTGCAAGTATTCAGAAATATTTTATTTTACATGCTCAAATCCTAAAAAATAAGTTTTATGCAAGCAGAAAAATCTTATAAACAGTTAAATATTTGCAGATAGAAAATTCTACAATAAATACCTTTAGATCTAAAAGTCTAATAAAGAGAACATATCATTTATTTTTGATGAATAAATCATTCGTGTAGAAAATATTTTCAATAGAAGAAGAATAGAGATTTACTTTCACCAAAATCTTAAAACCCAAAGTTCCTTCAGATTTGATCTACCACTTAAGCCTTCTCCAGTAATTCTACGACAGAAACAATAGTATGTTAGTATCCAAGAATAAATTTCCTACGAATCTTCTGAAGAACAATAGAAAATTGATATTTTTCTCACCTCTGCGTATTGGCTTCTCTATTTCCTAATATAGATGTATTTATACTACTTGGCTAAGTATCCCAGATAAACTAGAATTAATATCTTATTGAGATAAGAAGGTCACTCTAATTCTAACTCCTCAAATTTGATCAGATCTCAATCCAAAATAATGATAACTGAAAACCATAGAGATAGTCGTAAAATCTTAACTTCTCAGGATTCTAGTTATTTTAGACTTTCTATAGCTGTTGTCATAGGTTAGTAATTGCAAGAATATGAAATATTAATGAATTTTCGCATGAGAGTAAAGAGGAACAAAAATTAAGGTTCTAAGATTGCATATCACCTATATTTACTTGGTTTTAGCTAACCAACATGACTAGATACCTTATGGGGGTCAAAAACTATCCAAATAGAGTTCTAAGATGATGGGAAGACCTCTAGAATTATCCATCTATCCATAAATCCAAAAATTCCATAAAAACAAGCTTTATTCATCTTTAACTTGATAATCATGGACCTAAACGCGTAATTACGTCATAATAATTTGTGGTTTTATTTTCTACACTATTTATGGGCTTAATCATAACTTAAAATAAACTAAATAGATTGGGCATAATACATCTAACAAGATATGGACCACATATAATTAGGGCCTATATCATATTGTCAATTCCCAAAAGAAACTCAATCTTTTAAATATAATTTGTCTACCTCTAATGTTTATTCACATACGATTCATATAATTATGGCCCAAGTCAAATAACCTTGAATGAAAAACTAATTTTTAGCTCCAAGATATCCATTGAGCAACTAACTTAACTATTAATATAAAACTCCATAAATAAAGTTCCATCAAATAATTGTCCTAATAAATTCTACATCTTCAATCATCACCAAGCAATCCTAAAAAATCTAAAATGTATATCCTTGGAATTGCAAAATAAAATCAAAATGAGTACCAAAATTAGGATCTCATAATTATTTTCTATTAAAATCCCTTCAATATTGATCGAGTCCCAAATAAATTTGCATGCTCAAATTCTAGGAGAAGAGCAACCCAATAATATCAGTGAAAAATCAAAATAAAAAAAATTTACTCCATAATTTCTACCATCCAATATTGTATCTATATTATAATAACTTATATAAAGACTTGGGGTATTACAAAAATATCCACACCTTAGAAGTATTTGAAAATTTTGTGGAGCATGTATCATAAGCTATAAATGAAAATTTGAACTTCTTATGAATCATTTAGTAAAATGATGGTGACCAACTCAACATTTAAATGCACTAATTATTCTCTAGCTTTATCAAGTTAATGGCTATGTTGCTTCTTCATCTACTCATCTATCTGTTGATTGACTTATAGAGAAATATCTTGATGAAGAACTTAATTTTATCCTTATAAATTATGTTCAGCAAGCAATTATAAGTTTTGTTAAAAGAACAATTTTAAATAAGATTTAACATCTCATTAAACTTAACTTGCTTTATATGATTAGTCAAACAACCTCTTAAGTTTTTGTCTTTTTATTTTTCCCTTGTGCAAGGGATTATGCATGCAATAAGTACCTAAAAGTTCATTATGAAACTGAAACAAAGAAACTTAAAAATGGATAGACAATTAAGAATTGTTTCTTTTTCGCAGGTTTTGCTGATGTTTTTAGCTGATAGATAATTAAGGCTTACTAATGGGCAACAGCTTCCAAGATTATATGGCCGTCTTGTCCCCAGTTAGCATACTGCTAATTTAACCTAATAAAGTTGTATGGTTGTTTGGCATTTCTTTCCTGTCAACCTATCAATTTCGCAAATTTGATTCTGTGTGAGCGTATGGCTTCTTTTTGCTGTAATTTTTAGTTTTAGATGACATGCTACGGGAAAATAAGAAACTTTCGCTGCCATTTTCTACACAAGCTTTTCCGTGTTGTTGATATTTCTAACTAAAAGTATTATCCAAATTTATTTGAGGCCTGATGAAATAAAGTTTGGCCCCAGAAAGCATGCGATTGAGAGGGCATCTGCCTGAGTTTACGAGTACTGAAAATATCTTATAAGATGTAATAAAATATTTAGTAAAGATATCTAAACAATATTTATAAACTTGCATAATAAAAAAATTTTAGGATCTTAATTACAAGATATTTGTAAAGAAATAAGGAGTTCTTAACTTATTTTTAAAATCTTGATAAATTCTGCTAAATTTAACCATATGGATTACAAAAGCATCATTATTACTATCATTATAAACTCCAAAATTTTATTTTATCCAAATATTTTAAGAGGGTTTTTGCTACCTCCAATCTCCCGCTCCTTTAGAGTAACCCTCACCAATTCTCCTTTCCCAAGCCAAAAACCCATTTTATCTCTCCCAAAAAAAAATATAGCCTTTATCTTGCAATCATTTATCCCAAATCATTACAATTATCAACGATGGAATCCAAGACGCAGGTTTCTCATACCTTTCTTCTATCTTACATATATCCTCAAAATCACAAATTATTTCCTTGGGAAAATACAATGTAGTAATAAATCCTATGTGATAACATGGTTATTCGACGAGTACAATTGGAGATGTATAGTCCGATTGATTCATCATCAGCTCCCATGATTGTCCCTTACTCGTACTAGCAAACAGGAACAAATCAAAAATGAGAGTATTAAGGACAAAAATTATAACAATATAAAAGTTCAAATACAAATTTATAATTTAAACATTCAAAATATATAATCTTTATTGAAATTGAGCACAACGATATTTTATATCATATATTTCATTATTGATTTAATCATATCAAAACATTAATGATATTTTTTTTGTATAACTAAACAATCAACTAAAAAGTTATCTTCTTATCAAAAATAAATAAATAAAGTGTTGCCTTCAATTTTAGTTTTAGCCTTTTTTTTTCACAATAGTTACAGAACAAAAAGTTCTTCACTTCTTGTTATTGCATTCTCTCGGTTCATGAATCTCTTGAAATGCCCAGGTATGAAATAGACTGAAATTTTCCACTTATTATATATACATACAATCAAGAAAATATCCATATAAATTATGATTTTATGATGGGAGCGCACAATCACATATGACCAATTAACTGTTTGGCCGTCATTACAGAAAGGAGGTGATGGATGATGTAGGGATTGGGGAGCATCTCATTTCAACCGATAAAGTCTTGACAACACCACGACATGGATCTCCTCCAAATATAGTGTTAGATATACTGATGGAACAACTTTGTCTTCCCAAACAAGCCTGGACCAGTACACCACATAAATTAAAAATTGGCCTAAATATATATTTACTTGATCACTAGGAGACATAAAAACTATGTACCTGAGAGACCACCGCAAATGAATTGGGTGCATGGCAATTGCCTCTTGAAAAATTTTGGCAACTGCCTTGTGGAGTTCCATAGCTTGCAAACTTAATAGAGGTGATTGTGTTTCCAGCATCACAACGCAAGTACACTTCAGGTGGTACCATATGATTCAGTGAAATTGTTCCACTGGTGGTCTTTGGATGCGACCAGGCATGTAGAGGAGGATAATCACTCTCTGATAATTGGCCACAAATGGTTTCTGTGAAATACGACCTGATTGAAATCTTGAATGGGTTCTTTTCTGTCTCCTCAAAAATCACAAGCAGATTGTCTGATGCCTTCAACCATGATCTTGGTATGTGGTACCTGGATATAATGTATGTATCAGCAATTGACAGAGCTTATGATCACTATGGAGGAAGTCCCTGACTTGATTTCTTCTATCTATAAGTAGCTAAAAATTTTAGATTTGTGGACTGGAAACAATTTGACACGTAATCTATACAATAATTAATGGCAGTTCATTTCGTGCATAGCTAAACTTGGAAAAGTTAATCAACACACACTAAGTTTCTGCGTTGAAGAATACCAAGATTGAGTAGGCTCCCCACAGTTTGTTACACACTTCTTGGAATTATAACTTCCGCGATAATCGCAAGTTTGACATCCGTCCTTTGGGGCATCTAAAGTCCAATACCTTCCTGTGTGGTGGCCATTTACCCACACTTGACCTTTCCCCATACTTCTCAAATCAATGGCAACAGGATCTAATCCACCAGGGGCATCAAAAAATGTCTGGATGACAGAGGAAAACAGAAAAAATGTGAGAATCTTAATCAGAAACAAATTACCAAATAATCGATACCAAATGCACCAATACAAACAGTAATCTTCCTGGGTAGAGACTAAAGGAGCAATTCATAAGAAACGTCATTTGTATTCAAAAATGGGAAACTATTGCCAGAGTCGCCAAAAAAAATTGTTACACAGATATTCTGCAAGTGCTTGAGGGAAGCCCAAATGTAGCATATAAATACATATATGGAGGACAGCTCGACCATTGCTGAAACAACATAATCAATTTTATTATCCATAAGAAAAGAAAGAAGGAATCTTAGTTATACAAAAACACCACGCGAGCAGTGTTCGAGTAATCAATTTCAACAAACTTTTAGTAAGACTTTCACTAGCTTCATGTAGTTTAAACACCTTGCTGAGGCAATAGGTTGTGCAGATAGATTCATGATTTCTTTTTATTTGCTAATTATGATCTGCAGATACCTACCATCTCAAGTCTTCCCACTTCATGTGATCATTACAACACATTCTTTGTCAGAGACCAATCTTGACATGCAACGATCTTCTGCATTGTTTTGAACATGATATTACTCAATCTTAAGTGTATATGAGGTGATATCCTCTTTTAAGGCATATTCGAATAGGAACTTAAGATAGTACTAACATTCTGGTCAATTTAGTGGCAACACTCAACAGGTTGCAGAGAGTGAGCAAATGCAGAAAGCCGCTTATTCATTGTCATTTTTCTTTTCCTTTCGACCTATTTTCATTGGGCGATATCATGACCAAAAATGCATCATGCAATGGTCCTTAATAGAATATTAACCTTGTTGGAGCATTCCTATTCCAGCACAAGAATATAAGGAGTAAATATTTTCCTGAATGTCTCAGTCCCAATAAATTTTGTGAGTGAAATAGCAGGCTTTAGAATGAGTTGTTAGAATATCCTAGGAACGAAATGCAAGACATTAAGTCAAAATTCCTGGAATTATAGTCTCAATCCCAAGAATGTCGTCAGTGAAATAGCAGGCTTTAGAATGAAGTTGTTAGAATTTTCTAGCACAGGAGTGCAAGGCATTAAGTCAAAATCCCTAGAATCATATGCCTGCAATACTAACAATTACAAAGCACAAATCAGCATGTCTAGAAACTTTTCAAGGGGACACTTGCTAAACCACCTCCTTTCTACTTAGATGGTGGACTTGCCATCTTGACCTAGGTATACAAAATTTCAAGAGAGATCAGAACCATGAGCAGCTTGACTAACAGTCGCCATTGCACGAGTTGTGCCCATATATGGTCTTAATCTTCACCTCTGATGTATTGTAAATAATGCTTTATTTGTACAACTGCTGAAAAAAGTACTATCATTTTAAGTTCAGCTGTCTTTTTCTTTTTATTGTACACTAAATAGGCCAACATTTTATGCCTTTCCTTTTACTGAAGCACAAAATCAATAAAGCTTTGTGCAATAAAGCGGAAGCATAATAAGACCATACTAACTAAAGATCTTCAAGATGCTCTCCAGCTCAATATAAGCTATATTCCCTTGCACAGGACATTAACATCCACTATGTGCTGCAATTTTTTATCAAAAAACCTTAAATGAGTTTCCAGGAAACTTTAGACACAAATGACAAGAATAAAAATCCGTAATAGATTCTGAAATTTCAAGGCTGTAATTTTGGTTGTGATATAAGCATACTGATTGGGAAACTAATCAATATTACCGAAAATAAAGGTTTTATCCATTAAGTGAACCATATTCCTATTGGAGAATGGCATAAACAAAGAAAAAGGAGCAGCAACAATTACTGATAGAACATAAACAAGAATAATCTAAATTATCTTGTCTTGACACACAGACGATAAAGTTCAAATTACATCCTTAATACATAGTATTGATAAACACGTCATCAGAAGGCAAAAATAAATAAGTTTTCTTCTGTCTTTCAGAACTACATTAGCAAACCTCGAAACAATCACATGAGAATAGAAGATGGCCTGTTTAAGTCTTATATCCCAGCACTTGGAAACTTGTTAAACTTTTTCTATAAGAGAACCAACTACAGAGTGAATTCAAATTTTACCAGGTATCCATTCAGATAATCTTCAGCAAATAATTTGATCTGCCAGTTTTTCCAAATATCACATGAAACATTAAGTATCATCTAATGTTCTTTAATCATTACCTTGTACCACGAAAATCTGGTTGCAACTGCCTCTTGTGGCAATTCAGTCCATTTTGTGCTTCCATTTACATCAATGGCATATATTTTTAAGGACTCCCCCTTAAGCCCTACCTGCATTTAAGATTGCAGCACTTCAGTTAGCATCGTTGTTTTGTTTTCTTGTAGCTAATGACAGGTATGCTTGTTATGGTAGAATTTTAATTTTATGGATGGATAAGTCTTCTTTGAGTTTAGCTGGTAGAGTTTTAATTTCATGTTTCCAGCGACTTCTCTTCAATGATGGTATCTTGAGATGTGACCTAAAAAGAAAGTGTCCTACATAATTATTCATGTACTTTAATTCACTTCTAAGAACATACTGTCCAAACAAATCAGGACAAATCAGTCTACCCCTACGATGGAATTTGAAAGACTTTTACAATTGAAAATAGAAGGGATTTTTGTCATATAGCAGAGATATGGAGAAAAATACAATTCTAACATAATGAAGAAAATGTTGTGAACCAAGACTCCATGATTTACAGCTTAAACTTTAATTCAACTTTCCGGTTGGCACGAAAAAATCATAAATTCATATCAGCCATCAGTGTTTCATGTTGGGAAATAAAATTAAGAATCAATTAAGTCAAAAGGTGACACTTAAGTGCAATATTTTACATTACTTCCAGAATTTCGAGAACAACAATGAAGTGCAGGACCAGATCAGACTCTTGGCCCTTGTAAACATGGTTAAGATACTAGCCAGCTTGCAAAATATGCTTAAGCATATGCTCACTAATGGCTAAACCGTTCACATAATTATACCAGTACCAGATGAGGAAAAGGGTTCTACTCCCAATTAAATTCTCACTTGCATTGAATTCATCCCATGAGCTAGTCAGGTTCAGCCTCACCCAAGAACAGCATAAGGGAATAGGGATGCTCTTATGCCTTCTACAAAGACCCAAATCAGGGTCTTGGCCCGTCAACATTGCCGGGCCTGTACCCAACTTGCTCAAACTGCTTACACTTACAATAATAAAAGAGCCTACTAAGTAATGCCAATAATATAGTTGATGCTAGAAGTGCATTATAACAAACCATATCCCAGAAGTCCAAGATGGTGCATTGAGATCATAAGATTTGTTTTTTGGTTAAACTACAATATAGACCATGCACAAATCAAGAAATAAAATGTACCTGATAGGTCCACGTGAATTCTGTGATATTAAGATCTCCATTTTTACGCCCTGTAAGCTTTATTTGACCCCTGAAACCTGCTCCATCCTTCTCAAGAAAAGCACCATAGTTCTAAAGGAAGAGAAGTGGCATATTTATATTATTGGAGCTTTCCAAGAAGAAGTTAGCAATCAAACTTTTGAAAGCAAAATACGTAAATTTGATAATAATTAACCAACATAATAAAGATAAAAATGGAATAATATTTTCCTTAAAGTGCAATTGATTTGGCCAAAAAACAATGCCTTTCTTTTCCATTAAAAATATGTTTTTCAGGTATATTTTCAGTGCCAACTGTTCAAAGTGCATTACAAAAAACTCCCTCCATTCCAATATTATGTATATAGTTTGATTGGACCCAAGTTTTAGATAATAACACTTGTAGAACTGAAAGTTTTGACTATGTTTACAAAGTTGGTTGAGAGCTAGTAGCATTGAAGGGTATTTATTGGAAATGATTTAGAAAATGCTCTCTTATTTTGAGACAATCCAAATAAGAAAATAGAAGTTATAAATTTGAGACGAGTATGGAGCTTCAGAAAATAGTGAATTAGATTGTTAGTATAAATTTCCCATCCACCATTAACCAAACACTATTAAACATGACCACAATTAACCCCAGCGCAGACTATTAGATTACCTGCAAGCCCACTGTCTGAGATAACAGTGCAATGTCATTATATCCTTGTATGAGGTCAACAGGCTGAACTACCTTTATCCATTTACCTTTTGCACTACCTTCAATTCAAAAAATTGCAACATTTGCCAAGAAAAAAAGTGATTTTAGCTCTAATTAAATATAACCATGAAACAGAGCCAAGAAAGGATAATTGAGACACAAAAGAGGCATAATTGATGGTGTTGTGGAATTTACACAACCTTTATGCTCCTATATCTGATGTAGCAAATAATATTAACAAGAATACATTTCTTGTCAGAAATTATTGATAAGAACACAACTCTATATTTCTAGAATATAACTCTCTCAAGTAAATTTTATCAAATTGCAATTGTTTCAGTTGAATGGACAGGAAAAAATTTAAGACTTGAGAAAGTGTTTTGGGGGCGGAAATGCTTGAGTGATTTGCATTCCACCTGCTGATATTTATACACAGAAACAATTTAATCCAACTTAGATTTACCAGAATAATTAAGTACCAAGACCATTTCCGATGAGTTTAATATTACCAATCCTACATTTTCCTAAGCTAAATTAATTCTTTTGATTTCCCATGCTAACTTTAATTTCCAACATTTTTCTAATTTCCCATGTTGACTAATGTTATTTTCGACATCCTTTTGATTTCTCATACTGACTAATGTTATTTCCAATAGTTTCTTTGAATGATAACCTTGGAACTGATACTGTTGCGCTGTCCCATAGTAATGTGGGAGGATGGTGTGGTTAATTTGTAAGGCTTTATAGACCCTAATAGATAGTATGAGATTGAGCATTTGAAGCTAGTTGGCCCTGGCCAACTACTGTAACTAGACCCAGAGTGTGACTATGGTCTTCATGGATGATATCAGAGTTGCTCTCTTCATGCTGTACTGGTCTTGGATTTGTTGACTGAACAACAGGCCACAAATTGGATTCCACATCCTTGCTGAGTATCTGAGGGGAGACCGTAACACGACATCCCACATATTCTGTGGGAGGATTGCATGGTTATTTTATATGCCTAGACTGGCTCCTACTTGCCAACATAGATTGCACTTTAAGCAATGAAGGCTGTATTCAGAAAATTGGAAATTATAATCTCCCACCAAGTACCACAGTTGTTTGCATACATACAACATATACACAGAGAGACACAAAGATGCATATATATTTTGAGAGGGAGGAGGAGGAGGAAAAAGGAGGGGGAGGCGGGGGTCTAACAAAAAAAATTATACCTGCAAGTTGGCCATTGACAAATATATAGACCAAATCACGCATTCTATCAATAGTAAGCACAGGACTAACTTGATTCTCTTCCCAAAATGAGATGTCTTCGTCAGAAATGTATATTCTGCAAGTCATAGGAGATTTAACGAGCATCATCACATAAAGCACATTTTGATGAACAAATGAGTAATTGAAGTCCATGACGACGAGAGATAAATTACTTAACACTTGCAGGGAAAAGTGGTTAATGCTAAATATTTAATTTAAGAGTAAGAAGGCATGCAATGTAACACATGTACTCACCAAGAGCATGAATAAGATTGAGGCAAGCACTTTAGGTTGCTCAAGCTTGGCTAACTAAAATGAACAAGCCTAAATAGCTTCATATAAGCTATTTATTATTCCACATAAGCTAAAGAATTTCAAGCACATTTAATGCACCTTGATTAAAGACCACATCAATTTGAGCTCATTTATGCTTATTTTCCCTCAGTTTGAGCAGGAAATTGGTTTGAAATAGTCAAGCTTCTGGAGCATATATATTGGCCTAGTCCTTAATACACACATATACCCAAACATAAATGGTAGATATTTGTAGGTTCACAGAACAGTTGGACAACAGCGTGCTTGTGCAATACTGTTTCTAATGCCCCCAGCCCTTGTTCCATTTACATTGCAAACAAAGCTTTTAGCTTTCAGGTAAATATTTTTATGCACAAACGTTGAAACAATAAAAATTTCAAGCAACAGAATCAGACCTTTCAAAGTTAATTCACTGGGCATAAGTTTTAATAAGAGTGTTATAGGGTTTCTGTTTTGCAAAAGCTTTATAATAAGATCATATATACCTGGTGGAATACCATAAATAATCTGACTGGTCCTTTGTCACGTTCAAATGTTCCAGAATGCCTTGGTATGTGAAGTTGTTGTCACCCCACACACCAATTGGCTCTTTAACAAAATTCCAGGTTTTTGAAATATAGTCAACTTCGTATGGTGCCATCAATTTCAAAGGTTCAGGGTCATTTAAGTAAGAAGCAACATCAAATCCAACTCTTTTAACTGAAGTCTGCGCCACAATCTGTTCCAAACATCAAAAGTTATAAGCTCTGTATTGCATGGATGTAGTGATGCACAACTTTATTTTATTATTTTTTCTTTGGTGTACACATTTTTTAATTTATCAAGGTAAGTTTTGGCCTGTGTACAAACTGTACCATAGAGTGTTTTTAGTTTGACATATTTCAATTCCCTACGGAAGTCGGACTAGCAATCTAAAATGCCACTGGAGTTTCAAGTAATGATTCTACGGACAAAAGTCAGTGTATCTCACCAGAACAAAATCCCTACTTTTGATAAGCACCAGTTTTACTTGACTTTATTTCATCTGCCTGGGCATCATCATGTGTTTATACCTAAATTTCCCCGCTTATAAGCATTTTGAGATGGTTCAACATTACATAGAAGAAAATTTAACAATGAATGTTGTTCAAGAACAAAATGTTGAGCTCTTTGAAGTAGATTAGTGAAAAAGCTGCAGCTTAGGAATTTGAAAGATATTAGACAAGTCTGAAGAAGATTGACTGCATAAAAAATAAAATCAAAAATGGCAAACTGAAATACAAGATTTAGTGTGATAATAGGGGTGGGCATCGGGCCGGGATGACCGGGTCGGGTACCCGGTCATCCGGGATTTTGTTTTCATTACCCGATCCCGGCCCGAATTAGTTTCGGGTACCCGGAAACCGGGTACCGGGTTTTGGCCAAAATTTGGGCTAGATTTTGGGATCAAAATCTAGCCCAAATTTTGGCCAAAAACTTCATTTTTCTGGCCAAATTTGGCCAGAAAAATGAAGGTAAATTTTAGTCAAATTAATCAAAACATGGACAGAAATCTGTCCAGAGGACAGATTTCTGGACAGATTTCTGTCCATGTTTTGACCCTTATTTACCTTCATTTTTCTGGCCAGATTTGGCCAGAAAAATGAAGTAAATAAGGGTCAAAATCTGGACAGATTTCTGTCCAGATTTTTGGACAGAAATCTGTCCAGATTTTGAACCAAAATTTACGTTTTTTTTTCTTTGTAATATAAATTGTATTTTTTATAATATAAATTTTGAAATGTAAATTTGTTGGTGCATAAAAACTAATTGAAATTAACTCAACTCTCCAACTCCAAATGAATTACAATTGACAAATACAATTTGCTATATATATTGGAGAGAAATCAAATATTCAAAGTTTTAAATTGCTCAACTTTTATGGCCAGAAATAGGACAAAAATTCATCTTTGGCCCTTCCTTTCTTTTTTCTTTCATCCACCGCCGCCGCTGCTGCCGCCGCCGACCGCCGGCCACCACCACCGCCCCAATATAGGTATGTATTAGCTAATAGCTAGGTAGAAGATTTATTATTATTTACAATATAATAAAACTTTTAGTTTAGGGTTTCTTGATAAATTTTAGATTTTTTAGTTTTTCACTTTTCTTGTAAATTTTTTTGTATATTCATGTATATTAGGATCTATTATTATCCATTAGATATGCATTTGTTAATTATTTACTTTTTTAGTTTATTGGTTGGGACTTGGGTGAAGGATTTAGACATTTAATTTTTATATGAATGAATGATAATGATTTGCTTTTGTTTTAATTTTTTCTCTATATTTAAGAATGAATTTAAATATTTAATCTTTCAATTTGTTATCTTATTTTTTAATTTTTATGTTTATTATCTAATATCTATTAATTGTTTAAATTGATATATAATAAAAATAAGATTATACAACTAAAAGTATAGAAAAATTAATTTTTTGTATATTCATGTATATTAGGATCTATTATTATCCATTATATATGAATTTGTTAATTATTTAATTTTTTAGTTTATTTGTTGGGACTTGGGTGGAGGATTTAGACATCTAGTTTTTATATGAATGAATGATAATGATTTGCTTTTGTTTTAATTTTTCCTCTATTTTTATGAATGAATTTAAATATTTCATCTTTTAATTTGTTATCTTATTTTTTAATTTTTATGTTTATTGCCTATTAATTTTTTAAAGTGATATATAATAAAAATAAGATCATACAACTACAAGTACAGAAAAATTAATTTTTTGTTAATTGCATTGCAGGGACTCATCCAATCCAAATTACCAAATCAACGTATCCCCTTGGAAAGTGAAATGGAAAGTAGTAATCCAAAACCAAAAAGAAAGACTAAGGAGGTGAGTTTTTCTAATCCAGTTGATGAGGAATTAAATTTGTTAGATGACTTGGAGTATGGCTTGAATGATGATGATGATTTTATAACTGGAGGTTTAGAGGGTCCTGCCGAAGACTCTTTTATTGATGAGAATGTAGATGAGGAAAAGGAACCTCCAAAAAAAAAAGTTAAAAAAGAAATTGCATCTAGGTCACCATGGTGGGAACACTTTATTAATTTTTTTTGTGAAAATGATAAATGCCAAAAGGGAAAATGTAAATATTGTGGAACATGTATTAGGGCGGATCCTAATTTACATGGAACTAAAGGGCTTGATAGGCATTATCAATCATGTAAGAAGAAACCTCATGAAGTTACAACTAGACAAAAGATTTTGAATTACCAACCAATTGGAAAGGGTCAAAAGAGTGGAGGAGTTTTGTGGGAATTTGATCAAGAGAAAATTAGAGATGCATTATGTCATTGGTTTATTGTTGATGAGATGCCATTTAGGACAGTTGAGAAAGAGGGGTTTCGACATTTTATGTCAGTTACATGTCCTCAATTTTCTATGCCATCCCGAAGGACTATAACTAGAGACATTTTTAAGATGTACATGAATGAAAAATCCAAGTTGAAGTCCTTCATTGCCACACATGCACAAAGGGTTTGCATCACCACTGACACATGGACCTCTCTTCAAAGAGTGAATTATATGTGTCTTACTGTGCATTTTATTGATAATGATTGGAATTTGGTGAAAAAGATTTTGAATTTTTGTCCTATTTCTGGCCATAAAAGTGAGGATGTGGGTAAGGATGTTGCTGCATGCTTGAATGATTGGGGTGTTGATAAGATTTTTACTGTCACTGTGGATAATGCTTCATCAAATGATGGTGCAATTGCTTATATAAAAAAGAAATTTGATGGTCGATCAGATAGTATGATTTTAGGTGGTAAATATATGCACATGAGGTGTATTGCACATATCGTTAATCTTGTTGTACAAGATGGTTTGAAAGGAAAAGATGAGAGTATGGCTATTACTCGTATTAGAGGGGCTGTTAGGTATATAAGAGCTTCTGCAACAAGGTACAAAAAATTCAAGCATTGTGCAAAACTTGAAAAATTGGAAACAAATAAGATGTTGTCACTTGATGTACATACTAGATGGAACTCTACTTATTTGATGTTAGATGCCGCTTTGTCTCTTAGAAAAGCCTTTGAAGCATATGAGGACAGTGATCGTGCATTTAATATTGATCTCGATGATGGAGTTCCTTCACATTTTGATTGGGAAAGGGCAAAATTGTTGTTGAAATTTTTTGGGCATTTTTTTCATCTCACTTTGAAAATTTCTGGCTCTTTGTATGTCACATCAAACACCGTATTCAAAGAAATAAGTGCAATTGATAGGCTTCTTTCGAGGTGGATGGAGAGTAGTGACATTGAATTGAGGGAGATGGCCAAAAAAATGAAAGAAAAGTATGACAAATATTGGGGATCAATTACAAAAATCAATAAGATTTTATATTATGCAGTGATCCTTGATCCTACTTTGAAGATGGAGTTCATTGAGTTCACATTTGATAAAATGTATTCAAAATTTGGAACATGTGATAGTCCATCTAGTAAGGACATGAAAGAAGCCGTGAAAAATGGATTTGATGATTTATTCAAAGAATATCAAAGAATATATGCCCATGTACTTCCAACAAGCCCCAGTTCTAAAACAAGTGGTGAAAGTTCTAGTGCTAGGTACACTTTGAGTGAGGAGGATGAAGGAGCATATGATCTATTTGATGAGTTTGACAAGATGAAAAATAAGAAGAAAGGTAAACAAGGGAAGACTGAGTTAGAAAAATATTTGCAAGAAGAGTGTGAAGAGGGTGGAGATGGTTTTGACATATTGAAATGGTGGAAAGTGTCGGCTCATCGATTTCCTATACTTTCTAGGATGGCCCGTGATATATTAGCGGTGCCGGTCTCCACAGTTGCTTCAGAGGCTGCTTTTAGCACTGGAGGGCGTGTGCTTGATGCATTTAGGAGTTCCTTATCCCCTAAAGTAGCTCAAGCTCTTATTTGTGCCCAAGATTGGTTTCGCTCGGCTTCGAAACCAATTAATGTGGAGGAAGATTTGTGTGAACTAGAAAATCTTGAGCAAGGTAACTTAACTAATTTAATTCTTTTTATTTTTTAATGTTATATTTTTGTATTAATTTCTTTTTAATCTTGTTACTACTTTTGTAGAGCTGACACAAATGGGAGCCGATACATCCATCCTTGATGCATAAGCATTTGAGCGGAATGGGGGAACGCATTAGAGATTGTTCGTGAATATTGATGACTTGATATCAATCATCATGTTTATGTGATTTGAATTTTGGATAGTTGAAAGGATGTTGACTTTGAAAAGTGGAATGGATGATTTGAATACTTGATGTTAAGAATTTGAATTGTTAAATTGAAAGTTAAATTAATGCCTTGGTGTTGTAATTTGTAAATTATAATTTGTGTAATGGTTTGAGGAATTTTATTTTATTTTTTTTTTCCATTTTAGAGTTTAGAATTTGGAGTTGAGCAATTTAAAACTTTGAATATTTGATTTCTCTCCAATATATATAGCAAATTGTATTTGTCAATTGTAATTCATTTGGAGTTGGAGAGTTGAGTTAATTTCAATTAGTTTTTATGCACCAACAAATTTACATTTCAAAATTTATATTATAAAAAATACAATTTATATTACAAAGAAAAAAAAAACGTAAATTTTGGTTCAAAATCTGGACAGATTTCTGTCCAAAAATCTGGACAGAAATCTGTCCAGATTTTGACCCTTATTTACTTCATTTTTCTGGCCAAATCTGGCCAGAAAAATGAAGTTTTTGGCCAAAATTTTGGGCTAGAAAATTTTAGATCCCAAAATCTAGCCCAAAATTTGGCCAAAACCCGGTACCCGATCCCGGTACCCGGTTTTGGGATCGGGTACCCGGTTTCCGGGTACCCGAAACTAATTCGGGCCGGGATCGGGTAATGAAAACAAAATCCCGGATGACCGGGTACCCGACCCGGTCATCCCGAACCCGGTAATCCCGGCCCGATGCCCACCCCTATGAAAGATCAAACTTAGATCTGAAACAAGCTTAAGGTTTATAGAATGAACTTGCACCTACACTGGCATGCAGCACATTGCTCCAGATGTATGTTATGTTACAAGCATCAACTATTTAATCATCAAATAACATAAGTTTTCCACATAAATAACTTTTACCTTAGCAGTATTAGTGGCCACGTTTCTGCAATCTGGCAGTATACTCACTGACCATGGAGGTAAAGTGTATGCCTGATTATGGAATTTCACCGTAGCAGAATTATGCTCGTCAATATTAGCAAGAAATGCTGCGCACTTGCTTCCTTTATCACCATAGACATGTGCCTGACAATTGTAATATAAGAACCACACAAGTGACCAAAGTAACAGCAAGATAAAGGTTGTTTTCATTCTGCTTAGCTGAAGTATAAAAGTACTAGGTAGAAAAGAAAAGTAGTTTGACATAACTTCAAAAGAACCAGAAAAAAGTTCATTAGTTAATGTAGTTATCGGTTCTTTTGGTCTTAAACGACATATTATACCAGCAAGTGGGTAAAATTATGAATACACTGGGAGACATTCTGTAAACTGCTGGAGGTTCTGAAAATGTGAAGATATAATGAAAATTCTACTGAAGTATTCTTTCCTTCCTAAAATGTTTCTGTAGTGGAAATAGGTTATCCGATTGTCAATCATTTAGCACTCCACCCAGTTAACGAAAACCACAGAGCACCTTAAGAATTGATTCACCATCAAATAAAGGAAAAACACAAATATCTGTTTAACCCACTAACTGCAAACTTACCTTCTAAGAATTTGTCAAGACAACATCCTTGATGACATTGTTAATTCAGAAGGACTATGACTAGTAAGTCTCTAAACTGGATAGATTCTGGTTAAGAAACTTCAACTAAACTTGCTTCTCTCCTAACTGGCAAAACCAAGATCTAATGCTAAACAGTAACTAAGTAGACAATTTGACATTACAGCTAGTTACTTGACAAAATACCAATGAAAACAAATTAAAAGGAGAAAGTAGGGATAAAACAAGACATAGAACGATCATGTTTGTGACAAAATTGAATATGCTATCCAAAGCATGGTCACAATGTAGTATTCCCAGGGATTTCAAGAATGCCAATGAGTCCAGTAAGAAGATATGAAAGAGAAATAAGGCTACAGAAATTTATTACTGTATTTACTTTATAAGCAAATGAACAAATAAAAAAATTAGAGTTATATATATTTTCATCAACAATTTAAAGTTTATGCAAACCTCCTGCTTTGGTCCCAATTTGATATACTGAGGCGAATCAACAGCAACAAGAGCAGGCTCACAAAGTTTTATGGCAGCATGCAGATCTTTCAAGTGTCCCCATTTAGGCTGCCTCAGAAGCCCTAAACAGGTGATGAAATTACTCACCAAAGAGCAACATATATATACAGATATCATTACTACCTTGAAAATCAATGATTTTTCTGAGGGAAGAAGATAAGTTTTTTCACTAAAAAAACAGATTTTGACATTGAAAAGCTTACCATATTCATCAATTGGTGCATCATAATCATAGCTAGTAATGTAATTTGGGCCTCCTGCAGTTCGGCCAAAGTTGGTCCCACCAAAGTACTGCAACCACATGATTGTGGAAATTATTTCTTCACTCAAATTAATGTTATACAGTAATCAGAAACAATACAGTCAAACAACAGAGAGGTCTTTAGAAGAATCTATAATGATTTTGATCATAAAGGAAACAGAAGGATGAGAACTTGCATTTCATGCGTGACATCTGAACAGAGCATCACAGTTACAGGATTTTCAAAAGTAAATTCAATCTGATATTCCTAGTTAAAGTAATAAAAATTTTAAGCATTTCTGTGGGTTATGTTTATGGCATTTTGGATGGATCACATAGGATACATGCAACCTCAAAAACTAGAGGCCTCTAGCTTTTATTTGCCTATATACCATACAAAAATTCTGAAATGGCATTAACAGATAGATCATATGTGCAACCTCAGAAACTAGAGCCTCCGGTCATCTTATGCATCTACATACCATATAATAATTCTGGAAGCTTCCCCTACGTTGGAAAAAGCGAGCAACTGCAAATGCGATATCTTCAGTAGGACGATGGGGAACTCTATCACCCCAACTTGTATACCTTGAAATAAGGGGAAAAAAGAAAATAAATCTAAAAATCTTTCATTCTTCTGTTAAGACCAAGGTCTTCATCCTAACTCAAAACAAATAACTTTCAACAAATAAATATGTTCAAGCTAAGATTCAAGATGGAATTCTGTTATTAAAGTGAAGAAAGAGTTCGACAGTTTAGTTCAGCCCCACACTGTCTCAGTTTGAGTATCTGTTAGTGTGACCACAATTCCAAGCTCATACATCTCAAAGCAAAGTCAGCAATACAATGCATTGGTTTCTAAAACAGATCAGCATATAAACTGTTAGAAATAACACATCCAGAGGCTGCTACTTGCCAAAGTGAAAGTGCAAAAATACAATTTAGTTCAGCCCCACACTGTCTCAGTTTGAGTATCTGTTAGTGTGACCACAATTCCAAGCTCATACATCTCAAAGCAAAGTCAGCAATACAATGCATTGGTTTCTAAAACAGATCAGGATATAAACTGTTAGAAATAACACATCCACAGGCTGCTACTTGCCAAAGTGAAAGTGCAAAAATTGTAGAGACAGTTTCACAATTAACAATTGAATTCTCACATTTTTGTTCTATCAAGATAAGTCGATACTACATTCAGAAATAAACTTATATTCCTTTTCTCCCAAATTGTGCAACTCATATCTCCTCTTCTGGAGGTCCTAAAAGTAAGAATCCATTTCCGAGAATGGAAATTCTTGGCATACTCTCAACCACTACTTTTGAAGGTAATTTTCTAAACATATCCAAAATTCACTTTTTCAACTTTCATTTTAAACTCATCTCCGGTCAAATTGGATACTTAATAATGTGACAAGGGAAGTAAAATAGAGGCACAAGGATATAGTTGATACAGCGAAACAGGTGAGACCCCCATGTCAAAGGTAAAAAGGGACTAGAACTTATATTTGATAAAGGCCCATTACCCAAATAAAGGCACTATCTCATATAAAACCTTCCATGATAACACACTCCCAGGAATGACACCATAATATCAGTGATGCTACGTACTTTTCTTCATTTTTCATAGTTCCTTCAGAAATGACCAAACATCAGTATGATCACCACATATAAGGATCCTGCCCCAATGAGACTTACGAGACATGTCCAGCATTAGTAAAGCAATTATAAAGCAAAATCCCAAGACCAAATACTGGAAAAGAATTTCTTTGTTCATAACTATGTTAAGTCATCTTTATGTAGTACTCTAAAGCATTCAACCTGTTACATAGAGTAGGATCGTAACTATTCATTTTCTTGGTAACTTACCTGTTGCAGTAGCCACGAGATAAACTGGTTGCTTTAGCCAATCATTTTTAAGTTTATATAAGGAGTACAGAAAAGTACATAAAGCCAGAAAATTTAAAGATTTTCTCCACTAGATGTGCAAAAATAAAAGTGATTTCATCTTAATACAAAACCAAATCAAAGCAAGCCATCATACCATCCATCCCAGTTCTCAGTCCAAACGATTGGCTTCTTGTTGGAATTTGGCTTGAAACCATCACAGTAGTATCCATTGCATGTATCTATCTGATAAAGAAAATATATAAACACAAAATTACTGAGAAGGGTGTCCCACATTAGATCATGAGGTTATAGAAGAATTTGATTTCCAGCACCCAACAACTACCTGGTTGTTACATGCGCATTGCATTTCACCTAGTTTAAATATGTATCTATACATATATCGCACATCGAAGCCAGTCAAAAAGTAAAATTGTGAAAGGAACCATGAATTTACTATGTATTCTGGTGCATCAACTTGCTTGCACATAACCCATGGAACACCAGCACCAAGCCCAACTGCCATTTTGGCAGCCCATCTCATGTAGTCTTTTCCTTTGGAGCCATAAGAGCTTTCAACGTCTCCATATTCATTTTCAATCTGCAAAACAAAAATCATAAACATTACAGGTTATCATTTTGTTATTTCAAAAGATGACACGAATAAGCAATTTGAGCATCACAAAAACAAAAAGGCACACACATGATTTAGGTATGTGAGGGTCCAACAGAAATAAAGCAGCATATCAGACATACAAGTCGTCATTTCGCATCATTTCTATAGAAAATAAGAAAGTTGGCAAACAGAATTACCAGACATTCTATCAATGCAGTATCCCAAGCTTTTATATTCGACATGCCTATATATACACCAAATTATGTCATTTGACACGCAAAACACACCGGTGAATGACCACACTTGCTAACTCTCACTGTGAGAGAAAGAGGGGGGAAGAAAGACGGGTACATAGATTTTGGTACTGCCTATCAATATAAGAAACTGTGAGAGATGATTAACCACTCTAGTGCTGTTATAGTTCCCTTATCAAGCAAAAGCAGAACGTATGAGTATTTCTTTGACCTGCAGCAAAATTATTGGGCCCCCTTGCCAAGAGAAAAGTGATTCCTCTAGCATCAAATCCACTATCTTTTTGACAAATCGCTGCATTTCTTCCTGGAAAGGTAAGACCAAAAGTTATAGTTATAGCCAAAACAAGGTAACATATAGAAAGGTAACACAGTTTTACTGTTCGACACAAGCAACAATGACTCCATAGATCGAAGACTAACAAACTGAAAGTTATATTAATTATTAAATAGCATGAAAGTTTAACAAAGTTGGTGCCACCAAACCCAGTTGAATATACTTGCCCAGAAAATTAAAAAGAAAATATAAGCAACTGAGTAGGAGAAATAGTTATGTACATATGCCCGCACCAATATATATGCAGAACTGAAAAAAGTCCACAATCGTCTTTAACAAATCAACTTCCATACTGAGATAAATCCATAAGAAGATTCTTAAGACACATGAAATTGACACAGACAAGGTAATCCAACCAATCCTCCAACATTATCCTTATCAATGGCACTACCACATTTATGGAACTTCAAACGTTAAGGGAGTACTTATGAGAAATTTTTTTCCAGCTCATGGCGAACCATTTGATTAGATGTTTATGTGGAGAATTGAAATATCTTCCTTATGCATACAGAAGGAGGAACATGCTACTCTGTTGATGTCAGCTAATATTGAAAGATAGAAATGGGTTTGGAATCATTTAAAGAATCTCAAGCATTTAGAAACAGAACAAAAAAGGCACTGGATGATAATATCACAATGCAAAAATTGCAGGATTCGGGTTTAATACATTAATTCAAATCAGGGAATAGAATTGTTCCATTTCGCACAATGGAGAAGGAAAAACAGGTTTTTATTGGCCAGAAGAGTGCAATGGTGACTGATTGCACAAAGACTGATGATATTATGAGTTACGAGAGATATACAAGGAAAAATCATGATGCTTGGAGACTCGCAGATGAAAAGTGGTCTCAAATACAACATCTCATAATTCTCGAATAGGTGTCAGGCAGACTGGAGCTATTTCAATGAGTATTTGATTATAGTTTTGGAAACAATAAGGAAAAAAAGGTTTTTATTGGCCAGAAGAGCTGATTTGCACAAAGACTGATGCTAATATGAGTTAAGAGAGATATATAAGGACAAATCATAAAGCTTGGAGACTTGCAGATGAAAAGTGGTCTCAAATACGACTAGCGTCTCATAATTAGACCTGGTTCCAGGCAGACTGGAGCTATTTCAACGAGTATTTGATTAGAGTTTTGGCAACAAGAGAATGGATTCCCCATCCATATGATGGGTGGAAGATAATAAGAATGAGAACATTTCAGGTCTACCTTTGTCTACTCCTCCTCCAATGAAAGTCCCAAATTAATGGGAAAATGACTTTTAAGTTTCAAGGCTTTAAAAGGTATCATAACCTGGCGATTACAAAGTAACAAAAAAGTAAGAGTAACCGACATGTAATGGAAAACTTCCACTTAAAATTTCTATGGTTTTCAACCCATATTCATCAGGTAAAAAGGGAAGGACAAAAGGGAAGGGATTCAATTTCCCTCTTGTTGCAGCAATTGACCAACTTGATGTTTAATGGAAACAAAATTTCCAAGAAAATCAAGCACAAAACAAAAAGAAACACAAGATTAATGTGGTTCAACCTTAATTGAATAGCTTATGCACACAATGTGAAGAGAATAAGAGTTCCACTATAATCAAAATGAGGATTATACAGATTTCTTTATTCTAATCTCAGTCTCACTATAACTGCTTCGTATATGTGTTTTTCTTTGTACTAATATTCGATCCTTGCACCTCCAGAAGTGTTTCCCTCACTCAATGAAAGAAACTCACAAGAACACTAAAAATACAATTAATTAGGGTTTTTGAAAAGGTAGACCATAAACAAAACCCACATTAGAGTGCCGTGGCACTGGAATGTCTAGCATCATGGTTCCAAACTTTTCTCCACCATGTGTCTCATGGTGCAATGCACCTTGTTCTGGCACCATGGCGCCAATAAATCCATATTGGTGTGGTGCTGCCCCATCAACTCATTCTAGATAAGAAATATAGAACCAGATAAATAACAATTCTCCACCTTATCTCGTATTTCCCAATCCTCTTTACCAATTCCTAAAGAGACACTCATCTGAGGCCGCAAATATAGATCAAATCCAAACAGTGCTTGAACTAATAGACTTCGACAACATACGAGCTAGGTTGTCCCATGCATAGTTGTTAAATGCGAAAGGCTAGGGGTGTAAACGGATATTAAACGAATCGGATACACTGTTTTTATATTCATATCCGTTTAACTTTTCAAATATTCGGATACGGATAGATTTGATGGATATTTAAAAATGATATCCTAATTCTTATCCGTCGGATATCGATCGGATTCGGATATATCTGTACTCGACTATAATTATTTAGATGTATTCATATTTTATTAAACTTATTCGTATTCAAATTATTACTTTATATTCATATTCGTTGATAATTATTTAGATATCCATTTACGAATATCAAAATACGTGAATCTATGAATCTATAACAAATACATATTTTAATCAATAGAAGGAACTATATAATTTAATTAAAACGAAAGCAATCAAACAAATAGCATAATTTCTAATTAATAATTGATTATTAGTACTTATTAATAATAATAATAATGAAATTTAAGTACATTAATTATAAAGTCAACCAACAATAATTATGTTTATTAACTTTGTTCTTCAATTTTTTCTCTATATTATAATAATTTTTTAAATTTTTTTTTTTTTTTCTTCTCAATCCTTCAATTATAATTAATATATACATGTATAGATTATGAGATTTTTATTGAAAAATATAAATAATATATTATTTAATAAATATATATATTCGGATTCAGATATTAAACGGATCGGAAAGACATTTATCATATCCGTATCCATTTATAATCATATATCTACTAATAGAATACAGATAATATCCGTATTAAACGGATGCAGATAAATTTTGCATAAATAGATACGAATGCGAACGGTAAATGAATTTTCGAATATACATTAACAACCCTACGAAAGGTGGTGCGAGGCAAGAAAATAAAAATTTATAAAATAAACTATGTATTTAATAAATTTTAGTGTAGGTAGAGTAGAGAGCCTATAGGACATGCAACAAATATAACATAATAAATCTAACTTAAGTTACTCAATCAAGTGTTAAGTGCAATAAGTGCAAATCATCACAAATAGTCTTAAAAGAAAACTAAAATGCATCAAATATCCATAATTTCAAGCCAAATCTCAAATCATAAGTTCTAAATCTAATCAAACAAGTCATCATCAAAGCCGCCTCCATTTTCATCACTCCCATCAACATCATCTTCATCATCGTTATCACTTTTGTAACATTCATTATCTTCCTCTTCCACCTCTGTCTCACTATCATCAAAGTTGTTTTCTTCCTCTTCTTCATCTATGAGATGGCGTGATGAAGACGAAGCAGTTTTCTTTCTTCCTCTAAGATTAGCTACCGCAGCAACCTTTGATTTCCCAACTAATTTAGCATGATCTCATACATAGTTGTTAGTAGCACGAAGCGCAGCGACGCGCAAAGGGATGCTGGAGCTATAGCGCATAGGGCAACGCATAGCGCACGCTTTATTGAAATAAAGCGCACAGTAATTATATATGTATATATTTCTAATATATGCCTAAATACCAATATATTTTACCTATTATAAGCAATAAATAACTAAATAATCATAAAAACAATAAAGACACTTTTGAACACCAAACCAACTATTCAGCATTAAAAAAAAAAGATTAATAAATTAAATTCGACATTTAAGCACAATAATTAAGAAATTAAAATTTTTAACACTTCAACAATTACATAAATTTAGTAAATCAAGAATTTACTTCAAAGTCCTCAAATCCTTTTTACCCAGGAGTTAATATTCAGCTTTTGCCTACCATTGGAAACCAAAATTAGCATTTAATTACCTAGTAATTAATATTCAATTTTTACCCACCATTGGAAATCAAAACTAGCATTTAAATACAGTAAGATGAAAGGACAAAGAAAGCAAAAATAGAATAAAATAAAGACTTGGAAGAAGAAGATGATGGAAACAAGAAATGAAAGAATAAAAAAAAAAAGATGAAGAGGGCTGCTAGTTCAGTGGAGAAGGCGAGAAGATGGCGGTATTGCAGAGAAGAGAGCTGCTGTTGCTTGTCACATGAAGAAGAAGGCTGTTACTTCTCGTTTCTTGCTGGTGGGAAGGGCAGAAGAACCGAAGAAGCTGCCGGAGAAGAGCCCATGACGTCGCTGCTGCTGGAGGGAGCTGAGAAAGGCAGAATGTTGCTCGCGGGGGGAGGGCAGAATATTTTTGGAGTCTGGAGACTTTGGGCAAGCATTTTATCCCTTTTTTTCCTTCTTTACCTGCTTCTTTAAATCATGTTTCATACTTTCATTCCTCTTTTTTTGTTTTTTTTTTCTTCTAAAGAAACACAACTTCAGTGTAGCGCGCGCTTCGCTGCGCCGCGCTACAGCGAGATAGCGCCCATAGCACAGTGAAGCGCGCGCAACAGTAAAATACGTTGCGCAGCGCGACGCGAAGCGCAGCCGAGCGCTACGTGTGCTTTTGACAACACTGATCTCATATTCTAATAAATTGGGATTTCCAAGTAGATTTCCTTGAGGAGAGTCAAGTTGGCTAAAAAATTCTAGTGCCATCTTGTTTTGAGACAATAGCTGTTATTATTTATTAATGAGAATGTGTTGTAAGAAAGAATTTGTTAGATTTTGAGCTAAAGAGCCAATTATCTATTTCCACATTTCTTAAACCCTTCATGTTCAATTTTCATGAGAAGGCCACCAAAAACCAAACTCACAAAAGTTTTTCCAAATGTCACTTATGTTAGTAGGAATAAAGAACATCACTATAAGCAATTGAATCCACACATCCTAATAATATGAAGGGCAATAACTACAATAACCAAAAGAATGATCATGTTCATAAGAATCGAAAGGTAGGATTAAAACATCTTTATGGTTCTCTTATAGTACCTTGAAGGGCATGTTGTCTGTTCGAAAATCAATACCAGGTATATCACGAAGCCAAACAGGAAAGCCCCTACAAAAGTTTAAGAATCAACAAGGTGAAGTTATATATATATCTAGTTATATATTTATATTCCTTAATATGATTACTAGAAAAATCTTTTAGTTATCGTAAAAGCAAATATAAGCTCAGTCTTGCATCATAAATGTTTATAGATCATTTAATTCGTAGGTACAAGTGATAGAGAAAGCATTATCTAGGTGATGAAAGTTGGAAGATATGAACAACCCTTCTAAACAACAAAGCACAATTTCTTGCCTCAGATTCCACTAAGGGCAAGAATCAACACCATCCATGCACAAGACGTTGCTAGATTTCGACATGACCATTCGCAATCAAAATTTTGTAGGGAATGATAATTGCCAAATAAAAAAAGTCATAAATAAATGCCTCAACTAATTTATTTTGAAAAGATTCCAAGTGTTATAAGCCAATTTAACTAAGTAAAAGAGCAATGGCGACACGCCCATCACCTAAGCCAAAGGGATGGCAAGCTTATGTGATTTTGACATGCTTGTCAAGCTCCTCTGTACTCAACATTAGATTTAATCTTGTTCTGACATCTCACCTAAATTAAATGATCTTCAAACCTACTGTAGCTAGTTGTAATAAACTTAAACATAATCTTTAATTCTGTGTTATTCATCTTTCTTTTAATATATTTGAGATTTCTCTACAATATTATGTTTGCATCAATGAATTACAAATTTCTTTCAGAACTTTAATCATTCAAAAAAAGTCTCAAGCCAAGTAACGAGTTAATAAACTCATTTGTTCATTCATAACTCTAGGGGAACAACTAGTAGCTCATGAACCTTACAAGCTGACTCAAGTAAAGCTCTACCCAAGCTCACGTGCTTTGGAACTCGAACTCAAATATAGATGTTCCAATAAATAATATATTAATATTTATTTAAATAATATTTTTTGTTCAATTAATTTTATTATAAACAATAATGAAAAAATAACAATAATATTGTTATTTTCATTAAGACGGTGTTTGGGTGAGCTTACAAACTTCTCAAAATGTCTTATAAAATATTTGGAACTTGTAATTAATCTTAAAGTGCGTGTTAAACTTTCTAGATGAGTTAGTAATCTTCAAAAATAAGATCCTAACATCTTCTAAGCGCTTTTGAAAAAAGTAGGGTCATTCCCAATATATTTTTAAGATCTTAACAATTTTTTTTAATTTTAACCATATAAATTACAAAATTGTAATTATTATCTTATAAGTTCCAAAATTTTATTTTATCCAAAAGTTTACTCTTAGCATAAGATATACCGTGTTATAAATTCCAAAAAAATCTTATAAGTAATAGAAGCTTGCAAGATATTCTAAATAAACTTATACAAACACACTCAAACAACAAAGTGACATTTATTATTAAATTATGTACGTATCGATAGTAATATTATATTGAAAAATTATTGAAACAATATAACAGCAATATTATATTACTAAATAATAATTATTATGTATTATGATAAGAGACAAATAATTTAAATTATATGTTAATATAATTCGTAATATATAAAGATAATGACCACAAGGATAAAGAAAGAACCATAGAATAATACTATTGTGTAAAATAAATAAAAAGATAATTCAAATTAACTTAAATATTACTTGTTTACTTTTAAGTGATCTTAGGCTTGAGCTCGAGGTCAATACACTCATTTAAACTCCTAAATAACTTTGAAGTGACTAGCAAGTGGCTAATGGTCAACAAGCATAGAGACATTTTATTAGATGAACGAAGAGTCAAAGACACATTATCATATGAAAGATGAAGAAAGGAGCACAAGACCTAAGTAATGCATTTTTCAACATTTGCCAGCAAATATACACACCAAGGTACTATATGATCAGGTTTACAAGTCCAACCATCTCAATAGTTCCTCAAAATCAACTAATAAAATGTTATTCAAATTATAACAAATATAAAAATGTAAAACTCCTATCACATTAATGATATGAATCAATTAAACCAAGATCAGGGGAAAGAGAATCCAACCCGAAATTCCACTCTGCGCAGACATAAGGACCTATACGAAGAAATAAATAAAGTCCACTGGAAGCCACTTGCTTCACAAACTTCACAATATCATATCTTCCTTCAAAGTTATACTGACAACATAGGCAATGTATTAGAGAACAATGAACAAAATACAGATGAACATAGAAGCAAGCCACAAAACATAAGTAGAAATTATACCTCTCCCTGTACTGGTTCATGGCCATTCCAAAACACATATGTTTCAATGACATCAACTCCACCTTCCTTGCTCTTAGAAATCAGATCAGGCCACATCTGGCATCATTTTGAACTATCAGACACAGACAAAAACATTTGACGAGTAGAAGAAACTTAAAGAACTTGCACATATTCTTGCGAAGTCTCATAGTATTCATGCCAATGATCTAGGAAAAATAGTCACAGGAAGAAATTGAGAAAAAAGAAATTTCAGAAATTTGTTTGACTTTCAAAATATTCTATTTCCCTGGAAAACATGGAAATATCACAATGGATACACTGATTTCAGCTAAAGCAGTGCTAGCAGACCATTCCCATGCATTATCATCAAGAATCTGCTCTCTTCCAGAAACTTTTTCCATTTCTGGTTCACAATTTGTAAAAAATCAGAAGCGCAAACGTCACATGAACAAATGAAACACATTGCACCATACTCTGAGAGAGAGAGAGAGAGAGAGAGAGAGAGAGAGAGGAATTGCCCCACAAAATTGAAAAACCCACACACAGAGTAACTATTACAATCTGAAAATTGCAATAAATGCGTGAAAATGCAAAGAAAGTTTAACTGGAGAAAATCACCTCTGGCGTGGCCCTGGGGTAGTGAATCCCAGCAGAGATTAGCATCCGCCTCTTTCCATCAATGATCATCGCTCTGCCATCATAGCTCACATTGAATGGCTTAAAAAATTCTCCAACAACAATCAGTGAATGTGCAATCAATCCCAAGAAAACCCATCCAAATTTTATTCCCATTTTCTGATTGAACTTTGCCGAGGTTGGGTATTGAAGATAAGAACAACACATATTTACACATGCGGAGTCGCGAAGTCACCGATGAAAATGACTTGCCAGTTGCCATCAACAATAAAAAATCCGAGAGAGATTTAGAGAATGTTTGGTTTTGTTTTTCTTTTGTTAATTTTATTATATGTTTATTATATATTTTAGAATAATAAAATTATTGGAGAATGTAAAAGTTGCGTTAGAAAATGTAATTAATTTTTTTATATTTTGAAAAATAGTTAAAAAATAGTTTGGAGCAGTTTTTGATATATTTGTTTATATTTTAGATAAATAATTTTTACAGTAAAAATCAAATCAATATTTTTTTATTAAGTTTTTGGAGTAAAAGTGGAATTAAATAATCTTTTATTATTAAAATAATAATAATATATATATAATGTATTTATATAATATGTATGTATATATTGAAAAATGAAAAAAATTTGGGATAATGAAGGATTTGAGAGAGTATTTTGGGAAAAATATTTGTATTTTGGAGGAAAAATAGGAATATATTTCGTTTTGAAGAAATATGACTAAACATTCCCTTACGTTTTATGGGTTTAACTTATAATATTATAAGTACGATTTCTGAAGCAGCGAGTACTATTTTATAAACAAAGTGAAGTCCAAAAGTGAAGGTTGTGATTGGTTATGAAGTTGTGTCCCATGTTTGGTGTTTTAAATATTTTGGGATTGTTATGGTGTTTTTGAGATATGAAATGAAATATGTGGTTGCTTTAAAGATTTTGGAATTGTTTTAGTGTTTTTGATATATGTGAGTGAGATATGGTATTATAAAGGATTGTGAGATGAAATGCAATAATTACAGTGACGCGATGTGTTGATGTAATTTGAAGTTGTGGATGGTTGTAAGATTATTTTTTAGATATATTTGACAACTTTATTTGAAATAATGAAATTGTTGTATTAGATTTTTTTTATTTTTTTTGTTGGCAGGGGGGATGGTTTCTTGGGATTTAAAATAAATTAAGAATTTACAATAAATTTTTAATTTGAATAAATGAATTTTTTTCCTTTAACTCTTACCAAAATATCATATATGAATAAACCTTTTTTTTTTTTTGTTTAGTAATAATATATTAAAAATTAAGAAAAATCTATAAATATGTTAAACTGAAAATATTTTTTTAAACATAAAAAATCTATTGCATATTAATAAAACAATTTTTGGTGTTTTGGGTTTGTTTGGGATTTATGATATAGAAAATTTTATAGATATTCTATAGATTCATTAAATCAATGTTTTTAAAAAAAATTAAAATACGCATCATGTATTAATATATTAAATTTTGCTAAAATTCTATCTATTTGGGATTTATTATATAGACAAAATTTATTGATATTTTAAAATTTTAATAAATTATAATTTTATAAAAGTTTAGTTTGACTTTTTTAAATTATAACAGACCCAAATTCAGGCCACCCACTAGCTACCCCCTTTCCCCAACCAACAGTTCACCCATGAGAAATCTGATCTTCCCACTGCCACCGCCATTGCCACCGCCCCCGCCACCGAGCAACTGTCCTTGCAATAAGTCTGTTCTTGTGGAGCCTCGATCTACCCACAACCAACACAATCCCAGCAACTCCCCAAATTCTACCGAACTTGAAAAACCCAATCATTTTGCTAGAAAATCCCCATTTTGCTCCGTTAAGACCGTAGCAACCCAATTTTTGGATTAATGCGGGGTTTTTCCCAATTTTTTGGATTTATCCATCTATTCCAAGTCACAGACATTCCATACTGATCATTCCTGATAGAACTTAACTTTGATTATTGCCAAAGATTCATCAAAATATATGCCAAAAAACTTGGAGGGTGAAAAGTGTATGCGAGAGTAGGGACTGTGCATGAGATCTCATGCGCAATGGAAAGAGAGAGGATATGGGATGGGTAGAAAAGAATGGCACTGTGCAGCTAAGACGTAAGGGGATAAGGAGAGAAGATTCAAACAGTGAATAGTAGGGCTTAGAGATTTGTCTCTAAGACAAGCTGTTCATTGTCTAAAAGACGAGATTTTAAGTCCCACAACCAAACATATGCTAGGCTCAAAAGCATGTTTTAAAGACAAAAAAGCAGAGTCCAACCCCACAGGTAATCACAATCGAGCTGTCCGGATGGATAGCTGGTGGGTACTTTTGTTTCGGATAAGATTGATTCGGGTGGATCCGATTAATGGGTCATAGTTGATTTTTTTGACTCATTTTTCCAAAAATAAAAAAACAAAATGACTATTGGATATTTTAAAGAAGCAAAACAAAGAGAGTAAAATTCCACAGAGCCATCTTCATTCTAGTGTTAAACCAAGATTTTCAAACCTTCGTCAATTTTACTTTACATAAAGGTATCATGTGGCGTTCCATTTTTTCTTGTTATTATAAATTTTAACTAATTGAGAATAGCTCATTATTTTGGAATAATTAATTTTTTTAAATAGATTTAGTTTCTATTCCTCATAAAAGTTGGGGAAAAAGAATAATAACAAGCAAGCTAATAGATATATAGGGATAGACTTTTCACCAATTATAATCATGTAGAACACTTGATAATCCCCATTCTTTTTATCAAATTCAAAATACTCCTTGTTTCTTTACTATAACACATGTTCAAGTTGTTGGATTTATTGTCCGCACTATTTTTTGACTTGGGGACTAACCACTCAACCTATAACGCTTACGGGCTGCAGCACTTCAAACCGACCGTAACTTTATATGGTGCTTTGTGCTGCTAAATGTATAAGGAAATAAAGTTGCGCATTTGCTAACAGTTATAACTTTTGGCCTTATCGTAAGAGCTTCATCCTAATAATTGATATTAGAGCAAGGTCATGGGTTCGACTCCCCAAGCTATTGCTAGGGAGAAATTGTTGGATTTATTGTTCACGTCATCCTTTAACTTTCGGACTGCCGCGCAACAAATAACGCTTATAGGGTGTAGCCATCTCAAGCTGACCGTAGCTTTATATGGTGCTTTGCACTGCCAAATGTATCAAGAAATAAAGTTATGCCTCTGCTAACATCTATAGCGTTTAGCCTAGTGATTAGCACTTTATTCTAACACAAGTCCTGAAAATTACAACAAAAATTTTCATAGAAGATCACACAATCATTTGCTTTCTTTCAAAGAATTTCTAATGATGTGCAGGAAAAGATTACAAATTAAATATAATCTCGCGCATCTCAACCCTTGTTAGATTTTGTCCATAGGTATGATTTCAATTTTCATTAACTATGATCTAAGACAATTTTGATTAGATTATATGCCATTTAGATTTGTATTTTTTATGCACATGTATAGTTTTATTATTGTTATTATTGGATTTTAATTTTCAAAATTTAGGATTAAAAGTTCTACACTTATTTTGTGGGTCAAAATTTATTAATTTTACTTCAAAATTTTTTTTTTAGGTGAAGTTCAATAACGTGTCTACAAAGATGTGAAAAGATTTTAGGTCTTAACCATCTCTATTAAATTTTATAAAAATCCTAAAAGAAGCCCTATTAGACTGAGTGGTGATTCCGAACAGGTTCAGTTTAGAAATTTTATGGCCAACCTAAATAGTAGTATTTTAAAATGATAAATTTTACTAAAAAACTTTGATATGTCAGTAACATCATTGGAAAGTTTCATGAACTCAGACCATGTGTTTATTTTTCAAAAATTTATCAAGTTGAACTACCTAAACACATGTCAAGTCTAAACTATTTTTTAAGTTGAGGGACTTATACCATGATAATGGAAGTGTTCTATTTTTTATTTTTTTTTCGTATATTAACGTGAAATTATTTAGGGAAAAAACAAATAGAAATTAGAATCTCATATTATCTATTTTAGTTATTGAAAGTTATAGAAATTTACTCTGCAAAATTATTAAGCTTCTAAGTTCTAGAAAATAACTAGCATAGAATGCCGTACTCCTAGATTAATTTTGATTTCAAAAAATTATAGCTAAGTAATAATGTTTCTCTAATCTTCAATGCTACATGAGTAGTACAACTTGTGTCTAGTTTTTATACTACTTTAAAAATTATTCTTAAATGAGAATTATTTATTCTTGGAATTTTTGAAGGCTATTGCTACTGTACGGAGTCCTTGTCTTTTAGTTCTAGTAAGTTCATAATTGTAAAATAAGTACTTCTTATGAGGATAACATGGTTCCCATTAGGGTTTGTTACATTAAAATTAGGAAGAATTAATCATGTATTAAGGCCGTTCTAGGCATTCATCAAAAGAGTGCTACATGGGTATTCTAGATTGAGTCTGAAAATTTAAACCTTTACTTGAAGTGTTCATTAAAATAAGTTAATTTAATTATTATCATTACTTAGTAGGTTATTTAAGCTGACCCCTAGGAGATCATTCATCAGATGAATGTGGAGTATTGTGAGTGTCCTAAGCCATATATGCATGCTATATATGTAAGTGTCCCCAAGGATATATACTATATATAAAGCAAATGATACTATTTTTCCACGCTTTTCACTTAATTAGAAAAAGATGTTCCATTACACACCAAAAATTAAATTTTTTTAATTAAAAATTACGTAAGAATATCTTTCTTATTGCCGCTTAAAGCTTTTGATGTATTTTTAGAAAAAGGCACATTCTACCAAAAATTAATTTTTTTTAATTAAAAATTACGTAAGAATATCTTTCTTATTGCCACTTAAAGTTCTTGATGTATTTTTAGAAAAAGGCACATTCTACTCTGTACAAAATTTGTCATTATAGTAACGATTTTTGCAAGAAACTTCTATCTAAAAGCTAGATATATATGAAAAATACATTTTTGAACTGATAGTTAAATGCCATAATCAATAACTATGAAGAACTATTACTGTTGCTATCACTGTTAGTTAGATTCACTTTGGTCTGGTGTGCAAGGGATTTCATTAGGTAACAATGGACTCGTGGGTCGGACCCTAGCCCCATAGCCCAATCTCCCCAACACATAATTGAAGCCTTTTATTGTTGAGGTGAGTTATAGGATTTCTCTAAGACCTAGGCTCAGACATTGTTCGGTGAGGTAGCGCCTTGGTTGGAGTGTTAAGGATTGTTACAGTAGGAATCACAAGATTGACTACCTATAGCAAATATTAATTTGATTATTAAATTTAAATGCCGGCCTATTATAAATATTTACTGTTACATTCTTGCCTTATTATTGCTTGATGCACAACTACTTTTCGCTTATTTTTCTCAAACTTTTATAATTAAATATTATTTCAATCATGCTATGTTTATGAACTCATATTCATATACTTAACATTCACTCAGCCTTTTACCACACTCTATGTTTTTAAATTTTCTTCTGGCACACTTAGACTCTTAATGCTGGTGAAGATGTGGATCCCGCTTTTGACAAGAATCAAAACTAAAGGTTTTTTGTTGATGAGGATCTATAGTAGTTTTAGTATCATTGTTGTGTTGGCAAATTAGTTTTTTATTTTTATATTTTTTATGAAATTCTAGTTGAGAATAAAGTATATTTTGAGCTTCTATGTTGCTATATTTACTTTGATGATTATGAATATTTGGAGTTCTTTTAGCTAAGATCATGATCTTAGATAGATGATATCATTTGTTTGGGATTGAATTTCACTCCTTGAGATTA
Organism: Jacaranda mimosifolia; assembly: GCA_018894105.1. Taxonomy (NCBI): domain Eukaryota; kingdom Viridiplantae; phylum Streptophyta; class Magnoliopsida; order Lamiales; family Bignoniaceae; genus Jacaranda; species Jacaranda mimosifolia. The sequence goes on along the minus strand of CM032132.1, from coordinate 12,092,115 downwards.
TTAGATCACATGATTTGATTTTGGGCGTGACATATCATCTCTTCTAAGAACACCACATAAGATGGAATTAATAAGAGTTCTTTACCACCCATTCTACAACAGTAAAAATACCAAATCCCATTACATTTTTCTTTTTATCATTCCAGACAAAGCCAACCATATCAATGTACTTCATAAAAAGAGCCGTTTCACCATATCAGCAACTCCATATTTCATCGACTCCCAATAACTTTCCTTGAAACTCAACCTTCGAGGATCTAAGTACCTCCTTTGATAGGCTGTCGATTGGTGTAACTACACTTCCAATTGAGGGTCCAAGAGCAACAATACAAGCTCTCAGTGTAACTAAATCTACAATCTTATCTATACACCTTAATTACAAGTATATACCAAATCATCGGCAAGTGTGAGACTAGCTTCAACATCTATATTTTTTACCCTAATAGTCTTTCCATTTGATTCTATGGCAATGCCTCCAAGCCTCGTACCTATTCCACTTATCATATTCTCATAAGTGACAATAATGAAGTAGACCTCTACTCTAGTAGGCTTGATTTTACCAAGAGCTTTTGCTGAACTTAGTACTGTTGCTGAGCCTCCCATATCAAATTTTATGAGTTCAATAGAACAACCTGGCCATAATATTGTTACAACTACTGTCAAAAGCCAAACCTTTTCCAACTAAAGCTAACTTGGTTTTGACTTCTCCACTGGGCAGCTTGTAATATAAATGGATGAAATAAAGAGGATTAGTAGATGTTACAACAACACCTAAATAGGAACCTATTTTTAGTTCTTTACACTGCTCCACATCCAATAGTTTTGCAGAATGAATATCACTGTACTTCGAAGCAATCTTTGAGGCTTCGGCTACGAATGCTCTGGGAGTCAATACACTAGAAAGAGCATCCGCAAGTTCTTTCCCTGAAGATGATCCCAGCACAAACCATCTACTTAGGTGTTGTGTCAAAGTAACTATAGTTGGTACCATATATTCAACCTTCTTAGTGTGGTCCCATCAGGACACTCATTTCTAAACCCCATTCATGGGAACGACCAACCTTTGATGATGAGGGCACGCTGGGCCTTACACATTAGTGACCACTTGTGGGCCTATTAAAGTTATTGCATCACCTACCTTCATGTCAACCTTTGATGTCACATTAAAAGTAAACAAGTTCCATTCAAGGGTTTCCAACAGCAAGCGAACTGAACCTTGAGCTTAACCTTCAAGGTGAATCCCACTTGTTCGGCAGATGAGTGGTCGCATTTAATGCACTATAGGCACAACATTAGCTATCTTCATGTGCATTTAGTGTTGTCTTCCATCATCCACATTTGTATTTTTCGTCATAATTTGCCATCCACATCCACATTAATGTCGTTGAACACATAGTCTACTAGTTAATTCTATGTAGAATACCTTAGATGCCACTATGACTTCAATAAGGCTGCATATCCTTGTAGGGGTTAACTAATCATTTGGACCCCACAGTTCCAAGTGATTTCCTTCCACTCTAATTACCCACCACTATAGATGCTAGTTGTATACATTAAATAGCTCGATTTACTCTTGGTTACATGCTTGGCCTCACAAATTTCTTTGCTCAACCTAGCTAGCTTAAGTAGTAGAGGAAATAGTCGCAACCAACAATCTCCCAAGTGATTTCCTTCTACTGTAAATGCCACTTATCTTAACAAATGTTACAAGTATGCATTAAATAGCTCATTTTACTCTTAGTTACATACTTAGGATTACATGCCTGTTTGCTCGACCTAAATAGAGCATTGGATGGTCTTCACCGAGGGTCATCTCAACAAGCTTGATGTGCTCTCTTTATATTTCTATGCTTAGCCCACCATCTTTTAGCTCAAGTAACCCTGTGACCATTCATTTCAATCTCACATAGAATCTATTCACTAAAAATCGTATTATCATTTATTGAGTTGCAGAAATATTTTTATCCCATTGTTTCTCTAGATTTATAATACCTCTTAAGTCAACAATAATAGCTATTATGAAAAAAGTGAATATGATTACTTGTAATAAGGTCTAGACTCTAGAAGTAGTATGTTTTGGCCTTTGGGCTTTTATGACCCATCTATTTATCAATTGTATTTATTCAAACCTCATGGCCTTTCTAATTTATTAAAATTTTATAGGCTTGCTATTGGAGAGATCATATGGACACCCATTCTCAGTTGAATATTCTTCTAAATAGATGCTGCTGAGTAGAATATTTAAAAATATTTTTTTTTCTCATTATTTATTTTATTTTCCATTTTTCTCTCTCTTTTTCCTTTTTCACATTTCTTTTTATTTTCTATTTTCTATTTTTTTTTTTTCAAAATTCATGTTGAGCTTCGACTAGGTAGTCAACTAACCAAGCCTTATTGTAATCAAGTTAAGCCTTTAAGGCTTGACCTTGTAGCTGAGCAGGTCTCAACTTTAGGCCTTACTCCAACAGGGCTTGGGAGTTGTGCCTAGCAAGTGGAAGGAAAGCTCAAATTCAGTTAGGTCAAGATGAAGGTGCACCCGTTCACGTTGAAAGATGAGGAGTAGTCCCACCAAACCTGCAAGTCGAGGCAATTATTTTGTTGCCCTTTTTGTGTACTATCTCCATGAGCAAAAGATGGACCAACCAAAAGCACTATAATTCCATGCCAACTTTTGAAAGTAGTGACAAAATCTTTAGAGTATGTTATATTATTGAGATCGTGGAGGCTAGATGTGCCTCATTTATGTTGAATTTATTATAATGTCGAAAAAGAATATAATGCTTCTACTCAACTTTAATTTAGTATTTTCTAGGTTCACATTGTGAATTAGGGCTACATGTTCTCGCTGCACATTTATCTTTATAATCTTTGGGGTGGCCTCAAGGAAGCAATTATATGGGGCTCTATGGTCATGTTAATTTTTTTACCTTGAAGGAGTCAAATTTAACATTATATCCACCAAGGTAACTTCAAGGAGATGGTTTATAGGGCTCCACATTTATGTTATTATTCAACCTTCAGGATATTTTAACCAACATTATATTTCTTGAGGTGATCTCAAAGAAGAAACTTATAGGTCTCTTATATCGTGTTAATTTTTCACTTCAAGGTGGCCTTAACCAACTTTATGTTTTTCGCGGTGACATCGACAAAGCACATTATGAGGTTTTTGCATTATGTTGATTTTTAATCTCCAGGGAAACTAGCTATCCAAGGACTTCATGAATGAGGTCTTCAATGGAATAATGTTCACGTTAGCAATAGATTCATTATAAAAAGACAACCATGCTAATGCAACAATAATATATAAAATTAAAAATGGTGGCCATTAATCTCAACCTCATAGATCTTTGATAATGGGCAAGCAACCCTCATCTTTATCTACTTCTCATCCGTCATGTTTGGTCTACATGTTTACTTTCTTGTCTCTAAGGTGCCAAATTTCCTTCAATTTCCAAATGCTAGTAGATTATTTTAGTTATTTAAATGGAGTGTTTTTCAAAGATTAGGAGAAATCTCCTCCTACTGGACTTCCTAAGATAATGGCAATAATCCCTACTATAGGAAGTTTGGATCATCAGGGTTCCTTGACCTCTTATCATTGGCTCCCTTTATCCCTTTTCATTTGGATCTCTCTCTATAGGGCTTGTTGATCACATAGTGGTTGCAATTTAGTGTTAAAATTTATTTATAATGGATCCATAAGTCACATCAATAGGTTTAGTGACAAAAAAATGCTCAACAAATAAAAAATAAAAACATAAAGTTTATATGGTTCAAAAAAATCCATTTGTGTTTAGGGGAGTTTTGTTTATTTCACTATGAGAAAAATTTACTGTAGTAACCTTTGAACAATTTATACCTAAGTCAAAGACAAACTACCTCATACAACCATCTTAAGGTTATCAAAAAAATATTTTCAACCTCCTTTTGTAATGGTCTACTCATAACTCGACATAACCATATCACGAGTTTCATGAATGTACCTTGAGTAATTAGAAAACGCTCCTATTTATAAACTACTTGATTACTACCCCTAGAGTTAGGAAACTTAAAAAAAAAGGAATTCTAATTCTTTAATACAAAAATAGATAAACCTAATTCCTTGAAGACTAAGAATTCTAGTCAAGTTTGATCCCATAAAACTAACTCAAATCCCAATACAGAGATAGAAAAAAAAAAAAAAAAAGTCTTGCTTATATTTCAAGTAAAACAGTTTTGGAAATATATTCATACACTATGTGATAACTTTTTGTCCCAAATCAGCTTGTAATAAAAAATCAAACTTATCAAAATATCTTCAGAAATATACTTTCAGACACTTTTGAAACTTTGAATCTTTCTAATGATTAGAAAATTATGCTTATTAGAATATTTCTAGAGAAACATACTCTCAGAATTTTCTTAACAGTTCATTTGCTTATCCATGCTCATGAACTTTTGGAATTCCAATTGGCTATCTTGCTTAGGATCTGAAACAACCTCGTTAAGTGGGTTCAAACACTATTATTATGACCTGTGGAAGGGCCTTAACTATAAATCTGTTAAGTAGGTTTGGAGGTTATTATTATTACCCGTAGAAGGACCTTAATTACAACCATGTTAATTGGGTTCAAATACTACTATTATTATCTGTAGGAGGGCCTTAACTGTAACCCCATTAAGTGTGTTTTATAGCTTTTTGCTTCTACAACCTGGTAGCATGGTCTTGGATTGATAGTTTCTCCATCATTTAGAGCATAGTGTCGAGTCAATTTCTTCTAAGAAGAAATAATTTAATTACAAAAATATTGAGTCACATATTAGACTTAAAATAATACAAATTTTTAACATAGGATATGCTCTAATCCTTTTTTATACAAAAAATCATTTGAACAAAAAAATATTGATGGACAAAACAACACTTACAAACATAAAATTTTCATTCTTTTAAAAAATATTTTGCAAAAAATATAGAAGGAAGAAAACTACTGACTTTACTTATCAGAAATCTTTTACTTAGCTTACTTAAATTCTCTTTTTAAATGAAAAAAAAAAATCATTTAGACAAAAAACCATATTTAGTTGTTTGGAAAAACATTTATGAAGGATAGAAGGAAGAAAGCACTTACCCATCTCAGATATCTTTCTACTTAATCTATGGTTGGTTTAAATTACCTAAATCCTATACACAAATAAATCATAATAAATAGGACCTAAATATACTTAAACGAATCATAAATTAACTAAATGTCTGAATACCGCCTCAAGAATGTGAATTGCTTGGTCCTCAAGCTCTTCATCTTCTTTCTTGCTTTCTTTTTCATCTAGGATAGATTTTGTGGAGAAATTTAGATTGTTCTCAGTGAATTCTAGCATCAAAAGAATGTAGCACCAATAAATATTTTAGGGTTTCATATCACCTATATATCGGATTTTTGTAAACCAATATGACTGGACAACTTATAGGGGTCGAAAACTATCTAAATAGTGTTTTAAATTGATGGAAAGACCTGCAATATTATCCATCAATCCATCAATCTAAATATTTTATAAAAAACAATTTTTGTCATCTTTAATTTGATAATCATGGAAATAAAACTATATATACATCAGAATGATTTGTGGGCTTATTTTCTATACTACTTATGGACTTAATCACAACTTCAGTTGAATTAAATATCTTGGTCTGGCTAATACAAAATTAGCCTTACTGTTGACAATTCAATAATATAAGTATAAGCTCTAGAACTATGCTATAACATTAACTCTATTGCTGCTATAAGATCAAATAATTAAATTAGTAAATTATCTTAAAACAACATGTAGACCACAAGATGAACCTACCTTCACTATAAAGAGAAAACCACAAATTAAAAGATTTTATTGTATTATTAATTCTCAAAAAATTATATTTCATATAATTATAGCCTACTAATATGTCAAGTCAAATAACCCCCAATAAAGGATTAATTCATAGCTCTAATGCATATGTAATCTTAAAATGATGTACGCAGTAACTAACTTAATCATTACTTGGAATTCAAACCCTAAAGCTTCCATCAAGTAATTGACATCCTATGGCAAGTAAATAAGTTCTACATCTTTAATCAACACTAAGCAATCCTATTAAAATTGAAATTCCATGTCCTTGAAATAGCAAGTAACATAAGGGTAAGTACCAAAAATAGGATCCTCTAATAAGCTTCAAGAAAAATTCTAATTGTATCCAATATTTATTTTCTATTAAAATCCTGTCAGCATTGACCGAACTCCAAATAAATGCATTCTCAAATTACAGGGAAAGAACAACTCGAAATGTCAAGAAAATAATAACCACTATAATTTGATCCATTATTCCTTAAACTCAATTCATATATATATATATATATATATATAGTTCCATTTTTTTCCACAAGACAAAAGCTCATTATTAATTATATAACCTTACATTCTAGATCTCATGGCATTAAAGCTCACCTTTAATGAAATTCAAATAATTCTAGAGGTATAATTGACAATATCATGATTGGAATACATATCATTAAACCTATAATAATTCTCATAGAGACTTAGGGCACCATAGTGTAAGAAATTTTGCAAGCATGCTTATGGTATTTGGTAGGGAAACTTATCTCTTAGATGACATTTATAAAGTTGAAAGTTTATATATTTACTTCTGGGCTATTGCGCAGGGATTTATATGGGGAAAATCTTCTTGTTTTCATACTATTTCACCAAGAAATTGATTACACTTTAATAAAGGCTAAATTTAGATTCCAATAATAAATGAAGAAATAGCTATAGTTTGTGTACAAAATAATGATTTAAATATTTAGCCTAATTTAATTTAGTATATCTTTGCTCATTTCAAATTCTTCTAGGACTCTTCCATTTTTTATATATTTTCCTTTCATCCATTAGTATTGTTGAATTCACTTCCTTCCAATATTTTAAAAGTTTGTATTCTTGTTTTTCGTTTTACAATTTTGGTTTTAATTTGAGATAATCATGTGTTTTCCCTTTCTTATTCACGTTATGAATCAGCCACGAAGTTGATCTTATATAACTTTGAAAAGTTATTTTATTGTTATCAATTTATTTCTTTGTTATCATTTTTTTTATTCATTTTTTTTTCTTCAGGATTTATTTGTTATAATATGTGTCTTGCAGCTTGCATTTGAGTTTGGGTATGAGTATGTTTGTCCCACACTGAAAAAGCGAGAATGTCTTCTCTACTTTAAGAAGAATACATCTAGAAGTTCAAGCTAGGATATATATATATATGTGTGTGTGTGTGTGTGTGCATATCTTCATATATTATATTTAAATTAAATCATTTGGCACATATACTTGAAAAAGTATTATTTTCTTTTGCAGATAATTAATTTCTGATAAAAAAATAATTTTATTTTCTCTTATACAAATAAATTTCAGATTCTTCTGAAGAAATTATGAAAATTCAAATATATACTGAAAGTTGTGGCTTCCGTAGCCAGAACTGTATCTGCCATTATTAGAGTGACAAAAAACTAAGAAAGGTAGTCATTTTGAGAAGAAAGTCAAGGCCAAAGCATTTCTGTTGGAACAAGACACATTGATGACATTATTAGAGTGACAGAAAACTAGGAAAGGTAGTCATTACTCAATGAAAAAACCAGCCATAGATAGATAGGAATACACACCTGAAACAAATATTATCTCCATAAATCCTCAAGGTGTGAGACCAAAAGACTGAATTAAGTCAGTATCCTTTGGCTGGTTTATGATCTTTTCAAACATTTGTTTCAACTTCGGATGACCAACCATCTCCTCCAGAATCCTGTCCTCAATATTCAAAGGGTGCTCTGTTTTGTTGCTAATTTCATTGGACGAGGAGGAGAAAACCAGCTCAGACAAACGCTCCTTCTCAGCTTGCCTACAGTACTTATCAGCCTCAGTCGTCCCACAAGTCATCAGATGGTAAGTATAAACAAATTTCTTTTGTCCGATCCTATAAGCACGCGATATTGCTTGCCTTTCCACGGATGGGTTCCATACAACATCCAGCAGAACTACCCTTGAAGCCCCAACCAGGCTTATACCCTCAGAACAGCACCTGGTGGAGCCAAGCATGACCTTGGCTTCACTCTGAGGATCATTGAATGCATTTATCAAAATTTGACGCTGTTTTTGCTCTATCTTTCCATCCATCTGGAAAATTTGCTTTCCGTCGGCCCAATTGAAAATTTCCTTGAGCTGTTCCTTTATTAGCTCTAAAGGCTGAATATACTGGCTGAATATAACTACTTTTTCATTCATCGCCAAGCTGAGGCGAACCAACTCCATGACGAATTTTGTTTTAATACCTTCATTAGGATTGAGCTTGGATGCCTCTACTGCAGCAAGGTCCATTCCACTACTTTGCTCTTCCGTTAAATCAGAGTGTTGGAAAAGATAAGGGTGGACAGATATCAAAACAAGCTTATGTTCGAACTCAAAGCCGTTTGGCAATCCTTCCAACCGATTGATTAACCTCTTCTGTAACGGTGGGGGCTTCAGAAGGATTACGCAATCTCTTAAGCCAGGAAGACTCTGTTGAAGAATGGTGCCTTTGTGTACATGAACAAAAGGTGACATGGAAATTTTTAGCTTCTCTAAAGCACCATCTGAGATTAAAGTAGTAGTAGATTGAAAATTTTCCCTCTTGTGGTTTGACCTCATTTCAGAAAATGTTTTCTCTTGTGCAAGTACATCAGCAACTGCTGGCCGGACTATCCGCAATGTGTTGAAGAGTTCAGCAAAGTTGTTTTGGAAAGGAGTTCCAGAAAGAATGACGCGCTTTTCAGTCTTGACCTTAAGTAGAACATTCCAAATATTACTCCTTTTGTTGCGAGGAGTATGCCCTTCATCAAGAACAACCAATCCAGGCTTTTCCAGAAGTATTTTCCTAAGAGCTTTCATTTTATCATCCATGTTTACTCTCCCATATTTTCTCTTGTTGTTTGCATTCTCTTTTATGTATTTCTCCCCTGTCATCTTCTCAAACAAATTATAGCTGATTCCCAAAACACTTCTCCCTGTGTTCCAAGAATATATTTTGATCATACGAATGGTGTCCTTCTTTGGATGTTGGCGCACATCAACAAGTCTGAGGGCAGCCTTGTTCTCCTTGCCGGACAACTCTGGATTACAGATGTTGTGGAATGGGAACTCAACATTCCATTTTCTGAACTCTTCTTCCCAAGTGAGGAGCATGCTGGCTGGGGTGATAATCACCGGCCGGGAATTTGGAAACAGTTTGAGATAAGTCTCAATGAAAAATATTGTCAAACGAGTTTTTCCAGTCCCCGGAGCATGAGAAATGATGCATCCACCAACTCCACTAGGATCAGCGCTCTTCAGCTCGTCAAGACTGATGCTTCCTGCCAAGTTTTTCCACAGAAATTCAAAGCCTTCTTGCTGATGTTGATACATGCATTCTCTGATACCAGGTTTAAGGCTCCAAACAGTTCCATCACAATTATTGTTCAAACCAGCAAAAGTTTTATCCTTTGAAGATTGTGAATAAAGTCCATCAAACTCTGGAAACTGCTCTATTTTAGTGTATCTTTTCCTATTTGATCCCTGATAGGCTTTTTCCACCTACCAAAAGCAAAAGAAAAGGTTAGTTTGACAAATTCACATATAGCACAAGTTTTTTGTTATCGGATCCATCAAATTAATACACTTACCCACTCAGGCATTACGTCTTTTGGTCCGGCCTCCACATGAAGGCAGTAAATACATATTAACCCTTTGTCATCTTCAACGACCAACTCATGCTTCCCTATAGCGCATCTTGCATACTGAGTTTCATCAGCAGGAGCATCTGCATTTTCTTTATCAGCCTGCAGACCATATAAAGAAGTTCTTGATTCGTGATTTAAACAGTTATGACTTGAACATATGTGTAGAGAGATTTATTTTCTATAAGTAGTAATTTTAGCTGGACTTACCACAAGGTAGTTAGAGGATCGCAGTTCATCTAAATGCCAATCAATGTCTAAATCATCAAACAAGGCTTCCATCTCTTTTTCAAATTCTGTTTTTTCAACCTTTTCCGGTACTTCATCTTCAAATGTAAATTTCAATGGAAGAGTATTTTGAGTTTGAGGTGGAGTTGAATGTGCCTGTTTAGCTTGTTTTTCATCAGTTTTCTTGTTTTCAAGCATTAGTCCCCTTTCCAATACAGAATCTGCAAGTATTCTGCAGAAATTATCTTGTTTTGAAGCAACTTGCTTACTTCTGTTCGGCTCCTTAATTTCACAAGCTACATCTACTTTCTCATTTTCACCATGGAAATTTGAACTAGTTGCATCAATTTTTTGCTGAATATCACCATCAATATGATCAAAGTCATCTTTCGACTCCTTCCTTATGTCCACTGGTGATTGTTTGCAGTTACTTTCGTCATTCTGATGATTGGAAAAACGCCTTCTCTTTGAAGCATTTTTCAGAGCAATATTAGCTTCTTGTGTATTGCAATTTTCTTTCTTCTCTTTTGACACCGCCAACAATAGCTCTGCCTCACCAGAGTTATAACAATATCCCTCTTCCAAATCTTTGTCAGATGATGAATCTGATACATCTGATAAATCCCATGAAGCATCATCAGCTACAGAGGGCTTTTCGATTATCTTTGACTTTGATCGAGTCCAACTCGCTATACCAAGACCAAACTCATGTTCAATATCTTCAACATTTTTCCCTAAACAAAAACTTGAAAATATGAGAAACCATCTGTTTGAGTGGCTGCAAGATGCAACAATGGCACTTTTTTAGCATGTCTATCTTGAAGAACCTTACTTCCATAGCTACTAGACATCTAGTAAGTTAAAGATAACAAAAACGGAGGGAAAGATGCTAGTTCCTTTTTCCATTGCATTTAATGCAGTCATGTTATGGAAGATTTTTGACCAAAATAAATCAGGAAAGAATAAAACAGGCATTAATACCAAATCCATAGTTCACTTCTTATTAGCAACATGGAGCAAAAATATTGACTTGAAATCTTCAATGAAATTAAAAAAAAAAAATAATAATAATAATATTGCAGGAGAGCGCGAGACTTTTCGGGAAAACTTATTATTTACTTTTGTATTGAGGTAAGTTTATATTCCAATACCTGATAAGTTGAACAGATGCTAAACATTGATTTTAAGGTTCTTTAAATTCTGTGACTTGTGTATGTAACATGAAACAATCCAATGGAGATTCTCAATACTGTTCTTTCTAACCTTTAATGGCTCATTCCAAATAAATTGATTCCTACTACTCTCACATTCAAAGTCCAAGCAGTCAGCTTAGGCGACCAGTTTACAGGAGGCTAATGCCTGTCTTCTTCATATTGTCCAAATTCAAGCATCTTATGTTAAAAAATTATGACCATGGGAAAATTCAGTTTCTCAAAAGATGGACAGTGGAAACTTTTGATACTTTGTAATTTTTAATGTTCATGGTGAAATTGATAATGTATTTGAGAACCTTGACATAGAAGTCGTCGTCCTATAGATAGGCAACATTATCCAAATAACAGCAAATAGATTAAAAGATCCAAAATTATTACCTCTTTTCACTAACGGACTTGACTTGTCTCGCATTGGATCAGCAGAGGACACTTTCTGGTTTCCACAATCAACTTTCTTGTTAGAAGAGGCATTAGAATTGCCTTTAGTTAACTCTTGAACCCTCGAGCTCTGTTTCTCTGACACAAAATGTGTTTTCTTATCCCTGAATTCAGCTTTATCAATTTTCTCAATCAAAACATCCTCAGGAAAAATATCTTCACTGCACTTCCCTGCACATATTTGTGAAACAATGAGAAACCTATCATTTAAGTTGTTGCATTGTGTTGGCGTAATTTTTTTAACTTAAAACTTATATTTACTTCGTATTCAAACTGATAAGTTGAAAATTACTGAAAAATGAGGGGATAATTGACAAACTAGGCAATCTTTTCTCCTCGAAAGTTCCAAGGCTTTTCACATAAGAGATGCTTCTTTTCCATGACATGTTAATTGTACTAAAAAGAAATTACCAACTCATGTGTATCCAAGTCTCATAGAGAGAGAAAGGCAAACACTTGCACGTGTATGATATTTATTTGCAGTCTAGATTCTCTATTTTATTTTGTATTTCATCTCCTATTTTATTGCTTGAATATATATCAAGTATATTAAATATTTTCTTCTAAAAATAATTGATTGAAGATCAGATACACTTTTCACAAAATTTATTGGAATAGGAGATGGAAAACGAAATGGAATCAGTATCCAAAGCTTAATACAATGTTTTAAGTTGAGCAGAAGTTGACATTAATGTGTTAATGCCATTACAGGAATTGGTAAGTCATTATTGTACTACTAGCCAATTTGCATTGGGAAGCATGACTAAATGGCAAGGATATCTTCCAAATCTTGGATGAAGCTTTTAGAGCAAAATATTTTATGGAGATGATGTAATGAGCAGCCCTATCGTATACACATATAGAAAGAGAGAGATGGGATTAAGGTCAGAATACAAAAATGTTATGGATATATAAATGAACTATAACTTAAAATAAACTAAATGAACCAAGACTAAAATACTTAAAATTTTCTAACATTCTCCGTCAAGCCTGAGCATATATGTCAACCATGCTTGGTTGTTACACTGAAACTTAAGTTTCTTAATTTGTCTGTAAAGGTAACAGAGTACATGGATAGTTTACGGATAATTAGATTTGACAGACTTGATAAGAAGCATTTTGGATGAAAATAATGTTAAGACTACACGGTTCTTATCAGTTTTTACCTTTGGCCAGTCTAGACCTTGTTAGAGAAAAATAATGTTATTTAGAGGATGTGAAGCCTGTTGTTTTAGGTGGACATTGACAAAACCAAGGTTGCAAAAGGATTAAGTATGCAATCCAAATAATAACAAACAGATAAAAAAAAATCCAAATTTATCACCTTTTAGAACTGATGGACTTGAGTCGAGATCACACCCAAAATCATTTTGAGAAAATGACAATCCAAGATCAGTAGGGGTCTTGTTTTTCTTTGCGCCATCAACTTTCTTGGGAGAAGAGGCATATGGACGGTGTCTATGGAACCCTTGAACTATTGCTGTCCATTTTTTTGGCACAGAACCTTTATTCTTATTCGTGGATTCAGCTTTGTCAATTTTCTCATTCCCAACTTTCTCAGGAAACATATCTTCACTGTCCCTCTCTGCGCAAAGATATAACACAATGAGAAACCTATCATTTAACTGCAACTGTGTTAGTGTAATCTTTAAACTTAAAACTTACTATTTATTTGTTATAATGCGGGTTTTCTATATATTTGACAACTGATAAGTTGAATCTAGGGATAAAACGAGAGAAAGAATTGAATTTTAATGACATTTTTTCACATTCACGACATTTTTATGCAGATAGCCGTTAACATTTGAATTTCAGGAAAAAATTTCTTAAATTTATGGCTACCAAATTTTCGTAAAGAGAGAAGCATAGAACACGTGTATACGTGATATTTATTACAACCGAAGTTGAAAATCTGTTCGTCTCATTAAATGAAGACAATAGTCATTTCAAGCATTTCTGGTATAGTTATATAGCAAGGACATCTTCCAATCCTTGGATGAAATTCTGTCTGATGTATATCAAATGGGATAATGGTTAGAATACAAAAATGATATGGATATGTTAGCAATCTATTACATTAAAAAAAAAAACTAGATAGAACAAGAATAGATAAAAAAAATATTCTAACATGACTTCTCTTCAACTGGAACATATGTATCAATCATAATCAACTTCTTATACAAAAAGTGTCCATCAATTAGAGCCAACAGAACAAAATCATTAGAATCAGACAGGGACTGATAGAGATATTTTAACTAGCCGTAAAATAATCAGACAAAGGTCACAACAAGATCTTGAAATAAACAACAAATAAACAGAAAAAATAAAAAGATTGGTTCATTGGAGAGATCTAGAAGCATATGAATATTTCTCTAAAACTTGCATAGAATCAACAAGAAGAAAACATTTCTCTTTGATCTGCAAAGAAAATCCAAAGAAGATGGTGTCTACATTCTATAGATTGTATGGCCAACACTGAGACAGAATATATTTTGCAAATGCTGGAATGGTCCACATCAGTTACCAGCCAAGTAAAACCTTATATTTTCATTTGCCACAAAGCACCAAAATATTAATTCTAAATGTGAAACCTTTGCAGAATTCCAACCTACAACATAATATTTTTCAAAATCAAAATATGTGCACACTATTATATATAAATTGGATTCCTTAATTGTCCAATTTGATTATATATTGCTAATATTTGATTTTCACAACCTTATTTATCACCATAAAATCAAGCTCTATTTGGTATTAAATTAAATACATATAATTATAGTAATATGTTAATTAATATCCACAATCCATATTGACCATGACAGGCCACTTGCTATTTATGCCATTATTTATGAAAAAGTGAAAAACTATCGTGACTATAACTTCAAGGACGAAAAGGTAAAATGACATAGCACCTCAAAATTGTTAACTGTAAGAAAGGTACGTAAAATAAGGTAAATAACCTCATAGCACATAAATGAAATTAGTGTACTTGCAAGAAATTCTTTTTATATCAAACATCCCGCGAACCATGTAAAAACAAGAAAAATAAAAAAGGAAGAAAGCTTGTGTTCAAGACAATAATCACATCTGGATTCAGCACAAAACAAACAAAGTATAAAGACAATATGTATATAACTTTTATTTAACAATGACAAATAAAAGAAAATTACTTTTGGCCACTCAAATCCTTGTAACATCATATGAAGTGCTGTTCAAGGCTTTGATACAAATGTTCTTTGCTTTTGAAGGAAAATTCAGTAATGGTCAAGGATTAAAAAAAAAAAAAAAATTAAAAATTTCCATTTTGAGGTTACCTACATCAGTTTTTCCTTTCCGCGGTATGATTCAAATTCGGATCTCATTTTCAGAAATGTTGTCAAACTACAGAAATTAAAATTACCAAAAATCTTTCCGTTTTGCTGAAGGTTCTATTATAAACGGAACATCTTAACTTTCTATAATAGTTAGGTATAGGCAGCAGAATGGAAAATGAGAGAAAATAGTTCAGGAGAAGTCTTACAAAGTAGTCCAATTTTTGCCATTTCAAGGAGTAGAATTTGTGACTTAGATTGAACTAAAAAATGGGAATAAACAAGTGACAAATGTGGTACTCACTGACTTTGTAGTCATAGGTTTAGCAACGGCCGAGTGATCTGATTTCACTTAATTTAAATTTCAGTAAAAGTTCACTGGAATTGTATTAAACTTAAATGATTTTTTTGGACTACAGCTGTAATACCCTAGAATTTTATTTCATATTTAATTAATTACCATACTTTATTTTATTTTATTTTATTTAAGATATCAATTAAAGTTATGGTAAGCCTAAAATATATTTTGTTAGAAATAAAAAAAAATTATCAGTAAGTTATCTCATGGTCAACAATGATAACTATTATTTTGTCTTATAAACATTCCACATTTTGGGGAGTATATGCTATAAATACACTTGAATTAATATTATATTAATACTAGAATATGAATTATTGAGTTTTAGGAATTAATAATAAAGATACAAGAAATATAGTAGGATTGTCCTACTCCTGAAAGGAAAATAATGAGAGTCCCTTTTAAATCAAATACTTCACTCATATATATATATATATAGATATATATACTCTGCTACATAAAAATCCTAATCATGTTAGAAAAAAAAAGGAAAAGAAAAGAAGAAGAAAGAAAAGAAAAAGGAAGAAGGATAGAAGAGCACGACGGCTGTGACAGGAGGGAAAAAAAACAAAAGGAAAACTTGCAATTTTCACTTGGTACGAATCTGAAATTAGCTTGATTTGGTGTAAATAGCATATGCTAATATTGTTGTTACTTGTTGTAATTAGAGGGGAGGGGGGGGGGGGGGAGGCAGGTTGTGGCTCGACAAGATTCACCATTAGATATATCAAGGAAACTTTGATCCTTTGTAACCTTGCTGCCACTTTGGTATGAATTTTGGGGATTTCAAGCACCACACACTATCTATTAGTTAATAGCATAATCTATTTCGTGAATTATTTGTTTCTTGGCCATCCAATTAGATCATTTTGAGGTATTGTTTGATTAAAATAATACATCTTTTGTCATGCCCCAAATTCAAGACATAACACAGTAGTGTCCCTAATTCCGAAGATTCAGAAACACTAAGCCTCAGATCCAACAGAGCATACTAAATTTCCAAAATTTTATTTAAACAATTCCAAAATAAATTGTCAAAATGAAAAGTAATTCCAAATATTTGTCTAAACAATCAAACTCGAGTACCCAAGATCTCAAAGATTTTTTTTTTTCTAAGCAACTAACTAAGAATTTTAACGATCAAATAACCTATTCTAAAATGCCAATCTCTTATCACCATCCCCAAAACTGCTCATCTTCTTCATCCTGAACTAAATTTTTTGCAAAAAGATGGATCAATAACTTATGAGCGACACTTCACACAACAAATAAATCTCCTTTCTCATTCTATTGGATTTGAGCAAGTATGAATATCATGAAAAAAAAACCACTGAAAACAAGAATATTCACTTTGCAGGAATATAACAAAAATTCAAGATTCATGTTTTCAAAGTCAATCACATATCTTTCAGAATAACTAAGAACATCGATTACACATTTATAAAAAATAATCATTAACTAATAATGCTCATGAATTCTCAGGATTCTAATCGGTTATCTTGGCCAAGACCTTAACTACAACGCTACTAAGTGACTTTGGAATTCTTAACTAAATTGCCGTTAAGTGACTTCAGAAATCTTAACTACAACACTGTTAAGTGGCTTCGAAAATCTTAACTACAACGCTGTAAAGGGACTTCGAAAATCTTAATGTCGTTAAGTGGCTTCAAAAATCTTAACTGTAGCGCCCTAAAGTGGCTTCAGAAATCTTTTGCTACTGTAACCCCATAGCATAGTTACGAAACTCGTTTCCACCGATAGTTTCTTGATTATTAAAACCATAAATCCTTTTTATTATTTTTATTTCAATAGAAAATACCACGTTTCATGCAAGATTTAGAAATTTTTTATTTTAGGTGCTCAAATCCTAAAAAGTAATTTTATGCATGTGAACAAAAAAAAGTCCTTTAAATAGTTAACTATTAGTATATGGAAAATTTTACAATTAAGCCATTTGATAAAAAATAATTACATATTTTCATGGTAGAAATCATTCATGCAAAAGAATATTTTCAATAGAAAAAGAGCAGAGATTTACTTACACTAGAATACTAAAACTTAAGATTTCTCTCAGGTTTGATCTACCACTTATATGTCCTCCACCAATTCTATGAAAGAAAGAAAAAAAAAATGTTAATACCTAAGAATTAAATTTCCTATGGATTTTTAAAGAACAAATAAAATGAGCTGGTATTTTCTCACTTATGTGTATGGTTTCTCTATTTCCTACTGCTCTAGCATTTATCCTACTAGGCTATGTGTTTTGGAAAAGTTAGAATTCATATCTCCTAAAGATGAGAAGGTAACTATATCCTGATTTTGACTAGATCTCAATCCCCAATAATGATAACTCAAAGCTACAGATATTATTCTAAAAATCCTAACCTTATAAGGATTGGGTTGTAACTGAAATTCCCAATCCAATGATTAACATTTATCCAAGATCCTAACTCCTCATGATTTAATTATTCTAGATTTTGTCTAGCTATTATCATAGGTTAGTAATTAAAAGAATATGAAATATTCATGAATTTCCGCTTGACAATATAGAGGTACGAAAAATAAGGTTCTAGGATTCTATATCACCTATATTTACATGGTTTTAGCTATACAATATGACTAGATACCGTATGGGCTCAAAAACTATCGAAATAGAGTTCTAATATGATGGGCAGACCTCTAGAATTATCCATCTATCAATAAATCCGAAAATTATATAAAAATTGATTTTCGTCATCTTTAATTTAACAATCATGGACTCAAACCCGTAAATATTTCATAATAATTTATGGGCTTAATTATAACTTAAAATAAATTAAATAACTTGAGTTGTTATTACACTTAACTCATAAAAATGCAAATATAATTTATAGACTTTTTTTTATACTAGTTATGGGCTTTAACGACTTGAAATGGATTAAGTAATTTGGCCTAACTAATGCATCTCAAGTCACTAATTAAGTATGGACCAAAGATTAATATTTTCTTCGTCATTAATTGGTATTTGTAGTATCTAGCTTATGACTATTAACATAGCTCAATGAATAAAGTTCCATCAAATAATTGACCTAATAAATTCACCAAGCAATCCTAAAAATCTAAAATCTATATCCTTGAAATTGCAAATAAAATCAAAATGAGTACATAGAATAGGATCCTTCCAAAAGAAAGAATTCACTTTATATCCCATATTTACTTTCAATTAAAATTCCTAAATGTTAATTGAGTCGCAAAATAAATTATATGCTTAAATTTTAGGAGAAGAGCAATCCAAAAATAGCAGTAAGAAAAAAATCAAAATCAACTAATATTACTTCATTATTCCTACCATCAAATATCGTATTCATACTCTAATAATTCCTATAAAAATTTGGGGTATTACATTCTACCCTCCTTACAAAAGGTTTTGGTCAGGTATCTATCTACCCTCAAGAAATATGTACGCAATCGAGCACATCCTGAAGGTTCAATTGCACGAGGGTATATAATGGAAGAATGCATGAATTTTTGTTCTAGATACCTCAATAATGTGGAAACAAAGGAGAATCGATTACCTTGCAACTATGATGGAGATAATCACTTAGGCCGAGGCTTACATGCAGGAAAAAGATGTATCATTGACAAGGATTCATTACTTAAGATTCATCGTTATGTGTTGGCAAATATTGACATAGTAGCACCATATAGAGAGTAAGTAATCTCAAATGGTCAAACTATTATAGGTATTTCGATCTTTAGATTCTAAAATATTTTATGACAAACATGCAGAATACATCAAGGAACTATTAGAAGGGAAAAGCCACGGGCAACTCCTAGAGATATCCAACTTATCCATGGTCAAACTTTTCATGTGTGGTTTAAATCCTATGTAAGTATATTCTATTATTAATATTCATAAATTAAAAGAATTCTTTATATGTCAATATGTAACAATTAGCAATCAATATAGATCCAAAGTTTGAGAGAAGTATCTGAGATGCACCTTTCTAAGGAGTTGATTGCTCAGCTGATGGCCCATTTCAACATGCAAAGAGATATAATGCATGCATAGTTGGAGGATATCGATATCGTGTGAGAAATAAAGATGTGAACAAGAAGACTCAGTGTAGTGGGATTGTAGTACATGCAGATACATTGAGCATTGCTAGTGTGAAGGATTTAAATCCCCGCTCTGGAAATGTCTCTTATTATGGAGTTTTAACTGATATAATTGAGATTCAATACAGCAAAGATACTCAGTTCTTAATCTTCAAATGTGATTGGATTGACAATGAAAAGGGATTGAAGCAGGACGAGTTCAAGTTTACGCTTGTGAACTTTAATCATCTAATGTATAATAAGAATTTACCTACTGATGATCCTTTTATTTTAGCAAGTCAATCTCAACAGGTTTGGTATATTGCTGATCCTTTAGAGCCAGATTGGAATGTGGTGGTGACTATGTCAAGAAGAGATAATTATGATGTTTATTCAACAATTGAAGCTGAGCCACATAGCAAGCTACAACTAGATGATCACATTTCTAATCGAAATGAGGATGTTTGTTGGGTGAGGGAAGGAGTAGAAGGAATTATTGTTGATGAGACAATTGCAACAGTTGAAAATGTCGAAGTGGACCTTGATGCTGAGATGGAAGAAGATTTTGATGATTGAATTTCTGTAATCAATGCTTATCTCTTTCAAAAGAACCAATTCACAATACTTTATATATTAACATTGTAAATACTAGTATTTTTAGTATGGTGCTATGTCCTTTGATATGTTACATGTTATTCTTTATTTGCATGTGCAAAGTTAGTATTAAATACCAATATATAAATTTTACATGTTTGTTATTCTAATAATCAAAATCCTTGTTTTAACATGTACAGGATGGGCAAAGGAAAGAAGAGGTACGCTGGTACGATGGGAGAGATAATTCAAATAAGGAAGAAAGAGAATAGCACAAAGGAAAAGCTTGTCTCTGAAAATGATGCTTCTTCACAAGTCCACTCTCCAAGTAGAGCACAAACATGTTCCCAACATGATGTGCCTAGTAGGCCACAAACACGTTCTCAAGGACTACATTTAGAACAAGTAATTTCCCAATCAGAAAAACAAGCCTCCTCAAGTAAAGGTAAAACATTATATTTTGCATAACAAGCATGTGAATAACATGAATTGAGATATTAGCTCAAAATGATCATATATTCTAGTAACATGATTTTAAAACATTAAGTTGCTTTATTTTGCATTTAGTTGCTTCAAAATTATTTCATAGATAGAGGATAAGTGCTATTGAAGTAAAAATTCTATTATGTGGTATTAATCGATCCTATCCAAAACTACCAAATAGGTTATATTGCGAGAGTTTTATGTTACCTTTGTACTTCTACCTCTTTGTGGCATAATTCTTTATAATTTCTTGTTATGTTAGTTGTTATTACATTATCGATTATTAAACTTAATAATGTGTCCAAATCTTTTGAAGTATGAAATTAATTTAGAAATTTAATAAGTTTTAAATTGAAAGTAAGTTTTTCAATGGATTTAGATTATTTTTGTAAAATCAGTTTTGGAAATAGTTTTGAGTTAGTTTTGAGATAGATTTCTAGCATTTTGAAACTGATTTCCAAGCATTTTTAAACTAATTCCAGTCAAGAATGATTCTGGATTAGTTATAAAATCAATCATGACTTGTTCCATCAATTCTATAAGTGATTTTGATTATGTACTGTTATATATATTTTCTTTTAGTAGGGCCATGTTCCACCAACTCAACTCCAAACACACCAATTCCCATTAAAAAAGGACGAGGCCCTGCACAATTTCCAAAAGGTTGGGGCTCTGGAAAGAAATTTGAAGTCACATTGGATAAACATGTACGAATAATTAGACCGGACGTAAATCAATACAAAACTGGAGTAGGGTCTTTAGCTCGCATAGGGGTTAAATTACCCTTGAACTATGTGGAATTCCATGATATACCATAATATATGAGAGATATGGCTTGAGAGGAGGTGGAGGTTAGATAAATTATTACTTATATTTCATTGTAAAGATATTTAGTAGCCTTTTATGTTTCAAGATATTCAACAGTTTTCATTTATAGTATAATACGATGCTCCCTCCTCAAGCTAAGGATGTTGTGCTGTCTGATCTCAATGACATTTGGAGAAAGTGGAAGCATGAGATCAAAGTAAAGTACTTCCTACCACACAAAGATGATGAAGAGTTTCTCTCACAATTACCAACTGAACGCATAGAACTTGAGCAATGGTTGGACTTGGTGGAATATTGGAAAGATGAACACGTTCAGGTTATTAAAATTTATAGCATATGCTTTTTTTACACTAGGCATGTAGGTTTTCTAAAGAGATCATTTACTTTTCTATATATGATGACAGAAAATTGTTGAAAAAAATGCAATAAATGTTGGAAAAAAGCAATGTCTTCATAGGACAGGGAGGACCTCTTTCGCTGTTTTAGAACAAGAGGTATGATT
Organism: Jacaranda mimosifolia; assembly: GCA_018894105.1. Taxonomy (NCBI): domain Eukaryota; kingdom Viridiplantae; phylum Streptophyta; class Magnoliopsida; order Lamiales; family Bignoniaceae; genus Jacaranda; species Jacaranda mimosifolia. The sequence continues at coordinate 12,070,336 of CM032132.1, read as the reverse complement.
TGCTTTTGCATAATTTCTTATATTTACAAGTGAGTGAATTAAAATATGAAATGCTAATTTTCATTTTTAATCACTTCATTCTTCTTATCTTTTAGTTGATGATGAAAGGGATAGATCCTCCTAGACTTGATGTTTGGATGGAATCTCGATCTCGTGGAAAAAGCATCGACGATGACTATGATACATTAGATTTACATGTAAGTTATGGTTGCTCATAAATTCTCAATAAACTTAAATGTTTCCTTGGTTGATATAATTATTCCATAGGATAAAATTTAATTTGGTGGATATTATTGTTTCATTCTTCATATGTTTCTTGTTAAACACAAATCATGAAGTTTCTTTTAACTACTACTCAAGTTAAGTTGAAAGGTATTTTCCAATCATACACTAAGATGAATGAGTTTATAATTACTATTTTATTGAAGTATGTCAAAAGCTAGAAAGTGATTAGTTATTCTCTAGCCCTAGATGTTAAATATTTATTTGCACATTATATTGTTAGTATTTATAGAAAGCTAATGATATGCCTCATTTATTAATACTAAATATTACTTACAGAATCAATTCACTCGAGAGCTGTCCAAAATGCCCGAGTCAGAGAGAACGAAGGATTTTAAGGAACAAATTTTCAAGAATGCCATGGGGGAAGAGAATCATGGCCATGTGAGATGCTTAGGGAGAAAGCACAAGCGTGCTGCATTTGTTGCAGGTGCATCAACAAGCTTCCAACACCATAGATAAAGAAGAATTGCAGAAGCTTAAGGATGGATTAGTGGAGGAAAGAGAAAAATTGCAACAAGTGAAAGAGGACTTCGTTCGTGAAAAAGAAGAATTGCTTATGGAAAAGGAGAAGATGAGCCATCTAACTACCAAGTTGGAATTTTTGATAAGCCAATTTCCTTCATTATCTTCTAACATATCACATAATGCTCAGGTATGCAGTCAAAATTTGATATATCAATATAAGTATCCTAAGGTTAAAGTAAAATATAAATTTATGTTATAGGTTCTAGATGCATCAAGTTTGCATGGACAATCTTTGAATGGAGTAGGAGATGTTCCATCTCTTGAAGAAAAACAGGTATTTTATTTACCATCCTTATTTTTTAATGAGATGAACCTAGTAACATGACTTTAAATATCTATATTATGATGGGATCCATGAACAATAGGATGATGTGTTGAAAATTCTAGCTAGAACTTAATTCTTTGTTGAGAAGAAAGCATTGAGATTGAATTATATGTTGGAATTTTGTGCTGAAAATCCATGTGGTACTTGAAAACTTAATTTTTGGTTACTGAAAATTTATAGCAGATAACTTATACATATCCTTACGCTAACACATATTTGTATACCAAGAGTTAGTGTTCTTTGATGCCTTTAAAGTTATCTTATATGATATACCTTAAAGAATATATTGGTTTGGCTTGTAGAAGTTGAAAATTTGCTGGTTGAAGTTGTTTTTAGTTTTTCCATCAATATGTGATGATATCTTATTTTTGGAATTTACCTCCAAGTTTAAATGTATGTAACTTATGAATATGAAAATATTTTAATAGGATGGTTTATTTGGTGACAACGTAACAAATATTTGGAAAAATGATTTGACAATTGACTTAAGACACTTGCAAAAAGATATATTGTCAAGTTGTGTTGCTAATGCTGAAGTTGAAGCTGAAATTTAAAACATCAGCATCAGAAAATAAATTTTCAATTTCCTTTTGCATTCAATTTTACAACACAAAATTAACTGTAGATTTTCAACTACGTTGTGTAAATTTTAGAACAAAGTGTTGTAAATTTGTTGTGACATGCTTATATTTTATATTGTTCACAATGTAATTATTAGTTATGATTTGTAGACGCGAACTGTTACTGAAAGATTTAAGAAACAAAAGAGTGTGGATTGTTTTTCTACATCTGTTGAGGTATGTATAACTCATCTAAAAGTTATTACTCATCTAAAATAATTTGTGCAAATTTTTTTATAATCTAATGAAATAATTAAAATAATTTAAAAGTAACTAGGGTGTTCTTGTTCATGTAGATTGGAGCTCAAGTACACTTATTTTGTCATGGAATACCAAAAAAAATTGTGGCAAAAGGTATTGTTGTTGCTATAATCAATGAAGAAGAGGGAGTTGGACCTACATTTGTGAAGGTGTATGTTGAAAAGGCATTTATACCCCATGAGAAGCTACTTAGAAGTCATGAAGCCATTAGGACCATTGGAGAAGCAGTTCACAAATGTATTGAATGGGAGTATGTGAATGTACGTATAAATTTTGATCTTTCTTTTTGTTCCAACATTTAAAGTGCTAGTTATATGGGAATAACTTTATATTTTATTTGCTTACTATTTTTTTTTGGTTATGTTACAGGTTATGGAGATTTAGATGATGAAATCATCATGACTTCCTATGGATGTTTTCACAAGAAATCATTACTTAAGATTCATTTGATGTTGGTTTTGTAGGACCTACCTTTTTTGATGTTAACTTGGTTTGGTGAAATGAAAAACTTATGCATTGTTTAGTAGCACCTTGAGTTTTCCACTATTGAATGTAGGTGGAAAGTTAGGGATTACTGATATGTATTAATGTTATGCTCCTTTTTGATATAGGGGAATTTATTACATGTATTCAAGGTGAAATTATAGTATTTATTTAGATTTCATTACTTTGATTTTGTTAATGTTGGTTTTGTAGTACCTACCTTTTTTGATGTTAACTTGTTTTGGTGAAATGAAAAACTTATGCATTGTTTAGTAGCACCTTAAGTTTTCCGTTATTGAATGTAGGTGGAAAGTTAGGGATTACTGATATGTATTAATGTTATGCTCCTTTTTGATATAGGGGAATTTATTACATGTATTCAAGGTGAAATTATAGTATTTATTTAGATTTCATTACTTTGATTTTGTTGATGTTGGTTTTGTAGTACCTACCTTTTTTGATGTTAACTTGTTTTGGTGAAATGAAAAACTTATGCATTGTTTAGTAGCACCTTAAGTTTTCCGCTATTGAATGTAGGTGGATAGTTGGGGATTATTAATATATATGAATGTTATGCTCCTTTTTGATTTAGGGGAATTTATTACATATATTCAAGGTGAAATTATAGTGTTTATTTAGATTTATGAGTACTTAAACTTTTTCTGATATGTATCTATCTAGTTGTTTTGAATAATATGAAATGCCTAGAAAATTTCAGATATAATGCAAGAAAAATTAGCAATACTGAAAATTAATTTCAGGTATACTAAAATGAAAATTTTTTCCTACATCTCGAATGGTGTAGCAAAAGTTGTCAATTTTCAGCATTTATTTGCTATGAACTCTTAGTTGTAGCAAAAGATTATGATGTATGTACCAAAATTATTTTTTCATACAGTCAGGATACCGCAGCAAAACATGGTAATTTTTAAGATTTATTTGCTATGAAAACTTTGCTGCACTAAAAGGTTTAAGTCGTAGTAATAACATTTTATTTTCCTACGTTCAGGATACCGTAGCAAAAGAGGGTCATTTTTTGGTATCTATTTGCTATGAAGTTATAACCGTACCAAAAAGTGAATATCTCGTAGCTAAAAGTAGTTGCTACGATTAACAACCGTAGCAAAATTTTTGTCATGCCAGTATTTGCTACGCCTACGAATTCGTAGTAAAAGCGTTGCAAAAGGTATTTCGCTACGAAATTGTACTTTTTGCTACAGAATTTTTGACGTACCAAAAAGCTATTTTTTGTTGTAGTGAAACTTTAAGTTTCCTAGATTTCAATACAATCCTAGGTCTGTAAGTAGCTCCTCTTGTGATATACTTCTAATTTCCTTTCTAGATACCTAATTGATGTGATTCTTGTGATATTGAAAAGCTAAGAGAGAGACCAAAAACTTTTATGTTGACACCTCTGTCCAAATAAATCAATATATCAAAGAATAAAAATGAGTTCAAGATTCATAAGTGTGATGAAAATTTGAATCCAAGTCTAGGAAATTTTTAATTTGACATATCTTAGAATTTTGGCCATAACTTTCTCCATGTATATTGGATCAGAGTGATTCAAGTGGTAATAGAAACCTAAAAGCTAGAGCTACAAATCATACGTTGACCACTTTCTTAATTCCATAAGGATCAAGCCATAAAAAAATATTAAAAATATCTATTATCAAAAAATAGAAGTTTGTATTTCCTAACTTGACATGTCTTAAAATCAAAGTTTGTATTTTCTAACTTGACATGTCTTAGTATTTTGGTCATAACATTCTCCATATATGTCAAAATAAGGTGATTTAAATGGGTATAGAAACCTAAGAGATAGATATACAATTCATATGTTGACAATATCAATTGGAATTGAGTAGTAAAAGTTATCATAATATTCTGTTCTAGGAAAATTGAAGTCCTATATTTTCTATTTTGCTACACTATAGTATTTTAGTCATAACTTTCTCCCTATGTATTGGATTGAAGTGATTTTAATGGATGTAAAAACCTAAGAGATAGATCTACAAATCTTATATTAGGGATGGCAATGGGTCCGGGTAAACCAAGGACCCGCCCCATTTGGGGTGAAAAAAATGGGGATGAGGCGGGTAGCGGGTCTTGATTATCAAGACCCGCCCGGGTTTGGGGCGGGTTACGGGTTTTGGTGGACCCGCCCCGGACCCACATCGGTCCCTCCCTATGTTATATTATATATAATATATATTTATATAGTATATTATATTATATTATATTATATATAACATATATATTATATATATAAGTATAAGTATTTATTAGGTTATAATACCATATTAGAAAATTAGGACTTTTTTTTTTTTTTTTTAACTTGTTTCAATTTTATTCTTTCAAACCCGATATTCACAGAGCAAAATCTGTATATTCAAGTGATTATTAAGAAAAGAAAGTAAAAAATATATACACAAAAATACAAAAAAATAAAAAACTGGGGTAGGCGAGTCCAATCTGCCGGGTCCGGGGCCAAAGGGAAGGCGGGGCGGGGTGGGGAGGGTCCTAGGTCTCTCAATTTCCAGGCGGGATGGGTCCCGGGTCTTTCCAGACCCACCCCAGACCCGCTCCATTGCCATCCCTATCTTATATTGATCACTTTCCTTCATTCAATATATATTGAATAGTAAATGGAGTCAAATAATATCTGCTTCTAGAAATTCGAAATCCTGCATTTCTTGACTTGTCACATCTTAGTTTTTGACCATAACTTTTCCATATATTTTGGATTGAGGTGATTCAAGTGACTATAAGACATAGATACACAAATCTCATGTTGACTACTTTGCTTAACTCCATCATATTCAGGAAGTACAAACGTTAAAAATATATGTTTTCGGAAATCCAAAATCCTGTATTTTCAGACTTGATGCATCTTTGTATTTTGATCATAACTTTCTCTATATATATCAGATTGGGGTGATTCAGGTGGCAATAGCAACCTAAGAAACATACATAAAATTCTTATATTGATGAATTTTCTTAATTCTGCCGGGAAGAAGTTATAAAGGCGTTAAAAATATCTATTTTCGGAAAATCAAAGTCTTGTATCTTCTGACTGGATACATCTTAGTATTTTGGTCATAACTTACTCCATATAAGTCAGATTGATGTGATTTAAGCGACTATAAACACCTAAAAGATAGACCCACAATTCTTATGCTCAACATCTTTCAAGATTCAATCAGTAACTATGAGAAAAATCCATTACAAAATCTGGTCGTGTAAAATTAGGATCCTAGGAGAGCAGTCTTTCATGCAGCATTCCTTTCCCAGAATCAAATTGTTGTCCTTTATACCAAAGTATATCCCAAACTTATAATTCTCAATTTAAGATGTTGTTCTCTAAGTTCACCCAAAAATTTCAAACCTACATTTTAGTCAAAATCGTGACTTAAGCTCTGATGCTAATTATGTCATTTGAGAATATAAAGAGGTCATATACACGAGTAAGGAATTGATAGAATTATAACCCTACAAACTAGGCATTTCTTTCCTGCTTACGTGACCATGCCTAGCTTTTCTCTAATTTCCTCATAATTTTTCTCTCTCTATATATATATTGTTGATACCTTATACACACACACACACACACACACACACACACACACACGAGAACTCCTTGTGTGTGTAGCAGACTCTAGCGGACATGGTTTATGTGGCTCTAACAGTATACATATATTCTGGTTCTCATGCCGGGGCCGTGGGTAGTCAGATCACATCATAATTCAGAGTAAAACAGAAGAATTTTTACTGCTACTACTACTACTATTACTACTACTACTACTACTATGACGATGGGGACAATTTTGCAAGAAAGAGGCAATGGTCTTTTGAGAATGACACATAATGTTGGGCATTTAATCAGATTACTAATCGACAACACAAATCTAAATCCTCTAGCCCAAACATCCCAAACTAATTATCCGTCATAACTAGAAAATGACTGACGCCAAAATCATCCAACAACCCCTAACCATTTATTTATTTACTTGTTAATTATTATTATAATTTTTTTTTTTAAGATTCTAAATCTAAACACTACTTTTTTATTTATCCAAAAATATCATATGCCAATTTCGTATCTAAAATCATAACATAAGCTTTGATACCACTTTTGTCACACCCCAAATTCGGGGCATAACACGGCAATGCCCCTAATCCCAAAAACTCAGAGATACTAAGTCTCAGATCCAATAGAACATACTAAATTTCCAAAATTTTATTTAAACAAATTCCAAAATAAATTGTCAAAATGAAAAATAATTCCAAACATTTGTCTAAACAATCAAACTTGAGTACCCAAGATCTCAAAGAATTTTTTTTTATATGCAACTAATTAGGAATCTTAAACATCAAATAACTTATTCTAAAATGCCAATCTCTTATCACCATCCCTAAAATTGCTCATCTTCTTCGTCCTGAACTATGTTTTTTGCAAAAAGATGTATTAATAACTTATGAGCTCAATAAATAAATCTCCTTTCTCATTCTACCGGATTTGAGCAAGTAAGAATATCATGAAAAAAATCATTGAAAACAAGAATATTCACTTTGCAAAAATATAACAAAAATTCAAGATTCATGTTTTTAGAGTCAATCACATATCTTTCAAAATAATTCAGACAGAGATTACACATTTATAAAAAATAATCAATCATCAATAATGCTCATGAATTCTTGGGATTCTAATTGGTTATATTGGCCAAAACCTTAACTACAATGCCGTTAAATGACTTTGGAATTCTTAAATACAACATCGTTGAGTGACTTTGGAAATCATAACTACAACGCTGTAAGGGACATCGAAAATCTTATCTACAATGCTATTAAGTGGCTTTAGAAATCTTAACTACAATGCCGTTAAGTGGCTTTAGAAATCTTAACTACAACGCTGTTAAGGGGCTTCAAAAATCTTTACTATAACATCGTAAAGGGGCTTCGAAAATCTTAACTACAATGCTGTTAAGTGGCTTCAGAAATCTTTTGCTACTATAGTCCCATAGCACAATTACAGAACTCATTCCTACCGACATTTTCTCGATTATTCAAATCATAAATACTTTTTATTATTTTTATTTTAATAGAAAATACCATGTTTCATGCAAGATTTAGAAAATTTTTATTTTACATGCTCAAATCCTAAAAAGTAATTTTATGCATGTGAAAAAAAAAAAAGTCCTTTGAACAGCTAACTATTAGTATATGGAAAATTTTACAATTAAGCCATTTGATAAAAAATAATCACATATTTTTGTTGCAGAAATCGTTCATGCAAAAGAATATTTTCAATAGAAAAAGAGTAGAGATTTACTTACACTAGAATACTGAAACTCAAGATTTCTCTCAGGTTTGATCTACCACTTATATGTCCTCCACTAGGCCTGTAAATGGGTAGAATATCACTCTACCCACACCCACATCCTAAAATACCGAAACAAAAATGCCCAATTTTTACCCTCTTCTAAAATACCCAAAAGAATGAGACCCTAACCCTACCCTACCCTAACTAACTTAAGACCCATTAGGTCTAGTTTATTGAACTTATATTTTTAATGTATACACTAATTTTCTTAATATATACTAAAAATATTATTTGGCATATGATAACAAAAAATAATTTTTTTTCTATATTTAATTTATTCATTAAATTTAAATTAATTAATTTTAAGTTTTTTGTTAATTAAAAAAATAGAGTTTGAAAGTAGTTAATTAAAACATTTAATAAAAATAGTTTATTTAAAAAAGTTTATTAAAAAAGCATACAGTTTATTAAAAAAACAGTTAATAAAAATAGTTATTAAAAAAACATACAATTTATTAAAAAAATATTTAATAAAAATAGTTTATTAAAAAAATATAGTTTATATATAGTTTATTAGAAAAATAGTTAATAAAAATAGTTTATTAAAAAAATACAGTTTATATCTAGTTTATTAAAAAAATAGTTAATAAAAACAGTTTAAAAGCAAAAACTTTTTCTATATTTAATTTTATAAAAATAGCTAATTTCTATTTTAATAAACTTTATTCATTAGCAAAATTAATTTTATTAACTATTTTTACAAAAATAATTATTCAACTATTAATTTTATTTAGTTAGTTTAATTTTTAATGAAAAAATTATTTAATTGTTACCACTCATTCACATATTTTAATTTTTATATATAAAAAATTTATCAATAATATAAATTTGATTTCGGTATAAATAATTTTTAGGTTCATAAATTAAATTTAAGTATAAAGTAATGAGTAATTTATGGGTATGGGTATGGGTATGGGTATATGGGTAATTTATGGGTATAGACCCTAGCCATACCCATTACATTATTTTTAATAAGTATTGGTACAGGTATGGGTATGGATATGATATTTTGGGCCATGGTAGGGTAATACCCTACCTATTTATAGGCCTATCCTCCACCAATTCTATGAAAGAAAGAAAAAAAATGTTAATACCTAAGAATTAAATTTCCTACGGATTTTTAAAGAACAAATAAAATGAACTGGTATTTTCTCACCATTGTGTATGGTTTCTCTATTTCTCACTGCACTAACATTTATCCTACTAGGCTAGGTGTTCTGGATAAGCTAGAATTCGTATCTCCTAAAGATAATAAGGTAACCATATCCTGATTTTGATCAGATTTCAATCTCAAATAATGATAACTCAAAGCCCCAAATATAATTCTAAAAATCCTAACATTATAAGGATTGGGTAGTCACTAAAATTCCTAAGCCAGTGATTAACATTTATCCAAGATCCCAACTCCTCATGATTTAATTATTCTAGATTTTGTCTAACTATTATCATATGTTAGTAATTAAAAGAATATGACATATTCATGAATTTTCGCATGGCAATATAGAGGTACAAAAATAAGGTTCTAGGATTCTATATCACCACCTATATTTACATGATTTTAGTCATCCAATATGACTAGATATCTTATGGGCTCAAAAACTATCCAAATAGAGTTCTAAAATGATAGGACGACCTCTAGAATTATCCATCTATCCATAAATCCGAAAATTACATAAAAATTGATTTTCATCATCTTTAATTTAACAATCATGGACCCAAACCCATAAATACTTCATAATGAGTTGTGGTCTTATTTTCTATACTACTTATGGGCTTAATTATAACTTAAAATAAATTAAATAACTTGAGTTGTTATTACACCTAACTCATAAAAACACAAATATAATTTATAGACTTGTTTTTATAGTAGTTATGGGCTTTAACAACTTGGAATGGATTAAATAATTTTGGCTAACTAATGCATCTCAAGTCACTAATTAAGTATGAACCAAAGATTAATATTTCCTTTGTCATAAATTGGTATTCGTAGTATTTAGCTTAAACCTATTAACATAGCTCAATGAATAAAGTTCCATCAAATAATTGACCTAATAAATTCACCAAGCAATCCTAAAAATCTAAAATCTATATCCTTGGAATTGCAAATAAAATCAAAATGAGTACCTAAAATAGGATCCTTAACAACTCACTACAAGAAAATTGGCTTTAACTGATGGAAAAATCTGTTGGTAATATATTTTACCGACGGATATACCGACGGAAATTATCCATTGGCAATAACCCCGCCGATATATTTTACCAACAGATTTTAAGTCCGTCAGTAATAATTACCAATGGATTTTCTGTTGGTAAATTTAGTATGGACATTGGTTATATTACCAACAAAAATCCATTGGTAATCCATTGGTAAATTTGATTTTTTTTCCGTTAGTAATCCGTTGGTAATATTTACCAATGGATTTTCCATCGGTAAATTTAGTCTTTTTTTAAAAAAATATTTTGATTAACAATCTGCTGGTAATCCATCGGTAAATTTAGTTTTTTCTCCATTGGTAATCCATCGGTAATATTTATTAATGGATTTTCCATTGGTAAATTTAGTTTTTTCTCCATTGGTAATCCGTCGGTAAATTCGTTGGTAATTTTCATTAATTTTTTTTTATTTTTCCCATAATTTTTTCAACAAAATTTTAATAACCTATAACAATTAAATATACTAATTGATGCTAAATACAATAAAAATTAAAAATACCTTAAATATCAATTCTTCATCAAATCAATCATTAAATAATATTAATCATATTTTAAACAAACCAAAATTTCAAAAATCATCACAATTTTAACAAACTAATTCAACACAACCATAACTCAACAAATATAACGTCAATAAACTACAAACTCCAATAAAACCACAACACAAAATCGCAATTTCAAACGCTAAAACTCCAACAAATCATCCAATAATTAAATCTACAAAAATGCAAGTCAAAACTATCAAAGTTCACAAAACCATGAACTCCATAAAACCACAAAACAAAACCATAACTTCAAAAAATTAAAACTTCAAGTCTTCAACAAACTATTCAAGGATTAAATCGCATCAAATGCAAGCCAAAAGTACCATAATATCCAAGTGAAAACACATGCAACTATTTTCTTAACTCCTCTATATTTAAGAGTCTTTACCAGCTTGATCTTCTCTTGTTGTTGAATTGCTCTTTCTAACATCTTGGATCAACTTCTTGATAATTATTTCAAGTGAATTTGACACTTCAGATGGTCCTTGTTGTTGCAATTGCCTTTCAATATCTTCATCTTTCTTTCTAATTTCTTCATCTCTTTTTCTTATAACTTCTAAAAGACTTGCCTCCCTCCTCTCAAAATGCTCAAAATAATCTTTCATTGTTTTTTCTAGCTGTTCAATCCTAGAGATGTCTCTACACGATCTGAATTGTTAGATGCTGATGGACCAGATACAGATGATGAGGATCCCAATAACTTACCAACAGTCCTATTGTGCCCGAATCCATGCATGAAACCCCTAAATGGGCCACCAGTTGCTTCCATCCATGAATTTGTGTCAAACAAAGGCTGAGAAGAAGCCTCATTTCCATGCTTCTTCAAAATATTTTCATGATATTCTTCCTATATAAATAAATTAAATGTAATCAGAAACATTTTATTTAATTAACAAAAAGATCAAAAAAAAGTCTAGAAAAAACAAGAAATGCATACTATTTTACTTACATGAACTCTCTGAGACTTGTTATCAATAAAATCACCTAGTCCATGGTTTGTTTTGTGGGTGAGGTCAAACACATCAAGTCGAGTCATATTTTTAGACCTTCGCTTTTCTATGTTCAAATAAAATTAGCTCATTTCATTAACTTTTTAATTAAATTAAAATAAAAATCTTAAAGTAAATAAATATAATGCAATCGATAACTTAATATGAAATATTAACTTACCATCCTTTTCTCATGCTCCCTAAATAAAATAGAACCAGAAGTATGCTTTGTAATGGATCCATCTTTTTCTGACATCTTATTTTTCCTAGCAACTTCTCGCTTAACTAGAAATTCTGGTGTTGTAAAAACTTCATCAACTAATTGGTTCCACTCTTCAACACTCAACCATGTGGGCCCATGGCCTTTCATTTTCTTAGGGTCTGTCCAATCTCCAACTGCAGTCATGGCAGCATTGCGAGCATCTGATAACATCCTACTCATGTTCATAAGAGGAAACTGAGATACTCGACTCCATAATTCTTCACTTGACAGATGTGGCGGAGGGGAACCTTCTTCTATTGTATCTTTTTTGAACTTATTGGCTCGCCTTCTATATGGATGGCGATGAGGTAAAAATTGCCGATGACAATGAAACTATGAAATTTTATGTCCATTTGAAAGATAAAACGACTTCGTGTGCTCCATGCAATAAGGACATGATAGTCAACCATGAGTACTCCAGCAAGAAACCATGCCATAAGTAGGGAAATCATGTATTGTCCACAATAACGCTGCTCTCATTTGAAAGTTTTGTTTTGTGTACACATCATAAGTTTGAATTCCATCAGCCTAAAGCAACTTCAACTCATCAATGAAAGGACGTAAAAACACATCCAACTTTCTCCTAAGAGACTCTGGACTCAAAATTACCATATTCAAGAATATGTAAGGTGTTTGCATACACATCCCTGGAGGAAGATTGTATACAGCTACCATTACAGGCCAACATGAATATGGAGCGCCAACATTATTAAATGGAGTAAACCCATCAGTGCATAATCTCAATCGTACATTACATGGTTCAGAAGAAAATGATGGGTGACACTGATCAAGTGTCTCCATGCCTTACCATATGCTGGGTGTGCCATAATTCCATCCTCACACTGATTTTTGTAGTGCCAAGTCATTTCCTTAGCAGTCAAATTTGACATATAAAGCCTTTGAACTCTCAAAGTTAATGGCAAGTAACGCAAGACCTTAAAAGGCACATCTTTCTTAGAACCTAAATTCCTTGGCTTGTATCTATCATGACCACATATTGTACAATTGGTCAAATATTTGTTTTCTTTGTAGTACAAGATACATTTATTGGCACAGACATCAATTTTCTGATAACCAAGGCCAAGGTTTGCCACTATCTTTTTTGTGCTATACAAGTTGCTTGGCAACTTCTCATCTTCTGGCATCATATTTTTAACAATTGTAGTGAGACAATCATAGCATGTTTGTGGTAAATTGAACTCTGATTTGAGATTCAATAATTGAGAGACAGCTGAGAGTTTAGTGTGTTTCTTACAACCCTCCCATAAAGGCTCATCAGCATCTTTCAAAAGATCAATGAACTTTTGTGCACTAGGATTAGGTAGTTGTTCATTGCTTTCAGAATTCTCATCACTGTTGAAAACCCAGCTGAAGTTAGGTCCAGTAGCATTCATCACCATTTCCCTCAAACTAAAACTTTCTTCACCCCTAGAGCATGAAGGCCCTTCATAAGAAGGCCTATTCTCATAAGACTCACCATGTGCAGCCCAGACAATGTAACCACGCTCAAATCCACATTTTTTCAGATGAAAATGTACATCATGTCGTCTCAAAAATTTTATATTGCAGCATTTAGAACAATGACATCTTATTTGATCATCATGCACTACTCCTAGTTGAGAGTAAGCAAAATCTAAGAATTCAATCACTCCATTTTGAAATTCAAATGTAATACTTCCTCTATCATCAAATCGATGCCACATCCAACTACGATCACTAGCTACGATTGCTGCATTTCAAAAATATATTTAATGAAAAATTCTAAAATCTAATTTAAAAGGTAGCATATTAAATGACTTTCTCATGTAATTTCTTCACAATCAAATAAATTCAATTTGTAAAGCAATCTTAATAACCATATCTACAAACAATATATTGTGGATGGATAGATAGATAAATAATCAATACAAGTTCACCACCCACAAACAACATACATAACTAATGAAAAACATTAACTATATAAACACATCATCAATACAAGTCATTTTAACCATCCACAATATGGATTGACTCATTAAAGATTCAAATCCATAGACTGAAAATAGAAGATGCTATATGCTATTAATTTTTCAAAAAATATGCCAAAACAAATATTTCTAATTATTCAATTAACAATTTTGTAGCACAAGCATAGTTACTATATTTCTATCACCACTTACTAAAATCCTAGGAGTAACCAAATTTCAGTTTCAAATCACTATAAGTCCACTACTGTAGAAAAACTCACAAATTGAAATAAACCAACACAATATCTAAAATAATTGACTACATAATTCATCAATGCAATTCATATAATTATAACATAATACTAAATAACTTACCTTATACAATGCCCAAAGATGCAAAATTTTAAACCTGCACAATTAAAAAAAAATAATAATAAAATAAAAAAATAATTTTTTTTCTGGTCTGGTGACAACAGTACCACCAGCAGCTGTTGCAGCTATTGGTGGCGCAACCCAGTTGCTGCTGGGTCTCGTGACCAGCAGTTGCTAGGCTACTGGCCTCGTCGGCGATCGGGGAGGCTAGCAGTTGGCCTCTCCCTGCGGGAGCTAGCAGATCCCATTTTTTCGTCGTGGAGGCTGGCCTCCGTGACCTGCATCTCGCCGCCGCTTTTGCCGATGAGAATGAGGAAACTAGGGAAGAAGAAGAAGAAGAAGTAGAAGAAGAAAAGAAGACAAAGAATTCTGGGATGGAGGGAGGAAGGATGAAAGGAAGTGGGAACATACCTTGTTGTGTGGAAAGGTAAGTGTAAGTGAATTGCATACAATTAGGGTTTAATTATTTTTTATTTTTTATTTTAATAATTTATATTTAATTATACTAATTATTTTTTTAATTTTAAAATTTTTAATTCAAAAATTAATTATTCACTAATTTTTTATGAATAGTCAATTTTTGTTATAAAATTTAATTTTATATAATTATTATTTAATTATACATAATATATATAATATAACTTTTAATATTTTATTTAGTCAAATAACTATTAACAAAAATGTGTTAACGAATTATTAATAAATTATTTTTTCAATAATTTTACCAACGGATTACCAACAGAGTTATATCTCTCGAAAACTTTACCAACAAATTACCAACATAAGTACATCTCTCAAAAATGTTACCAACGAGTTACCAACGGAATTATATATATTGAAAAATTACCGACGGATTAGCAACAAACATTAATTTGTTGGAAATATTACCGATGGATTACCGATGGAATTTATTTTAGTTGGAAAAATTACCTACGGATTACCAACGGATTTTATTTCTCTTGCTAATTTACCAACCGATTACCAATGAATATTTTGTCCATCACTGATTTCCTTGGTAATCTATTGGTAAATTTGTTGGCAAAACTTTTTAAAATTTGATTTTGAAATCCGTTGGTAATCTATCAGTAATTACCAACAGAATTTGTCCGTCGGTGAAAGCCAGTTTTCTTATAGTGACTCCAAAAGAAAGAATTTAATTTATATCCCCTATTTACTTTTAATTAAAATTCCTTAAATATTAATTGAGTCCCAAAATAATTTATATGCTTATAGGAGAAGAGCAACCCAAAAATATCAGTGGAAAAAAAATCAAGATCAACTAATATTACTTCATTATTCCTACCATCAAATATCGTATTCATACTATAATAATTCCTATAAAGACTTAGGGTATTACAATCTTATTTATGTTCAAGAGTAGTAGACAACCCCATAAATCTTATGTCTATTAATTTAGAGTATTAAGGAAATAACTTAAATATTATTTGATAGATTTGTTTCCTTAGGATCTGATTCATTTTGTTGAAATAGCGGATGTGCTTGCATTGAAATGGGACGATCGTATTGACAGGAAAATAGATGAGTTGGTGTTCAGTTGGGCACTTAGTAAAAGAGTTGTCTCTTTCTTTTTCTATTTTTTTTTATTTGTCATTGATCATTACATATAAGGGCTGATTTTGGGAGATGAATTTTTGTGGACTTGGGCTGATTTAGTAAGTAACAAAATAATTACTATTAAAATATCTAATTTTAATCTTTTATGTTTCTTTAGGAGAAGTACAGGGATACAATCAATCCTAGACATAGCTATGAAAACAAAAGTAAACTGTACATGTAACTTGACTATAGGGGATTTTTCTTGTTCTTAGCTAGTGCAAAAATTCCACTTTTGTTTTCAATAGTAACTAATACATATAATTTTCAATTAAGAATTACAGGGTTAAGATAATTCAACATACAGATGTTGTATCTACCAATATGCTATACAAAAGCTTTATATATATATATACTTATATATGTATATTTATGTTAATATATAGAGAAACATAATTATAAATACTCTTATTTTCATTTACAAATTGAATTTCCACATGGTACTGTATGGACTAATTAATATTTAATTGCTTTGTTATTTCCTCATAAATAATTAATTTAGAGGCTCAGCATGGGTAACTATTATTCATAATAGATCTAAATGTTAATTAAGTCAAATATTATTTTGTATGAGCAGGTGATTTGAGACTTTATACATCAAAGTTGGTCCTTGATTCAGTCGATATGTACGGTGAGTGCCTAAACCTATAAATACTATAGAATATTATATTTTAAAACCCAGAAGGATATATGCTATAATATAATTTGCTTGTAACTTGTTTTTAGTTTACAATGCACTATAATTATATTCCACTACGCACAAAAATTGTCTTATTTTGTTTCATGATACAAGAAAACATATGCTTTATGATTTTTAACGCTTCTAGACTAGCAGTTAAATTTGATAATCAATTGATGAATAAATTTACTATTATTACTACTGTTACTATTAGTTGGATCCAACTTGATTTGGGTGTGTGATGGACTTCACCGGGCAGCAGCGAGCTTGCCGGTCAGTGCACAACAGAAGCCGTTTGTGGCTGAGGTGGGTTGTAGGATTTTCAAAGGACCTTGACTCAGGCACTATTTTGATGAGCTCACACTTTGCTTGGAGCAATAAGTGACTGTTGCAGTGAGAGTCAAAAGATTGACTAGCTACAGCAAATTTTGTATGATCATCGCATTTAATTTGTTAGTCTATGAAAATGTTTACTAAATTCGTGTTTCATTACCACTTGACCATTTAATATTTTCCACTGATATTTTTCTTGAAATTTTTTACTAAACTAATTATGTTAAATTCACGAACTCACATTGCACACACTTGGCATTTACTAAGTCCTTTATTCACATTCTATTTTTTTTAACTTCGTTTTGGCAGACCTAGACCTTAGCCCTAGTGAGAAGGTGAATCCTGCTTTTGACGAGAATTGAAATTGAAGGTTTTTTTTTTGTGACGAGGACTTTGCAGTAGCTTTAATTTTACTGCCATGTTGGCAAATTAGTTCTTCTCCTTGAATGATTTTCTAGTTAAAGGAAGAATATTGGGCATTTTGAGTTCTATGTTGCAAGAGTTACTTGAATTATTATGAATGTTAGAGGTTTCCAAACCCCCATTATAATTATATAAAATAATATATATTATCAGTGGTGTCAGTTTAAAAGTGCCGCTAAAATTATAAAAAATTAATATGTTTTATTAATAGTGGGGGTTTAAAACTCCCACTAAAATTTTAAGGAATAATACTTTTTAATTATAGGCTAATGTAAACAAAGACCTCCGCAGATTCACTTAATTTTTAGTGGGGGTTGTCATGGTGGTTGCACGAAAATCCCCACTAAAATTTAGCAGGACACGTAACCATGGGGGTTTAGGAAACCCCCACTAAAATTAATTTTTTTTGTAGTGCACATCCAGTCATATATGTCCTAATGCCACATTGTTTTTGAATATGACTCCAATACAAAATGCTACTGTCTCCCTCCCCAACAACTCCATGATAACTATTCACTACATGGGTGATATTCAACTCACTCACACAGTTGTCCTATACAATGTCCTATGTGCTCCTCAATTTTAACTGCAACTTCTATCTCTTAGTGCTTTACTCACTGATTATCCTTCTCTTAATATCTCATTCTTTCATGACCATTTCTTGATTCAGGAGACCAAGATGTTGAATTTGATTGGGAAGGGTGATAGACTTACTAGTCTTTATATTCTAAATATTTTTCCTTCATTGAACTCTAATGTAAGCTACATAAATAAAGTGTCTACAAAAGTTTGGCACAATAGGCTGGGCCACCCCCCATATAAAAAACTTACTTTACTTAAATCTTTTACTTCATATTGATGTTGTTGATCGCAAAACTTATTGTCCTATATGTCCTTTAGCAAAGCAAAAGAATTTAACTTTTGTATCTCATAAAAATTTTGCTAATTCTGCTTTTGATCTAATTCACATTGATATTTGGGGTCTTCTCAATACACAAGCACATAAAGGTCATAAATATTTCGTAACTATTGTTGATGATGCCACAAGGTTTACATGGATCTTCATGCTAAAACAAAAATCTGAAGCCTCTATTATCATTCCCCGTTTCTATACTCTAATCTAAACTCAGTTCAATGAGCATATCAAAAGTATCATATTTGGGAATGCCAAAGAGTTTATGCTCCTAAACTTCTTCCAATCCCATGGGATTATCCACTAGCTTACTTGTCCAGAAACTCCCCAACAAAATTCTATTGTCGAACGAAAACACCAACATTTATTAAACGTCACTCATGCATTATATTTTCAGTCTCAACTTCCCCTATCTCACTGGAAACATTGTGTTATCACAACTACATACCTCATCAATCAAACCCCATCTAACATCCTACATAATCAATTTCCATACGAACACCTCTACAACACTTCAATTGATTATTCTCATCTTTGGGCCTTTGGTTGCTTGGCCTATGTTTCTACTCTCCACTCTCATAGGACCAAGTTCCAACATCGAGCTAAATCTTGTGTGTTCATCAGTTATCTCACAGCCACCAAGGGATACCAATTCTATGACCTTACCACAAAATAAATTCTAGTCTCGAGGAATGCCATCTTCCACGAAAATATTTCCTCATTCCACCAGCTCTCTCCCTCTCATTCAGTCATTGACCTCTTCCCTATCTTGTAATTCCTGTCCCAACTGCTTTTATTTCTAGCAATCATCTCCCAAACCCTTAGCTCGCCACTGACACAAGCATCTCAGTTCATACTCAACACTCTACTATTCCTCAAAGGTCATCTAGAACTACTAAATTGCGTTCATACCTCTAGGATTATCACTATCACCTCCTACAGTCAACATGCCCTCCTACTCACTCATCCTACCTTATCTCAAAATACTTATCATATGATCAACTCTCCAACTCTCATAAACATTTCCTTATGTCCATCTCTTCCAATTTTGAACTCCACAGCTATAAATAGGCTATGAATATACCAAAGTGGCAAGAAGCCATGCAATCTAAATTGAATGCTATCACTACCAATCATACTTGGACTGTTGTCCCTCTTCCACTGGGAAAGAACATTGTTAGATATTGTTGGGTCTTCAAATTGAAACTTCGAGCAGATGGTTCCGTTGAAAGACATAAAGCCCGCTTGGTTACCAAGGGTTACATACATAGAGAAGGGATTGAGTATTTGGACACTTTCTCACCTATGGCTAAATTTTCTACTGTCAAGACGCTTCTATCTCTTACTGCAATCCATAATCGGCACCTCGCTCAACTCGACATCAATAATGCCTTCCTCAACGGCAATCTCTTTGAGGAAGTATATATGGAACTTCCACTTGGCTACACTCCTCCAATATATCAGCAATCTCACAACTTAAGATTGGTATGCAAGCTGCATAAGTCTATCTACAGGCTTAAACAAGCATATAGACAGTGGCATTCTAGACTGTCTAATGCCCTTTTCTAGTTCGATTTCTCATAGTCACAAGCTAATCATAGTTTATTCACTATTGGCTCCGAGTCTTCTTTTATTGCATTACTTGTCTATGTGGATGATATTGTACTTGCATTACCATCACTATACTAGATTAACTGGTTCAAGACCTTGCTTCAGGACAGTTTTTAGTTAAAAGATCTAGGCACCCTTAAGTACTTCTTCGGCCTTGAAATCACTAGAACACCCTCAGGACTTTTCCTTTCACAACGGCATTACACACTTCAAATCCTCAAAGACATAGGTTACTTTGCTGCTAAACCTGCTCACACCCCTTTTGATCCCAAGATAAACTAAACACTTAAGATGGCACTCCTATCTCAGACCCTTCCCAGTATTAAAGTTTGGTTGGACGGCTTTTGTATCTCACCCTATCTAAGCCAGACATCACATTTGTCATGCATCAGCTGAGTCAGTACATAGCTCAACCGTACACCTCTCACCTCCAAGCTACACATCATCTTCTCCACTACCTCAAGTCTTCACTTGGATAAGGCATTATATTCCCATCCTTGTAAGAACTCCAACTCCATGCCTTTTCTAATGTAGACTGGGCCTCTTGTCCCTCATCTCGCAAGTCCACCACTGGCTACTGCATATTCTTGGGCAATTCTCTAATATCTTGGAATTCAAAGAAACAACAAACGGCTTCTCGCTTCTCCACAGAAGCAGAATATCGCGTAATGACTACCGCAAGTGAAATCACCTTGCTCACGCAATTACATAAGGACTTCAAGGTCAACCTCAAAACCCCACATTACTAAAAAAATGTTGTTTTGTGATGGAAAAAATTCGTCGCTATTTGTGATGGAATTTGCGACAGAAAGTCCGTCGCAAAATTTTTCGTCACAAAATCTGTAGCAAAAAAATAAAAAAAATGAAAAAAATTGGAAAACAATTTGCAAAAGAAAAAATCCGTCGCAAAACTGTCCATTTTACGATGTATTTTTTTGGTCGTAAAATTTTAAAATTTTTTAATTCTTTTTGCCACAAAAAAATCCATCGCAAATTTGCTATTTTGTGACGGATTTTTCTGTCGCAAATTCAAAAAATAAAAAAAATAATTTGCGATGTTTTTAAATTCGTCGCAAATTATTGTGGTTTAATTGGCTCTAATTTCCCTCTTTTCCCAATAGACATCTCCTATTTTCTTTCAGGTTTTCTCCTTTTCTTTCTCCTTTTTTTCTTTCTTTCTTTCAGGCAAAGGAGAGAGTGGTTGAAATAGCCAAATTAACTTGGGGTTTACTATTGTCCTAACTTGTCGTTTTCTTATCTATTGCCATGCAAGTACTTTGCTGCCATTGATTTACAACTAAATGAATACCTAAAGGGATACGTCTATTTTAAAAACAAATAAATTCTAATCAAACAATTTAGTATTTGTGTTGTTCTCTTTGAAATTCCTAATTTATCTTTTGTTCAAAATTTTATTATTTCAAAAACACCCTTTGTTTGAACACAAAATTTGAATTAATTTAATTTTTCACTAAGCAGAAATGCTCGTCTCTTAAGTTTCTATTCCTCCCTAGCTCCACTATCCTAATCTCTTCTTCCTCCTGATATCCATCTTCCACCATCATCACAATTGTCCCACTGACTCCCTTCATTCTTCTCTGCTCAAACCTCTATTAGTCCATCAAGCAAAGGTTAAAAAAACTCAAAAACCCTAGGTGCAATTGAAGCGCTTTAAACTTTTTGATCCCTTCTTCTTATCTCTCTCTCTCTCTCTCTTTATATATATATATATATATGTACAACTCCTTATAACCCCACATGAACATTTTATGATTTATCATTACATGCACATAACACAAACGTTTGCAAGACTTTTTGATCGTAGACATATGTTAGTGGTGAATATCTTGTCTTTCCATAGTCTTTGTTTGGTTTTATTTCTTAGTTCTTGTTTGAGTTGCCTAAGGATAATTCAAGTTCCTTTAACAGGGATGGTTTTCTGGTGGGATATTAGTACTGATTATGAACATTGTTTTGAGTTTTGAGTTCTTGGATGATTCTGTTGAATTTTGTTTTTCTAGTTACACATGAATTTAGTGTTGAATTGATGTGTATGAGTTTTTTTTTTTTAATATTCTTTATATGCTTATGTTATTTGCATATTTGATGGTATTAATTTAATTCTATGAGTAGGATTGGAATTTTAGTGAATGGATTGTTTCCCAAATGGAATATGCTATGTTTTGTTTAGCAAGATTGAATGTATCTCATGTATGTAGCTCATATATGTCATCCCTTAGGATGTATTGTGAGTAAAGAAGCAAAGTATTCATGCCTAGTGGATTGGGATTCACATGAATCAGTTTTACCTTTCTTAGCTTAAAATATTGCTTACAAAACTATGATGATGTGATATTTGATATGCTACCTTATTTTATAGAGATTGAATCGGTTGGCTGTTTGATGGTGTGGGAAATTCTTGCCTAGCAATGTAATATAAGAAGAAAGCAAAACTTGACGGTTTCTTTCTCCAGATAGTAATTTGTAAAATCTCAAAGGGAAGGAGCCTAACTAATTGTAGTTTCACCTATGAAAATTGTCTCTTGTTAAAAATTGAAATCTAAAATGTTATGATTTGTTGGAGAATGTGTAAATAGTGAGTCAATGGATATGAATTGGAGAGTTTCTCTTTAATAAATCTTGTTATAATGCAATATACATATGGTTAGAGACAACCAGCATATATTTCTTATTTCTCACTAAAATTTTATATGTTCATTACATTTTCCCTAAATTCTACATATTCTTTTGGCATAATCTTGGGTCAATGGTTTGGTGTATGTATAGGAAATAACTTTATTCATTTTCTTAGTGTAGTGGATCTATTATTGTTATCAGTGCTCTAAACTCATTAAAAGGGTGTTGGCTAAACTTATCAAACATCTTGTAAGCTCCAAGGGATTATATGATTTAAAAACTTATAATGAGCATGTGAAATTCTACATATTTGTTTGGTAGGCTCTTGCCTCAGTAGTTTGGTGTCTGTATAGGAAATAGCTTTATTCATTTTCTTGGTGTAGTGGACCTACTATTTGTTAAGCAACTTGAAATATGATGACATTTACATAGTATTGCATGGTTATCATCCTTTTCTAAAATTTTGCAACTTATATGTGCAGCTTCTTGTCCTCAAATAAAATAAATATAAGCCCTACACATAATCATTGGAACTTGTATGGAAAGCTTTGGCATGGATGAACTAAATACTAGTTCCAACTTTAAAGTGTTGAAGAAACTAAAGCTAATTAGGAAAAAGACCATTTATGATTAACTAACCAACATTTTTACTTTGTGATAAATTCTTGAGTGACAATGAAACATTCTGCGTCTTAGTCCAGCTTCTGCAAGATTCTTTGACAAGTTGCCTGTGTAAAAAGGTTGTGAGACAATTAAATCCAAATGTATGGATATAAAGATGTTTTCATAATCTATCTATGATCTTTTAGAGATTTGAGGTGATGTTATTTTCATGGATTTTAGTTTCTAATTGTCTGGTTCAAATGAGTATTTTGGGGAATGTGAGTGGAATTTCTTTCATCCCTCTCTTTTTCTTAAACTAGAGCTATATATATTTAAACCAGCGTGCCACTAGTCATCAAGCTTATCTATAGGTATAAAGATAACGAGCTACAAGCTAAATGCATCCATAATGACATTGAATGAACACATTCTTTACTTTGATGCAAAATGTTTGGCTACACAAACAAAAGCCATCATCTTCAAACATTCAAGTAATTCCATGTCCTTAAGATCTTTAAATGTTGAAGTATTAATCTTCTTAAAAGAAAGGTTTACCTTTCTCTCTTGCTGTAGTGTTTAATGGAAAATATCTTTATTTTCCATAGTTAAAACTTCGACAAGTTTGTTTTTATTTAACAGAGATCAACGATTTGGATATCAATAATCCTATTTAAACCCTTTTCAGCATTCATGAAATAGTAGATAAACTTCCATTTAAAATTTCCATCAGTAGTTGATAAATTAGGTACGATATGTTGAATATTTGTCCTTGAGTGGTTGGTTGAGAATGTTGGCATATGGCTGAATTTCCACTAGTATGAGGTAGATGAATCCCTTAAGAAGAATAAGATTAGAATGGGTAAGAGATGACAATGGATTGAAGATGACAAAGGTAGCCATCGAATCCTCATTCTAACAATTTCCAAACCAAAAATTTGTATCATGTAACAGAATCTTTAGGTTAATATAACTTTTCTTACATCACAGTAGCATAATTTCATTACTCCGATATAGCATAAAAATCGCATTAATAAACCCTGCAAGTCCCAAAATACTACAAAATATGATCAACAATGTATCAATCAACATAATTTTGAACTTTAGAAGATAGAAAGTGATCTCCACCAGATAGCAGCAATGGGATTTGTATAAAAAGCCAAAATCCAAGCATGCCCCATGCACTGAGAAATCAACAAGAAAGTCATAAAGTGCCAATCCAAACTACTAAGTAGGAAAACACCAGCTATCAAAATACTGCAACATAGTAGCTTTGTGTACACAAGTAACCAAGTAGAAAAAACCTACCATTCTAGCAATTAACAAGCAAATGACAACTTCCAAAATGTCAAATTTTCAACAACTAAAAAGTAAGCAGCAACTCCAAATGTCTATGGTTTGATTCCTTGTTCCAGCACAATTTTCAGCAATTAAAAATCAAATAATAGACACTATTTCCACTCCCTCAAATCAGCCCCCAAGTACTCAGTTTTGCAGCCAAAGGCTTCATAAGATGCAATTTAGTTTTTTAAATCCATGAGCATGGAAAATTTTCTATAATGTCCAAAAATTATATATACACATTTCTACTCCCAAGTCATATTGTTCAATCTCAAATACAATGTGAA
The DNA here is from genome assembly GCA_018894105.1 of Jacaranda mimosifolia. NCBI lineage: Eukaryota > Viridiplantae > Streptophyta > Magnoliopsida > Lamiales > Bignoniaceae > Jacaranda > Jacaranda mimosifolia. The sequence continues at coordinate 12,045,688 of CM032132.1, read as the reverse complement.
CTAATTCAAATCCAGTTGCTTGGAGGATGTACAATTTTGGTTCGCACAATTCATAATATGGCTTGCACATCCTCCAAGCAACTCAATTTGAATTAGTTCACATTGGATTTGAGATTGAATAGTATGACTTGGGAGTAGAAGTGTGTATATAGAAATTTTAAACAATATAAAAAATTTTCCATGCTCATGGATTTAAAAAACTAAATTGAATTTTATGAAGCCTTTAGGTACAAAAATAGGAGTATAAATAAGTCGAGCTCGAGCTCAATGAGCTTGGTTCTGAAGGCTTAAATTTGGGCTCGAGCTCGCAAGCTTGATACTAGTCAAGCTCGAGCTCAACTAACCAAAAACATTCTAAATCAAATAAAAATATTAAATTATTAATATATCATAATTATTTAATAATACTAATAAATTATTGTAAATTATAATTATTAATAAAAAATATATTAAATTATAATATATATTATTTTAATTACTATAATGATTTAATTATAATATATTGTAATTATTGATAAAATATTAAATTATTAATATATTATAGTTATTTATCATATATAATAAATATTTAATATTAGAAAAAAAGTAAATTATTAATATATATACTAATTATTTAATTAATAGATATATAATATTTAAAAATAGAAAAAGCTCATGAGAAATTCATGAGCCGGCTCATGGCTTTTGAACAACTAAAATAAAGCTCGAGCTCAGCTCAAGTTAAAGCTCGTGCTTGAGATATGAGCTGAACTATAATCGAGCCTACTCATGACTTATCTTATACCTGTATACAAAGCAGAGTGCTTGGGGCCTGATTTGAGGGAGTGGAAACAATGTCTATTGTTTGATTTTTAATTACTGAAAATTTTGCTGGAATGAGGAATCGAACCCTAGACGTTTAGATATTGCTACTTATTTTTTAATTATTTAAAATTTGTTGGAATGATTTAGTCTAAACCTGGCATTTTGGAGGTTGTCATTTACTTGTTAATTGCTAGATTGGTAAGTTTTTGCTACTCGGTTACTTGTGTACACAAAGCTACTATGTTGTAGTATTTTGATAGTTAGTGTTTTCCTGCTTAGTAGTTTGGATTGGTACTTTGTGACTTTATTGTTAATTTCTCAGTGCATAGGGCATGCTTGGATTTTGGATTTTTGCACAAATCCATTGTTGCTGTCTAATGGAGATCGCCTTCTATCTTGTAAAGTTGGAAATTATGTTGATTGATCTTATTGCAAATAAATTGAGAGTTTGGAACATTGTTGATCATATTTTGGAGTACTTGTGGCACTTGTAGGGTTCATTGATGACATTTTTGATGCTATATTGGAGTAATGAAATTATGCTACTATGATGCAAGAACAGTTATATTGACCTAAGGATTCTGCTACATGACACATTTTGGTTGGAAATTGTTAAATGGAGGATTCATCATCTCCTACCCATTCTGATCTTATTCTTCTTAAGGGATTCATCTACCTCGTACCAGTGGAAATTCAGCCCTATGCCAACCTTCGCAACCAACTGCTCAAGGACATAATATTCAGCATATCGCACCTAATTTACCAAATATTGATGGAAAATTCAAACAGAATTTTCTCTACTGATTCATAAACATTAAAAAAGGTTTAAATAGGATTGCTGCATATCCAAATCGTTGATCCCTGTTAAATAAAAACAAACTTTTTGAAGTTTGAGCTATGAAAAAGAATGATATTTTCCATCAGGCATTGTGGCAAGAGAAACATATAAGTCTTTCTTTTAAGAAGATTAATATTTCAACCTTTAAGGATCTTAAGGACATGGAACTACTTGAATGTTTGAAGATGTTGGCTTTTGTTTGCGTAGCCAAACTTGCATTGGAGCAAAGAGTGTGTTTATTCAATGTCATTGTGCTTGAATTTGGCTTGTAGCTCATCATCCTCATGCACATAGATAAGCTTGATGACTAGTGACAACTGGTTTAGATATATGCAACTTTAGTTCAACGAAAAGAAAGGTATGAGAAAAATTCCACTCGTACTCAATTTCCTCAAAATACTCATTTGAACCAGACAATTAGAAACTAAAAGCCATCAAAATAACACCACTTCTAATCTCCGAAAGATCATAGATAGATTATCAAAACATCTTTGTATCTATATAGTCAGATTTAATTGTCTCACAACCCTTTTACACAGGCAACTTGTCAAAGAATTTTGTAGAAGCATGACTAAGATGCAGAATGTTTCACTGCCACCCAAGAATTTATCATTAAGTATAAGTGTGTGTTAGTTAATCATAAATGGTCTTTTTCTTGATTAGCTTTAGTTTCTTCAGCACTTTAAAGTTGGAACCAATATTTAGTTCATCCATGCCAAAGCTTTCTTTACAAGTTCCAAGGATTATGACTAGGGCTAATATTTATTTCATTTGAGGACAAGAAGCTGCACATTTAAGTTGCAAAATTTTAGAAAAGGATAAAAACCATGCAATACCATTTGAAAGTCATCATATTTGAGGTTGCTTAATAGATAGTAGGTCCACTACACCAAGGTAATGAATAAAGCTATTTCCTAAACATACACCAAACCACTGAGCTAAGATTCTGGCAAAAAAATATGTAGAATTTAAGAAAGATAATGCAAGCAAATTAAGCAATAGATCATGTGGATAACCATAATCAACATACTAAAGATAAAACCATATGTAGTCATTATAGCTTTATTGACAATAATAATTCCAACATAAGTGACAATTTTGAACATCCATGCTGCATCAAGAGTCTCTTTATGCTCGTTTTTGCTTCTCAGGGACATTTTCTTCTACTGCTTCAAAAGAAATGTCAAAATATGTCAGCATTAGGAAACAACACATTTTTTTATCTTCTTGAAACTTCACATACTAGTTATAAGTTTTTAAATCATATAATCTCTTGAAACATATAAGATGTTTGATAAGTTTAGCCGACAACCCTTTAATGATTTTGGAGCACTAATAATGGTAGGTCCACTACACAAAGAAAATAATAAATCTATTTCCTAAACATACACCAAACCATTAACCTAAGATTATGCCAAAAGAATAAGTCGAATTTAAGAAAAATGTAATGAACTAATCAAATTTTAGTGAGAAACAGGGAATATCATTTGGTTAACTCTAACCATATGTATATTGCATTATTACAAGATTTGTTAAAGAGAAACTCTCCAATTCATCTCCATTGACTCATTATTTACATGTTCTCCAACAAATCATAACATTCTAGATTTCAATTTTTAACAAGAGACAATTTTCATAGGTGAAACCACAATTAGTGAGGCTCCCTCCCTTTGAGATTTTACGAATTACCATACGAAGAAAGAAACCATCAAGTTCTACTTTCTTCCTACATTACATTGCCAAGTAAGAATTTCCCACACCATCAAACAATCAACTGATTCAATCTCTATAAAACAAGGTAGCATATCAATTATCACATCATCAAAGTTTTGTAAGCAATATTTTAAGCTAAAAAAGGTAAAACTAATTTATGTGAATCACAATCGAGTAGTTATGATTACCTTGCTTCTGTGAGTGATTATATGTCTAAAGAAGGGGTGAATTAGGCCTAAGGGGTTTTGATGCAGCAAAAGTTTATCAGTAAAATACTTTTTGGTCTTTCAAAATAATTTAAGTTTTTTGCAGAAATCAATTTTAGTTACTGACTTAAATTTGTAAGTACCAGTTAAACTCAGGCTGTAAATCGATATTGAAAAATTTATTTACCGTTCACATCCATATTTGTTATACAAAATTAATCCATATACGTTTAAAGCGGATATTATCTGTATTCGATTAATAGATATCCGATTATAAATGGATACAGATATGATAAATGCGTATTCAATTCATTTAATATTCGATATGAATATATATTTATTAAATAATATATTATTTATATTTTTCAATAAAAATCTCATAATTCATATATATATAAATTATAATTGAAGAATTGGGAAGAAAAAAGAATACATTTTAAAAATAATTGTAATATAGAGAAAAAATTGAAGAATAAAGTTAATCAACATAATTATTGTTGGTTGACTTTATAATTAATATACTTAAATGGTATTATTATTATTATTAATCAATTATAAAGTTAATTATTAATTATAAACTATGCTATTTGTTTGATTGCTTTTGTTTTAATGAAATTATATAGTTCTTTCTATTAATTAAAATATGTATTTATTATAGGTTCATAAATTCACATATTTGGATATTCATAAATGGATATGTAAATAATTATCATCGAATATGAATATAAAATAATAATTCAAATACGGATAAATTTAATAAAATATAAATAAATATGAATAATTGTAATCGAATACGGATATATCCAAATGCAACAGATATCCAACGGATACAAATTTGGATATCATTTTTAAATATATGTCAAATTCGTATTCATATTCGAATATTTGAAAAGTTAAACGGATACGAATATGAAAACAGTGTATCCGATCCATTTAATATCCGTTTATACCCCTAAGTTAAACTACCAGTCAGATCACTGATAAAAAAAGTAATAAAAAAGGTAGTAAATGGATGATGGTATTTTTAGAGGTTCGGCAAGCCTACTCCTCTATCTAAGCTTTCACTTAGGATTTTGAACTTCTCAAATCAGTTAAGATGTAAGAATATTTTATAGTTAAGAATAGTAATTTGACAGAATGAAAGTTAAGGAATAGAAACACTCTAGCAAGGTTAAAACCAGCTCTTCACAAAGTGCTAGAGCGGAATCCCAAACAACATAAGGTAGATTCCAGAGCACCGCAATACCAACTGCTTTGTGAACAGGTCCAGAGAACTTCTGCTAGTTTCATTTGCACAACCTCTATGGACTAATAATTGAATACGGATATATCCAATGCAACAGATATCCAACGGATACGAATATGGATGTCATTTTTAAATATATGTCAAATCCGTATTCATATTCAAATATTTGAAAAGTTAAACGGATACGAATATGAAAATAGTGTATCCGATTCATTTAATATCCGTTTACACCCCTAAGTTAAACTACCAGTCAGACCAATGATAAAAAAAAGTAATAAAAAAGGTAGTAAATGGATGATGGCATTTATAGAGGTTTGGCAAGCCTACTCCTCTATCTAAGCTTTCACTTAGGATTTTGAACTTCTCAAATCAGTTAAGATGTAAGAATATTTTATAGTTAAGAATAGTAGTTTGATAGAATGAAAGTTAAGGAGTAGAAACATTGTAGCAAGGTTAAAACTAGCTCTTCCCAAAGAGTTAGAGTGGAATCCCAGACAGCAGAAGGCAGATTCCAGAGCACCGCAATACTAGTTGCTTTATGAACAGGTCCAGGGAACTTCTGCTAGTTTCATTTGCACAACCTCTATGGACTAATACACAAGTTTCTGCCACTCCATACGGTAAGCTCTAGACTCTCCTTCCAGACCGAAACCCAGAACAATCCAGAAGATTCCAAACAGTACTGCTCTACTGGTTTCTTCACTTAGTGATTCTTAGAGCAACCAAGCACCGATTTGTTCTTTTCATGGTGTCCCTCACTAGCAAGTATGAATCCTATCCCTTTTCACCACTAGGTTCTTCAAGACACAAACCACCTTGTCTTCGTCTCCCCAAGGTCCGTCAAAGGCAAGCTTCCTTTGACCTTCTTCACCACAAAGTCTTTCAAAAACATACATAGAGTAAGAAATTAGCAACACTTAAGCACAAAATGTGTATGAAAGTCTCACATAACTCCTCAAAATACTTACCAAAATCTTTTTATGACTAAGTGATTCACATATTACAGTGCTGCATATTTCACATTTATATGCTTATGTCCAATGGCTATAAGTTCTTGTTTAGGTGAGTGCACATTGGAATCAAATGAGGAAACAAGATATTTAAGTAAACATGCATTAGTTCCATAAATTGTTGATATATCAATGATTAAAACATGATATGATTTCTAAGTTATAAAGATGTGAACCAAGCTAGAATCACCTAAACTTCCCTATCTATATGCCTAGTTCTGCCAGCTTTTGCTCCCCCTATTTTAAGAGCGATTTGTGCTCCCCCTATCTACATACTCAAGAAACCAGAGAAATAACAAGTACCAGCATATACTAAACAATTGATATAATTCATACAATAGGCCTAGTCATCAAAAGCTAATCATCCAGAATAATGAGTTTACATGCCATAAGATTGTTCATCATCTAAGTGGATAAAAAGTCTAGAAATAGGGATAAGTTCCAGCAGACAAAACAAGAGTTTCAAATTTACTATTATCCCCCTTCATCATCAAAAAAAGCTTAAGAAGCATTCAAACAAGCTTTAACTTTCTCCTTCAATCGAATAACACTGGCACGAGGGTGACTAGATTTGTGAAGAAGATGCTCGTGCTTATAATCTATAGAATTAACAAGAGTTTCCATACGCCCTGCAAAAGTCTCCGTAGCTAGCTAAGATCATCTATCTTAGCGTTAAGTCCAACATCCATCTTATCAGCTTTCCCTTGAGCCATTTTTGGTGTTTTAATGGGAGCGGGGCGAACAAGACTGGATTCTTCAATTTCTAAGCTAATAGACACTAGAATTTTGGATTTTCAGGGATGAAGCTTGATACTGTTAGGAGTTCTACCAACTCCCCTAAACCATCTGTCATCCTCAGTGTATTGAATCTTTATTTTTTAAGACTAGCAAGATCTAAAATTTTATGGTTATGCTCCTTCTCAATCCAACGATTAGGTAAGAAACTCTCTTATGGTAGGAAAATTGCAAAAATAGGACTGTAGAAATACCCTTTTGGCAAAAGAGGACACAAATTGTAGAGATAGCATTATAGGACTAAAATTATTTAAAAATAAAAAATTTAGGACAATGGTATCTGGAAAATACATCAATCGTCGTGTTTTTCCTACATGGTGCCTAGATGGCAAATCCCGGCCACTTTTTTCCTATGTCAGGTGGCGGGCATTTGCATTGTCACTTTCTATGTCAATAAAAATGACCACTTCACCTGCCACCTTTTTCTTATGCCACATCAGCCAGGGGAGGGAGGGGAATCGCTGCTTAAAATGGGAAGAAAGACGCCCCCTCGATCTCCTTCTTCATATCATTGCCCTACCTACCTCGTGATTTGAAGGAAAAAGAAATTTGAGAGCCCTACTTATAATGTCAACAATTACTAGTAATGTGAACTGCTATTGTGGGAAAAAATTTGTCATCTAGACGTCTTAGACTGATGATAACCCAAGAAGAAGATTTAGTTCTTGTGTTGACTACAAGGTAATTTCTTGAAATTTTCCCAAATTTTTTTACAGAAAGTTTCACACAATTTTAACGAGAATATATATTTTTTCCCTTAGAGCAGGGGATGTGGATTTTTTGGATGGGAAGACCCTCTATTATGTGAAAGGGCAAAGCTTATTATCCCTGGGTTGCTGTGGAGGATTATAGCAAAAGAAGCGGAAATTGCTGAGTTGAAAATGAAAAAGAGAAAAGCTGAATTGATGCTTTTCAGTACATGGTTAATTTTCCTAGCATTGTTTTTGTATTTGATGTGGAGTGTTCTAGAGCAAAAGGCTGAAAGCAGAAGACCATTTCATATGCTAGCCTGAAGACAGAACAAAGTACCATGTAGGAAGTCTTTTTCCCTTTTGGTTGCTAGGTATAGGTTTTTGAATTTTGTATTAAAATTAGTACTGTAATTTGGCTTAGAATATATGGGAAATTTTCTGTTGTGCTCCCTAATTCTAAGTTGTAATTAGTGGTTTAGACTAATGTAATCATGTTTACTATATTCACTTGTTCATTCTTCTAAAGAGAACTACACAGAAACATAATGAAGGGCAAAAAAGAAGCAATGAAAGATATATAAAAAAAAATGCACAGCAATAGAAGCAAATGAAGCTATACCTTTGACACCTACACACAAAATGAAAAATGGCAAATAGCAGCAACACCAATCAACCAAAACTAATAAAATCCTCTGCTAAACACACCAACCAACCCAAAAGCATTTAAACTCCTTACACACCCCACCAACCAAAAGCAATACAAAACAACATTAAAAAGGAAATTTTTCATTAAACTTAATAGTTATTTATCCTTACAACAATCTAACACCAATAATAATCCAAAAAAGAATGTCCCCAACAATAAACACCAACAATATTAATTACAAAAACTTCAAGTTTTTGTTCCAAAAGATAGAAGCAATATAAGCATGCAAATTCAGTCCTTAGAAAATGAAGTCATGGTAGAGATGTCCATGAACTTTTTCCCTCATTGCTTTATGATAGGTATTGCACCCTGACTGCTAAAGGTGCTTCTTGGAACAGATTGCTGCACAAATGAACAACCCTACATTAGAGGAGGAGCTCTAATGTTTAGCCAGCTGTGCAGCATTCTTGAAGGTACTTGAACTTGGTTGCTTCCCATCTGTAGCTGCTGGAACATAGAAGGGCCAAGACAAGTAATTGTTGAGACATTTGGTTTTGCAGAGTTTGTGGGATGCTTGCTTGAATAGGAGCTTCAGCATCAACTTCAAGTTGCACTGAACATGGTGGCTATATGTTTGGAGCATCCTTTGAAATTGATACTTGGCTTGTAGCATCATGAGGACATTGGCTTGATGCATCACCTGGAGCTTGGCTTGCAGCATCAACTGGAAATTAACTTGTACCTTCTTTATCTAGGTTAGCTCTCTTTTTCCTCACCTACAAAAGAAAGCATGAGAAAATTCAATTAACAGAATTACATTTTAGCAATGACAATTGAAACTGTTGACCACTTACATTCAATTTTTTCCTTGATCTTAGGTTTTCAATTTATTCACTTTCTAAACTTGGATCCTTCTTGGATGTTTTTTCATTATGGCCAATAACACCACATAACCTGCACCTGTAAACACTTTTCTGCTTTTTGAGTTTCATGGTCTCCTTCACTTTTTTCTTTTTCATTAACTTATCTCTAGCCTTATTAGGTTCATTTCTTCTTGCCTTGGCCTGCCAGCACCCCTTCCAAAGTTTGGTGGTAATGGTGCAATGAATATACTATCACCCCATTACTCCTGATCACTTATTGGCAAGATAGGCTGTCTGTACACCTTTTGTAAGCCTCAACTTTGTAATAGGGGTTCACATACTTTTCTGGATCATCCCTTTGATTAACTATTGCAGCCAATGCATGTTTACAAAGAATTCCTAAAAGCTACCATCTTCTGAAAGTGCAAGTCATTAGCTGCAAATCAATACAGTGTTGACTACAATCAAAGCAGCTAACTTGGTAATGCATGTCATCTGCTTTAATAGGAATACAGTATGCAATCTTGCTAGAGTTCTTTTCAAGAAGCTTCTTGATTTTAGGGCAAAATGCACCTTTTCACTTCGTAGCAACATTATCCCTGATTTCTTGTAGCCTCTTCATTAAAAACTCTCTGACCTACTCTAGCATTTTGATTATGGGCTTCTTTCTTGATTCTAAGATACAACTATTGAAGCTTTCACACAAGTTGTTCAGAAACATATCACATTTGGGAGCTTCTCTAAAGTGGCATCTACTCCATTGACTTGCTGGTTTGTCAATAAGCCAATTAGCTACACTTTCATCAATTTCTCTCAATTCTTACATTCTTCTTTTAAACTCACCAAGTGTGGTTGCTTTTTTTGCTCTCTATACTACATTTTTGAAAGACAAGCCCCTAAATCCAGCTTGTTTCATGTTGTTGTGCATATGTCTTACACAAAACTTGTGTTCTGAAGTAGGGAAGACATTTTCAAAGGCATGAATCAGGCATTTCTGCTTATCTGAAATGAATGTGTATTCATCATCTTGCAAGATCTCCAAGTCTTATTTTAAAATTGTCAAAAACCACTCCCAAGTCTCTCAAGTCTCCTTAAAAACCACAACGTAGGTAATAGGATAGGTGTTTTTGTTTAGATCAACACCTACTACCGACAAAAGTACTCCTCTATGAGGACCTTTTAAGTGGCAGCCATCTGACTGCTATGAAAGGTTTGCAACCTACTATAAACCCTTGTTTTAATGTACTGAAGCATATATATATCCTACTGAAACTTACCTCACCATTAATCTCTTCAGCCCCTGAGATAATGGTTGATCCAAGATTGCTCCATTTAAGCTCCTCAACATAATCCCATAGTTTGTTGTATTGATGATCAAAACTATCCTCAGGCATCTTGATTGCCTTACTCTTAGCTCTATAGGCATGATCCTTAGAAGTATTGTATCTCAAGTCATTGATGGCATTAATCCTGAAACCCTTCACTACTCTTTTAGGGCAGTAATGAATTTTTGAAAGTATCTTTCACTCAACCACTTAGTCTTCATGTTCTTGACATTGAAAGTCTGCGAGCAGGAATGGTGTAGGCTATACTCCCTAAGTATAAAAGTGCTCTCCCTAGTGAGCTTAATGGCATTCATCCTCCATTGGCAATCTTTATCCCCACATCTATAATACTTATTCTTAGCACTCTTTGTTTGCTTCAGTGTCCTCTTGGTTTTAATGGCATGTGATTGCACAGCTTTCTGAAATTCTACCTTTGCGCTGAAGATCATACCTAACTCAAATGTCGGACCATAAATCTCAACTGGATCGAATATAGGATGACTCATGCCTTCTTCATCTTCATCAGATATCTTATGCTCATCAAACTCATTTTCACTATCAACTAAATCATCCTCACCAGATTCATTAGACTCACTTGAGTTGGTAGCTTGCAGATCCTCTTCATCATCTACATTTCTAGCAAATAAATTATCATTATCTGTTGCCTTATCTCCCTCCTCATAGTCACTATCAACAAGTGAGTTTGGAACATGCAAGTCACAATCATTGCCTTCACTTGCTTCCACTCCCTCATGAACAAATTTTGTATTTTCTGTTGTAGATTTGTAGGCATCCACTACCTTATCATTCTTTCTAAATATGGTCTCTAATTCTATGTCATCTACTTCTTCATAATTATCTTCCACTGGATAAACATCATCCAAATCCTCTTCTTCATGTTGCTAGACTTGTGGTTCATCTAATTTAGGCTGCAAAGGAACCTCATCATTTATATCATTTTCAGAAACCTGAGTATGTTGTAGGTCTTCTTCTACTTGAATCTCAGTTTCAACTTCATTCTCATCAACTTATGTTTGACCTATATCCTCAATACCAATTTCCTTTTCTACTTGAATTTGCTCCAAGGGATCAATTTCAACCACTGCATTAAATTCTTCTAGAATATGCTCTAAGGGATCAACTTTATTCTCATCAATTTGTGTTTGACCTATATCCTCAATACTAGTTTTCTTTTCTACTTGAATTTGCTCCAACGGATCAATTTCAACTACTACATTAAATTCTTTTGGAATATGCTCCAAGGGATCAACTTCATTCTCATCAACTTGTGTTTGACCTATATCCTCAGTACCAGTTTCCTTTTCTACTTAAATTTGCTCCAAGGGATCAATTTCATCTACTGCATTACATTCTTCTGGAATATGCTCCAAGGGATCAACTTTAGGATCATCAACTTTCATAGGATCCTTATCCTCAGCCACTGCATTACTTTATTCTGGAATTTGCTCCAACAGATGACTTATGTGATCTTCATTCTGATGCATACCATGCTCAACATTTAGAGGATTATAGTCAACATCAACATACACTGGCATCTCAACCTTGGGAGCATTGAATTGGAATGAATGCTTACAAATATCTGCATCATTGCTTAATTAACTTGAAGCTAGTAGTTAACCTCACATAGTAGTATCTCTTCTTCTTCCCTAAACCTTTTATGTGGGAACTGAATGAACGCTAGAGTAGTAATAGGATCCATAAATCAAAACTTCATAAGCCTAAAAATAACAAAGCTACTCGAGCTCCCAAGGATCTAGTAATGCTATAGATCTAGATTAGGATAAAGAATTACCACTTGTAGCTTAAAATCAAGGAGAAAATCAACTATCTCTCACGAGTCCAGAAACTATCTGGATCTTGCACATCAAAAAGATGACAACAATTGCGCATGCTAAACTGCTCCAAAATTCACAAAGTTAAATCTGGAACACCTACACACACAGAGGAAGCTATTGTGAAAAATTGAGCCAGGAATCCTTCTGGCTCACTCCATAAAAATTCTCAAACCAGAAGCTACAATAGGTGGATCTCCAAAACTGAGCAAGTCAATCGCCTTGCCTCTATTGAAATGATTGACACACCAAACAATCTTCCAATTTCCCATCACTATAAGCTGGAGTTAGAGAGGAGAAAATGAGGTAGTGGAGGCCGATTTTCAGGTTGGGAGGAAGAAGGAATGCGAAGCTTCAACTCATGATGCAATGCATGGAGAGGGGGATTTTGGAGGGAATGCAAGAATCTAATTCTCACACTTTTCAGCCATTAATTTTGAATTTTGCATGCTCTCTATATCTATATATAGAGGGTGGAGGGTGTGATGCCAGTTGGCATCACACCTTCCTCAAGGTGACCACCCAAGGGGCATGCCAAGTTGGCAAAATTCAAATTCAAGTCTTACTTGAATTTCAAGTGCAATTAATTAAGATGCTAATTTAAATGAACACTTCATTTAAATTTTCCCTCCAAAAAGTATTCTTCCCATTAATTAAATTAAACACTTTAATTTAATTAATTAACCTTTGATTTAACTCGTAAATCAAACAAGCTTAACTCTTAAGCTTAAATTAGTCAATTTAACTCTTTAAGTCAACTTGTCCAATTGATGGTCAATATGGTACCAAATAATTAACTCCTTAATTATTGGTCTAATTTAACACTTAAATTAGTTGATTAATTTAGCACTTAAATTAATCAAACCAAAATTGAAAGTCAGATTGGACCTTTGAAAATCAGTTACCCAAGGGTGATTTTTCCAACACTTGGAAAATTGCTCTACCAATTTTGGAAGCTATTTGGCTTTTGTGTGTGACCCAATAGGTTCTAACATTCATTGGACATAGGCTCACAACTCTTTGTGACTTTTGAATATGTCATATTCTTTTTAGTTTAAAACTACTTTTAAACTAATCGACTCAATTCAATTAATCTCATTAATTGAAGAGTACCCAATCTCCATGGTCGATGTCCAACCTCAAGCCCATGGAGCCCAACTAATTGGCCGAAATGAATATTTTGGAGAACCATCATAGCTCTACGCGTACCATGAAAAAATGGTCCTTCCGTCTCCTATCTCCCGAAAGAGGCCTAGGGCAAAATATTTGTCGGCTCCCTAATAGCCTCAATACTATGTCTTTATTCTCAATGTTCAATTCCCTTGTGTGACCTCACCGTTGGAAAACTCATTTTCCAAATTGTCACACCACCTTGCGGAAGGATTTCTTGGAATCGATCATTATAGAATACATAGGAGATGCACTCGCCCTTCACAAAAGTGAGAAGTCGGATTCCATCTTGGATCTCACAAACTTCCATTCCAAGTAGCTCAAACCCAACCTCAACTCGAAAGACCCACTAAGTGGTCAAAGAAGAGTCAAAGCATGAGGACCGAACACAAGGTTACCATGGATCCTCAGGTCAGAGGACTAATAATATGCACTAGCGTAAGCGGGAGAATTGATCACTACCGACCTGCCACTACGGCTATCTAGTGGATTCTCCGGAGGCTCTTTAGTGCCTTGTTCTCTAACAAGAACCCATTAACATGCACCCATATCTCGATTGCTCATGGAACGGAGTAGTATCCAACTCTTAGATTTATGCATCGTTAATGCAAATATATCTGGATCTTAGATGCCCCGTCTCGTAAGATCCTATGACTTGAAAGATTTGAGATCACGACCATGTAAGACTTATTCCATGGCCATCAAACCAAGTCCTGTACTTATGTGTGATCTAAGGGCTTCATCCAAATGCAAGTGAAGTAATATAAAGCATAAGATGAAGGTGGTCATATAAAGAATATCATTCAATCAAGATTGTTTCACAAGAAAATAGCTTTTCAAGGCCAATCCTATTGGCTTGTCGAGCACTATTCCAATACTGAATTCAAGCAGGTTGAGCTTAGAGATATGCTTGGTCTCCACAATTAACTTTGCCACCAAAATAATCATCCTTAGGGAAATTAATAAATTGCCTACCGTAATACATAGCTATAGTCAGGCTATGTGAACTAAGATCTATTAAGATATATGTACCTAATATAGTGACAGTACAGCCAAACATGTGCTTATATACTAATTAAAAATAACAAGAAAAGCAAAGGTAGGGCCAAATGTGCTGGTACAAATTAATAAGGAAAAGTCAGATAAGCCAACATGTGAAAACAAACAAAATATACCAACCAAAAGTAGGCCCAGCATGTACACATATAAGAATGATAGAAAGCAAACACGGGAGACCACTATCACATACAAAAGTTATGAAAAGAGCAACTGGGACCATTTCACTGAAATGCCAAAGCTTTAACCCTTCAATGAAATTTAAAAATTTGTGCAATTGATAACAATACCTCACAACTAGCTGAAGATGTGCATAGGTAACCATAAATTAACATAAACCAAAAATAAAGACCAAAAAACTTATGGAATTGTGGCGGTGGGAGATCAATGTGTCTCTGCGACCGTTTGAACACCATTTTCCTCCAAGACGTGATCTTTACACTAGGTGAGGGCTAGATTTTAGAATAGACCTAATTTCTATTGAAAATTTTGGAAGAGGGTTCAGATTGGAAGAAATGAAGTCTATGCGAATTAGGGATTTGGACTTGCTATTTAGGGACTTTTGTTTTTAAGCAGCGATTTTCTCTCCTTTTGGCTGATGTGGCATAAGAAATGAGGTGGTGAGTGAAGTGGTCATTTTTATTGATGTGGCAAATGACAATACAAATGCCTGCCACCTAACGTAGGAAAAAAGTGGACGAGATTTGCTAGCTTGGCGCCACGTAGGAAAAACACAGCAACTAATGTATTTTCCGGCGACCATTGTCCTAAATTTTTTATTTTTAAAGAATTTTAGTCCTATAATTCTATCTCCTACAATTTGTGTCCTCTTTTGCCAAAAGGTTATTTCTACAATCTTATTTTTGCAATTTTCCCCCCTTATGCTTGAAAATATAAGTACGAATCACGGAGTAAGGAAGATTTTTGGCTTGATGAGAGAAGGAATAAACTATGTATTTCAAGATTATAAAGCCAATATTAATTGGTTCTTGTCTAACAGTCTTAGTAATCACATAAAGACTTATGGAATTAAGGTCAGTAGAATCACCACCACTAAATACCGGAGAAGAGAAGAAAGTACAACTGAGCATTTTATGAAGCAAAATGTGTTCAATCTTCAATTTGTTTAAGATAACTCAGCACCACAAGCCAATCAACCAACAAATAGGTAGGCTTCACAGAAGGAAGAGATAGAATCCAGCTTTTGTTATCAGGAGTGCACCCATAGAGCTCCAAGTGCCCGGGCCAGAGAGCGCAGCGAGCAGTAGACCGGGTCCTTCGACCTTCGTTTGATTCCGACGGCCGGCATAGATCTCATGAGACCCGCCCACTATTACTACGAAAAAAGCCCTGCCCTTTTCCTTCGCTACTAGGAAAGTAAGCAACTTCTAGGCCTGACCCACCACATGCCAGGAGGACACCCGATGCGGTAATTGTTCGCGCCTAACTTTGCGCTTCCTGTATGCGTCTTTACCCTAAAACATTTTGGTAATCACCGTATGAAATATCAGCATCAGACAAGTCTTCAAAATTAAAAAACTTTGTACCATTATCAAGAAGGTCAAGTATAAAGTTTAGTTCCCAAACACATAGGATTTAATATAGACTTCATTTTCAGATTCAATAAAGGTAAGATTTGAATAAAACAATTTCACCAGATATGGATATGACCTTTCATCAAGTTTCATAAAACTATCCCATTTCAGATTAGATCAATGGCAGGAGATTTTGGCAATGAATCAAAATTAACTACTCTTCCCCTATTCACATTTTGACCAGAAATCTATTGATGAAAACATTTTTCAACTTTAGCATAATGGAATTTGAGAGATAAAGGAACCTTATCGAAATTTCAGTCAGTAACTTTTTCAAGATTGACTAGAATAGAGGATTTAGGCCTTAACAGTGCCTCATTTGAACCACTTGGTTTTTCAAGAGAACCCATAGAGGTGTCCTTAATACTGGGTTCCTCAGAGCCCAAGAACTCATGTTTATCAGAGGAAGATGATTTTTCATCATTAGAGCTTGAGTCATTATACTATTTTAGCTTAATATGAGCTTTGAATACTTCAAGAGGAACTAGTTCAGAGGAGGATGAAAGGAGTTTCTTTTTCTTTGAAAATGAGGTTCTAGCAGACTGAGAGCTGCCTCTCTTTAGCATTTTGAAAAGATTGAAAGAGAAAGAGAAAGATAAGGAGGGGATTTTCTGCTGCAAAAACTTGAAAGAATGAAGATAACATAAGAAAAGGCTTTTTTACGCGTAAAGAAGATGATGAATTAGTTAGAAATAAAGAAAGCGATGAAAAATATGTTTTTGAAAGCCAAATCAGTTATTAATCACAATGGCCAAGAATTTGGGAAATAAAAATGGTAATAGGGGAAGGAAAATTAAGTACATTATTATGCAGTTTTCAAAAAGGAATAACTACCAAATTTAATCATGATTTATTTTTCCTGTCAAATCAAAATTTGATCTTATTCCTAATTTGTTCCTCATATTAATGAATTTTATTTCCTCTAATGCCTTAGTGAAAATATCTGCAAGCTGATTTTTAGTAGACATAAAATCAATTGATATGTCACCTTTATTCAAATGATCATGCAAGAAGTAATGTTTAATTTCAATATGTTTTGTGCGTGAATGCAAGACTGGAGTTTTAGAATGCTAATAGCACTGGCACTATCACATAAAATAGGCATGCAAGGCACATTAATACCAAAATCATGTAGAATACGCTTCATCTATAATGCCTAGGTGCAACAATTGCCCAAGGCCATGTATTTTGCTTCAGTTGTGGATAATGCAACTATGCTTTGCTGTTTGCTGCATCATGAAACTAGGCAATTTTCTAGTAGTTGACAACCATCACTGGTACTTTTCCTATCTATCTTACAACCAGCATATTCCGCATCAGAATAGCTTATGAAATTGAAAGATTTAGAGTATGGATACCATAAGCCATAGTTAGATGTTCCCTTAAGATATCTCAGTATTCTTTTAACAACATTCAAATAGGATTCTCTTTGGGTCAAACTAGAATCTAGCACATAAGCATGTTGAGAACATAATATCTGGACAACTTGTAGTTAAATAAAGTAAACTACCAATTATACCTCTATAGACTTTTTCATCTGCGCTCTTACCGTCATCTGGTATTTGTAATCATGGGAGTGGTTTAGGGTCGCATTCACTCATTTCGAACTTCTTCAAAAGCTGCATTATATACTTTTCTTGCGAGATGAATATCCCTTTCTAAGTTTGCTGTAATCCAGAATGGATCTTTTAGTGCCTCTTTGACATCTTTAGGTTCAATCATTGAAATAAGAGTACAATTGAATTTTGTCAATAGGATGGCTTTGGATTTGGTAGTTATTCCAACTCGAGGATCTCCAATGATTCTGTTAGTAAGGTGACTGGAAGCATGTTTAAACTTTCTGGTTCTTTGTTTAGTTCTTTCTACTGACCCACTGGAATTAGTTTCATCAGTGGAATTTGTTTCCTCAAATAATTCCAGTTCCTCTTGATTTGATGTTGATAGCTTAGGGTCTGGAATCTTAAATGGTTCTTCGAATCCTGCAACTTCTTTGCTCAAGGTTTCCTTGGCATAAGATGGGTTAGTTTCATCAAACACAACATGCATGAATTCTAAAACCATTCTTTTCCTCTTATTAAATACACAATAGGCTTTACTATGCATTGAGTAATCCACAAAGATAGCTTCATTAACTTTGGAATCAAACTTTGTCAAATAATATCTATTATTTAGAATATAACCTTTGCAACCAAAGACATGGAAGTAAGAAATATTTGGAACTTTACCGTGCCATAATTTATATGGGCTTTTTCTTAAAATTGGTCTTACGAAAACATGATTTGACACATAACAAGCCGTATTCATGTCTTCACCCCAAAAGGATTTTGGAAGATTATATTCCTTAAGTATAGTTCTAGCATCTTCTTGCAAAATCTGATTTTTCCTTACAACTTCCCCATTTTATTATGGAGTCTTAAGAGCAGAAAAATCATGAATGTAACTATGTTCTTCATAAAACAAATTAAAGTTTATTTCATCAAACTCAATTCCAAGGTTACTTCGAATTTTTTTAATGAAATAATCCTTTTCATTTTGAAGCCTTTTAGTGAGTGAAATGAAAGCATTAAAGTATCATTTTTTGGAGCAAGAAATAGAACTCACATGAAATTAGTTTAATCATCTGCTATCACAAACACATATCTTTTACCTCCAAGGGAAGTGGTTTTCATATGCCCGAATAGGTTAATGTGTAGAAGTTCTAGTAGTTTGGAAGTTGTGAACTCATTCTTTGATTTGAAAGATATTCGAATTTGCTTCTCCTTTTGGCATGCATCATATATCCTGTCCTTGGATAAGTTTAACTTCGGTACCTTTTTGATAAGATATTTCTTTATGAGATGAGATATAAGCTCCATGTTTACGTGGCCCAATCTTCTATGCCATTTCGAGCATTCTTCATCTGAAGCAGCTAAACACTCCATATTTTGACAGGTTAAATCATCAAGGGTTATACAACAAACATTTTCATCCTTGGTAGCAGCAAAAACCAATTTATCTGCATAGAGAACATTTCCTGCAAAATAATTGTTAAGTTTGAAAAACATGGACGCATCCCTCGTCATATGCCTGGGACATCCGCTATCTAAGTACCACTTCTATTTTTGGCAATGTTCCTTAGCATGAACTTACAAAACATCCATTTATTTTAGGTCTCCAAATTGTGTTGGGTCCTTCTTAGTTAGTAGTGGATAATTTTCTTATCTAAACAAACTTGGTGCCAATGTGTTTCTCAATAGGACATTTATAATCGACATGACTAGGTCTACCACAAGTAAAGTAGGTCTATTGAACTAGTTTGAAATTCTTTCTGGAAATTATTGAATTAGATTTGATATGTTTCTTATTCATGCGGTTTCTAAATTTTTTTATCCCTTTTAGCACTATTTCTAGGAGGAACAGGCATATGTGTGTGTTTAACACTAGTAGAACATTGACATAGATCATCCGTAGCATAACAACATTCTTCAACAACTATTTTTCCCTAGATTTTATAGCTGATATTCTTAATTTGTTTCTCCAATGAGTTATTTTCTTTAGTGAGCTAATCATTCATTTTCTTTTTGCATTCAACATCAAGAGTCTTTCTATTTTTAGCCAATTGCATTTCAAAATTTTCTTTATGTGCTCTATCCAGTTCTCTCTGCAACTAATCTACTTTATCTTGCAAAGCTTTATTTTTATCAAAAAGTATTTTGACACAAATTTCACAAAGCTTAAGCAATTGTTGCACATCTTCATCAATGCCAATTTCATCACTGGAATCATAATCAAAACATGAAGAGGTACTTACTTGATTTACCACAAAGCAATTCTTTTCATTGTCAAATTATTTACTATTGGATTCGTCCCATATAGTTGCCATCGCCTTAGCGTTGGTTTGTTTTGCATTTTTCCTCAACATGAGATAATTTGGTTTTCTATGTTCAATTTCATTACATTTATAGCTACGAGGTGGCTCAGTACTTTGGCTTTGATCTATTGTTCCAAAATTTCCTTTAGAGGTTTGTTAGTTGCTTTAATTTTTGAGAAATTAGAATGATTTCATTCTCAACCTAGTTCTCATCAATATCTTCTTGAGGTTCCAAGTTGGAATCGTGACCGATATTAAAAGCAATATTCTTTTTTACTTTTGTTTCTGAACCTTCATCTTTATTTAGCAGCATCATTTCATGAGATGTGAGAGATCTAACCAATTATCGCATAGTCATTCTTCTAAGAATACGAGCTTCCTGAATAGTAGTAACTTTTGGCATCCATTCTTTGGGAAATGATTTAAGAATCTTCCGAACTTGTCATCCTCGTTTATAGTTTTACTGAGTGCGAACATAGGATTTATAATTTCCATAAAACGCGCGTACATTTGAGTTATGGTCTGATTAGGTTTCATCTAGAACATTTTTGTGAATGAGAAGAGCAATCCTCTCTTGTCGAACCTGACCGGTACCTTCATGGATCACTTGCAACATTTTCCATGTTTGCTTTGTTGTAGCACATATACTAACTTGATTGTACTTCTCTTTTGTGAGAGCGAACTATAGAATATTTTTGACCTTGCATTCATTGAGATGGTCTTTTTATCATTGTTGGTAAATTCTCGCAGTTCCTTTGGAACCATCAATTCATCAACTAATTTCATTGGAACCGTCGGCCCTTCACAGACCATGTCCCATAAATCGAAATCCAAGGCAATTATATATTCTTACATCCAGTTTTTCCATGTAGTATAATTGGAATCATCAAACAGTGGAGGCCGGCCGGCTGTGCAATTGGCCTTCTACAAAGACATCAAGAGTGTAGTGACCACAAGATCTTTTACTCTGGTAGTTATACTACAATATAGAGAACTAATGCTCCGATACTAATTATGAGTGATTATAAGCCTAAGATGGAGGGTGAATTAGGCCTAAGGAGTTTTAATGCAGTGGAAGTATATCGCTTAAATACTTTTTGGCATTTCAAAATAATTTAAGTCTTTTGTAGAAACTAATTTTAGTTACTCTAGAATTTATAAGTACTAGTTAAACTATTAGTTAGACCAGTTATAAATAAAGTAATAAAAATAGTAGTAAATCGACACTAGTATTTATAGAGGTTTTGTCAGCTTAGTCCTCTATCTAAGCTTTCACTTAAGATTTTGAACCTGTTAAATCAATTAAGATGTAAGAATGTTTTACAGTTAAGAATAGTAATTTGACAAAATGAAAGTTATAGAACAGAAACACCCTAGCAGGGTGAAAACTAGCTCTTCACAAAGAATTAAACCAAAATTTCAAATGGGATAAGGCAGATTCTAGAACACTGTGAAACCAACTTCTTTGTGAACAAGTTTGGGGGAGCTTCTACTAGTTTCACTTGCACAACCTCTGTAGACTGATGTACGAGTTGCTGCAACTCCATACAGCAAGCTGTAGACTTTCATTCTAGACTGGAACCCAGAACACAGCAGAGGATTCTAGACAGTACCGCTCTACTGGTTTCTTCACCCAGAGGTCCTTAGAGTAACCAAGCGCCTATTTGTTCTCTTCATAGGGTCCCTCGGGAGCATGTACAACTCCCGTCCCTCTTCACCACTAGGTTTTTCGAGATACAAACTACCATGTCCTTATCTCCCATAGGTCCATCAAAGGCAAGCTCCCCTTGACCTTCTTCACCACAAGGTTCCTAAAAAACACACATGGAGCAAGGAATTAGCAATGCTTAAGCACAAAACGTGTATGAGAGTATCACACAACTCCTTAAAACACTTAACAAAGATCATTTCCCGACTAAGTGATTCACACATTACAATCCTAGATATTTTCACATTTATATGCTTATGTCTAATGACTATAAGTTCTTATTTAGGTAAGTGTCCCTTGGAACCAAATAAGGAAACGAGATATTTAAGTAAACATGCATTAGTTGCATGAATTGCGGATATATAAATGATTAATTACAGTATGGTATGATTTCTTTCCTAAGTTATAAAAATGTGAATCAAGCTAGAATCTTTATGAGATCTTTTAATTATGGAAAGTAAGTTCCAACGTGTAAATATATTCCAGCAGAGAATATGGAAAAGTATTCATAATTATATTTCATGCTTTGAGCACATACTTTTATGTAATTTTGTCATAATCGAAACAATGTAAATCATCAATGGGTTAACAACTTCTTTACTCAAAATACATCCTAGGGGATAACATTTAGGAGCTATATACAAGAGACACATTCAATCCTACTGTACAAGGACCTGAATTACCGCATCAATTTAATAAACAACAAAACATAGCACATTCCATTTGGGAAACAATCTAATCATTAAAATTCCAATCTTACTAATGGAATCTAATTAGTACCATCAAATATGAAAATAACATAAGTACATAAAGAATATTAAAAAATAATAATAATTCGTACACATCAATTCAACACTAAATTCAAGTGTAATTGAAAAAACAAGAATTCAACAGAATCATCCAAGAACTCAAAACAATATTCGTAATCAATACTAATATCCTACTAGAAAAACATTCCTTTTAAAGGAAATTGAATTATCCTTAGGCAACTCAAACAAGAACCAAGAAATAAAACCAAACAAAGACTACAGAAAGACAACATTTTCACCACTTACATATGTATACGATGGAAAATCTTGCAAACTCTTGTGTTATGGGCATGTAATGAAAAATCATAAAAAGTTCAAATGGGGTTATAAAGAGCTATATATATATATATATATATATAGAGAGAGAGAGAGAGAGAGACAGAAAGAGAGAGAGAGAGAGAGAGACAGAAAGAGAGAGAGAGAGAGAGAGACAGAAAGAGATAGAGAGATAGAGGGAGGGAGAGAGGGGATCGAGGAGTGGAAAAAAGCTTTAGTTTTGCCATTGTGATGAGATTGGGTAAGGGGGATTATCTTGGAGAAAGTAAGGCCAGGGTCTTTGAGTTCTTTTAGTTTTTGCTTGATGGATTAATAGGGGCTTTGGTGAAAAAAAAGGGAGGGAATCACCAGGACAATTGTGATGGTGGTGGAAGATGGGTATCTGGAGGAAGAAAAGATAGGGATAAGTGGAGTTGGGGATGAATAGAAACTTACGAGACGCGCATTTCTACTAAGTGAAAAATTCAATTAATACAAAATTTTTGTTCAAAGAAACAGTATTTTTGAAATAATAAAATTTTGAACAAAGGATAAATTAGGAATTTCAAAGAGAACAACACAAATAATGAATTGTTTGATTAAAATTTATTTATTTTTAAAATAGACACATTCTAAGGCATTCACTTAGTTGTAAATTAATGATAGTAAAGCACCTGCATGACAATAAATAAAAAATGACAAGTTAGGACAATACTAGAAAACCCCAATTAACTTAAACAGGAGGCTCCAAAGCCTTCTCAAAAGGGACATCCGAAAGATGATGAGCTCTAACAGGGCATTGTGGCAGCGCAACTAGTTGAGAGATCAATATGTTAACGACATTTAGTAGAATTTGTCAATCCTAAAAACCAACAACTTCATTCTCATCAAATTATGTAAACTTACTACAAAAATATATTCTACTAACAATTTTCTCCCAAATAAAACAAACCTCCCACCCCCACCCCCACCCCCCAACCCAACAAACAAAAAAAAAAAAAAAGAAAAAGAAAAAGAAAAAAAAAAGATAAAACGTAAAATTCTCATATATAGAAGAAGAGAATTGTTCCATTCATGCATTGAACAAAAACACATGCCTATACATCACAATATAAACTTAATTAAATGGGAATCATAATTTTTTCTTTCAAATAACATGCTATTAATTATAAATTAGTGCTCCATGCGTGTGTCCAACTTGTATGTTACACAAATATAATTCCTAACCACAAAAATAATATCAATACGATATGGCACTACATGGCAATATTTCATTGAATATGATCTTACAAAGAAATTCTAACAAAAATAAATGCTGTCGCTTGGAAATGTTAGCAAATATCACGTTACATTTAAAAGTGGAGTTTCCGCCACAACCACATGATTAGCACCCTTAATCCTACATTAACAACATGTTTCATTTTCATTAGTTTGTATGCAAATTACTTCTGACAATTAACAATGAAAAAATTATTATACATAGACATAAAAGATAGTAAACTTTGACTATTAATTGCTAAAATCCAAACATTTATGAAAACATTAATTGTTGTATTATGACTCTGTCATTAATTATGAATATCAACATTCATGACACATAAAATCCATGAAATAAATTACGAGTTGATTTATCTATTTCTTATTTTTAAATTATAGTAATGTAATAATATATATCAAGTATCACACAACCAATATGAGATAAATAGTAAAATAGTTGATTGATTATACCATCATTAATTCACATATTATATAAATATAAATATTTTTACTTTGAACAAAACCATCTTGGATTATAATGAATGTATTTCAGGTAAATAATCATATATATAGTAGAAGATTTACATATTTTTATTTTGGGTAAATGGCGAGTCCAATTCACAAGCCATCGTTTATTGATCAGATAAAGACTCACTTCCAGTGATGAACACAAATCATTATTGCAACAACATATATATGTATGTATGTATGTATGTAATATAATAATTTCAGTGTATAAGTTGATTTGTTTTCGAGTACTCAATCTCATATTTGTTTGAGAATCTAATTAGGCTTAATTGGATTGGAGGCTTCAGAACATTGTCAAGTGAACCAATCAAAAACTTGATTTAGCCCTCATTGCAAAGTACATGAGTGAAATAAATTTCATTTTAAGATTTGAATTTTTTGGCAAATTTAGAAGTAAATTTGATGTAATATCGTAATCTGCGATTTTGAAGCATGAAATCACTTTCTTTGAAGTAATTTTGCCCCTATTACAATGAAAACTCCAACTATAGAATGGTGCTCCATTAAATTTCTTTTTTCTATTTTTATTATCATAATACTTTTTTAATATACACAAGCACACACAATATGATGATATATTTGGGTTTGAATCCCAAACCTTAAATATATCAGTGTGAGGACGACGACCCTCGATAGCCAATTAACCAATTGCATATTATTTTAGCATTGTTATTGTATTAATTATTATACTAATTGATTGATTCCTTATTGCTTTTCACCTAATAATTTTGTTTACTTTAGATAGAATAATAGATATAACTAATTAATGATTCAAAAAAATGTTCTAACAATATTAAAACACATTACCATTTGAAACTTTTACTACTAAATAAAAGTTGTAATAAATGAAATGCAAAGCAAAAAAATTCTGATTTCCTACTGAAAGAAAGGTAACGTTGCTTTTTTGGGGAACGGTGGATTATATACATTGTTTATTAGTGCTACATCCATACTAAGAAGAAAAACGGAAGCCTCAATAGGAATAGGTTTCCCTTGTCTGAATAGGATTCTAAGTTGATGCTTTATGAAAAAATTGGGAAAATTTTCTTATTTGAATAGGACTCCTATTCGATGCTCTCTATATTTGAAAACAAAGTTAGGAAACGTTTCCTAGTTGGAATAGGATTCAAAATTCATCCTCTATAAAAAGTTAGAAAGAGAGTAATGCAGTGTTGAAAGTTTTCATTAATAAATTTGTTCGTTGTTTTAACAATTGTTTGCATAGCTTTTGAGCCATGAAGAGAATCACAGCCAGACAAAAGCTAAAAAAGGAGATATTAAATGTTCCATATGATATCATAGGTAACGTTCTTTTGTGACTACCTGTCATAGGTCTGTCAATGGATAGGGTAAAATTCTACCAAGACCTATACCTAAGAAAAATCTAAAATTAAGGTCCAATAGTATACCCCAACTTTACATGATACCCATAGGGTCTGTGTACTGGGCCTCTTTTTCAGACCCACTTCCTTTCATAGGGTATGGGCTCGACCCAATTTTTTTATTTTTTATTTTACTAATTTCAATTCCTATCTAAAATGACAATAAAGAAATCAAAATTTTACAAACCATTTTTTTGTTAACTAATTCCAATTCTTACGAAATAACAATAATAAAATAAAATAAAATAAAATTTTACAAATCAATAATTTTAAGTTAAATAAATGGACAAAACAATTATTAAGTCAAATAAGTCTATGCAATCTTTTTTGTTTATTTCTTCACTGAAAACCCTTAGTCTTCAAGCTTAGTCCTATCAATTGGTAGGATATTGCATTTCCCAAACCCATACCTTAATATACCCAAATAATTAGACCATACATTTGTCATACCCTACTCAATCCATAGACCCAATTAGATCCATGCCTTAAAATACTCAAATAATGGACCCTAAACTAGACCCTACCCTATCAAACCCAAGACCCATTGGGTCTATGGTTGGGTCTAGTTTATTAGACCCAATTTTTGAATTATGTTTTGATTTGACTAATTTTTTCATCTTTTTCAAATTTTTTTAGTGTCAATTAAAATACTAAAACTACATAATATTTAAATGCTAGAATAATTTATTAATATTGGTTAATTTTTTTTGGCATATTTTAAAAAAAGTTAACTCAAGTTTTTTACAATTAAAAAGAGTCTACATTTAATTTTAATTGTTTAATTTAATTTAGTTAATTTATATATGTAATTTTTGGTACATTGAACAAATAAGAACCACAAGAGTATGCATCACTTTTTTTATCTCTTCCCCATATTATGTTTTTTCTGTCTATTTTTCCTCTGAGATATTTTTTTTTTTCTTTAACTTTATTCTTTTCATTTTTTTTTGAAATATTATTATTCATGTAATATATTCAATCAAATATATGTAAATAGTAGAAAAAATTTAATTTTGTGTTATTGAATATTTGAATATGTAGCATCAAAGTATAAAAACTTTTCTTTCTTCACTGGCCAAAGCTACTGAAAATAAATAAATTCAAAATAATTTTAATTTTTTAGTTTATATATATATATATTAAAAATTTAAATATACACTTCAAGTATCCATTAATATTATTATAAATTTAATTTTGATATAAGTAATTTGGATTAACTAGTTAAATTTGATTATTTGGATAATGAGTAATTTTGAGGTAGGCCTGTCAATTGTTTGGATTTTAATTCGAATTTAAAATTTTTTATCTGATTAAAATATACGATTGATCAGATCTGATTATAAATATTCGTAATCTGAAATCAATTATTTTTAATATATTTTTGGGTTTAAGTTTGACTAAAATGTTAACTAAATAAAGTTTTATGAGTAAAAAAGATTAAAGTTGGGAATGAGGGAATTGGAACGTAGATATTTGATATTGGTTATTTTTTGGATATTAAGTATTTGGGTATTTTATAGATATAGACCCTATCTATACTCATTCCATTTTTCTTAATGGTTTGGGTAGAATTCGAGTCTCATGTCTATTTAGTGGGTATGGATATGGATAATATACTATTGTCATGGGTTTAGGCAAGGTAAAACTCTACCCATTGATACCCCTAACCTGTCAAGTCTCTCTTTAGATTCGAAACAGTTTCCAAAATATGGGAAACCACAATCTCTGATCCGGTATTTACCAGAACTCATCTCCAACGAGTCAAGAATTCAGAACGCCAAAATCTATTGATAATAAATTTGTGGCGTGAGCTTGGAGAATTCCATTTGGTTAAAATCGAAAATCAGGAATGTCAAGTAGAATCAGTGTTGGGATATCCATTGGAACAATTCGATCGGCCTTCTCTGATGTGCTGCTGCGACGGTTTAGTACTCTTGCATTGTGATCTTGATGAAGACAAGTCGTCTTTTGTGCTCTGGAATCCGTCGAGTAGAACATACATATTTTACCAAGCGATCGTAGAGGGGTCTTTTTCGATGGAGCTTTATATTGGGTGCTTCGTACCAATCGGCCACCCTCTTGGCCAGGGCGTGAAATAGTTTGTTTTGATACGAGAGATGAAAAGTTCAAGAAGGTGCATAAGCCACAGGGTATAGAAGACACTCATAGACTCTTTATGGTTCTATTTCGAGGCCAATTGTGCTTATCCTGCGACAAGCTTAATTCAATGGTTCAAATACTTATGATGAAAAAAGATGATAATGGTCAGGATTCATAACTATCGACGTTGTTGTACCCCCGTCGGCAATGCCCTGGCATTATTTTGTTAGACCAATATTAATGATAAATGAAAATGAGATTATATTGGACGTTGGAAAATCGGATTTTTTTGTTGTCTATAACATTAGTAAAAGAACATGCATGGAAGTTTGGAAAAATCCTCTGCGTGGATCTTATATTCCGTTCCCTTATCAGGACAGTCTAGTTGAGTTTGGATTGGAATAGGAGCAGATTTTCTTGTTTGAAACTTATAGAAAGGCTAGGATTTATAGAATTTATCTTTTTCTTGCTGCCCTGTGTTCATGTTTCATGTAAAATTTTTGCTATTAGATTGCTGCATATTTCGGGCTTTGAGACGGTGTAAAGTTCTGTTTTAATTTCATTATTGAAAATTTCAGTCAAAAGCCTTTTTTATCACTGTAGTGAATATGGAGATTGGACCCGCAGTTAATTTCTCATTAACCCTAACCAAATTTTCTTTTGGTCCGTCCAGGAAAGGCTATATGTTGAGTTTAAACTTTACCTGTGATGTTTGCTGATACATAAACTCTAAAGGAACAAAACATCGTTGGAAATTAGTTTTGAGAATCTGGTTTTGATTATCTCTAAAGACTACGAGAGCCTTTGGCTCCGTAATTTACTGTGCCAGTCGATAAATTAGTATATTCCTTAAAATCAAATTCGATTAAATGAAAAATCAAAACTAATAACAAGCTACTTAAAACAACTGTACTATTATATAAATATAGAATAATGAAGTGTTTGATTATATTTACTTAATTTTGACCGAATACTGATCAACTCTTAAAATTTTGAGGATTTAAAATTTTTTTAATTAAATTAGAAAAATATTCTAATTGACTGTTATTTGATAAATTCAAAATATCATAACCATAACAAATTTTTTTATTTCATCTCTTAAATTCAAAATATTCATAATGATAACATAAATTTTTATCTTATCAAATGAGTTTAAAATTCAAATGCTATTCCATCACCTTGGTACTCTTATCACAAAATGCCAACAATACCATTGGGCTCGACTAAATGCCTTTTTTTTTTTTTTTTTTTTTTTAATTGTCGTTAGCATTGTTATTTATATTAATTTAATTTATTATTATAATATTGAACGAATACTTTGAACATAAATATTTGTATTAACCCTACAGGCTATACCCGCCGTATGAATGAACGGGATACACTATAGGAAGAGTTTTCCATGTTTGAATAGGATTCCAAATTGATGCTGAAAAAGGTTCCCTTGGTTGAATAGGATTTGAATGTGATGCTTTATAGAAAGGCCAAGAAAGGTTTTGTTATTTGTGTGGGACTCAAAGTAGATGCTTTGTGAAAACAAGCTGGAAAGGTTTCCTAGTTTGAACAGAATTCAAACTTTGACGCTTTATAAAAAGGTTAAAAAGCAGAGTAGTTTTTTGTTGAGAGTTTCAGTTTGTAAATTTCTTCATTCTTCTAACCATTGTTTGCATAGCATTTGTGCCATGGAGGGAATTAAGAGGAGAAAACTGCAAAAAAAGGACGCATTAAATATTCCATATGATATCATAGAAAACACGCTTTTACGATTATCCGTGAAGTCTCTCCTTAGATTTAAAACCGTTTCTACAGAATGGAAAGCCACAATCTCTGATCAGGTATTTGCCAGAACTCATCTCCAACATTTCAAGAACTTTGCCTGCAAAAATATATTCATAGAGGAGTACTGGTATGTGCCGGGGAAATGCCAATTGGTTAAAGTCAAAAATCAAGAATGTCAAGCGAAATCAGCGTTGAAATATCCACTGGGAAATTTCGGCAAGCCTCGTTTGGCAGGCTATTGCGACGGTTTAGTACTCTTGTGGTACTATGGTCATGAGAATTTGTATGCACTTTGGAATCCATCGAGCAGAACATACATAAAGTTTGAGTGCCCACATCCACTTGATTATTTTGCAGTAACTCATGGGCTTTGTTATGATCCATTGATTGATGATTACAAGGTGGTTATCAATGATTTGAAGAATTATATGGTTTTTTACAGTAGAAGAAACTATTGGAGTGAAATGAAAGAAATTTCCATTACCCCTAATGGTGATGGAGATGGAACATATATTGTTCCACGAAGCCGAGCTGGAGGGGTGGGTTTTGATGGATGCATATATTTTGTACTTGAGACCAGTCGCTCACCCATCTATTGGTCATACCGTCCGTCGCAATGTGAAATATTTTGTTTTGATTCTAAGGATGACAAGTTGAAGAAGGTGCATAAGCCAGAGGGAGTAGAAGATGATGCTGATCTGCATTTGGATTCATTCCGTGGCCAATTGTGGTTGTCATGCGTCACGGATGGTACAAGCCTTCAAGTGTTTATGATGAAAAAAGACTATTTGTGGATGGACTTCTTCACCATTGATTTGGAAGTAATGCCCTTGGATTTTTTCAAGCCAATATTCATGATAAATGAAAATGAGATTATACTGAATCTCGGCGAAGAAAGGTATCTTACTGTCTGCAACTTGAGCAAAAGGACTACCTCAAAAATTAAAAATACATTCGGACTGTATTCTCTTTCAATGCCGTATTTGGATAGTCTTGTATTCAGCACTGGAAACGTGGAAACATACAACTGAATGTAAGAGGAATCAAAGGGCGACTTTTCTCTTTCTTTCTCTTTTTTTATTGGAAAAAAAGGTAGGGAAAGAACAATAATGTAACAATTCTCCCTGATCATAACCATAAGAGTCTCTTATTGTTGTGAAATATCTGATTTGAGTCATAATTACTGCCCAAAGGTGGCGAACTCGTCACCATAGCGTCCCTAATAGTTAGTCATTCGAAGCCCCCTCACCATAGAGGTAATTGGTTCACGGACTACTATAGCAAGTTGGTTTAAATCTATGACCTTTTTGTGGAAAATTAAGAGGCTTGTCAGCTAGGCAATATTAAATATATATTGCTAATTGAGTTTATATCTGAATGTTTTTTTATGTTGCCATAATAGGTTAGGAATAGGTTTAATTTCTGGGAAAAGAATTTGTTTTCTCTGGTACTTGCATAAAGAATTACGTGAGCAATAAAATTTTTCTTCTAACAATTATCCTGCATGTTTTGTATACTTGGTGTAAGAAATTTTTGCAGTTGTATTATACTGTGTGTTTTGTAAAAGCCTCTCTCGTTGTACTGTGTTTTCAAGAGACATCTGTTAATTAACAACCCAAAATTAATCTGGAGACTCTCCCACTAGATTTTCTTTCGGTCCAATTTCGTATAGAAAAATTTTGGAAATTAATTTGTAGAATTTGGATTTGATAAAAGTAATGTTCATGTTCAAATAACAAGTAGTTTAGTTTTGGATTTGCCGAGTATCCAAATATTGGGAAAATAGCAATATTCATGTTACAACTAAAAGCACTTCCTCAGGTTGCTTGTTCTCTCAAGATCCTGAGTGACATGGGTAATTCTAATTTGTTTCTAATAAGGTTAAGTATTTGAATAGTGCTCCTAGGGTCAATCTACGGTTTTCTATTGAGGTCTATAACCCGATTTTTAATTGAGATCGAGTTGGCTCAACCTGATCTAAAACCAAAAGCAACCATATGCATGTGATTAACTGTACTCAAGGACCTAGATTGGGCTCAATCAACCGAAGTCTACCGACCAAAAGCTACCTACAAATACCCCACAGTTTGAAATTTACACGTAACAACCCTAACTGCATTTCTAACTTCTTTTTCAACACTTAGATCTTCTTCCCTAAATATTGGTTTGAGCATTGGAATGTTTTAACTTGCCTAACCTATTTACAATGTTAGGATATGACTGAACCACTGAGTGCTCTTATTGCCTGACCCTTGATTAGGAGAATATTTTCCCAAACTTATATGATCATCGGGATACGTCTTCAAGTCGTGTCATGCCAATTACATAGTGCTTTTTACGGATTTGGTACATTTTTTACTTCTGTTTTGAGATGAAAAGTAAAAACCGATACTTATTCTTGAAAGCTTTTATTTAAATATTACTGTTCGGTCAACAATGCATAGGTATCAAAATATTGAAACCAAGGATACATAATATTATTATTTTTTCTTATAGTTATGAGGCAATTTTTTGTAGGATAACTTACAGGTTTGGTGATTAAAAAATAAACTAGAAATGTCACAATTGAGCTGCTACAGGTGTTAAAGAAAGCAAACTATTGAGACAAGATTTGGGAATGGTCACTTGGTTATAGAGCTTAGGCTTAAGTTCATTCAGTTGTATGTAATACCCAAGAAAAATTCTAAGACTGTGAAATGAAATGGCAATGCTTATAAATTCTTCATCTCTTTCTTACAGTCTCATAGAAATTTTCACTATTTGACAGCATGTGGTTTTCATCTTTATTCTTTTACTTTTATGATTGTAAGAAGAAGAGTAAATCATAATTAGGAAGAATAGAGCTAGACTGGGATCCACTTGTGAGCAAGCTCACCAAGTGCCTTCTCAGAGGATCCATTTTGACTCCAAGTCTTTGCAGCAACAATTTTAAGAAGTCTCATCCTGTTTCCAAGTTGCTTTCCTTCCTGACCTCCAATGAGGTCCTGTACTAGCTTTGCAATCTGCTTCCTGTCCATTATTCCACTTTCATTTGCCTCAACTCTCAAAGAAACCTTCAACCCCTTAGTCAAGAAAGCTGCGTTCATCCTTTGCTCAGCAAAGAGTGGCCAGGCAATGAAAGGCACCCCATACACAATGCTGTCGAGGCATGAGTTCCAACCACAGTGAGTCAAGAATCCACCTGTTGCATGATGACTTAGCATTCGAGCTTGTGGAGCCCAGGAGGAAACTACCAGACCTTTATTCTTGGTCCTCTCCAAGAAACATTTTGGAAGAAAATTGAAAGGATCAGCAACTCTTTCAACGCTGAAGAAAGCAGCATTTGGTGCCTTCTCATCTGAACTTTTCACCACCCAAACAAATCTTTGCTCACTCATTTCTAGCCCAGCAGCCAATTCCGTGAGCTGCTCATGGGGTAAGGTCCCTCCACTACCAAAGGAAACATACAGAACTGAGCCACTTGGCTGCTCATCTAACCATTTCAAACAATCTAAGCTTGAGCTTGATCCGGAGCCAGTCTGTATCATTGGTCCAATAGGATAAATGGGTACTTTGCATCACCCCTCATCCTTCAAAGCCTTAAAAGCGGCTGGTTCCAAGTCCCAGAAGCTGTTAACTATGATTCCTTCTGCCAACTGGTACTTTTTGCACTTTTCAAGAGCAAATTTATAGGCTTCATTTGTTTTATCTTGAAAATGCTCAGGCAAGTCTTTCCCCTTCAGAGGGATGCAGCCAGGTAACCTTATCAATTCAAGGAAGTCTCTGTACTCACAAGTTATGGCTTCATCAAACTTGGACAAATGCAATACCAGCGACAAGGCCATTGCATTTGAGAAGAAAAAAATGTAGGGTGGGATATTGTATTCTCTGGCCACATCTATGGCAAAAACAACCAAAATATCAACCACTAGAGCAGAGAGAAGAGGACCGGACTCATGTAATGTAGTTAGAGTTTGACGAAGATATGGCAGTGATCGGTTAACAGTCAGTGATATACGTGACTCAATCTTTGTGCTGTCAGGGAGATCACTGAAACTTACTGGAGGGAGGAAGATGCAGTTTATTTCATATGGTAGAGTTTGTAGAAAGGATTTTTGGGCTTGGACATGAGAAGTAGCATCATTAGTACTGGGGATGATGAATGTGACTAAGAAGTTGAGGTGCATGACCGGCCTTTTGGCAAGTTCAGCAAGAGGGATTAGGTGTCCCATCCCTGGAGAGGGCAACATGGCTATGTGGGGTCGTGAAGCTCCCATGGCTGATTACCTGTGCTGCGTAGGCATGAAGATTTTACCGTTGGTTATGTTGTGCTATATATATAGGAAGATTTCCACGGAAAGATTTACAGTAGTTATATATTTGCTCGTTCATCTTAATTTTTCAGTATTTAATAATTTCAATCTTCTGTTTCAAGAGAATTTGGTCCGACCGACCATCGGACAGTCGACTCTCGGGAAAATTGCAATTTTTGTCCTTTAACTATCGCAAACTTTTTAAATGGTCCATTTTCTACTGTAGCATGTGTATTTAGTCCATTATTTTAAATTTGCCATCACATTTAGTCTATTTATTTGCAAATTTAGTCCTTCGGGCCGCTTAATTTGAAACCAAGCTCGAAACATGTCCAATCAACTTTTATTATGCTAAAATTTGGGACTTTTGACCATGTGTATTTAAGTGCCATATTTTTGCCGCATTAGCTTAAAAATTTAACTAAATCTTAAATTTGAATATGTGATTTAAGAAATAATCACTACTTATATCTTTTTAGATTAAAAAAGATAAAAAAAAAAAAAAAAAAAAAAAAGCTAGCCACATTTTTCACATATAAATATTTATTTTTATAATAATTTTTTTCAACTTTTCATATGTATGTACTTTTTAAAATTGTATTTTTAATAATTATCTTTCTTATTATTTTTATTAACTTTTGTTTCTTTCATATTAAAAAATAACTGCAGCAATTGTTTCCAAAATAACTTTTCAAATTTAAGATTTAGTTAAATTTTAAGCTAATACGGCAAATATATTGCACCTGAGTGCATGTGTCCAAAAAATCCTAAATTTTGGTCACATAAAAAATGATTGGGTATGTTTTGGGATTAATTTCAAATTAAGCGACCTGAAGGACTAAATTTGCAAATAAATGAACTAAATATGATGACAAATGTAAGATAATAGATTAAATATGCAAGCTGCAATAGAAAATGAACCATTTAAAAAGTTGACAATAATTAAAGGACCAAAATCGCATTTTTCCCGTTGATCTCTTTTAAGGAGAAGCTTCCAATTGATATAAAGTTAGTTACCTTTCCGTGCATCTTACTTAATTCAGCTTACAGGACTTTGTAGCTGTCACCAATTTCTTCTTGTTATCTTCAATCTTGTGTCTGCTGCATAGGCATGTGAGCATATATATCTTTTAAAAGCCTCTCAACATGCAAGGCCAGTTTTACGAAATCGCTAGTACGAGGTATATTAATTGTTCCAATTTCATTGTTTTTGGAATTAATACAGATTTTCTGGTTTAAAGCATTAGCATATATATCTTAATCTCGAATGCAGTATCTGTACGTAAAGAAAAAGCTTTTTCATCATAGCTCTCAATCTCAATCCTTGAATTCTTTTCATCCTAGCATGGGACAATTTAATCACCTTCCTATGCCTCAATAGATCCCCTTTCAACCTCGTCATTGGAAGTAGGGGAGCAAATGAATTGAGCTCAACTTGAATTCGAGCTATTTCAAGCTTGATTATTGGAGTCAAGCTAAATTGAGGTCGATCTTTATTTCAAGCCAACTTCAAACAGTTTGTATTTGGTTCAAAAGCCTATATATAATTAAATATATTTTTTATTTGATTAATAAATATATATTATGTTACTATGATTTTATTTCATCTTCGAGTTCAAATTCAATCTCGAGATCATAGTTCTTTACAGCTCACTTCACAATTCGAGCTTGTTCCAGCCAAGCCAAACTTAGCTTGATTTTTTAGTCGAGTTTGAGCTCAAAATATTATGCTTGTCGAACTCGAGCTCAAACTCGTTGTTGTTTATGGCTCATTTGACAATTAGAGTTTAATCAATTCGAGCCGAGCATGATTTTTCATTGAGACAAGCTCGAGCTCAAAATATTAGATTTGTCGAACTCAAGTTCAAGCTTGGAAATTTCCCTCAAACTCAGCTCGACTTGGCTTAACTCCTCTCCTAGTCTAAAGTCACTCCCCTTGTCCTTCATGAACATGTGCATTCTTGAGGAAGTTAAGAAATCGAATAATGCATATATCTATATATTATATGAAGAATTATATGATTTTAAGTTACTTCTTTTCTAGATTTTCTTCTAAAGCTTTATTGTAAATTAAATTAATTTTCCTTTGCTTTGGTGGTAAGAAACTCTATGTGTACAGGCTTTTTTTCTTTGGTTTAATTCGCTTATAATGAGCTGCCAAATTTAAAGGCAATTGTAAACCAGAATAATCTGAAACGTGGTGATAATAATCATATCTTGGGGGCTATTTTACCCCCTCAAATTAAAAAACTAGCATTGACCTTGTGGTTTACATATGCGAACAACAAATAAAATATTGGACAAATTTCTTAACCATACATCCAATTCTAAAACAATTTATATTTGATAAGCTTTCAAAAGACTAACTGTGATTCCTTCTGCCAACTGGTACTTCTCTTCAAGAGCAAATTTACAGGCCTCATTTCTTTTACCTTGAACATGGTGAGGCAAGTCTTTCCTCTTCAAAGGGATGTAGCCAGGTAACCTTATCAATTCAAGGAAGTCTCTGTACTCACATGGGCAGTGTCTTAGTCCTTGACAGGGCAATATGGCTCATGGGGTCGTTGCCCGGGTTGTGAAGTTTCCATGGCTGAGTACTTCTGTAGGTTGATGTAGTTTACACTGGATTAGTTTTACAGTTCGCTCTCCGGTGTGGTATAGGAAGATTTTCGGGAAAAGATTTAGGATAATTGCATATTTGGTTAGTAATTTAAGGGAAAATTATAAAAATAGAACCCTAACTGTGCCCAATTCGCAATGTAAGATCAAAATTTGTGATAGTACAAAATTCGGACCAAAACTTTTAAAAATTGGGGGGTGGGGGGGGGGGAGGATATGTGTCACCAAAAAGTCAGCATAGGTAATTGCTTTCGCGACGTTCAAAACAAGTGTTCCACACATGCCCACGCACGCACTACATAAGTTATCACTAGCACTGACTCTACTCTTTGATAAAACATGTCCCTTTTTCTTAATGTTTTAAGAGTTTTGATCCTCACTTTCTACTACCCCAAATTTTGATACTACATTGTGAGTTGATCATAGTTACGATCCTATTTTTGTATTTTTTTTCGTATTTTAGTAATTTTAGTATTCTGATTCAAGAAAATATAGTTTCACAATCAACTCTCTTTTAAGAAGAGGCTTCCAAGTGACATAAAGTTAGTTACCTTTCCATTGCAAGACTTGCAGCTGTCACATTAGTTTGAAGTTATTACTGCACCAACTTCTTATTGTTATCTTCAAACTTGTGTTTGCTGCTAGGAGGCCTCTATTTTTGGTCAAGAAAAGTGACCGCCTTAGACTTCTAAACTTTTACATATATTTTTCTTTTATATTTTAGACCTCAAAAAAGATATAATTAAGGCCTTTTTCCCCTCCCTAAAGGCCTAGGAAAATATAAGGCCTTCCATTTAAAAGTCTCATGGATATGTTTGTATTCAAAAAATTTATACCTAAGAAAAAAGTATGAGGTCTTTATCTATGGCTTTATTATTTAAAACTACAGTAATTGAATATATTTAATAAAAAAAATACAAATATAAATTTTTTTACTTTTGGTTCTCCTAAATCCACTCTATCCTTTTGTTTCTTATTCTTCAACAGTAATTGAATATATTTAATCAAAAAAATACAAATTTAAATTTTTGTACTTTTGGTTCTCCTAAATCCCCTCTATCCTTTTGTTTCTTATTCTTCAAAACTCAATCTACTTTCTTCGTTTTCAATATTAATCAATAAATAATTCCTATTTTCCAATCCTAATCACTAAATAAGTTTTATTATTAATCATTAAATAATATTAAATTTTCAAATTTCTCTTACTATAAATCAAATTTTTATTTCACTACTAAACAAATGTTGTTTTGCGATAGAATAAATCCGTCACAAAATACTTCGTTGTAGTAATTTGCGACGGAATTTGCAACAGATTTTTTTTTTTGAAATGGATTTTTGCAACGAAAATTTCCATCGCAAATCTGTGACGGAAATTTTCGTTAGACTTTTGCGATGGAATTTGCGACAGAAATTTCCTTCACAAATTGGGCATTTTTGCGGCGGATTTTTGTCCTTCACAAGTGTTCAATTTTTTGGTGATTTTTTGCGATGGATTTTTTCATTGCAAAATGCACTTTTTGAAGAATTTTTCCATCACAAAATATTTTAATTTTTTTTGGCAGCATTTTTTCAATATTAAAAATCTGTAATCAATAATAGTATATTCACAATTCCAACACTAGCATACTTAACGATATTTATGACCATCAAATGATAAAACAACAAATCTTTCATAAAATCCAAATATAACATTAAAGAAATAAAATATTTATAAATTCAACAATATAAAAATATTAAATGTAATTATCAAAGTATAATCAAGTTAATACAGTATATGCCTAAAATATTCATACATAAGTCAATCAATCATCATCATCATCATTTATGTTTCTTCATTGCTGTTCATTAAGAGATCTAGATAAGAATGGTTCATGAGATACCTCTGGCCGAGGTAAATATGAGCCCGATGCTATGAAGGAGATTGTAGGCAAACAAAAAGGTGATGTCTAAGGATGAACGGATGGTGATGGGGTATGAATATTCTGCTGCTGCTGCATGAACATCTGCTGCATCATCACCTCCATATCCGAGAATTTTTTTCTAAACATCATATTTTTGTCTCTGTACATTGTCGATTGTTCTTTCACCACCGTCATTTTGTCTGTCAATCTCTTCACTACTTCACTTTCATAGGGTGGATTATTTGAAAGTCCACTAGATGAGTGACCCGAGACAAAGGAGGCCTCATTTCCAAGTCCATAAATCTGCCCCTTCTTCGATTCGCCTACTTTATCTTTCCACACCTACATAAATAATATTATCATAAATTAATATAAGTAAAATAATTCAATTTGAAAATAAGATCAAATATAAATTAATAACTTAGAACTTTCACCTAAAGTTGAGATGACATGGGCGTTGAAGAACTGTTACCACCATTATTTGAACTTTGACTAGAGAACTCTTCTAGTCGACTGTTGAACGTAGTCTATACATAAAGTACATAGAATGATCAACGTATATAAAAATTTAAACTTTCTACATTAAAAATTAACATATACATAACATTTAAACTTTCTAACATAAAACTTATAACATTTAAACTTTCTTTGTAAAAAATATAACATATTACTTACATAAGTATTCTGTGCACGTTCATTAACCTATATGCATTCAGCTTTTTCGCTTAATGCAGAATGTGTATGCATAAACGATTCTAAAAGTCTAGGTGGGTGTCCAAGTTCTTTCTCCTACATTCAAACACATTTATCATAAATCAATTATAATTAAAACTAAATATTAATACTTCTATAAAAATTACCAATTTATCTTTGTGTGATAGGTGTGAGATACAACTACCCTAATGAAGTGGAAATCCAACACCACCACAGTTTGATGCCTGATTCGCTTTATTTTGGGCACTTATTTTTTTGAATCCATCATTGCCCTATTCTTGAAACAATCCATCCCAAACTTCATCTCCCATCCAAATAGGTTTTTTGTTGGATTAACGTGCTCAGTGTAACTTATTTTTCAATGTCTCTGAGCTACGATGCTCAAAATATTTTGTGGATCAATGCATTCTCATGTTCATACTAGGTAAATTTTTTCTAAGCCACATAAAAGGTTACATCCATTTATACTATACAGGCCCACAAACAAATGCCTCATAAAGTAGGTGTGCCGTCAAGTGCTCCATTGAATCAAATAAACCCAGTGGGAATATGCGTTTCAACTTACACAAGATAACCGGGATTTTTTTTCCAATTGTAATAAACTATCTTCACATAATTCTGTTGCACACAATTCCGAAAAAAATTGGCTTAATTTAGTTAAGGGCCTCCATACATTTTTTAGTAGCAAACTAAAGGCACTTGGTAGCAACCGTTGCATAAACACATGGCAATCATGATTCTTCAACCCACATAATTTCAATTTTATTTTATCAACACATCTTGCTAAATTTGAAGCATACCCATCTGGCATTTTAAGATCCTCTAGCCAATTACACAATTTCCACCTTTGATCAACACTCAAGGAGAAATAAGCTTTTAGTTTGACATATTTCCCATTTGGTAAAACTCTCAAATGTAACCTCGGTCTCCTACAATATTCCTCCAAGGCCAGTCTTGCCTTCTCATTGTCCTTAGTCTTACCTTTGACATCTATCAAGGTGTTAATCACACTTTCAAAGATATTCTTCTTGATATGCATAACATCCAAATTGTGGCGAACTAAGTTATCGTTCCAATAAGGCAACTCCAAAAATATACTTTGTCTCGTCCATATATGTGATACACTATATCTAGGTAATTTACCAGAAGTTACTAACAAGTCAGTGACTTTGGGAACATTATAAATCCTCTCCAATATTTGTTAACCGGTCAATCTTGGAGGTGCCTCCGATTGTTCAATCCTTCCTTTATAAAATACATCTCTATTCCTCCTAAACATATGATCTGTAGGCAAGAACTGACAATGACAATCAAACTAAGACACTTTTCCACCATTCTTTAATCTAAATGCCTTAGTTCGCTCAGAGTCATCCAACCTGATAGCATGCCATAAGCAGGAAAATCATTGATTGTCCACATGAGAGTTGCACTCAATTGAAAGTTCTATTTCTTAGAAATGTCATAAGTTTCTATATCATCTTCCCATAACAACTTCAACTTCTCAATTAAAGGTTGTAAATAGACATCAATTTTGCTCTCAGGATTATGTGGACTAGGTATTATACAAGTTAAGAACATGTAA
This sequence comes from Jacaranda mimosifolia, assembly GCA_018894105.1. Classification (NCBI taxonomy): domain Eukaryota; kingdom Viridiplantae; phylum Streptophyta; class Magnoliopsida; order Lamiales; family Bignoniaceae; genus Jacaranda; species Jacaranda mimosifolia. The sequence continues at coordinate 12,005,103 of CM032132.1, read as the reverse complement.
GGAGTTGTCATGCACAATTCGAAAAGCAAATTATATGGAGTTACAATAACCGGCCAACATGAATATAGTGTAGCAGATTGACTAAAGGGGTTAAATCCATTTGCACATAATCCAAGCTTAACATTTCTTGGCTCAGATGCAAAATTCGGATGAGTTTCATCGAAATGCTTCCAAGCAAACCCATTAGAAGGATGACATAAAATACCAGAACTTTTTTTGTGTTCAAAGTGCCACCTCATATGCTCAACTGATTTCAAAGATGCATATAATCTTTTGACCCGAGGAATTAGGGGTAAGTAATGCATCCTTTTGTAAGGAATTAGCTTTCCCGTTTGATGACCTCTTGCAGTTGGGTTTAAATGGGGATGATTACAAAATTTACATTTATTCAAACTGGCATCAATTGTGTAAAACAACATATAACTAGGAGCTCCCCTATATATATATATATATATATATTGAAATTTAGAGGTTCGGTCTCCCCATGTGCAGTGCAATATCACTAATTAGGTTGAAACCCATATTTTAATAAATGCACATATGCTTCAACTGATATAAAAAATTTCAGATTCTTACATCTTGAACAAGGACACCTTATTTCTCCATCTTTCAAACATTGAGGTTGGACGGATGCATAATCAATAAAAATTTTCAACCCAGCAACAAACTCTCTTGTATAATCTTTTCGATTTGGCAAGAGCCTATTATACACCCAACTACGTTCAGCATGAATATCCATATTCTGTAAAAGACTAAATTCATTAAAAGCGATCTCAATTTGAACGATGCAAAAGTAATTTTATTATAAATATTTTGATTTTGATAAAATTATTTGATTAACTAATTTATTAATGTATGTTTGTCGGAAAGTAATTGATTATATTATTATTATTATTATTATTATTATTATTATTAAAGGATGACCTAATTAACAAATAAAGTGGGTAAACAAATTATTTTGGGTATGTTTGATTTGGGATATTAACATTTACTACAACTTTTAATATAGGATAATCTCTTATTTGATATGGAATATGATATTTGCGGGCCGGCAAGTAATTACTTATCCAAAGCCCGTACTATAGATGACATTAATAGCCAGTGATGTAGTGGGTTTGGGGGTGAGATTATGTAATCTCAACCCTCTTTGAAATTTGATTTGGATATAAATATCAAAATTATTCCTCAAATTCATGTATTATTCCATCTATGCATTTCATGATTCCTCTAGCAATAATTTTCACCAATGACTACTTTGTCATCACAAAGATAATAATATGTATCAAACACCTCCCTAAAATAAGATATCCAAATTGCCCAAAAATTAAGACTAAACATAATGAGTAGCATTATTTTATTTGAAAATAATTAATAATATGAGTAAACTCATAATGACACAAAACACTTCCCCTTATGTCCATCATCATCATGCAAGCAATTAAAAACCAATCAGCAACAAATGAGAAGGCTACACCCCTTATCCCAATATCCCATGTTCATTCCTAATTCCACATATTCTAAACATTTCTACTGTATTGTACTATAAAAATGTATAAAATTAAAACAAGATATCCAAACTTACCTCTAAATACTTCACTAAAATCAACACTCACAAAAATTTCCACCACAGTTGAGATAGCCTACATCATTAAGCATATGTTATAAGCGTGCATATTTATTCATAAATCATAATTCCATAAACTAAATGAAAACTTAAAAATTTAGTACAATTCAATATGTAGTACTAGAAAATTTAACTCAATCAAAATTCTAATAAATTTTTTAATTCAAATAAAAACACAACTCTAATGAATATAACAACATTTAAAACAAATATAAAATATTACTCAAATTTCAACAAATACATAAATCATTATTTTTGTTAAATCAAATTATTATACCAAAAGTAATAAACTATTTAATTATTTGAGTTTAACTAACACATAAATCAAATTTTAACTAATGGAGACAATTAACTAAAATATAATGGAGATAACTAAAGCATAAATCAAATTTTAACTAAAAAAAAATCAAATTTTAACTAATGGAGACAATTACCTAAAACATAATCAAATTTTAACTAAAATATAATCACATTTTAACTAATGAAGATAATTAATTAAAACATAAAGAAGATAACTAAAACATAATTAAGAAACTTAACTCAATTAATGGAAATGATTCAAAAGCATACACTCTTCAAACTTGAAATAATAACCGAAACAACCATTAGCATTTTGTCTAAAATTAAAACTAATTTAAAAAAAAAAATTCAAATCTGACTGCTCACTGGCGGCGGGCTGGGTGGCTAGCGGCTGGTGCTGGTGCAACCAATAGGCCTACTGGCTGCACCAGTAGTTGCTGGGTATGCACCAGCATGTTCATGGTGCGTCCAGCACACAACCAGCACACACCTGGCTAGTGTGTGCTGGACGCACCAACACTGGAACAAGAAAAAAAAAAATGGAAGAAAAAGAAGAAAAAGGGTAGAAGAAAACCTTAAAGAGAAATGGGAGTTTTTTGTGGAGGGGAAAGAGGAAATTAAGGTACTTAATTTACCCCCGACAATCCATTGCAAAATATATATATATATTTTTAATTTTTTGAATTTGCAACGGATTTTCCGTTGCAAAAGGGGCAATTTGTGATGGATTTGAATCTGTCGCAATTTGCGATAGAAAAACCTGTTGCAAAACAGCAGTGCAAATTTTTTTAAAAATTTTGCGATGGAAAAAAATCCATCGCAAATTGATCATTTTGTGACCGATTCGTCACAAAAGGGGTAGTTTTGCGACGGATCAAAATCCATCACAAAATGGGCAATTTGCAATGGATTTTTCTGTCACAAATTGCTTTCCAATATATATATTTTTTATTCTAATTGCGATTGATTTTGCAATGGAATTTCCATCGCAAATTGCGATGAATTTTTTTTGTCGCAAATTGCCTTTTTTTAGTAGTGTTTCTTAATTTTTTTTTTCTTTTACTTCAGCCCAATAAAAATTTTCAAAATTGAAACTAATAAAATCTTATTTAAAGTTAACATTATCCCAAAGAAGATAAAATTATAAAAGTTAATTAACCATTTTACATCTAGAAAAAGCTAGAAAATAAAATTTACATAGCAATATCGTATATGAAATTTTTGCTTCTTCAAAGGTACAAAATGCTTACTAAAAAGATGTGTATATTAAAAATATAATAATTTTATAAAATTTAATTTTTTATTATATATTAAAGGCCTCATCTTTATATTACATTTTATGCCTCAAATTTTATTGGACGAACTTGGGCTACCTGTCATGTCAGCACATTTTTAAAGGCCTCCCAAAAAGGCTAGTTTACCATAATCCTAATACAAGGTAATTGTTCCAATTTCATTGTCTCTCGAATTAATACTCATTTGCTTGTAGCATATCTTTTTATCTCAAATACTGAGTATATGCTTTGTCCCTGCATGAACATGTGGATCCTTAAGGGTTTTAAGATATTGAATAATGCGTATATGTAAATATACAAAGAATTATGATTTCAAGTTACTTCATTTCCATTCTCACCAATGATTCGCTTCTAAAGCTTTGAGTTCTTTGTTCTTTGTTTAAAATTAAAATTTGCCTTCTCTATAGCTGCAAAAGATGGGTCAGGTCATGTGGGCTAGTCTGAAACTGAACAGCTTAGCCCGGTTATACTTTTGTAGCGGGTTAAGCTGGCCAACCCACAAGACTCGTAGCGAGCTGCCATATGGCAGCCCAAGCCCGTCACAAGCCACGAATTGATCCGACAATTGGTGATTGGCCCCTTAGCCCACTAACATATTCAAAATATATATTGCTACTATAATAAATATGTGAATGTGCGTGCCCACAGTTTTTAATAATGGTTTGTTTTTAATTTTTTGTTTTTAAAATAACTAGTATTTATAGTGGTCATTTTGTAGTGAAATTTTCATTTTTTCAATTCTTAAATTTTATTTATTCTCTATTCTCTCTCAAATATTCTTTATTTTCTATCTCAAATATCAAATGCATATCCTAAAATTATGTTTCTCTCCCAGGTCAAATTATTTTATAGATAAATTATATTTATTATTTATTTTATATTAGTATATTTTTATTTGTATTCTTTGTGCAATTGGCATTGTAGAGCTATGATTAGAAGAAGTGTACCGATTTGGGACTTCTAGATTCTTATTACAATGTCTTTTATGATAACATCTATCTTTTCTTTTAGCAATTTAATTGTGTGTTAATTTCTATTGAATTTTATTTGTTAATTGTTGACTGTTAGATTGTCATAAAAATTAAAAAAAAAATTAATAATAGGGTAGTTCTAAAACATCAAGTAGTCGTCCTTTTGCCCTTCCAAAGGTTAACCAAAATTCTTCTTTAAGTAACCCCTAGTTTCTCCCACCACTCAACCACCACAGTGCAGTTCTACTCATCAATTTGTAGACCCATCATTAAGACCCACTACTAACCCTACACCTCTATCTTCTTCTAGTTTTATGGCCTAATACCATTTAGAATGTAATTTAAATATGAAAGAATATAATTTTATTGCACAAACACTCGCATTATTATATAATATCAAATCACAAAATTAATTTCATCCCTATACCACCACAATAGATGAGGAGATCTTCAAAAAAAGTGATGAAGATGAAACATAACCATCCGATTGTATTGAAATTAATGAAACACAAAAACATATTAAAATACGAGTGATGAAAAAAAAAAACACAACTGATGCTTGGAATTGCATAGGTTATGGGGCATCCTGGTACAATAAAATGTATGATATGTTGTAACGTTTATCAATTAAATAAGAAAGTGAACAGATACGGTTATGAGACATGGTTGGCGAGATTTATGCTGGGGTGGAGGAACAGTCACAATTTTATAAAGATAATCAGGCTTAGTATGAAATTGGAGATATAATCAAGATAAGATGAGAATAGGTTTATCTAGATATTAGTTTGTATAAAATAAATTACTTTTTAACTATATTGAAAATTAATTAGTAAATAAATTCAATTAAAGTGTATCAACAACCTCTTATAAATCCGTGTCCCAAAATACTTTCTATAATGGTGGATATAAATAATACTTTGGCAAATTTTTAAATTTAGGTGAAATTTTTATAGTTTGAAATGTAAGGTTTCTTTTACATCTATTATGTGGTTGATAAAGGCAATTTAAGTTATATATGTGTTACAGCTCATTAGATTTATGAGAATTGGCATATGCAAAAAAGAATAATTGAGGTTCAACAACTTAATCACCATTATATGGGTATTCATATTTATGAAGCTCTTACAGACTATCTTAGAAGTTGAAATACTGAATAAATTTTTCTTTATACTTTTGATAATGCATCAAATAATACATCCTTCATAAGAGAATTAATTGATTAATAAAGCCTATAGAAAATGGTAGTTTCTTTCATAGGAGATTTTTTCTATTATATTCAACATCTATGTTGTAAAGATAATTTAGAAAAAAATTGGTCATTTGATTATTGAAATAAAAAGTGCTTTAACACATATTATGACTCTATTTTTTTAACTCTCATGATTTTTTTTTTAACTCCAATTTGTATTTCATGGTGTAACACCATCAAAAGTCTTTCAAATCAACTCCACAAAATCCTTCACTTTCAAGCATTGACATCTAGGCCATAACAAATCTGCCATGTGAATCGACACCTGGTTGATTTTCTTGTTTGCAAAATGTGGGAATAGATTACCTAGATTCAATTTGATGTGGGGATTTATGGTGTCTGCTCCTCTATGTTCTTCTATGTC